>JAJHZJ010000570.1:5233702-7644111 GCA_023548195.1 Bettongia penicillata ogilbyi
GAAAAATTTTGGACTCAAGAGTACGAAAGTCAGAAAGCCTGGGTGTGGGTCCTGGCTGGGACATTAAAAACTTACCAGCCATGTAATTGCAAATCAGGTTGGGCTTCTTTTTTTCCTTATTTACAAATTGAAGATAATGCCTGATCTGTCTACTTTGCAAGGTTATTATTAGGAAAGTAATAATAGCAGATAATCTGCTGTAATTGTATTAATAATAAAATCAGGAGTGCTACAGGATGCAAGACTGTATCCACCTGAACCCCACTGACAAAGATGTTAAGAACACTAATAGGGACAGAAAACTCTACTGGTCAGCCCCTTACCTAAAATGAGAACCTTACAGGATTCCCTGAAGTTCGAAGAGAGGTTAATTAACTTGCCTAGGGTCACCCAGCTAGTATGTGTCAGGAGCAGTGCTTGAACTCAGGTCTGCCTAGCTGTAAAAATCTGCTCTCTCTCTCTCTCCATTAGCTCAGACCCGAACTCTGAGTCACATGAGCTATGTGACCTTAGACTAGTCACTTCATTTCTTCATGTCAGTTTGCTCTGACATTATTGTTGTAATAATCTACAATACTACTGAAGGAGAAATAGCAAATACCATGAACGAACACTCTCCATATTTCTATTATTATTAGAAAACCAAGTTCAGTGTAGGGCACAATTTACAAAACGTACAATAAATCAGAAGGGTCAAAGACAAAGTGATGAAAGGAAATAAAATCAGGGGGAAAATGGGATAGATGAGGAAAAGTTAAAAATAAAATTATTATTTAACTGGGAGAAGAGGAATTGAGTGGGAGCTTAAAAAGGCTTTCAAGAATATGAATGTCTATAAAAAAAGAATAGTGACCAGCTGTTCTCTATTTCATCTAAGAACAAAATGGGTAAACAAACTGAATTTGCAACAGAAGGAACTGAGATCAAGAATGAGGAAGAACTTTGTCAATAAATAGATTATATGATAGAAGTGTCTGCCAGAAAGTCTTTAAAATCTTCTGGCTTGGGGAATTTAGAAACAGATTCTCTCTGGAAGCTGCCTACTTCTAGAGTCTGGAAGGGAGAATGTACACCTCAATAAGCCCAAGGAGGGCCATTATAGTTATAACTTCCACAAGGTGGGGGCTAGGGGCATGGCACCCCATACTCTGGAAAATCCATGTACAAGTTTTTGGCCCTCCCTTCATACCAGAGAAGAAGTCTGACTTTTTTCTTTTTCTTTTATGTGGTGTTTACAGTACCTTATTTTAAAATTTGGGTTAATATTATACAACACTATACACACATGCATATATATAGTGTTTAGAAATACATATATTGTTTAGAAACTCAGAAATGCATTTTATATATATGTATATATATGTATTATATATAATATATAAATTAATATATATTATATATAATGCATTTCTGAGTTTCTAAACTTTTTCTGTGTCATCTGCTGGCTGTCACGTGACTTTTGCAGCTTCCACAAAACTCCTTAAGAATTTCCATTTAATTTTTTATGCCAACCCATGATGTATCAAAACTGAGATAGGGAAAGTCACGATAAAATGGAAGCGATAACTACTTTCTACGCACACACCAGTCACCCCAACAACCTTCCTCCCTGAATATTCTACCCAATCCTGTTTGCATTCCTCAAGTTAAACCTCAGATCTAGACCTGGTCCTTCATTCTTACGGGAGAAGGGTTGGGAATGCAAGACAGACTTTCAATTGTTTGTTTATCTGCAGTAGTGAGGATGGTTTGCACTCATTGTCCCAGTTGCCAGGATGGTTAAGACCCTGTCAGGACAAGGTGAAAAGTAATCTGTGAATATGAGACAGAGCAAAGCTAACCGCTTCACATGGGGATCGCATGTCCAACCTTGCCTTCATGGGTCCCGTGCTCCGACTCAACAATTCCTGCTCTTTGGAATTTGGACACCCTGCCAATGGATTGATGTGATGTCACCTATCTACTTCCTTCCCTAAAAACAAAACAAAAAAGAAACCTTCAATGACATGCTGCATTTCTTTAGTCGTTTTTCAGTCACGTCCAAGTCTTCATGACCCGTTTTGGAGTTTTCTTGGCAAAGATACTGGAGGAGCTTGCCATATCTTTCTCCGGTTCATTTTACAGTTGAGGAAACTGAGGCACGTAGGGTTAAGTGAGATCACACAGCTTGCAAATGTCTGAGGCCAGATTTGAATTCAGGTCTTTCTGACTCCAGATTTGATACTCTATGCACTATGCCACCCTAAATGGCATGTCTTTATTTTTCAATTAAAACGCAATAAAGTTAGAGAGATTTTAGAAAGAATTCCAAGAGATGTCTTGAAATAACCAGAAACATTTAGGGTGTTGAATGACTGGAACTGGTCGCCGGCTTAGACATAGAAGAAAGATATGCTCATATAAAAACACACTTACAAACAATACTTTTGGGAATAAAGTTTAATTTTCTGGTCACCTCTCCTTTGTCATCCAAGACACCTGTGGCAGTGTGAGCTCAGGGAATAGATAGATAGATATAAACTTATTTTCTTAATAAGATAAGAAAAATGTGAAGGTCAAATCTGCAGAAAGCATATTACATAGTAATAATAGCTAAGACATACAGAACATTTAGGTTTGCAAAGCACTTTATCTCATTTTATCTTCACAAACCAGGGAGGTACAAGCTACAACTGTCCCCATTTTATGGATGAGAAAACTGAAGCATCAATTAAATGATTTGCCTAGGATCATAAAACTAGTAAATTCCTTAAACAGGACTCAAACTCAGGTGTTTCTCACTCCATTCAGTCTATATCACCCAAATCCAAATATAAATTTTCTCTGTATTATCAAATGCTTTTGATTCCATGCTAATGCTGTTCTCCAACCACAGAAGTGCTACATCCATATAATATATATCATAGCTAATATGTGCAGATATATTACATATGTGTTTTTAGTATTTACCTAAATGACTCAGAGCTGGGAGAAGCAGCCTGAATTACATTGGAGGGTTCAAGGATCAACATTTGTTCATTGGTACCCAAAACCATGAACTCCCTACTCTCCTTGAAATATAATTTATCAAATCAGGCTTCCCTCACTTAAATCCAATTCACTTTCAAGTCGTGGCATCATCTGATGTCATGGTACTCTTCAAGAACAAAGGAAAGACCACACAGAGTTTATCAAATCATTCAGGAAAGATGCAACCTACCCCCAGTGGCATTTTATGATGAGATCCAATGGGTTACACCATGCATTAGCTGCCTCACTTCTGGATCTAGTATGACCAACTCTAGGTTCTCAAAGGCTATGCCAGTAGAATCTAAAACCCGCTTGGTCCCACTAAGCTGGAAGGAAATTGAGTGAGGGTCTAGCAGTGTGGCCTGTATCTGCTGTCTGATGACCAATAGAGCTATCACCTGAGACACTCATGACCAGCACTGGTCACTGGATGGTATTATTTTTTGAAGAGACCATAGCAACCCATGATGACTTTCCTTTAAAGCATGAAAGCAATGTGCTTTATAGGATAGGGGTAGGGGTTATTAGCTTTTTTCATGTAATAAACTACTTTGGCAGTAGGAAGTAGTAAGACCTATGGACCCTTCTCAGAATCACATTTTTAAATGAATAAAATAAAATTCATAGGATTACAAAGGAAACAGAGATATTCAGGTATTTAAAAGGCAAGTTCAGGGCTCCCAGATTAATGCCCTTTGATGTAGGGGGAAGGAGCACTCCCATAAAAGAAAACAAGTATGCTTGAAGTATTGGACATAAGTATAGAGTGGGGCCAGGAGGTAAATAGATGGGATGATGCACAGACAGACTGTTTAGAAAGAAAAATTTAAAGGGTATGGGGAAGAGAGACCTCTTCTGAGACAGGATAGACCTAGTGACTCCCCATCCAATATGCCAAGAGCTTTCAGAGAAGCTCTACAGACGCACCTGCAGCCAATCAAAATAGCATTTTTCTCTTGAGATTTTTCTTTTAAACCAGAGCTTGAAATCTTAATAGGTCATGCCTTCTGGCTAAGGACCCCACAAAAGCTGACATCTGTCACACTGATATAGCATATCTCTAGCATGCACATGCATATAAAATTTACCTTTTGAAATAGGCTGCCAATATCATCTACAGCATATACAACATAAAACAAAACCAAAAGAAGGGGGGCATTTAAATGGGTAGTTCCCCAACATTCTCCCCCCTCTCCCCATGTAATGTGCTCACAACTACAAGAAATAATGGTAATCAGAAACAAGGCTGAAAGAATGTACCCCTTTCAGATATAATCAACAGTCAGCAATTTGAGGGCTGTCCTCAGAGTGAACCTGGATGGAGCGTAGCTTCTGAACCCCTGAAAACATCTACTGAAACCCCCTTCCCCTCAGACCCGTACCCATGCCCACTTACGCCCACACTCGCCATTCCCAGTCCCCTGTCATACTGCAGAGAGCTCTGAAAGGCACTGGATAAGCACAGGGGATTATTACAGGGTTGAGGCAAGGCAACTCTGTAATTATGGCTGCCCTGTGATTTCCATTATTGTAACCCCCTGGTTTTCAGCAGCTCACAAAACTTTTTGCAAAATCCTCTTCAGCATGAAAGCTTTTCACGCCTGGTCTTTTGCCCAAAGGTGATTTGGGTCCAGATAACCTCTGGGAAAAGCAAGCCTGAGTTATTCGAAGGAAGGGGAGTAGGGTGGGAATGGAGGCCGGTTGGGGAAGGGGGGTGTGGGGTGTGACATTCCATTGTTTAGGGGAAAATAAATAAATAAACTTGCTACTTTCAATTTTTATTATTTCAAACAACAAAGCCAAAGGCCCAGCTTTCCGTTCTCAACTCAGACGGTCCCTCAGGGACTTCTGTGCTGACTGGCCATATGAACTATGGCTGGGATTTGGCAATATTATTAAAAAGTGCCACCATTGCAAAGTTTTGTGGCTGAGTAGGCTTTGCTTTCCTCTCCAGGTCACCATTGCTCATTTCCCTCCATGGGACCAAGGGTTCAGCCCTTTCCCTTCAGGTGTGTATAACTCCATTCCTATCACCCTGGAAATTAAGTGCTGAAACACTGAAAGACTGTAGAACTCTGATAAATATAATGATAAATTATGATATGGGGAGGACTGAGGATGAATCACACCTTCACTTCCTGCCAGCGAAGAAGTGGACTTAAAATCCTGAATTAGACATGCATACTTGGACATGGGTAATGTGGGGATATTTTGCTAGACTACTGAGTATTTATTATGAGGGTTTTGTGACTTTTTGTTCTGTTTTGTTGTATGGTTCTATAGGGGACAGGAGGTCAGGAGAGAGGGAGAGAAATAATTGCAAAAATAAATTTTAAAATTAAAAAAAACTTTTAAAATTATTTTTTCTTCCTTCCCCTTACCACAACCTCACCCCCCCAAATTAAAAAATGAGTTTTCCAAGTGACTGAAACAGTTACACCCACCTACATAAACCTACTAAGATCTTAGGCTAGAAAATGCTAAGACCGTAACTACTCCCTGTCTGAACATTGCCACATTCATGACAAAACTGCCTGACCTTCACATAAGTTTTATAAGCCACAGCCCTTCCCTTAGCTTTCCCCAGGAGGCCTTTCTCTTTAGAACGCTGGAGATTTTGGCCATGGCTCCTAATGATATGCACACATGATCGCATAGCACTTTGATGAGGAAGATGACACTGTTGACCCAACTTCCTGAGGACAAGGGCTATCCAAAAAATATTAAGTGCCTACCTACTATGTACTAGTCACTGCTTTAAGCACTGACTTTCTCTCTGCTACGTAACTGGCCTTTAAGGCCAGTGAATCCCTAATCACTATTACTTAATTATTTATTACGTAATTTCTTAATTACTCATTGCAGGTTAAGGACTAGACCTGTGGTTTTGTTGTTATAAGGAACCCCAGGGTTTGGAAACTCCCTTTATCATTGGAGGTCATCACCTTGTCTATAACTTGAGAACTGCCTGGGGCAAGTGGCTCGCCCAGGGCTACACAGACAGTATATACCAGAGGCAGTCCATGCAAAGCTATGAAATAAGGTACAGGTTGGGGACAAAGGGGTTGCTACAAGTAGGCACTAAAAATATGATTAACAGGAGGAAGATACCCAATGTGGAGGAGGAAGAAGAATTACAGAAGACAAACCCAAGGAATCAAAGAGTATGATAATCTGGAGTCATATATTACAGAGGCAAACAGCCACGCACAATTCCATAGCTTCCAGTAGCACTACTTGTTTTCCACACAGTGTAATAACGGATGTGTGTAATAATCACTATATATAATAATAATAATTACCATGTAATAATCACCAATAAACTATATTTGGCATACTATGTACAGAAGATGTCGTGATTCTAAGGACTTTCACAAAAAAATCAAAACATTTTGGGAAATAAGGGTATTTATATCAGTTATCTGGGGAAAGAGGATCTATAAGGAATACTTCATTGCTGCATGATTCTGGATAAACGGGGCCCTATTGCACGCCATCTTTGCCCAGAGTAAACACGAGATGACTGACATATTTTCATCCGCTTACATTTCTTTTCCAGGAACCATCTATGAAAGAGAGATGCCTTGACTGCCACCCTCTCCTCAGTTTACTATAGGCCATACTACTGAGAACAGAATGTCTAAAATAAAACAACCTTGACCTGGCTGCTCCAGAATGGGATATTCTGTCATACCATATGATTTATCATATACTATCACTGAGGATTTGTACAGAGTGTTTCTGCTCTGGAGATCTGTGGTCATAGTTCAGGCATACAATAGAGAAAAAGGAAGGAACACAGAGCATCTGCTTCATGTCAGAGAGCCATGTTTCACTCTCGCCCGATTTCCCCTAATTTCTAGTGTGTCTCACATATCCAATTGCCTTAGTGTGACATGAAGGTGACTCTAGGTTTCCAAAGCCTGTGCCAACAGAGCCCTGGCAGGCCCTACCACACTGGGAAGTCTTCAAGGACAGGCCTTGTAGTAGATAGACTTTGTCATCTAAAAAATAACCTTTCTGTGTGGGGAGAGCCTCATCACCAGGTCATCGTTTCTTTTAGTTACTACCACTCATGAAACATGGAGGTCATGCAATTTCTACTGGAGTATGGGGTGCACACCAGAGAAATGACAGGTTCTTCAAAGAATCACAATTGCAGCCTATGCAAAACAAGCATTTCTTGAGCTCCGCATGCAGTCAGAATTTTCCTTGGCAAAGATTGTGGTTCAATTTTAAGCCAACAAAAGGGGTGCACATTATATACAATCACAAAAAGGCTCAGAAGCCAATTGAAGAGGTACGTGTCATACAACATGTATAATGTGCTGTGGCCCTGGCTCATTCAGCTCTAGTGCTGCTAACAACCCACAACAGAACTGCACTGGTTGATTTGGAAGAGATTATGCTGTAGCAACATTCAATGCTATCTCACCAGAGGTCTTCAGTGCTATGGCATCAGCCACACCCAGCACACCTTGATGGAATTACAATAAAAAGTCAGGTATATCTAAATCCCTTAGAGAACTCCCTAGCTTTGATGGTACCTGCTGCCACCAGTTCCATACCAAATTCACATATACCTGCCTTCATTCAGCACCATAATCCAGCAAGCAGTCTGACTGTACCCATTAGCAACCCCAGTGTTTTCTGCTCTTTCATCACCTTGCCCTAATGGAAGCCTTGGCATTACCAAATGCATCTGCCAACTCGAGTCACCAGAGTCAGAGTCAAAGTGGCCCCATAAAACTATTGCAATCACAGAGCTGCCCTCTTCAGTTAGTTTCCAACACCTTATCACCTGTAGCCAAACCTACAGAGTCCAAGTTCTGGGTCCAAGAAAGGACAGAGTAAAATAGTAATGGTTGTTGTGGGACTGCTGGGTGATGCCTACTTCCAACTGCAAGACTGATAAAATTACTCTAGAAGGTCACCACTGGTTATCATGATATCATTAACCCATTTCCTTAGCTCAGGCCAACCTCTGGCCAACCAGGAACAAGATGTAAAAAAGAACAGACCCTAGGGTGTAACCAGCCTTAGGTTCCTGAACCTACCTGCTTAATGAGCTCATGTTTTATTGGGGTTGCCCCAATTCCACTTTCCAGAGGTTTTCCCCAAACCAAGACTACCATCCACTTTTCCTTGACCCTTCTCAGGTAGAGGACAAACATTTCTTCTCTGCTTGTCCCAAAGAACTCCCATAAGATATGAAGGATCAATGGAACATTTTACTACTCAAAAACTAGGCATGCATAAATAATCCTGCATCCTTCCAGGATCTATAAGTTTATCAGTGGGCTACCCACCTCCTGATGCAGATCAATACCACCTGTCCCAAGTTGTCACATTTTGGCAGATGTTCTTTCTAGAATTCTGGGGCAAAAAATAAATAAACACCTGGTAGCCAACCTTTATCTATTCATATACAAGAGGAAACAGAAATAAAGACAGCACAATAAGGCTTTCAGGGCTTTGCGATGTCAGCAATGATAACAGAGCCCTCTTCTATCTCTCCCATGTGTTTCCCAGTTTTTTCTTCATCTCTCTTTTTAACTCCCTGGTCTCAAGCAATATACTTTCCTCTCTGAGACTGACAACACTCCCCTTTCAATCATTCCTTTTCCTTAGCAACATAATAGACTGCCAAGTTTTGCTCTCCTATCTCTACATACCTATGGATCTGATCTCCTACCTTTCCAGGGCAGGAAGACAAAGGAAACAGATAATAACCATTCAGACACTTTGGAATCAATTTCTTGACTCAAGGTGTCTATATAGCTCCATAAGACACAAAACAAGATAACTTTAGGACTATAGGTGACCTTAGGAAATAGGAAAGAGATGTACAGACAGGCCAAGGGGCTTTCCGAAGGTCTCACTGCAGTTCAGCTGCAGAACTAGGAGTGATCTAGTTCAAAACCACAGAAATACTCCATTGGCAAAGGTCCTACCTTTTTCAGCTTGCCACTCTTAGTACCCACGAAAGCCAGTGAGTGCTCCTTGTAAACGTAGGCGATGACTGAGGTCATTCGGTCCCTGTCCTCTGTGAAGATGGGCATGCCACGTACCATCTCTGAAACGCCAAGGGGTGCATTCATATCCAGGCCACAGAAGTTATCATCAATGGTTAGGAGCTGAGGATGGCAAAAGAGAAAAATTAGGGGAAATCGGGGCAATAGAAAGAGCACGGAATTCCTCCCTTCCTTTCCACATTTCAGGGACCCAGAGTATCAGTCAATCATCGTCCTCATCCTCATCCTCCTCCTCTTCATCATCCAAAGCAACTCAGAAGCATAGAGAGATTTCCATCTTCCCAGGTGGTGGAAACTCACACACATGTGAAATCATATTTCCCTGATATTAAAGGAAGAACTTCAATGGCGTGTGTATCCATATCCAAACTGGATAGCATGGCAGGAAGAAGGAGGACTTATTGCCCCAGCCTTCTGTTTTCATTCACTCTTTTTTGTTGCCATTCATTCATTTCACTCGTGTCCAATTCTTTGTGACCCTACTTGGGATTTTGTTGGGGAAGATAATGGAGTGGTTTGCTATTTCTTTCTCAAGCTCATTTTGCAGATGAACAAACAGGCAAACACAGTAACGTGACTTGCCCAGGGTCACATAGTAAGTATCTGAGGCCACATTTGAATTCATGCCCTCCTGACTAGAGGCCTGGTCCTCTAATCACTGTGCCACCTTCATTCAGTCTTGGCCTACGGAAGGCACCCAACTGCTCTGGTACTCAAAGTCCTCCATTTTGATCTAGCAGAAAGCACTTTCAGTCCTTAGGAGAATAGAATTTTTTTCCTAACCCTGTCACTGATCTTGGGAAAGTTAGTTAACCTTTCTATGACTTCTACATTATAAAAACAAGGAGCAGTATCTAAACTTTCTACTGGGGCTCCCATAAAGATTATGGAGATCATGGATAAAAAAAGTCTTTGAGTTCCTCAGGAAGAGGTGTGAAATAAAATACAAGTTGTCATTTTTCAAAAGACTTCAGTTGAGCCAAATGAAAAGGCATCTGGAGAACAGTGGGAGGGATCCTGCCAACAGAGTGGTGTGACATTAGACAACTTGATACTTTCCAAATTCCCAAGCAACATCCCTTCTTAATATGCATGTGTGCATGCACACACACACACACACACACACACACACATGCAAAATAACACACACCTGAGTAGCCAGCTTCCCAGAAGATTCTGTATGTTGAGTAGGCATGGGGGTGTAGGGTTGGAAAAATTTCCCACCAAAACCCTCTCTGTGACCTCCCCTTTGCCAATATGATAGAAAGCCAGCCTCTTGGTAAAACTTGGAGGATTTTTTCAAGACTCCAAGGAAACACATTCAACTCCCCCAACCACTGTCCCAAAAGTGACATGTGGGAGACTAGGGAATTCTACAAGAGACAGTATGGATCTTTCTTTCAAAATAAGGAATTGGAAAAGGAGAAAGAAAATGGACAAGGGTAGAATGAGAAGGTGAGTGATAAGGGTATGATTGAAGATAGAGAGTCATGAAGTGGAAAGAGCCCTGGCTTAGGAGTCAGAGGAACTGGCTGTGATTCTGGATTCTTCTACTAACTACCCATGTGACTTTGGCCAATCGGTTAACCTCAATGGGCCTGTTTCTTCATAGGAAACATGAGAGGGTTGGACAAAATAAAATACAGAATTGGTCACTTGCAGGTCTAGATCTTATGTGAAAGGAAGACGTAACTGTCAAGGTAGCTAGACCAATACTGAGAGAAAGACTTGAGTCTCTGTATTGAAAATTTTTCCATCCCCCTTTTCTGCAAAGTTAGACTGGTACCTCAACTCTAACAGTCTTGACCCTAGATTTTGTTCCATAGAAGGGCTTTCATATCAGGTTTTTTTTCTCCTCTGATCCAAATTGGTGGTTTAGAATGATTCTTCACATTGCACATAAGGGAAACTGAGGCATGAGGAAAGACAGCTCACTATCCATGTCCTGAAATCAACCTTCCCCAGAATTCCATTTCTGAGTGGATACAGGGACTGAGATTCTCACCTTCCCTCAGCTTGGAAACAAACAGACTAATAAATACAGAGCTTCTAAAAAGAGAATGGTACATTTAACCACTTATCACTTTAAACTGTCAGCTGCTCAAGGTCAGGACCTCAAGGACTTGTGTGTCCAATACAGTACCCAGCTCTGTATTCTGTGGGCAGCCTGTAAAGCATTCACTGCATCAAAGGAAAGCCATCTGTCAAAGCTTGGGGTTGGCAGTTTGAAGTTGTTGTATAGGAATCCCCTTCCCAGTTTTCTCAGCAATTCCCTGCCCATAAGGCCCTCTGTAACTTGCCAGGCTTATCTGTGCCTCTGTCTTTCTGGACTGGGCAATAGAGAAGACAGTCCCAGGTATCGCTAGCTGGGCACGGGAAAAGATGGAACAAAGTATGCTTAGTAAGGACATTGATGTGGATCAGCATAAGGGCCTGCAACTTTTTTGATGAAGGGGAAGACAAATGTTCAATGTATAGGAGTTTTTTCTTAACAATAAAGTCCCTGAATAGAACAGGGGGATGAAAACCCCCAGCTGATGCACAATTCTTGTAAGAGGGAATCCTGACTCAGTGGTGAACAGGGCACCAGGGAAACAACTAGAATGAGGCAATGGGAAGAGGGGCAGCTAAATGGCACAGCAGATAGAGCACCAGAACTGGAGTCAGGAGAACCTGAGTTCAAATTTGACTTCAGATTAGCTGTGTGACCCTGGGCAAGTCACAAGTTTGCCTCAGTTTCCTCATCTGTAAAATGAGTTGGAGAAGGAAATGGCAAAAGTCAGATACAACTGAAACGAAACAACTGGATGACAGTGGGAAGTGCTACATCTACAGTCCTGGGTTCAAATGCCACCTCAGACAATTGTGCTATGTCACAAAGTCCAGTCACTTAAACTATGAGCCTCAGTTTCCTCATTTGTAAAATGAGATAATAATTATTATTATAATTAATAATTACTTACAATAATAATAATACTTATATTATCTCTCTCACAAGATTGTTATAAGGCAGTGCTCTGCCAACCTTAAAGTGCTATATGAATGTATGGTTGACATTATGAAGCTAACAGGTAATAATTTGACATTAAGCATTGTGTTTAAAGGATAGAGCCATTCCCAGATCAAGAAGATTTGGGTTCAAGTCCTACCTCATATAAATATACATACATACATATATATATACGCATACACATATACATATATATATGCGTATATATATATATATGTATATATATATATGAACTGTGTGGCCCTGGGCAAGTCACTTAACTTTATTTACCCCCAGCAATTCTCTAAGACTCAAAATTTCAGAAGACATATCATTCTGCCTTGGTAGAGAAAATTTCCTCATTGAGGGTTCCCTCTACCAATAAAATTGCTGAGCAGGTCTTGACAAAACAAAATCTTGCAACAAATAAACAAAATCATTCAAAAATTTAGTTTCCTCATCTGTGAAATGGGGTTGTTGAACTAGAGCCAGTGACTTTCAAACATTTTGCAAAGTTAGAACCCTTTAGTGAAAACAGAACTTTGGAGAAACTTTTTGGTGGTAGAAATCTTCTAAAACTATTATTTTTAATGCTAACAAAAAATGTAAGGCTCAGAAAAAATCCCAACAACCCCTGAAGCCCAGCTCGAGAAGCATTGTAATAGATATCATCTAATGTCCCTCCCAGGTCTAACAATCTGTGATGTTAGATCTCCCCTAGCTTAATCAGAACTTGGGTTATAATTTTATATTTTTTCATGTCGTGCACCCCCTACCTCAAACCTCCCACCAAAAAAATTTAAATTCCTTGAGCCCAGGAGCTGTACTATTTTTATTTTTGTATCTCCAGATCCAAGTACGTAGTAGGGGCTTTATAAGCATTGGTGGGATTATTGAGAGACAGACAGACAGACAGAGGTGAAAGAGAGAGAAGGACAGAGACAGACAGACAGATTGACAGAGGGAGAATCAACTCCTTGCCCAGGAGAAGCAGGACAAAGGAAGCAGCTCTGAATCTTCTCCATGTGACCTTTAAGTCCCATAGATCTTTCCCACTAAAGTAGGTGAATAACTAAGTCTGGGTCAGTAGCCATAGGGGAATTTAAAGAGTCAAGTGATAAACTGACCACAGGTTTATAGTTGATAGAATCAAGAGTTTAACTAGATTTCAGAGCATTCAGAGGGAGCTTAGGGATCGTTTAGTCGGACCCCTCGGTTTATGGGTAGGGAAATAAAGTGACTGCCCCATATCACACAGGTCATAAATAAGATTTTAGGAAAGTAACTCTAGACCACAGAGGCCGTCTAATCCAAATTCTTCATTTTACAGATAAAGAAACTGAGACCTGGGGATATAAAATGATTTGCCCAAAGACACCCAGGAAGTAAATATCCAAGGTGTTGTTCAAATCCAGGTTTTCTGACTACAAAGTTAGTGTTCTTGCTGCTGTACCATGGTACAGTTGGAATCTAAATCCAGGTCTTCTAACTCAGAGCCAGCGCTCTTCAACACAAGAAAGGGTAAAAGTGGCCAAGTGAGTAAAATGCTCATAGACCCATTGTGGGAAGCACAGGCTTGCAAACACCTGGACTCTCTATTTGCTGAGAAACACAGCTTAGCTACTCACATCATTCCACAGATTGGAACTGCTCAGAATTACAGGGAGGAAGACAGTCCTCTGTGTGGTTACTGGTCCTGGTGCAGCCCCACCTAAAGATCCCCATTAGTAACAAGATGAGGGCAGCAACGTGGAACTCACAGACTGAAAATGCAACCCAGTAAGAAGCACAGAGTGCAGGCAAAGAGCATTCACATTTCCCTGTTGTGGCCCCAGTGGATTTGACATGGAGCAGCACCAGCCAAGGCTTCCTACTCCCCCACATATGCCCCTTAGCAAGGAAAATGTCATTGCAGGATAATGTGGCCATGAAAGCCATGAGGCCATGTTCCACAGTATAATTCTGACTTATCAGGGGAAACATCTATTGCAAAAGAGATGACAAATGAGCATAGACTCTATGTGTCCGTTTTGGCCCCATTCTAGGAAGCCAGGGGTACCTCTGATGCAGATGACCTCAACACAGATGTTTTAGGCAACACATTAAAATGTAAACTGTGCTGGACTTGTAGTTAGCAGTCAGTTCATAAGCCTTTATTAAGTGCCTACTATGTGCCTGACACTGTGTTAAGCTCGATGGCAAAAAAGCTCGAAAGGCAAAAAAAAGTGGTTCCTGCTATCCAGGACCTCAGAGGCTCCTAGAGGAAAAAACACGCAAACAATTATGTATAAACAAGATACATACAGGATAAATTGAAGAGAATCTGCAGCGTGGAAGGCTCTGGCACTAAGAACTAGTCAGGATTTGAATTCCAGCTCTGATATTTCAGTCAATCAATTAACATTTATTAAGTGCCTGCTATCAAGTTCCAGAAATTGTGCTAAGTGCTAGGGATATCCAAAGGGGCAAAAGACAGATCCTGCCCTCAAAGAACTTACAATCAAATGGGGAGAGAGCAATCAAACAGATATGTACAGACAAACTATATACAAGATAAATGGAAATAAGTATAGAGGGAAGTCGTTAGAATTAAGAGAGGTGAGGAAAGGCTTCTTGCAAAAGATAGGATTTTAATTAGGGCTTAATGGAAGTTCGGGAAGACAACTGTTGGAAGAGTTAGGGAGTGAGAGTGAGAGCATTCCCAGCATGAGGGACAACCTAAGAAAATGCCAGAGTTATTATTTTCTCACAGTTTTCAGATGAGGAAACTGAGGCTTGGAAGAGTTTGAAAACTGTGAGAAAATAATAACTTCCATTTCTTCTTGGAACTTAAAGTATAGAAAGGAATCATTTGAAAAAAGCACTAGACCTGGAGTCAAGACTTCTGTCTGAATCCCACCTTTGATCTTTATTAGTGGGGTAACTGGGCAAAACATGCTTTAATTTCCATATCTTTCCTATGAAGGGGACATACTAAATGACCTCTGAAATATTTCCTACATCTAAATCAAAGATCTTATGATCCTACCCCAAACCTCAGTTTCCTCATTTGTCAAAGGGAATAATAATGCCTATCTCAGAGAACGATAATGAGGTATAAATGAGACAATAGATCTAAATGTGCTTTGAAAGAATTCACAAAGTATGCCACCCTTTCTTTCTTTTTGAACTTTCCTCATAAGAACCGCGTCACACAGGCAACACTACCATCATGATCTCACATGTTGCAGGCAAGGGAAATAAAGTCAGAGAAGTTGGGTGATTTGTGCTTAGGAAAATGCATAATGCTTCTAGTCATTCTAAATTCCTGGAGCAAAGATTCATCTCCTTAAACACAAATGTTCTTGCAGTCATACAATTGTATTTCAAATCTTGAAATATCACAATTTCCTAGGAACTGAAACCCCCACAGGACAATGGAGAGACAGAGGCTTGACTAAACTATGGCAGGTTTTGAGGGATGATCTCTATACAAAAATTAGTTTAAAGGATCATCCCTGAAGAAATGTGCCATCCGAAAAGAGTGGGTGACAACAGAAAGACGACCACTGGAACACTGGTACAAATGAACATTAATACTTAATGACTAAGCCTTAATGGATTGACAAAAGAGATCTAGAACAGAGGTTCTTAACCTTTTTTATGTTATGGACCCCTCCTTGAGTCTGGTGAAGTCTATAGACCTCTTGTTAGAATCATGTTTTAGATGCATAAAATAAAACCCATAGAATTACAAAGGAAGTCAGTTATATTGAAATATTATTATTGAAATATTGAAAAAACTATTGAATTTTCTTGAAAAGTCTGTAGACTCAAGATTAGGAACCTATATGACCTGACCTACATGAAAGGGTTAAGTAGATTTGATAACTTCTATATGAAGAACAAGAAATTTGTTGTAGTTCAGTCATTTTAATTGTATCCAACTCTTTGTGATCCCATTTGGGGTTTTCATGGCAAAGATCCTGAAGAGGTTTGCTATTTCTATCTCCAGCTCATTTTATAGATAAAGAAACTGAGGCAAACAAGGTTAAGTGACTTGCCCAGGGTCACACAGCTAGTAAGCATCTGAGGTCAGATTTGAACTCATGTCTTCCTGATGCAAGCCAGATCCAGCACTCTATCCAGTTTGTCACCTAGCTACCTTAGAATAATACCACCATGGAATGAGAGGCCGCTCCTGCCATGTGGGGTGGGTCCAAGTTGACAAGATCTCAAGCCAAGTACTGAACTACTACTTTAAGAATAAAACACTTGATGACAGATTGAGGGTAGAGAAGTATTGACTAACTCTTACTTCCTACATCACAGAGTTTTGAGGAAATTATTATGTGAACTTCATTTCAATTGGGAGTTGTTGTAATGACTACTAAGACTTGGGAATCCCTTCTATCATTCCCTCTCACCTGCATTAAGGGAATTGAATCTCTTTGATGATAACTCTTTATAAATAGGCTCAATGAGAGACAGTATGGCATGGTAGATAGAGGGCTAGTGTAGAAGTCAGGAAAAGTTGGGTCCAATCTTGGGTCTGTGGTTCACATGCTGTATAACCACAGTCAAGTCCTCGGTGAGTCTACATGGCCCCCGGATTCCTTCCAGCTCTGGAATGGACCAAAGGATCTTTAAGATCCCCTTTTTGCTAGGGAGTCTATACAATGTGGACAAGAGACCATACTGGCAGTTAGCCATTTGGCCATCAGGCAGATCCAGGCCTATTTCTGTCCCAGAGGGTCTCCCATTGGAGCATCTTTCCACAGAGAGCCCACCTAGCCAAAGCAGCTGCAGCTTAGAGAAGCCAGCTGACCCTCGGAATGACAATCTAATAGCTTACCTCGCTTCATTCCTGCCTCAGCAGCAAAGGTTACTGTGCAATTACGTGTTGCTACATACAAATGACAAGAGTCGTTACGGTTACTTTACCAATTACGGGGAAATTGCTCCCACTCTGCTGAGAGACTCCCACTCCAAAAATCTCCGCCATCACAGAGAGCCAGATTTAAAAGGCAGACAATGCTACTCCCCAGCGGTAGCCACGCAGGGTTCAAGGGTAGAGCTGAGAAATGGCTCAATGGTTTCTTATAGGATCCCATGCCAGAATTTAAAGGAAGAGCAGCTGCATCCCAGTGGAACGTGCCCTCGGCACTCTCTTCAGGAAAGCAGACAGAGAGAGCATATTTGGGGCATTCACCCTGTGAGATGGAGGCTGGGGACAAGCAGAGTCTTCCCTGGAGATCTGAAAGCTCTAGTCTATGACTTTTTAACCTGGGGTCCACAGTCTTTCAAGGGGTCAGTGGAGAGATTTCAGGAGTCTATGACCTTGTATGGGAATAAAAGTATGTCATTATTTTCACTAACCTTTAACTGAAATTTAGCATGTCCTTCCATTATTTAAAAACATTTTTTCTTCTGAGAAAAATTTCATAGGTTTCACCAGATCGCCCAAGGGATCCATGCTAAACAAGGTCAAGAGCCCCTGCTCTGGTTGCAGTCATAAAGGAGCTAATGAGCATCCTTCAGCTCATCCCGCATCTGAGAGGGTAGGGAAGGAGGGGAAGACAGGATCCTCTCCTTTATTCAATCTCCAGCCACCCTCTCCCCAATTGGCCCATTTCCCAGGTCCGCCACTTGCTCCTGGTCTCACCTCCCTATCCTAAAACCAGGGAGTTTCATCCTGGGCCCCAAAACTTACAGCACCCTTGCTTACTGGCCTCAGCAGCACAATTATAGCATTTCAGATTTGGAAGAGACCTCAGAGGTCAACTAGTCCAACCCATAACTAAACAAATCTTTGAAAAGTCAGTCTCAACTGGTCAATGAATTAACCTGGTCACAGTCATGGGCTGCATCCATGGAGTCTAGTTACCTTTCCCTCCAGAGAAATACCCAGGTATACTCACAGCCATGGGCAATATTCCTGACCCCTCCAAGCTGTCTTGTAATAATGTATGCTACTATGATGAGTCAAAAGGAGGGTGGAAAGCATGGGTCAATGGGGATCACAGACATAGGGCTAGAAGGGATCTTAGACCCAAATTTTATAGATGAGGAAACTGAGCCCCAGTGAAGTTAAGCAGCTAGCGCAAGTCAAGAGGGTAGTAAGTGATAGAGGCAATTGGATGACTAGGTGGCACAGTGGATAAAGGTGCTGGGTCTGGAATCAGGAAGATCCGAATTCAAATCCAGCCTCAGACATTTACTAGCTGTGTGATCCTGGATAAGTCACTTAACCTCTGTCTGCCTCAGTTTCTTCATCTCTGAAATGGGGATAATAATAGCATCTATCTGCCAAGATTGTTGGGAAGATGAAATGAGATAATTTGGCACAGTGCTTGGCACATAGTGATTTATAAATATCAGCTGTTACTAGTAACATCATCACCATTACTGGTGCTGAGCGAATAACATATCTTCTCACCCAAGGGTAATACATATAAAGCTAGACTTGATCTTTGAGGGGATTTATTGCTGCCTGGGTTGTTTCTGGCTGTCCAGTGTAATGAAGAGACACTCTTCTGAGTAAACTTCACTCATCTTGCCCTCTCTGATGATGGGATTAATAATGCTCAGGTTTGTCCTGAGGACTTGGAAGCTGAAAGCACTCCATCAACATAAAAGCCAGAGCACCTGTCCTGAGCCCCTGGAGCCTGGGAGTAATTGTCTCCATCCCATTTTATAGGAGGAAAGGGAATTGGGACTTGTCCAAGGTCCGCCAGTAAAGGAGTCCTAGTTCTTGGCTACTAGCCTCTGGCCAGGACAATAAAAAGCTGAGGTTGAGAGGACAATGGAAGATGAACAGCTTGATGGTTCTCCAGTACGGCAGTTAGCAGAAGCCTGTCCTTATTCTGTGCAGAGATTCATCTTGCTTGGTGTAGGTGATCATGGCTTCTGGACAGAGACATTGCATTCCCTGAGGCTATGGAGGGAAAACATGGGAGATAGTGATAAGACAAAGTATTTGTGCACCCTGGGCAAAGGGTGGAAATGAAGGAAGCCACAGTGGGCCAATGGGGTAAACCTTGGCAGTAGAAAAACCTGGGTTCCACCCCTGCTTCTTACATATCCTACTTATGTTAGTGGACAAGTAACTATATCTCTCAGAGTCCCAAGACCACTTTATGATAAGAGTTCTTCACCTGGGGTCCATGAACTCCCAAGGGATCTGTGGATAGATTTTAGAGGTATCTATGAACTTGGACTAAGGGGAAAATTACATTTCTCCCAATATATCTGATGTCTTTTGTAATTCCTTTTTTATTTTATTCTATGCTTTTAAAAAGGTGATACTAAGAAAGGATCTAAAGCTTAATCGAACTGCCAAAGGGGCCCACAGGACACACACACACACACATACACACACATACACAAAAAGGGGAAGAACTCCTACTCTAAGATGCTGAAGTGATACCCATCAGTATCTCTGGAGGCAGTTTTCCTACCTGGAGTTCCCCTATACTGGTCGATGCCTGCAGATGCTAGACCAAAACAAAGCAAAACAAATAAAAAAAAACCCCGAGCTAGAAAACACTGTGTGGGGTGGTCCACAGAGTTAGTTATCAGAGTCTGGACTAGCATCCCATATTTACAGGATCATAGATTAATAGGAAGAAGAAACTCCAGAAATCATCTATTCCAACACCCTCATTTTACAAAGAGGAAAACTGTGGTCAAGAGAGGTAGTGGCTTGAATGAGGTCAAGCACAAATTTCCTAATTCCCAGGCCACCTTCACAACAAAAACAAAGACAAAAAACCACGGGATCTGAACCTTAGGATAAGACTCTAAGATTTACTCTTTCAGGAGATTTAGAATACAAGGGAGAAAAAGAATCAAGGAAAGGAACACTCAGAGAAAACTCAGAGAAGTAATCACTCGTTCATGAATAATCCCATCATTAATCATAGGCTTAATTATTTAATTAATTAAATTAATTAATCATAAGGTTATAGGTTTAGAGTTTGAAAGAACCTTAGAAGTCATAGACTTTGATCCATTCATTCTATTGATGGGAAAATTGAGGTTCAGGGACCCCAGCTTGCTCAGGGCCACAAGGCAGGAAGTATGAGTAGATACTCTACACATATCCTGGCCTTCTATGACTACTGGTAAAAAGATAAAAGTTGAATGGGATGAGGCTCAAAAATGTTATTTTGAGCCTCAGGCTAGTGTTCAGTGCCCAAAGTCATACTACCCTGAAGCAATTTAATTAGGGATGGGAGAACATGGAGGAGAAATGGAAAGGAAGATGGAAGGAGAATGAGGTTTATTAAGTTCCTAGAGGATGGATGAGGGAAGGGGTAGGATCTTCACATGCTCACAGCTCACCACAGCAAACCTATCTAGTAACTGGCTAATCAGGGAAGTGCGCATGTGGGGACTTCTTTTTAAAAGGGAGGTATTGATCAGATAAGCTGTAACCTTTCTAGTCTAAGTGCAGATTCCAATTGTAAAGCTCTCTGTGGTGGGGAATGATAATGATCCCCCATTTATGGGAAATCATATCTCTCGTGCATCCACTGACCCCAGCGGATTCCATAAATATACTTGGCAGCAGAGGCAGCTGCCCAAAATGCAGCCCCCTCTTGGGAAGCTACCACAGCACCGTTGCCAAGCACCAGTCCTCATAGGGATAACAGAAGATGCTGGGCCCCTTTGAAAGAAGAAGGGTCTTCTAGAGAACAGAAGTGTATTTATCAGAGGAGATTGACTCATAAAGTGCTTTGGAAACCTGAAAGTATTATGGACTATAGAATTCAGTTTGGTTCAAGAATAATTTATTAAGTTTCTACTATGGACTAGATGCTGGGTGCCAGAGATGCAAAGTCAAAAATAAAACCTGCCTTTGAGAAATTCGTATTCTACTTAGTGGGAAGAAATATGTGCAAAAATAAGTAATTAAAAATAAATACAAAATAGTGTGGGGGTAGCATTAACAATAGGGAATAGGGACTAGTTAAGGTGGGAGGTAGCCTTGAAAGTAGCTGGAGAGTCAGAGGTAAAAATGCAGAGGAAGAGCACACAAGGCATGGTTGGGGCCGGAGTGGGGGGCACATGGGTCATTTATACCAAAGTCTAAAGGTAAGAAATAAATTGTGTCATTCTGTGGTATACAGGGCAGAGTAAGTCTAATGTCGAATGGTTTGGCTGAAATGAACATGAATGTCATTTCCATCAGCATGGTACAGTGAAGCCTCAGAGCCAGGATGATCTGGGTCCAACTCTTCCCTCTGACAACTATTGGTTGCATGATTCCAGGAAAGTTCCAAGGGCTCTAATCTAAGACTTTGAGTTGTAGGTTGTTGTTTGGTTCTTTTTCAATCGTGTCCAACTCTTTGTGGCTTTCTTGTCAGAGATAATGGAGTGTTTTGCCACTTCCATTCCAGCTCATTTTACAGATGAGGAAACTGAGGCAAACAGGGTGAAGTGATTTGCCCAGGGTCACACAGCCAGTAAGTGTCTGAAGAACTCAAGGAGAGAGGGTTTCTTGACTCCAGGACTGCACTCTATCCACTGCATCACCCTAGCTACTCTTTGCACCGATAGGAGTTTTCTTTACTACAAGTTTTTAGATCAATGAAACCACCTGTTCGGTCCCTATACTATCATTATCATCATCCTCCTTAATAATATTGATGCAAATATTATTGTTGCTATCTATTGTCATTACTTACAAAATAATGAGTTTAGGCTTCTAGCTTATCAGAATAATCACATCTCTCTGGGGGAATAAAAGAAAATCCAGGTTCCTATGACAGAGAGATACAAAACCCTAAACATGGAGGGGGGAACTCCCTTGGCCATATCATTCTCCACATGTCAGGTTTTCCTTATTTTGACCTCCCTCTTCCTTTGCTGAAACTGTGGAGATTCCTCCTCTCGGAGTCACACGCCAAGATCTGCCGGCTGTGTGTGTACCGCCCAGAAGAGATGAAAGTTGTGACTGCAGAGCCCGTCCACTTAGTTATTAATGCATTACCTCGGGATGATTCTTTATTGTGTCTTTCTCAATGAGATTGTGGAGGAAAGGAATGTGTAGGGAAGGAGAGCCAGCCGGCCACAGTCACAGCCACGGTAACCTCCTTAGACAAACTGGTTATTGAAAAAGCTTAGCCAAAAGTATCTTGGGAATTACACACACACACACACACACACACACACACACACACACACACACACACAAAACTAAAATACATCCAACTCAAATTACATTACATCTTAATAGAGTATAAGCTGCCTGAGGGAAGAAATTAGCTTCTAAATTTGCATGCACATTACCTAGAACAGTGCCTGACACGCAGAGTTGTTTAATACATGCTTGTCACTTGCTTAACTAGTCTAAGCTCTCCTCTTTGCCTTTCCTTCCCCAAGCCTTCAATTGGGAAATGACATTTAAAATGATAGCCATTGTGTTTTAAGAACATTTTGGTCCTGCAGTTCTCCATTTGTCAAAATGTTGCTGCTCAGTTCTGTCTGGCTCCTCGTTACCCTATTTGGGGTTTCTTGGCAGAGATCTCAGACTGGTTTGCCATCCTTCTCCAACTTATTTGAGAGATGAGGAAAC
The DNA here is from genome assembly GCA_023548195.1 of Bettongia penicillata ogilbyi. Taxonomy (NCBI): domain Eukaryota; kingdom Metazoa; phylum Chordata; class Mammalia; order Diprotodontia; family Potoroidae; genus Bettongia; species Bettongia penicillata. Next base: position 5,256,297 of record JAJHZJ010000570.1, read on the forward strand.
TGAGATTAACAGGGTTAAGTGAGTTGTCCAGAGTCACACAACTAGAAAGAGTCCGAGGCCAAATCTGAACTCAGAAAAAGGGGTCTTCCTGATTTTGCGACCACTCTGCTCACTGTGCCAACATGGATGCATAAATACACACACTCAGCTGCCACTAAATATTCTACTCAAATAGTATGCACACACAAGCATATATACATATATATATATATACGCATGTATATATGTATGTATATGTATATAAATATACATATATGCATACACATGCACACACAGAGATATATAGACAGACCTATATAGACACATGCCTATATACATGTATATGTATCCATATGTACATACATAAGCGTATGTACGTATACACACTTACACACATATATATTGCTTTTGACATGCTCTTCGTGACCATCTGTGACCCAACTGCATGCCTCCCTAAATGATCTTTCAGTAATGATGCTAACATCCTGTTCTTCGCTCATGAAATCAATGCTATTGACCCACCCTAAGTAGGACATGAGCTACGTCTGTCTCTCTCTTAGGACACCTCTTGTTTTCTGTCTTAGACAATGCTTATTTATGCACTCATCAAACTTCTTGAAAGCAAGTACCACATTTTGTACCCCCAGGAAGTACCTTGCATGGTGCCTTGTCCAGGGGAGGGATTAAATAAATGCTTGTTGAATGAAAAAGAATCAGTAGTGGGGATGGGCTTCATTGAGCCAGCCACACTCTTTTATCCAGTCCCTGTTGTGATCAACAGCCTATATTCATGAAATGACTGGCTGGAATAGGGGTACAATCTGTCCTTGGCTGAGAAAACAGGGCAAAACTAATTGGCTCCTGTGGTAGTTGAACCTATGACCTTGGCCTCATTAGCACCATACTCTAACCTGCTGAGCTAACTGGCCCAGACAAGCCAAGAGTTGTGTTACAGTGACCTGTGAAGGGTCTGATTTTCTGAGCATTCTGCAGGACTAGGTCAGCAAGACAAATAGGATTCAAATGATGCATTTGTCCACACTGATCAAATAGGATTTCTAGTCTGTTTTTTCCCTTCAATTAACCAAACACAGACTTTTTTTTTTCCAGTGGGGAAAGAGAATAGGGAAATATTCTCAGTATCATGAAAGAAAGATACTAGCAAAAATGTCCCCAACATCTGCCTCTCTTTATTGGTGCATCCATTAGAAGTACTCCTCTGTCAAGGGAAGATAAATCCCACACAGCCCATTAATCCCACAGTTCCAACTCTCTTTCCCAGAGTTCATAGCATAAAACCTCAGCCACCAGCAGGACTGTAATTGAAGCTGGGGAACGCCACAATGATTAAGTTTGTGTGTTCTAGCAGGAGCTTAGAGGCAGTGGCCCAGCTCCTCAGGTTGAGTTATGGCATAGGTCATTCCCTCGTTAGTGCGAATAAATTTTATTAGCCCCACTCTTGCTGCCATGTGTCTTCTTCTCTTGCTCCTTAGGTTCGTGTGTGGCGAGGTAACGTCTCTAGCTTGCTGGATAAATCAGCTGAACACATGCTATTATGTCTTGGAACGCTGACAGAGACATGATAATGACTGTGAAATCAGGGAAAGATGTGAACTTGTTTTCATGCCTGTGTCATCTACATAGGTAGCACATTGGACCAAATTTGCTAGAGGGAAAATTATTTTTTAAAACTAGAGAATAAATAGAGAAGGAATTTCTTGATAGTTCCCTTTTATCCTTCCCAATAATGACAGTAATGAGAAAAAAACCTGCTTGTTATACTACTGTTCTGTCATTACATTCTACCCTACTTTAAGTGTTAGCCTAAGTTAAAAGCAAGTATGTTCCAATTCTAATGGGAAAATGGCCTCCCATTCAAAATACCATAATTTAACATCCATAACATGTGTATTACGCAAGGGGAGAAAACAAAAGGGTCATAGGCCCACAGATTTATAGGTGAACGGGACTTTAGAAGCTAACTCCTTTCATTTTATAGATCAGAAAACTGAGGCCCAAAGGGTTTGGAAAATTATTTGCCTGAGATCCCATAGGTAGTCATTTAAACCTACAGTCCCTGACTCCAAATCCAATAATTTTCCAAAGTCATTATATGTGGGTCTACACAAAGCTTGATGAAGATCTTTTAGAAGCAGATGTGGTGGGAGGGTGGGAATTATAAATCAGGGTGTATTATAAGTGTGAATTTATCCTGAGTTTACTAATACTAATAATCCTCTACTTATTTCACAGAGTTGAGAATTAATTGAGACAGTTTATGTGACAGTGCATTGAAAACTGTGAAGTACTAATATGAACGCCATTGCGGTAGTAATAATTTGTAGATTTTCTTTCCTAAGGAATAATTCCACTTCCATGTCCAAATTTTCCTATTTCTGAGAGTATCGCTATCTTTGCGTTCACCCAGGTACAAGACTTCAATGTTACTCTTGACCATTCACTCTTTGTCACCATTGGGTTACCAGTTGTCATGGTTCGTATCTCCACAATATCTTTAGGATCTGACCTCTTGTCTATACTTACCCAGTTACCATGCCTAGATCACTTCCTAAGCAGCTCTCACCAATCAACTCTCCTCATCAACTCTCACCAGCACAATTACTGTAATCTCTCAGTTGGTCTCTGTGTCTCAAAACTTTTCTCTCTCCATCCTCCATATGATTTCCTAAAGTTCAGGTCCAACCATATCTCTCTTCTACTCAAAAACTCCAATGGTTCCCTATTTCCTCTAAGACCAAATTTAAGTTCTTTTCTTTAGCCTTTAAAGGCCTTCACAACCTGCCCCCAACCTTCTATATCAGCTTTATTACATCCTATTCCCCTTCCCACACTCTGCGGTCTGGCCAAACCACTACTATTATCATCTTCCTCATGGCATTTATATAACACTTTAATATTTGAAAATCCCTTTATAAATATTATCTCATTTGATTCTTATAATAATCCTGGGAGATAGGTAATATCATTATCCCATTCTGCAGGTGAAGAAACTGAAACAACCAGAATTTAAGAGATTTGCCCAGGGTCTGAGGTTGGATTTGAATTCAGGTCTTCTTTACATATGACACTCCATTTTCTAGCCCCATTCTTTTGCAATGGCTGTCCTCATGCCTACCTCACTTTTACCTCATGGAATTCCTCAGTACTTTCAAAACTCTGCTTGTCAAACATTTCTTTCTGGAAGGTGCTGTTATTATACCCATTTTACAGATGTGGGAACTGAGGCAAACAGTTAAGTGACTTGCTCAGGGTCACATAACTAATCAGTATCTAAAGTCAGGTAGAAACAACACTTTCTACGTAATACATGGTCTCACCAGCTTTTAGTACCCTCTCTCCCAAAATTTACCTTTTATTTATTTCACATAGGTTTCTTTTATGTACATGCCATCTTCCCTTATACAATACAAGCTTATTGAGGGCGGGGATCGCTTCATTTCTGTCTTTGTGTCCCTGCTGCATAGTGTAATGCCTGGCACTAACAGGAGCTGAGTAAATACTGGTTCATTGATTGATTGATTTTTCAATCAAACCATTTTACCAAGATGGTCTACTATTCCAAAAGACTTCATCACCCTCATGTTACAGAGAGAGAGCCTGAGGTTCATTTGTAAAATGCGTGGGCTGGGCTAAGAAATGCGAGCTATATAATTAGAGAACAATCGGAGCAGTCCAAAAGTGGAATGAGCTGCATCTGTCATTGGAGCTCTTTCGTGCAAAGGCTAAATCACCACTTCTTGGGTAGTTTTTAGAAAGGATTCTTCTTACCGTTATCCTTTCCAAATCTCAGGTGTTAGGGGCGCAGTGTTCCTGCCATCTGGGAAATCCTTGTAAAATGTTCTGTCCTTCCCTTTGTCCCAGAGGAGGTCTGAATTTTGCCTTTTTCTTTTATGAGGTGTTTACAGCACCTTTTTGTCAAATTTGGGTTAAGTATTTGGTCATAGGTGCTGTGTTGTCTACTGGCCTTTGTATGTCATCTATGGCTTCCCCAAAAATTCCCATTTCATTTCTTGCGCCAACCTGTGATATATCAGAACCATGATAGGGAAAGTCACAATGTAGAATTTCTATTCTTCTTATCATTTGTTGTTACTGCTCTGGTACCTTCTAACCTGGGATTGAGTGATTCTGGAAGTGCAGTTCTTCATCATTACACCCAAAATTAGTCTCTGTTCACATCTGGGTTGAAGTAGATAGCCATGGAGTCCCCTGCCAAAGCTGCTGTGGGCTAATCTCGAAGGCTCTTTTCCATCTCTGACAGCCTATTGTCCTAAAAACTCCTAGCTTAGGAATGAGACCCAATAGTCCAGGTTGAAGGAGCTAGCTTGAAGACCCCACTAAAAGAATCTTGAGGACTAAAAAGAAGATGCTTCTTCATGCAAGAAGCCACATTATCCTACAATTTAGTTTCCTATTTTTCTTGAGCTAGTACGTATGTGGTATCTTACCTCTTCATCATAGTTTTTATATAACAATTTTTTATATATACAATTCAAAGTTTGCACAGTGCTTTACAAATATTCTTATTTAGTCCTCATAACACCTTTGTGATAGGGGCTATTATTATCCCCATTTTACAGATATGGAAACTAAGGCAGAGGTGGAGTGACTGACTCAAGGTCCCACAGTAAATCAGTATCTGAAGCCCTGTGCAAACTCAGGTCTTCCTGACTCCTGGTCCAGTGGTCTATTCATCCTGATACTGTGTGTGTGTATGCACACACAAGTGCATACTTGTGTATGTGTGCATGTGTATGTGTGTGTGTGGAGAAACAACAGAAAGAGAGAGAGAGAGAGAGAGAGAGAGATACAGGGGTTAAGAGACAACAACAGAGAAAACCTCAGGAGTACGCAATGTGTATATGAATATGCAAGTACACAGGAATGTATCTATGCATGTCTCCACGAGGTGAGAATAATGAAGCCCTTGTACAGCTATGCCGCAACTCTGTGTGTGTGTGTGTGTGTGTGTGTGTGTGTGTGTGTGGGTGGGTGGGTGGGTGTGTGGGTGTGTGTACGCGCATGTGCATGCCCTAATACTCGTCTTCACTCCCTAACTTATCGGAGTTCATACTATATGAGCAGCTAGGGGGTGCAATGGATAGAACAGAAACCCTGGAGTCAACAGGACCTGAGTTCAAATTTGACCGCAGACACCTCCTAGCAGGGTGACCCTGGGCAAGTCACTTAACCCTGTTTGCCTCAGTTTCCTCATCTGCAAAATGACTTGGAAAACGAAATGGCAAACCACTCCAGGATCTTTGCCAAGAAAATCCAAAATGGGGTCACAAAGAGCAGACACAACCGCACTGAACAACAACAGAATGTAAGCTCATTGATAGAAGGAACAGTTTTGTGGTGCTTTTGTATTTGTATCCCAGGCCTCTCTCAGTGCCTTATATATAATAGGAGCTTAATAAATGTTTGCGGAATTGAATTTTACAGGTGAAAAAACTGATGCTTGAGAGTTAAAGTGACTTGCCCAGGATCACAAATGTCACAAACCCCGATATCCTGAATCCATGTCCAGCACTCTTCACTGTCAAGGATAAAGCATATTCTAGAGAGTCAGGCTTCTGTGAGAACCAGAAAATGGAAAAGGATTTGAGAACATTAGCTCTTGGAAGAAAGGGAGTTTGTTGGTGGTTGAGTAGAGTTCTCAAAAGATATAGTGGAGGAGGGAGGGTGGAGGAGTTCAGAGACCACAGAGGGAGAGAGTTGAACTGGACTAGGATTCGAGTGCAGAGAAAGGCTGAAAAGGAAAGGAATTTATCTGAGGCAGAAAGCAATTCTGAATTGTAAGGATTAAGAGAGCAGGACATAGCCTTTAGCTAACCACAGGACAAGAGAAATGCCAATTGCTAATTGGAGCTGGCAACGGGAGGATTGGTGCTCTCAGGGTTCAGAAAGAGCAGGTGGTGATGGAGCCCACTCATCTTAGGGAGCCACATCACTCTCGTCATCATAATTCTTGTGAGGGGCTCATGGTGCCAGGGCCAGGATGGTCTAAATCAGTAGCACCTAAGAGGGCCCTTCAGCATGAAGGCCTCCAATTGCAGATGAGAATGAGAGATCGCAAACACTTTCTAGCTGTGACACCCTAAGCAAGTCACTTAACTTCTGCTTGGCTCAGTTTACCCATCTGTAAAATGGGGATAATAATAGCACCTATCACAGAATTGTTGGGAGGATAGACTGAGATACATTCAAAAGTATCCTACAAACCTTAAAGTGTCACATAAATGCTAGCTATTGTTATTAATATTACTATTATTAATATTACTAAATAATTATTTAGTAATAATATTTATTATAGCAATTATTATAATATATTATTATATTAACTATATTAATATAATTACATTATATATTATTTTAAAGTATATATATTTATAAATTATATGTATAAATATAATTCAAATAATAATAACTAGTATTAATATTACTAAACTCAGTCACAACAGGAAACAGCCAAAACTAGTTAGGATTTTCTAGATTAGGAAGAGAAAATATCCCTCAAGGAAACAAGGCAAAGCAAGGAGAGCCTTTGGTCTCGGGTGACTTTTTGTTCGTTCTGCGTTTTCTTGTTCCTGGTCCTGCTACAGGCTGGGAAGGGGGTGGGGAGGATAGAGTGGATCTATAGGACACTAATAATCTATAAGTCTTTATTACCGTCCTACCATATGCCAGGCAGTGTTCTAGTTTGGGGGGATGTTAAGGCAAAAGTGGTGATGGCTAGGTCGTGCAGTGGGCTAGAGTCAGGAAGTCCCATGTTCAAATCTAGCCTCAGAAGTATGTTAGCTGTCTACTCCGGGCAAATCATTTAACCTCACTTTCTTCAACTGTAAAATAGAACAACAGCATCCACCTCCAGGGTTGTTGGGAGGGTGAAGTGAGATGATGTTTGTAAAGCTCTTAGCACAGTGCCTGGCACATAGCAGCCTCTGTATAAAAATGCTTATTCCTTTTCTTTTCCCTCCCCCACCTATCTGTTTCTCCCCATAGAATGTAAGATTTTGGAGACAAGGCCTGCTTCATTTTTGTCTCTACATCCCCAGTTCCCCGGGAAGTGGACAGGGAGCTGACCGTAAGTACAGCCGGAGAGACCAGGGTTTAAGCAAACTTTTGACACATACTGTGTGACCCTGGGTTGTCACCTCTTTAATATTCAAGGCAACTCTCTAAGTATAGAGGGATCTTAAGCCCCCTGGACGAAGACCCAGAGAAGATACAGACCTGCATTGGCAGAGAGAATTTCCTTATTCAGGAGTTCTGAGTAATACCAGAGTCTGGCACACAGTGGGTGCTTAAACCTTGTTAAATTAATTGAATTCAGTAAGAGGACTGAGATGATTCAACAAATGGTGGGACAAGAAGCAGCTATGTGGCACAGTGATTAGAGCACTGGCCCTGAAGTTAGGAGGATCTGAGTTCAAATCCAGCCTCAGACACTGGACACTTACTAGCTGTGTGACTGCGAGCATGCTATTTAACCCCAATTGCCTTGCTTTCCCCCCACTACAAAAAAAAGTGACAACATAAAAAAGAAATGATGTGACAGGTGGTCTGTGATGTGGCTCCAGAAAGCAGAACTGGAAGAATGGCCCAGGAGGTGTCTTAGTCTACTTTTCTAATGCAGAAGAACATCCCAGGCCACCCCTCCCCAAAACTGGAGGGGAAGTTGAGTAGCTAAGTGTCAGTAAGTGTGTGAGATGGACATGCTAAAACCCATCCTTCTGGCTTGCTCACGGCTCCAGCTCCTTCCAAGAGCCAGGAACATAAGGACTTTGGGGCTTTCAGGTGTCAGAAGGTTGCCCACCTCATCTGGGACCAGGGGTCCCAGACATGATCTGAACGTGCTCTTCAGATCACTTACAGCAGCATGGTCCCCAACCCAAGTGGCGTCTTGAGATGTACAGCTGAGGAGAAGGCAGAGGGGCTCAGCTGGGACTGGGTGGGGAAGGGAGATGGGCAATAAGCTTAAGACCTGGAGGATCACAGATTTAGACCCTAAGGGGACCTCAGAGGCACAAACAAGGCCCCTCTCAGGAATAGAAATTAAATAATTATATCATTAAGCATCCTGAACTATCATTAGTGAAATCAGCTTGGGATGTTGTGTTTGGGTTTGTTTTTTTCTTAGGTTCCCCTGGTTCTTATGACAAATGGTTCTGGTGACAAACTCCAGCAGTATAATACTACACTTTTCTACCCCTCTTCTTCTGAGAGAATCAGAACAATTTACAGGCACTAATCTGTTTATTCTGGAATATGAGAAGGCAGGGCAGGACAGGGCATCAGAAAAGGCATGCATGGGACAGGGACATTAGGAGCTGTCTACACCCCTACACCTGATCCCAAAGACTGCCTTTACTCCCTCCCCAAACATACACACACACACACACACACACACACACACACACACACACACACACCTCACTTCATTCTCCCTGGGGCCTCCAGCTCTGTCCCAAGACAAGTGGTTCTGATGACTAGTTCGAGCTATGTAATACTGCCTGTCTCCTTGCCCTGGTGCTTGCTCTCAGAGAGAATTACAGACACTGAACTGCTTGTTCTGGGGTGCCTCCCCTTATTTAGTGAGCCAGTAGGGAAAGGAGGGCAGGGCATCAGAGAAGGCATATGAAGTCAGATAGCTGCCTCTTTCCATCATACCTGTTGTTCATTTCATGTTGGTCCCCAGGCACGAGACCCTATATCCGTCTTGGGATTCACATTTGCAACATGCACTTTTACAGCAGCAGAAATACACCACACAGTCCCAGGAGATGGTCTCTCCTAGCTGGCTAGCTAGCCCTTATCTCTGATGGGAACAGAGCTAACCTACTACAACTCACTTCAGATTTTTTTAAAAGGCCATTAGTGCCCTCTGGGGTCCCCCAGGATGGCAGGCTCCACCTCCTCTCCCTTCTACTTGAACTTCAGACCTTTGATTGTACGGGGGAAACCCCATGGGCATTTTAGGCCAGCCCTGTCTTTCTACTCAACAGAACCAGAGGTTATAGCAGGGTATACTCAGTGTACCTGGTCGATCCATCCCCCACAGCTCACAGTCACCTTCCCACTGCTAACCAGAGTTAACAGGCAAGTTGCCCACCCTTCTGGCTTCAGGGAAAGATGAATTTAGAATAGGGAAAGGATGGGGTGTGGTCAAGTAAAATTATTTCTTGAAAGTGCATCATAACATGAAATGTCAAGCTAACTCAAAACAGAAAGAACCAAAAAATAATAATAATAAAGAGCTGATTTTATCCCTTTTTTAAGCGCCTCTAGACAATACCAGAGTATTAAAGGCTAGAGGTGACCCTTGTCTTCTGAAATGTTGAAGGTAAGTGTCCTAGCCTTTAATTTTCCTTCTTGTTTTCTTTTGGAGACAGCAATTCCAGGAGAGAGACCATCAGTGAAACTTGCCTTCCACACCTTAGCCCTTGAGGAAATTGCAGAACTCTAATAGATCCATTCCCCCTACTTGAAATAGGAAAGGGAGGGGATTTAACAAGTAGATACTGGAATAGGTCCCATAAAACTGAGTTTCCTCAAGAATGTCTGCATTCTTCAACACCACTATTCGGTACCTGTGTGGTCTGAACTGAGCACAGGTAAATTATAGTCAAAGCATCTAATGAAAGTAAACTAGCTATCAGTCAAATCAAAGGAAACTGATACCATGCGTCAAAACCTGACTCAGCCTTTTTAGAAAGCCTGACTGAAGAGACAGCTCCAATCCCTGTGTGGGGTTTCCACTGGCCTCCTTCTTGCCTCAGCCCTGAACTTGCCTCAAGCTTGAAAGGGCTAATTAAGGCCAGAAGAAAAATCAAAAGCTTCTTATCTAGCTCCATTAAGTCCAGTCCTGGCATCAGTCAATCCTGTTTTCCTGATTATTCTATAAAAGTTTCCAGCACTCTAAAGGGAAAGAAAGACAAGGGAAAGGAAGGGAAGGGAAGGGAAGGGAAGGAAAGGGAAGGGAAGGGAAGGGAAGGGAAGGGAAGGGAAGGGAAGGGAAGGGAAGGGAAGGGAAGGGAAGGGAAGGGAAGGGAAGGGAAGGGAAGGGAAAGGAAGGAAGGAAAGAAGGAAGGAAGAAAGGAGAGAAAGGAAGGAGGGGAGGAAGGAGGAAGAGGAAGGGAGAAGGAAGAGACAAGAGAGACAGAGAGAGAGCATTTATAAAGTACCTACTATGTGCTAGGTATTGTGCTGAGCTCTTTATAAATATATCTCATCTAATCCTCACAATAATCCTGTGAAGTAGGATTAACTATTATTATAGAATTATTATAGGATAGCTATTATTATCCCTATTTTATACTTAGGGGAGCTGAGGCAAACAGAGGGTAAGTGACTTGTGTCCAGAGTATATAACTAGTAAGTGTCTGAGGCCAGATTTGAACTTGGGGTTTCCTGACTCCAGGCCCAAAGATCTATCCACTGTGCCACATAGACACCCTCAATGAATCTGAGTTTACTTTATTTTGAACAGAAAGGACACAGCAACACCCTTCCCCTCTCCCCCACCCCAGCACACCAGGGGATCACCAGGAAACCACTCTTGCTCCTGGAATCATAACTTTAAAAGACTTCTCCTGTCAACTTTCTGATGAAAAGCAGTCTCCAAAAGCTCTCTGGCATTTCTATTGTCTACAGATCTCACAAGAATCTGGTGTTATCAAAGAAACTACAAAGGACATATGTGTCAATTCCTAGACAGCCACACATAGAGAGACTGAGGATGCACTAGAAGATATGTACACACATTCTATAAACCTATTTATTAATGAATACACAGTCGGCAACTGGAATTGGGAATGCAAACCAACAGTCTAAGCTCCTAGTCTAGGACCATAGCCAGCTGGTCATTTAAGAAAATCCCTGGGATTAAAAGCCTTGTTCCAACTTCCACTATAGCCCTTCTAAACTCTATTACTTCCTTTTATGTACTCTTCAGTCCAATGAAACTACTCTTCTTGACGTTCCTCATACATATCACATCTCCCACTTCCATGCTTTTACATACACAGGTTGTCCTCCTACACCTTCTCTCTTCACCTCTCTCTCTTATAATCCCTAGTTTTCTTCAAAATTCAGCTCAAACACAATCTTTACCAAGAAGCATTTCCCGATCCTTCCAGTTGCTACCTGTCCTCCCAAAACAAATTGCTTTTTATTAATTGTGGATGTACTTTTTACACAGACATGTTGTTTCCCCTTATAAAACTTAAGCTCCTTGAAAGCAAGTATTCTGTTGTCCTATACTCAGTTAATCAGTCAACAGGCATTTATTAAGTGCTTACAACGTACAAGGCACCATATTAAGTACCAAGATACAAAGCAAAGCAAAAACACCTGCAAAAAAGATCCCTGTCTTCCAAAAGCACACGTACAAAAATGGGAGAGGCAGCTGATGAACAAATATGTAGGTATAATGTACATACATGATGTATAGGTGCGTACAAGGTAGATGATAACCTTAGAGAAGGACAACTCAAGTGGCTGGGTGGGGCACCAGGGAAGTCCTCCTGAAGAAGAGGAATGTTTGAGTAGACCATAGGAGTTTAATAAATGTATGTTAGACAGACCATAACCTAAACTAACAAACCTCACCATCTAAGCTCTGGTCTCCTTCTGTAACTAGTCCCTCTCCAGGCTTTTCCTGTCTTCGTCTCTATTTTTCCCAATGGGACCTTAATAAAAATGGAAGGAACACAAAGGGAAAGGTCTTACAGGTATGGAAGGAACACAAAGGGAAAGGTCTTACAGGTATGGAAGGAACACAAAGGGAAAGGTCATACTAAAGTCCCACCGTACTGTCTTCTCATGATGGATAAGTGATCTTGGGTTCCTGAGATCTATTGAGCAAGAGAACAAGGCCATAGGGATAAAACTCTGATAGGTCCTATCAAGTTGGAAAGGCTTTGACTATGAGCCTGATGAAATTATGTGTGTGAGGCATTTGGCAGCGGGGAGGGCTGTCGGAGAGCCAGCCTCCATAATTAGGTGAAAGGCTCATCACCATTTCTAATGCTGACTTATTTTAGCCCCAGTAACTCATGAAACAATCAATTAAAGATATGGAAGGGTTTATGATCTTTATAAATTGAGTGAGTATCTCAACTATGAAATCACAGATCCTTTAAGTATTAAATTAAATATATTTGTGATGATGTACTATACCGAGTACCTAGAGTTTACTGTATTCACTTGGGAGCAAACCATGCAGAGTCATTACTAGGGCAAGGTGATTGACACTTTCCCCAAAGTATCAAAATTTAGAGGAGGTCAAAACTGTTAAGTGATTTTTCTCCAATATTATACAACATTACATTCTATTATATTTACATTTTGACAGCACTTTCACTTCTTCAGGGATATAGAAACAACTGGATATAAAACCTACTTATGAAGAATTAGTTAAATTAGGGAGCTGTAAGTTTCGTCATCCTTGATCCTATGATGACATCCCAGGAGGGCAGTTTGCTGGTCCTGCCCCACGCAGCTCCTTCCTAGAAAGGCAGCCTTTCTCATAGCAGCCTCAGAGTGTCCTGTGGTTTCTGGATCAACCTCATCATGGGCCAGTGCCTAAGGTCTCACTCAAAAGGGGCCAGCATCCTGAGATACCCACTGCCTCTCATTCAACTGCATTTTTCTTAATTTTTTTCCCGTATGTTTTTAAACATTATAAGTTACACAGCAGATTTGAGGTCATGTTTTTTGCATGTTTTCCCCAGGCACCAAAACATTTAGTTACAACTCAAGCCACAGTCTCCTCAAATCTGAAAAAAATAAACACTCTTACAGACTGAATTCTCTGAAGTTGGAACTCAACCAGTAGGTCAAAAGAGGAAAAGAAAGGAACAAAGGTAAGTATCCCAAAGTTCTAGATATCAAATTTAATATGCTCATTCACCCATTGATTGCTTCATTCTAAGCTTCTAGAAAAAATTCATCTTGGATTTGGATCTAGAAAGTACGTCAAGCCACATGGAGTCTAACCCCTTCATTTTACAGATAATGAACTGAGACCAAGAGATATTTGTCCAGGCTCATACAGCTAGTAAGTATCTAAGGCAGGAGTTGAATTCCAGTCTTCCTGATTCCAAGTCCTGTGCCCTATCTACTATACCATACTGCCTTACTGTTTAAGATTATAAACTGGATAGGTATGTCTTTCTTTTACTTGTTGAACTAGAACCTAAACCAACCATCATCACCATCTCCTTCTCTACTCACTCTCCAGGCTTTTCCTGCTTAGCATATTATCTACTGTCTTTGTGTTGCCTGGAATGGGACCAAACATAGGTGGATATTTCTACAATAAATCATTCTACCCTCTACATGCAATTCCTAATATTTTATAATTTGAATCAACAGTCCTTTAATAAGTACCTACTATGTGCCCCTGTACTAGGTGCTAGGGATACAAAGAAAAAAAATGGGAATTATTCCCTGCCCACAAGAAGCATTCATTCTACTCGGGGAGGAAGCAACAATGTATACACAGTTAGGTGGCACAGTGGAGAGAGTGCTGGACCTGGAGTCAGGAAGACCTGAGTTCAAATTCAGCCTTAGATACTTACTAGCTGTATGACTCTGGATAAGTCATTTAACTTCTCATCAATAAAATGGGGATAATAATTGCCCTTGCCATGGTTGTGAGGATCAAATGAGATAGTACTTGTAATGTACCTTGTAAAACTTAAAGCACTATATAAATGCCATATTATTATTATACACAGATAATTAAATATAAGACATATTCAAAATCATTTGTTGTTGTTAGGGGTAGAGGGAAGCACAAAAAATATGGCAGTATGGTATAATGTAGTGGAAAGAACATGAGACTTGGAGGAAAATGTCTTAAGTTTCTATTCTATATCCATTAAGTGTGACGTGGGATATCATTTTACTTCTCTTCCAATACTATTATCATTCCTGCAAACAAGGAAACTGAGTCTTGGAAAAATACGAGGACTCTTCCTTGGCTCCCTCAGGTATAAACTGAGGATAGTATTACCTGAATTATACCTACTTCACAGAGCAGTTTGTGCAAATAATAATCAATAAATATTTTGTCAATTCAAAGAAGAAAAGAAAAATGTTTTCTTGGGCAAGGGAAGCTCTGAATGCCACTAGAGAAATTGTTGCCAATACCACCCACTGCTATGATGTCCTACTGGCCTCATCAGATTTTCTGAAGGCCAGCCCTGACTCACCGCACTGCTACAGGGGATATCCTTCACTTTGAGCCAGGCAAGGTCCAGAGTGCCCTCCCCTCTGTAGCAGGACTGTAGCCTCTCCTTGATGCGATCATTGATCTGTTTCAGGACAAAGATGCACAGGGCAGATTCATCCAGTGACTTCATTTTCCGCTTCTGACCCTTGGAGAACACAGTAAAGAGGATGTCATCATCTGATCGTACTCCCAAGGTCCGAGCCAGGAAGGCTCCTGCCTTGGAAAGGTAGGCAGCTTGCAGCAGGCGATACTCCACCCCATTGCGCTCACAGCCAATGGGCACCTCCACGTAGGAGTTGAAGGCTGTATCCTCCTTACACAGCCTCACCAACTTGGAGGTATAAACTTGTTCCTTGGTGGTGGAGCCTGGTGGGGACATCATTTCTGGTTGGAGGGTCAGGAAATAAACAAAGTTGCCGCTGCTGAATCCATAGACATAATAGATGTCAAAGTCAGGGATGATGGTGAAGGTGTCGGAAGGTATCTTAATCATAGAGGCCACGAACTCATCATGGAAGACGTAAGCAAACATGCCATCAGCTTCAGAATTCTTGGTCAATTTGCGACTGGAGATAGTAGGAAAGTACTCTGGTTTCCCATCCACGGCAGTGGCAATGAACAGTTTATCATCTAAGTTGTTATAGGAGACAATGACACCGAAGACGGAGCCACTTTCGTTGACCCCAGACAGGTAATGTTCCTTCTTGTGAAATGGCTCTCCTAGTTTGAAGAGGTCCTCCAGCCTGAGAAGCTTACAGATACCCTGGTACAGACTCCCACAGGCGATCAGTCTGTTCTCCTTGTAGTCAATGAGGAGCATTTTGTTGACATTATTGGTGGTTGTAAGGGGCTCATTGCAGGTCTGGACAATTCGGGGTGGGTAGCACTTGGGGTTATCCTCATCAGGCCCTGTCTGATGGGTCACCAGGACCTTCAAGTCACTGGACAATTTATAGATACGGTTGACAGCCCCTAGGTAGATGTGCCCTGTCCTTTCATCCACTACAAGGTGGTTGAAGCCCTCAGTGGGGTCTGCAGTGAACGTGAGAAAAGATCGCTTCTGGGGTGAGGATGGGGGCTGTCGGGAGAGGAGGGCTGCAGAACCCATCCCCAACAGCAGGAGATGAGAGAGCAGACAAGTCCAGTTCCAAGGCATGGCCTTCATCTCAAAAATGGGTCCTCTTGGCCACAGGAAAAGTCACACACCAAGAGGAACTTCAAAGAATCCACACCCAGGATGGGTTTTCCCCTGTAAATAGGGAAAAAAAGACAAATCAGGATGGAAAACAAGCACAGAGCTCGAGTCTACTCTACAGCCTATCATTTGGGTTCTCAGAGCATTTAGTACACACTGAAGTAGGATTTGTAGGTAAGTATATTAAGAACGAGACAACTAGGTAGCACACTGGATAAAACCCTAGACAGACCCAGAAAGACCTGAATTCAGATCTGCCCTCAGATGCTTACTAACTGTGTGTCCCTGGGCCAGTTGTTTAAAGTCTCTTTCTTCTATTTTCTCAACTGTAAAAATGGACTAATAATAGCACTTACTTCCCAGAATTATTATGAGAATCAAATGAGAAAATATTTATAAAGTGTTTTGCAACCCTTAAACATGCTGTATAAATGCTAGCTATTATCATTGTTATAAACAGACATGTCTTGTACTTACAGGGCATTTTACAATAACAAAGCACTGGATCTCATGCATTACCTTAACTGATATCTCACAGTGACTTTTTGAGCCAAGCAAGTCAAGCTGAAGTACTCCTGCTTTCCAGAAGAGGAAACCCAGTCCCAGAGAAATCCAGCAACTTGTCCAAGGTCACACAGCTAGTGAGGGGGCATGATGAGGATAGAATTCAGGTCTTGAGACTGTTAAACCCAGTGTTCTTTCCGTTATACCCTCTCTGACTAGAAACTGGCTGACTCCACTTCCACCATTGATGACGAGGGCAGCCATAACTGGAGAGTCACATCAACAGGGGCCCAGGGTTGAGAGATGATATTGTAGGTATACAAGCAGCTTAATCTAGAGCTACAGAGAGAAAGAGAAATCTGCTCTCACACACACAGTGAAAGCTGGAAATTCAAACTCTCTTCCTTGGCTCCCAGGCTATCAGGTTATTAATAGAGCAATTCAGTTGAATCAACATGTATTAAGCATCTGCTGTGTACAGGCCTCCAGAGGATGCTGCCTCTCTCTAGAAATTACTGTAGAAGAGCTAGTTTTTGTGTATGTATATAGTCTGTGTAGGTACATAGAAAATCTGTTCATTCTTCAGAGCAGAAAAGAGAGAAGAAGACACAAAGAGAAATAAAGAGACAGAGATAGAGAGACAGAGAAAAAAGTTATGTCTCTCTATCATAAAGAGAGAGAATGAGAGAAAGTGGGGGCAGGAGGAAAAGAATGGGTCCTTGCCCTAACTCTGACTTAGTAGATAAATCTCTTTGAACAACTAGTAGCATACAAAAGTTAAATGATTTTGCCCAGCCTCTCACAGCCAGGAAGTATCAGAGACAGACTAAATACAAGTCCTCCTGGCTGCAAGCCCAAAATGCTATCCCCTGACCCACTGCATGTATATACCATGTCCTAAATACTTTCTATCTCTCCCAGTGCCTCCTACCGCAGTGCTCTGTTCCTCACCTGTGATGAACTATCAAGTTTCAGTGCCCTTGGACTTACTGTCGCTGTACCTGGAGTACTTTTCCTTTTTCCTTCCAGCTCTTAAAAGCCTGACTTCCTTCAAATTTAGCTCAGACGGCCAACTTCTGCAGAAGATCTTTCTAGATATTCTCATCCTAGATATTGGAACTATTCCTTCTAAGGTTTTCCTTGTATCTACTTTTGGGTAGCCAGTTATTCAGAGGCAGCTGGGTGGCACACTGGATGGAGTGCTAGGACTGGGGTCAGGAAGACTCATCTTTGTGAGTTCAAATCTGGCCTCAGACGCTTAGTCATTGTATGACCCTGGGCAAGTCACTTAATCCTTTTTTGCCTCAGTTTCTTTGTCTGTAAAGCAACTTGGAGAAAGAAAGGACAAACCACTCCAGTATTTTTGCCAAGAAAACCCCAAATGGGATCATGAAAAGTGGAACCCAACTGAAAAATGATTAAACACCAGCAGCTAGTTATTTACATGGTATCTCCTCCATTAGAATGTATTCTCCTTGGAGGCAAGAATTATTTTTGCTTTTTCTTTGCTTGCTTGGCATACAGCAAGCACATAATAAATACATGTGGAATGATTGACAGCAAGCATTTAATTGCCATAAGAATGAATGAATTTTTACACACACACACACACACACACACACACACACACACTACTCTAGCATCATTTTTTTTCTTCTCCACCTTCCTCTGACCAACCAATAAGAGCCAAATTGGAAATCCAAATCCCCAAACCCTCTCAACTGTAGCAGCAAGCAAACTAAGTCCTTTGGGTAGGCTGCCGGGCTTCCAGCCCTAATGTCATCATAACAAGGCAGTTCTTGGCTGTGTCCCATTGTAGGACCTCCTCAGAGACGTTTTCATTAAAAGGGGGAAAATGCCTTAAGAAGTAGTGGAGTAAATAAATAACTCCCTCTGTAGGGAAAACTTTCAGTTCTAATGACCCAATTCATGTCCATTCAAGATGCTTTCTACCAGTTTCCAGAAGACTCTGTTTCTTGCTTCTAATTTATGTAAATTCTGGGCAGAAACTGCTAAGGGCTAGGAGGATCAGGGAAGAGTCCTAATACTGTGGAATTTCCCCGAAAACTGGGGAGGGGGAGGGGAGCCTCAGGCACCAGGAAGAAATGCTTTAAAAAGGCTGTGCAGAAGGCTAGAGTACTGCAGTTAAATATGAACAGAAGCAGAGAATTTAGAAGAAAAAGATAGTATTATCCAGAAGCGACAACCTCAGCCAAAGTCTGAGTTGTGCAGATCTTGTTATACAAATGAATAGGGCTTCAGGACTTGTAAATAAATGGCAGTGTTCCCTTCCTCCTCCAGTTTCACCAATAAATATGAATTCACAGTACTAAATTGAGGCATTCCAGCAGGGCAAAAATAATATGAGATTTGAAATCAGAGGACTTGAGTTCAAATGTTGGCTCTGCCATTGACTACCCTTGTGAACTCAGTCACATTGACACAGTGGATAGAGCCAGGAGTCCAGAAGATCTGAGTTCAGATCCAGCCTCAGATAAGTCACTTGACCTTTACCTCCATTTCTTCAACTATAAAGTGGGGATAATAATAGCAGCTACCTCCCAGGGTTGTTGTGAAATGAAATAATATTTGTAAAGTGCTTGGCACAGAGTGGCTGGCACACAGTAAGAGCTTAATAAAGCTTGTTTCCCCTTTCCTTTTATTTCTTTCCTTCCTTCTCAAAGTCTCAGATTCCTCAACTATAAAATAAAAAGATGATGTTTCATCACTGTTTAGGTCCTTCCAGCTGTAAATCCTGGGATTCTATAGGCTAAACTGTCAGAGAGAGAGTCATCAGCAGAAGTCAGCAGAGACCCCTGCACTGCTGGGAAGGAAAGGTATCACCCTAAGGGATTTTGAGGACAGTAATTGGGATCACATGAAGAAAACAGTATGGAATGTGAATTAGATGACCCAACTCCTTGTTTCCTCAAGTGAAGAGATCTGCTAGCCTTCCCAATCCTTTCTTCTCTTCTCACTTCAATTATGTCCATGAGAGGTAGGATGGCCTAATGGTTAGAGTATTCAACTTGGAGCCAGGAAGACCTGGGTTTAATTTCCACCTCTGTCATTTACTACCTGAGCTACCCTGGGTAAAAATCTCATCTGCAAAATGAGAGAATTGGATAAGATGGCTTCCAAGTTCCTTTCCAGTAATAAATCTATGATCTTATGTCATCTAGTTGAGACTGGGTATGAAGGACAGTTTATTACATTTGTGATAGAATTCCATGCTTTGAGGGATCCTTGGAATGAAATGAATTGGGGGATGTCTCTTCCAATTAGACTGGTAGTTCTTTGGGAAAAGAAACTATTTTATTTTTTAAATCTTATATTCTCACTACTTTTTGTCTTGACATTCATCATACTGGTTCAAGAGTCAGAAGAGCTGGGTCAAAATCCCAGTTATGATACTACTTGTATAACTTGGCTATATTCAGTCTACCTGCCTGGGTCTCAATTTCCTCATGTATCCAGGGATCCATCAAAGCACAGGATTTCAGGGTTATCACCACAAATGTAATGTTCAGACCTTCCCCCACCCCCATTTTCAACTAGATAACATAGATATAATACAGATTTATCATTAGGGGTGGGGGAATCTTAAAAGCCCTCTTGTCCAACTCCTTCATTTTACAGTTGGAAAAACTGTAAGGACACTCAGAGAAGTTCAGATTCTTGACCAAAGTCACACAAGTAATAAAGGTCAGAGGTGGGAATTAGACTCAGGTCTTCCTGACTCTGAGTTCAATACTCTAATCACCATGTCTTCGGGTCTTTCATGGACATGACTGAGATGAAGGGAAAAAACGGATTGGGAAGGCTAGCAGATCTGTTCACGTGAAAACATAAAGGAGTTAGGATGATCCATTCACATTTACTCAATGCAAGTATGAAGGTTTTCAGTCCATTTCTAAAAAGTTCATAGAATTTCCAGAGCTGGAAGAGACCTAAGGTATGTTCTAACTCAACCTCCTCCTCATTAGGATCAGGAAGCTGAGACCCTGAAATGTAACATAATTTTCCCATTGTCGCACAGCTCAGTAATGGCAGAGACAGAACTAGGACCCACTTTTCCTAACTCTTCTTTCTTTTTTACAAGTGGGTCACTCTTTCATCGTTTCCCTTCCAACCTGATTCCAGTCTCACTTCAAGCCTCTACTCATCATAGGAAGGTAGTTCAGAGACCACGTAGTCCAAACCTCTCATTTTTACAGGAAAGAAAACTGAAGCCAAGAGAGGTTAAGTGACTTACAGGATCATAGATTTAAAGCTGGAAGGGACCTTTGAGGACATCAAATCCAACCCCAATCCCTTCATTTTATAAGGGAAAAAAGGGCTCAAGATGGTAAGTGATTTGCCCAGGGTCACACAGGAAGTGTCTGAGGTTAGATTTGAACACAGGGCTTTATGACTTTAAGTCCAGTTAACTATTCACTATATCACACTTTGCCTTGGGTCATCCTTTTGCATTCAGACTAAATCAGCCATCAGAACATCTTCATCATTAGGGAAGATTACAACTGGACTGAATTCAAAACTCAGTACTTGTCGATACAAGATCAGGACCTGGTTCATCCATCCTTCTACATGTGAAAACTCTATAAGCCATGACACAATCTGTCACTATTCTTCTGGAAAGATGCTTTCTCCACTACCCACCCTCACTGCAAACACACAAAACCTCAACAACCAATCTACATTTCTCTAGTTGCCGAAGAGGCGAGACGAGAAAGCCTGTAATTACGAATTTACTGAGCAGAAAGGTGCCTCAGCTCATTCTCCATCTTCTATTAGGCACTGAAACGAGACACAGTTATGCATCTCAAACACTTATCATCCTCATCTGGGGATGGGGAAATTACGGAGATGGGAGGGGAAGAAAAAAATCCACAGAAACAATAATGTGTGATAGGAATATCCAGTCTCTCATTTCTCACATCATGAAAGAAACTGATTAAAAAACAAATAATGGGAGAAGCCAGAGATAAGCAAAGTACAGAGAAAAATAAAACAGATCCAAAAAAACCCTCCAAACCCCAACAAAAACAACAAGGGTTTGGATTCTGGCTCTCCTCATTACAGAGGCTTCCAGGTAGAGCCCCCTCATCGTAAGAGTGGTACTCAGTGCTCCCTCGACTCTGGGTAAAGTCATTCTCGATGGTCCAACTGGCCCTAGTTGCTGCTAAAAATATCAGAAGAGCTAGTTCAGTGTCCGGTACCCTTAAGAGGGATAGTCAGGTGGTGCAGAGGATAGAGCACTGGAAGGAGAGCCAAGAAGAACTGAGTTCAAATCTAGCCTCAGATATTTATCAGCTGGGCGACCTGAGCAAATCACTTAACCTCTGTCTCAATTTCCTCAACTGTAAAATGGGTGTAAAAATACGACCTACCCCAAAGGGCTGCATCAAGGATTAAAGGAAATAATACCTACGAAGCACTTAGCGGAGTGCCTGACACATAGTACCATTACTATGTAGTAGGCAGCACTTATCCCCTTTCCTTCCTCCCTGCCATTAATAGAAGTAGAGTAGCTAAAGTATGGAAGTGATATTCCCAATACACTCTGCCATAGTCAGAGCACATTAGGAGTGTTGTACTTGGTCATGGATGCCGTATTTTTTGAAAGAATCTGACAGGATAGAATGTACAGAGGAGGACAAACAGGATAGTGAGAAAACTTAAACCTAGTTCTAATAAGAAATTCCATCGCCTGGGGAAGATGTAGTTTGTTTATGTATTTATCTTGGAAACTGGCAGATGACCAAGAGATGCAAAGTCCCCCTTTCATAGTGCTGATGCCACATGAGGATTGGTGAAGGGCTCTAGAAACAGTTAATACAGAGAAGGGAAAGATGAAATGGAAAACAATAGCAGCCTTCCCATATCTGAAGGACCATCCTGGGGAAGAGAGAGTATGCGGTAAGCTATTAAAGAAGCACATATATGGGGGCTCCTGTAGGTCTTAGTACCATTTGAAGGTATTCAAGCTTAAAAGCTTTAACAAACTATAGAAATTTAAAACTATATTAAGACTGTTGAGATGCCCTGTATATGTTCTGCTAAGTCCCAGAGGGCAGATCAGAGTCTAAGCTACTTGAGGACAGGAACTATATCCCTTTTATTTTCACATCTCCACCACTTAGCATGGTCCCTTAAACATATATAAAATTTGACGATCCATGATTTTGTATATTGGGGGAATTCTCAGTATAGTAACTCTATAATGAGCTCTGTGATTGAGTAGATCATTCCTAGGGAGTTTCCTAAGATACATAGAGATTAAGTGACTTGCCTAAGGTTACACAGCTGATGACAGAGGCAGAATTGTCCAGGTCCTCTGACTTTCAAGCATGACACTCTAGCCATTGTATCGCATTGCCTCTATATGCCTTGCACATAGTAGCTGCTCAATCAATATTAAATGAATTAAAAACATGGGCAGGCATCAATTGGAGAATGGCCAAGCAAGTTGTGGTATATGATTATAATGGAATATTATTGTTATAAAAGAAGTGATAAGCAGGAGGATTTCAGAAAAATCTGGAAAGGCTTAGATGAACTGATGCAAAGTGAAGTGAGCAGAACCAGGAGAACATTGTACCCGCAACAGCAACATTGTATGATGATCAGACTTAGCTATTCTCAGCAATAACATGAGCTAAGATAATCCCAAAGGACTCATGATCAAAAGTGCTATCCACCTCCAGAGGAAGAACTGATAACATCTGAATTCAAACCAAAGTATACTATTTTTCACTTACTTTCTTGTTTTCTTTGTTTTTGTGGTTCAAATTTTCTTCCACAAAATGACTAATATGGAAATATTTTACATGACTGCGCATGTAAAACCTATGTTGGATTGCTTACCATCTCAGGAAGGGAGCAGGGAAGAGAAAGAAAGATAGAATTTTGAACTCAAAACTTTATAAAAAAATGAATGTTAAAAATTGTTTTTATATGTAATTGCAGAAAAAATAATTTAAAAAATCACAGGAGGACCATTAGGCCCATGGTTATAACAACTATATCTTCAGAACCAAAAATTACAACCTCTGATTGACTAACTTTGCCTTGGTGCCACAACTGTGATTATTTGAGCAAATACAGCAGTGTTTGTGGATATTATGGTAAGGAAGATCATGGGTCACTGCTGCTACGCTTCCTAGGTAGCATGCAATATAGGATCATACATGGCTAAATGCTTACATAATGTGGGTTTGCATTCATGAATAATCCCCCAACAGTTGCAGGCTTGGCATTTCCTGGCCTGAAGGGTAGCTCTCTGGTCCCCTGCCCCTTGCTAAAGAATAGTAAGAACTCCAATACACACACACACACACACACACACACACAATCTCAGCCCTAAGGTTAAGTTTGTTACATTCACTATTTTAGTGTTTTCTTATCAAGGAAAAAAAAAATGTCTCAGGCATGAAAAAGTCAAAGACCTCTTCATTTACTCCAGTGAGGATATTATAACCCTTAAATATTTGAGGTTCTACCTCTGATAGACATTTTTTAAAAGGTCTTGTCTGTTATATACAAAGATGATATCACTGACACACTGTGAGAACAGACAGCTAGTAGAGAAAAAAGGACACTTAGATTTTCTAGGGGAATAGGACCTCAGCAGGGAAGGTGGGAAATGAAGCTAGAAGAATTCTACCATGAAGCTATGTTACCTCACTACTGGACAAATATCTTCCTCTCTAAATAATTATAAACCCTAAGTAACCTGAAGCCATATGTTGTTTCCACACCTGGTCAGTATTTCTATCATCCAAAATCAGGGTTACCATCTGGGATCTCTAATCCAACATCAATTTCGTCCTTTGCCTTATACAAGCCAGAGTTCAAGTGAGGTTTACAAGGGCTTATTCAAAAGTGAAGATTTAATCCACCCAAAATACAAAGCATATTAAAAATCTGGTCTCCTTTCTAAGGACATTAAGAATCAGTGGCAAGCTCTTCTATGTTCAGTCTTT
The DNA here is from genome assembly GCA_023548195.1 of Bettongia penicillata ogilbyi. Classification (NCBI taxonomy): domain Eukaryota; kingdom Metazoa; phylum Chordata; class Mammalia; order Diprotodontia; family Potoroidae; genus Bettongia; species Bettongia penicillata. Next base: position 5,280,226 of record JAJHZJ010000570.1, read on the forward strand.
TGGAAGCTAGCTAGTTCGTCCCTTGCCCTTGAGCAGGTCCGTCCCATGTATCATGGATTATAGAATTTTTTCTTCTCAAAGGATGGATGAACAAGGTCCTGACCTTGTATAGATCAGTACTCAGTTTTGAATTCAGTTCAATTGTAATCTTCCCTGATGATGGATATGTTCTTATGGCTAATTTAGTCTGAAAACAAAAGGATGTCCCAAGGAATATGCTTTTACTTACAAAGTATGACATAGTATATAGGGCACTGGATTTGGAGTCATAAAGAACTATGTTCAAATCTAACCTCAGATGCTAACTCTATGACCCTGGGCAAATCACTTACCATCTCTGGACCTTTGTTTTTTTTATCTATAAAAGGACAGGGTTGGGGTTGTCCAGGGTAGAAGAGTAGTCACAATTCCCATTAGTAACTGCCTTCAGGGTTTCAGGATATAGATGCCATGCTCTCATACCACAGGAGGCAGATGTAGGACACAAAAATTCTTAAAAAAAAAAAAGTCCCCACTACCATTCACCTTCAAAGAGAACATTGCTCCTCTTCCTATTTCATCTAAGAAACAAAATTTAAATGGGCTCCCAGAAAACAAAATTGGAAAGAGCTTTTTGTGGCTACCCACCACAATCCCTAGCCCTGTTAAAAACCCTGTCAAACTGTTTAAAGATAACCATTTCCTTAGAGAGCAATTCTACAGCAAGGGCCTATCTATCTCTGTTGTCTTTGCCTCTTATTAAATGTGTGATATTGAGCAAGTCTTCTGTTTCTGGTACTTCCCTGAGCAAGAACTTCCAACCATTTTCTATCATTCTCCCACAAAAGAGGCTTTAGCTAATGCCATGAAAAATTCAGAAGTGTCATCCCATGGTTGATCCCAAACATTCAGAATGATGGCCTCAGTACACAGAGGCTTCTTTTCTATTTGTACCTGTTTCTTTAGGTTTTGAGTTCCTAAAAACTTGGGGCCATGAATTGTTTTATTTTAAACTTTCAACCAAATGCCTTTATTTCCAATACCTATGGTCAGAAAGCTTAACTGATTAAAGCAGTGGCAATAGGGCCAAGTTCAATCCCAGCGCCTGTCCAATTAACTTTGGCCTGCTTTATCCCTATAGATTACCTTGTAAATAAATACATTGACCATCTCAGCCAGATGCCCAAAAAGCTGGATAATGACTTGTTGGAGGTTCTGGAAAAGATTGCCATTCAAGTAAGGTTTGGATCTCTAACAACTCTTAGATTTGTAAAGTGTGTTCCATTCATCATGATGGGGACTGGATCAGGAAGTGTGGTTTATCACTACAGGCCATCCACACTGGAGACCAGAGTGTCACTAGACTTTTCACATTCCATCTGCAAAATTCAAGATAAAAGTCTTCCTGAGGGTAGGTAGGTATCACTACTTTTGTCTACAAAGGTGAAGAAGAGGTGACCATATCATAACTTTTATTCAAAGGATCATAAGATTAAGAGGTGAGAGGAAACTGAGAGATCATTTGGTCTAAAACCTCAAGCCCCACCCATTTTAAAGATGAAGATACTGAGGCCCCAAGAAGCTAAGTTTGCCTTGTTCAAAATCACATGGGAATCAGGTCCAAGTCAAAACATAGGACAAATTCAGAATATCACCAGTTTAGTTAACAAAAGAGTTAATCAGTATATGAGGCAATTCCACCCACCCCCCTCCTCCATTCACTTTTCCCCCCTCTACTTCTGCCTCAGTGTTCTCAACAATAAAAATCCAGGAGATGTGAGAGGAGGAGGGGAAGAGGCCAGACAAGAGGGGAGGATGAACTCAAAAGAGGGAAACCAGAGCCAGGCACAGATGCTGAGTCCCACCGCCTCCCAGCAACCAACCATCTCCCAGAGAAATTCAGCACCAAGCTCAGCTACTTAATCTCCCTTCTCTGTTAGTCCTGGCTCCTTTTAATAAATCGTGATTACCATGGACAGGGTTTTTTGGCTATGGAAAGGAAAGAGTCTCCATGGGGTACTCTGTCAGCCGATCAGACAGAAATCAGAGCCTAGCTAGACCTCTCATGCTCTACCCACAGTTTCCTCTCCTCTCCCTGCTCACTTCCCATCCCCCTCCATCCATCTTCAGCTTCTCTGGACTTAAGGAAGCTCCCCTATGGAGTCAGGCTACCTTCCCCTAGCCAAGCCCTCAGTCCCCAACAGAGCAGAGTAGAAACTACAGCACTATCCCAGGGAGCCAAGGATGAAACTTCTTATTATGGCATCGATACGGCCCATTATATTCCAGGGACTTTTTGTCTTGGGTAGTAGAGTCACTAAGCAATGGCTTTTTTTTTTCACTCCAGGACTGGCTGTGAAGGTTTTAAAGAACAACACTCTCAATGGAGACTTGGGGTCAGAGTGCAAAATCAGAGACTCCTCTCCAGTTTCTTTTAAAGAAACAGTCCTGCTGGAGATTCAGGGTCAGACACCTCAATGAGACTAGGAGTGGGCCCTGTCCTCTAAATTCATATTCACAGTAAGGGGTGAAATGGGCACCAACAGGTGCTTCCCAAGACTGTGGCACGGTACTTTCTGTTTGGGGAATGAGGGATGAGAGGGAGGGGTATTGGTAGTAATACATGTCTGTGCCCAGGATGGCTCTGGGTCCTCGGTGGGTTAAAGGGTCATGGATAAAGATGGAGGAATCTTAGAGGCCATGCACGAGGTACAAACCAACCTCATTTTACAGCTGAGAAACCTGAGATGTTAGTTACTTGCCCAGGGGTAAGCACATAGCGTCAGAAATGGGACTTGAACCCAGGTCTTAGTGACTCTCAGACCAGCTTTCTACCCACTACACTTATCTGGCTCAAAATCACTAGTTATCTCCTTTTTTGGTGAGCCTTAATTTCCCCATTGGTAAAATGAGAAGAGTAAAGACAAGAAAGGAAGGTATCATCCTCCTTCTCAGGACAGATGGAAGAAAATAACCGAAGCCCTTGGCCTTCAAGGAATACTGACTGCCTGAGCAATAACGATGCTGCAGGCTTACAGAATGAAGTATACAAAAGGTGCTATGCTGATACTCATAATTGCGTTGATTATAACACCCAGGGGTGATAATCCCCTGAAAACAAACAAAAAAAGCCCTTGAGAGAAGCTTATCTCCTGTGACTTTTCCTTTCTCTACTTAATTGGCTTTTAAGTCTAAATTGTTGGGAACCTGGCAGTGGGAGAGACGCCATGCAGGGATTCCAAAGCCTGCCTCTTTGGTTCTTCAGCACAGTCTTCTATAAAGTGGCCCCATACATTCTCCTTGGCCTTCGGGCTATTACTTGTAAATGGAAGGAGGGCAGAGGAGGACTTGGTAATACAAGTATTGGCCCATTCCGGAAGCAATTCTGCTCAAACATTCATCAGGTGACTACTGCACCTAATGTGCCTACTGCGTGCAGGCACTAAGGGAAAACATAATTTTAGAGCAGATTCTACCATCTAGCAGGGGGACATGAAAACTCCTAAATAATTACAGTATAAAACAGTATAGAAGTGTACGATAGTGATGCAAGTGAAGTATCTTCCAGTGACTCAGACTCCTACCCCAAGTGTCCCTTGACTTGTCACTCTCATTAATCACACATAACCGTTGTCTCCACATCCATAAGTTTCTTCTCCCTCTGACATAGCTGCCACCCTACCCTGGTACAAGCTCTAATCAGAAAAGGCCTGGGCAATTACAATACCCTTTGGGTTGCTCTCCCTGCCTCAAGTTTTCTCCCCTCTCTAATCAATCCTCCATTCAACTTCAAAAGTGCTCTTCTGAAAACACAGGATCTGGCCATGTCACCCAATCCCCTACTCTATAAACTCCAGTGGCTCCCTATTATCCCCAGGATTAAATATAAAATCAATTTGGCTTTTAAAGCCCTTCTCATGTCCAGTCTTCTTACACTTTACTCTCTGCCATGTTACTCTAATCTCCAGCATGATACCCTAGAATTCTTTCTGCTCCTCTAACATGACACACAATCTCCCAACTCTGTCCTTTTGCAGTGGTTTTTCCTCATGCCTGAAATGATCTTTTCCCTCACATCTACTTCCTAGCTTCTCTGGCTTCCTTCATGACTTAGCCCCAATCCCAAGCCTTCTGCAGAAAGCCTCTCCTAGTCCCCCAGATATGAGTGCCTTGCCAATGAGATTACTTTAAATTTACTCCACACATCTTGTCTATGTACATAGTTGTTGACATATCTCCCCATTAGAACATGAGTTCCTGGAAACAAGGACCATGTTTTTGAATTTCTTTGTTTCTGACACATATTAAGAACTTAAAAATATTTGTTGACTTGACTATGTGAGGGTTTGAAGTTGGGAGCAGGAAATCATTATTTACTGTGGTAGATCAAGGAAGGCTTCACGAAACAGGCAACATCTCAAGTTGGCCTTTAAAATATGGATAGGAATTCAGCAAGTAGAAAATGGAATGGGGGCTTATGAACAAATAGAGACAGACTTGGCTTGGTGAATTAAGACTTCTATGAGATAGTACTATAGTTCTAGAACTGAAAGACCAACAGGTAAAACACTCTTATTTAACAGATGAGAAAACTAACTCAGAGAGGTTAAGATTCCTGTCTAGTCACATAAGTAGCAGAGGTGGGATTTAAACCAAGGTCTTCCTATCTTCAAATTGAACACACTATCAGTTTCTTCATCTGCAAAATGGAAATGATAATAGCACCTACCTTAAAGAGTTGATGTAAGGATCATATGAGATAATGTTTACAAAGCATTTTGCAAACCTTAAAGTATTATACAAATGTTAACCATTATGCCACAGTGCCTCTCTTGGTTAGGCTTAAAGTGAGGACGAGAAAGAGAGAGAAGGATAACAGATCTGTTCTGCTGGAGAAATAAAGGGTTGGAATGGGCTTATTCAAAATCGTCACACGCAATGCAAAGTTTAGCTAAGGTAGGCTTTCAGCCCACCTCAAAAATGACAATAGAACTTTTGGGTCCAAAGAGACCTTAGGTAACTCTCAGACCAGTTCCCTCTTATGTACATCAGGAGACTGGGGTCCAGAGAGATGAAGAGATTTCTTCACAGTCATACAACAAGTTAACTATAGACAGGGCCAGTATCCAGTTTAGGTTTTCTAACTATTAATCTTTTTTTTTTTTTTTTTTACTTCTCTGACTCTTCTTCCAGATCTCTAGGGTACCCCTGAGCACACTGGAGATTCAGCTTACTAAGTGATCAGCAAGAGACCTCCCTCACAGAAGATCCCATCTTCTACCACCCACTACTACGGACCCGATGTAAACCCAAGAGGGATTCTCCGCCCAGCAGGACCCAGTCCATTTGCGCTCTGGCAAGCTAACCTACCCCTCAGGCTGGTGTGAAGTTTTAGCTACATTTCCCTTACTAACAACAACAAAAGAAAAACAAAGAAAAGAAAATCAGCAGGTTTGGACATAAAGTTAATGAAGAAGGTTTGCGTTGAAGCAAGCTGGGAGCTCATTCTGAAAGCCAACTCCAGCTTCCAAGGCTCTGGACATCCCACCCCAGTTAGAGTCTCCCCAGCTTCTGCCACTGCTGCCCTGGACCCCTGGAGATCATCCTTAAGCTTCCAGCGTTCCAGTCCCACGGGGGATTACATTGCAAGGAACCTATCATTCCACCAAACAGTAGCACTGTAAGGGAGCAGGCTATTTTGGTGTTTGTTCAGAACAAATGACAGAGTTTCTGTTGCCATCTAATGTTTGGTGGGTAAGCTCTTGCACCAACCCCCACTACTTTTCTCCTCCTCCATCCCTCCCTTTTTAATTCTAGGGAAAATCAGGAAGTGAACAGTTGTCTCCCTCACTGGTCTATATTCATGTAATTAGTGCTATTTAATTCCAAGATGAGCCAAGACTCATAAGATACAAAACATATTTCAGCTGCATGCATCCAATCTTGGCAGGAGTCTCTGCTCCAGCCGGAAGCAGAAACCAGTTATATTCGCTCCTTAATTTAAAAAAATTTTTTAGCAGTATAAAGTTTCATGGCAGGCACTCCTTCCTAAAAGGATCCAGAGAAGAAAGTCTAAGAACTAAGGAGCTGACATCTTTGTGGTCCCTAAAGAGAATTCCTCACTCCAAATTGTTTTGTTATGTTTTTCAAAGCATCCTTTATCAAGTGAGAGACAGATTGCACAGCCTAGCTTGGTGGAGGAAAGAAGGATCACTGAGTCAAGAAGACCTAGGTTTAAATTCTATTTCTGATTCCTATTAGCAATGTAAAACTGGGCAAGTCTGTTAACCACTCATTTAACTCCCAGACCACTCTCAAAGTCTCTGCAAGTGATAATCCAATTATCAACCCTGAGGGGAGGGTGGAGGTAATCATTTCTACATGGTGGTTTCTCTATACCAAAGAAAAAAACAGGTCTAGAAAAAAAGTAATTCATTACCCAGAAAATTTTTTAAAATATATTAAGTACCTAGGAAAGGCACTGTGGAGAGGTAGATTTGAAACCTGAACGCAAATCCTGCCTCTAACAGATACTGTCTGTTACCTTGGGCAAATCATCTAACTTTTCAGCATCCCAAATAACACTCTAAAATGATAAGTTAAAGAGTAGGGGCCAAAGTACCATCTGCATTGGTAAAAGGGGCTTCCTCTCTTCTGACCAATGAAATCATTTGTCAGTTCTCAAAAAGATAACCTGTCATCCTCCATAAAATGATCCTCCTGATTTCTCTCCTCCTACTGCTACATGCAAGGCATTCACTTTGGGCTATATTTCTAGGAATAGAGAAGAGTTGAAGCCAAATAAATATATTCCCTCCTTTCTATTTTTGATGGCTTCTAGGACACATACACTTGACAGGTTGGGGAGCAATCAAAGGTCATACTCAAATTTATCTGACACTTCTCCCTCCCCCTTCCTACCTCGTGTCCCTCACATTTTCTTTATTTACCTTCACAACATCCTTTAAAAAATCATACATGAATTAATATCCCCCTTCCCTTCAAAGATGTGAAAACCGAGGTCAACAAGTTGAGAGAATAAAACTATAGTGAAAAAGGAGTAGGTCTCCAGTCTCAAATTCCAGTTTTCCTTTCTGTTAAGCCTGGATCCAGCTGGATAAAAAGCACTCACCCAAAGTGTTAAACATTGTTCTCTTTCCTAGCCCTCTCCAGATCACTGGTTCATTCCCACAGCCTCCCAGAGGGATGAATAGATGGGATTCTCATTTTCCAGAGGAGGAGAGCAAGAACAAGGAGAGAAGGTAACTTGATTTGGCTCCCAGAGTGAAGTCAGGATCAGAGACTAAATTAATGCTGGAGACCTGCTGATCCACACAGAGCCTTGACTCTCAGGGGGCAGGACTTCACTTCTGCCTGCTCAAGAATTGTGTAAACGGAGATGGAAGAAAGTAAATAACTGCCCAAGGTCATGCCATGAAGTTATGTATCTTGGGGTAAAAAGCAAGAGGATTTTGTATAAACCTGTGGATTCAAGGCAATTCCTTCTCTGCCCATGACCCAGTGATTAGACGAGCCAGTTGCCTCCACAATGGGGCATAAGGACCCATCCACATGGTCCCAGTTGACTACTCTGCCAATGCCTTCCATCCTACCTGGTCTGAAATTCATAACACTAGAATTATTTCTTGGGAGTATATAATAATAATGCTCCACATTCCTATGATACTTTATAATATAATCCTTTCCCTGTAACACCCCTGCAAGGTTGATTACATTAGTAATATCCCCATTTTACAGATAATAAAACTGAGGCTCAGAATTATTAAATAACTTATGATGATCACAACGCCAATCAGGATCAGAACTAAATTCAAACCCAGCCATGTCCTAACTCAAAGGACAACATTCTCTTCATTATGAAATTCTGTACGATAAGAGTACTGCATCCCAAAGGCCACTGAAAATAGAAATTTATTACTTGAGAGGAGAACTAAGTCCTCTCATCAGCATTTTAGTCCATCTGCTAAACTAATCAGACTAATTATCACCATGTGAAAAGCACAGAAAGCCTGACTTGATGAGATGCAGAATTGGAGGTAGCCATTGCAATTAGCAGGAGCATCATTGTACATTTGTCCAGCAGCATCTATAAATTTCAAGGTGAATTCCTATCCATCTTCTGGTTTATCCTCACAAAGGATGACATGAAGTAGGCAGGAGGGGTATCACTATCCCAAATTTACAAATCAGGAAACTAAATTTCAGAGATAAGCAGTGATTTACCCAAGAACACAGAGTCAATAAATGGCAGAATAGGGTATCTTGATGCCCAATCCATTACAGAACAAGGAAGTTTCCATGAAGAAATTGCTTATTCTCACTTTTTAGATAAAGAGCATGATGCTCTGAGAGGTTCATCAATTTGCCACAGTCACACAGCTAGTTCAGTATCTGATCTGGGATTCACATCCAGGACCCCTGACCCCAAGTCTAACAGCCTGTCCTTTCTCTGAAACTTCCTCTCTTGGGATAAGTAAGAAGACCTCATAGAGGACGAATTTTGCCTCAATCATGACTTTGCATCGGATTGACCATGAGCTAAAGACCATGACTCCACCTAGCTGCCAAATTAACATTCAGCTACTCAAGATGCTTCAGTGAAGGTAAGATCCCAACTCCTTTGTTTGCCATTTTAAGCCTTCTGCAATCTTACCAGTCTACCTTTCCACAAGTATTGTGTAATATTCCCCTTCCCATTCTGTACGTTCCTGCCATCATGCCTCTTTATTGTTCCCCCTATACTAGATTCCACCTCCTGTTCATGTACCTTTGCATAGACTATCCTTTGGTCATGGGGGCCATCTCCAGTCATCCTGATCTATATCTGGTCACTGGACCCAGATGGCTCCAGAGGAGAAAGTGAGGCTGGTGATTTTGCACAGCCCTCCCTCACTTAAATCCACTTCACTTGCAAGTCATGGTACCACCTTCCTGATGTCATGGTCCTCTTGGAGAACAAAGAACAAATGACCACCTGTCATCATACCTTGAACCTACTCCCTCCTTACTCTTAGAATCTCAAGCTTCCCTCAAGGTTGAACACAATGGCCACCTTTCAGCAGCCCCTTTCTGAACCCCTCTTCTCATTGCTGTCCTTCCCCCATTATTACTTGGTATGTATTTCATATTTATATATCTATGTGAAGATGTTTCTACCCCAGGAGAAAATAAGTTTATTAAGGGCAGGGACTATTTTTTTTTTGTCTTTGTATCCCCTTAGCACAGTACCAGGAACTTGGCTATTGTTCAGTTGTTTCAGCTGTATCTGACTCTTCATGGCCCCGTTTTGGGATATTCTTGTCAAAGATAATGGAGTGGTTTACCATTTCTTTCTCCAGTTCATTTTACAGATGAAGCAAGCAGAGTTAACTAACTTCCCCAGAGTCACACAGCTTGTAAGTGTCTGAGGCCAGACTTGAACTTAAAAAGATGAATTTTTCTAATTCCAGGCCCCATACTCTATACTACCCTGCCTGGGACTTAGTAGGTACTTAATACATGTTTATTAAATGAATGCATGATCTTAGATCAGAAGGGTCAGATGTGTAGCCTCCAGGCTTTAATTCCTGAGTGCTGAGGGAACTAGATTAAAATGTAATTAGAAAATTTTCAACAAAATAAAAATACAACATAGTGTTAATTTGTTATATTCTAAGTCAATATGTAGCCCACAGGGATTTTTTTTAACTTCGAAATCATTCCCATAGGTTCTCTCAGAGCAGTAAATCAATCGATAAGCATTTTTAACGCCTACTAAATGTCAGACATTGTACTGGGTGCCAGAAATACAGATACTAAAAAGAAAAACAATCCCTGCTCTCGAGGAGCTTTACATTCTAGTGGGGGAGAAAATAGGTACCATATATAAATGTGCAAAATAAATATAAGACATTAAACACAAGGTAATTTGGAAGGGAGGGGTCCAAGCAGTTGTAGAAAATCAAGAAAAGCTTCATTCAGAACACAGGTTATTAATCTGGGGTCTGTGAACTTTAATTTTTTAAATCTTTTGATAACTATTTCAATATAGCTTCCTTTGTAATTGTATGCATTTTATTTTATTCATTTAAAAAGGTTATTTTGTCTAGATTTCATCAGACTGCCAAAGGATCCAAGACATAACAAAGATTAAGAACCCTGACATAGAACATGGTGTTTGAGTCAATCAACGAACATTTATTAAGTGCCTACTGTGTGTCAGGCACTGGGAGGCAGAGAATCGGACAATTTCAGAGTTGGAAGGGGCCTTAGGGAGCAGCTAATCCTATCCTATCAGAGCAAGGGATCGCTCTACAACATCCCTGGGGCCAGTCATCCATCTTCTCCCTAAAGATCTCCAGTGGAAAATACACATCCTACTACATTTTGGATCATTCTAACTATTAGGACGCTCTTTATTTTGAGTGCACACGAGAGCAATAGGAAACAGGGAGTGGGAGAAATAGGGAAGGAAGGAAGAAAATAATCCCCCTGAGTGCTTGGAGATTCAAGCAAGGGTGATACTTCCTATGGTGAGTGACTAGAGCCTAGGGGTAGTTGGCAGAAAGAGTCTCTTTATAATTTTTGCTTGAGGGCTTGGGAGTTTAAAATGTGTGCCCCAGGGAGAAGAATTATTAAAGAACATCTGTTTCATTGAGAAGAAAATTGTATATGCTTAGGAAACACACTGTTCTGGGTGCCACATTTTAGAAGGGACGTTGACAAGCTGGATGGTGTCCAAAGGGAGACAACTAAGATGATGAGGCCACTCGAAATCCTGCCAGGAGAACAGTTCAAGGAGCTGGGGATGTTTAGCCTGGAGAAGAAAAGCAGTCTTCAAATATTTGAAGACTATTTAAACCTGGGAAGATGAACCAGAAATGTTTTCCCGGCAACTGACTCAAGTGCATAAAGGGACCATATGGAAGAAGGAGAGCCCTTGACATCCAGAAGTGAGCCATGGGAAGCCTGGATTCCCATCCTGCTTCTATCACTTTCCATTGGGGTGACTTTGGAAAGTTCCCCCATCTCTCTAGGCCCAGGTTTCCTCATGTGTAGAATGAGGGGGTCAAACAAGGTGACTTTTAAGGTCATTTCTCTGAATCTGTAATTGCACTTCAATGTTACATGGACTTCCAAAGTGTTTTCCCATCTATTATCTCAGTTAATGCCAACAACAGCCCAATGAAAGAGTTAGTTTAAACATTTATCCCCATTTTACCAATGGGAATAATGAGGTTGAGAAGAGTGACTGGGATAGGGAGAGGAAGGGGTTCAAGTACTTGAAGGGAGTAAAGGGCTGGCAATCAATCCTAGCGAGCAGAGTGATGCATTCATCCCACAAAGTACCAAACAGATAAATACAAAACAAAAGAGAATTAAAACAAAATGATACAACTTCTAATGACCAGGCAAACCAGGAGCAGTCAGCAATGAATCAATGAGGCAAAAATGGCTGGCCTGTGAAAATCAATGACAAGTAACCAGTGACCTGAACTCCCCCTGTATTTGTATCTGATTGTCAAGAGTCATGTTTGTTCTCGCCCAGGCCACCTGCCCTGCGACTCTGACACATTCCCTTGCTTGAGTATCCCAACCAGAAAACTTTCCAAATAGTCCTAGGGGACAGGCAGCAAAAGGTACAATCCACCATGGTCAGCTAACCTGAATTCTAGCCTTAGTTCTATAGCTGTGTAACACTGGGCAAGCCCCCCTCCACCTCTCTGTTTTTCTCTTCACCCACTGTCCTAATTTTTAAAATCTAAGAATACGGAGGTCTTGTGATTTCAGCTTAGCGGACTTCCACAACTTGGCTACAACTTAATTGGGAAGTTCTAAGGAGTTGCTTATAGCTAAGACAGGTGACTTAGTTTGTAATCAAAGCAAGAAACATTCAACGCTTGTCATGTGCCAGGAAGCATTAAAAGACAAAAGACAGTACAGAGTGTGCCCTCAAGTACATTACATTCTAATGGGGGGACAACTTGCTCATGGATATGGTGCCCAGAACATCTTAAGCTAAGGTGAAACCTGACAACTGCACCAGAATATTTGGGACACCTTCAATGTACAAAATGTGTAGAGAACAGATACAATGTAACCTTGGAGGGGGATCCAGGGACCGCTGGGGAAACCAGGAAAGACGTTAGGCAGAAAGAAGGTGGTGTTTTGAGCTGAGTCCTGATGTAAACCAAGCAGGTGAGGAAGAGGGCATTCCAGGCAAGGAAGACAGCTAGTACAAAAGTATAAAAATGAGGGACTGTCAGAGACAGGATTTGAATTCATATCCTCCTGACTCCAAGCCCAAACTCTATCCATTCTGCATCTACCTTTAATATTGGAGCAATAATAACTAGCCTGTTCTATATCATTGGGTTCCTGTGAGGATACATTTGAGGGAGAAACTCCTTTATTACGAGAAATAATAAATTAAAACCCTTGGAGCAGCATGTATGCTATATGAATCATATAATGTTAACACTTTTAATCTTACAGATGAGGAAACAAAAGAATGAGGCCCAAATAAGTAACATGACCTTCCCAAGGTCACACAGCTTGCTTACATCAGAAAGAAGACTAAAATGTATTGATCCACTGATTTTCTTTCTCGCACCAGAATAACACTAATGTAAAGGAATATTAATGAATAAACGCTTTGTGGCTCACGTGGGTGGAACACACCCTGCTTTTTTCAGATGACTGGGCTATATGTCCTGGTAGCTTACCCCTACCAGTGCAGAGACCACCACATTAAGTGGCCTGCCCCAAATAAAATTTCTTACTTTTAAAAGAAAAACTTGAACTGCTTGTACATGTGGAATCAAGATAAGCAGCCTGGTGCCCATGGAGGAACAATCTAGCAAACGTTTAACAAGGAGCTTTGGGTGGGGGGCGAATCTACTGACAACACACTTCAAGTTTAATCTGCTCAGTAACCATCACTTTCTTAAAAGCACACAAATGACAAAGTAAAGAATCAAGTCCTGATTGGTGGAATTTTCAAATTTGCGATCTGTATATGCAGATACTGAAAATTTGACAATTGGCTCTGGAAAGCCAGTAGGAGTTGGCTTCTGCACACCCACTTATAGCAATGGAGCCATAGTGGAAGGTAGTATTACCAGGCTGATATTTAATTCTTTTTCTCCCTCCTCTATGATAATTAGGGGTGCAGTGGGGAACAGGGGGAGAGTTGAATTCTTCTAGTACCTTTCCTATGGGACAGCTAAGTTGCACAATGGATAGAGTGCCAGGCCTGATGATTCATCTTCCTGAGTTCAAATCTGGCTTCAGATTCTTATTTAATGTGACCCTGGACAAGTCACTTAATCTTGCTTGCCTTAGTTTCCTCATCTGTAAAATCAGTCGAAGAAGGAAACGGCAAACCACTCCAGTATCTTTATCAAGAAAACCCCAAATGGAGTCATGAAGAGTTGGACACGCCTGAACAACAGCAAAAGACCATTCCTGACTACTCCCCAAAGAGGTGGTTTAAGGAATGTCATCTATTTTCCAGTCACTAAGAAAATTCTTGTTCTGTCTATCAAAGCCCTTAAAAGGCAAAGAAGGGATCTGAAGACTGTATAAAGATACCATGAAGCAGAGGTAAGTTGAGGGCTGTTGTTCAGTCGTGTCCACCTCCAGTTCATTTTACAGATGAGGAAACTGAGGCAAACACTATTAAGTGACTTGCCCAGGGTCACACAGCTAGTAAGTTCCTGAGGTCAGATTTGAACTCAGAAATGAAGGATCATAGGTATAGCTATAAGAGAACAGAGAGGCCATTTAGCCCAACTAAATTTATATTATGAGCCAGGAAATTAAATAACTCATCCAAAGTCACACAAGTAGGAAGCATTAAAGACAGGACTTGAACCCAGTGCCACTGCTTCCGAATTAGTGTGTGAGTGACTTGCCCCAGGGTACACAGGTAATAAGCAATAGAGACCAGGCCCTCTGACTGCAGAAGACTCTAGTACTCAGGCTACTACCCTACAGTTACATTACTCAAAGGGATCCTTTGAATCAGGCAGGGGATGGCTCCCCCGCCTCCATTACCCTCCCTCTGAACGGTGTAAGTTTGGATCAGGGAACCTCTAAGGTCCCTTCCAGCTTGAACACTCAGAGACGATGAGCTCGCAGCCATTCAAAGGTCCTCCTCTCTATCAGCACTCCCAGGGGTTTGCTTAAAGAAAAAAGCCCTGGCTTTCAGACAATACTATTTTTCTCTCATTTGATGCTCCTGGGCTTCCGCTTTCCTCTTTCTGTTCTCTGACTAAGGCCCTGCAGCTGCTCTTCCTACCTTAGGGAGTTCGAGCTCACTGGACTCATCAACTTCTTCTTTCCAGGAGCACACAAATACATCCACCCAACCCTAGAATTCTCCAGGGTTTTCCGGTCCCCTTCAAACGAGTCTTTCGTCCCTCTAATCCTTCTTTCTCTCCCCACCTCCAGGGCCAGCCTGGGCATTCTCTTTGTGCCCAAGCCAGCTCACTCCTCTTCCTGGACAGATGAAGCCTCATTTCCTTCATCCTTTACAGGGAAAGTGTGGACTCTAGGGTCTCAGGAAAACTGCCGGCCAACAAGGTCTTTATCTCATACAGTTTTGGCTGCTTTGCTGGAAATAGAGTAGGAGAGGTGTCCCACAGTGATTTATTTTGGTTTACTTTCTGGGGCAGCCAGATTGGGCAAAATAGTCTTCTTTACACATAACATAAAGAACAATGGAGCACAAGAGGAAGGATCTGGGTGCAAATGCCATCTTGTAAATAATTCACTGGGTGACTTTGGGCGAGTCCCATCCCTTCTCTTGGCCTCAGTCTCCCCAAGGGGAGATGTAAAATAAAGGGAGCTAGAAAATAACTACATTCTCTTCCAGTTCCAGAGTTAAGGATCCTCCCAGAGGACAGGTTATCAGATTTCTGGATCTCTGTTATTTGAACTACTTTTCAAACTGAAGTTATTTCTCTCTCTTTCTCTCTCTCTCCTCTCCCTCTCTCTCTCCTCTCCCTCTCCCTCTCCCTCTCCCTCTCCCTCTCTCTCTCTCTCTCTCTCTCTCTCTCTCTCTCTCTCTCTGTCCCCCCCCACCCCAACACACTTAATCTCCTTGAGGTCAGAGATCTTCCTTTGACTCTTTTTGTACCTCCATAGTTTAGCATGATGCCTGGCATACAGTATACACTTCATAAATGTTTATTGATTGATTTGTCATAGATACTTTTAGATGCTTCATAAAAATAGGTACTAAATAAATACTTCTCGACTTGTCCTGGATATAGGGCAAGTGTAACTTCTCTGAGCCTCAGTTTCCTCATCTGTAAAAAGAGGGTGACATAATTCAGGATTGTTGTGAGTTTCAAATGAGACAACATACATAAAACTCTTTGCAAACTTTAATCAAACTTTTTTGACTACTTTGTACCAGGCACTGTGTTATGTGCTGAATAAAAATATCAGAAATTATTACTCAATTAACAGGACAGTAGGGAGAGAGTACCAAGGACTGAAAACCAAAAGAAAGAAAAGGAAAGGGAAAAGAAGGAGAAAGAAAAAAAAAGGAGGGCACCCCAGAGAGTGGGAAAGTTTGCCTGGGCCTGGCCTTACTTAGAAAAAAAACTGTTCTAAACACAAAGCTATTAAGAACCACAGAATGGGGCACTTGTTGCCGAGAAGGAGTGGGTCACCCAAAGTGAACGAGGAAGTAAATGCCTTTCCTCTGGGTGATTTCTGGGCAGAAGTATAACCACCAGGTATTATTTAACCAGCAAAACAGTCCTTCCCTACCCGAAAATATCAGGACCAAGAATTTGTCTCAATGCTGGTTTTCTCCCCCTCTGCTCCTTCCTAGGCTGAAATTGACATCAATATAGGATACCATTTTTTATCTTAACAAATTTTATTGGGTTTTAGACTTTTTTTGTACTCTTAGGTACATGAATGAATGACCCATGAATGAAAAGGCAGGGGGTAGAGATGAGGTAGAATCCCCACACTTAGGATCCATTGAAATATTGAGAAAAAAAAATTGTTTTGGCTTGGCTAAATAGGCTCACTGCTTGCTTACAGCAGCAGACATTATGACTTCATTCAGACAAGTCAGTAGTCCCTTGGAAAGTTTAATTTCATGCATAGGATAACTTTAAAAATTGGGGATCTTAGAAATTACCTAGTAATTAACAACTTATCTAGTGCTTTTGGATTTACAGAGAGCTTTCCTCACAATGATCCTGTAAGGCAGATGGGTTGTGTAAATAGAACTTTCCCTATTATACAAACAAGTAGTTTGTCCAGGGTGACACAGAGAGTTAACATGGGGGATGGGAGAGTTGGTACATATTTCTTCCCATATTGTCTCCTCCTTTGAACTGTAAACTCCTCAAGGCAGGGACTAACTTTTTTTTTGCCTTTTCCCTTCATATCCCCATCACTTAGCATAGGGCCTGGCACACAGTAAGCATTTAATAAATGCTTATTAACTGACTGACTTTCCAAGGCCGGTGTTGTTGACATTTGGGAGGGCTATGATATAATCTGCTCGGGCCAGGGTTCTTTTCCTGGAGCCCATGAATTTTTTAAATAATATATTTCATTTAACAATAACAATAATCATCAATGAGAGCTAACATTTATACAGTACTCACTATGTGCCAGGTGCTAATCATTACCCTTATCTCATTTGATCCTTACGACAGCCCTGTGAGGTGGGTGCTATGATCATACCCATTTTACAGATGGGAGATAGAGGCATATGGAGGGTAAGTGGCTTGCCCAAGTTCACACAGCTAGTAAGCGTCTGAGGCCAGATTGTAACGCAGATCTTACTTACTTTAGGCTATGTACATAGCTATGATCCAAATCATAGTAGTATAAATGCATACGAGAGGTCAGATAGGGTCGTATAAGAGTTACATGTAGAGAAAGATCACTTCTAACTTGGATGAAAGCTGTCCCTAAGGGATAAAGGAAGGATTTCATTAGGCAAAGGCATTGTGGGTAGTCAGTATCAAACATGAAGGAAACCTATACACATGGATAGTGTTGGAAGAAGCCAGGAAAAGATAAAGAGACCTGGCTGGAAGGCCAAGGACAGTATGGGAGGAGTATAAGATCAGACTGCTAGGGTAGGTTGAAACCTGATTGTGCGCAGCCTTGAATGTCAGGCTACACTAAGAAGGCTGAACTTCATTTGGTAAGCAATGTGGAAATAGCTGATATGTGGGGCTTCATTTTTTAAAGCAGAGAAATAAAGCTATCAAACCTGCAAATTAGGAAGGTTACTTTGGAAATGGGATGAAGGATGTATCAGAGCAGTAAGAGTCTAGAGTCAAGGAGATTAGTTGAAAGGCTGTTAGAATAATTTTAGGTGTGAGATAATGATGGCCTAAGCCAAGGTGGTGGCAGCAGAGGTGGAAATGATGGCATTGAAGTGAGATATATTGGAGGCAAAATCAACAGGACTTGGCATTTGACTGGATGTCAGGATGGTGAGGGAGACAGGAATCAAAGATGAAGTCAAGGTTTCTAGCCCGGTGACTGGGAGGATGAAGGCTCCATCAACAAAAAGAGAAGTTTGTCAGGGGAAATGATGAGTTCACTTTGGGACATGTTGGGTGTGTGTCAAATGTCCCACAGGCATTGCAGCTACAGATTCGGAACTCATCTGCACAGAGGTGATAATTGAAGCCATGGGAGTGGATGAGATAGGTTAGGGAAAGAATAGTTGAGAAGCAACAATGTGGGGAAGAGAGAGAGAGAGAGAGAGAGAGAGAGAGAGAGAGAGAGAGACAGAGAGAGAGAGAGAGACAGAGACAGAGACAGAGACAGAGACAGAGACAGACAGAGACAGAGACAGACAGAGACAGACAGACAGAGACAGACAGACAGACAGAGACAGAGAGAGAGAACCGGATCTATAGTCAGAGAACCTGGGTCCAAATTATTATGCCTCTAACACTTACTATCTTGTTACCATGGCAATGGTTCCTTAAATTCTCTGGGCTTCACTTTCCTCATCTGTAAAAAGAGAAGCTTGGGCTAGATGATGTCTAAGGTCCTTTTAAGTTCTAAATTTATGATCCCATAAGACAAAATGAAGTCTTTGGCAGAATCTTGAAAAGAAATTTCCCCAGTTCTCCTTATTCCCCTTTGTAGGAAGAAAGAGACATTGCAGAAAGGATCAGAAAGGGAAGTGATCCAGAAAAGAGCAGTGACTCTAGGGAAGGGAGGGAAGGGGGGTCTGTCTTCTCATTAAGATGGAAGTAGAGGTTTTCTTTGGATAGAGTACCAGGCCTGGAGAAGGAAGACTCATCTTCCTGAGTTCAAATCTACTTGTGTGACCTTGGGCAAATCACCTGACCCTGGTTGCCTCAGTTTCTTCATCTGGAAAACAAGTTGGAGAAGGAAATAGCAAAACCACTCCAGTATCTCTGTGAAGAAAACTCCAAATGGGGACACAGAGGTGGACATGACTGAACAACTCCAACAAGAGCTCTTTTGGTAAGACACAGGGAGTAGAGATGGAGTTAAGAGCTGAAGGAACAAAGGCTTGAGACCACTGCTGGAGAAAATGTGATGAGGAATCAAAAAGAGTTACAGCAACAAAAGAGGGATAGTTCGATACACACTGGAGTCAAAGGATCTGAGTGTGAATCCCACCTCTAATTTACTACCTGTGAGACTTCCTGGGATTCGCTTAATATTCTAATGTGTCAAATGAGGGGTTAGACTAAATTTCCTCTGAGGTTTCTTCCAGCTCTACATCTATGATCCTATGATTACCATTCAGCAGTGAAAGCCTATTTGAGATTAGAGAGCCTGAATGTGTGGTCACCCTCATTAGTGCAGTTATGATGGCTCTGCATGTTCCTTTAGCAATCTTAGAAATAAGGGAGAAGGCAGATCACAACTTCAGAGCTGTAAAGGACTCTAGAGGTCATCGAGGTTCGTCATGTCAAACTCAAATAGAAACAGAGTCCCTAGACCATATATAAAGATCCCTGAGGGCTGCATATTGACTTAGAAAACCACAAATGAACATCATCTATGTTTTATTACATTTTTGATTATTTTGCTAAGTATTTTCTAATTACATTTTAATCTGTAGTGTTGCAGACTGCATATGGCCCATCACATGTTTGATCTCTCTGAAAATGAACTTTATTTTACAGATGAAGAAAAAGACTCATAAACCTTAAGGGATTTGTCCAAAGTCACAAAGGCAATAAGTGGCAGAATCAGAGTTTAGACTCAGGTCCTTTAACTCTGGATTTAGCACTTTTTCCACTGTACCTCAATGCCTGCCTAAGATAATAATAGTAAATCACAATAGTAGTAAATAGTATATATTACTTATGAAGCCATGGGAGTGGACGGAATAGGTTAGGAAAGAATAGTTGAGAAGCAACAATGTGGGGAAGCAATAATAAACTACAAGACAGTGACAGTGATGCAGTGGCTAGTACATCAGGATTAGAGTCAAGAAGACTCATCTTCCTGAGTTCAAATCTGGTCTCAGACACTTACTAGCTGTGTGACCCTGGGCAAGTCACTTAACCCTGTTTGCCTCAGTTTCCCCAATCTGCCAGAGGAGGAAATGGCAAACCACTCCAGCATCAAGAAAACCCCAAATGGGATCATGAAGAGCCCAACGTGATTGAAACAACTGAACAATAACAGTAATCCCCCAGGGTTATAAGGGTTGTAAGGATCAAATGAGTTAATATTTGTAAGGTGCTTTGCAAACCTTTAAGAACCGTATAAATGCCAGTTTTTTTATTATTAGGAAAAGTTCATCACTTCAGGCTGAACAAAAGGTAATCAAAGAAAGAAAGTGTTCAGGGTAAGAGAATGTGCTGGAAAACAAGGAGGGAGTCAAGGACTGTGATGTGATGATGATAAAGAGAAGGTTCAGGCTGAAGAACTACTCATCCTAGGAAAGGTCTTCCTCAAATCTCAAGATCCACCACCAAGAAAAATCACCTAGAATTCTACAAGTTCAGAGGCCATCTAATCCTTCCCCACAAGAGGAAGCATGAATTCCCTATGCATGTAATATCCCTAAGGCTTCCAATATTGGGAAATTCACTGCTTCCTAAGGTAACCAATTCCACTCCAACTCTTCGATGTCCTCTCACATATCTTCTGTCAAGTGGTCCTACTTCTGACCTCTGGGGCCAGGCCCAACAAGTCTAACTCCCCCCATTCAAAATACAAGTATTTGAAGATAGTGATCATGTTGTCTTTTAAATCTTCTCTTTTCCAGGCTAAGAATCCCCAGTAATATCATGGTTTCCAGGATCTTCACTATCCTAGCTATTCTTCTGCGAACATGTTTCTCTTGTCATTATCATTTCTAAAAATGGAGAAACAATACTCCCATTGCAGTGTGGCCAGTAAAGACAGTAGTAACATCAGCTCCCTCATTCTGAAACATCTATTACTATTAATACATCCTAAGATCAAATTTTTTTGGGGGGCTGCCATATCATTCTGATGGCCCATGTTGAAGTAATAACCCACTAATATGTTTGTCTTTTTCTCATGAATTATCTCCTTGCCGCATCACCATCATCTTTCCTTGGACAATTGACCTTTTCTTTCCATATCAAAGGACTTTGAATTTCACCCCATTAAATTTCATCTTGTTAAGAGGGAGCTCATTATTCCAGGCTGTCTGTTTCTTTTTGTATCCCAGTTCTGTCATCCACTGTATCAACTATCTCTCTCAGCTTCATGTCATCCAAAAATATGATAAGCATTCCTTTTATACCTACATCTAAGTCATCCAAGTTACTTGACCCTGACAAATGGTCATCTATTCATCAGAAACTGACACCTTGATCCCTAATCAAGAGCAGCATTGTCAAAAGTTGGTTGCACGTACCATCTGGTCTCCCTGCTTGGTGGAAGGGGCCCCCTGGTCTCATTCATTGTTTCACACCAGCACCAACTCCTCTGAATTTTCTGGAATACCACACCAAAAAAAGGCATTCCAGAAAAATCAGAGGAGTAGGTTTGGTATAAATGGAGATAAGAAGAGGAGCAGGATCGAGGAAGCACAAAAATAGGTAGTTCAGGAACCCCAGAATACTCTCTTTCATCTTTACAATGGTCCCTTTCCCATTCCTCCACCTTCTGAGTGCAAGGACCATATCCTTTTATCTTTGTTAACACTGGCACCTTGGATGGTGTGGCATTGATTTATTGTTCTTCCATGATGAAGATCTTTAAGTTGAGTAATGGCTTCCCCTCTGCTGTCCTCCTGGCATCTCACCATTGTGATAAGTCCTCTTCAGCTTAAGTCATAAGGGAGAAGAGGGTAGTGCTTGAGGGTTTTTGTTTCTTTTGAGGATTGCCTTAATTAGGCTACCATGATGGTGTTTACCTCCAAGGAGATACATTTGTTCTGTAAACTTAGGCCATTCATGTTTTCAGGAAAGATTCACATCTAGCTGTCCCATTTTATTGAAGTGGAAGATGCACTGGGAAATAGTGAAAAAGCTAGAAGAAGGCCCATTCCTCCAGATTCCAAGATTCATGCTTGTTTCATTGTTTTTTTAAGTCCAGAACCTATAATTTCATCATTATAACGAACCCCAAATGCAGTGACTCCTTCCGATGATATACTATGGGATTCATGTGTCACTTTCAGTCTAAGAGAGCCTCCTGGGACACTGAGAAATGAAGTGATTTGTCTCGGATCACACTGTCAGGATGTGTCAAAGGCATGACTTGAACCCAGGTCTCCCTGACTCTGAAGCCAGTTCTCCATTTGCTTGTCTCCCCATGTATCAGGATCCCCATGCCAAGACTATACCTCTCTTTTTTTTCTCTCATCTCTTTACTATTAGGAGACACCCTGTTTTCCAGAGCTAAGGCCCAGCAAGCAAGCTGTGTCCTGAGCTTGGCATAACAACAATCCTTTGAACTCACCCTCTGGATGATCTCAGCCAAAGCTAAATCCCAGAATTGTTTCATGTGAGTATCAGGTGGTCCCTGAGCTTGGACAAGAATCTGCAGTACCTGGGTTCTAGTCATGAAGCCCTGCTATGAATCACACTGATCTCACTGTTGCTGTCACTTCTCATTGTCAGCACTACAGCTCAATGCACAGTCACTAGGATAGGTATTGAGATGTGCCTGCACTAGAGCCGATCTCCTACTATAGGGAGTCGGCACATATATATCTAGTTTCCCTCCTCCGATAGAATAAAGAAAGTTTCTTACTTACAACCACTGTTAACTCTTTGGTTCTATTTTATTTTATTTTTAGAGTTAACTGTGGTTTTGCTAACCTGTGTGAGCTCTCTGGGATTTTTTTAGAGTTAACAACAGGTGCAGAGCTTCTGTGGCTCCTTGGCCATTTGGTCAGTAGTTAGAGATTTCCAAATACATTTTACTCATCATCTCTTCTGTGTATTTTCAGGGCTTTCTGCATGTTTGCCTTTTTTTTTCTTTTTCCCATCTCCAAGATTCCCCTCCCTTCCAAACACACACTTGAAATAAGAATCTAGGTATTTCCAACATTAGCCCCAAATCCTCATTACTTCCCCTTAGAAATTCTCCTCCAACCTCTAGTCTTTATCCCTTCCACTTTGTCCATGTCCTGTCTTTTCCCTTTTTTCATCTTTGAGGAATTGCACACAATTTACAAGAAAAAAATCCAATTCTTTGTCCCATCCCAGTTCACTACACACACACACACACACACACACACACACACACACACACACACTGCTGTGCTGCTGCTTCTAGTTTTCCAACTGAAGTTGAGGATGATGAAACCAGCATTTGGAAATTGCACAAATTAAATAGTCCAAAAGGGAGGAAAGGAGTTTGTGGATGAACTTTCTCTGAAACACGTGGGCAGAGCCTCCAGGATCCCTTTCCAATCACAGTAAACATGCCAGATATAGGCAGCTCTAGTGAGGCTTCAAGACACCTGGAGATTAATTAGGAAGCCAGTCCTTTAATGAAACGTCCCAGAGTAACCAACAAGGAAGCAGTTGCTGAGAGAAACTGGAAGGTTTTAGAATCATGGAGACCTCGAGGAATACATAGGACTATGGTTGAAAGAAAGAGTGGGATAATGGTGAAAAGAGAGATGGATTTGGGGGCTGATAGTCTGAATTTGAATCCTGTTCATAATGTTGACCACCTACAGAACCTCGGATAACTTGCTTCATTTGTAAAATGATCCTATAAGTTATAGAGTTATGGGTCTAGAACTGGAAGGAACCTCAGAGATTATGTAGAGTCCAACATCCTAATTTTTACAGATGAGGAAACTGAGGCCCACATAGGGTAAATAACTTGCCAAAGATGGCAAAAGTATTATGCACCAGAGGTAAGACTTGAACCCAGCTTCTCTGAGACCAGAGACACTACTCTTTCCACTGCCCTACAAAAGTACAGCTGTCTAGCTCAGCAAACCCCCCATTCTTTCACTACTCGTGGCTGAGCCTTAGACCACGTTTAATAAGGATGTTCCCACAATCTAAGAGACCCAGATCCCGGATTTTTTCAGGTTGCAGCCCCTGGGTTTCCACTGTCTCCATCCCTATCTGGGATACTCAGATTCCCTCAGCCTTTCAAATATAAGCACGAAACAAAAACACTTTTCCTTAATCTGATTAAGATTTGTACATTATGTGCAGAGTTCTATATTAGGTGCTAGGGGAGACACACAGTAGCTCATAAATAAATCATAACATCATAGAATTAGAATGTCAGAAAACATCTAGATTCACAGAATAAATCTTGTTTCTTGTTGTAAATCTTGTTCATGAGGTTTGGATTCAATAAAGGGCCGCCCTTGAGGACCTAGAGGGTCACATGTAGCCTCAAGGCCACAGGTTTCTGATCCCTGACCTAGTTCAACCTCCCTAAGACATGACCCTACCCTACTAGAACTTACAGTCTTGTAGAGGAGTGAGAACCATGCTCAGGTAACTGTAATACAAAATAATACACCATTAGTGTATTGAAGAAATATAGTGTTATGAAGTGACCAGGGGCAAAAAGTCTTTCTTGACTGGGACAAGAGAGTAAGAAAAGTCCTGCTGCAGTGAGAAATGAAAGAGGAAGGTAAGATCAAAATAACAAACGGCCTAAGATTCAGTGATTTAAGTTATTTTTTTCATCTATCCATCTATCCATCCATTTATCTACCTAGCTAGCTAGCACTATCCAGAACCCTAAAGAGATGAATTGTTTTTATCAGAGATGTTAAAAAAGATGGTTTAAAAGATGAATACTTCCCCCCCCCCATAGCCTCCTGGAAGTGAATTTCAAACAAAATACCAGTCCATTGATGAAAAGATGGAGCTCATCTTTTGGAGGTACCTCTTAACAGTTTCCGTTGAAAAGAGATGGCTAAATGCTACCTTAGGCCTACACAAGATTAAAAGAACTTTAACAAATATTTCAGAATTTACAGGTATGAACCAAAAAGTGATTAAAATGTCCATCTTCTTGGATCCAGAGTTCCCACTGTAAAGTGTACATCCCTAAGGTAGCCAGAGACAAAGAGTAAGTTCCCATAGTAGTAGTCATAGCAATATTTTGTAGTAATAAAAGCCTGGAAATGGAAACAATGTAGATGCCTATTAATTGTATAATGGATAAACAAATTTCGGTACATGAATATAATGGAATATTCCCTCACTATGACAAAAAATAAATATGAAGGACTCAGAAGAACGTGGCAAGCTTTACATAAACTGAAAAAAGTAAACAGAGATGGGAAATGATATACACAATGACTTCAACAATGTCAATGGAAAGATTAACCATTTAAAAAATATAAAACAGTGCTCCACAACTATAACAAGAAAGAAGGCTGGCCCTGGAGAACAGCTGAAAAAATGTTTCTCTCTTCTTCGCGGGGTCTGGAATACTACACACACTGTCAGGTCCAACTGATGCTTTCATTTTGTGAAACTGCTCCACATACACATACACACACACACACACACACACATACACACAT
Organism: Bettongia penicillata ogilbyi; assembly: GCA_023548195.1. Taxonomy (NCBI): domain Eukaryota; kingdom Metazoa; phylum Chordata; class Mammalia; order Diprotodontia; family Potoroidae; genus Bettongia; species Bettongia penicillata. The sequence continues at coordinate 5,305,193 of JAJHZJ010000570.1, forward strand.
ACCCCTTTGAATTAAAAAAAAACTTTGTCACAACATAGAAGAAGGAAGATGGATATATGGAAAATTAAGGTTATTTTTTTAAAAAAGATAACAGTTAAGCATTTCAAGTGATTCACTCAAGCCTCAGCATTTGGGACAAGGTCATAAAGTAGAACTTGAAGAGTTTATCTAATCCAATACCCTTATTTTATAGATGAAGGGATTGAGTGAGATCTAAAGAAGTAAAGGGACATGTCCAAGGTCACTCAGTCAATAAGTGGCTGAAGCTAGTTAGTGGCTGAGTAAGAATTAAAATGCTGACTTCCTGACTCCAAATTCAGGGTTCTTTCTGCTACCCCACACTAGTTTCCTGAAAGCTGGCTTACAGAGTTAATGACTAGTTACCCCAAGGTGTTCATGACCTGGAACCATCCACCTAGTCAAGTCTGGAACTAAGGGAATCAAAAGACTTTCACTCCCAAGTCTTACTAATATTGGTTAGGAAAGGGGATGGAGAGAGAGAAGGGAAGCAGAGAGACCAGGAAACAGGATGGTAACAGATACGTGAAAAAGCCAAGGTCATAGAGCTCCCTGAAAATAGCATCATGGGATTATACATTTAAAGCAGGAAGAGAACTTAGATGTCATCTAGTCTGTTTTATATGTCCTCTGATTTTACAGATGAGAAAATTGAGTCCCAGAGATACTGCGACTTTTCCAGTATCACAAAGTGGCAGAGGTAATACTTTTGTCCGGAATCTCTGATTCCACATCCAACACAATGAATGAGAGTGAGATGTGTAACAACAGCAACAGTTAGTACATATGTAGCACTTTAAGATTTACAAAGCACTTTACAAAAATTACCTCATTTGATCCTCACAATATTGTACTATTATTATCTATTATATAACTATTAAGGCAACTGGATGGCTCAGTGGATAAGGCATTGGGCTTAGGAAGACCTGAGTTCAAATCCAGTCTCAGACACTTACAAACTGGATGATTCTGGGCAAGTCACTTAACCCTGTTTACCTTAATTGACTGGAGAAGGAAATGGTAAACCACTCCAGTATCTTTGCCAAGCAAACACCCTGGACAGTATGGTCCACAGAGTAATGAAGAGTTGGATACAACTGAGCAGCATTCCTGTTACTTATTATCTATTACATTTCCTATATTACCTCATATTTCCTATGATAATCTATTATGTTTCCTATTATGACCTATTACACCTATTGCAACCTATTGTGCTATTATGCATTGTATTTCCTATTGCTACCTATTATATTAATATTGTCTCTATTATATACCTATTATACTATTATTACTATTTTAGAAAAATTACTATCGTTACAACTGCATTATTTATCACCTATTATATACCTGTTATATTGCCTATTATGCTGTTATGACCTATTACACACCTATTGTGCTATTACCTATTGTATTTCCTATCATAATAGGTAATTACTTACTATATTAGTAAATATATAGTAAATTAGTAAATTTGTAGCAAATACCTACTATATTACCTACATAATTAACTATAATAATAGTATCTATTATTAACAAGAGGTAATAATCCTCTTGTTATTAATAGGAAGCAATAATAGCACCTATTAAAATAGGGGTTACTATTACCTCCATTTTACAGATTAGGAAAGTGAGGTCAATGAGCTTAAGGGACTTGTCCAGGGTCATGCAGTTAGGAAGTATCCAAAACAAGTTTCAAACTCAGGTCTTGCTGGTTTCTGGCACTCTGTTGACTACATCACCCAGCTACAAATCAAGGAAGATAGGAAAACTCAGGAGCGAATGAAAGATAAAAGGGGACTCCTTTCCTCTGGATCAAGCCATTTTCTAAGCCTGGAGAGTGCCCACTGTCAATTTCATGGAGCCACTGTCACAACTAGGAATCTGGATCCCTGCCCTTGGAACATTTATCAGACCAACAGACGAGAAAATCCCCCACGGTAGACCAGCTTCTACTCAGGACATTGATGTTACCCTGACTCTGAAATGCCTCTGTGACATTTTATTTCCACCTAGAAAAGATGTCAAGGGGTTAGTCATTTCCCTCTCCAGCTGATCCACATCTGCCACCCACACATGTGGAAAGAAAGCTGTGTGTCTGGGGTTTGGAACCACTGGAAGCAGCTGCAGCTTTTATCCTTCTAGTAGTGGTCTACTGCCAGCTTTCTAGGTAGGTGGAAAACACCATTACTTGGTATTTATAGAGTGGCTTCCCTCCTGGGAGCCCAGAGAACTTCAACAATGAGATTGCAGCCTTCCTCACACTTTCAGAAAAAGAAAGGGAATGGGTTTGTGCCCTTTCTTGCCTCTGAGAGAAAGTGGAGCAGTTTCTGCAAAGTTTATTTGCTCAAGTTTTCAAGACATATGAACCCCAAAGCCCTGGGAGGTAATGTGTTTTTCTCCTCCCTTTAGCTCTCCAAGGAAAGACTGACTGACCACTCTTTGGGGCAGAGGCAAAGAATTATAAAAAGGAATCTTATTAAAGTTTGGATTGGACCAGATAGCCTCTGAACCCCCATCCACCTCTGAAGTTGTGTGATCTCCCAGCTGAGGACTCAGTTTTCTCATCTGGTATTAACATCTTTAGACATTCAAGGTACCTCTAAGTTTAACTGGGAAGAAATACCAGAAGAGGCTTGGAACATTTTGTTTGTGTCCTCTTCTCAGTCCCCAAGGATCAGAGATGATCAGCTAAGGTAGTTCAACCAGCCGGTGAACCTTTGCTGATGGAAGCATGCAGTGACCCAAACCAATTACCCAAATTCAAAAGCTGAATCAGCAAATTGTAGGCTGAAATGGTTTGCCATTTCCTTTTTAAGTTCATTTTTCAAATGAGGAAACTAAGGCAAATAGGGTTAAGTGACTTGCCCAGAGCCATACTGTTATAGCAGAGTTTGGGTTTTTTTTTAAGCAGGAGGTGGTTAAGAGAGCAGAAAACTGGGGGTATTAGGAAGCTAAAGGTCACAGTTGGGGAAGAGATTTTAGGGCATAAGAGAGAGCCAACATATGGACTTATGGACTTCATAGAATACCTAGAAAGGTAACTGGACAGAAAGACGAAGCAAGAAAGTGGTAATAACAACCCTTAAAGGAAAAATCACTGTTTTCCCAAAGCACCTGCTTTGACCTCCCATTTCATACCTTCCCAAACTGCCTATTTTCCCTACCTTAAACCTTGCTCTCCTTACATCTTCCCCCCCCTCCCTTCTGCAGACTCTGCCCTCCCCTCTCCTCCCCCCTCACTCCAGTCCCTCCTCCCATAAGAGGTAACTACAAGCATGTTAAAATGTTCTTTCTCCCACAAACCATTAAACTGTCAAACTGAGGTGGAGAACAAACCCAGCGAGAGCTCGGGGCTGGAATGCTAATGGCAAATATGGCAATTATTCTTTCGGTTCTGGACAATTCCTGCATCAACTTTATTGGCCCCAGGTTATATTTTGTAATCTTTGGATGGTGATGGAAGAGACATAACTTGATATGGGAAATAACCAGGAAGATTAAGTCTTGATAGAGAGACAGAGGTAGATAACAGATAAGTGGGTGGGTTTTTTTTCCCCTTTTTCTTAATCATCCACACAGGTGACATGTAATGGTTTCTAGGTATAAATGCCACCACTACCCTCATTGAAATGAAAAGAAAAAAACTTTCCATAAATACCTTGCCCACATCAGGAGAATAGCTAGGTATATTACACACTTGAGTACCATTTTTGAGGACACTTTAAATAGAGCACTGGTGGCTGACTTCAATTTAATGTGTGAACAGGAGCTGTTGAGGCAGGTGGGGGTGACAGAGTGCTAGGCCAGGCTCACAGATCTATGGGCCTGCTCAGACTTTTTAACTGATCCACTGTTGAAACCAAGGCATAGCCAGGATCCCTTTCAATGTTCACTCTTCATTTTTTTTATCAAATACAATTTTGTAATAACGAGTTCTTCTCTCTGTCTCTCTATGAGACCAAAAGGCCATGAGTTCAGGTATATAGGGATGCTACTCTAATGGTGGCGGGAAATGCAGGCTTTGCCATTGTAGAAAGCCTTACTCCAGATAGATAGATAGACAGACAGACAGACAGATAGATTGGATAGATTGGATGGACGGATGGATGGATGGATGGATGGATGGATGGATGGATGGATGGAGAGATGGGTGGATGTGTGGGTAGGTGGATGGATGGATGGACAGATGAACAGACAGACAGACAGATAAGCTATTTAGTTGTCTTCCCTACTGAATCTGGTCTGACTGTTAAATTTCCCCATCTGTCTCATCAGGTAATAGAATAATAGATCTAGACTAGATAGATCTCAACTATCTACTGCAATTCACTCATTTTATAAATGAAAAAACTGTGATCCCTGAGAGTGAAATGGCCTGTCCATGAGCAGAGGTAAGGTTTGGACCTAGGTCCTATGACTCCAAAACCTCCTCTACTTAATTTTTTCATAGTTTAGGATAGTGGGGATCTCACTATCCTAACTTGGGGTTCTGGCCTTCAATTCTCAGGCTCTTAATGACACGGATTGCACTTTGAAATTGCTGTTAGATAGGAAAACATCACTCCTGGATGCCATACCTACTAGAGCCAACCCTTTCTAGTGGTCTCCTTTGATCTTGAAATCCCATAATCACCAAGAATTTGGAAGGTTAAAATAGAGAGAGGATTAACATGCCTTTTATATTGGCTCACATCCAAATCTTTCCCTCCCTTTCCAAAGGGCCTAAATATCATCATCATCATTTTAGAAGTACTACAAACTCACATTTGTATAGCCCTTGCATGTACATTATCTCATTTGATTCCCTAAACAACTCTATGAAGTTGACAGTACAATTAACTTTCCCATTCTACATATGAGAAAACTGAGGATCAGAGAAATGAAACTCACTTCCATTCAATTCAAAAAGATTTCTTCAGCATGATGAAAACAGAGAACACATTGATATATATACTTTGGCAAAAAAAGCAATAATTATAGGATTAGGATGATGATGATGATGATGATGATGATGATGATGATGATGATGATGATGGGAGGCAGTATGGTTTGGTAGATGGGAAACCAATTTCAGAAGAAGACTTGGATTGGAGTCCCACTGGCTATATGAAGACAGGTCTCCCCAAAGGTTGCTCTTATTGTTTTACTCTATATAGTCTCATTTGGTGAGCTCATCAGCTCCCAAAGGGTTCAATTATTATCTCTGTGCTGATGATCCCTAGATCTATATACCCAGTCCTAGACTCTCTCCTGAACAATAATCCCACATCACCAAATGTATTTGGAAAATTTCAAAGCAGATGTCCCATAGGCATCGAACTCTTTATCTTTCTGCCTAGATCCTCCCCTGTACCAAACTCCCTTATTGCTGTCAAGAGGATCATTGTCCTTCCCGTCATCCAGTCCCTGAAACTTCAGTATTATTATCTCTGATTCTTTACTCTCATTCATTTCCAATATGATTTCTATCACCAACACATCTCTCATATATATATATCCACTTATCTCTACTCACACAGACCTTATTATCTCTTACCTGGACAATTTCAATAGCCTTCTAGTCTCCCTGCTTCAAGTCTCTTCTCACTTCAATTAATTCTCTATTTAGTTGCCAAGGTAATATTTTTCTAAAGTATCTGATCATGTCACTCCCCTGCTCAATGAACTCCAGTGGCTCCCTATTACCTGTAGGATCCATTATAAAATCATATGTTTTGTATGTAAAATCCTTCACAACCTGGCCCCATACAACATTTCTAGTCTTATTATACTTTAATCTCTTCCAGGAATTCTAGAATCCAGTTGCACCAGCCCACTGTCTAGTCCTCAAAAAAAATGCTCCATCTCCCATCTCAGTGCCTTTATATTGCTTACTCCCATGCCCTGGAATGCTCTTCCTCTTTACCTCCTCCTCTGCTTCCCTTGTTTCCTGCATGACCCAACAAGCCTAACTTCTATAGAAAGTCTTTTCTAGACATATCCCCCATCCCCTCAAGCTACTTAGTGCCTTCTCTGTTGAGATTACCTTCTCTCTACTCTGTCTATATCCTGTATGTACCTAGTTATTCATTTGTTGTCTCTGCCATTGGAATGTGATCTCCTTGAGGACAGGGATTCTTTTTTAGCACTTTTTAGTATACCCAGTGTTTATTTAGTATAATGCCTGGCACATAGTTAACAATTAATAAATACTAATGACTGACAACCTCTTAGTGCCCCCAGAAAATTCTTAAGTCTAAGAGGGTTAAGTGCTGAACTGTTACCCTCTATCACTATTGATTAACAATCTTTCTTTATATTGAACCAAAATCAGCCTCTTTACAACTTTCATGCATCAGCCCAAGAACTGCCTTCTGGAATTAAACAGAATCTTCCATATGACAAGTCTTTATATATTTCAAGACTGATACTTCTTTCCAAGCTCAATATTCCATTTCCTACAGTTAATTCACATGCCACATTTTCAAGTGTTCTCATCACCCTCTGGACATGCTTCTGTTTGTCAATGTCCCTTCTAAAATGTACAGAACAGGACACGATTTTTGTTCAGTCATGTCCAACTCTTCTTGACCTCATTGGAGGATTTTCTTGGCAGAGACTGAAATGGTTTGTCATTTCCTTCTTAAGTTCATTTTTCAAATGAGGAAACTAAGGCAAATAGGGTTAAGTGACTTGCCCAGAGTCATACAGTATCTGAGGTCAGATTTGAATTCAGAAAGAAAAGTCTTCTTGACTCCAGAGCTAGCACTCTATCCACTGTGCCACCAAGCTTCCCTAGACAAGACACAATACTCTAAACATCTTATCCAGTGACAGTATAGAGGAGTCTCTCACCTCTCTTGTCTTGGAAACTCACTGTTAATGCAACCTAAGATTCAATAAGCTTTTTGATCTGTCATATTATACTGCTAATATTTTAGGCTTGAAGTCTACTGGGAAACTTAGATCTTTCCTTCTATCAATTCTTTCTTAACATGTGTTGTTCATTTAGTACTTGTGACATTTATTTTTTAACCAGTGAAGGACTTTACATTTATCTACAAATTAATTCTAATCCCATTTTTCAAACAAAATGCTTTTCGTGGCTTTCTCTGGTCAAGTTATTAGTAAGATAGAGTTCAGCATATTCTTATGGAATAAATAAGACAAATACCCAAGGGCATACTTTCAGAATGTTATTCCAACTTGGAGGGGGAACAGGGATATCTCCTCTGGGCATCTGTCATTGATAATTAGCTGGCTTATGTGTACTAGATTCTTTACTGGGAACCATTTATGGTTTGGCTATCCCTGCTGAACTAGAATGTGGTACTTCATGGAAGGAATGTCCAGTCTCCATCTAGGTATGTTGACAGAATGGCAAGTTTTGGGTCTGGTAGTGGTCATTTTACCCAACAAGACTTGTTCAGTAACAAGAAGGGAAGGTGTCCCAGCAACTGAAGATACATGATGGTGATGATAACTAAGATAAGTTTAAATAGCACTTCTCATATACTATCTCCTCTGATTCTTACAGCAATTCTATTATCATCTCCAACTTACAATGGAAGAAACTGAGGCTTAGAGTAATTTGTCCATGGTCACAAGACTAGTAAGTGTCAGAGATGGGACTTGAATCCAGGTCTTTCCTGACTCCAAGGACACCATCTTCATGAGTCTACATCATACTTCCTGCCACAAAAAAGAGAAGAGGGATGTGTGTCTCCCTGTGTAAGGACAAGATTAATTTGTTTCTGCGGGCCAACACAACACAAATGAATCAGGAGAAAACAGCTTAGGAGCTCCTCATTTTGAGAGCAAAAACTATGTAAAGGCAAGGGTTTTGCTCAACAAAACAAAAAAAGTGACCGTGAGATCTGGCAAATTCAGGAGTTCCCAGACTCCCTTTTATTAATAACCAAGGTACTCAGGGCACTATGTCAGAAGTCAAAGGGTTCTACATGTCGAGAATGAAGGAAAAGTGGGAAGTGATCACGCTGATTACAAAAGGTAACAAGGAGACTAATAATAGCTGTGCAAAGTCCCTTTATATGTATCTCATTTGATCTCAGCAATAGTCTTAGGAGGCAAGTACTACAGATATTTGGGAACTGAGGTTTAGTTAACTGAGTTGCCCAAGGTCATTCCACTAGTGTCAGAAGCAGGATCTGAAACCAGAGCTCCCTTCTTTCCAGTCCAGTACTTTATCCTCCAAGTCATGGTGCTCTCCAAAATCTCTTCTTACATGCTACCAAATGATATCCAACAGCCTTCATCTAAAGAAGACCTTAAATGACCCACCCACCAGCTTACACTACATAAATTTATTCATGAAAAATAAATCACCTAAAAACAGTCACACAGTAAAACAAGCTTCCATGATCTTTTAGGGGGAGACTTTTGCTATCATTGTCTACTCATGTTTTCCAAAGCTTTTGCTCCAGTATATTGTGACTAATGGGTTTGCAAGTGGAGTGGGACTGTCTTCTGTGAATCACTCCAGTTTCTGCATGAGGACTTAGATTTTTGAAGTATTGAAGTATGATCTCCTGAAAGAGTTCTCTTTGTCATGCCATAGGTATATTACACAGAGATTACATGTACATGTGGGTTTGTCTGTCCATGGGTCAATAGATAGATACTCTTGAAAAATTCTGAAGGATTTCATTGAGGTGTGAGTAACACCAACATGATAATGAAAACTCATCATACTTTTATAATATTTGTGACTTGTTATGGCCAAAAAAAAGATCATCACTAAAGGTCAGACTTTGGGTGATAAGCCATTTTCACCTCACCTAAATGACACAAAGTCTGTTGCCAAAATCTTTTCAGCATGAAAGGATCTTGCTACATTGGCATAGCCAGCCGAATTACATATTACATATTACATTATCAAACAATGCTCTGCACATAGCAAGCACTTAATAAATGCTTCATTCATGCATTCATTCATACTATACCTTTCATTGTCTCTATGGCTCAGCCCAATTGACCTGTTGTTCCTCATATGAAGCAGTACATTTCCCATCACCATGCCTTTGCAGAGGCTACATCCACACCTAGAATGCAATCATTCCTTACCTTGACCTCTTAAGAATCTCTAGTTTCTTTAAAAAAAAAAATATTTTAACTGAAAAAAAATGCCTAGTTTCCTTCAAGGCTCAAGCTCATGAATCTCCTTCTGCATAAATCTTTTCCTGATCCTGACAACTACTAGTGCCTTTCCCATTCCCACCTCACCCCCCAAAAAGATCGCTACATCCTGATTTTGTGTATACTTGGATAGGTATATGTTGCCTCTTTTGATGATATCATAAGCTCCTCAAGAACAAGGCCTATCTCATTTTGCAACCCCTATGCCTAGAACAATTCCTGACACATAGCCTATATACTTAATCAATATTTCTGATTAACATTGATCGATTGATAGCCGATGAGAATCCAAGATCACAAGCAGGCATCAGAGGAAGACTGAAGAAAGATAACACCCATGTATAGAGGGTGTCCAAAAAGTCTTAGTAAAGTTTTAAGCTACTAAGCTTAAAGCTACTAAGACTTTGGGGACATCCTGAACACATGGGCATACATGTGTATACACACACAGGTGACATGTAAGAATTGGATTTAAATGAGGCACTCTCATGATGTCATTAGAACAAAGAACATCATATAAATACATGTATATATACATGGAAGAAGTAATTTTTTTCAGTATAGATCTCCCACCAGCTCAGGTCCTCACCCATTTATCAATGAGTAAATATGTACTAGGGAGTTTTCTGAGCCAGATAGAGGTTAAATGACTTGCCCAGGGCCACACAACTAATGAGCACCAACATCAGGATCTGAGCCATATATGCTCCTTGATGCAGCCTCTCTATAGGATTTATGTGCAGAGATTATATGTGTTTCCTCTTCTCCATTCCATTAATATCTGTGTCAAAAGTTAGCTGCCTGTGAAGACATCACTTCTGCTTTCATTAAAGAGGGCTGAGAGACGATCTCAGAAAGCAAAATGGTTCTCCAGGAGGAACTACAGAATTCCATCAATAAATGATGGGGTTTGACATCTATCTGCTCCATAACTCATGTTCTATTATGAGTGGTAACAATAAGGCATACCTGATAGAGCAGATTGCTCATAATTCAGGTACCCCTCTTCCTTTATTCTTAAATTGTCAGTAGCAAATCAGGGAGCTGTACAGGAAGCAAACACATATCTCCTTGCAATTGCATCCCCCTCCTCAGCATGGGAACTCAGGAGTGCTATCCCTACCTCCCTCCCCACCCCCCAGGCCATTTAAAAACCTCATTCCAAATGGCCTATTTCAAAATTATCCCTCTGGATCAAGGGTCTATGAAGCTGTTTTCTTAAATATTTAGATAATTCTATTTCAATGCAAACTGACTTCATTGTGTAATCCTTCAGAAGGGAGCTTTATTCAACTTTAGCATATTCATTCCCAAAAAGACTCGAGCTATTAATCGTGGCAATAAAAATCACCCAACTTATGAGGGGAAATGGGATTGGGACACAGCACTCACAAACTTTGTCAGTGATACAGTTTTTAAAAAAAGGATAGGAACCTAATTTTGAAAAGAGATGTAACAGTTTTATATATGTTCAATGGTTTTTAAGAAAAACCTACAAAAATACTACAATAAATAATGGCTAAAGTTGGGGGCCTCCAGCTGCTGCTCCCCCCTGTACTCCCAGCTTCAGGAACAGGTTGGATAGGTCCACTCTGGACCTTCAGAGTCAGAGGCCATGAGGGAAGGGGTTAGGTTAGGGTTAGTATAGATCAGTATTTCTCTGACCACATCTCCTACTGCACCAGAAGATATACAAAGAATATGATGTTTTACCTTGACAAAGACCTGAAATTTGCTTGCGGAAACAAGACTGGAAGGGCTGTAGCTTGTGAGTTATTGGGAAGGAGTTTTCTGAGTTCTCTTCACATTTTATGCCCCAAAACAAATTCCCATTTTCAAAACATGCATGATAACAGATTTATGTTTTATTTTATGCACATGAACTCCTGGGAGGCAGGGGCTCTTTGGGCCTTTTTTGTGTATCCCCACCTCTGGGCACATGAACGAATGCTTGCTGACGAGTTAAAACCATTATTCTGTGAAGGGGCCCATTGGCTTCACCAACCTGGGGAAGGGATCCTGGATTCAAAGAAGTTCTACTTTTCAATGCTTCCAGAAAGATATCTTGTCCACTTAGAACCACCTATTGGCTAATGAAGCTGGAAACTCACAGCCTGCTACCAATTCAGATATCTGAGGCCTCCTTTAACCTCAGGGAAATGGAAGATCTAGTCTGTCTGAGGAAACTGTGAGCTGTAGTGGAAAGAGACTGTCTCTCTCCCACTGTTTGCATGACCTTAGGCTAAGTCATCTCCCTTTGGGAAGGAAGAGGTGGATGAGGGGATCAGATTTCTTATCTACAGAATAAGGAAGTTCAACTTAGGTGACCTATAAGGTCCCTTTCAGTTCTATGCCATTATGCCTAGAATTTAAGTATCTAGGGAGGAAAACAAACTTCGGTCACTGTAGATCTATAAACCTACTGAAAACACTCTTGAGGACTAGAAAGCCTGAAGTTTACACATTCAATTAATACATAAACACATTCATTATGAACCCCCTATGTGTAAGACAGAAAGTCCTAGTAGATAGAGGGCTGGCATGGGAATCAGAAAAAAAGAAAACTGAATTCAATTCCAGTCCCTGACACATACTGGCTGAGAATCTCCAGGCAAAACACTTAACCCCATAGTACCCTGGGAAGCTCTCTAATTCTGAGTTACAGAGGAACTAATGATGCGAATTAGTAGAAAAGGTTCCCTCTACCAAGGAAAAAGACCCAGTCCAAAAACAATGTGTAAGGTACTAGGGTTAGCTATTGGCTATGCCATTTTTTTTAATGACTGTCTTTACCTTAAAGGAATTCAGATTCTACTAGAACACACACACTTACATACATACATATACACACACACTATCTACATATCCACATCTATACATATAAATATCTATGCTTTTTAGCAAAATTGCTATTCTTTATATACATATAAACATACATCTATAAATATTACATAAATATAAAAATGTACATATAAAAGATAAATATATACCTATAAAAAGCATAGAAATTTTTATACCTATCCAGTGGTAATGAACTACAAAAATATCTATGTATTTGGGCCTAGAATCATATAGATGTATGTAGGTATGTCTGTGTGTAAATGCCTGGTACATACATAGTAAACAATAAATGCTTTTCCTTTTCATTAGTTCACTTTAGTAAGCTAAAGTGGGATGAAGTAAAAGGAAAGATACAAACAAACTATGTTTTAAAAAAAATTTTGAAGGAGAGAACACTTTCAACTGGGGAGGGAATCAATTTAATATTTAAGCAACAACTGTGTGCTAGGCACTATGGATACAGACAAAAATGAAAGGCTCTTAACCCTCAAGGAACTTATATTCTATCTGAATGAAATAGCATGTATGTAACTAAGTATATACAGAATAAATAATAGGTAGTTTGTGTGTTTGACCTTCGTTGCCGAAGAAGACCATGCCATCAGAGAAATAATGACATGACTTGCACTTGACTTTGTTTTGAGTGAGGGAGGGCTGTGCAGGTCACCAGCCTCACTTCTTCTCCAGAGCCAGTGACCAGATATTGGTCAGGATGACTGGAGATGACCCAGGATAAGGCAATTGGGGTTAAGTGACTTGCCCAAGGTCACACAGCTAGTGAGTGTCAAGTGTCTGAGGTGAGATTTGAACTCAGGTCCTCCTGACTCCTGCACTGGTACTCTATCCACTGCACCACCTAGCTGCCCCTAAAAGGTGGTTTAGGGAAGGAATGAAATGAACATTTATTTTGTACCTACTATATGCCAGACTCTGTTCTAAGTGCTTTACAAATATTATCTCATTTGATTCTCACAACAACCCTGGGAGGTAGGTATTATTATTATAGCTACTGTACAGTTGCGGAAACCAAGGCAAACAAATTAAGTTACTTGCCCAGGATCATACAGCTAGTGAGCATCTGAGGTTAGATTCAAATTCAGGTCTTTCTGACTCCAAGGTCCTATCTACTATACCACCTCTAGGCAAGAAAGCACTTTAGAAATATCTCATATGATAATATTTACAACTATTGAAAAAAGAGAAAGATACTAAAAGACGTGAGGAGAAAATGAATGAGGAGCATCAGGCGTAACCTAGGTGAATGTATGGCGGAGACATGCCAAGTTAAAGGAACTTGTAGTCCAGTTTAGCGAGAGCATAAGTGAATGAAAAGGAATGATGTCAAATAAGGCTAAGAAGGTAGATTGGAGCCAGGTTATGGAGCACCATAAATGACAGACTAAGGAGTTTGGACTTGATCCTAGAGGCAATTGGGATCCTGATGAAACCAGTTAAGTAAAGAAGTGACAGCGTCAGGCCTGTGCCTTAGGATGCTTATTGTGATAGCTGTGTTAAGGGTATGTTAGAAAGAGGAGAGATTGGAGGAAGAGAAACCAATTAGGAGGTAATTGAAATGCTCCAGGAGCAAGGTGATGAGGGCCTAAAGTAAGATGGTGGTCCAGAGAATAGAGAGCAAAGGAATAGATGCAAGAGGTTTTGTAGAAAAGGAATAAATGGGACTTGAAAACTAATTGACCAGAGTGGAAGTGGAGGAGGGAAGAAGTCTAAGGTTAGTGAAGTCATGTTTTTCTGACTTTAGCATGCTAAGCTCTCTGAGCATTTCCACTATACGTGCTCCCCCATGTTCATTGTAAATATCCATCACTCTGTCCAAAAACTGTGACTGGATTTCTCTGCCTATAAGAAAGGGAAATCAATAGTAGCACCTTTTGCTGTGTTTTCTCCAGAGGAGAGGTGAGAACAGGCAAAAACTGGAAAGGGGTGATAATGGTGACCAAGGTGATAAAAAGAATGATTAGTGAAGGAAACCAAGAAAAAACAGCAGCAGCGATGGACTGGGGAAAGGTTGCCTTATTTGAGGCTACTGTTTAAGCACAGCAAAATAGAAATGCAGAACTATGTGCTGCTAGACACATGAGACCAGGAGTTACTAGCTATTTGCCTAGTAGCTAATTTAGCAAACTTGAACTTGTAGAATTGAGGCAGGGCTGTTAGACATGCCAATGACCTGCCAACCCTGGGATCTGGGTTGAATGGTCTATGATCTTGGGTAAACCAACCCAGTTTAATCAAAGCTTTTGAGAACCCTGTATGGAGTGAATATTTGTATTGGCTGAACCCATTGGTTTCCCAGGGGCCCTCTGTCATATCAAAGTCAGGCTCCTATTCTCTGCTTCTACCATTCTGGGACTTCTTCCTGTGGATAAGACCCTTGTACTGTGGTAATAAGGACATTATGAATCTCCTAGAAAGTCTCTGACCACAACATAGAATAAAGAAATCTCAAAATCTCATGGCTATAATATCTCTGCCACAATGTAACCAGCTTTTACTTATATCTTGAATACAAAACCACATACAACAAGTATGAGGATTTGAAGAAGAGAAACCTGGTACAGTGGATAGCAAGTTAGTTCCTGGGTCTGGAGATCTGAATTCAAGTCCTGTCTCTGAAAATCTGGCATACACTTACTGTGTGACCCTGTGCAAGTCATATAACCTCTCAGTGTCCCCAGGCAACCTATAATCCATCTTCCTGAATTCAAATCTGGCCTCAGACACTTACTAGTTGTATAACTCTGGACAAGTCACTTAACCCTAGTTGCCTCAGTTTCCTCATCTGTAAAAATGATTATAAGCCTCAGAATAGTTTATACTCTGAAAGTTTAGAGCAAGTTTTCTCACCTGTAGCTCTTCTACCCCAATGAAATCTCTTATCACCACTCTCCCCCTATAAAAAGAGGACTTGAACCTAATAATGGGTTGGTAGAGCAGATATAGGGTCCAATAGTTGAGAAAGCATTAGATTTGAAATCTGAAGATATGAGTTTGAATTCTGACTCTACTACATACTAGAGCAGGGCTTCTTTCCTTGGGTTCTATGACTTTTTTTAAGATGTTGATCACTGTATTTCAATATAATTAGTCCCTATGTATTTTATATATTTAAAAATATTGTCCTGTGAAAGAGTCGATGACACAAAAGACCCATGTACTAGGGTAAGTCATTTCATTTTCTGGCCTTTTTCTTCTTGTCATTGGTAAAATATAGGCATTGACCTCTAGGACTCTTTTGGCCCCTTGTAGGTCTAGAGCCTACAATGTTGCTTCCTAGAAATCTCTTGATTCTAGGTGTTTCTGCCTAATGCTTCATGTTTAACCCCTGACTAGTCCAAGGCCTTCTTCCATGGCTCTTCAAGAAGGCATTGGTCTTTTTTCTAGTTCTACAAGGCTCCCATTTCTAGTCCAGAGTCATCTTTCCTATGTGTCCCTTAGTCACCAAAAGAACACTAGGATGCTGCACATAATCTAGACCCAGCAGTTTCTTCTCTTGGTCTTTTCAGCCAGCAATACTCCCAGCATTATTTCCCTGACCTACAAATGGTGTGTCTTTTCCAAACTCTATCTTCTCATGAATGATTTCTTCTCGTTATGTGACAATCTAGTTCCTCTACTCTGGAAGTCTAAATTCCCTTTTTAATCTAAAAGGGTTGGGCCACTATTTTCACTCTCCTAGAGTTCCTGAGAATCACTTGGTTCTCATTTCTCATAATCTCAGCTCTGGAATGGTTCCAAAAGGAGATCTAGACCAACCTGCCCATGAACAAGAAACCCTCAACAACATTTAAGCCAACACAAGTAGGAACCAACTACCTTCCAAAGTAGTTTTCCCCTTAGTATCCTTATCACATCATTTTAAATACTCTTTAAACATGTTAATGCATTTATTTCAATAAGATTTATTAGATTTCAATAAGAAGTAACTATTCTTCTCATTGTTAGGGCATTTTTAATTGGTTTGGGAAATACCCTGCACTATCACACATTATGACATGTCTGTAACTGACTATTGCCTCCTGTCTGTAATTAATAGCCATACAGAACTGTTGAAGGTTCATGGAAGTTAGACTTGCTCACAGTCTCACAGCTATAAATGTCAGAAAGAGGATTTGAACATGCGTCTTTGTATGTGACCCAGTGGGCAGCTTGGTGGCGCCATAGTTGATAGAACACCAGGCTTGGAGTCAGGAAGACTCATTATCCTGAGTTCAAATCCAGTCTCAGACACTTCCTAGCTATGTGATCCTGGGCAAGTCACTTACCCTGTTTGTCTCAGTTTCCTCATCTGTCAAATGTGCTGGAGAAGGAAATGACAAACTACACTAGTATCTTTACCAAGAAAACCCCAAATGGAGAGTCTGACATGACTGAAAAACAACTGAATTTCCTTACTCCAAATCCATCACCCTATCTGTTACACCATACTGTCCTGGGGCTAATATCTATAAATAGTTATTTGGAATATATATACAGAATGCAAATTCATGAACACACTAAGACATTGTAATATATAGGCACAGCCTGTGGGGAACTTTTAACCACATCCTGTCATCCCCTAACAGGAACTTCAGGCTGGGAGTTGGGGAGAAAGAGAAAAGATGGTTTCTTTCATCTCACTCACACTGTATGTTGACTGATCAGAAATATTGGTCACTTTGATCATAGGCATTTGCCCAGCCCATTTAAGAAAATGAGAACCTACGCTTACCTAAAGAACTTCTAGAGTGGGAGTTCTTAATATGGAGTCCATGAACTTATTTCTTTAAAAGTATTTTTATAATTGTATTTTAATAAAATTGGTTTCCTTTGTAATTCTGTGCATTTTATTTTATGCATTTAAAAAACATTATTCTGGGAAAGGATCCATAGGTTTCCCAAGACTGCCAGAGGGGTTCAGATTAAGGACTTTCACTTTAGAAACCCTTTACAGCTCTAGAAAACAAAGGAAATTTCTTTTCATTCAGGCTTCCAGGTACAGATAAAGCAAATTACAAAGGAGAAGTAGTTTGGTACAATGAGGAAAAAAATCATCTTTAGAGTCAGAGGATCTGGATTTAACTCCCTCCCTCCTCTGTCACTTAAGTAGCCTGTGTGACCTTAGAAAATTTCTTTCACCTCTCTCCTCATCTGCAAAAAGATGGGGGGATGCTGGATTAGCTGGCTTTTCACCCATACCCTGACAGCTCAAAAAATGTAAATCCATGATATACAATCATTAGCATAGCCATATAGCACTTTAGGATTTGTAAAGCCTTATGTATCTAATATATGTATAGAAACACATATAATTTATTAGTTATAAGTGTATAAGAGAAATATAACATATTTATATTATAAAATATAAATATATATATATATAAATATATATTATATGGAACCAAGTGATTGATATATGCATATATATATGTATACATACACACATATATTACTGGGTTCTCCCAACAACCTTGTGAGACACATACTGTTAATTATCCCCATTTTCTCTATAAGGAAACTGAAGCTGACTTGCTCAGGAGTCATACAGCTGGGAAGTGTCTGAAGGAAGGATTTGAACCCAGGCCTTCCTAACTCTATGAGTAACACTACCCACTGCTACCTGACAATCCCAGGATCTTCTTCTGTCTGTTCAACTTTAGCTTTCCATTTCCTCAGACAAGAGGGAGGAGAAAACCAGTGTGTGTCTATTACCACATGTGAATCAGTCTCATCTTTCTATTTTCCACTTCCCGAGGAGTTAGGACAGCAGGTGTTTTTTCAGTCTCTCTCTCTCTCTCTCTCTGTCTCTCTCTCTCTCTCTCTCTCTCTCTCTCTCTCTCTCTCTCTCTCTCTCTGTCTCTCTCTCTCTCTGTCTCTCTCTCTCTCTCTCTCTCTCTCTCGCTCTCTCTCTCTCTGTCTCTCTCTCTCTCTCTCTGTCTCTCTCTCTCTGTCTCTCTCTCTCTCTCTCTGTCTCTCTCTCTCTGTCTCTCTGTCTCTCTCTGTCTCTCTCTGTCTCTCTCTCTCTCTCCTTCTCTGTCTCTTCTCTCTGTCTCTCTCTCTCTCTGTCTCTCTGTCTCTCTGTCTCTCTCTCTGTCTCTCTGTCTCTCTCTCTGTCTCTCTCTCTCTCTCTGTCTCTCTCTCTCACACACACACACACACACACACACGTGTGCCTTCCCCAGACCCCCCCCCCACCTCTCTATTTCCTCACCTTTCCGTGGCAGGCAGAACGTGGATTGGGAAAATTCCTTAAAGTTTTTCAGGCAGTGCCAAACACTAAAAAGCTTCAGAGGGCTTAGAGATCCCAGAGGTTACTTGAGGTAAGGTTTCACACAAGCTTAGGATGTGAATCACTGGCACATGTCTAAACCCTGTCCTTGAAAAGTAACACAAGAAGAAAAAAATATGCTTTTTGTAGTTCTTCCAAACCCCCCTCTGCTTGCTGGGGCTCCAGCAAACATCAAGGTAGTCCTTGAGCAGAATTTCCCTGGAAAGACCGGTACAGAAGAGGATGTTATTGAGTCTGCTGGAGCCAATAAACACCACAACCCAAGTGTTACTATTTTTCACTCTGGCAAAAGGGAAGAAAAAAAGGAGGAGGAGGAGGAGGGAGGGAGGGAGGCTGGGGGAGAAGCTGCGGTAAGGAGAGCAACACACAATCACATGAGATTCTGCCTCTTTCCCCTCACGCGCCATCCATTTTCCCTGTACCACAGCCCCAGAGAGAGACCTTTTAAGGAGGAAAAAGCAGAGGGGCCTGTGCCTGCGTGCCCCGAATATACTTGGCACTTCCTTGATCTGGCTCCCTCCTTGCTTGGCCAGGCCTATGAGTTCCACATGTTTCACAGCTGGAGTCTGTTGGACGAAAGGAAAAGGAAGGAAATGTAACCGAAGGAAAGTCTTAAATGCGGTCAGTGGCTTTCCCAGAGTGGAGGCTCTCAGGTGGAAGCCATTTACAGGGGTATCTGTGAGAACAGCTCTCCAGATAAGAGGGCCTACAGTGTCTGAGACTATTAACTCAGGCCCAGACATTTAGGATCAAGAATAAAAGGGGCCAGTGGTGAGCTCACCATAGGAAGAGAATTTGTTCAGATATACTAGGGAATAGATGGGACCAACCATTAATGAATACAAGCTTTAAGGGGATTTTTAGAAATACACACACACACACACACACACATATTTCCTGATGAGCATACCAAAAGTCCAGTCACACTAATCCAGCCTAGGAAATCACCAAAATGAACTTTTTCTTAAATAAGCTGTGAAACTGACTCACTTGGTTTTACTGCCTCCTCCCCCTCAGCTCCAAGGAAATAACAGGTGCATCTGCAGAGCTTGTCCCAGCAGCTGGTTTGTAGAGTGAACAAAGCATCTATCTCAGAGTCAAAGATCCAAGCTCAAATCCTGCCTTAGATGATAGCCAGGTCAATGATACTGGGCAAGTAAGTATCTGGGTCCCTGTTTCCTCATCAGTTGTTAAGTTGTATATGATTCTTTATACCCCCATTTGGGGTTTTCTTGGCCAAAAATACTCCAGCTCATTTTCACGTATAAGGAAACTTAGTTAAGTTTCAAGGTTAAGTGACTTGCCCAGGGTCACACAGCTGTGAAGTGTCTGAGACCAAATTTGAATTAGGTTCTTCCTGAATCCTGCTTCCTCATCTATAAAATATGGCTAATAATTGTATCACACAGTTGTTGTCAGAATCAAGTGAGATCATATAAGTAAAGCACTTTGAAAACCTTAAAATTTTACATATATATATATTATTACTCTATTTTTCCTTTCATGAGAAAAAAACAGAAGCGTTGCTGGTGACCCATTTTGACCATAGAATGAATAACAAATTAACCCAACATTTATCTGAGGCCTAAAATCTACACAGCCCTTTAGTAAGTGATACAGGTGGATCCAAAAGAAACAGTCTTAGTCCTCAAGTAATTAGCAATTAACCTGGGGAATATTTTTTTAAAAATACTCACGTGAAATAACTTAAGAAGTCATATGTAAAGATGGCCAATCCACCCTCCCATCCCCACCCCCAAATTAAACACAAAAGGCCAGCCTTGTAAATTAATCACCAGCACCTCAATTAATGTAACTGACAAGATAACCTGTGCTGATACCATTACCAGGTGAGAATGCCTCTTTGATTGAGACCTCCCCCCCATCCTTATACATGTAAATACAAAAATGATGACTACATATGTATACATACATATATACACATATACACATATATTCATACATGCATGTATTCATATGCACATATGTGCTCATACACTTGTAAGATGCCATCAGCATATTATCAAGACTAAATGGGGTAGACTTACTGAAGGAGGTGGGTTTTAATTAAATACATGAAGATGAGGTCATGCTTGGTTGTTCAGAGAGGAAAGGGGACATTTCAAATAGGAGAAATGAATGAGCAAAAATGAAGAATGGAATATGCCACAGAAAGATGGGTTCTACTCTCTTAGGCAGATCTTGGAATCAGGAAGACCTGAGTGTGCATCCCTAGTCAGACACTTTCTAGCGGTATGACCCTTCACAAATCATTCAACCCCTGCCTGCCTCAGTTTCCTCATCTGAAAAATGGGGATGATAGCTCCTCCCTCCTCACAAGGAGGAGGATCAAAAGGGATAACACAGAGAAATGCTTTGCAAACTTTCGAGTGCTATAAGAGTATTAGTTGCTGTTTTTATACTTACGTACCTAATAGAAGAAAGGAGGGATGAGGGTATATACCTACAATTATCTTGTAGTTCCAAAACACTGAATTCATCAAGTCACTCCCTTGGGCAAGAATCTTTAATGGGTCCCCACTGACTCCTTACCAGGATCTCCCCCGAGCCCCAAGACATTCTGCTCCTGTGTCAATCAAGCACAGAATTCTCTCGCAGGCCTCTTTCTGCCTCCCTGTCCACCCAGTCAGGTTTTCTTACTGGTCCTCCTATTCAATGCTCTCATTTCCCATCCCCCATCCTTGTGTCTTGCACTCCCAATGCTTAGAAAAATTCCATCCTCATTGCCAGGTCTTAGAATGCCCATTTTCCTTCAGGGACCAACTCAAATGCCAGATTCTACAGGAAAACTTCTAATATTTTCACACACACCCCCACAGCTGCAAGGGCCTTCCCCCATTACCATGAAAACTAACTTGAATTTATTTTGTGAATGTCTGTAAGTGCACACATCTGCTTGGGCTAGTTTGAAAGCTCCTGAAACCTGGGACTGTTGGACTTAGGTCTCAGAATCCCCCTCGAACTTAGCACAATGCTGTTGGTCAGTTCTTTTTCAGGCATGTCCAAACTCTTCATGACCCCATTTGGGGTTTTCTTAGCAAAGATACTAGAGTGGTTTGCTATTTCCTTCTCTAGCTCATTTGACAGATGAAGAAACTGAGGCAGACAGGGTTAAGTGACGCAGCTAGAAAGTGTCTGAGGTGCAGATTTGAACTCAGGAAGATGAGTCTTTCAGGCCTGGCACTCTATTCACTGTGCCACTTAACTTCTCCTAACAGCACAATATCCCATATATAAATTGATTGCTAGAATCAATATTCAAGGGTGAAGGGTCACCCATACCCAGCAGGGTAGGTAAAACAGGGCAGCAAGTCAATGGCCTCTTCCCCAGGATCAAGGTCACTTTGGGTGTCCCATTGTTCTCACCAAATGACCTTCCAGTCTGCCTGTCTTGATAGGGTCTTCCTGTTCCTTCCAGATGTAGCTGACCTCCTTGGACTTAACCTCTTGCCTGTCTAACCTGCATATCTGTGCCTATTTCAGTCTGGTATCTGCTTTCACAACAATGGTATGTGCTAGATCACATCAGGTCACCAGACTCCTGGTCCTTCACCCCTCCTGACCATTCTCGTCTCATTTGCCACCTACGTAGGCCCAGTTCCATGAGGACGTGCACCATATCTTAATTAAAATTTGTATTTCCCCAGGCAGAGTACTCTGCATCAGGGAAACATTTAAATATTGAATGAATGAGTCAAAATTGCTTTGCTTGGCTTCATGTGACCCCACTGCACACTCCCCCATCTTTATCACCCTAGTCGCCATCCCAAACGAAGATTTTCGGAATGGCAGAGAGGTTACTTCAGTGTCCCCTCCCCCACTCAGCCTCACATTAATTTGTTCAACCCGCTCCCCTGGTCTGGAAGGCCTTCTATCTCCCCAGTGCCTGTCTGCATCCTCATTAGCACCTCTCTGCAAAGGAAGCAGAGCTCAAACAGGTCTAATGTCTGACTTTAGTCACTCATGGAGGCGGAAGGGGAGGCTTATGCTTCTGAACTATCTGTGAATTTTTATTATCTGTCTTTTCCCTGATTCAACTTTTCCATATTCTCCTCGTGAATATTTCTAAAGAGTATTATCACAGCTCCTTCCCTGTACTTTGATTAGACTCCATTTAACATTAACCAAAGTAAAGGGGCATAGTGGGCACGTGTTGGCCCTAACTTGGGCCCCTCGACTCATTAGAGCAGGGCTTCATGATTTGGAGGTCTCTAGGGAAATTTTAGGAGCTCCATGAACTTAGATTTGGAGGGGGGAGAATTATATATTTATTTTCACTAACTTATTACTGAAATTTAACATATACTTCAGTTGTTTAAAAATATTATTCTAAAAAGGGGTGCATGGGACCCCTTCCTCAGACTGACAAAAGGCACCATATGGCACAAAAGAACCCCAGCCTTGGAGCCTTTGTTTCTAGGACTATTCCTGAGGGTAAGTAGTGCTGAGTGTCTGGTGAATGGAGTGGGTGGAGAGCAGTTCGGGAGCTGTGCATCTAAGCCCAATCTCATCCTGGGCTCTCCAAGAAAGAGGCAGGACCATAAATCAGATCCTCAACTCATTTACCAGCTGGTGCAAGAGAGTCAAAGGATTGGGACACGATTAGCCCAGGACAAATAGGACTCCAGAAAAGGGAACAAGAAATGGGGGGTGGAGTGCACCTAGAAAGTAGGGAGGAGTAATGCATCCCAGAAAGAGCTGCTTTGACACTGGACCAGAAACAACCATAAGAATCAGAGAGAGGTCCCCCTCAGTAATGGTCTGGATTACAGCAGTCTCCTCTCAAAATTTCCTGGACATTAAAACTAGTTAAGTGTTTGAATTTGGGAAGTGAGGGAGAAGGGAACACATACAAGCTTGGGCTATGTTAGCTTGGATACAGCCACCTGATTTGGTAAAAAGAATCCGAAGATTTGGTTGTGGATGCTGAGTCAAACACTTACTAGCTGTGTGACTAGGGGCAAGTCACACACTTTGTGAGCCTCAGTTTCTAAATTTGTTACTGTGAGAGGGTTAGGCTGAAAATATTCTAAGACTGCTACCACCTCTGAAGCGTAAGATCTCCTAAGTCACGTTGCCCTTTGGGGACTCAGTTTCCTCAAGTGATTTGGAGTATATTGTTTCATTCTTTGCTAGTGCATCCCCATCGAGCAGCACGGTGCCTGGCACAGAGTAGGGATTTTAAACGTACTTGTTACTTGATCAGATCTATAAAATGAGCAATAGCTTGGTTTGGCTAATTTTGTTTTGATTACCTGATCTCTATCTAAGGCTCTGACTTTCTCAATTCCATGTTTTGAGCCCTCCTCACGAATTCAGCTGCAGGCAGTGACTTTAAAAAATGAGCCCCCAGGGGATGACAGGCCTGACTTGGCACCGAACTCCAGAGGAGCTGGGTTTCTGAGTGGAAGAGATGCCTCCTCTCTTTGTAGCGACAACAAGACCCAAGCAAAGACAGATCACCATGACCAAAATAGGCCAGAAATCCCATCCCTGACGCACACACAGACCCAGGGGAGTCTGGGCAGGGGCCTCTCTCAAGCCATCCAAGGAAAAGAAGGGAAGAAAACGTGAAACCCAAGGCACCACTGTACTAAGCGACAGCCTCGGGCTCTTTCTATCAGCAGCTGAACTCCCAGGGGCAAGCTGAAGATCTGGGTTCAGAGAGCCCAGGCTCAGGCAAGGTCCCTTTTGCAAAGTTTTTTTTTAGCTAAAGAGAGTTTCTAGGAATGCCATTTCCCAAATCAGAGCTGGAATCAGGTGGGGTTTGGTTTCCTGGAGGGCCCTGGATGGGAAATAGCTCTCAATTAATATACTGGGTTAGGGGAATTCTATACCTCCCTCTTCTTTTTAAATCAAATTAAGGCCAAATTAACTTGAGGCTTGGTAAGAGCCCTCCCCTGCTCCCAGTTCCAGGACCTTTAAAAAGCATGTTTTATAATCTCCTGAGAAGCAACAATCAAGGACACCTGTTTTTTGTTTGTGTGAGTTGGTTGGGTTTCTGTGGGTAGCAAAGACTGCAACATGGGAAGGGCATTCCATCAGCTGTCAAGCATCATGGTGGTATGGCGGATAGACCTCTAGCCTTGGAATCGGAGAGAACGGAATTCAAATCCTTTCTTAGATGCTAATTGGATGAGTCACTGCATCTCTCTGGGTCTCAGTTTCCTGATCTATAAAATGGGGATAATAATAGATCTATCTCTCGGGGTTTTTGTGAGGATCCAGTGAGATAACATATGGAAAGCATTTGCCAAGATTAAAGCACCATATAAATATTAACTTATTACTTTGCTAAAATTCCAACCTCAGAAGACACTTTCCCCCACCCCCATTCCTACAATACATTAAAAAATAAGCTGTGGTGTTTTTTTCTGTTTTACCCCCCTCACCGACCCCAATCACAGCACCTGACCTGGGGGTTCAAGGTTGACACTGTTTCTATCCCAGATTACCCCAATATTACTACCTTTTGTGACCAACAGACATTTCTTTTTCCAAACCAAAAAGTTGGGAACAAAAAACCCCAATCGGTTCTTTTCTAATTTGCATGAACAAAGGGTGTCCCCAATCCCTGTTACTAGAAAGGAAGGGCTCTCCCAACTACTGTGTACACCTGAATTCCAAGATTTCTCCTGCTTGGTGTCTTCGTCTAAACTCTCCTGTTCAGATCTTTTCCCTCTACCACAGGCCTCCCTAAATTGCTTGTTTCTGTTGCATCTTTGGTTGTCCCTTTTATTTTAAAAGTCTTATTACAAATCAATAACCATCAACAAAAACATTCAAATGAGCAAAGCGTAAAATCCTACCTCCAAACCCTCAGTCTTTAATGAGGCAGACAATTTAAAAAGAACAAAGAAACTATTTTTATTCCAAGAGTTTTGGAAATCCCACCTCTTGGGGCTCTCTTCATTTTCTCCCCATTTCCCTCTACTATTCCTCCTCCTCTCCCTTCCCCTGTCTTTCCTCTTCCCTTCTGCCCTTTTCTGTTCTCTTGTATCCTCTCCTCATCTCTCTCAACCTTCTCTTCTCTCTTATCCTCCTTTGCTCCTTTCTCTTCCTTCCTTTGCTCTTGCTTTCTACCCACTCCTCCTTCCTCCAAGTAATGTCAAGCAGTCGAGGACTAGAGTTCAGGAGACAAATTGGGGCAGGATACAGAAATTTGGGAATTCTCTACATAGGCACGATAATTGAAGTCATGGTAAGAGATGCTATGACCAATGGACAGTGAGGGACAAAGCCTTGAGGGGCACATGGTATGGTGCCCTATGTCCCCCCCAAACT
Source organism: Bettongia penicillata ogilbyi (assembly GCA_023548195.1). Classification (NCBI taxonomy): domain Eukaryota; kingdom Metazoa; phylum Chordata; class Mammalia; order Diprotodontia; family Potoroidae; genus Bettongia; species Bettongia penicillata. The sequence continues at coordinate 5,330,778 of JAJHZJ010000570.1, forward strand.
GCCTCATGTTATTTTTTATATATTAGCCATGTAGATATAAATGTACATATCATCATCTCAAACAGAATAAAGGAGACAGTTTCACTTTTGTCTTTATAACCCTAACCCTTAGCACACTGCCTGGCATACAGTAGTTGTTGATAATATATCTGTCACTGAGGTAGAAAAATGAGAGCACTGGACTTGGAGCCAGGAAGACCCAAGTTCAAATTTTGTTTCACATACTCACTAGCTGTGTGACCTTGGGCAAGTCATGCAACCTCCCTCTGCGTCAGTTACCTCCTCTATAAATTTGGGATAATTATAGCAACTATCTCACACCATTGTTGTCAGGATCAGATGAGACACAGAGGACTTTGCAAGCCTCAAGGCACTATGTAAATACTAGCTGGTATTATTAATAAATATTTTGATTGATTGAATGAGTGAGTGATAATGCAAAGAGAGTTAGAAGTAGAATCAGAGGACCTCAGCTCTGTCAAGCTCTGTCAAGAACTCTGTGCAACTTTGGTCAAGACCCTTTACTCCTCCTCGTCTCTAAAGGAAGCAATTGGACTAAATGATCTCAGAGGCCCCTTCCAACTGGAGTCTTGGATGCTACAGACACAGCCGAATAAGCTGGCAAGCAGAAAGGGAGAGGAAGCACTGCCCTCCTCTCATGTCAAAGGCTCTCTGAAAGCAACCAGTGAAATTTGCCCCTGACTAAGAATCCTGAAGACTTCCTTTCAAGCTTTTGTCCTGAGGGATCAGAAGAAGAAGAGAGGGAGAAGCTTGGGTGACTCCAGTCATCTCAGATGCTCAATTCCTACTAAGTCCAAAATCCTCATATCCCAGTCTAGTTCTGTCTGAAGTACTGAAGTCTGGAGCACAAAAAGCCAGTGTTGAGGACATTCTCCTCACAGCTAGAGGATAGGGAACAGCCAGATGACCTGCCATGTGCTGGAGTTGAGGGGAAGACTCCAAATCTAGGACCCTTTCCATGGCACCATCCTATCTTATTAGTCTTAAGTTACAGGGATTCTCAGTCCATAGACCGCCCCCAAAGGGGTAAATATTCAGGGAAAAGAAGGAACTGCATAAGGAGGCCATTAGTACATAAGGAGTTTACTAGATTGTAATCTTGGCAAAGGAATGGGCCTGTGATTATCCAAGCCATGTGCTTAATAGCCATTTGACAAATGAACGAATGATAGATTAAATGAATGACTTCCACAGATGCATTCTATTTCATTTGAGAACCTCTCCCCAACCTTTCTCCTAGCTGCTGATTTCCTTAAGTGACTACTTCTCCTTCTGGCACCATTGAGTAATGCCAAAGTCATAAACATGCCTTCAAGGAAAAGCTTAACACATTTCTTTGTATACATGACTTCGCAGTATTATCCTTCTATAGGATGAAAGAAAAATACTTTTTTGGTTTTGTCTCTTTGTAGGTTCCTCTGGTTTTTGTGATGACAATCTAGTAGACAAAGCACTGTGGAGAGGTTTGAGGACTCCTGGGTTCACTTTCAGAACCACTGACCCACATGGACAGATCCTCAACGTATAACTAATCCACCTGCTGCCTGTCCCTCATGGTCAACTGAATACTGAATAGAGCAGAAGAAACCAACAGGTATCCATACAAGAAATCACCATGCAGTAAACCTGTCAATGGTATTTCAGGCTAAAGGCAATGAGACACATTATTATATAATAAACATATTAGTGAGGATGACTGACCAATTTGTTCTTTATAACAATATTTACCAGGTCACCCATGCCACCCCACTGTAATGCAGGAGGGTATGAAGGACTGTGTTTTTGTATAGCCCCCAGCTACCTGACTATTAGTTTCCCCACAGAAACAGAAATATATCTCTAAAGAGTAAAAGAAAATGTAATAAGAATGTAGAGTTCACCTTTCTAAGATGTTGGGGACTGTCAACCAAAGAGATTTAAGTCCTGGGAAAAACCCTGGCCATGTCCTTTTAACATCCAAAACTAATCCTCTTCACACCCGACATTGATGTTACATAAACAGAAATTTCCATTAACCTGCACCTCTATACACTTTGAAAGAAAAAAAAAGCTCTGTGTCACTCTCCCTTAAATGAATATACTAATTAGTACATTAATAAATAGCTGAATGGAATCAATGAGACATGCAATCAAAGCCTGACCAAGAGTCTAGGCCAAGTTGAAAGGGGGAGGGGAGGGAAGGGAAAAAGAAAAAGGAAAAAAAATCTTATTAGCAGGTTTGTTGAGGAAGGAAATATAAGCTCAATGCTCCAAAAACCACTGAGACATAATAAGAATGACAGTGTATGCAAAGATATGTGTTTTCCACCTTTCTTCTTGGCTGGGGAAGTTTACACAGGGAGGAATGTGACCCAGGTAGAAAAAAGATGGTTAATTGCGAATGAAAAAACCACATTCAAACATGCAAAGTGTGTCAGGACCTCAGCTGGGGAGGCAGGCCAGAACCTAGATGCTTGAAAACTGGCTCCCAGGCCTGTCTTTAAAATGTCAGAAGAGAAGAGGCTGCTGGTGTTGATTTATTCCCTGAGAAACATCTGCTTTAAAAAAGAAACTACAATGAGTTATTCTCTTCTCCACATTAGCTGAGATGCCGACTCTTGATCCCCGACAAAAGCCCTGGCAAGCTGGGCAGCTGCTGGGTAGCAGTGCGGCTCCATAAGGCGGGTCAGTGGAAATCAGACGACCGGAGAGACTGGAGGGATCTCTCAGGGGCATCAGTTCCAGGTTCTGATTTTCAAGAGCACACCTCTACCATGGCAAAGGAGGGGAGAGGGTGCAAAGAAAGCAAATTAGTTGGCAAATGAGGTTCCAGGCTGCGCTAGGGTGGTCAGATAACCTTGATTTCAGCGCACTGGGAAAGAATCAGCAATTCTATGCAGAGTACGAATTTCGTACGATGAAAGAAAAGAGACCTTGGAGGTCATCTAATGATTACTCTCTACCTCTGCCGATACAGAAATACTATAATATGTTTTTGCTGTTGCTCAGTCATTTCAATAGTGTCTGACTCGTCGTGACCTCATCTGAGGTTTTCTTGGCAAAGACACTGGAGAGGTTTGCCATTTCCTTCTCCAGCTCATTTTACAGGTGAGAAAACTGAGGTAAACAGAGTCATACAGATAGTAAGCGTCTGAGGCCAAATTTGAATTCAAGTCTTCCTGACTCCAGGTCTGGCACTCTCTCCACAATGCCACCTAGCTGCCCTCAGTCCTGTGGTAGGTACTATTATTATCTTCATTTTGGAGATAAAGAAACTGAGGCTGAGAGGTTAAGTGACTTGTCCAGAGTCACACAGCTCGCAAATGTCTGAGGCAGGATTGGCATTCAGGTTTTTCTGAGGCTAGGTCAAGTGCTTTAAGCAGTTAAGTGACTTGCTTAGGGACAGGAAGAATCTGAACTCTGGAACCTGTGTAATTCCTGCTCCTGGGAAGGATGAGAATGGTGGGTGGGTTGAACTGGGGAGTTCTGAGTTTCTGGAGGGCTAGGTGAATCATGGATGTTCACATTAAGTTCAGCAATAATGGGGTAATAGTACCTGGGAAAGATAGAAATGCCCAGTATCCCACCTTGCCCACCTCCCTCCCCCACATTTAAACTCATGTCTGAGATAATATTGGCACTTTGCTTAGCACAGTGTTTGGCATGTAGTAGGTACCTAATAAATGCTTATTCCCTCCCTCCATCCTTCCTTGACTCAAAGTCCAGTACTATCAGGTCCACTGTGCCACTCAGCTAGCTATTTCTTTGTTGAATTGAATGGGACTCCAATCTCTTCAGAGTCTTCTTATTTCTTAGCTATGTTCATAGCAGTAGGTGTTTTTCTACTTCTAGGAGTCCTGGGACACAGCCCTAAGTGAAATCCGGGATACTGGCCCTCTGGAAGTCAGATAACCTGGGTTCAGTTACCTTATTACCACTTACTACCTGTCCAACCTTGGACAAGTCACTTAAAAAATCTGTGGGCCTCAGTTTCCTCATCTGTAAAATGAAAGGACTGGATTAGATGGTCCCTCTTAAACATGATCCTAGAGATCTACACAGTGCTTTTTTAAAAAGTGCTTTCTTCACAATAGCTTTGTGATATAGATTATCTTATTATTCTAATTTTATAAATAACAAAAATGAGACACAGAGAGAGGCAAGGTGATCTGCTCAGGGTCACCTAGCCATTATGTTAGTTTTGGGAATGTAGTCTTTTGATTCAGTCTCTTTCTCATCCACATCAAGGTCACTGTCATCCTGTATCTCTCCCTTTCTTCTTTCCACTTATTTAGTTCACTTTCCCTTAAATGAGCATCTTATGAAATTTGATATTTTTATATGTTTGTTGCTTCACTGGATGCATATTTGTTTACTATTCTTTATTTTTAAAATTGAGGAAGGGCAGGGGCAGTTTGATGGTAAAGTGGATAGAGCACCTGCCCTGGACTCCAGAAGAGGAAACTAACCTTCCAAGGTCAAGTTACTTGCCCAAGATTTCATAGCTAGTATATGCCTAAAAGAATTCAAACTCAGATCCTTCATCATTGCAAGTCCAGAGTTCTATTCTCTATGCTGCTAGCTGCCTCTAACTGATAAACATTAGTCTTGGTTCTGCCCTATAAAGCTAGACAGGGTAAGTCTGTTCCCTTCTCCATATGACAGCCTTTTAAACACTTGAATACCATTTGATAGACATGAAAATAGCTATCATGTCCCTTTTCTCCCCCTCCACCCCTAGCTTTCACTTCTCTAACTTCAAAATCTCCAGTTCCTTCAACCATCCTTCATATGACAGTGCTTCCCAGACCATTTGTGGCCCTGGTTATACTGTTTTGGAAGAAGTCTAGTCGCCATCTAGATCGACTAGTCTAGTTGATCACCATCTTTAAAATGTGCTCCAGGTGTGATATGACCAGAAAAGAATATAGTGATTTTCCATCTCTTATCTCCTTTGATCTGGACATAGCATTTCTAGTAATGCAACCTGAGATGAGCAGCCACCTTACACTACTGGAAGCAAGAATGCCAGTTAGGAGAGTTTTGTAACTCTCTGGTTAACATATTAATTGCTATTGAACCATCCTCTACTTGTGCAATTAATTTTTTGAACCTAAGTTCAGAATTTTATCCCTATTAAATTGTGTCAGTCCATCATTCCAACCTAGGAGAATCTTTTCGAATCCTATCTCCTCTCTCTGGAGACAGATACCCTTGGGATATAAAACTTCAGACAAGACTGAAAAAAAGCCCACAGAACATTTTCCTCCCAGAGATCTGGCAGGGTATGAAAGACACCCATCTTTACAAGCAACTGCACTTGCCCTGACAGGATTTGGCAGGGATAGCCCTAATCAATTCAATGAAATAAAAATTTATTGAATTTCTACTATGTTCTAGGCACTGTCTCACAGTGAGCTGGAAGTGGGGGTGAAGAAGAGACAGAGTGTGCTTCCTTAGGAGTGAGAAATAAGAAGGTAAGGGAAATACTCCTTCATAATCCTCCTGTAGACTCAGGGGCACCCAGAGCCTGCCCTGTTAGGTGTTAAACTGCCTAAAGGACAAAATGGCTTCTGGAGAATCTTACTGCATCAGGATTCTGTGATGCTATAAGATGCCCCCCACAAAGGGAGAGAGAGAGAGAGAGAGAGAGAGAGAGAGAGAGAGAGAGAGAGAGAGAGAGAGAGAGAGAGATCCTGTGATCAAAAGCCAGACCAGACTACTAGAATATAGGGAAGAAGGCAGATTTCAAGTTTGAGTGAATGCTTGAGAAGAAAGTCAGCTGCAAAGTGCCATGCTCCTACTTTCTTTCTCCAGCCTTTCACCACATTAGTGCTAATGGTGCTCTGCCCCAGGGGGCTCATAGCTGTGATGGATGGAATCTCTTGCTTCCTCAGACCTTAACAGACTTATGAGGAAGTTGGAGGAGAGCATAGCAGTCGTCTGACCTGTAAATGTAGAATTTTCACATCAGCTTCAATAAGAAGAAAGTTTGGGAGTAAGGGTGGAGGGGTACTGGTGGTAGAAAGGCTGCGTCAAGTCTTACAACCAGGAGGAGGTAGGAGAAGCAGCAAGAGGTCATAAGAAGACCATTAGTTTTAATGTTAAAAGGCATGAATTTTAATTAATGCTAGCAACAATGTTTTCTAGCTTTTTGACCTTAATTCTAAGCCTCTGAGCCCCAGTTTCCTATCAGTAAGCTGCCCAATGAGGTAGCTCGATGGTGAGGTGGACAGAGCAACAGGTTTGGAGTCAGAAAGACTTGAGTTCAAATCTAGACTCAGACACTCATCAGCTCTGTGACCCTGGGAAGTCACTTACCCTGTTTGCCTCAGTTTCCTCATCTGTAAAATGGACTGGAGAAGGAAACGGCAAACCACTCCAGTATGTTTGTCAAGAAAATCCCAAAGAGAGTCACGGAGAGTCTGACATCACAGAGCACCAATACGAAGCTTCTACACAGGATTGTTGGGAATAAAGTACTTTGTAAACCCTTAAGTGGTATGTATTTTGGTATTGAAAATGCCATCTGTACCCTCCTCCCTCCCTCCTCTCCCACCCCATGCCTAGCCTTCTTCTTCCCATTTAAATTCCACCATAATTAGAGATTAATTTCTTTGTGTTAAATATCACTTTTTCTTTAAAGACTTCTCACTGCAAAGAGTTCTAGTTCTGAAGTTGGAGGATCCAGGTTCTAATTACTACCACCTTTGTGACCTTAGGCAAGTCATTTAAACTCTATTAGTCTTATTTTCTCTATCTGTAAAATGAGAGTTAAACCAGATGCTCTCTGAGGTCCCCTCCATCTCTATATCCATGATCCCATGAGTCACATAATACCTGATTGTAGAAATGGAGAATGGAAAGGGACCTTGGAGAGTATCTGATCCAGTCCCCTCTTTTTTTCTGGTGGGGAAACTGAGACTCAGAGGGGTTACTTGCCCAAGGTTGAACAAATAGACAGAATAGCAGAGCATCAGACACCAAATCTTGCATTTCTTATACTACCCTGACACTGCCTCCTTGCTGTCAATTCGACTACCAGTTTAATTTCCCCTGGGTCAGGAAAAATGGCAGACACGGATGATCCATAAGACCCCTCTTCCAGCACTAGGTACTATGAACCTGTCCCAGGGCACTGCCCTCAGTGGAAAGACAGACTCTTTCACAGACTTTCCATGATGCAGGCCCTATTCTCTATAAAAATAAGCCAATCACACAACCTTCTAAACTTCCTCAATCTTCAGTAGCTTTTGGACTATGACTTGGTTCCTATTCCTCTCACAGTTAGTAGGAGAGAGAGGTCTACAAAAATTATTTTATCAAAGGAAATGGTATTTGAAAAGATGTATTACTACCCACCTTGCCACTGCATCTTAAAGATTTGGGGACATTGGCATCAGCTTATAACTAAAACCTCCTTTATATAGGGTCTCCCCCTTTTAGAATATAAGCTCCTTGAAGCAGGCATTTGTGTACCCAAAGCTCAGCACAGTGCTTTGTACACGAGTGCTTAATAAATGCTTTTTCATCCATTTATTCACAAGATCCATCAATACTTAAAGTTCAAGTAATCTGTTGTTCAATTTCACTGATACCAGGACTGAAGGGCTCAGAGAGCTGAGCATGTGCAGAGCTCCAGGGTGCTTTAGGCAAGGAATTCTACTGGAGAAGCTAGACACTTAACATGAGAACCACAAAAGACCCATAAGACTGGGCAGGAGGCTAAGTTGCCAGCAACCAGAGACCTGGGGTTGAGAATGGCAGAGGCAGGGTTGTGTTTTTTTCCTCAACTAACATCCTTACCACATGCCCAAGAATACCTCCAAACCGATTCGTGTCACGCAACCTTGGATCCTTCACCCCAAGTCCCTCTTTGAGTGGTTTAGCTCCTCAGGTTGGTTGCTGGTAAATTATCAGATGCTCTGGACCTGCAATGCTGTGGGTAATTAGCAGGTAGGCTCCAGGCAATAATTACCTACTAATAGTTAGCAATGGCCACTGCATTGAGCCAGAGCCAAGTTTCCCCATCTACTTCCATCCAAAGCCAAGGGAAGGTCTTGGGTCTAGATGGTGAACTTGAAATGACCAGGAGTAGCAACATCAGCCACCATCACCACCTGGTAAGAGTAATGTGTTTGCCAAGGGACTACTGCCACAGACCCTATGAAAACAGAAATAAACTTATATGTGTGTTTTGGCCCAGAAAAGAAATAATAACAACAATGTGGTAAACTTGCTAGAGAGCTAGTCTTGTAGTCTGGAAAACTTGGGTTCAGATCTTCCTGACAAATACTTGGCTGTGTGACCCTGGAAAGGTCACTTAATTTCTCAGTGCCTTCAGTTAACTCTTTTAGAACATAAGTTGCTCATTGAACTAGTGGTAGGAGTTTTCTATATTTCTAGGGATCTAGGCAAAAGATAGTACTGATGATTAATACAGTGATGGTAAACATCACCAAGGACCAATAGATACAAAGAAATTGAACGCCAAAATCCCCCAACCTTCTCCACTTCCCCAGTCTTTAGTAGTTTCTGAGCTGTGAATAGTACCTTCTTCCCACTCTCTTTCCAGTCTGAATTTTCCTGGTGATGAAGAGACATAGGGTCCAGTAGCCATCTCTGAGATCAGTACAATAACTGGAGAGGAGCAACCTTGTATTTGTTAAGTCAGTAAGCACGTATTACAGGCTTACTCTTTGCCAGGCACTGTGTGGCTTTGTCTGTCGGCACTGAAATTTACAAAGTGATGAATGCAGTTGTACTTCTTCAGACATAAGAAAAATAAATAAGATTAGCACCCGGTTAGCAAGAATAATTAGTTAAAAGAAGAAATTACCAGATGGCAAATGTCCTTTGCCCACCCCTGTCAGCTGCACCTCACATGAGTTCCTCCCTCCCTGGAAGAACCTCGTGGTATCTGTTTCTTTAACCATAAAGCGGTGTCCCACAGTCCTTCCAGGATGTTGAATCTCCAAGTATAAAGTCTCTCTCCTCAATTAAGAAACTTTTTTTAGTGCTATCCTTGGATACCAAAATGGACAGTTATGGCTCTGCCTAAGGCTCAGAGTTGTATTTGAACAAGTAACAATCGACAAGGATTTACTTATATGCCTACTGTGTGCCAAGGATTTACCTAGCCACTTAGGTTACAAAAAAGAAAACTCTTTGTCCTCAAGGAGCTTATATTCTATCCAGAGAGACAACATGAACATATTTAACATATAGAGATTATATACAAAATGATAAATGCAAAATATTTTGGAGTGAAGCTATTAGCAACTTGGGACAATCAGGAAAGACATCACATAGAAAGTGACAAGCTGAATTTCAAATGTAAATTTGGATTCTGAGGAAATTACATAGTAGGTACTTCATAAATGCTTATTTCCCTTAAGGCACATAGTAGGTACTTCATAAATGCTTATTTCCCTTCTTCCCTCATCCTTTCTCCCTCTCTCCATCCTTTCTTCCTTTCCTTTGCTTTCCTTCCTCTTTCTTTCCTTCCCTCCCTCCTTCCTTCCTTCCTTCCTTCCTTCCTTCCTTCCTTCCTTCCTTCCTTCCTTCCTTCCTTCCTTCCTTCCTTCCTCACTGCCTCTTTATTTCCCTGGCTCAAACCACCAGCTTCTGCATGAGCCCTTTCCTACCTCCTGGTATTTTCCCCTCTCAGAGCACTTCACTGTACCTATCTGGTACATACCTGGCTATTTACATCTTGTCTTCCTCATTAGATTATATGTTTCTTGAAGGCAGGGACTAGTTTTGCCTTCCTTTGAATCTTCAGAGCTTAGCCCAGTGCCTGGCACACAATAAATTCTTAACAAATGTTAGTTCACTGACTACTGTTAAAATCAGCTCATGGATCACTTACTCCAGGAGGCATCTTTCCTGATGCTGCACCCCCCCATCCAAACTACTAGTGCCATCCCCTCTAAAGTTACTTCCTCTCTCCTTTGTATTTATCTTGTATGTTCTGGTTTCTACATTTTGTCTCCCCATTAGAAGTTTCCCCTTAACTACCATCTTTGTATTGAAACTTAAATTGCTTCCTTTTGTTTTCCCATATATCTTTATAAGGGACCATCATTCTGAAAAATGGCAGAACCAAAAGTCCCAAAGTATCCAAGAGCTTCCAGGTAATTGGTACCCAATGAGAGGATGGATTAGGATTGTAACCACACCAGGACATTTGGTAGCATTGCCTCATTTGCATCCATCCAAGTGCCAGCTAAATACCCTTCTCCTGCCAGCTGTTTACACTGTCCTATACCTCCAGACACATCATGGTATAATTTTGTATCATATATATAATATGATATAATATGAAATGATACAATATAACATAATATATATGCTATATAATATGGCATAATATTGCTACACTAAAGGTTAATGGGTTTGCATCCTGGCTCAAGAAGTAGCTAGTTGAGTTTCTTTCAACAAGTCAGTTCACCTCTCTGGGCCTCAGTTTCCTCATACGTAAAACAAGGGGGTTGGACTGGATGACATCTAAGTTCTCTTCCAGCTTTAAATCCATGATGTGTCATCTGGACACATGTTTAGAAATATCTGCTTTCATATGACCTTGTCACACTTCTGAGAATTTTTCATTCCATCTCCTCTCAGGTTATCCTGCAAACAGAATTGTGCTAGTAAATATTTAACAATTAGTTTGGGGTGAAGGGGTGTATTCACAACTCACTTTTAAGTTTCATCGGCATTGTCAACATTCTCTTCATCACTTTCTTAAGTCCAGAAAAATCAACAAAACAATAAACCAAGCCCTGATTTACAACATTTGCTGATTTCTGAGGTATAAATGCTCACACTGAAAATTTAACAGTTGGTTCCAGGGCCAGTAGGAGCTGGCTCCAGCACACCCCTGCCTGCCCACCTTGACAACTACCCCCAGCCCCAGCAGGATACTGAACAGCCATCCACTGACCTACTCCTGACCTTGAGCTAAGGTGTTGCCACCTTGCACAGAGAATATTCCTCTTCTCCTCCCTGTCTCCATCTCATTGAGACATAGAGTCAGCCCTGTCTGTACTCTGACCAGCAATGAGCTCTCAATCAATGTTAAAAGTAATTACAACAGAAACAGCCCTCCATCATATCCAGGCAAGATTGAGCTGTTACCTCTCCCTTGAAAGGTCCCCAAATCAGCAGCTGAAACACAGACACTCAGCTCAAAGGAAACAGGCAGAAGGGCACCTTCTTCTACTTGATGTCACCCTGAAAATTAAAACTGTCTTTATGGGGGTTGGGTAGGTAGGAAGAAAGGGAAGATGAGTAAAGGCCTGCAGAGCCAACTGCTGAGTGTCAATCATTCCCTCTCATTTCATCCCTTTGTCTTTTGCCTCATTCTCATTCTCCTTCATCCTTTCCTCTGGTCAATGGCAATGAGGGAGGGGTGCTGTCAAGGGGGTCAAGTTCTTATAGTTTCCTTATGGTAGGAAAATATTGACAGCTCTTGTTTGATGATCAGACTACATTGTAAGTATAGCAGTCAAGGTCCCTGACTGATTATGTGTTCACACACCACGTCTGTTGTTACTACGGGAAAGTTAAATATAGAATTCAAAATAACCTTTGCAGCTGAGGAATTTAGTTGCTCTGTGCCTTGTTCTTCCTCTGTCAAATGAAGGAATTGGATTAAGGTATGTCTAGGTCCATCCTAGCTCTGACATTCTATGGTCTGTGGCCTATGATCAAAACAATATAACTGCTATCTGTTAGGTACAGAGTTTAAAGGAATTATTATTCAGCCATTTTCAATTCTTTGTGACCCAGTTTGGGGTTTACTTGGCAAAGATACTGGAGTGGTTTGCCATTTCCTTCTCCAGCTCATTTTACAAATGGGGAAACTGAGGCAAATAAGGTTAAGTGACTTTCTCAAGGTTCCACAGCTAGTAAGTGTCTGAGAGTAGATCCAAACTCAAGTCTTCCTGACTGTTGGCCAATACTCCATCCACTTTGCCACCAAGCAACCCTCTTTGAAGGAGAGTCTCTTCCTAATTCCAATGGGTTTAGATTTCATTCAGTTTCATCCAACCAGCCTTTGTAAATATCTCATGCTCCAGGCACAGTCCTCGGCACTAAGAATACAAAACTCTGCTTTCAAAGAGTTCACATTCTGCTGGGGAAAAATACATGTGTACAGGAAATTAAATATAAAACATACACAAAATAATTTGGGGGAGAAATAAAAACTGGAGACATTAGGAAAGACATCATGTAGGAAATGGCATTTGAGTTGAGCCTTGAAAGGAAAGTAAGAATTCTTAGGAGCAGGGGTAAGGAGGGAGAGCATCCCTTTCCCCAGAAAAACATGGAGGTAAGAAATATTGTCTTGTACAAGGAACAGACACTAGGCTATTCTGAACTATACTCTCTATTACCCAAGGGTATAAGATATTTAAGTTTGGAAACCCAGTGTTTAGGCTGGAGGACAAGTGAGGAACCATGAAGCATGAAGCAACGAAGTTCTTGTTAACTTCTCACTCTGTAAAAAATCAGGAAAGAAACAGAAAAGGGCATGGTAGGGTTAAGTAGCCAACTGTACTACAAGCTTTTAGCCAAGTCTCTTAGACTTCCCGAGCTGAGCCTCAGCCTAAACCTGAAACCCTTTAAACACTTCCAACCAAGTCAGAGCAAAAAGCAGTAATGAGTTCCTTCTCCTCATCTGTAAAATGAGAGGGTTGAACTCCATGACCTTGGAGGTCCCTACCCCAAAATCTAAGACCCTTAAATCCTATGAAGGGTATGACCAGAGTCTCTCAAATACAAAGTCAAATAGATATTACAAGTAAAAATAAAGTTTGGGGGATGGGATTGGTGAGTGGGGGTAGACTATCCAACTGGAAATTCTGCTAAAAAGGCTAAACTGACTCAGTCCTTATTCACGAATCCCAGAGCTTCTTTCTTGCTTCTGAGGGAGGGGAAGTCCAGGACTGAGGACAAAGCACGTGTCAGTTCCATCAACACAATCTTGTTCTACTCCGGGCCCTGCCATAGATTCACCACGCTTATCATTTCCCTTTTTTCGGACACCGTCCGCTAGTAGGAAAATATTTTGCCACCAGATAACACACAGAAAATTAACTGGCCTCTCACTGGACAATAAGCACTGAACATAAATGTATTAAGTTCTTGAAGGTAGTTGTTTACTCAGGTGGGGGTGGGGATGTGGGGTGAGCGGGGAGGTGGGGTGGAAAAGCAGAAATCCTATCATCACTGGGGGGCTCTTGAAAAGCTAGATCTCAAAAATACCTGCTCCTGTTCCCACTCAACCAGAGAGCAGCCAGTACAAGTCATTTCTATTAGTAGCACCAAAATACTGAAGGATGATGTAGGAGGGACAGCAGTCCCGTCGTTTCACTCCAAATCCCATTTCAATTTTACAGCTAAAGACACTCTTTGGGTCTGCTGAGAGAGAGCACAGCATTTCAGAACAATGGCTAAAACAGGCCCTTCTGCCTACAAATGCAGCACTGTCTAATGATCTCTGAGCACCTCACAGGAACTGTGTGTACTTCCGCCGCTGAAAGCTGGTAGGGAAGCTGTGTGATGACAATGCTAGTACTTATATAGTGCTTTAAGGTTTCCAAAGCGTTTTAGACAAGCTCCTCATGACAACTCTGGGAGGTAGGTGCTATTACTATCCCCACTTTACAGATAAGAAAACTGAGTCTGAGAGAGTTCAAGTAACTTGACCAGAGTCACACAACTTGTTTAGGGGTCACATAGTTGGTGTGTCGGAGGCACGATTTGAACTCAGGTGCTTTACTCTAAGTCCAGTGTTTAATCTTTCGCACCATCTAGCTGAGCCAGTATAGTACAGAGGGTTTTAAGAGTCAAAGGACTGAGGCTTATATCTTATATCTGATGCTTAATGTTGATGTGACCTTGGGCAGGTTACTAAGCCTTCTGGGCCTCAGTTTTCTCATCTGTCAAATGAACGGTTTGGACTACATGGCTTTTGAGATCCCTACTGCTTTAAATCAGAGGCATGTAGTCCAAATCCCTCATTTGATGGATTTGGGGGTGAAATTCCCAATGTAGAACCTCATCCTAGTGGGGTATATTGATGATGACTCATCTATCACTTCTTGACTCAGAGATACTATTTGGGGGCACTAAGAGGTTAAGAGACTTAATCAAGCCTATGGTCTTACAGCTAGCAGGTCTTCATGACTCCAGGGTGAGCCCCCTCTCCATTACACAATGCTAATTTTCAAAGACAAATATAAGGAATAAGTCCAAGGGGTTAGGTACTTAGTGAGTCATCCCACTCCATCCCAACACCAGTATACCTCAAGGCCCAGAGAGCTAGGATTAACCCACTCTTACTCAGATGTCTGGTGGCCTGACCTGCCACCTCCCATTCCTCTAAAGATCCTCCTTCTCCGTCCCTGCCAAAGTGACTTTTTCTCTTTATGGACTCTGGATTCTGTTCATGAAATCTATGGAAACTGACCAGGGAATAATAATGAAAATGTTCATAATAATGAACATGCCCAGAGTTCAGTCCTTAAAGTCTTCAAGAAGCTATGGGTCCTCCCTCACTCATTCAGATTGTAACCCCTCTGGAGCTTAGGGAACAACTTTGTATCAGTTGTTAAATTTGTCATTGAGGGAGCAGCTTTCTGGTGATAAGCTTCTCCCAGGGTAGCTAGCCTGGTCACGAGATCACAGACTCAGAGCTGGCAGGAAACTTAGAGGTCAGTGAATCCCCACCTTCATTTTACCAATACGGCCTAGAAAGTTTAAGCAACTTGCCCAGGGTATACAGCTGGCAAGCATCCGAGGCAAGATTCAAACCCAGGTCTTTCTGACTCCAATGCCAGTACACTACCTGTGACCTAATGTTCACTACAGGATCCAATCCTAGAAGTCTCTGCAACTTAATAGAACCTTACTGTGCTCATGCTCTGCCAGCACTACCTGTGAGAACCAAGACTCTCCATCACTCCATGTATCAGAGTGGGTCTCTAGTTGAGGACCATATGCCCATAGTAGGGAAAAGCAAGAATGATTTCTCCCAATTGACAGAGAGGCAAACTGAGGTTTACACCAGGGCGCAGACTTACAAGAAAATTTCAACAGAGCCCAAATAATAAGCTAGACTTCCTTATTCCCAAGCATCTGTGGATGAGTATATGGGTAGGGGAACACTCAGGCTTATACTGCAGGAGGGAAGTGGAACTACAGAGGCTGTGGACATGTATTCAAGGAGCTCCATTCAGAGGGCATTATAACTTACATAAACTCTTTCCCATTGTGCTGCAATTGTCACTGGCAACATGAAAGCCTTGTAGCCTTCCAGAAGTGTTCCTTTTGTTGTCTTTTCCTACAGATACCTTAGTAAGAAGAATCAAAAAGGACTCAAGCAGAAAAATAAACCACATGGCCAGTGCCCACAGAACCAGATTTCCTTCTAGGGAAGTATAGGAGTCCTCCTCCCATTCCCCCATCACTCACCCTGTCCCAACCTACCCTGTGGCCCACATGTCCCCATGTTCCTGCAGTTATGGTGTTTTGCTGTTGGGATTGGTTTTTGGGTTTTGGTTTTTTATGAAAACCAACGATTTGTGGCAGAAATGAAGTGGCAATTTCCTTGCATGGCAAGGAATCAATACAGGCTGTTGTCAGGGCTTTTCCTTTCAAAAGGGTGGCTGCAACTTCTCCAAAGTCAAGAATGACAGAGCTCCCATGCTTGACTTACAACTGCTTCATCTTGGCGAAATATTTTTAATTTAAAACCCGCTGCAGTTGGGTTCAAACTCGGCTGGGACTTGATTTACTGCTAATTCATTTCTCCGATTCCTATAATTCTAAACTCAGTCACCAAACACTTTAAAGCTGATAGAATCACCAGTGCGATGCTTTATGAATGGGCACCAGGGGAATTTTGTTAGTAAGTGCGTGTTAGCAACTGTTATTCACTTTGGAAAGGAGTAACTGTTTTGTGGTGCAGCCAAGCAGCCAGTTCAGTGTTTGAGAGTAGCACACTAACAGACGGTGTCTCTAGGTGAATCACAACCCAAATAACTGGGCTTGAACCCTCCCCTCTACCCACAATTCTCTCACACATTCATCACCTAAAGAGAATGAATATTCAAAGAGAGAAAATGCTTCCTGTGGGAAATTTGAAACTCTGATCTCCAGTTTGCCATCAGATCAGGGACACCATGGGTCTTCCAGTCAATGAAAACAACTAATAGAATATTTAAGTCCCAATCCAGGTTGGCAGATGCTTCCTCAGTAAAACATTGATTGTGGTGAACCAGGATGTAGAGGCATGCATCTAAACAGCTGAAGCTTTTTCTTTCATTCCAAACATTTATTTTACATTTAGTTTGATGCCTCTGATTCAATATCTACAACTGAAACAAATGCTGCAAGGAAATGTCATTATATTCAACATTCCACAAACATCCATCTTCATTCATTACTTCCATTGGAAAAATGGAAACATTTGCAAGAAACCATTTGGTCCAAGACTGCCAATTCACTTTCTGAAGACAGTTCCACTAGAAAATCATGGCAGCTCCAGACAACATTTCACATCAACTTTATGTGAAGCAAGCTAAAGTCTGGCAACCTACTCTATGCCATTCATAAGCAAATTTTAAGGAAAAGTGCTTTTGGAATTTAAGTATGGGGAGGGGAAGTGGGAGGATCAGGAAGAAAATGTGGCTCCTTGGGAGTTGTTGGGTTTATTTTTTTTTTCTCGATAATCCTAAACGCAAACTAACTCAAAATCTAGACAGCTATCCTGCCTGAAATCAGGACAGCTCCTCTTCCTGAGTTCAAATCCAATCTCAGACACTTACTATCAGTGTGACCCTGGACAAGGCACTTAACCTTGTTTGCCTCTGTGTCTTCATCTGGAAAATGAACTGGAAAAGGAAATGACCAACTGCTTCAGTATCTTTGCCAAGAAAACCCCAAATGGAGCCACAAAACTTTAGACACAACTTAAAAACAACTGAACGACATCAGTTTTTGACCTTATCATTACCTGAGTATACAACTGCTAGTTACAAATATTCTCAGAAGACTCAATTCCAGAAGCCACTATGTTAATGGAACACCCCAGCCAAGCCAGCCTGGAAATCATCATTATCAAATTATATTGATAAGGTGCTCATTTGTGCACAGGACTATAATTTACTTGACTCAAACCAATACCTCACAAGCAGCCAGGACAACATAGAACAATCCAGCTCAGACCACTGCCTCTACCAGAAAAAATTTTCTATAAAATCTAATCCAACCACCAAAGATTTTTATAGATTTGCAAGCAGAGGTCAAAGTTGTGCAAGATCATAGCTAGAACTCAAGTCATCTAAGTATTAATCTGGTGTTGTTTCCCACCCCCTACGATGTTTCTTTTGTCTTGGTGGTGGGAGAAGTGTATTTTAACTTTAGTGTTGTTATTATTGCCATCATTATGGACCTTTGATGTCAGCAGTGTGGAGAACTACTGGTATAGGAATTTTCTCTAGGTTATAATTCAGTTTTTCTATGACATTGCGTCTTAAAGAGTTGCCTTGGGGCATCCAGGGGCTCAGTCACAGCTAGTATGTGTCAAAAGGCAAAAGGTGAACCCAAATTTTTCTGGCTCCAAAATTAGATCTCTTACCACTTATACCATACTCTTTCTCAGTATTTTTTGTAGGCAATTGGGTTTAAGTTAGGGGTGGGGAACCTCTGGCCTTGAGGTTACATGTGGCTTTCTAGGTCCTTGAGTTCAGCCTTTTGACTGAGTCCAAGCTCTACAGAACAAATCCTTTTATTAAGGAGATTTGTTATGTGAAGTTTGGATTCAATCAAAGGGCTGCACTTGAGGATCTAGAAGGCAACATGTGACCTTGAGGCTGTACATTCCCCATCCATGGAAGCAACTTGCCCAGGGTTATACAGATAGTAAGTGTCTGAGACCAAATTTGAACTCATGTCTTCCTGAGTTGAGAGCAGGTGCTCTATCCACTTTACCATCTAACTGCCCCTGCCCTTCTTATTTTAAAAATAAAGAATTGTAAACAAATATGCATCCAGTGAAGCAACAAACATATTAAAATCAAATTTCCTAATATGTTCATTTAAGGAAAAGTGGAAAGAAAAAAGGGAGAGATACAGGATGACAGTGACCTTGATGTGAATGAGAAAGAGAATGAATCAGAAAACTACATTCCCAGGACTAACACAATGTCTAGGTGACCCTGAGCAGATCACCTTGCCTCTCTCTGTGTCTCATTTTTGTTATTTATAAAATTAGAATAATAAGACAATCTATATCACAAAGTTATTGTGAAGAAAGCACTTTTTAAAAAACTACTATATAGGACTCTAGGATCATGTTTGAGAGAGACCATCTAATCCAGTCCTTTCATTTTACAGATGAGGAAACTGAGGCCCACAGATTTTTAAGTGACTTGTCCAAGGTTGGACAGGTAGTAAGTGGTAGTAAGGTAACTGAACCCAGGTTATCTGACTTCCAGAGGGCCAGTATCCCGGATTTCATTTAGGGCTGTGTCCTAGGACTCCCAGAAAGACACCTACTACTATGAACACAGCTAAGAAATAAGAAGACTCTGAAGAGATTGGAGTCCCATTCAATTCAACAAAGAAATAGCTAGCTGAGTGGCACAGTGGACAGAGTACTGGACTTTGAGTCAAGGAAGGATGGAGGGAGGGAATAAGCATTTATTAGGTACCTACTACATGCCAAACACTGTGCTAAGCAAAGTGCCAATATTATCTCAGACATGAGTTTAAATGTGGGGGAGGGAGGTGGGCAAGGTGGGATACTGGGCATTTCTATCTCTCCCAGGTACTATTACCCCATTATTGCTGAACTTAGTGTGAACATCCATGATTCACCTAGCCCTCCAGAAACTCAGAACTCCCCAGTTCAACCCACCCACCATTCTCATCCTTCCCAGGAGCAGGGATTACACAGGTTCCAGAGTTCAGATTCTTCCTGTCCCTAAGCAAGTCACTTAACTGCTTAAAGCACTTGACCTAGCCTCAGAAAAACCTGAATGCCAATCCTGCCTCAGACATTTGCGAGCTGTGTGACTCTGGACAAGTCACTTAACCTCTCAGCCTCAGGTTCTTTATCTCCAAAATGAGATAATAATAGTACCTTCCTCTCAAAGCTGTTGTGAATATCCAATGACACAACATGTGCAAACCTTCAAGTGACATGTAAATGCTAGCCATATTATTATTATTTGAAACCAAACCTGTTCACCAATCATAGTGGAGCAACTCCTTTTACCAATGTAAATAACTGCTCCACAACCTATAGTCTTGGAGAGTTGCCTGAGTTCTAAGAGGTTAAGTGATTTATTCCGATCACCAAGTATTAGTCAGGGACAGGGCTTGAAGCAACTTACTTACCCAAAGGAGAAGATTCTAGACTAGGAATCCAGAAGACCCAAATTCAAATGCTACCTCAAATACCTCCTCGCTATGAGAAAATTAAACTTAATCTCTATGGGTCTCAGTCTCTTCATTTGTAAAAAGAGGGGGTTGAAGTTGATGACCTTTATGGTAAGGGACCGCTGGATCCCTATAGGAACCATGGTCCTGTCCTATAGGACTTGAGCCTATACCTTCCTAATTGAGAGATGGGCTCCCTATCCACTACACTGCACTGCCTCTGAAATAGTAAGTTATTATATTATACCAGTTATAAGGTTTTGCATTAGGCACTGGACACTGAAAGACAAAGATTAAACAGTCCTGCCCCTTGGGGAGCTGGGGACAGGGCGAAACAGAAAGTCCAACATTCATAGGTAAACAAATATGAAGTTTCTATAAAGTAATGCAGAGTCATTTCGAGAGCATAGTATAATAAGTACTGGAATCCAAAGTCTCCTTCAGGAATTCGATGACTTGACCTTGGAAAGAGGGGAACAAGCATTTATTAGGCACCTACTGTGTGCCAGATACTGTGCCAAATACTTTCCAAAAATGATCTAATTTGATCCTCACAAAAATCCTGGGAGATAGATGCTTTTATTATCCCCATTGTACAGATAGAGAAACCGAGGCTGAAAGAGGTTAAGTGAGCTGCCCAGAGTCACACACCTAGTAAGTGTCTGAGGCAGGATTAGAACTCTGGTTTTTCCTATTGTCAGGCCCAGTATTCTATTCCCTATTCCACCTAGGGATTCTAGGATATGGAAGGGGAGAAGGGATATGGTGGATGGCCAGGGCATTTCTGTAGGCAGTGAGGTTGGAAAGAAGACCCTTGGGAAAATTTCACTTTGGAACCTAGAGTTATCAGTTACTTATTGCATCACTTACACAAGTGGCCTTTCCTTAGACCCAGCAGAGCTCAGCTAGTGTCCTCAGAGCAGAAGTTATTAGTTCATTCTTAACTGTAAGCTGGACTACCTGGAGAGAGAGGGAGAGAGAGAGAGAGAGAGAGAGAGAGAGAGAGAGAGAGAGAGAGAGAGAGAGACAGAGACAGAGACAGAGACAGAGACAGAGAGACAGAGACAGAGACAGAGAGAAAGAGAAAGAGAGAGAGAGAGAGACAGAGAGAGAGAGAGAGAGACAGGACTAACTGCATCTATGCAAGATGGGATGGGTTTCACTCCAGCCTGTCCTGAGGCCTAAGCTAGGTTGCATGTCCTATTCATCCATACCTGCCTCCTAAAAGGAAGGAAAAAAAAACCCACCCCCAATGTTCTGTTTCCAGTCCCTGCCCTTAACCTCTGAGCCGCAGCCCAGAAATGCCTCATTCCCCTTCTAGTTACAGAAACCAAATGACCCTCATGGACATCTCTCTCTACCAGTGTGAAATGAGGCAATTGAGTGTACTAAAAGAAAAATGAACAGTGTACAGGGATCACAGAAGCCTTTACATGGCTGGTTTCTTTTCCTAGATTTCTAATGGTTTCTCCCCATACACCTATTTTGACTCTAACTTTCAGAGGGACTGCTTCTTTCCTATAGGAGCATGGGATTGGTTCTGCTAAGGCTGTTCCATACACTGTCTGCCGGAGAATATCCTCTTAGCAAGTGATCTGTTTTGTGTCAGAGGGGACAAAACATCCCTAAATCCAATTTGCTGTATCCAAGGACAAGGTTGCATGGGGGGTGGGGGTGGGGGGGAAGTTTCCCAGAGTCCAGAGGGCAGACAAGAAAGTGCCTGCGAGCTCGAAAACACCTGTTAACTGTTAGTCTTCTCATGGCCCTCTCTTCTGTGGGGATTTAATCCTAGCCTGTCTTTCATCTTGCCAGCAGCTGCTGGGCCAGTGACCAGATGATGAAGAAACTCCAAGTACATCAAATGATTCCCTTTCCATAAAAGTAATAGTTGGAATACTGGTCAGGCAAGGAAAGTCTCATCCATCTAAAAGACCTGGGAGGAATTCCAGAGACCTTCTAGTCCTGGGGTCAGCAAACTATGACCTGTGGGCCAAATCCAGCCTGCTGCCTGTTTTTGCATACTCCTGAGTTGAGTTAAGAATTTTTTCACCTTTTTTAATACAATAAAACTTTATTTTAAGATGTAAACATCATTCTCAGCTCAAAGACCGTACGAAAAATGCAGGCTATAGTTTGCTGACCCTTGATCTAAATCTCACCTCTCTATTTTATAGTTAAGGAAAGATTAAGTGAGATTAGGAGGAAATTAAGTGATTTGCCCAGGTTACGCAGATAATAAGTGTAAGAGCTGAACTTGAATCTAGAGTCCATATCTACCTATTATTTCACACTCCCTGAAGGATGCTTGTATCTTTTTAACGTACAAATATGTTATTTTGCATTATGGTGTACACGTCAGATCTCACCACGTGAGGTCAGAGACTATGTCTTAATCAAACTCTGACTCTCTCTTAGGATAGTGTACAGCGCTCCACATACTGCCAGTGCTAAATGAATATTCATTGGTTTAATTTAAATACATATGTGGGTTGCATGTCTTTTTGGAAGGACAAAAAAGTAACAATAATCCAGAGAGACCTATCCATGGCTGTTTGGAGAATAATTGGGTTGGAGAGACATGAAGTCATCTAGTTCATCTGCCTGCCTCTGGGCAAGACTAGACACACTCTATCTTAAGCACTTGACTGTATATTCTCAAGGTCCTAAGCAAAGGGCTCCTGCAATCCTCCCCAGGTACTTGTCCCAACGTTGTCATGGTCCTCAAAATCAGCAAGCCAATCTATCAGCCCCAGTTCGTGATCATCATCTCTACAGAATAGCCCATTCCAGATCTAATACAGGCTAGCCCACTAGAGTTGCCCTCAACAAATCCAAACTAGCTGAAGTCAAGAGTCCAGTTTCTAAAGGGGAGGCATCACAACTCCAACATGCAAAAATGTCCTCCCTACCCCACCCCTAGGATTCCAAAATCAGGAACCCTAGAACAAAGTCCACTAACAGTATTCAGTCAGCTGTTGGAAGGAGCAAAAAACATACGCCTTGTGGATTTCAGAAAAAAAGTGGATCCTTAGCTCAAAGACTCCCCCTGCCAACAAAGGGAGGGCCAAATAAGTCATAGCTGTTGTCAGGAATAACTCTGCTCAAGACACTATCTACAAGCAAGCTATGAGCACAGTCTTATGTGAATTTACATCCAAGAAAAGAGTATGGTGAAAAATGGATTGGGTTTAAACCAAGATTCAAGTGATCTTTCCCCACACTGAGCTCTTCCCATTGTGGTGGTTCTTCTTAATTTCCTACTACCCTTTTCAATCCATCAAAGGGCAGCTCATATAGAGTACAATAATCTTGGCTCTGCCCCTTATTGACTGGATGACCTCATTTTCATCCTCTATAAATTGGAAATATTAGATTAAATGACTACTACTTTAAAAAAGTGACTTTAAGACCTTGTGAGTCTATTCATTTTTCCCATTTTGCATATAGGAAAACTGAGTCTCAGAGAAATATATTGATTTTCCCCCCAAAGTCATAAAGTTAGCCAGTGACCAAAAAAACCCCCAAAAACCCAGGGGCAGAGTCTCTGGATTCATAGATTCTTTGAAAGTTAGAGCAGGAAGGCACCAGAGATATCCTCTAAGCCATTTCCATCGTTTTATAGAAAAAGAATTTGCAGAAGTTGAGACTCTCCAATGTTCCTCAAGTAAGGATTCATATTCCAAGACAACCAGTGCTCTTTCGCCTAAACCACTCAGTATCCTCAAGAGTGGCCCATAGCATCCTTCCTCAATAGATCTTCCTGTTTGTATGCAGGGCACGGCACAGAATTTTCACATGGAGCAAAACCAGTGAAAAGACATATACAGTATTCTCACTTTGGATGTTCACTGCTCATCTTTCATTAAGGTGACTCTAAGATTAACATCCCATGAGCAATGGATACCTTTCATCATTTACAAATGACTTTCATTCATTCATTCAATAAGTATTTATTAAGGGCCTACCTACTATGTACCAAGAACTGTGCTAGACTCTAGGAATCCATAGACAAAAACAGAATAATCCTGTGTCTTCAAGAAACTTAATCTACTGAGTGGAGACAACATACACACAGATAAAAATAAATATGAAATATATGCAGAGCAAATGCAAAGTGATATGGAAAAGTACTTATGGGGAAGGGGTAAGTGGGAAAATAGGGAGGGTCTCATGTAGGAGGTATCACCTGAGTTGAGGTTTGGAGGAAGGCAGGGATTCTAAGAAGCAGAGAGGAGAATCAAGAAAACTCCAAGAGAGCCTATGCATTGGCATAGAGGGGGGATGATGGAACCTGTGTAGAGGAGGAATAGTAAAAAGGCCTCTTTGGCTAGAACAGAGAGTATCTGAAAGGGAATCGCATGCAATAAACCTAGAGAGGTAGGCCAGAGCCTGACTGTTACAGGCCTTTAAATGCCAAGGTAAGTGATACAGTGAATAGAGAGCTAGACCTGCAGTCAGGAAGTCCTAGGTTCAAACCTAGCCTCAGACATTTACTAGCGGTGTGACTTTGAACAAACCACTTAACCACTGTTCGGCTCAGTTTCCTCAACTATAAAATGGGGATAATAATAGTACGTACCTCCTAGAATTGTTGTGAGGGTAAAATGATGTAATGTGCTCAGCACAGTATCTTTCAAGCATATAGTAGGTGCTTAATAAATGCTTATCTCCTTCCCTTCCAAAGCCTCAACCTTGAACAAAATCTGGTACCCAGAAAATCTTGATTGTTAGCTATATAAGCAATTCAGATAGAACAGAATCTGGGAGTGGGGTGGGAGGGAGGTTGGCTTTTGTCATTGTATTTCCAGCACCTAGACTTGTGGCTAACACATAGTAGGCATTGTAAAATGCTTGCTGAATTGAATTGAATTGAACATCTACCAAGCAGAGGGGTGAAGTCTCAGGCCCACAGAAAGAGGTCATGTCTCTGCTCTCTGAATCATGATGCCTGCCTTGTTTTCTTTTTTCTTTTCTTAAGCCCATCTATTATTGCCTGGAAACATGGGTTTCCTTCAGTCTCACTGCTGACTCTAGCTTTATGCTCCAACTTTAATGTTATAGACTTGACAGAGGGGAGGGGAAAGTGAGGGAGGGAGAAGAAAGAGAAAGGGGTGGGAGGCTATGGGAGTGGAGGTGGTATTTTACTCCTTATTAATAGCCAATGTCTGCAAGGCTCTGAATGGACTAAGCAGTGCTCATCAGAGCCTATAGGGCAATTACCCTAATCATGTGGATCTCCTAAACAGCCGCTTGATTTATTAGCCAGACGTCTTTTTTAAAATGCCGCTCTTAAATATAAATAACACTTAATCATCCAGCTGTCGTTAAGTTCATGTTATATTGATTTCTTGGAGTGCCACAAATTTGAGGGCCAATGGGCAGGCGGATGTGTGCAAAAAGCCAGGAGGTGGATTAGTCAAAGATGGGAGTTAGGCAGGTGCTTACGTAGAAGGGGAAAGGAGAAGTCTCTTACAAGGGGCTTGGAGTCCAGTCCAGTTTCATTTCAGAGGGTACCTTGGACAACGGTACACTGCTGGTCCATTTGTTTCCCTATGCAGACATAGCCTATGTTTATAAAATAGACATCACCATAACCACCACCACCACCCCACTCCTCCTCACATCTTGTACTTTCTAAAGCTGCCACATACATTATTTCTTTTAATCCTTGTATAAACTCTATAAGGTTGCTAGGGCTGGCATTATTATCCCCATGAGATAGCTAGATGGGAAAACTGAGGCCCAGGAAAGGAAAAAATATATTTGCCCTACTTCACATGGCCAATAAGTGGCAGCGCTGGGACTCAAACCCAGGTTTTCTGGCTCCTGGTCCATTACTCTTTTTTCTAAAAAAAAAAACAAAAAAAAAAAACACATTAGATTGTGAGGTCCTTGGGGGCAAGGACTGTCTTTTGCCTCTTTTTCTATCCTCAGCACTTAGCAATGCCTGGTACATAGTAGGCATTTAATAAATGTTTATTGACTGACACAACTGCATCAAGCAGTCTCTTATAATACTTGTGATCCATCACCACTTACATGCCTTATTTAAATGACCATGGGGAGAATGGGACTAAGATATGAATTTTCTAGAACCTCTCTCTTTCCCAATCACACAGTGGTTACAACTACAAATTCAGGTTACTTAAATTATTACCTTTGCCCCAATCAGCCCACTGACACCCCCAAAGATTTCAGTTCCCAAAAGGCCCTGACTGTAGTCCCAAACAACGCTCATTGTGATTAAAATAATAGGGGAGACAGAGGGTTGGTAATCCATAGACTCTGCTATTCAGATTTCACTGCAGAGAGGAGCAGCAGTGGGCAGCAGGAGGAGGGGTAGATGGAGAGAAGGAAAAAAAGAAAATAAGTTAACTGTCTCCTAGTCTTCCAAAAAATATTTGCCAAATATCACTGTGCATCCAATATAAAGTCCTCTGAAAGTGGGGGAAAAAGCATCCAAGAAGGAGGGTGGACATTGTCTCTGGAAGTCCAAGGGCAACTAGCTTTCCAGCACCAACCCAAGAAAGCTTGTAACATATGAGGCATCCTAGATCTGCCATACATAATCAATTCCTTCATGGCTGGGGTGTTTTTTTTTTTAACACAATTACCTGCAAAATGATTAAGACCCCTGAAAAATTAAAAAGAAATAAACAGGGGTATATGAGGTGTGACACAGTCCAAGGCTGGGCAAGACAACCAGGAAAATAAGGTTCATTACACATAGGTTTTGTACAGATGTTAATCAATGCTTGATTTGTTCTAGAAACCAATTTTATGTATATTTCTTAGTGGGAAAATGTGGGGATTTTTGAACCTAGAAGCTTAGCATAACCACTCCTTGCTTTGAATGAAAATGACATCGAAAGCAATCTAAATTCTTCTTTTGTGCAAACATAAGAAGGCAGAAGAGACTGGGGGGGGGGGAGGTTGTTATTAAAGGAAAACAGGGTTGTAGAGAAGCTAAGAATGGATCAGGAATCCAGGGGGAAGATCTACAAACATTTGAGAGACCTGTTCCTAAAACCCTTTACCCGAAACAAGGTCTTATGAGGGAATATTTGTTTACCTGGGAGGCATCCCACTGTTGCCATAGTACAATATTTCTATAAAAATCCATGTGCTGCTGAATGTTTGGATCACTTGTCCCTTTCTACATAATTTGAGAGCATAAATTCAGGTTCCTGTTGCAGCACAGAAAAGAGACTTGTTCCGGGCACTATTGTCAAGCAAGGTTGTACAATCAGACGTATACAGCCAGGCTCTGAGGGCATGTGTGGAGGAGGAAGTGAGAGGGGGTTGGATGTGGGAAGATTAACACCATTCTAAAAAGGGAAATCATCTTTCCCCTCACTGGGCTCTTTCCATTGTGGTGACTTTTCTTTATTTCCGTCTACCCTTTTCAATCAACCAAAGGGCAGCTCACATAGCACACAAGAATACAATCCTCCTCCAAGGGTACAAGCTCTGCCTCTCCCTGTCCTAATCGGAGACCTAGAATCTGAAAAAGTTTGGAAATGACAGAAAAGAAGACTGACTGAGAAAGATCATCATTTTCATGCCTTTCTTCACGGATTTGCAGAAATTATCCCCTGGGGAAACTCCACCCAACCTTGACCTCTTATTTGGGGGTGTCTTTTTTCTTTCATCTTCTTCAATTGCTTAGAGACATACATCAGACTTTCCTTCGCTAGTTCAGAAAACTTCCCTTCCCCCCAAAAAAAATCCATGATCTTTTAACAGTGCATATTTATTCTCGTCATTACCAGATTTTCCAGTGCAATAACTTATTAAGGATAGATCCAAGTCTGAATCTATATCTACAAATAGATTTATACCTCTCTTGATACCTATCTACACTATGTTGTCAGGCAACCCAGGTTTAATTATTTTGGTTCTAGATCACCCATCCTTCCTATTCAAACTTTTGATTTCCAGTCTGAGTCGCTCTTTGAATAGAGAACAGGTAAAGCTGGGAAGACCCTTCTGGAGCTTCCAGTCTAGGAAAAGTTTAGAAAATGAGAAGCATATGGTTGATCAACCAAGGAGGCTAGGGAGAGCTTTTGGAAGAATGAGGCAGCCACCCTAAAGGCTTGTAGGGATGCTGGTGCCCCTTATAGATAGTCCAACAGTAAGATCAGCTGGGCTGTGAAAGATTGTATCTAAACCAAGAAAGTCTCTTACTTAAAAGACGGTTACCATCTGGATGGTGGTGAGATGAAAGTGTCTCCACCACTCCATCCCCAGGCACCTCCCCTAAGGAATACTCCCCCCAGTTCTCTTCCTCAACTACACACCTCTAAAGGAATGTGACAGGTTTAGACAGGGTGGGTTGGGAAGGGGAGACAGCAGGGGGAAACCTACCTGTCCCATACTATACAATAAAAAGGGAAAGCAAAGGAGGGAACCCGGTCAGGTATCCCTTACTCAGTTTTCCCCAATCCTGCCTGAGCTTCACCAAGTGACTACGGCTGTGAGTTGGTGAATCCCAGACGGCCCACACAGTCTCTGCACAAGCCAATATAAAAGTCCCTCGAGGAAAGCATTCCTTAAGCCCACCAAACCTTGAATTCATTTCAACTCAACTTTGATTTCCAGAGAGGCAGTGCTGTACTTTGGCTCATAGTGGCACTCGAGCTGCCTTTTACTGGGGAAAACATGTTCTGGCTTCCAGAGTATACCCATTTACTTCTCCAAAATTATAATAATAATTAAAATCCCAGAGTGTTCCAAAGGACCGCCGAACAGCGTTTGCACAAGGCGGATCTCAGAAGACCTCCGATCAGGTTTCAACCCTCTCCCTCAACCCAATCCTCTCCCTCTTTAAGAAAAAAAAAAAAAAAAAAAGCAGGTACACTTGAAAAGCTGGGAACTCAGAAATACTCCCTCAGCTGCTACGGGGAGAAGGGAAATGTATGCTGAAAAGATTTTTTTTTTTTTAAAGGAAGGAAAAAAAAGAAACACCATTAAAGTCATGCTGTGCTGAAGTCGGAACGTAGGGAGAGTCAGAAGAGAGAAAAGAGGAGAAACACCTATTCTCGTGGATCTGCACCTAAGCAGGTCTCCAGGTGGAAAGTGAGTGTGTGTGTGTGTGTGTGTGTGTGTGTGTGTGTGTGTGTGTGTGTGTGGTGGTGGTGCGCACGATTGGTTGGAACCCGGCTGGCTTGAGGGGTAAGTGGGGTAAGCATCAGGACTTGGGGACGTTTCCGCCCAGACACCTCCCTTCACCCACTTCCTCTCCATCTCTACACTACCCTCCCGGAGCCCAAGGATGCGGCGGACGGACAGATAGACGGACAGGGAAGGAGCCCCCGGCCTGGCCAGGCCACTGCTCTGTCCTCCTTCCCCGGCAGGGACCCGCACGCAGCTCAGCTTCTTACCTGGGATTGCCGCTTTTCCCTCCTTCAGCGGGAGCGCCGCATTGACACTGCAGATGGTGTCTCTGCCTCTCTCCCTCTCTCTCTCTCTCTCTCTCTCTCTCTCTCTCTCTCTCTCTCCTCTCTCTCCCTCTGTCTCTCCCTCTGTATGTGCGTGTGTGTATGTCTCTCTGTATGCCTCTTCAATCCCAAATCCCAAACAAAAATACTCCACAGATGCAAAGGAAAGGGGTTAAAAAGGAAAAGAAAAACCAAGAATAATGTAAAGCCTTTGGCTCTGAACAGATCCTCTTCCAACGTCCGAGGGGGAGAAATGTCCAAAAAAAATTGATGAACGATTCCAAGCACCTCTCTTTCGTCCGGTTACCCCCAAAAGCCGGGCAGCAGTGGAAGCTCTCCGCGGCTGCAATGAGGATTGGGGGCTGCCCCTTGCACCCCCACCCCACCCCCCCGGAAGGCTCGATGTCCTTGATGCCAAGCGGGCAACAGCGGCGTCACTGAGCGCCGCCCATCGCCCAAGTCCGGCGGCTTCCCAGCCCCGGGTGCCCGGGTGGCCGGGCTGGGAGCGCTTTCCCCTGGCACTGCAGCTCTCCCCAGCCAGTCGGGGCTCTTGCCTCCACCGTGGGCACCCTCCCCTCTCCCCCCGCCCCCCACGCGGCCACCAGCTCCGGAGGCAGGCGTCAGCTGGCCAGGAACCACTCGTGTCCCCCCTGGAGGGCTCGAGGGGCAATGCCAAGGGACTCGGGGTTCGGCAGCTGCTCCCCAGGGAGAATGGGTGCTGCTGCTGCTGCTGCTACTGCCGCCGCTGCTACTGCTACTGCTACTGATGCTGCTGCTGCTGCTGCTGCCGCCGCCACTGGAGCTGCTGCTGCTGCTGCTGGGGCCGCCGGGGTTGCGGCGGCGGCGGCTGCGACGGCTCCGGGGGCTGCTACTGGTGCGGGTCCTCTGGGCTGTGCCCCTGGCCCCTCGGACGAGCTGGCAGGAAAGTTTGCAGGGGGCAGCGAGCTGGGCTGCCGCTGGCTCGGCCGCCGCCGCCGCCGGAGCTCACAGGCTGCCTGCTGCCGCCGCGGCTCGCCGCTGCTGTGCATTGAAGCCCGGCCAAGCGCTGCAAAAACTCCAGCTGCCTGGCGCTCTCCGGGTCCTCCTCTGCTCCCCCCTCCCTCCTTGCTTTCCTCTCTCCCTCCCTCTCCCTCCCTCCCTTCCTCCTTCCCTCTCTCCCTTGCCTCCCCTCCCCGCAGCCTGCTCTCCCTTTCCCTCTCTGGAGCTCTCAGGCTCCGAGCTTGCTACTGACAAGTAGACTGTGAGAGAGCTGCCGGCAGAGGGGGCCGGGGGCCGTGGGCTCCCCCAGGACTCACCGCCGATCCTCACTCGCATACACATACACCGCTATATGCGGAAACAGGCTGAAGCCTGTACTGACCCTCACCCCGAAACCCACCCCGAGACACAGACACGGATGGAGTCAGATCAGGGCACGTAGAATGATGGAGACGCACAGATGCCAAAGCAAACCGGGGCACACGAAGGCTAGCAAAATGGGCCACAGACACTGGCGGTCTGAGACCCACATAGGCATGCACAGTCCAGAGACAGGTTGGGAGCTACTCAGACATGCAATGGCACGCTTCTACCCATGTCCACCATACAGATAAGCCAGCACCCTCCAAGAGGCAGTGGGATGCATTGCTCTTGTGCTCATATGGGTTCAGATTCAGGAATATGGTAGTTTTTAGCTTTGTAGCTTGTGCAGAGTGACTTTACTTCTCTTAGCCTCAGTTTCCTCATCTGTTCAATGAAAGGAATGACCTAAGTAACTAAATGATCTCTTTCTGATTCCACATTAGCAAACCAAGGCAATGACCCACACATATACCCTGGGTCAAACTTCTTGGTTTGTATAAGTATTCATGTGCCCCTTTGTGTTGGAATGACAGGAAGGAAAGCAAGACAGAAGACCTTCTCCTGCTGAGCAGCTTGACTTTTTTTTGCAATTTATTATTGGGGGAAATGGTGGAGGTGAACCAATAGTGGCTTCTTAGCTCTAGAATTTCTTTCTCCTTAGGAATTCACACAGGCACGTGCGCACGAGCGCGCGCACACACACACACACACACTACAGTTCCCAATACACCATGTCCCCAAGTTAAAACACCTCCATTCTCTCCTCTCCAATAATACAAAAACCCTACTGTGGCTTAAAGTATGACTCCTCCTAGAGATAGGAGTATTTTTATAGTGATCAAGACATTACCAATTAGGTGAAATTTCTGGCAACAGCAAAGGCAGAAGGGGAAGAGAGCCCAGAAATAAAACCATAAATATCCCATATGGGTTTTGCTGGACCTATATACAAGGGCAAAAGGGAATAAATCAGTTGCCTATCTGTTAAATCTTTGGGTTGGCTTTGTACTCAATGTGTACATACGAATATTGATAACTGGAAAAGGAGGAAGAAGAAGAAAAGGAGATAACAGATTTTGGGTAAAAGATAATACAGGAGTCATCATAAAAGCCCTTCCAGTCTCTAGCCCTCCCTTCAACATATCACTGCCCAGAAAGCAGTGAGGAGTTATCTTATTAGTTTACATTAATAAGCCTGGTCTGGCTCCTCTCTTCTCAGAAATCCTGTATCCCAGACCTAAGATAAAGCAGACAAGACTGATATCAGGTTAGTTTCTGAAGCTCTTCCCCCTCCCCATGACCATGTGACCAAATCATATAAGACCAAATAAAGCTTTTTCTCCTGTAAAGGTAGCAATTTGTGGCTGAGGAACCCCAGAACTGAGGCTTCCACCAGACGATATCTCCCTAAGTATCTTCTCCCCAACAGAAACTGCAGAAACCATCATAGGCCCATTCCCAGAGGTGACATCCCATGAAGACCTATTGAAAACTGTAATGGATTACTTAAGGGATGTGGTTCAATAAAAGGGGAGGAAAAATAACCTTAAAATGTCTGTTTGCCACTCAGCTTTCAGTGTCTGCCATAAAAATTTGGGGGGAGGGGGGATGAAGAGAGAGTTCTGTGTTCATTCTCAGTCACAACGGTACATATTTTTTAATAGAACATGATTGTCTTTTTCTTGCAATAAGTGTGAGTATATGTATACTATGTGTAGATGGTGAGCCTCAGATTTCCATTTTCTGATGGATGGATGAGTATTCAAAGACTTGGATTTTTTTTGAGGTGGTGCATAAAATGTATTTATTATTCTTTATCTCCTGCCTGGTTTGCAGTGTCATTTATTTTCATTCAGAGAAATGAATGCCATGTGGTGTCTGAAAAGTAATAACAGAGCCAAATGACAAGGAAAGAATGAGGCAGAAATCTGAGAGATACAATGGGCACATGAGTAACCCCAGTAGATTACTCCTGTTGTTAATGGGGTGGTATCAGTGAATGTCTTTTCCTTGACTTCCTCCCAGTTAATAACAAGGATGAGAGACTTCTAGATTTGGACCTATAAATGGGGAGGTGGTGATGTCATTATTAAGGGACAGGAAGGACCAAATTCACAGCAGATATGACTTGTTTTTAAAATTTTTTGCTAAATTCTTGGAATTACTTAAAACCATTCGAGGTCATCAAGTCCAGTTCTCTTGTTTAACAGATGAGGAAACTGAAGTCCAATGACTCATCCGTGATTGGAAGAAAACAAAGGTTGGCCATATCTGAACATGATAAGAGAGGTGCGATGTTAAAGGTGGCAATGACAGTTTGTGTTAGGGAAGATATTGATGGCAATAAAGATGATCCAAGAAAGGAATATGCCAGAGAAGTTAAACCCATTGCTTATCCTTCCCCTAGTCTAAGAATAGAAGCATTTATTTTTTTTAATATCCCAATAGCATCATATGAGCAGTTTAAGAATTATTTCCTCACTGGAGGGTGAGTTCTTCCATCTTTCTGAAGATTGAATGGAGGGTCAGTGGAAAACATAAACATTCTTTCCTCTATGAACCGAGATCTAGCATCTGGTCTAAGGGTCAAGGGGACAGAACACTACAGGTTAATATATCCTCTTCCACAGGAGGGAACTGGAAATAGTTACATTAACTGGCTTTGGGATTCCCCGCAAATCCCCTTTGTTCCCAGTGACTATTTCTGTGGGATTTTGTCTACCACTCAACTATGGATTTTGGAGGTAGTCTTTAATTGTTCATTGACAGAGTCACTTCTAGAGGGAAAAGGGTGAGGGCTAAAATCCCCAACTTTTCTTTCACTTAGTTGCTAAGAAAGGTTTAAATTGATAAAAGCCGGGTTAGCTTGTTCAATGAATCATCAGAGCTATCGAGATCCTCCTTCTGCAGCACCGCTCCTGCCCCCAAACATAGCCCCTTTTTGGATGGGGTTTTGTGCCTTAGGAGAAAAACGACCTGCAGTCACTCTGAAAAACCGAAATTGTGGCGCCACCTGCAGGAGACCAGAAATATCAGCATCTCTTCAAGGCACCCGCTGAATCTGGACAGAGGGGGAGAGGAGGCAGGCGTCTTCCGCAGTGTACAACTGCAGCCCCAAGCTGCGGGTCACGAGTGTGCTGAAATAAAAATATTCCTCAATTCCCGCTTGGCCCCTGTTTTCCTACTTGTACCCGTAGCTTCCCCCGGGCAGGATTTATCCTAACATGACACACTCCAGCACCCTTCAACCTGCATCCTCCTTTGAAACGAGTTAATTCAATTTTCCATCCACTTCACGCTAGCAAGATGCCGTGGTGTTAATAATTCAGACAACTAAAGGGAGCCTGTCTTTCCTCCATTTATTCAAGAGTTAAATCAGTCTCCAGCTCAACTATGTTTGTTTCAAGAGTCTGAGAACGGGAGGAATAAATACCGGAAAGACAGAAGAGCAGAAAGGAAGGGAGAAAGGAGAAGGATCTGAGCTTTGTTTTCCGATCACAGTCTGATGCTGAAAAATAGAGCCCCGTTTATCATACTGATGTTACCAAATGTATAAGGCTTAGTTATGACCATTCTCAGGTGTTGCCACAAAGGGATATTGGACATCTGGCGGAAAGTGATGGAGAAAGGCTAATGTAATTGATGCAGAGAAAAAAAACAGAACCAAGAAATCAATAATACATAATGACCACAAAAATGCAAATGAAAACAATAATAAAGTACACAAAAATTCAGATTAAATGCATCAAATAGTCTTGGTTCCAGAAGACTCCTACCAAAACATGCTTCCCTCTGCTCAGTAAAGAGGTGGAGGACTACAGGTACAGAGTGCTATATACAAAACCACCGTCAATCTAACATTTTTAAGCTAATCTAGACATGAACACCTTGGCTCATCCGTGGCTACAACAGATGCTTCACGCTAGCTGAATATTGGCTTTGCTTATCTGAAGTCAGCTGTAGTCTCAGTTGAAGACCACTGCTCCATCCTCCACAGCACTCCAGGCAGCTCCAGGGTACTGTAGGTAGCGACTGAAACTGGAGTCAAGAAAACCTGAGATTGAGTTCTGCCTCAGCAACTTGCCAGGTGTGTGAGCACGGGCAAGTCACCTTATTTATTTATGTTTGTTTGTTTTTGATCAGTCACTTTAAAAAAATCTCTATTTGCCTCAATTTCCTCAACTGTAAAGTGGGAGCAATAATAGCACCAATCTCTGAGGGTTGTTTTGGGGAGAAAAATAAGATAATATTTGTCAATTGCACTGCAAATCTTAAAGGACTCTATAACTGCCAGTTAGCTAAATAGGGACATTAAACTGTAGACTAAAGAGTCTGTAGCATCAACTGTGATTCTGACATTTCCAGACCATTAGTGGATGCTTGTCATCTGCTGACTGCTGCTGGATCTTCTCCTGAGTTGAATCAGCAGAGGAGGAAGATGATTACCCTAGCAGCCTGTAAGAAGAAAACAAGATTTATTAAGCACCTACTATGTGCCAGGAATTTCACTAATTTTTTCACTTACATTATCTCATTCAAGACTCAAAACAACCCTGAGACGTAGGTGGTATTACCACCCCCATTTTATAATGAAGAACACTGAGGCAAACAGAGGTTGTGGTTTGCCCAGATCACACAGCCAACCTGTGAGGTAGGATACAAACTCAGGTCTTCCTGACTCTAAGTCCAGAATCCTATTTTCTGTGCCACCTAGAGACTTCTAGGCAGAAAGTCCAAAGTTTGGACCACTAATGGGATCCACAAAAATTTGATTATTATAAAATGATAGACTTTAGCTATCGAGATAAAATTGAACAGGAATGAATAGAAAGTCTTGCATATGGGTTAGAAACTCTTGCATATGGGTGCATGACTTTAAGATAGAAAAGTGACTAAAATTGCTATTTGTCAAAGATATCTGGAACCTCTATGGGGCTGAAAGTTGAATTAAAGTAAGCTGTGTGATGAGGCATCTCAAAAGACTACTGTGATTTGGGGCTGCTTTCAGAGACCTAGAGTAATCGGATCAAAAGAAGGGGTAGAGCCACTATCATCTTCCATGCTCAGATATTTTAGAATGAATGCTGAAAGGGAAATTTCCAAAGCACCTCCAAAGGAGGGTGATCAGGTTAGTATGAACAAGGCAAAATGATCACAACTAAAGGACCTGGTGATGGTCAGCAGCCAGGAGAAGACAGGGATGAAAGCAATTGCTGTTTTCAAACAGCTGAAGGATTATCTTGAAAAAGAATTGGCCTTGGTCATATGGTCTTCTTCGGCAATGAAGAATGAACACAAATAGGTTCAAAAGTGTGGGTCAAATTTTGTTTATACATAAGGAAAAGTCTGTTTTTATGATTAAACACAGGAGCTTCAGAATAGTAGTGAATTTCTTGAAACTGGAAGTATTCAAGCCTCAAAATGGTAATGAGTTCTTCATTCATGGGAGTATTCAAATAGGATCTGGATAAAAATGCTAGCCAGGGTTGGACTAGATGACTTCTGAGACCTTTCCAACTCTAAGTTCATGATTCCATCATTCTTTCATTTCCTGTCACTGGTTTGCTGAGCTGTCTACCCACACCAAGCTAGCCAGAGATGATAGACTATCACTGGTTAGACTGATGTTGATTTACTTGTCAGTAAGCCAGTAACATCAGTGGAAACAGAAAGAGAGGACTGGTGCTCTTCTCCCTTCAATTTAATGCCACAGAACCATTTCTGGGTCCTCACTGGCAAAACATTCCTGCATATAGTTTTACTCCTGATCACTTGAAGGAGATGTGAGTAAATCACTTGATATCTCAAAATCCACTTTCTCTTTTAGACCATAGGATTATACACTTAGATATGGAAGGAACCTTAACAAAGCTATAATTGGCAATAATTGTACTTGGGACAAATATGGGGTAAGGGATGGGAGAAATGTGTGACTCTGGATTACACAAGATTTCTACATTACTGAAGGATTGGTTGCTGCTTGGGGAGGAGGGATGTAACTGCCAAGGGAAGGAAGTAGGTCCCTGGTCAAAGCTAGTGTTATGGATGAGGCTGAGCCAGAACTATTAACACCCTCATTTTACAGATGATAAAATTGTGGTGCATAGATACCCAGTCATTGACCTAAGGTCATACAGGTACTGAGTAGACTAAAACTGAACTCAGGCCCTCTTACTCTAAATCCAACATACCTACTGTTGACTCTGCCTTATTTTACATAGAGGCCAGGGTGACCCAGCAAATGAGCCATATAAAGGACTTCAAGCTCTTTCGACAGGGTTGGCCTAACTGAGAACTATTACTGGCATAATTCTCCTAGATGAGCAAATTCTCCCTCTAAATGAAAACACAAGTCCAGTCCCTATCCCTATCCTTTTTATTGCAGTCAGAAACTCTGTTGTACTCCACATAACATTTTGACATGGAGTAGAATCATTCAAATGCTTAAAGAGTGTCATATTCTTTTAGCAGGTACTAGAAGAAACTGGGAGCTGGAGACAAGATCTGATTCTCATGAACATCCATTAGTGGCTATGGGATTTCTATATCAAAACTATGTTTTCACTAAAAAGGATACCATTATGTTCAAAGTCTATGAATTCCTATGGCAGCCTCAAAGGAAGAAAAACATTTCTTGATCAAGGATATTATACAATGCACTTAGCACTGATATTGGATACCATGTCAAATATAAAAGTAATGTTCATGAACCATTGTCCAGAGGACATGTTTTAGTTGGTTTTTTTTCCTCCCAGAAGTAGAAATGGATGGTTTTGTCCATGAATTATCTGCACTCTGGGGCTTGTATCCCCTTGAGACTAATGGCACATATTTGCAAGATGACTGGCTGGCGTTAGGTATACACTCTCTGGCCACAAAACAAAGTTAACTGACCCACATGGGAATCAAAAGCCATGACCTTGGCCTCATTAGCCCCTTGCCATTAGCCACCTGCGATAACTGGTCACAGACAGACAAGGCATAAGGAGAGATGCTGTCATGTGATTTTCCCCATACTGGACTTCCATGGGTGTTGAAACATATGCTTCCAGGAAATCCTGTCAGAGTCCAAGTGTGGAACCTCTTAGCACATTTTCATCAGCAGTGAAAACAAGAAAACCCAACTGGATGTCTGAAAAGCATCAAGAATAAAAAGTTTAAGTAGCTTCTAGGATCCATGGTGTCTAAAGTCAAAGAGCCCTGATAATGAGTAGAAATAGGGTGCTGTAAGTCTGCTAATTTTCACAAACCTTGCTGTTTATCGGCTACTACTCACGAAAATCCTTCCCATCATGCCTAGATCCAAACATCCAGGATTAAACAGTAATGGTGACACCTGACACCCAGAGACACCACTCTCAGCAGCTGATGGTGCTCTGCACACCTGATCTCAGAGGTCATAGAAATCACATAACGTGAGCCCTAGAAGGAACTTTAGAGATGATCTAGCCTTTTATGTGGCAACTTTCTCTTTTTAATAAATATTGCCATACTTACCACACTGATAATATGATATGATAATCTACATAAAGACTTATTAGCTAGCATTTTATTCAAGAAAAACTAAGAATTGTTGTAATACACAAAATCTCAAGCATACAATAAAAATATAAATAATAAATAAAACTATATAAAAATAATGTAAACAATTGCTTTACTGGATTCACTGTTGTAGGATTATCAATTTTGGAGAAAGAAGGAACTTCAGGAAGCATCTAGTCTGATTCCCTCATTTTATACTTGAGGAAACTGAGGCCCAGAGAAGTTCAGTGACTTCCCAAGGTCACACCAGTGACTAGAAACAGAGTCAGGATTTGAACTTAGATTCTCTGATTGCAGATCTAGCATTCTTACCTTCCAAGGACAAAGGGGGAAAGTAGCCATCCTAAAACCCACCCTCTCAAGACTTTAGTGTCAAAAGTGGGGTTGTCTCTTCAGCAACTAAATGTGGGCTCCGATGGGCCTTTGGTTATTCAATGTCCCTGCATGGGATGGTCCCAGCCTTGCCTCTGGCTCAAGATCCTCCTATTCCAATAAGGGGTGGGAGGCTCCAGGTCAATACAAAAATGAAAAACCCCTGAGGGTCCTATGAGCACAGGGCATGCTTCAACTACCATGAATATTTACCTCCTCCCTCCAAGAAAAGGCCCTCTTTCTCCTCCTCACCTATCACCCTGGAGAAACCTACATTGGAAGCACTTGCTGTACTCATTGATTGGTGACTCCATGACCAGATCCACAATTTAAGGAAAGACCCCTTTTTCCTACCGTGCCCTTTTTTTTCTACCACTCCTCCATTTTTCCTTAGAATATAAGCTCCTTGAGAGCAAAAATTATCTTCTTGACTTGTTTTTGTATCCAAGTATTTAGAACACACTCAATCAATCAATATTTATTAAGCACCTAATAGCCAGTGCCAGGCACTGTGCTAAGAACTAGGGATACAAAAAGAGGTAAAAGACAGTCCTTGTCCCCACGGAGCTTACAATCAAAAGCGGGGGAACAACAAGCAAACAAATATATACAAAACAAGCTATGTACAGTATAAATAAGAAATAGTCAACGGGGGAAGGCACTGGAATTAAGACAAGTTGGAGAAGGCTTCCTGTAGAAAGTACAATTTTAGTTGGGACTTAAAGGAAGCCAGAGAAGTCAGTAGTTGGAGTGGAGAAAAGAAAACATTCCAGGCATGGGGGACAGCCAGAGAGAATGCCTGGAAAACTGATACATACTCTGTGTGTGAGTGTGTGTGTGTGTGTCTGTGTCTGTCTGTCTGTCTGTCTTTCTCTGTCTCTGTCTCTCTCTCCATTCATTTGTGTTAACTCACTTCAGTTTTGCCTTCACTTTAAAAAGTAGATACTTTTTTCAGAGCTTGTTTAAAAAATTCTGTATCCTGCGACACCCCCCCTCCCCCCAAGAGGAGTGTATCCGACATTTTGGAAAACCTTGACCTAGTCTTACCATCCCCATTTGACAGTTAAGGAAAAAACTATATACCAGAGACGTATGTCCCTTTCACAGAACCCAGAAGGAAACACGTGAGAAAGGAAGCAAGGAAAGAAAGCTGTATTGTGAACCTTTCTGCCCCATCTTAAGTAGGATATGATGAATCAGAAAAAAAGGAGTGACTTGGGAATCAGGGAGTAAATGTTAGAGGTATAAATACACCGTGTGACTTTCACAGAGTCCACCTACAGAGGGAACACCTGCTCAGAGGCCTTAGGGGAACCTTCTCAGCCTCCCAGGCTCCAAGGAGGGGGTCACCAACAGGAGAGAGGTATAGAAGAAATATGTGCAACAAGGTTTAACTCACAATGCTTACTCTGGAAGTGCTTCTGTCTGCAGAGACTTCATGCAGAACCCTTGTTCTCAAAGAGGACCGATGACATCACAAGGGGGATGTCTTAACTTGTTCATGAATTGGATTAAATTTAAGGGAGGCAGCCTCACTCTCTCCTCCAGAGTCACCAAAAGAGGCATAGAGAGAAGTGAAAAAGAAAGAGAAGAGAAAAGGAATAGATGGAGAAAGCAGAAAAAAGAAAGGGGGTAAACAGCTGACCCAGTGGAATAGAACCACCGATCTGGCCTCACATACTCTCCTCTCTCTCTCCCAAGACCATGGGTCACCTCCCTGGCTGCCTGGTAGGAGTTCCTGCTAGGGATTAGAACAAGGGCCTGAAGCACTCCTTCCTGGCACCATGTGTCTCTTCTTTGATGGCCTCTGCATGGAGTAGCTACCTTTCAGGTGCTTTAGAAATTCGAGAATTTACTGGCAACCTGGGATTTGGAATTCAGAAAGAATTCCATGAGCATGATTTGGGACTTGGGATCTTTAAGCCAGAAGGTAGACTTGAGGCATGTTGAGGGACAAACAAAGTCTGAAAAAAACAAGTTAGGAGGAAAGAATAGGGAGACTTCAAGAACTGATCAACAGTAAAATGAGGAGACCTCATGTCCTAGCCTTAGCAGGATGTGCCAAGCTGGGCCAGGCAGAATGGGGATGAGGTGCAGATAAGAGTCAAATGGAGACACAGAAAGGAGAAAGTGAAATGAGGACTGACCTTCATCAGAGAAGGAAAAGGGTAAAAATGAGGAGGGCCATCGTTCTCCACATGTCAGAGCAGAAAACTTGGGCTAGATACCAGTTATAGCTACCTCTTCAAGGGCTAGAGGAAATTCCCAATGAAGTTAGATCTTTTTCCCAACTTCCCCTCTCTACATCTGTCCAGTAAAGGACACTGTAATATATTCTGTCCCCTTCTTTTGCTTAAATATTTCCTTTATCCTAATTTTTGCCTCAAACATGAAGAGGCCAGGGTCTAGCTAGAGTTAAACATAAATTTAAATTAGGACAGAGAGTCAAACTTCTGCCTGGATGTTAGGAATTTTCCTAAGTGGGAGCTCTGTTATTGTGATAATACTGCTAACTTTTCATCTGATATAAACTCTATAAAAGAACAGAGGAGATCAAGTAGACCTCAGAGGCCATTATATTGCCCTAGTCTAAAAAGCGAGCTAATTGTTGTAACAACATGGAACTGATTAAATCTCCAGAGAAAAAGGGTAGGGAGGAGAGGGCAGTGACCCAGAGAAAATATTGTGCACTAAACCTCCCCATGACAATCCACCCACGTCCTGGTAAGAGATAGGCACCCTCTGGGAAAAATTTCATTTTGCTACTATCAAGAAGGGAGGAGAGAGCAGGAGGGACTGAGTACTGATTAACAAAACCAGCCCTCCACAGTGACATTCATCCCTACTCCTTTCAGTGTTAAACAGGTGCACTCTCAAAAGGAATAAAGGATGAAGGGGACTTTTTAAGCATTAAATGTGCTACATACTTAGGAGAAGGTACTGGCCTCTCAGCCTAGTGAGTCAGAGACGCAGACTGGCTGGTGAACCACCTCCAAAGCACAGAGACAGAGCAGGCCAATGTACCCTTGCTTGCCCCAACTGGTGAACTGTTTGCTGCAGTGCTGCCAGATCCCAAACGTGATCTAAATGGATAATTCGTTACAGAGTGAAGCTTTCTTCCTGCCTCCTCCTCACATTTAGAATGTGAGAAAACCCTGCTGTTTCTGTCTGTTGCATTGCTTTGACAATGCACAGTATCCTTAAGTGGAACACTTGCAACACCAGAACCAGGAGATACATTAGTTCTATTGTCTCCATTTGACCAGGTGGGTAAACCGAGCCATGTGGAACTTTCTCAACTTATCTCAAGTCACACTAGAAGTAATTAACTTACTAGTAGCTTTATTAATTAACTTATTGGTAGCTCCCAATTCCCTGGTCTATTAATTAACTCAAAGGTTCATAGATTCAGAACTGGAAAGGACATTAGAGGTCATCTAGTACAACTTTCTCATGTTTTACAAATGAGGAAACTGAGGGCCCAGATATTCAGAGTGACTCATCCAATG
This sequence comes from Bettongia penicillata ogilbyi, assembly GCA_023548195.1. Classification (NCBI taxonomy): domain Eukaryota; kingdom Metazoa; phylum Chordata; class Mammalia; order Diprotodontia; family Potoroidae; genus Bettongia; species Bettongia penicillata. The sequence goes on from JAJHZJ010000570.1 coordinate 5,372,437, forward strand.
TCACACATATAGTGAGGGACAGAGCTGGGATTTGAATCCAGATCATCTGACTCAAAAACCAGCATTCCTTCCACTGTGATGTTTCCTAGTGAACCCTGCCTAGAACTCATTCTTTACATCTTACCTCAAATTCAGTCCAATTCCACAAATGTTTATAAGCATCCATTGTATGTAAAACTATGCATTGGCCCTACCTTCCACTCTAACTGGAGGGGGGAGGTTTGGGTTCTCTCTGAATCTCCACCCTCCCTCCAATTAGAGTATAAGTTTCCTGAAGAGCCACCCGCACGTCGGCCCTCCCACGCGGGACTAGGGTCACCACATCCAGCGGAAAAGACAACGCCTGACGAGGCGGGAGGCAGCAAGCCCTACATCCAAGGACCGCGGCCTAGGTGAACTGGCAAGGGTCCCGTGTGGACCCACCCAACCGGGGAAAACGCAGGCGGAACAACATCAGCCACAAAACATCGATTAGAAGCAAGCGCAGGCAAAAGACCGGCGGTAAGCCTGGAGACACCGCGGCCAAGCAGACCACTCACATGGTAAAGCCCAGGCGGGCGCCTGCCTAGGGAAAAAGAATGGCCAGAGAGGAAACACTGTAAAATGAGCCCGGGAGGACTGGAGGTCTGTGGGCAGCCTCCTACAGCTCCCAGTATCTCCTCCTGGCTCCATCTCCTCATTGCTACCATTGGCCACCACTGGCAGAGCTGAGGGGCAGCTAGGTGGTGCAGTGGATAGAGCACCAGTGCAGGAGTCAGGAGGACCTGAGTTCAAATCTTGTCTCAGATATTTGACAGTCACTAGCTGCGTGACCGTGGGCAAGTCACTTAACCCCAATTGTCTCATTCTGGGTCATCTCTAGTCATCCTGATGAATATCTGGTCCCTGGATTCAGATGACTCTGGAGAAGTGAGGCTGGTGACCTGCACAGCCCTCCCTCACTCAAAACAAAGTCAAGTGCAAGTCATGTCATTATTTCTCTGATGGTATGATCTTCTTCAGCAACGAAGGACGAACACACACACAAGTTTCCTGAGGATAGGGCCATTGTATAGTTTTCTCTGGAGCCTCTGGGGTATGGCACTACCTGAAGCTCCTGGGAGAGAAGTTCAATAATTATTCTGTCTCCAAAATAATAGTAGTCATGGCAATGGTGATGGTGAGAGAGTATCTTACTTTGTCTATCTCTTTGAGCTCTTGCAAGGTCTTTTCTTATGCCCTGTTTTATTGGAACCTCACAACTGGAACTTTAGGAAGAGGGGAGGCAGGTTACAGTACTCATGGGATTTTAGGACTGGAAAGGCCTTAAAGATCATAATATCTCACAATCTATAGCAATTTGAGGTCTACAAACTACTTCCATTTAAAAACCGTGTGACATCAATGCAGATGTTATGTCCTCCACTTGAAAGAGAGCAACTAGGTGGTGAAGTGGATAAAGTACTGGCCTTGGAGTCAGGAGGACCTGAGTTCAAAACCAGCCTCAGATACTTTCTAACTGTGTGTCTCTGGGCAAGTCACTTAACTCTGTTTGCCTCAGTTTCCTCATCTGTAAAATAAGCTGGAAATGGCAAACCACTCCAGTATCTCTGACAAGAAAACGCCAAATGGGGTCAGGAAGGGTTAGACACTACTGAAAAACTACTCAACAATAACCATTTGACAGGAGGAGGGAAATAAGATTTACAAGAGGTAATGTGAACAGTACTAGATCACCCAACTACAGTTAGTGGCAAAGGGGGAAGCTGAGACTCTAGGGCTACTGACTCTACCTAGTCCTCTTTCTAACATAGCTTCCTCCCCTGCTCATGATATTGGCAGATCTTCTCTTGCCCACTGCAACCTTTCTCAGTTTCTTTTCTCTCAGAATATTGCTGCTAAAGATATATATATGTATATATATATATATGTATATGAAGATATATATACGTCATCCCTCAGTCCCCATTGTTCCCTCTCTTCAAATTGGCCCAGCTTCTCCATCCTGACTCTTCTATAAAATTCAAGTTTGACTATCCAGCCCATCTGTCTTTCCTCTAATTTCCTCCCACTCACCATCTTCCTCCTTTTTCTTGGCTCAGCTGGGACATCCTCCCCAGCAATGAGAATGCCATGAGGTGAAGGGATAAATGCCCCAGGGAAAGGTGTCTCCAGTCCTACTCCCAAAGGCAGATCTGTTTCCTGCCTGACTTTAGAACCTTCCATCTGTACCTAAGTAATTCCAAAATGATTCTCAGAAGCATCCTTTGAAACTAGAAGCAAGGAAATTTAAGATGAGTTATAGATGATACTCTCCATATCTCACATTTCTGTAGGGTTTTTGTGTATGTATGCAAGTGTGGATACTTATACATACTTACACATGCATACATATACATGTGTTTATACATGTGTGTGGGTGTATGCAAGACTTCCCAAAAGTCTTAGTGCAGTTTTAAGCTTTAATTGCTTAAAAGTATAGCTTAAATTCATCATAAGAAATTTGGGATATGCTCTATACATGTGGACGGATGGATGAATTGTTGAATGGATGAATAGATTGGGACTGGATAGATGAATGTCTTAAACCAGTCATAATTTCATTGGTGTAAGGCACTCCAAATAAGAAAACTTTTTCAACAAATAGGATATGGATAGCAATTACTTCTAGAACTTATGGACTTGGAGATTTGCCTGAAGGTACAGAAAGGTTCATTGAAGTGGCCTGGGTCACACAGCCAATATGCAAAGATTTGAACTTGGTCCTTCTGACACCAAGACCATGTGTCCATTCACTAGACCACACTGCCTTTCTCTAACAAATTTTAGGGCTTACAGAGCACTTTCTTCACAAAGGCTATGGGAGGTAGGCAGTGCAGATACTGTCATGCCCATTTTACAAATGAGGAAACTAAGGGAGGCTCAAAGAGGTTAAGTGGATTGCCCACATCAGTCACACAGATAATAAATGAGAGACTTAAGCCTATGTCTTCTAAGACCAAATTATCTTCCCACTATGCAAGTGTGAATTCAGATAACTCTCACCTTCAAAGAAGTCTTATAGGCAGAAATTAGATCAATTAATGGGTGACAAATCCACAGTAGGTGGAGAATCAAGAAGTCACTAAGCCTAACTTAATACCCCTAACCTTTAGATCATGGAAGGCAATCAGGCCCTCCCCCAAACGGACCCTCTGAGTCAATGTTAGAGACGGGTCCCTGGGCTGGATTAATATAGGTATGATCCAACAGGGCTTGGCTTAGCTTCTCATTTGGATAGCTCATCTCCCTCTGCGGCAATGTGTTCTATACCCTGGTCAAACCTCACAACATCTCTCAGCCTATGTGGGGGAACGAACCAAAGCCAAGTCATGACCTCTCTCCTTCCTTATAACTCTGCATACCTGTATCCTGGTTGAGAATTGTTTCTTTTGCAGATTCTCCAGACCAGACCTATTCCCGTAGCCTGACACTAGGTTTAGTTCACCTTGAAGGGTTCAAGTAACATCGTTGTCCTGGTCATTTCGATGCTTTATTAGGCATTCGTAAACTCGTGTGGTCTCCTGCCTCTTCATCTTTGTCCTGTTCTCCACCTCCCTGCTTCAGCTAATCTCACCTGCTGTGAGACCATACACTCCTCCTTCACTTCTGCCCCAGGCCGCTGCATCTAGCACGCCCTCCCCACCCCACAATGGTCATATTTTCCAATTCTTTACTTCATTCAGACGTAGAAATTTCTTTCCACCTCTACTAGGATTTTCAGTGTCAGTGGAAGCTTCCTGAAAACCAAACCAGAAAATGCAGAAGCTCAGAGGCCTCACGGTCTGGTATTTAATGGCTAAATTGTGTTGTCCAGGCAACACAGACTTCAAGCCCAGAGGGCCAGGACATGACTTAATCTGTGTTTTGTCCTATATTGGCCTATGCTGTGGGGGTTCAATAACAGATATGTAATAATAATGCCTGCTCTCTTGTCTAGCTTAGCTTTAAGTGACCTGACTGATAGAGCCCCCGTTTGTCCCCTGAGGAAATTATTCTCTCATCTAATACATGTCTCTGTAAGGAAATTGTTTTGCTTATTTTACTGTGGTCCCAGGCTCATTGTATAAGCTTTTCTTTGCCATTATTTGTATATCATCAAAACTGTCATTGTAATAGTAGTAATTTCTTATATATCACTTTAAGGTTTGCAAATCACTATAGATAGACTGCCAGACCTGGAAACAGGAAGTTTCAAATCTGGCCTCAGATACTTACAAACCATGTGACTCTGGATAAGTCATTTAACCCTGTTTGACTCAGTTTCCTCAATCTATAAAATGAGCTGGAGAAGGAAGTAGCAAACCATTTCAGTATCTTTGCCAAGAAAACCCCCAAATGGGGTCACAAAGGGTTGGGCACAGCTGCAAAATGACTAAACAATATATTTCATATCTCATTTAATCATCACAAGAGAACTGTAAGGAAGGCACCATTTTTATCCCCATTTTACAGATGAGGAAACTGAGGCTGGAAAATTTAAGTAACTTGCTCAGGGTCACAAAGCTAGGAAGTGTCCCAGAATTATCACTCAAGTCTTCCTAAGTCCAAGTCCAGTGCCCCATCTGCTACACCACCTTGCTCCCTCTTGAATTTCATCTTTCTTCTCAAATGATGCCAAATAAAATCCTTTTCCTCTTCAGTGACTTTGCCAACACTTTTTTAAGACATGATTAGAATTTTCTTCTCTTCCCTTTCATGATCACATCATCATGTCTTTCACCAAGGAAGCACCAAGGCAGTAGATGAAAAAGGAGAGGAAGGAAGACTGAAATAGGGACATGATAAAGACAAGATGACCATGATTTTCCTGTCACATAGTAGGTCCTTAATAAATACTTGTTGATTGGTGGTAGTGGTAGTGGTAATGGTGGTGGTGATGATATCACTTTTGTAGAAAGGATATAATAAGTTATCAGAGAGATATAAAGATTTGAGTTAATTAAGCAATCAAAAGTATGAGATTTTGAGTGTGAGTTGATTTGTATTGCATAGGATCTTAGAGTCATTGGATGAAAGCTAGGAAGGGAAGGCCATCTAATCAAGCCCTTCATTTTACAGATAAAGAAACTAAGATGCAGAGAAACTAAGTGACTCATTATCCTGCTTTATAACAACATCAAGACAGGAAGTGGTACTTTTAGATATCTGTATCACCAGAAAATTTCTCTACCAACAATGTATTACTGGAATCTATTTCAATAATGAAACCTTTATTCTTATAATATATTAAGACCAGATTTGACTATGCTAATTTAGAAAATAACAGTAATAATAATAAAAGTCATTCCAGTTTGATGTTTTTAAATTATGAGGGCTATAAAGATGGTGCAATTATTTACCCAGCACCTTAATCTGAAAGAGCTCAGATTGCTTTGCAGACATTTACTCATCCATCCTTATAATATCCCCATTTCACAGATGGGGAAATGTTTCCTTGGGGAGCAGACCAAACAAAGACACAGATGAGCCAGTAGCATCATATCCATAGGAAGACATATGAGTTCCAGAGGAAAACATTTGATACCACAGAAGGCAATCATTACGAGCTGCAAGATAGAGCCAGAGTAGGTGGAACTGTACAAGAGTAAAAGATGAAGCAGACTGACTTTTTCATGTTTTTATTCACAGTAATCCAAGTGGGAAAGACCATTCAGCTGTTCAGCAGAGAGACTGGGAAACCAGACTGGGAATACAGAGCCATTTTGTGTGGCACAGAGGAGTGGGGAAGTCATAAGACTGATTTCTATATAAGATGGGCAAAACCGAGAAGGGTGAGAATTAAGATGTGGCAATGACAAAGCCATGCAGAATGGAGAGCCAAAGAAAACCAATGTGACAAACTGAGGAGTGATAATGACTTGAAACAGGGACACAAATAGGGAACTATAGATAAGAATACTTAAGAGGTTAGAAGATGAGGTGCTGGGATAAGGCAGAGAGAACCAGTTAACATAATAAAATCCTGTCTGGGGAGAGGGAAAGAGCATCAGAAAATTGATCTGAAAGGAGAAAAGACAAAGTCAGAGCTGCAAAGCCCAAATGTGATCAACAGGGAGAGTACAGGGATGGGTGAGGAAAAAGATATAGCATAACAGGGCTCACAAATATGGAGCAGTATGTGAGGGCCAGGCTTAGGGGAGAAGGAAAGAATTTAAAGGAAATGAAAAAAAGGAGACATTGTCCTGGAATCTTAGAGTAGGAAGGGACATTGGAAATCATCCTGTCCAACCAACTCATTTTTAAATGAGAAAAATCAAGGCCCATCTAGCCTGTGATTTACTCAAGATCACATAGCTAATTTGTGACAAAGCCAGGGTTAAAATCCATGTTTCTCTATTACATCATACGGTAAAGGGGCCCTTTTAGCTGAGCCAAAACCAATTTTCCTTGGAACTACACACTGTATTTTGTGTCTTTGCTATACATTTATTGTGTCCCATTTCATACTGAATAACCAGGTCCCAATTGTGTGAATATTGAATCCCCCCATTATTTGAATTCATGCTGCGTATTTCCATTGGGCTATAACCAATTATCTTATTTTACATAATTATAACTTCAAATAGTATAAACTTGAATACATACTATGATGTCAGAGAATTTGTTATTTAAACTAGAGCTGGTTATGATTATTTGTATATGTGTTGTATCCCCCATTAAACTGTAATGCGATTGAGGGGACTGTCATTCATCTTCGTATCTACTCTCAACTCATATAGCAATGATTATTTGCAATAGTAGGGACTTAGTTCATTGACTTAAACTGAATGAATGCACAAACGAGAACATGAATGAAAAAGCACTTATTAAGCATTGTGCTAAGTGCTGAGGATATAAATACGAAAGTAAAGACACTTTCTTCCCTCAAGAAACTTATATTCTGATGGAAGAGACAATACACAGAGGAAATGGTGTCCAGGGAGCAGACTTTTGGTTCTGAATATTAGAGTGATGATGAATGAGACCATAAGGGAATAAATGGGTATAGTTCATTCAGAGGAACAAGGCATTCCAGAAATGGGAATGGCGAGAGGCAGTGAGAAAAAGGTAGAGGACAGGATATGCCTGTGTGCTCATGCTCAGCAAGCAGAAGAAGACTGGAGAATAGAAAGTAAAGAGAAGTGTAATAGCTAAGGCATTTCTGAAGTAGCAGCCAGGAAGAGGCTCTCATCCATCAAGACAGCATGGCCTCAGGGTGAAAAATTCTCCAGAGCAGCAAAGAAGTGGTCAGACAATAAGGAGAACTGAAATGAAATTAACTGAATATGTAATACCTCTCCCACCCCCCATCCTTATCCTCACCTATCAAAGCATCATGGTACAGTGGAGCATTAGGTTTAGAATCAGAGGACCTGGATTTGAAACCAACCACTAACATTATCTTTGTGACTTTGGACAAATCACTTAACTTCTCTGGGTCTTGGTTTCCCCATCTATAAAATGTGGGAGTTTGATTAGATGGCATCTAAAGTTCCTTCTAGTTCTCATTAATGATACTATCCTTATCAAGTTACAGTAAACATTAAAATACAGTCTTCTATTTCACTAAAGAACATATGAACACAGCCAAAATAGCTAATTCACTGCTTCTAAATTCCATTCACATAAGAACTGTTGTGAAGATGAGTCATAGCAAAGGAGGTCAACTATAACTTATGTCCCTAGTCCAGTACACAGCCTACTTTAGATTTTTTAAAAGTGATCTCACAGTCAAGACACCCCCCATCCTCTTCCCAGAATAATAATTTTGTGTAGAGGAGGATGCCACTGACCAACCATTATCAGGGCATGTGCTTTCCCAGTAGAGGGGATAGCTGAACTGAGTCAGTTTAACCACAGGCCAAGTTAAACCAGGTCAAGGTCATGGGCTCAGTCACATGACAGATAATTAGTTTTATACTGTTCCATGGCCATAGATTCTTCCTTAATCACAGTCATCTCATACATACTTGCTATTGGTCACAAGATAAACCCCAGAGGAGAATGGGAGTATACCAGAACAACCATCCCTACATCTAAACAACTTTTGTAACATAACAAGAGCACTGAGTCAATAATCAGGAAACTAGGGCATCTAATCCTAACTCTGAGTCCAGCTATTGCCTCATAGCTGGGTTACTTTGGTCTGTCATCTCATTTTCCTAAGGCATAATTCCTCATCTGTAAAATTAGTGCTTTGAATGTACAGAATTTATGGAATGGAAGGTAATTTGGAAGCCATCTAATCCAACCTACACTTGACTAAAAACCCTTCTCCAGCATCACTGACTGACTGTTGTCTGACTTAAAAAAGTCCAGTGGGAAGGAAATTTACCACATCTCAAGGTGGTCTTTCAGATAGTCCTAATTGTTAGGAAGTTTGTCTTTACAACAAACCTAGATCTCTTCAGCAACTTCTACCCATAGTTCCTGGTTCTGTCCTCTGGGACTAAGCAAAGCAATTCTTCATGCAGTAGTCCTTTAGACACTTGAAACAACTACCATAGTCCCCCTAAGGCTCCTCTTCTCCAAGTTCCATGTTCACAGTTCTTTTCATCAATCTTGAGGTCCTTCTGGATCTACCAGTCTAGCCACAGTGTTTAAAAAACAATTATCTTAGTCTGGTATGACCTATTCTTAGTGAACCCACTCTTTCTCTGAGTGATCAACCTCTTCTTTCTAAATAACTGAAAAGTCAAACTCAGGTGCATATAGTTTACCAACCGTGTCCTCTTCCCCTTTTTGATAATCAGGACATTTGCTCTTCTGTGGTTACTGCAGAAGCTCCCCAAAGCTGCTATGATCTTGGAAGATCCCAAGCACTGGCTCAGCAGTCACATCTGCCCTAGGGTGTGATGTTGTTCAAGTCTTGAAATGGTGACTTGAAATCATTGAGAGTAGCTAGGTGAATCCTAAATGCATCTTCTTATTTATCTCAGACCTTAAATCCTAATGCTGTTCCTCCCAGTAAATAGTCATTATCTTTCCAAGAGAAAACGGAGGCAAAGCAAGAGAGGAGTACTGCAACCTTCTCAACGTGATCCATTACCACTGCCCCATTCAACTTCAATTGTTTTCCTATCCCTTCTTTAACACTGTTTTTGCAGCTAATGCAGTTTTTTGGCTGTCTGTCCTTAGTGTTAATATCTGAAGTCTGAACTCATTCTGGGCATTAATTAATTAATTAATATTAGTTCCTGCATTAATCTTATATTGCACTTTCTTTGATATTCTGTACATGTCTCTACAAATTTGTCTCCTTACACAATCATGTAGATAAGTAAGTAGGTAGATAGATAGAATACAAACAACATGTATATATTCATATATACACATATAACCACATGTATACATACATGCATATAGTCATAGTTATTTTCCATGTCATAAGACCAATTTTTAATTCATATCTTTAGAACTTGATTCTCAAGAGCTCTTGAACCTTCCTGAGCCAATATGAAGCCATTAGATCATATTTATCCCTTCTTTAAAAATCTTTGAAATCTCCTATTTCTTCTCCTAAATATAAAAGGTTATCCTTCCTCCCCTTTTATCTATTCTGCTCCCTTGAAATAAGACCTAACTTTCCAAAACCACAGTCTAACTGTACATCCTGACCCTCTTAATCTGTTATTCCTAAGAAACCAAATTTACCTCCTTGCATTAGTACCTGCAGCTCACCTTGTTTATTATCCATATGTTGTACATTTGTGAATTAATATTTCAGGCTGTGGGTTTTATTCCTGGTTGTCTTACTGGATATCATCTCCCATGAATTACTGGTTCTCTCCTCTCCTCTTCTTATGGAGTACCTTTATGGAGTATCCATGGTACCAGGATTGGCAAGTCTATGTGGATCGTTTTCGTCTTCCTTCTGTGTTTTCAGTTTAAAAGCCTTTTAACCTGATTCACAAGACTCCAAGTAAATATGTTTTCATTGTCCCTTGTTAGCTGTATACTGTACTTGGCTAAGAGTTTCCATTATGGTCCAGAAATCCAAATCCTATTTTCAGACACTATTTTTCTAGTCATATTTACACATTTCAAGTCCGCCTTTCTTTTCTGAATCCCCTATTTCCTTTAGGCAGAAGTGATTTAAAAAACAAAAAATAAACCTGCCCACCTATGTTCCTGGGGTCTTCGGATTTCCTCATGATTTTATAACTCTTAGCAACTCTTTCTCTTCCTCTGGGATGGATATCAACTTGTATGTTGTCCACATATAGGTAATACATGATACTGAAAGAAACACAAACATAACATGCTTTTCCCTGAAAAATTCTACCTGCCCTCCGTACTTTCTTAAAATGAAGTCCTTGGTCCTTTGTCTTCTTTATAGGAACTCTCTTTAGGGACATGTCAGTAACCACCATGGAAAACTCCCTATCTGCTGGGCTGCAAGGCTCAGTCACTGGGACTCCAGAGACAGACCTAATTTATCTAGTGCAGGCTTCCCACCATTTCTCACTATGGCATGACACAACCTACTCAGCTACTTTTAATAACAGTTAGCACATTTCAGCTATGCTCTAATGCAGACAGAACTAATAAAAGTTGATCCACAAGCAGAAAAGTAATTTCCTTATTACATGTGCCTACTTCTTGGCTCTCCACTTAGCATAAGTGATGTCTATAGACCTATGGACCCTTCCAGCTCTGTCAATCTTTAAATCATCAACTTGGGGTATACATGATAACTGTCTTCAAAAGTTTGAAAGACTGTCTAATGGAAAAGGGATTAGGCTGGTTGTACTGCTGGAAGGCAGAGGTAAGATTTATTCTTGGGAGCTCCAGAGAGGAAGATTTCAACTTAATATGATGAAAAACTTCCTAATAATAAGGGCTATTCAAAAGTGGAATGAATTGCCTCAAGAACTAGAGAATTCCCTATTTCTGGAAGTTTTCAAAGAGAAATTAATAATCTACTTGGTGGGATATTATCAAAGGGGTTATAATTTTGGGTATGGGTAGGAAGAGATGACTATTGAGGTCCTTTCCAGCTCAGAAAGTCTACAATTTTATCAACTCTCTTGTTGTTCAGTTGTTTCAGTTGTGCCTGAGTCTCTGTGATCCATTTGGGGTTTCCTTGGCAAAGATACTGGAGTGGTTTGACATTTCTTTCTCCAGTTTGTTTATAGCCAGTGTCTGAGGTCATATTTGAACTCAGGAAGATGAGTCTTCTTGACTGCATGCCCAGTAGTCTATCCACTTATCACCTAGCTGCCTGTTTCAACGACAGATCCATGTTATTGTTTCTCATTGATCCCATATCAACACTGTGTGCCTTTAAGGAAAGTTTCAACTCATTCTAACACTGCTCAAGTCCACAGAATCACAGAACTTTAGAAGTAGAAGTAGAAAACTGATTTTCTCCATTTGATCTCTATAGCCTCTCCTAGCTTTACTAATGTTTAAATGACTGTGTTTGGGGATACATGATAACCGTCTTCAAAATCAACAGAACTCACCATCTCCCTTAAAGCCACTAATGTCACCACCATCTTCCAAGTCATTCAGCTCAGAACGCTCTATGTCTTGAAATCTTGTCAAGTCAGTAAGTCTTGTTGCTTTTTTCAACACAATCTTATTATTTCAGACTCTAGATATTAACTTGTCTAAACCTTTCCTGAAGTACAGATCCCCCTCGTTGATATCCCTGACAATCAGTTATCCAGTTAGAAGACCTTGAGTTGCAGATAACATAGCATCTCAAGACACAGCATTCTCTACTTTGCGACAACTCTAATTATAGACTCATAGACTGCAAGAACTGGAAGGAACCTTGGAAAGTATCTAATGCAATACTTTCATGTTCATGTGAGGAAACTAAGGCCCAGACCAAGTGATTTCCACATAGTCACAGGGTTAAGTAAGTGGCAAAGCAAGGCCTCCAATACAGTGTTTCTGAATGCAGATGCAATGCTCTTTTTTACCACACCCACCTTCTTGTTAGGAAGTTCTACCTTATGTTGGGTTGAAATCTGCCTCCCAATAGCCACCACCCATTGATCCTGATCCTATACCTGTAGAGCCAAGCAAAACACATATAATCCCTTGTTCACATGACAACCCTTTAAATATTTGAAAGCAGCAGTCATATTACACATGTCTTCTAGATTCCTGGTTAAACATTCCTAGTTTCTTAAATGAGCATCCTAGCACAAATTACCTTAACCTTAACTTTTGTGTGTATGTCTGTCATGGGTCCTTTTGGCCATCTGATGAAGCCCATGGACCCCTTTTCAGAGTAATGTTTTTAAATGCAAAAATTAAAATACATAGCATTACAAAAGATATTAATTATATCATAACAAAGTTGTATTTTTTCCATCTAAATTCAGGGACTCCCCTGAAATACATCAGTGTGTTCCTTGGATCCCAGATTAAGAATACCTGAACAAGTCATGATTTGGAATTTCATCTTAATTCCAAGGATATAGTCCACATACTTTCCAAAATGTAGGACCCCAAATTGAACATGATACTCTGACCATTGCTGAGAACAGTCCTGAGCGGACTTTTTGTACCTTTCTCATTGTATCCTCATGCTTCTCTTGTATTCTAATTATTTGCATATGTATCTTACTTCTCTGACTGATCTGTGAGCTCTATGCAGACAGAGACTTGAAATAAAATTTAAAAAATTTTAAATCTCACATTTATAGATTCTTTAATATCTACAAACATGTTCTTCCTAAGAACCCTGTGAAGCAGGTGATATAAGGATGGGACTAGACCTATAATATTACTGACATAGAGAACTTATTTATTTCTTCCATAGGTTTATTCCTTTATTGGAAGCTCATTTAAAGGGAGGTACAGGGGAGGCAGTCAAATCACTGTAGTATGAGATTTGTCAGAAGTAGGATGTCATTCCGCTAACTCTGAGTGTGACTCTCTATCCACTACCCCACACTGTCACTCTGATACAGATACAAGTATTATCATCTTCATTTTCAGATGAAGAAACTGAGGCACAGAGTGACATAAGGACTTGTCCAGAGGCATACAGTAAATGTCAGATACTGCTGCTGCAGATCATATAATAATAACAATAGCAAACGTTTCGATAGGTCTTACTATGTGCCAGACACTGCGTTAGGTGCTTTGTCATTGTAATCTCACTGGATCCTCCCAGTAGGTACTATTATTATTCCCATTTTACAAAGGAGGAAACTGATCCAGGCCATATCTTTGCATCTCTGTTGCTTACTAAGGACTGATCTGCCGAATGAATGAAATCCATGGCCTCCTTCATTTTACCATATACCTTCAACCCTCAGGGTCTGATTACCAAGTCTGTAGGCATCACAGGCTCTCTTCTCTCTCTCTCTCTCTCTCTCTCTCTCTCTCTCTCTCTCTCTCTCTCTCTCTCTCTCTCTCACACACACACACACACACACACACGCACACACACACACACACACACACACATCTCCTCCTGCTGCTGTTGCCCATCTTTCAGCCATTTCTCTGCTGGTGAGCATGCTCTTGAGGGGGTGAATGAGGAGAGAGAGAGGAGGGAACCATAAATTCAGCGAGTATTGTGACCTGTCAGCAGCTGTAGTGAAGGGTTCGTCTGGGGAGGGAAAGGTTAAGACTCAAATGAGGTTTGGGGATTATCTGTGCAATTCATTTCTCCCAGTGATCTCTGCCTCCCATTAGCATGGACAAATGAGACTGGCCGGTATCTATTTTCCATCTCCCCTCATCTTTCTTCTGAGCCACTCAAGGCACTTTAGAAAGATCATCTCATTCCTCCTCACAGCAATGCCTCTGTGGTGGACCTGAGGTGAGATTAATTTTCCCCGTTGCACAGGGGGGGAAACAGAGGCAAAGGGAGACAGACAGAGCAAGGAACAGGCTCGTGATCATAGAGCTAGTCATCAGCTGAGCTGGGAATAAAAACCAGTAGTCCTGGCCCCCCATCTATATCACCTGCCTCATTAAAGTCCCAAAGAAAAAACCTCCATTATAAACACTGGGCCTTTAAAATAGCATCCTTTGTGGCCTGCTGGGGCCCAGCGAAGAAACATTGTTCACTTATTTAATATTTTTTTCAAAAAGCTTTTGAGTCCGCCTTTAAAAACCCGTGTTAAATTTCTCGTCTAACGATTTGACTGCCTCTCCTTTAGCTCCCTTTAAACGAGCTGCCGATAAAGGAATAAACCTATGGAAGAAATAAGAAATAAGCCGCCTGAACATTGTAGCCCTTTATGCCTCTGCTGTCCATGCTGAAACCCCTCTCAAATGAATTGAGAGATAATGCTAATGGAATTATGCATTGTGACTGGATCAGGGGGCTGCCATTGGAAGATAAATGCCAAAGCAAAGCTAAAGCATTTAATCAAAAATAAACCCCTTGCATGTCTTCCTTCTTCATCTTCTTTTCCCTTCCAAAGGAGCAGCGGCCTCAGGTCTGCCACTGCCCAGGACTTTACTGGCTCTGCTGTTACTATCACCATTGCTGTTTTTAAATCATTTCATTTAGCAGAAGACCCCACCTTCCTCCTCCCCCTAAAAATATTTTTTAAAATAAAGATGGAAAATGGAGGCAAATTCAGTGAATAAGATTGGTCCAGAAAACTTAAGTTTGAAAGGGGAGATTTGACACTGTGGAAAACCCCACAGAGGATAAACTGTGTCTGCATTAATTGGAGGAGATAATATAGTGCTTATCAATTTTGTCTACGCTCAATTTTAATAGGATACAATCAGTGGGAGCTGTGGTCTGCCAATCTTGCAGCAGTTGACTCTCACAGGTGACATTAAGTCTCCCCAGGCTGATATTGAGTAGAAATTAGCAAGTGACTGCCTGCCATTCTTTCCCATTATCCCCACACTACCCCTCCTGTTCTCAGAGGTTGATGTGTTTCTAACTCAGCCTTGGAAATGGCTAGTCCAGGAGCCCCAATGGTCAAGCCAGTCTATGAGAATCATGTATCATCCCTTGACTAAAGATGATACTATCTACCACCAGTATGCAGATTTTGAAGATACTTTCCAACAATAATGATGGATTATAGTAATCCAACCACACCTTCTCCTCCCCTGCTACACATGGGTCCCTTGTGATCAATGGCAGGCATTTTCTGAGATGAATGGCCATAGTCTGTGTGTGTTCAATCATTTCAATCATTCTAACACTACATGTCCCCATTTGGGGTTTTCTTGGCAGAGATATTGGGATGGTTTGCCATTTGCTTCTCAAACTCATTTTACAGATGAGGAATTGAGGCAAACAGGGTTAAGTGATTTATACAGGGTCACATAGCTAAGTGTCTAAGGCCAGATTTGAACTCAGGAAAATGTCTTCCTTACTCTAGGGCTGACTCTCTATCCACTGTGCTACAATCTTGGGCTCAGATTCAGAACCAAATAAGTCTTTCAAAGTCTTTTGGTCTACAAAAGATATGAAGCTTGACCAAATCCCCGGTCTCTCTACAGATGCCAATAATCTCGGGGCATGCATCCCCCTTTCCGGAGCTGTATCAATATAAGACCCACTCTGTTGGCTCTATGATGGAACCCTAGGCAAAACTCTACCATCTTGCTAAAGGGGTAGTTAGATGGCATTCTAGATAGAGTGCTAGACATGGAGCCAAAAAAAACCTGAGTTTAAATCCTACTTTAGACACTTATCAGATGTATAACACTGGGTAAGATTCTTAAATTTTCTCTAGTTTCCTCATCTGGTAAATGGGAGTAATAATAGTACCTATTCCATGGGGTTATTGTGATCCCATTTACAGGGTATCCCAAAAGTCTTAGCCAAGTTTTAAGACTTTTGGTTCACCCTGTAGAAAGCACTTCGTAAGCCTTATGGTGCTTCATAAATTTTACTAGCTGTTATTTTTGCTAAATAATATTCTGTTGTAGACTATTTCTCTTTCTACAACTATATAACAGTGATAGCATTATGATGGACTCAAATGATACATTGCACTTGTCCTTCACCCAATCATAAATCAGATGCCCTTTGTTTTCCAAGCCATTAATGAAGATACATTACCTTTCCATATGACATCCTACTCTATGCTTCTGCTGACTGGAGGGGTTGTCCTCAATTAGGGACCTTTGTTTATGATCTTACAGCTTTTGTCTTGTCCCTGTGGTATGTCTTGGAACTAGCAAATACCTTTTCAAAGCAATATTATGGTTCTATGGACAGAGCTGTTAGAGAGCTATGTCACAGAGTCATAAGTACAGACCCTCGGTACAATGGTCAAATTGTACTGTATTCCAAGTCCAATCAAATGCTGCACTTGGGGCCAAAATGATTGGGGTTCAAGTTTTGTCTCTGACACTTATTAGCCTTGTGGTCATGAAGGCTTTCTCATCCTACTTCCTCATCTATAGAGTGGGGACAATAATACTTGTAATCCCTACCAGACAGGGTTGTTGGAAGGTCCAAAGGAGAGAATGTATGTAAAGAATTTTACCACATACATTTCCATTATGATTGCTCAATTTAGTCCAACCCATCCTCCAAAGATGGATATTTGCATAAGCTGTCCTAGAAAGATGAGTGTGTCACCTGTCCTGAAATATTCTCCACTAGGAGCTTCTATTGCCTCGTTCCAAAATGTCTAACAATTTTCACAAATGTAAAATTTGTCTTTCTGCCTCCTCACAAATTTCCACTGCTACAATGAAGGCCCATTTCCTGTTGTTTTTCCTCATCAAGGATGGGGAATAACTGATCTCCTTCTTCTCATAGGAATCCTCCACAGACAGAAAGGATAGTAATGACTGATTACTCTTCTTCTGTCATTACCATCATTACTGCAGCCTTTTCTTTCCCAGACAAATGCCAAGCCCTTTTTAGATTCGCTCACTAACCTCACTGATTGCTGACCTTTGAATCGGTCTAGTGACTCTCTTGAGATTTCTCCATAGCCAACACCACCAAAGAGGATGGAATTATGGAGGCCCCTTATGATAGGCACCAGGGGTAGCACTGGTGACTGAGGACTGGTCAGTTCTTACATATGATGCTCAATTCAACAAAAGCTGTTTTGGGCTGTTTCTGTCTATTGGCAGGGTAAAGAATTATGCTGTGCTAATTACTACCTATATGATCTTGAATAAATTATTTGATATCTCAAGATCTCAGTTTTCCCAAATGTAAAATGAGGGGGTTGAATGAAAAGATCTCTAAGGATCATTCATCTCTAAACCAACAAACTTGTATTGACTTCCTTTCTTAAAGACATTAAAACCTTGAGATACACAGTGCTTACATTGTTTGACTCTTTGTACTTAACAAAATATCAGTACTTTTTGCCCCTTTATATGCAGGCTCAAATGAGTTCATGCTTGTAAACCCCTTTATAAACCTTAAAGTACTAAATATATAACATCAGCTATTTTTTATTATTGTTACTATTACTATTAGACTTGATCTTCTCTTGTCATTTATAGAGGCAGGGAAACTGAGGTCTGATGAGACAAAAATCTTGTAAGGGTCAATAATGGAGTATAGAATAGAAATTTCTTTGTCTCTGGACCTATGTCCCAGAAGTTAAAGTTACCTTGATTCCCTTAGCTGCCCACCCCAGGCTAATACTTCCTCATTTCTCACCTCCCTGCATTACTTTGGGATTTCTTTGATTTCTCTATCATGCCCCAAGAAACTCGTTATTGGGGAAACAGTTGTCCTTCAAGAACCCATCTTCCTGAATAATCTATTCATCACTACCCTCTATTCCTCTGATTGGAAGGTGGAGCCATGAACTCCAAAACCTCCCTTTTACATCTCCCCATTTCCACTTGACTGCACTACTCTACTTTTTCTACCAAGCCCATGTGTTGGATATCTTTCCTATCTCATCTACCTTTTTGTCTCCTTTTGTGTACTATCTTCCCCTGATAGACTGTAACCTCCTTAAAAGAAGGGAATGTCTTTCTTTTTCCATATTTGTATTCTCAGAAATTAGCACACATTGTAGATGCTTAATAAATGTTTACTGACTGATAAGTTTACCCAACCACAGGTTATCATCATGCATTGGGCAAGAAATAAGGAAAAACCTCACAACTCAAACAGAATTGTGGATCCAAAATCGTAACATGGAAGGACTCATAGAGAGAGGATCAG
Organism: Bettongia penicillata ogilbyi; assembly: GCA_023548195.1. Taxonomy (NCBI): domain Eukaryota; kingdom Metazoa; phylum Chordata; class Mammalia; order Diprotodontia; family Potoroidae; genus Bettongia; species Bettongia penicillata. Next base: position 5,390,537 of record JAJHZJ010000570.1, read on the forward strand.
GAAATGTCCACATGAAATTATGCCTGCAGAATACCAAACCAGTCGCTGCAGTACGATCATTCAGTGGGAGTAAGAAAGAATCTTAAAGAGCAAGATTGATAACATCAGGTCTTCAAATCAAAGATATAACTAGTAATTTTGGTGTCTAGTAAAGGCAGCTCAAACTGTGTCTTCAAATAAACTTTATAATTTATGAAAAGAATATAAGAAGAAATAAAGACAAATTCAGTTGAGTAGGAAGGAAGACCCTGGGAGAAATAATGAAGGAAAACCCCAGAACACTACCCCTTCATAGAGTGGGAGGATCCCATTACATCTTGACATACTACTAGCAAAATATAGCAGAAGAAGAAAGGGTCAGGATGGGAAAAAAGAACTCATCAGGGCTACAGGTAGGGGAGAATTTATGGAGAAAATTTACATCTGGCATCTTCCTAGTTTTATGAATAATTCTCATTAACTAGATGGTAAGCTTAATTATTTCTATCCTATCAGAATGAAAGTGTTAATGAAATGTAAATGTACCAAAATTTTAAATTGCAGAATATTTGTATCATTGTTATTATTTTTAAATTTTCACGCTGCAAATTTTGGGTGTCCTGGGAAAATCCTCTGTTGCTCGATCCTAGTTGGAGTTCTGCTTCAGATGAATCTATATCAGGTCTGAGAACACCATGGTTGAGTTTGAAGTGGGCTAAATCAAGGCTGGGTTTATTTACCACAGATAAATAGAAGGGGGAGAGAGGAATTAATCCATTTAACTTGATTCCATCATAGAATTGCACATTTAGAACTGGAAATGGAAACTTACAGGATTGATTTCATGACTTACATGGCATTAAAATAATCCTCAGTGAAACAAACCAACCAAATTTCTCAGGCCAAGTTGTATCTGCCATATTATAGATACTGCCTGAAAGAGAAAATATAGAAGTCAAGACTCCCCATGCCCAATAACCTAAAATTTTGGGGTAGGGTTTTATATGTAGATGGAGAAATGACTGCCCACACATTTGATAGATTTCAGAGCTTTTAGAGCAATGCCCTTCATTTTACAAATAAAGAAATCAAAGCCCAGAGAACTCTATGACCATGATACCTTAAAAGCACCCAGTCTTAGCTGATCTTAGAAGTTAAGCAGTGTTGGACCTGGTTAGTCCTTGGATGGGAGACTGTCTGGATTTCTGGGCCCTGTCAGTTTTCCATTTAGAAGGTAGGTTGGTACAGTATCCTTCTGAAGTCAGATGACCTAGTTTTTTCATTTACTATCTAAGTGACCTTGGACAAGGTCAGTAAAATGGGGAGGTTGGATAACTTGACCTGGAAAGCCCCTTCTGGCTCTAAGTCTATGCTGTAATTTGCCCAAGGTCACACAGTTATTTATTTGCAGGGTGTTGGAAAAGTAACTAAATCAAAAATACTTTTCCCACTAAACGTCCAAAATTCCATCACTAGCAGAAGTTCCCGCTTTCCTTGTCCTTTAAGACCCAGACCTCATTTGTATTAATCAGGGGTGTCAAACACTCAGCCCACTGGTGGCCCAAATGAGATGTAATTGGGAATTATGAACAAAAACTAAAAATGCAATAAGAAATAGATAATGCTAATATGTGAGTTTCTAAGTTGACATGAAGCCCACAGGGATCCTTATGTATCTTTTTATTTGGTTTTGACAACACTAGTGTCAGTCTTTTCAATTTCCAGGTGTCTTCTTTCAAAATACACAAATTACCCAGAGGAGTAATATATTAAGTCCCTGTGTAGCTTAACATCAACAAGCATTTACTAAGTACCAGACACTCACGAAGTGCTACATATGATTGTGTCTATCACCTGTTAATTTACTCTGCAAAAAGAGACCATCGCAAAAATAATTATGAAAACTCATATTTATATGTCACTTTAAAGTCTGCAAAGCATTTTTCTTACAGCATCCCTATAATCAGGGTTTATTGTTTTTATTGTTCATGGCAGAGATACTGGAATGGTTTGCCATTTCTTTCCCTAGCTCATTTTACAGATGAGGAAATTGAGGTGGACAAGGTTAAGTGACTTGCCCAGGATCACACAGCTAGTAAGTATCTGAGGTCAAATTGGGACTCAGATCTTCGTGATTCTAGGTCTGGTGCTTTAGTCACAGAGTCACCTGATGTAGGTAGCACAAATATTATACAAATGAGAAAATTATGGCTTAGTGTTATAGTAATAAAACCCTCAAGTGTGAAAACCAATGAGTGAACTGAGAAGAGAACATTGTACACTGTAACAGCAACATTGTGTGATGACCAACTTTGATAGACTTAGCTCTTCTCAGTAATACAAGGATCTAAGACAATTCCAAAAGACTCATGATGGAAAATGCTGTCCACATTCAGAGAAAGAACTATGGAGTCTGAATACAAATAGGAGTACTGTTTTCTCTTTCTTTTTTGTTTGTTTTTTTCTCTCTCATGGTTTTTCCCTTTTGTTCTGATTATTATTTTACAACATACTAATGTGGAAATATATTTAATATGATTATACATGTGCAGCCTTATCAGATTGCATGCCATCTTGGGGACAGAGGAGGGGAGGGAGAAAATTTTAGAACTCAAAATCTTATAAAGTGAATGATGAAAACTAAAATTTAAATAACTTAAAATGTTTTTGGAAGCATGAAAGCCAAGGCTTGAACCCTGATGGGAAAGCTGGTTACATTTTCCATTATATCCTCAAATTTTATATATACATACACATGTAATATGTTTCATTATATCACTGAAGAGAGCACTGGACTATTAGGAGTAAAGGAATACTGAAAAGAGGTACAGGTGTGGGTGTGGAAAGGGAATGTAAAGAGTCTGAAAGTCTTATTTGACTTAATTCACAAGTTCATTTAGCACTGACTTTGGTTCCAGGCCTTCTGTATGGGATTAATGAGAGTATGTTACAGCATCCCTATAATCAGGGTTTATTGTTAGATCATTAGATGTAAGATTAAATTGTATGGGAATTATGAGAGACTACTCTAATTAGGAGATTTCTCACTAGCCTCAGTTTGAGCAAATCGTAAGAATGGTTTATCAGAGAAGAGACATGGCAAGCTAATCCCAAAGACTGATTATGGAAGGAAGATCAACTGAGCTATGCATGCAGGGATATGGCTAAATATCTGCTAACATAGAAATAGAGAATTTCCAAATTTCACAGACTTTCAGAGGTCACCTAGTTTAATCTGTTCCTCAGGAGAAATACCTTCTACAACATTCTCCAGCATCCCTCCCTCCTCCCCTATCTTCCTTCTTTCCATAAATATTTATTAATTGCCTGCTGTATGCATATCCCTGCCCTAGATGGATAGAACAAAGCCCCCACTGCGTTTTATTTACAGATTCATATGGGAACAACATGCAAATATAGATAACTATAATGCAAGTATTGCATGATGAGTCCATTAGAAAGTGGCAGCACGAAGTGCTCTCCAAGGTCTGAGAGGAAAGGTCTGCCTTATTTGCTAGGCTGGATGAAGCCAAACCAGTCTAATTTGTTTTGAATCTCAGTGGTTCCATAAAGATCAGAGAGGTGAGTGAAAGAGCGCTCATGCCCAGCCACTTCCTCCCTTGCCCTCAATGGGGCCATGTTAGCCTTAATTCTGAGACACCTGGAAGTCCCTGTAGAAAGTCTGCTTTCTCCTGTCACTTGTTAGCTGTCTGACGTGCGATAAGCTGCTCAGTGTCTCTAGACCTTAGTTCTTGGGGCCGTAACAATGAACGAATCCTGAAAAAATGTAAAATATGAAGGGAGGAGAGAATTACTGGGCTCAACTCAAAGATTTAAGTTTTCAGAACAGCAGCAATTCCCAGGCTCTTTGGGGCAGTGCCACTCACTTAATGACCCGCTCAGAAGATTAAATTGGTTTGTATTTGTAACATTATCAACTCTCCCTCCCAGCCCAGACACAGGCACAGAAATGGAGTGATATATTTCTTTTTAAAATTAAACTTAAAAATAATTTTACTTTTGAAATTTTTTGCAACACTGTCCAAATAACTAGCGACAGCCTAGAGGATCACAAAGCTCAGAGAAGGGGATCATTGATTCAAAGTTAGGGTGGAGGAGAAGATGGCATGGAAAGAAGTTAGGAGAACTGGTTCTGGTCAAATTTCTGCCAATAACTCACTGTGTGTCCTTAACAGCCTCACTGTACAACAAGGGGTTTGGTACAGTGTTTCTGTGTCAAACAATAGGAATAGCCCTGGCTCTGGGCAGTCAAATGCCATTGCTGAGGTAGTGTGACCTTTGGCCAGGCACTTGAGCTCTACTGTATCATATTCTCTAAGGTTCCTTCCAGCTCCAAATCCTGTTTCTAAGTGAATTTTCCCATCTTCTCATTATTTATTTATTCATTAGGGAAGAGAATTAGCATTTATATTGCATCCACTACATGCAAGGTACCATGCTAAGCTCTATTTTTTTTTTTACAAATTTTATATAATTTTATCTTCACAGCGATCCTGGGAGGTAGGTGCTTTTATTATCCTCATTTTAACAAAGGAGAAAACTGAGGCAAAGGGCAGTTAAGCAACTTGCCCAAGGAAACAAAACTATTCAGTATCTAAACACAGATCTGAATTCAGGTCTTCCTGACTCCTGACCCAGCAGCATTCTATCAAGTTCACCATCAGTTACCTCTAGGAACGATCTAAGAGGGGGGATAAGGTGGAGAGGGGAGTTATGAACAAAAGAAAGTTTTGGAAAGTAAGGAAAGAACTGACTTACCATTTTTGTCCTCATCTTACTATGGGAAGGAATTAGTAAGAAGTCACAGTCTTCATCATCAGGACTTTCCATCACAACAGAGCAAGAAAAATTATCTGAATGGCAACTCATTTGCCTCTCTTGGTTGTATCTTATCATCTTCAGGTTTGGACCTCATGGAGGATTTCAGCTCAATTTAATTCAATTTGACAAACATTTATTAAATAACTACTTTACTGGGGACTGGAGTGGGAATACCCTGAAATTCAAATGACTCTGTGATGTCATCAGCGTTGATGTATCCTCCAAAAATGCAGACTGCAACACAACACATCTGTCCACGCTTTTCAACTCTTATCCGTGTCCAGGATGTGTTGTATGTGGAGAAGGGAATAAGCATTTATTAAACACTACCATGTGCTAGATACTGTGCTAAGTAAACACTTTACAAATATTATCTCATTTAACCCTCACAACAACATTGGGAGATAGGTGATGTTATTATCCCCATTTTACAGATGAGAAAACTGAGGTAAACAGAGATTAACTGGCATACCAAGAATCACCCAGCTAATGTATAGCTGAGGCTGGTTTGAACTCTGGTCTTCTAGACCTAGCTCTCTATCCACTGTACTACCTAGATGTCACAAGTTCAATACAGGGACCATTCAACATGGAAGGTGCCATGCTTGTTATGTCTTGACCTCACTGGGAAACCAGTGTCTCACAAGGGCTATCAATTTATCTTTCTCTTATAACATATTGTCACATTCTCTTTTTTCCTCGTATTTTTTTTGATGGTGCCCTTCACCCCATTTCTCCTTTATTATATGTTACGGTCTCTTTATACCTACCTTCCATTGCCCTCTGGGTGACAATAATTTTCCATTCCTTGGGGATTATAACATTCCATTTCCAGAGCTATATAACCGGACTGGAATAATATTGGTATTAGAAATATAGGCCTTTGTCTTAAAGAGAAGTATAGGGTCATTAAAGGAACTCTGCAATTTCTCCAAGGTAATCCAACCCACTCTCCAATTGTGTTCAGTTCTGGATTCAACTCATTGTCTACTTTCATTTCAATACATCAACCTGAGAAAATGTATGTATAGGGGGAAAAAATACAAAGTTTAAATAAGTTCTGCTCTTATGTTTCGAAGTTAAGAATCTGAGTATAGACAGAAGTTCTTCTTTGCCTATAGAACCAAATAACTTTATTTAAGTTGCAAACAAGTTGGATGACAATGATGATAACTGATATTTATATAATGCTTTAATATTTACAAAGTACTTTAGCTACACTATCTTACTGAAGCCTCAAAGCAATCTTGAGATAATTATCATCTCTAGCTTTGTAGATAAAGAAATAGAAATTGAGAGATGTTACATGACTGATGTATGGCCACATGGCTAGTAAGTGTCAACCTTTCCTGACTTCAGGTCCAGCAGGCTATCTACTATGGCATAGGTATCACTAACTAGGACTTTTTTCTTCACCAATAGGAAATTCAAGAGTTGGCACTGAAGATAGAGTAACCTCTATCTGTAAACTCTGACTGTCCAGATGCAAATTCATCTATCCTAATGAGTGCATGGCACAGGTACCCCCTTTGCCACCATCTCATCCTGCCAGAAAATGGAATAACAAGCCAAGGGGACGCTTACAGAGCCCCTGGCACTGATACTTCCCCATCGTCATTGCTGCTGAGGTCAATACAAACATGGCTGGGAAGCACATATCCAGCACCATGAAAGATTATGAAAATTTAAAGGTCTCTCCATGATTTATGTCTCCTTAATTAAGGACTTTTAAGCCTTAATTAAAAAGTTACAGGAGTTGTCTTTATTCCTGAAAAATGTCTTTATGGTTGACTGCTTGAGTGAATTAAAGAGGATCAGGCCCTTTGAATGACACCACAGCAGTCATAGAGTTCCCCCCTTTTTTTAGAGGGAGGATGGGAAGGCAGCAAGAAACACCACTAAGAATTCAATCAAAAACAGCTTATATATGCCTTCATGGTTTTTCAAAAAAATTTTGACAATCAGTCAACTAATGGATAACACATAAGTAGGTGAGAGTCCTGTAAGGGACATATGGGGGCTAAGATTTTAATAGAGAAATAACATAAGGCTGTGGGAACACGAGCAATTATTTTTCCCTATTTGATTGAATTGGCTTATTGGCTTATGCCAATAGTGTATATACATATGTCAGAAGTAGAATGGGGAGGGAAGAAAAAACTCATTTAGTAAGCCACAACTATGTACCAAGAACTTGGATAAGTGCTTAACAAATTTACCTCATTTGATCCTTACAACAACCCTGGGAGGTAGCAACTATTATTATCCCCATTTCACAGTGTAGGAAACTGAAGCAAACAGAGTTTAAATGACCTGCCCAAGGTCACACAGCCAGTATGTTTCTAAGGCTACATTTGAACTCAGGTCTTCTGACTCCAGACCTGGCATTCTATACACTGAACCATCTACCTGTCACAACAGTGGGAAGGAGATTAAATGCCACCACAGAAATGGTTAGACTGCAGTCAATATTAGTCTTTACATTACTGTCAGGAAACATATGACTTAAATCTGATTATTTTACCTGACAGAAAAGGCCATTTGGCCTCACTGATACTGTATTCAGTGTCCATAGTAGTAAATTCATAGCTCCAAAGAATTCCCTCCCTAGGAAGGATTCCAAGAAAATTTCTAATTCATCCTCCTAATTAAAAAAAGAGGCTAAATTGACAACTGGAATGTCAACTTTTTAAAATGCTATTCAGGGAAGGAATTTTTTGAGCACACAACAGAATAATGAGAAGATGTTTGAATCCTAACTTTAATCATTAGGACAATGGAATCAGCACAGCAGAGCGTACTCCCTTTGAAAGTGGAAGACTTAAGTTCAAATCTTGGCTCTACAAGTTGTATAAGCTGGGCTAGTTATTCAGCCTTTCTGAGTTTCAGTTTTCTCATCTGTAAAATGGGTACAATAACACTTGCATACTCTACTTACAACATTATTATAAGGGGCAAATGACACCTCAAGGAAAGAGTCAATGGAAATCCTTCCTCAGTATATGACATACCTGACCCATGCTCTATGCAACCCTATACTGTACCTCAACATATGATTTCATGAGCACTTCATTAAGCACTTATTAAGCACCTACAATGCACTAGGCATTGTGATAAGCACCTTACAAGTACTATCTCATTTGATCCTTACAACAACTCTGGGAATTAAGTGGTACTATATCTTCATTTTATAGCTGAGGAAACTAAGGAAGACAGTGGTTAAGTGATTTGTTCAGGGTCACGCAGTTTAAAAGTGTCTGAGGCTAGATTTGAACTCAAGTCTTCCTGGCTCCAGATCCAGCCTTCTATCCACTTGTGTCTCCTAGCTTACAGAGGGTGAAATTTGATTCTAGGTCTTTGACTAATAATCCAACATTCTTTGCACCATACCAGGCAATAATAGTTTACACTTCCATTGACCTTTCCAAAGTTCTTTACTCAAAACAGACAAGGTAAGTATTATTAAATCACTGTTTTCATAGATGAGGAAACTACAGCTCAGAGAGAAATAATTTGTACCAATGCAGAGGCAGAAGATTAGACTAGATGACATCTAAAATCCTTTCTGGTTCTCACTCTATTATTCTAATATAATGCCTATTTCAAGGGATATTCTGATAAAGGTTTAGCCTGTATTATTAATGTGGTTTCCATCACTTTCTTAAATTTAGACAATTAGCAAAACATCAGGTCAAGCTTTGATTTGTAGCACTTGCCAATTTCCAAGATGTAACTTCTCACACTGAAAATTTAATAATAGGTTCTCTAGTCAATTCAGACTGGCTCCATCCTACCTCTACCTGTTTCACTAGACTTTCCTCAAAGATTACAGATATCTTAACAGACAAATGGAATGTTATTTAAAGTGCAATTTGGGCTGGCAAACTTGTAGCTGACTTTTGTAGCTGTCATGCTTTGTTTAAGGTCGTTCTCCCTTTGAAGTCAGGGAGAGTGTGTGTTTAACTTGGATCTATAAGCATCTAAGATGACACTGAGGAGAGGACAGAAAAAGAAGGCGAAGATAAACTTTCTGTTAGAATTGTCAACTGTTATTTTATGAAGAAATATTATCAAGAGAATTCTATGAAGAATCTGTGAGGGAACTAGCAGTTTACAGTACAGTTCTGGAGAAACTGTTACCTGGGATGGCTAAAGGAAGAAGAAATAAAAAAACTAAAATAACATTTTCTGAAATGCTGAAACCAATTCTTATCTTGAGGAGAAATAGAGCATTCTTGAGAGGCTTCAACTGGTATCTTGAATGAACTGAATGAAAAGAAAGAAAAATAATGTGCTGTTATAGTGAAGATTTTTTTATTTATTGTCACATTTATTATTCATAAAAGATAATATACACATATGTATACACATATGTACCCATATGCATAAACACACAGACATATATTCACATATGTGGATCAACAGAATATTTACTTATTTATATTTTTATACCCATTTTATTTATTTTTAATGTTCTACAATCACTACCATAAAACTTAGATTTTTTTCCCCCTAACTACTCCCACCACCCCTCTCCCTCCACAAGACAGCATACAATTCTATATAGGATCTACACATACATTCCTACTGAATACATTTTCACTATAGTCATGCTGTGTAGAACTAAAATAAATGGAAGAAATCACATAACAAACTAAAATGTAATACACACACACACACAAATGATCTGCTACATTTTGCAAATGAATTTCATAGTTCTTTCTCTGGATGTGGAAGGCACTTTGCCTTAGAAGACCATTGGGAATTTTTTTTTACATCCATGTATTGCTATGAAGATTCAAGTCTACCAGAAAAAACTCTCATACACTGTAGTCATTGCTGTGCACACAGTTCTCCTGGTTCTGATCTTTTCGCTCAGTATCAGATCATATAAGTCTTTCCAGGCCTCTCTGAAGTCTTGCTCATCATTTCTTATAGCACAATAGTATTCCACTACATTCAGATAGCACAGTTTATTCAGTCATTCCCCAATTGATGGGCATCGCCTTGATTTCCAGTTTTTGACAACTACAAAGAGTGTTGCTATAAATATTTTTGTACATGTGGGACCCTTTCCCATTTTTATGATCTCTTGGGGATACACTCCTAGAAGTGATATTGCTGGGTCAAAGGGTATGCACATTTTTGTAGCCTTTTGGGCATAGTTCCAAACAGCTCTCCAGAATGGTTGGATGACCTCACAGCTCCACCAACAATGAATTAGTGTTCCAACTCTCCAACATCCTCTCCAGCATTTATCATTTTCCTGTTCTGTCATATTTGCCAATCTAATAGGTGTGATGTGGTACCTCAGAGTTGTTTTGATTTGCAATTCTCTAATCAAAAGTGATTTACAGCATTTTTTCATATGATTATGGATATCATTAAGTTCTGCCTCTGAAAATTGCCTATTCATATCCTTTGACCATTAATCAATTGGAGAATGACTTGTATTGTTGTACATTTGACACAATCTTCTATATATTCTATAAATGAGGCCTTTATCCTCAAGATTAGCTGTAAAAATTCTTTCCCAATATACCACAGCCCTCCGAATTTTGGTTGCATTAGATTTGGTTGTGCAAAACTTTTTAGTTTAATGTAATCAAAATTTTCCATCTTGCACTTCATAATGCTTTCTATCTCTTCTTTAGTCAAAAATTCTTCCCTTTTTCCATAAATCTGATAAATATGCTATTCCTTCCTCCTCCAGTTTGTCCATAGTATCAATCTTTATACCTAGATCATGTACCCATTTGGACTTTATTCTTGTGTATGGTGTCAGGCATGGGTCTATGCCTAGTTTCTGCCACCCTGTTATCCAGTTTTCCCAGCACTTTTTGACAAGCAGTGAGTTCTTATCCCAGAAGCTGGGGTCCTTGGATGTATCGAAAAGGAGATTGCTATATTCAATGCCTACTGTGTCTTGAGTACCTAGCATATTCACTTGTCTACCCTTCTGTTTCTTAGCCGGTACCAAGTGGTTTTGATAATTGCTGCTTTGTAATACAATTTGAGGCCTGGTAGCACTAGGCCACCTTCCCTAGAATTTCTTTTCATTAGTCCCATTGATATTCTGGACCCTTTTGTTCTTCCAGATGAATTTTGACATTATTTTACTCAGCTCTAGAAAATAATTTTCTGATAGTTTAATTGGTGTGGCACTAAATAAGTAAATTAATTTAGGTAGATTGTCATTTTTATTATATTGGCTCAGCCTACTCATGAGCAACTGATGTTTTTCCACTTACCTAAATCTGACTTTATTTATGCAAAAAGTGTCTTGTAATTGTTTTCATATAGTCCCTGTGTTTGTTTTGGCAGGTAAACTCTTAAATATTTATAATGTCTACCCTAGCTTTAAATGGGATTTCTCTTTCTATCTCTTGCTGTTGTACTTTATTACTAATATATAGGAATGCAGAAGATTTGTGAGGGTTTATTTTGTATCCTGCAACTTTGCCAAAGTTATTTATTATTTCAAGTAGTTTTTTACTTGAATCTCTGGGATTCTCTAAATATAACATCATATCATCTGCAAAGAATGCTAACTTCCTCTTTTGCCTATACTTATTCCTTCAATTTCTTTATCGTGTCTAATTGCTACAGCTAACATTTCTAGTACCATATTGAATAATAGTGGTAATAATGGGCATCTTTGTTTCACCCCGATCTTATTGGAAATGCATCTAGCTTATCTCCATTGCATATGATGCTTGCTGAAGGTTTCAGGTAGATACTGCTTATTATTTTATGGAAAGTTCCCTTTATTCCTATGTTCTCCAGCGTTTTTAATAGGAATGTATTTTGTTGAAAGCTTTTTCTGCATCTATTGAGATATCATGTTGTTTTTGTTAGTTTTGTTGTTGATATGATCGATAAAGCTAATAGTTTTCCTAATATTGAACCAGCCCTGCATTCCTGGTATGAATCCTACATGATCATAATGTATTATTCTTGTAATAAGATGCTGTATTCATTTTGCTAAAATCTTATTTAAAATTTTTGCATCTATATGAAATTGGTCTATAATTTTCTTTCTCTGTTTTATCTCTTCCTGATTTCGGTATCAAAACCATATTTGTATCATAAAAAAGATTTTGGGAGGACTCCTTCTTCCCCAATTTTCAAAAAGAAGTCTATATAGTATTGGAATTACTGTTCTTTAAATGTTTGATAGAATTCACTTGTAAATCCATCCAGCCCTGGAGAATTTTTCCTAGGGAGTTCATTGATGGCTTGTTCAATTTCTTTTTCTGAGATGGGGCTGTTTAAGTATTCAACTTCCTCTTCTGTTAATCCAGGCAATTTGTACTTTTTAAAATACTCATCCATCTCATTTAGATTGTTGAATTTGTGGGCATAAAGTGGTGCAAAGTAATTTCTAATTGTTGTTTTAATTTCCTCCTCATTGGAGGTGAGTTTACCCCTTTCATTTTTTATATTAGTAATTTGATTTTCTTCTTTCTTTTTTAATCAAATTGAGCATAGGTTTATCAATTTTATTAGTTTTTTCATAAAACCAACTATTTTATTTATTAATTCAATAGTTTTCTTAATTTCAATTTTATTGATCTTTCCTTTGGTTTTCAGTATTTCTAATTTGGTATTTATTTGGGGATTTTCAATTTGTTCTTTTTCTAGCTTTTTCAGCTGCATGCCCAAGTCATTGATCTCTCTTTCTCTATTTTATTTATGTAGGCTTTCAAAGATATAAAATTTCCCCTAAGAACTGCTTTTGCAGTATCCCACAAGATTTGGTAGGCTGTCTCATTATTATCATTGTCTTGAATGAAGTTGTTGATTGTTTCTAAGATTTGTTACTTAATCCACTCCTTTTTTAGGACTAGATTATTTAGTTTCCAATTGATTTTTGGATCTTTCCATGGCCTTTTATTACATATAATTTTTATTGCATTATGATCTGAGAAAGATGTATTGACTATCTCTGCCTTTCTGCACTGGATTATGAAGTTTTTATGCTCTAGAACGTGGTCAATTTTTGTATATGTGCCATGTACTGCTGAGAAAAAGGTATATTCCTTTCTATTCCCATTCAGTTTTCTCCAGAGATCTATCATATCTACCTTATCCAGAGTTTTATTTACCTCCTTAACCTCTGTCTTATTTATTTTGAGGTTAGATTTATCAAGTTCAGAGAGGGGGAGGTTGAGGTCCCCCACTAGTATAGTTTTGCTGTCTATTTCTTCCTTCAACTCCCCCAGCCTCTCCTCTAAGAATCTGGATGTTAAACCACTTGGAGCATACACGTTTAGTAATGATATTGCTTCATTGTCTATGGTGCCTTTTAGCAGGATATAGTTTCCTTCCTTATCTCTTTTGATTAGATCTATTTCTGCTTTTGCTTTGTCTGAGATTAGGATTGCTAACCCTGTTTTTCTTACATCAGCTGAAGCACAATATATTCTGCTCCAGCCTTTGACCTTTACCCTGTGTGTATTCCCCCATTTCAAATGTGTTTCTTGTAAACAACATATTGTTGGATCATGGCTTTTAACCCATTCTGCTATTTGTCTCCGTTTTATGGGAGAGTTCAATCCATTCACATTCACAGTTATGATTACAATCTGTGTATTTCCCTCCATCCTCTTTCCCATTGTTTGTGCTTTTAGCTCTCCTGTCTCCCTTCCCCTCCTCAATAGTTTTCACTTTTCACCACCACCTCCTGCAATCTTCCCTTCCTTTTTTTTAACCCCTCTCCCTTGTACTCCCTTTTACCCTTACTGCTTCTTCCCTCCCTTTTAGCTTCCCCTCTACTTTCTTTCCCCCTTCCCCTCCGACTGCCTATAGAGCTAGTTAGAATTATATACTTAAGTTTATTATTCCCTCCTTGAACCAAATCAGATCAGAGTACCTCTCAAACAATGCTCATCTCCCTCCCCTGTTTCCCTCTACTATAATTTTGCACTTCTTCCTGTGATGTAATTTACCATTTTCTGCTTCCTCCTTTTCATACCTCCTGTTACAATCCCTTCTCATGCTTAAATCATATTTTTATCATCACATCATTTACTTCATATCTGTTCCCTCTATGTATATCCCTTTTATATTTCATGATAGATGAACAATTCTCAAGTTTAACAGGTATCATCTTCCCTTATAGGGAGGTAAACAGTTTGCCCAAATTGAGTAATGAGGTTTTTTGGGGTTTTCCCCCTTGACTACCTTTTTATGCCTCTCTTGAGCCCTGTGTTTGAAGATCAAATTTTCTATTAAGTTCTGGAGTTTTTGTCAGGAAGGTCTGGAAATTCCTTACTTCACTGAATGACCATCTCCTTGCCTGAAATGTTATGCTGAACTTTGCTGGGTAGTTGATCCTTGGTTGTAGTCCCAGCTCCTTTGCCTTATGGAATATTGGATACTCCAGGAATGAGGACCCTGGAGGAGAACTGAGGCAGCAGAAGGTGGAACTGGTGGACCAGGGAGCAGCAGCCCAGAGTGAGAGACCAACAGAGCTGAGCGAGTGACATCCACTGTGTGCTCACGCCTGCGGAAGAGATCCTTCCCGTCTACCTTCCAGTCTGTCCTGAGCTGTGAATCTGCCACAGTCTGTCTCCTATTGGATTCTGCACCTCCGGGGAGGAGTCAAGATGATGGAGTAGAAAGACTCACGTATGCTAGCTCCGAATCCACAGCCCATAAATTTCCTGTAAGAAGAACTTCCCACAAATTCTGGATCACTTCAAGGTGCACAGAAACACAGTGGAAGAGATTTCCGTCCCAGAGAGCCCTGGAGAACGGTCCCCAGGGGTCTGTTGTGCCCCAGAAAGTGGAGCCCACCCCAATGCTGCCCTGGCCACGGCCCCAGAGGAGCAGATCCGAACAGGCTTCAGGGATGGAATCTCCCGTGGCCGGGAAGTTCCCTCCGCCCACAGACGCTACAGGTCAGTGAGAGAGACATCTGCGCTGGCCGAGAGGGGAGCAGGGTGTCTCCGTGACTCAGGCCCCCTTGGGAGGAAGCGGGGGAGGGAGCGGCAGAGGCAGCAGCAGCCTGGGACTCCCTGAGCAGCAGGTAGAAGTTCAGGTCTCTGCATAAAGCCCCTGAGGGAACTGAGCCTGGGAGGTGGCCCTGCCCCCAACTGAGCACCAGAACTTAAGCTCACATTGAATACCAGCTGCTCCCACTGCAGATAGCCCTGAGACTGGGAAGCAGCACTTGAATCTCAGACCCCAAGCACTAGCTGGGCAGATCTAGGCAGGGGTGGAGAGGAATCTCAGAAGTCAGGTAACTGGCTGGGAAAATGCCCAGAAAAAGGAAACAGAATAAGACCATAGAGAGCTACTTTATTGGGGAAGAGATGTTCCTTCCCCCCTTCATTTCTGATGACAAAGTACAATGCCTGCCATCGGAGAAAGACGTGGAGGTCGGGGCTTCTCTATCCCAGACATCCGAGGTGGATGTCCGGTGGACTCAAGCCATAGAAGAGCTCAAAAAGGATTTTGAAAATCAAGTTAGACAGGTGGAGGAAAAACTGGGAAGAGAAATGAGAGATGCAAGAAAAGCATGAAAAACGGGTCAATACTTTGCTAAAGGAGACCCAAAAAAAATGCTGAAGAAAATAACACCTTGAAAAATAGACTCACTCAATTGGCAAAAGAGGTTCAAAAAGCCAATGAGGAGAAGAATGCTTTCAAAAGCAAAATTAGCCAAATGGATTCTGCACCTCCAAAATTTGGTCAAATTCTCTTTTCAGAGGTATCTAAAGGAATTTATCTAAGAGGTTAGGCAAGTAGTTGCTCTCACTTCGTCATCTTGATTCTGCCCCTCCTATTGTGAAGATTTGAGCTAATTCTGATCTTTTTATAGTCAAAATACTATAAGCTTTTTTGTCTTTGTTTCATTATTGATTTCATTTATTAATAAGTTAAATATTCAGTGATTTTAAGATTTATTTTATCATAGGATATTATGATATTTAACATGAAGAAATGTATAAATAATTACCAGAGGGAAAGGGGGGATCCATTTTAATAACTATTTAATAAAATGAGGCAAGTTGAGCCAGATGATTAATAAATGAGAAGGAAATTATACATTTATTAATCAGTAAGAAAATATACAAACTATTTCATGGATTACCCTAGTTCTTGAGATAGTAAAATTAAACATGGGCATGAGTCAAGTTAATAGGTTGAAGTATGACTTTCAAGTGTTAATACTTGATCTATGTAACCCTGTACCAGGTAAGGAGTCCTCCTAACTCACCTATTACACAAATAAAGAATGAAGCTTATATCAGAGGTTCCCTCCTGAAAGTTCAGATATACATTGGACTATTCTTCTCTGATTCACCCAAATTTTCTGGGTGCTTTTCTGACATATAATAAACATTTCTTAAATGCCTACAATGCCTACTACATCTCAAGCATGTGCTAAGCACTGAGGATACAGAGAAAGACAAAAGACGGTCCCTGTCCTCTAGGAGTTTATAATCTAACAGGCCAGACAACATACAAAAGGAAGCTAAAAAGCAGGGGAGGAGGTATTAGGGGGAACAAGTCCCTGGTGCAGGAGAATGAAGGAGAAATCCTGAGGCTTGCAGATGGGTAGGAAATGAAGAGATGGTTGACCTGGACTCCCTCCTTAAATGGAACTTTCAGGAGAATAGGTCTCCCTTCCCAATCAAAGAGAGGGAAGGGCCTTAAAGGCAGAGGGCACTAATGAGAAATGAGTTCCAGGGCTGAAGTGCTCTCACTGGATGATGAGATTCCTGGAGCATGTTGGAGAAATCCGGAGAAATTCAACTGATAGGCTTTCAACAACCCCTTTTGTCAATATGTGTAGCACAAGACTTAAAGAATGAACAAGCTTATTTACAGGTCAGAGAAAACAAATAGAGCACACATCAGAGTCTGTGGAAAATAACAATTCCTGCCAATGAGCACACACTCCCCTAGAGGCCCGTATAGTATTGGCTACTTATAGCCATGGCTGTCATGAGAGAAGGCAGCTCTCTAACTCTAAGAATAATAACTGACATTTATAGAATACTTTAAAGCTTGCAAAGTGCTCTACATATATTATCTCAATTGAATCTCAAAACAACACTGAAAGGGAGCTTTTGCAGGTATTATTATACCCATTTTGTTTATATTTAGTTTCAAAGATTGTGTCTTACTCATGATCACATAGCTAGTAAGTGTCAGAGGTGAGATTTGAAAACGGTCTTCCAGACTTCAGCTCCAGTACTCCATACCATGCTACCTCTCTAAAGTGTCCCTTCCATGCATGAATTTTATTCATGAACTTGGCCTGGTGCTGCCCCCATAGTTTCCCTGGCTGGCTATCCAGCATCACTGGCATTGGTTATTCAGAAGATGGTGTCAGTTCCAAACTCTTGGTTCCTCTTCTACAGTTCCTGGTGACCAGGGTCCCAGCTAGAAACTCAGGAGATCCCTTGTCTCTTTCCCACACAGCACCCAATAAAGGACTTTGCTTTGGGTATTCACAATCAACAGAGTAGCATGGACATCAAATAACCAGGGCATAACCCAGAGCATCCTTCTTTCATCCCTTAAGTAAACTTTCTCAATCTTCTCAATCTTCCTCAATCTCCCCCTCCACCCACCACCTCTTATGACATTTTGAATGCTTACTGTGCACTGAGGATAACAAGACAAAAATGAAACCAGTCAACCCTCAAAGAAATTCCATTTTATGGGGTTACAATATACACACAGAGAAGTAAATACACTGTATTTTGAGGAAGGAGATAACACTAACAACTAGGGACATCAAAGCTTCCTGTAGAAGGTGGTACCTACTCTAAACCTTAAAGGAAGGATTCTGAGAGGTAGAGATGAGGAAGTCATCCATTCCAGGCATTGGATTGGTTCACAACAGGGGTGAAGAGTCAGGATGATACCTCCACAGATAAGAAGAGATCAATGTCAAGTGGCTGAAGTAGGTGAACAGTTGAGAAATGAGTATTTGTGGCATGTGAATGTAAGAGACTATTGCTGTGCCTTAAGAACTGATGAATATGTAAAATTCAGAGAAGCATGGAAAAATTGGCATGAACAGAGGTAGAATGAAGTAAGTGGAGCTAAGAAAACTATATGCACAATTTCAGCAACAGTATAAACAAGTACAACCAAAAAACCCTTGAAACTGGAATTATAATGTGGAATTATATATGTGGAATTACAATGTTTGATGAAACTCAGCCCCCCAAAAATAGATGAGAAAATGTGCCTCCCTCCCCATTCCATTTCTCTGAAGAGACAAAGTAACACAGCTGTGGAACACCATCAGGCTATCAGTGACTCAGCTAATATATTTTCATGAGTATTAAAACATTGGTTTTGCTAAAATGCTTTTTTTCACTTTCCTTTTATTCTCTGTTTCAAGGGATGGCTCCCTTGGGGAAGGTTAAGGAGAGGAAGAAATACATTCAGAAGCGATCATGTGAAAACAAAAGATAGCAATAAACTTTTTTTTCTATCTAAAGAAAATGACAGTTGGCTGTACTTTCTAGTGTCTGCAACTGAAAACCTTTGAAGGAGCTGGATTAACCCCTTCCTGTTTCTTCAAAAGGCAGACATGTCACAAGCCAGGAGTCCTGCTGCTGTGGGGTCTGGGGCAGTTCTGGATCCAACCAATGGTTTTACCTTCTGAAGTCCAGACAATGGGATATTAACAAGTCCATACTTTTAAAAAGTTCTAAAGGCATAAGTGGACCCTGTCTCTGCCTCTTAGCTATACAAAGAGCTTAAGATGCCTTTCTATCATAATAGAATAGCAAAGTAAAATCTGTTTAGAGCTAGAAGAGATCTTACAGTTCACCGAGGCTGGGGGATTTATTCTGTGAAGTTTGGATTCAGTCAAAGGACCTAGAGGGCCACATGTGGCCTCTAGGCCACAGGTTCTCCACCCCTGACTCCTACACTAATCTTCTCATTTTGCAAATTAGGGTCAAAAAAGCTAAGTGGATTGCCCAAAACAGTGGACAAGTTGGGATTTTAAACTTGGTCCCTTGACTCTAAATCCAGTATTATCCCACTGTACCCTACTCTCTTCTATCATATTGCTCAATCCTAGAGTGTCTCTGTGTATATACTGTGGCCCAACTCCTGACACTTAGAAGTGGCCTAGCATCAGGTCTATCTACAGGGAGAGTGCAATGGACAGAGACTTCTATTGGAGGGTGGGCCTGGTCCATTCGGTAGTATAATCCTCCAAGATTAACATGGTTGCTACCGGTGCTGCCCAGCACTTAGATCCTTCTAGCCTTTTGGAAAGACCTTTGCTGCCAGAGTCATTTCTTCATTTAGCATCCATCCAATGAGGACTCATTAAATACTTATTATACGCAAAGCATTGCTCTAAACATTGGGGAGCTGCAGAGGTCATTAAGATACTGATTCCTGATTTCTTCCCTCATAGAACCTATCACTGCCCTTTGCAGAGGGCAATATCGCACATACATGAGCAACAACCATGCAAAAATTACATAATAGGCATGTTGTAAAATGGACTAGAATAAGAGCACAAGATAGAGACCGCACAGATACCATGTGAGACCAGAGGAAACAAAGATCATTTCTTAATGGAAGGACCAGGGAAGATTGTTTCAAAGATGTAACATTGAGCTGCATTTCAAAAAGTAGAGATGAAGAGGAGGCATTCCACATACTGGAGATAGTGTAGGTAAAGTATTGAATGCCCAAGTATTTGGACAATTATAAGAAGACATAGCTATTTATAGCAGTGAGAGGCACCAGGGAAACAAAAACAACAAACAGCTCTTGATTTCAATGAGTTTTTATTTTGTAGGGGAAATATTATATGCACACACAAGTAAATACAGAATAGATAAATAAATGCAAGGTAGTTTGAGAGGCAGGCACTAGCAGGAAGGCAATTAGGAACAATCAGAAAAGACCTGATGTAAGAAGTGTCATGAGTTGAGCTTTGAAGGCAGTTAGTGATTTGAGTAAGTGTGGAGATATAGAATTTCTTAAGAAATAGGTCTCTTAAAGAACATCTCATTTTACAGATGAGAAAACTGAAATCCTGAGAGAAGTGACCATAAGAAAAAAATATCTGATATCTGTGCAAAAGAGATCCCAAGACTATGTATAAGGAGCCACAGCCTGGAGCTGAAAGCATGTGATTTCTTTCCCCTTTTGTACTTCTTCCTGACTACCCAGTCTGTCCAATAGCTGGTTTCCTAGTTTCAAACTTTTGCTCATCTAACTGCTACATTAATGAGGTTGGTAGTTTAAATGCCTTTAAGAAACAGCATGGGTTCCTGGAATTAGTATATTATCTCTTTTTCAAAAAAAATCAAATGATCTGCAGAGATTTAGGTGGAATTAATTCCATCCTGGGGAGAGAGGAGTTAGACTGCTACAATTTCTTGCTTTATAAGGTCAATTGAGTCCCTTGCTGGGGATTATTTCTCTGTAAATCATTTCAGTTCAGCCACTCTGCTGTCCTGCCTTACAGAAGATCCAAGCAATGACTGTTATCAGGCCCTGGGCCAAAAGTTCCACTGACGTCCCCCAAGGGGAGGCCAGCTTTGGCAGAAGAACCAGCTCCTTCCTTAAGCATCCTCTTTGGCTACTATGATAAAACTAACCATCGTGGATTAGAAGAGTAGCAGCCCAAAAGATAGTTTCTACCATAAGAAGCAGTCAGGAGATACACATTGGCCAAATTGAGTCAACAAGAAGTCTATGGTTTCTTACAGCTATGTTGCCTTCTCCTTGTTTACATCTCAGCTTCCCAAATATCTTGGAGAAGAGGGTTCCAATGGTTTGTCTATGTTGTCTGGTCACAGTTCTGCCATGAAATTTCTGATGACCTTAGACAAGGACTATCACTTCCCTGAGATTTGGTTTTCTCATTGTATTCCACCTCAGGAACCACCCTGGGCTCTTTCTAATGGACTGAGCTTTCATTTTTTCTTGCCCAGGATCAAGCCTTCACCTCACATCTTAGCCACCAGTTCTGTCATGGGCATGTCCCATTGGCCCTCTTCAGGTTCCTCTTCATGTATTATATTCCTGTGCTAGCTTCTTGAGGGCAGTCACTATATGTCTACTTGTATTTCTATCCCCAGCCCTTAACAAAGTGTCTGGCACATAGTAAGTACTAAATAAATGTATTACATGTATATTTTATACATAAATATAGTTTTATTTTATAAAAAATATACAATTTTTTGCTTAATATGATTCTAAGTATTTACTAAGGTCCTATCTATCCACTTTGTCTTCTGTGAGAGCTCTGATCCCTGTTCATCTCTCTCCCTGCACAATGATTAAGTATTTAGTATGTCATTTGGCCCTCTCATTTTTGGGTACTGAGTCACATTCTGCCTTTACATGTCATCTCAGTATTTCACATGTGTTAGTCTTGTCTCTAGGAGGCACATAAGTCGTTCAGTGAATAGGATAATGGGCCTGAAGTCAGAAAGGCCTAAGATCAAATCCATCCCCAGATACTTTCTAGCTGTGTGACCCTGGGCAAGTCACTTAACCTCTGTTTGCCTTAAGCCACTAGAGAAGGAAATAGCAAACCACTCCAGTATCTTTGCCAAGAAAACCCTATGGACGACTGAACCACAACAGTCTTGCCTGACTAGTGCTGTGGGATAGCTGACCTCCTAAACACTTTACTACCCTTTTACTACCCTTAAAAAGTCCAGCATCTTTAAACTGCTATACCCCTTTCCCTTGCTTATTAGACTCCCCATACCCCATATCATCTTTAGAGGGAAGATCACAAGATTTGCTTGGCTGCAATAGCCAAGGAGGTAGAACCAGACAACACAGGAACAACCCTTCCTCTTGTTTCCTGATAACAGCACACCAACCTGTCAGGTACTGGAAGAGGATATGCAGTGCATCCCTAAAGTGAAACATTTCTTGAAGAGAAGGGGATGTAGTTAGAATATTTAAAAGCTTGTAGTTTCCCAGTTCACAAGGGCTCTTTTAATTTAATACTGGTTTTCCACCAGCCACAGGCTAATTTTCTGCCCTTCTTTAAACTTTCCTACCTAAAATTAGTTTTTTCAGTCTGTGCCTTAATATTAACACAGTTCCAGTTCTCTGGCCACAGAATTGGCTGTCTCTTGCAGCACTGCAGACTGCTGCTACAGCCCTCCAAATGGTATATAGAGATCTAGCTCAGGTGGGGACTTTCCTATGAATATTCTGAGTTCAACCATCATTGAATCCATACTCCTGACCTACTAACATGGCATTGGAAAGCCTATTTTGCTCCTCACCAATAATCTAAAAGCCTCAAAGGAAAACCAACACTTCTTTCATATGTAGGTATCAAAGTTGTCATTCCCTGAGTTTTAGGATATCTGGGGGATTCGATATTCAGACCCCCAGCAGAAGGTGTTTGTCTTCCAACCTTGTCTTTTGTTCTGAATAATTCCCTGAAGCTGATTCTACAGGCTGGGTGTTATGGTTGATTCAGGCCTTCAGGCTTTCATGAACAAGATTTTCCCTTCTCTCTGTTTCCTGCAGACCCCAGCCTGGTAGTCTGGGCCTGAACTTCATCTCCACACTTTCACTGATTATCTATGAATCTATTGCTGAATTGTACTGTCAGGTGAATCTCTCCCTAGCTATCCATTGTTGATAGAATTCATCTGATGGATATAACTATTTCTGTTGCCTTCTTTTTACTCGTCCTCTGATGTGGGGTCATTCAGGCCCCATCAGGGCAACCAGATAGAAAGAGTGACATACTACTTGGACAAGCTAGAAGTCACCAACTACTAACCTTATCAGGAGATGGAGGACCAGTAAACCTTTCCATCTACCCTGCCTCTGCATCCTAAAGTCTTCTGGGCTTTATCATCTGTCCTACCATTATGTTCTCTAGACCCCTGGGCACTGCTGACTTGTTGGTGTAGCCTAAAGTTCTGTAGGCCTTCCCATCTGGGCCAACGTTTCATTTTTAAGAATTCTGAGCTTTTCATCCCCCCTGCAGCTGCTATTCTTTATATACATTGCTAACATTTAGAATGTGAGCTCCTCGAGATTCTCATTTTTTCTATTTGTATCCCCAAAGCTTAGCACCATATTTGGCATATAATGCTTCATAAGTGCTTTTCATTCATTCGTTTCAACCAAGAAATTAAAGAAATTATGCATATTTCCCTTTTCCCCATCTAGCAATTCAACAGCTTCTTCGCCACATGAGGCACTGACTTTATTTGTCCCTACCCTACTGATGCCAATAGGGTCTACGTTATTTTTTTAAACACAATTACCAATATTTATTCACAAATGTATCAAAATTTAGACACACCAAAATCAGGTAGTAGGGCCATCTCACAACACTTTTCAACTATATTGTGAGTACCCTGGAGTCTTACCCATTTCTTATCCTAAATTTATGACCGCACAGTGCCTAAGTAGTGTTAAACATGGATTCATTTGAATTGAATTGGAGCCTACTGCTCATCAAGGTCACCCTTATCATCATGGTGTACGTGAGAGGTGTTAAGAAAGCCCTATTGTCCTTCAAATATCTCCTCAGATGGCCTGCTTCGGTCCCTGAAATTTCACCATTAGACAATTCTTCTTTTAGCATTAAAGGTCTTTCCAGTCCTCAAGAATCTCCTATTAAAAAGCAGATACACTTGAAGGGTTCATATCTGAAGCTCTCAGTCAAGATACAGAAGCTATCAGCTAATATTTTATGATCAGCTTATTTCCTTTCCACTCAATGGTTAGTAGAAAGCACAGACATGCAAGAATGGGGGATAGGGTACGTACCAAAGAGAGGGCAAAGTGGCCAGGCAGTCTCAGAAAACTACTAAAAGGGAATCTGAAAAGGCATCAAAGAAAATTGGGCTATGTTTAAAAATTGGGGGAGGGGGAGAGAAGGAATTACTGGTTTTTATTACTCAGTTAGCCAGCTTAGTTAGTGCATTTAAAATGTAATTTCACATATACATCACCTTTTAAACTTCTGAAAAAAATAAAGTATGGCAATATAAATGCTATAGGAATTCAGAGAAGGGATTGGAGAAGTTAAGGAAGATTTTGTGGAGAAGGAACTTGATCTGGGCCTTAAGAGAGAGATAGGATATCAATGGATGGAAAAGGGACAAGAGAGTAAATTCTAAGTTGGAGGTGAGGAACAAACACAATGATGGGAATGGGTATGATAAGTGTAGGCTATGGGGTGAGGGAGAGCATATTAGGGTTATTGGGAAGAACAACTCGATAGGTTGACTGAGAAAAGATCAAGGATCCTGAAAGCAAATTAAGTCATCTGTATTTGATCTGATAGGGAGCCATTGCAGTTGCTTGAGCAGCAGAAGGATATGCTGAAAACTATTCTCAGACAGTCAGTTACAGTGTGCTGTTCCAGTTTACTTTCTACTCCACAAAGTATTCATGTGAATAACTGAGAGAAAATGAATTCTGTGCTTTACAGCTCTGTTTAAGTCTTGTTTAAAGATACTTTTTTTCTCCTGGAAAAGATACTGGCAGTCCTTTTATAAAACAGTTTCTGCTATAAACTAAGATTTGTATAACTCTGAGCTATATATCAGAGGAAAATTGGAAAAGTTGCCTGTTGCTAAGAGGATTGCATCTTGGTTATAAATTTCTGTTTCTCCAAGCTAAGGCAGCCAAAAAGTTAAGGGAGGAGGATCCAATTCAGTCCAAGTCTGAAAAGTAGTAAACTGGTAAGGAAACCTCATTGGGGGAAAAATTGTTCCTGGGGTTCTTTGTGACTGTAATTTCCTTTATGCTTTTGCCCCCAGGAACTGAGGATGAGAAAAAGAAGCTGAGAAATGAAAGGGAGATGTTTTCTTTATCTTCCCCTCTGGAATTTTCTTTCTTGTGTGAGATGAGACAAAGAAAGACCTTGAACTCAGAAAGGAGGAATGTTAGCCAATACTGAGTAAATAAACCCTTCACAGTCAGAAGAGTCTCATTAGGCACAGCTATTAGTTGTTAGAAACAGCCAGGGTTTTCTTTATTGTAATGTTCCTCCAGGCCATAAGCTAGGATTGAAGGTTCTCCCATGACACAAGCTAGAACAGAGTGAAGTCCATGTCCAGCTTTGAAGTGGTCTAGATGTTCTGGAGAGCAATTTGGAATTATTTACAAAACATTACCTAACCATTCATACCCTTCACTCCAGTGATCCCCCTACTGGAAGTCAAAAACAGAAAGGTGCCACATATAGAAAAATATTCAGAGCAGCATTTGTGTGCATGTGTGTGTATAGTAGCAAAGAACTGGTAACAAAGTGGGTGCCCATTGATTAAAGAATAGCTGAGAATATTATTGTGACATAAGAAATAACAGGGGCACAATGAATAGACTGCCAGTCTTGAGTAAGGAAGACTCATCTTCCTTAACTTAAATCTGACCTCAGACACTTACTAGCTGTGTGACTCTGGGCAAGTCACTTAACACTGCCTCGGTTTCCTTATCTATAAAATGAGCTGGAGAAGCAAGTGACAAACCGCTCCAGTGTCACTGCCAAGAAAACCCCAAAAGGGGCCATGAAGAGTTAGATATGACTAGAAAATGACTAAACGGCAACAAATAAGAAACAATGAATGTGAGGAATTCTGAGAAATATGGGAAGACCTGTATGGACCGACAGGAATCAGAACTATTAAATACGTGCATGTGTATTTATATATATATATATATATATATATACACATATATATGTATATATGTATATATATATACATGGACATATATACACATGCATACATATACACATATGGATATGTGCACATATGCAATTACAATAATGTTCATAAAAAGAATGCTAAAAGGAAACCAATTATTGAATGATTATAATAACCGATAATTTTTCAGCAAACAGATTATGAAACAACTTCCTCATTTTAGTAAAGATATGAGGTCCCATAGGTGCATGATGTTGCATATCCTATGAAACAGTTGCTCCACAAATTGGTTTTGCTTGCTGCTAGTCTTTCTTGCAAAGAAGGTTTTCATGGTAATATGTGTAGAGGGGGGGTGTACAAGTATATATTTAAAAATTGCTGTGATGTAACAAAAAAAAAGTCCTGGAGGGAGAGCAAAGAAGGCAGGAGGTAAGAATCAAATGCCCATTAGACTCCAACTGGCTGAAATTCCCCCCAAATTAGAATTTTTTCCAGAACTCTTTTGGAGAAAAAAAAGATTACAAGAAATCAAGTTTTTATCAAGGAGCTCATTAAGCAAAACTCTTGTCTCTCTTTTGATATTGGTATTTGATATTGATATTCTCCTATACTTGTATCTTTGAGATGAGAAGCAGCAAGGTATAGTGAATAGCTTACTACAGAAATCAGGAGAGTTGATTCTGAACCTCACCTTCGATATTAACTATGTGGTCATAGCCAAGGCCCTTAACCTCTCAGTTAAACTTGTTTCCTCATCTGTAAAAAGGGAGATAACAACTCTTGCACTGCCAACCACACAGAGTTGTCATTTCAGATAACACCAAGTGCCACAGGAATGTCAGCTAGTCTATTATCCACAATCACCTGCCTTGAGAAAGGATGTTCATAAGGCTTACTCTGAGACACCTGAAGTGTCTGATTTGTCTCATGCTTAGTATACCACATTTTTAAGGCAGAGAAATGGACTGTTATATCTGAAAAAAGTTCCTAACAAGTGTTGGGGCACAAATTGGTTTCTGTTTAATACCAGAAATTCTTGGTCCTTTAGAATGGATGGAGGTTCTATTGTACATACAAACAGGAGTAGCACCCCTTCATTACCACCACCACTGAATATATGTAAGATCAAGGAGCTTGCGATTTGGAAGACATTGAAAATGTGGCTAATCTTCCTTTGATTCCCTTACATGACCATTTCTTAAAGCAACATACAACCAAACTTATGAAATCTTAATATAAAATCTTAATAAGACAACTAAGGATATGCCTGGCTCTTTCTCTTTCCCTTTCCTTTCTCTTCCTCTTACCCACTCTTGATCTTTTCCCACCTCCCTCTCTTCACTGCTTGGAGTGGATCAGGCTTCCCCCACAAGAAGATCAGAGAGCTCAGCCCAAGGAGGCAGAATGTAGTAACAATAGCAGCTGTAAATCAGTATTGAATGGGTTTGGAATCAAGGGAGAGTTTTATAGAT
Source organism: Bettongia penicillata ogilbyi (assembly GCA_023548195.1). Taxonomy (NCBI): domain Eukaryota; kingdom Metazoa; phylum Chordata; class Mammalia; order Diprotodontia; family Potoroidae; genus Bettongia; species Bettongia penicillata. The sequence continues at coordinate 5,417,484 of JAJHZJ010000570.1, forward strand.
GGAGAGATGGATAGTTCTAAGATGTAATAACTAGGCTAAGGGGATCAGGATTTTATCTACCTTTGATAAAGATGTTGTAACTGGGCCTCTGGCCAGCCATGAACATTATGCAATGGTAATGTTCCATGTGCCTATCACATCTTTCATCTGCAAAGCACTAAGTCTGGAGTATTTGACTCACATTAATTAATTAAGACTCATCAGTTTCCCTGGCAAGTTCAGAAGTATTATTCTTATAGGGGAGGTGAAGCTATGAAGCCTAGAAGTTTCACATCATCATCATCATCATCATCACAACAATATTTAGCATTTATTAAGTGTCTACATAGCCTTTATTGAGCACCACACACACATTCAACATACATTCTCTAATCTCAGAATAATAATAATAAATAATAAAAGTCAGGCCACACAGAGGTATGGTCAAACAGCAATGATTGGTATGCCATGGAAAAATATAACATGTCAAGAACATGAGATTTTGTGGTGTAGGGATTCCCAGTATAGGACACCCTCCATCAAGGCAGATTGTAATGCATCTGGAGCTTATATTTTTAGAAATAATGTCTGAGTATCAGAGATGCTAAGTGACTTGTCCAGATTGTAAGCTGAGAACCAAGTTCAGGATTTCGTGACTCTTAGCATAGTGCTCTATCCACTACACCACAGTCTGTCTACCAGGGAGAATAGAAGATTACCAAGTACACATACATTACTATGGTTGTATGGGCTCAATGACTAGGTTCTACAGTAAGTCATACATAGGAGTGGGAAAAGGGGCACAGTCAGGTTGGTGAGAGTGATGAAGGTCTGAAGTAATAACAAGATCATAGCATTATAAGATTTATAGTGATAGAGGACAGTGTGGTACTAATAAAAAAAGAAATGGTTCTGGAATTGGATGAACCTGGATTCAAATCCCACCTCTGCTACTTAGTTCCTGTGTGACCTTGGGCAAGTCACTTATTCACCTTAGTGCTCATCTATACAATAAGATGGTCGGATTAGATAGCCTCTGAGGTTTTACAGCTCTAAATCTATGATGTTATTAACCTTAGAGATAGTCTAAACCCCTCTTTTTAGGTAAAGAAAGTGACACTCAGATAAGATGACTTACTTACCTAAAGTCATACAGCTAGTCAAAGAATCATGTTCAGATCCTATGACTTGAAATTTGGTGCTGTCTCCACTACAACATTCTGCCTCCTGTCAGGGTATAAAGATGGGAAAATGAAGAACAAGGCTGACTTAAGAGATCAGAGAGAGCCCAGGCAGTGATCAGGACCCTGGACAGCTCAGAAAGTATGTTCGCTATCTGGTCAACTTTTTTCTCTTTCATTTTAATCTTTTATCCCTTTTAGTCACAGACATGTAATGTTTGTCCCTAGAAAACTCTCTATATTTTAAAGAGTCTGTGTCTTTTTGATCACGGATTTGTCCTTTTTGGGACATAGGATAATCCTTACCTGTCTATGACCTTTTAGTATCTATGTTGGATAAGAGGGCTTCTGGGGTGCCTATGACAGATTTCACTATGTAATTGAATACTTCAGTATTCAAATAACTCTGAGTTCATCGATGTGGGTACTTCCTCCAAGAACGCAGATCATCATTTATCTATACATGATCATCCAATGCAACTCCTTACTATGTCTTTCCCTAAACCTGCAATGGAAGTTCATACATAGTGCTAGGATTTTCCTTGTTGTCATTGAATGGATACCAATGTAAAACATGGGTGGTTCATCAGTTGCCTTTCATCCTTTATATGTGATCAGCCCATCTTGCTTCATGAGCATTCATTTCTCTGATAAGAGAAATGTCATTCTCTTATGTCATTTCTCCTGTATGATTTCTCACTACGAGCAACAATTTAAAAAGTTATTGTCCTCTCATTTAGTATATAGGTGACCAAAGAGCTGAAGGGGGTAGGCAGAAAAGGAAGGTGATAAGGTATCAAAGCAAATGTTGTATTTTATAATTTTGGCTAATATTGTCCATGCCTCACTTCAGGGGTATCCTCAACCTATGAACATGGCTAAAAATCTTACCACTGACAACATGTATGACCCGGGTAAGTCATTTAACCCGTAAACACTCCTGCAGCTTATTTTCCTCATCTATAATCCAGCTCTTATTATCTTAAGAAGAGTAGGGAACTAACTGAAAAGATCCCCAATCAGCTCATACTGCTCTGAAATCAGAGGACCAGGGTTCGAAGTCTGTCTGTGGCACTTATTCTCTATGTGACTTTGGGTAAGTCCATTGGCCTCCTTGACCCTCAATTTTCTATTCTGTAGAACTGTTCCTCCCAACTCCAGATCTATGGTCATTATTGGGGAAATGAAGGTACAAAAAAGAGATGGGGGAGGAGCTAGGCAGAGGAGACAACAGCACCTGAAGATCAATAAACCAGTAAGCACATGTTAAGCCTTCCCGATGTGCCAGATACTGTGCAAGGTTCTAGAGGTGCAAAGAAAAGGTCAAAACAGCCCTTGCTCCCTCAGAACTTAGATTTTAATGGCAGAAATAACATGCACATAAGTATAGATGGGAAGAAACCTTAGAAGACAATGAACTAGCAGCTGAAAGGCATTTATTTGAAGAACGGACCAAACCCACAGTCACCTCTGAAATCAGGCAAGTCTCTTTTCAAAATGTTCAGTCACCCCCAGAAAAAAAGAACCAGACCTGTAGTGTAGCCAGCTGAGCAGTAGACCTGGAGCCCAAAGACCTGAATATGAATCCTGCCTCTGATACCTGGCAACTGTTTTGATAGCGAATAAATCTTGTCACTGTGTTGAGCCTTAGTTTCCTCACCTTTGAGGTGGGGCTAATGATACCAACCATCCTGCCTACCTTACAGGAATACTGAAAGGAAGGCACTTGATAACCATGAAAGGACTACAGAAAGGCTGAATGATTCTTATGAACAACCATTTAAAATACTAATATTCTTTCTTCACATGTGAAGATGACTTACTCTACAAACCAAGTGGTTCTCTAGAAGCAGGGATCAGTAGCCTACTGGATAGGTGTTGGACTTAGAGTCAGAAAGACCTGTCCTGGGTTCAAAGCCTGACTCAGATACTTACTATATGTGTGACTCTGACCAAGTCACTTATCAGCTCTCAGCTTCACTTTCCTCATCCATAAAATGAAGGGACTGGACTAACTGGCCCATGATATCCTTTCAGTTCATAATGTAGGTTCTTACAATCAGATTGCACTGAGATTTCTAAGTTTCCCTTGCCCCAAGTCTCTTGTGCTCATCATCACCCCTCTATAGCCAGAGTTGCAGCTGCAGTCGTTAATGTCTTTGGGGAAAGATACCTTATCTGTATAGCAATGGAATATGCAAGTCTTCCTGGGCAATTGGAAAGGATACCATTCCACGGGCACCACTTTTATTCACTTTACATGGTTGAAAAGAGAGATGCCACCATTTGCTTTTCCTCCCAGAATTCAACAGACGGGTGCTAATTCAGTAAGTGTGAATTGGTTGGCTTCAGCTCTATCTACCATCTGCCTACGTGAACTAGTGAAGCCAGGGTGACTTGTAACTATGCCCAGTTCTCTTCATTAGGTCCTTCCGTTGTTTTTAGATGAGTTTATCCTTTTCCTATTTTAAGAACAAGACCTAGATACCAGGGCACTTCTGGAGGACTACCAAGAGCTAGAGCAGAGAGCGATAAGATAAAGCCAAAGCAATCATGCGGACAAAGCCTTATCTAGATGCCAAGAGAACAGAGTTGTAGTCCCAGCTCTGCTGGTGAACTACTGTGTGTCAGGGGATGTACTACACTCAACTCTTTTGAGCTTTGAAGTTTTTTTCACCTATAACACTGATGTCATCATCTGCTCTCTGAAGGCAGGAAATACATAATTTTATGTCCTTTCCTTCTGCTGCTGCTTCTGCTGCTGGTAGTGGTGATGAGTATTATAGAAAGAACACTGCACTGGCATTTTTAGCAAATGTTTATTGAACTGAATTGAAATTGAACTGAGTCTAACCCCCCTCATTTTAGAGTTTCAGGAATTGAGACTTCTCTGTAAGACTGACTTAGAGAGGGAAGCATCGATGTTTAATCTGCTGGTCTACTTTAGTAATGCTCAGATGTCTACCATCTCAACAGCCAGGAATGGTGATGTTTGTATCTGAAGCAAGGATAGTGAATGAGTCACCTTTGGTCCAGTCATTTCTCAAGAAATATTTGCTTTCCAATTTGGAACTATGCCCAAAGGGCTACAAAAATGGACATAGCCTTTGACTCAGCAATATTACTTCTAAGACTGTATCCCAAAGAGATCATAAAAAAGGAAAAATGTCCCACATGTACAAAAATGTTTATGGCAGCTCTTTTTTGTGGTGGCCAAGAACTGGAATTCTAGGGAATGCCCATCAATTGGGGAATGGCTAGACAAGTTGTAGTGTTTGAATGTAATGGAATACTATTTTGCTATAAGAAATGACAAACAGGAGGACTTCAGAAAAGACTGAAAAGACTTATATAAACTGATGCTGAGTGAAATGAGCAGAACCAGGAAAGCATTATACACAGTAACAGCCACAGGGTGTGAGGACTGTTTCTGATAGACTTAGACCTTCACAGCAATGCAAGGACCTAAAACATTTCTAAATGCCATCCACATTCAGAGAAAGAACTATGGAATTGGAACACAGAATGAAACAGACTATTTTCTCTCATGTTATGTTTTGTTTTGGTTTGGTTTTTCTCTTGGTTTCTCCTATTCATTTTAATTCTTCTATGCAACATGACCAATGTGAAAATGTATGTGTAGAATGTATGTGTAGAACCCATATAAAATTGCATGCCATCTCAGGGAGGGAGGGAGGAGGAAAAAATTTAAGAGTTATGGAAGTGATTATTGAAAACTTAAATAAATTAATTTTTTAAAAAATTGCTCTCAGAAAAACTAGAAATGATGGACTAAAGAAGTGAAAATGTTTCTTTTTTCCTAGGAAAGTGAAAAATTTTCCTGACTCCCTTTTCTCTTCTCCCCAGCCCCTGCCAAATTTCTTCTTTCCATCAATATCAAATTCAAAGCTTTGGCAGTTGTATTTGAGAGCTTCCAAATCCAAGTACATTAGAAGACTTTGATGTTTTGAATACTGCACCATCAAAAGAGGCAAGCCCATTCATGTACACTGTGGCCCCTGACTCCTCTGTACCTTCTGAGTGCCTATCACTAAGGAATTGGATGAAGTAGTCAAAGAGAAGATACTAGTGTTTTATAGTCATGACTTAAGATCAGTCTTGGGGAATCTATCAAATAATCCAGGACACGATCCTGTAAGAGACACTACAAGCTCATCTCCCTATGGGTAGATCATGGCTTTGAACTTCAAAAGCAGTGAAAATGGCTTAAAGGCTTATCAGCAACTTAGCATGCAGAGAAGACTGACATAAATAAAAGAAGCACAGATTCCCTGGGTGAAAAGGGGCCTCCAAAGAGGTGGCAGTCCTACAGGGAGAGAGCAGTGGGTTGTCCAGACCAGGCTCTGATGTTAACTCTCTAGATGACCTTGAACAAGTGACTCTATTCCCCTGTTTTAGTTCCTTCATCTGTCGAGAGAAGATAGTGACACCTGTCCTTTTGACTTCTCAGCAAAGATAAAATAATACACGATAACATGCGTTCAAATGTGGAAAAAAAAACTCATCATAAACTATAAAATAACTATCCTTCTTCGATGCCACTCCATGGCCTCAAGATGACCTTGGGAATCTCAAAGTCAATGCATCTAGAACATAAGCTCTGAGAATATGGCATAGCAGGAGAAGCACTGTATTTGGAGTGAGATCTATGTAAGATGCTAGCACAGCTACTACCTACTCAAATAGCTTTAAGAAAGTCACTTAACCTGGATAAGATATGCTTTCAGGCTCTATTCTACATTGTTATGAAAATTCATCCTAAGGACACCACATGTGGGAATTCTAAGTAAAACCTTTCTTAATTCTAGGAGAGGGCACATAGTATAGAACTTAGAGCGCTGTACTGAACACCTGAGAACAAATCCCATCTAAGACATTACTTCCGTAATCTTGGCCAAGTTTATTTAACCTCCACAGACTTTAGCTTTCTACTTAGAAAAGAAGAATGTTGGCCAAGAACAGTGATTTAAGAATCAACCGTTTTTGTGTCATGGACCCCTTTGGCAATCCGGTGAAGTCTGTGGTTCTCTTTGTAGAATCTTGTTTCTAAATAATTGAAGAAAATGTTAAGTATCAGTTAAAAGGCCATGAAAACAGAGATGTATACAGTTTTATGGAATTCCTGAAATCTATCCTCAGTATCCTTGGTAGATCTCAAGAACCCCTGGACCAGATAAACTCTAACATTCCCTCTCTGTTCCTACCAAGATAGAAGAGAGGAACCAAAGCATAGTGGGCAGAAGGATAGCCTTCAGGGAGACTTGGGTTTGAGTCCTCTCCTAGGTATGAGAACAGAGGTCTTTCACTTAATTTCTTGGCACCCTTGTATAATTCTATGATTATAAGTTGTAGACAAGTTACGGATCAGCACTGGTGAAAAGATGCCCCCACAAGTACTCCCCACTCTGATGAAATCAAAGGTTCAGACCAAAACAAAAAACTAAACCATCTTAGAAACACTCAAGTCCTGGGTCAGGGGAAAGACAGTCGTCCAAGACTCCAGCTTGGGTAGGTGATCATCACTATAATAGTAACCATCAAATAATGAATTTGAGGCAACAAGTTATGCAAACATTTACTAAGGCATAAAGGGTTTGTGAAACTATAGATTCTTAAAGTGTTGAATGATGCAGTGGCAAGTATAGAATGTAGAGTCCCCAGGATCTGAGTTGATATTCTGATTCTGCCATTTATGGTCTATGGGAACTTAAGTAAGTCTTTTAGCCTCTCTAGGCCTCAACTTCCTCATTTGCAAAAGGAGGGAATTTGACAACCTCTAAAAATTTTCCAGCTCTATATCACAGAATCCCAGAATTAAGTGATGGAAGGGACCTTGGCAGACATTTAGTTCAACCAATAACTGAAAGGCATTCCCAAGGTAACATACTTGACAGGCAGACATCATCCAGCCTCTGTCTGAAGCCTCTGTCAGTGAAAGGGAACCCATCACCAGGCAGCTCATTCCACTTCCCAAACAGTTTCAATGGTTAAGAAGTTGTTTTCCTGACATCAATCCTAAAGATCCCACTGAAGTAACTCACCTACTGATATCAAGGTATCTAGACCATCACTTTTTCTGATAGCCTATGGAGAGATGGGCTTCACTCTTATTCCCTAATGAAAAGCATCCCAAGCATCACTTGGCCTGTTAGAGAAGGAGAAACCGGGGCAAAGACAGGGAAGCAGCTTATTAATGTCACCGCATGGAACATTAGAAAGAAAGCACTCTGACTTTTGAGTCAGGGTATAAGGGCTTAAATTCCAGCTTTGATATCTGCAACCTGAGTAACAGGAAGAACTGTCTCTGGGTTAACCTCACTTTCCTCATGTGGAGATGAAGGCTTTGGACTAAACAACTTCTAACTGCTTCTAGCTCTATGACCCTATGACATTTTATTCCAGGTGGATTCAAGCCAAATGAGGAAGTATCTTGTGGCTAAGGAAAACTGCAGTACAGGGAGACACTGAGGCACATCTGAACTGTGGAGAATTAGTCAGCTATGGGGGGTCCTTTCTGTTCCCAGACCCTTCTTTGATTCACACATACACACACACACACATACACACACACTAAGTTTGTTTTGTACAATAAATAACACTGTTCTCAATCTCTTCTCTCCATTTCCACAGAGGGAAGAATGTAATTATCAGTTGAGTTTATATCCTCTCAGTACTCAGAAGGACTTCCCAGCACTCTCTTGAGCTATTGTCAGAGTACACCCACATGGTATGTGTCCCAAACTGGCTACCTGGACAAATGCTGCTCTCCTCCAATAGAAGAGCTATAAACATCAGATGGCGTGGGCTTAGCTCTCCTTTCCCTGTTTCCCAAATGCCCTGGGTTTACAGAGGGTTATTCTCCCTGTTCTGCCAAGGGCTTTGCACACAACAAATAGTCATTTCCTGTATTGACTTTTGGATCTGTCTGTACATACTGGTTCTTCTCACGTCAAAAATGCTCCAATCATACCTAACTTCTCCTCCCATTTCCACTCCTTATTATTCCTTCAGTTCAATGGTTTTACCAGTAGAGTGGGGTAAAAGAGTCTCATAGGGAGACTCTCATAGGGACCTCAAAGAAACAAGAAAGAAAGAATCCAATCAAACTCTGATGCCCACCTGTCCAAGCCCATAGGCCCAGAGGCCCCTTCCCTCTCTTGAGCCAGCTTATCAAAAATTGTCCATCAGACCAAAGAAAGACATGACAGATAGCTGAAGAATTTCCTTGTCATTTTAGCCTGACTTTTCAGAATGAGTCAGTTTTTTTTTTTACCAGACCTTTTGATACACACACACACACACACACACACACACACACACACACTATTAAACATGCAAATAAAGACATTGGATTAAATACCTGTAAGCTCATTGATTCCAATGTTTCATCTACGAGTACAGATTATAACTTGTCTAGGTCTGCCTTTTTTATGCCTCTCTTGTCCCTGCTATCCCATAAATTCATCACAGAACATCCATCCAATGTTCTGGAACATTCCTTGCTTTCTTTTGGCATCTCAAAGGTAGCAGGGGAGCATTCTGGCTTCCACTTGTCATCTCTCAGTCTCATCCTCTTTTTCACTCAGACACTTTACTGGTGACATCTTTTATTTTAACTCTTCATTTAACTCTTATTGACTGTATGTTGCAGCTGGCTTACACTTACCATGTGCCTCTTCATTGTCATCTGTGTGATATTCACTTTTGATTCTTCAAAGACTGGAGTATCTCACCACTCACGGGCATAGACTATTGGCATTAAATACTACAAACTCTACAGGTTGTCCACCATTCTTGTTTTACTTAGTTTTTCCTAAATAAGTAGGCCAAATTCACTTGAGCAGTTATGGGTCTATTTCAAGAGGCTACACCAAAGGTTTGATGCAACCAGTTCCTGCAAATAGAAGCATCTGGAAAGCCCTCACCACCGTTCTTAGGACATTTGTCTTCATCTTCAATTTTCCCCTGTGTTTCCTTCATTTATGTGGCATTTGATTTATCTTCATTAAATTTCCATATGAAACCAGAGTCTGTGTCAATGTCCTTTCTTCCAATAATTACCAGTTTTCCATTAACAATAATTTGTTTGAATAAGTCAGGATTCAGTTATTTCAATTAGATACCGTATTTTTCTCAGTTTTATTTTTTTCTTTTAGTCTTGTTTCAATGTTGATCTTTGCTCAAACAATATGGCGGTCTGAATATAAACAGATAGATGATTTGTCATCTATCATGTAAGTAATAAATTATTCCTATTTCTGTGATTATTTACTGCTGTAATTATTGTGTTATTTGGTGCCTACCATGTTCAGTGCCTACTGATTCACTTCTAAAAAAAAAGCCGTCATGATGTATAAGGATGAGCCTTCTGTGGAGTCTACAAGTCTCTGGTTTCTCTAGTTCTTTTTTCCTGATCACCATCCTCATCTATTCTAACACTTTCACTGAAGTCAACAAGTATAAAAATACATGTTGCTTTCATTTAGAGAGTATTATCAAGAGTATCTTTGGAGAATTTATCTTCCTCTTCATCCTATATAACAGATGTGAATGCCTAAGCTGCCATCCTTTTTCCTGGTGACCTTTGCAAATTATTATCATGAGCCCCACATTACAAAATAACCAAATGTTCTGAAAAAAATGTTTCTGATTGCCTTTGGGCACACAGGAAAACCAATTCTACCAATTCACTGATTTGACTTTCTAAAGAGAACTTACTAGCCATCCTTCCATTTTTTGATCCATAGTCTTTCTTTCTTCTGGTTTCATTTACATCAAAAACATTGTGACATATAACTTGGGTCCACTAGTAGTAGATTCACTCTCTGGTCATTTACCAAGTATCATGCACTTAGAATCCTTAGTTAAAGGTGGTAAATAATCTCAGAACTTTGAGATACTTAAAATCCTCTGCTCACCATTCCATTCTTCTGCCACCATTACTGTGAAAGTGAAAGAGGGCTATGTAGGAACTAGGGATCATTTTGTATTTTTTCTTTGCTTCATGGTTTGCCATGACCAAATACCCAGTCTCTCTATACTTGATTAGACTTTCTCATAAAACTGACCTTGTCTGTGGATGAGCCTATTCCTAAAGCCTTTCCAGCATGATAAAAGCTGCTAGAAGTTGTACATTGATGGCACAGCCTTCAAGAACTAAAGGTCAGCTCCTTGTCACAATCATTCAGTGGAGTAGGACTTTGTGGAGGATACAAAAACATATCTGTGCAAATATACATGCATGCATACATACATATACATGCAAAGGCATGATTCCATGCCCATACATATACAAATTCATAAATAGGCAAACACACATTCATGAATAGACATACTTATACAAATTCTTATAAACCCATGCTTGCACTCATATTATACATGTGCACATGTGTATATTCACATATGTCTGTTATATATACAGTCAAACACACATGCACAGCTCTAAAGACACATGGTCTCTCTAGACCCACTCACAGAGTTGTTCAACTGTTTTCAGTCTTGTTGACTACAGGTAAGAAAGAGAAAAGAAAATCAACCAAGCTCTGCCTGCCGTCTCAATCTGGACTCACTCTCCAAGTCCTTGGACTGTCCCTCAGAAGCTTCAGGGAAGTGAATCACTGTACCTATTTCACAACTGAGTAAGCTGACATCGTCATTCAGACAGCTTAGATCCATTTTTCTCTCCTGGTGTCTCAGAGATCTGAGTCTCAGCTTGGGAATGCACTATTATTATGCAAATCTGAAAAAAAAAATCTTAACTAAGATTGTGAATTTGAGACCCTATGGGTAACAAACACTCCTGGAAAATAATTTTTAAAGTTTGAGTTGTGGGCAATGTTATTTCTTATCAGTTCATCAGGATGGATACCTAGTTAGGACCAAGCTAGCATCTGACACATCCTTGGAGACAAATTCAGCGGTATCTAATCCAAGGACTACCTATCTTTTTTCATTTCAAAAAATCAACAGAACATAAATCAGTGGTGGTAGGGAACTTAGATATCCACCTCCCTCATTTTACAGATGAGAAAACTAGGGCCAAGAAGATCATAGCATATGTTCAGTGTCACAGCAATAGTAAATGGCAGAAGTGGGATTTGAACTCAAGCCTTCTGACTTTAAATCCAATACTATTAAATCTGAGCGAATCTACCAACTTCAGAGCCAAGGCTTTTAATATAGAAAACAAGCTTTCTTCCTGTGACTCAAGTCTGACTCACTCATTATGCCTCGGTTTCTGACTTATCAAACAGAGAAAAAAATGCGCAAACATCTGAGAAAACTGTGTTGAAAACTGACTCATAAAAATTATGTGGATGATAAGATTTGCTTCAAAATGACCAAAATGAGGGGAATTCCACTCTGAGTATTTGGTTCTCCCAGGGCAAATTACTTACTCCTTAGAGGTCTCTAAAGAGTTAGGTAGCTGGCTGAAGATAGAAAACAGAGAGCCAGTCCATGTTCTAATGAACAAAGGAAATTTATTCTGCTTCTGGTTTGCAAAAGAATACTCAAGAGAATAGTGGCAATGCTCCTTAAGCTCCTACCCAGTCGCTTCAGCCTGAAGGAATTCAATGCCTTGGAATGTTTCTGTCAGCTGTCAGGGACCACTGTGCAGAGGGTTGGGGACCATTATGCAGAAGCTCTTGCCAAATTGTATCCGTAAGCAAAGCCATCTGCTCCTAGAATGTCACCCAACAGCTTGGGACCAGAGGTGAAACTGCCACATGGATATCAGAATACCTGGTGGAAGTTGAATTTCTGAAGCAAAGGAAATGCCCGGGTGGCTAAGTCAAATATTACAGTCCAAGGTTGTGGGTACCAAGATCTAGGTAATCTTGTTTGTTTAGGCAAGAAGTGACCATGTTCTGTGAAAGAGAACTGAACCCTGCTTCCAAGAAAACTATGGATCCTTTTCATTAATTTTATAAAAATTGGGATGTCTTCCCAATTCAGCTCTGGTAATAAGTAAAACAAGCCTATGGATGGTATTATAAGAAGGAGAGATTTGGCCACGATTCTATAAAAGTTAAAAGCAAAAACCAAGGGGCCAGGCCACCCACCTCCTCATAAAACCACAGAATAGCAGAGTCTCCGAGTAAGCTGAAAGGTCATTTAGTCCAACCTTTAACAAAACAGAAATGGACTTTACAACATAATCTTCATCTAGCCTCCTCTTGCATACTTTCAGGGATGAAAAATACACTATTTCCAAAGGCAACTGATTCCACTTATGGACAGGTCTAATTGTTAAGACGTTTTCTTCTTTTTGGAGCTGAAGTTCCATTCTTCAATTTCTTTCTTGTGACTCCCAGTTCTCTGCTTTCTGGAGCCAAGTAAAATAAACCTAATCCTTTCTATGTAGGACAGACCTTCAAATGCTAAAGACAGCAGTCATGTTCATGCTAGTCTTTGGTTCTGTGGAATAAGGAACATTGAGCAGAGTTTGACTGAGAAGAGCCCAACTCTTCTGCCCACAGTCTGACTAGCTAGCAAGCATTTTACATGGGAAGCTTTGCTTTTGAATGAATGAATGGAAATCCATCTTAAAAAAATATTCTTATATGCTGTACATTAGTGCTAAGCACTAGAAATGCAAATACAAAATTGAGAAAGTCCTGCCCTCAAGGAATTTAAACATTAGTAAAAAGGAGACAATGCATATTGGGAAGTGGTGACCAGAGAAGGGAGTTTGGATATGGGGAAATCACAAGATTGGTAAGTTGATTCACAGGGAACTTAACTGACATACCTTTCCACCTTTCTAGGATCAATAGTATTATTAATTTGGTTATTAGCCTAAAACAAGAGGTGTCATGAGGTAGCAAGATGGTTGAGGAGGGTAGGTGGAGAAATGAAGGTACCATGTAGCAATAGGACAGATGGAAAAATGGTACCATATAGATGACTGGACGGGGTATAAAGCATGAATTGGTCCTGGGCCTACTAGATACAATGGACTAGGTGAATTTGTACTCCTCAGTATTTACAGTAGAGGGGGATGGTGTCATTGGGTTGATGGTTAGACTGTCACCCAAGAACAGGTCAGTGTCCCAAGCATACAAGAGATGTAGTCACTATTAACGAGCACCTGCCGTGGATTTGCTTCTACATACCTATTGCCAGTCATGCCAATCAAGAGTAACTGATGTCATCACCCCACTTCACCCCCAGGTTCTAGGTCTGCTTTTGCCCCTTAGGCTAAGAGATTACAAGGGGCTCAGAAATGTGCCATTCACATACAGAAAATTCTAAGTTTTCTCGTTATGGTTCCCCCAAGTTAGTATCATTGCATGAGAGTGCATTAGGGCCACTTCTATACAAATTTTTAAGACTCAATGCAAACATCATCCATGGAAGCCTCCCTCCAACTTTGATGCAGTAATTACTCATTCCATAGTCTCTAAAAATCAAAACTCATAAATAAATTGCTGGGACTCCAACTCCCAGACATATTCTTATTCTCACTCTCATTTCCAGATCCATTCTTCTTAATACACACACACACACACACACATACACACACACACACGCACACTACTGACTCACAGTCACACTACATTTGTCATCTTCTTCCTGTTCACACAGTTGCTTTTTAAATCTACTCAGTCACTCAGACTCTCAAAATTCCTTCCACATATCCAGGACTTTTCTCTACCATCAAATCATCTCAATCATCAATACTGAAAGAGCATCTCACTAGTCCCAAATATGCCTGGGAAACTGTTCTATAGGGTATAGCTTCCTAGGCATGTCTGTTCTGCCTCTCAATCCAGAGTTGGTGATCACTGAGCACATACATATATTTAGTATTAATTCAGGCATACAGTCAAAGAATCTCAGCATTAGAGGGGTCCTCCCAGGTCATCTAGTTCAACCTGTTCCTGAAAAGAGATTACCCTACATCCCTGACAAAAACACAGAAATGGAGAGGGAGTGGAAGTCAATAAATCTGTATCCATAATAACCAGCATTCATATAGCACTTTAAAGTTTGCAAAGCACTTTATAAACATAATTTCATTTTATCTTCATAACAACCTAAAAGGTAGAGAAAGAAATGGAAGCAGAAAGCAGTTAAGTGGCTTCTCCAGGGTCACACAGCTAGTGAATTTCTGAGGCAGGTTTCAAATTCAGATCTTCCTCATTCTAGGTCCAAAGCTCTATCAACTAAACCATCAATCTACCGAGCAATCCCACTCCTGGGCACTCCAGGATGTCAAAGATTGAGAGAAAAGTGTCAAGTACACCAGAATATTCATAACAGCACCATTTATAGTAGCAAGACATTGGAACCCAAATGTATTCCCTTTGAGGAAGAGTTAAGCAAATTGTAGTGCATGAAAGTAATGGAATTTTGCTTTATCATAAACTATGATGGAAAGACCTGTCTTGAACAAATGCAAACTAAATTAAGCAGAAGCCTAAGACCAATATATGCATTAACTATAAAATCATCAACAAAAAGCATGCCAAGAGGAACCCTAAACTCTGAGTCACCATAATGAGCAATCTTGTTCCTAGAGACCAGATGAGGGTATATCACCTTCCTTTTGATAAAGGGTTAGAGGAGAATGGGCATGGAATATTGCCTATCTGGCCAGACACAGTTCCTATATTGGTTGTTTTTGCTTAAATGTCTTTCTTTTATGACAAGGGAAGGACTCAATATGGGGTAGGAGTTGGGGCATAGGAGAGATATCTGAAAATAACTGACATTAAAACAAAAGGCATCAACCAAACCTATTTTCAAAAAATAATAAAACATCCTCATCAGGTAGTCATCCAACTTGTATTTGAAGACCTCCCCCCAGTGGAAGAAAATTCACTATTCTCCAAGACAACCCATTCTATTTATGGACAAGTATAATTATCAAGTTTCTCTCCAATGAGATGAAATCTACTTCTCCCGCTTCCATCCACTGACCTCTCATTCTTGTTTTCTCATTCTACCTCATTCTGATCTCTGTAGTCAAACAAAACCAGTTTAATCCCTTATCTACATGGCAGCCTTCTATGTACTTGATGACAGCCATCATGCCCTTTCTAACTTCTTTTCTCCAGGTTAGATAATTCTTATTCCTTCAACTAATCCCAAGATGACTAAGTCTACAACATCCTCAGTACTTCTGCAACTTACCTGCAGTCTAACTCATCAATGACTTCCATCAAATGTGACACCCAAAACAGAAGGCAACACTATGTTTCCATGACTGCATTAACTTGGTGGCTCCCAAATCACACCCTTGAATCATATTGAGATCATAGACTTGATCTTTTCTTTATGTGACCTTTTGACCAGTAACATTTCCACTATGCATACCCAAGAAAAAGATTTTAGTTCATCACAACACATTATACTTGACTTTTCCCTAGGTGTTCTGACTCAGTGGTCTTTTCATTTATACAGCGCAAACTCAGAGGGCATTGTCCTCCTTCCTAGTTGAAGCACTACTAGAAACTAATATGAATGACCTTGAGGAAGAAAGCAATCTTTATTAAAGTAGGATTCCTGGACTCTCTTCCCAACTCTGTAACTGTACAGCTAAACAGGAAGTCATTGATTGTTGCCCATTTGAACAGTGCTTAGCACAGTTTCTAGCACTTAGTAGGTGCTTAATAAATATTTATTGACTGAGACAGCTAGGAGGCTCAGTGGATAGAGTGCTAGACCTGGAGTCAGGAAGACCTGAGCTTAAATCCAGTCTCAGACAAGTACTAGCTGTGTGACCCTGTGTAAGTCTCTTAACCTCTGTTTGCCTTAATCCACTGGAGAAGGAAAAGACAAATCACCCCAGTATCTTTGCCAAGAAAACCCCACGGTCAGTACTGGTGTGATATGCTCCACTGGAGAAGGATGGGGAAAACCACTCTAATATCTTTGGCAAGAAAACTCCACGGATATTATTGGTGTGATATCAGTTAGACACAACTGAACAAGAACAACAACCCGTGAATAAAATTTTGTAAAGGCTGTCCTCAACCCCTGCCTCACTCGCTTGCTGAACCTACCATTTGTAGGGACGGTCTGACTGGTCAGAGCTGTAATTCACATGGGATGACTGGGCCTTTACTAGATTCAGAAAAGTAGTGAGTACTGATAGTATCAACCCAAGATGGGTTTTCTCCCCAACAGTCATGCCTCAGATGATTGCTGACCTGCTCCACCCTCAGCATCATCAACCTTATCCTGCTGTGTGCTTTCCCTACGCCTAACAGCCATATCACCAATTCCTGGTTTCCCTACTAAGCAATATCCAGTCCTGGCAGTATCCTGTTCACATTTCTCTCCTTTCTCCAGTGGGTGCACCATGCACACTTACACACATGCGTGCACACGAGCACACACACACATTCCTCCCTTGCTCCAAGTTTGCAAATCCCTAGTTACTGTTCTGCTACCATGGGTAAAAAAGGAGGAATTCCCTTTTTCTGTGGACTGCTATGATCCTTGGACTTCTACTTCCCTTCCCCCATTGTTGGGAGCTCAGCAAGAGACTCTTCCTTCCCTATTCTAAATGAAGAGTAAGTCCACCGATCTAAAGGAACTTGTACCTATAGATGACTGAGAGTAAAATCAAGGTGGCAGCAGACTGCTTGGCCTTTAAAGATCTTTTTTCTTTTTTTGTCCTTCAAGTTTCTTCCTCTGTCTCCTTTTGCTTCCTCAAACACCAATGCTAGACATATTGCTGGCCCTCAGAAACTCTGAGGCTCCCCCAGATCAGGGCTATACGATCGTGTCATGAAAGCCCCTGCATCCTTTGACAATGGTGGAACATGAGAGGGCCAAGTTAAGGCAGCCAGGAGATCCCCAACTCTGACTTTCCTGATCCTAAAATATCATCAGCCCCTGCTCCATTCATGCACTGTCATGTGTTTAATCCACCTTCATTCCTGTGGAATTTGACTAATTCTGTAACATTTTAAATGGATTCCTGCCCCTCCCCCATCTTGGCATTGTATTTTCACACCATTCCCACAAGCTCCTGCAGAACATCTGTCAGGCTGAAGCACTGGAGAGAACATCATGGAACTTGGGACCAGCCCCCTCAGTGAGGGGCAGGAGGCAAAGTAGGACGTGCTAAAGAGCTGAGCATCTGGGGGCTGGTCCCCAGCTCTGCCAATTCAAGCAGTAGCATATCCAAAAATATATAAAGGGCCCCTTCTTTGTGCCCAGGGCTGGGCGAGGCACTGTGGGTCATGTAGAAGAAGAATAAGCCATGGTTCCTCACCTCACATACCTTACAATCTCATTGGGGATATGTGACACATACAACAGTCAGACAATTTTGGGATGAAGATGGATAAGAAATATAAAAGAAGATTTAGAAAAAGAACAGACCTACAGGAGGCAGAGAGGATATAAGACTGAAATGTTGTTTGTTGTTTGGCACAACAGATAGAGTTCCAGGCCTGGAGTCAGGAAAACTCATCTTCCTGAATTCAAATCTGGCCTCAGACACTAGATGTGTGACCCTGGGCAAGTCATTTAACCCTGTTTGCTCAGTTTCCTCATCCATAAAATAAACTAGAGAAGGAAATGGCAAACCACTCCAGTATCTCTCCCAAGAAAACCCCAAATAAAGTCAAAAAGAGTCAGATACAAAAGAAAAAACCAAACAGCAGCAACAAAAGTAAGCATGGCTGGGGCCCCTCAAGAAATATCAGTCAGGTGTAGGGATTTTCCAGCTCAGCGCAGGAAGGCTTTATGGAGGAAATGGGACTTAAGATGATCCTTGAAGGATGAATAAACTTTATATTGGCAGAGAGGAGGGGGCTGGCCCTTCTAGGTAGAGAGGATAGGAATAAAAGGAAGCATGAAGAGGCAGCTAGGTGATGCACTGGCCTTGGAATCAGAAGGACTTGGGTTCAAATCCAACCTCAGAAACTTACTAGAGGTGCGACCCAGGGCAAATGATTCAACCTCAATTACCTCCAAGACAAAAATGAAACTAGAATAAGCATGACACACATAGGAGAAAACAAAAGGATACCTTCTATTGAACAAGTTCTTTTTTCTCCCTTTGGCTTCAGGTGCCCATGAGTAAAATTAAAATATTGTGGTTGGTCAAGCAATCCTCAAAGGAAATCTGTTAAAGAGCAGTCTACATAGCAGGAGTCTTTAGGCCCCCAAGACATATGGTAGTTGGGTGTCTTACTCCTTGGATTTAGTACTACAGTGAATTCTGCTGGGACTTCATATGACCTCTGACTTACACCCTGGGATTACTATATGGACCATGCCCTCCCTCTTCTACAAGAGTGTTCTTCCTTCATTTCTTGTTGATTTCCCCAGGCCCTAAGAGGTGTTAGCCCCATCCCTAGCTAGAAACAGAGGATTGATCCATGCCTAAATGAACCCAGCTCTTTCCTCCTCAAATTGAGACAATGGCTGAGTTATTTGGCACTCTGCAATGGTGTAATGGTCTGGCACCACAATATGGTAGCAGGGTTTGGAAAGCAGTCCTCTGTTTTATAAATGAATAAATTGAGGCACAGAGAAGTTACTTGGCTCCTCTTGAGGAATGTTTGCAGTTCCCAAAGAAGAAAATGAAGCAGGTATATTGGGCTGCTGTGCCTACCACCAACACACTACTAAGACTTTCTTAGGCAGCTCTTTCCATTGAAGACTTCCAGGAGAAGAAGAAGAAGAAGAAGAAGAAGAAGAAGAAGAAGAAGAAGAAGAAGAAGAAGAAGAAGAAGAAGAAGAAGAAGAAGAAGAAGAAGAAGAAGAAGAAGAAGAAGAAGAAGAAAAAGAAGAAGAAGAAGAAGAAGAAGAAGAAAAAGAAGGGAGGGTGGGAGGGAGGGAGCAAGGAGAGGAAAGGAGGGAAGGGGAGGGGAGAGAAGGGAAGGGAAGAGAAGGGAAGGGAAGGGAAGGGAAGGGAAGGGAAGGGAAGGGAAGGGAAGGGGAGGGGAGAGAAGGGAAGGGAAGAGAAGGGAAGGGAAGGGAAGGGAAGGGAAGGGAAGGGAAGGGAAGGGAAGGAAAGGGAAGGGAAGGGAAGGAAAGGGAAGGGAAGGGAGTCCTTCAGGAAATCCTTATAGCCAAAGTTAAGGCAATCTTTGTTGTATCACTTGGCAGGACAGATGGTGAAGTGGACCACTCCCTGCCTCATAGAGAAATGACTCTTACTGGACAATGGAGGGGTTTCTCCAAGAACCAGGAAAGACTTTTGACACCTGGCTTTGGTCCCCTGACAGAAACCTTGCATGACCTAGATATATCAAGCCAGAGCACCCCAGCAGGCCATCAACCAAAGCTCCTTCCAAGTACCTACAGGGACATTTATTGCTGTCTTATTGCTGTAGAAGTTATCACCACTTTGCGCACTACCCCCAGAGCATCAGTCCTGGCTGGCTGGAGCTACTTGGACCAGGCCTATTGACGGTGACTCTTTAATACTTTCGAAAAAGAACTGGCAAAAGGTATCCATCCTACATTCGGTACTATATGCAAATCAGCATGCATGGAAAGTGTTGGACTTGCAGTCAGATGAGACATAGGTTCAAATCCCGCCTAGGTTCAGATCGCACTCTTAAGTTGTACCACTTAAGTACCACAACCACTTCTCTGTGCCTCAACTTATTCATTTATAAAACAGGAATAATAATACCTACCTCCAAATGTTGTTGTTAAAATCAAAGGAGAGCATGTATTAATATGAAGTGCTACATAAATTGCCAGTTGTCATTGTTATCATTTGTTAAGAATAGAAAGGAGTTGTTGAGCTGAGGATTGCTCCATGTCCAAACAGAACCAATTCCTCCCACTGCCCATTGCCTAGACAATGGTCATCTACTATAACGCTAAATATCTGAATACTGTCACAACCAGGACATGTATCCTTTGCCATTTATACCCCACCTACTGGTCTAGTTGACAATGGCAGTGATATTCACCTCCCTGGACATTCAGGGAATATACAATTTGATCCAAATAGGAGAAGACAGGTTTTCAGACATGGTAAGACTATTGCTGGTTCTGACTTATGCCCTTTGAATTGTACAATGCCCCAATGACTTTTCAGAAATTTATGCACTCAGTATTTTAAGAGCTGCTGGGCTGTAGTCTATCTTTGTGATATTTTCATTTATTCCAGGGCCCCCAGCCAGCATACCAAACCGGTCCATGATCCTGCACCTATGCCAGCACCAGCTGTTTGCCAAGTTGGAGAAATGCCAGTTCTAGAAGGAGAAATTGGAATTTCTGGGCTATAGAATTGGCCAGTGGGGAATCAGATGGATGCATGTAAAACAGAGACCACATCAGTGAAAGACCTGCCACCGTCCCTTGGTGTAGCAGGCTGTTACTGCCGTTAAATCCACGAGTTTTTCTCTCTAACAACACTTCTCATCAATCCAAAAAACAAACAAACAAAACCCCCAGAATTTCCAGTGGACACCAGAGGTGAGTCATGCATGTAATAAAATTAAGAATGCACTTAACCTGCTCCACCCGGAACCTTAGTTTACTCAGAAATGATTCATTGTGGAAACAAATGCATTCTACATCAACATGGAAATTATGCTGGGCTACAGTCAACTAGTTATTATTTTCATTATCCTATCTGCTACTGACATGATCTCGAAGAAGCTTCCAGCAAGCCTACAAAAGATATAGATACATCCCAATACTTTTATTAAATTATTTTTAAAAAAATCTTTTTTTCTATTTCTACAATAGTCCACTATTAAATATAAATAAATGATAACTATCAACCTGTCCTGTGTCTGTTTTCTATATAAACTTGATCATTAAATCAATCAATAAACATTTATTAACAACTTACTATGCGCCAGTTATGGTGCTAAGCTATCAAATATAAAATGCTGCCACTGCTAATGATGATGATAAGGGTAACTAGCATTTTTATAATACTTAGACATTTGTTTAGTACTTTTTATATGTGTAAGTGTGTGTGTGTGTGTTCTTATTTGGTCCTCGCAATAGCCTGTTAGGTAAGTCCTATGGATAGTGTTAATTTTATTTTGCAGATGAGAAAACTGAGCTTAGAGAAGCTAAGTAGCTTGTCCAAATGAACACAGCCAGGTAGATTTTGAGCCTAGGTCTTCCTAATTCCAAGTGCAGCAATTTATAAGCTACACCTTTTAACTGCATGTATTTCTTGCAAAAGCTGACCACCTTAGAAAAAAATTTTGTGTTATGAGAGGAGCTCAATTTGAGACATAGAAAGTGCCACCATGAGGAAGAGTAGTACCCCACCTTTATCCACACTGACCATAAGAAACTAGAGCACCGTCAGACCGCCCAATAGTTTAATCAATGCCAGATGTATTGGGCATCACTCCTTCCCTCCCCTCAGTTATAAATATTTATCTAAGAACACAATTGTGAGTAGCTCTACATGGTCCTACATGTGGAGAGAGCAAATGTGGGCTTTAGAGAGAACGCAAAGTCCAATAAATGAAGTCAGTATTCTCGCTGGGTTGCAGAGATCAAGAGTCTAAATGAAATGGGACAGTTAATTGCCCAAGACACAGAAGGACAAATCCAATTTGCTCAAGGGGATTGAAAAAGCAGTAGATGGGGACTGGATGTTCAGATTCTTACTTTCATTATTCTTCAATTCCCTTAAAGCCAGCAAGGTCTTCCTGAGCATCTACTGGAGACATGCGAAGCCCTGAGCTAGGTGCTGTGGGTGAGGGGCAGGCATGGGGAGAGAGAGGGATACAAAGAAGAAAATGTGCTCTCCTTCCTCAAGGAACTTATAATTTACTCATGAAGATAATGTGTACGCATGAGCCAATTAGAAAACAAAGCAAGATGGTATTAATAAATAGAGTAGATTGGTATATAATAAATTAATTGATTACATATAAAAATATCTGCTACAAAAAGTGGTTAAGAAGGGAAAATGAAAGTGTTGACTGGAGTTGTTTGAGAGCTCCTTGAGCTCAGAGAAAAGGGAGGCCAGGTAGCACAGTGAGTAAATTCAGGAGCTAGAGTGTGGAACTTGGAGCCCCACAGACCTAGGTTACTTGCTAGTTGTGTGATTTTTGAGCTAATAATTTGATGTCTCTGAGCCTCAGTTTCTCCACCTTTAAAAAGTGAAATGTTTGGACAAGAGAACCTCTAAGATCTATTCATTTCGATTCAAGGTTGATTTTACCTCAGACTACTTTTGGCAAGCTATTTTAAAACCATGGGCCTTCTCAAGAAGGTTTGGGAGAGCCGTAACCAAGAATTTTTGCACTGAGGGCAAGAAACACACAATATGCCTTCAAGTCAACTTCTTGATGCAAATGCAATTGACAGAGAAGACACTGGGATACCCTCAGGCAATTGCCAGGGAGACTCAGGAAATATGTAGGGAGAAAAGTATGCTTTCTAGTAGCTTCCTGTTTTAACTAATCTAGCTAAGGCATATAGCTGCTAATCTCAGTTGTTTCTAATGTAGTAATACAATTTTATGATTTATTTTTAATTAGTTATATTATTTATTAATTCCAAGGGCTGTCATCTCTTTATCCATTTTAGCACCCATAAACAAAGCCCTTGTTATCCCACCCTCTTTATGGCTCTGTGAAAAACAAAATATGAAGGGTCTACATGGGCACTATCTTGAACCTATGTTGCCTCAATGATGAGGCCTTGATCACGTATTCCTTGTCTTACCCAAAGTACTTGTTACTCCCTTGATATCACATCAGAACTAATTGATAGATGACTCAGAATTACATCCTTGGACTTGAAATCTAAAAGCAAAATGGACATTTGGGAAACAAAAGAGAGAGAAAGTCTGAATTCATTTTAATGGGTAGAGGACCATAAAATGACATATCCCTTCCAAAGGATTACCTGGCCCCAGAGAGGGGAGCAGCAAAGGAATAGGTTATCCCTAGAACAAATCAGAAGCTTCAGAAACTGTACAGTAGAGTAACTATAGTAGGAGAAATGCAGTGCTGGAGTGTCTAGACTTTGCCTCCTTCCCCAGTCAGGGAAGAACCCCTGGCCCAAGGGACAACTATAGCTGAGGAACTGAGAGGGAAAAAATCCCATTGTGGAGAAGATTTTAATTTTGCTTTTCACAAGTACTGTGAGTTAAGTGGACTATGCAGCACTGAAAAAAGGAATCAACTATGTAATAGCTCTAAGTTCTTTGTTCCATGTATGTATGCACATGTGTGTGTCTGTGTATGTGTGTGTATGTGTGTTGGTAGGGTAGGGAGGAAAGGGTACCCAGGTTGTGACTAGAGAGCTGTCTATATGTCTTATGAGCCTAGAGGCCTAGAGGACTATCTAGGTCTCTGGGACTTGGGGTTTACCAGAAGGGTAAATTGATTGAATATCTAGCAACTCTGAAGTCATTTTTGGTGTGCAGGGAGAAAAAGAGGAAGAATGTACTATAGTACTACCACATATAGTAGTACTATAAATTTAGGGAATATACAATTCCCCAGGGAAAGCAAAGGCCCCCACCCACCCATAAAGGGAGAGTTATCTTGACTGTATATGGACTTAAACACGAACCATTCACATTTTTGTGGATTTAAATAAGGCTTGTCCTATATTCAATATTATATTAGCCTTTGTGATTGCATGGGCCTTTTCCTTTTGTTATGGAAACCTAATCATAAACCAAGTTCTGTCATTTCTTAGAGAAAACCTCTGATAGGGACATGAGCTGAAGGGCATGATGGTTGTGAAGCTCTCAAGACTGAACTTAGACTATGTGAACCTAGAGATTCAATTCTGAACCATGGGCCTCACACACACAACTTACTGTACTTCTGTTTTAGGTTTGACATCATAGGATCATAGATTTAGAACTGGACCTTAGAGGAGAATCTAGTCCAATCCTCCTCAGTTTGCAGATGGGGAGCTAAGGCCCACAGAGGCTAAGTGACTTGCAAGGGTCACACACTAGTAAGTAAAACAAGATTTAAAGCCAGTACTTCCTCACTCTAAGTCCAGCAATCTGTTTATTATGCCTGGATGCCTTTCAGAAGGAAGGCAGCAGGAGGCTGTGGAAGAACACCAAACTTGGAATAGGGACACCTGGATTCAGAAACAGCATTTCCTAGACTATCCTTTTAGCCTCTTTGATCCTTCATTTCCTCATCTGCAAAATGGATAAACAAACAATAATAGTTTATTCTAATCACCTGAGAGGTTTGTTACAAGAAAAGTGTCTTATAAATTTAAAAGTGCCATGTTAATAAATATGAGTGTGCAGGTGCGATGTTGGGGAAAGACCACTGGGTTTGTGAAGGCAAAAAGGCTCAGAGGACATGAGTTTCAGTACTGACTCTCCCACTTACTGCCTGTATAGGCAAATCAGTTAATCTCTCTAGGCATTGGTTTCCTTATTTATAAAGTGGATAGACAAAAAAAAAGTTAAGCTTTCTTCTCTTTCTATCTTCTATCATCTTACAATTTTCTATGTACCGAGTCATCAGACTTGGAAGCTATGATTAAAAAGAGACTTTGAAGTACATTTCTGGAACACTTTTAAATGATCTGGAAAGATATCTAACAGAGGGTAGAGAAATGCACTCCTGGCTAGAGGCAGGAGTCTGGACTCGAGGCCCTCAGAAACTCTTTTTTTTTAATTTTATTTATTTATTTTTAGTTTTCAACATTCATTTCTACAAGATTTTGAGTTCCAAATTTTCTCCCCATCTCTCCCCTCCCCCCACCTCAAGACAGCATGCATTCTGATTACCCCTTCCCCCATTCTGCCCTCCCTTCTATCACACCCCTCCCTTCTCTTATCCCCATCCCCTCTATTTTCTTGAAGGACAAGATAGATTTCTATACCTCATTGCCTGTATATCTTATTTCCTAGTTCAATGTAAAAACAATTTTTAACATTCATTTTTAAAATTTTGAGTTGCAATATGTTATACATGTGTAGTTATGCAAAAGACTTCCATGAATGTCATGTTGTGGAAGACTAACTATATTTCTCTCCATCCTATTCTGCCCTCTATTTATTCTATTCTCTCTTTTGACCCTATCCCTCCTCAAAAGTATTTATCAGAATTACATCGTTGGACTTGAAATCTAAAAGCAAAATGGACAGTTGGGAAACAAAAGAGAGAGAAAGTCTGAATTCATTTCAGTGGGTAGAGGACCATAAAATGACATATCCCTTCCAAGGGATTACCTGGCCTCAGAGAGGGGAGCAGCAAAGGAATAGGTTATCCCTAGAACAAATCAGAAGCTTCAGAAACTGTACAGTAGAGTAACTATAGTAGGAGAAATGCAGTGCTGGAGTGCCTAGACTTTGCCTCCTTCCCCAGTCAGGGAAGAACCCCTTCTATCATCCCCCCCACATCCTATATATTCCTTTCTCCCCTAGTTTTCTGTTGTGTAAGATAGTTTCATTGAAAATTGAATATGCATGTCATTCCCTCCCTAATCCAAAGGTGATGAGAGTAAGGATTTTCCCTTTCACCTCCCCTGTCTTTCCTTCCATTGAAAAAGCCTTTCCTTACCTCTTTTATGTGAGAGATAATTTGCCCCATTCTATTTTTCCCTTTCTCCTCCCAATATGGTCTTCTCTTATCCTTTAATTTTATGTTTCTTAGATATCATCCCTTCCTATTCAAATCATCCTGTGCCCTCTGTCTATATATAATCCCCTCAACGACCCTAGTAATGAGAAAAGTTTCAAGAGTTACAAATATTATCTTTCCATGTAGGAATATAAACAGTTCAACTCTAGTAATTTCCTTATGATTTCTCTTTCCTGTTTACCTTTTCATACTTCTCTTGATTCTTATGTTTGAAAATCAAATTTTCTATTCCGCTCTGGTCTTTTCATCAAGAATACTTGAAAGTCCTCTATTTCATTGAATGACCATTTTTCCCTGTAAGCGTTATACTCAGTTTTTCTGGGTAGATGATTCTTGGCTTTAATCCCAGTTCCTTTGACTTCTGGAATATCTTATTCCAAGCCCTTCAATACTTTAATGTAGAAGCTGCCGGATCCTGTGTTATCCTGATTGTATTTTCATGGTACTCAAATTGTTTCTTCCTGGCTGCTTGTAATATTTTCTCCTTGACCTGGGAACTCTGAAATTTGGCTTCAATATTCCAAGTAGTGTTCCTTTTGAGATCTCTTTCAGGAGGTGATTGGTGGATTCTTTCAATATATATTTTATCCTCTGGTTCTAGAATATCAGGGTAATTTTCTTCAATAATGTCTTGAAAGATGATGTCTAGGTTCTTTTTATTTATCATGGCTTTCAGTTAGTCCCATAATTTTTAAATTGTCTCTCCTGGATCTTTTTTCCAGGTCAGTTCTTTTTCCAATAAGATATTTCACATTGTCCGCTATTTTTTTCTTTCCTTTTGTTTTGTTTTAAACTTTCTTGATTTTTCATAAAATCATTAGCTTCCTTCTGCTCTATTCTCATCTTTAAGGAATTATTTTCTTCAGTGAGCTTTTGAACCTCCTTTTCCATGTGGTAAATTCTGCTTTTTAGGACATTCTACTCTTCATTGACTTTTTGGATCTCTTTTGTCATTTCGGTTAGTCTATTTTTAAAAGTGTTATTTTCTTCAGCATTTTGGGGTCTCCTTTAGCAAGCAGTTGATTAGTTTTTCATACTTTTCTTGCATCACTCTCATTTCTCTTCCCAATTTTTGCTCTACTTCTCTTATTTGATTTTCAAAATCATTTTTGAGCTCTTCCATGACCTGAGACCAATTCATATTTTTCTTAGAGGCTTTAGATGAAGGAGTTTTGAATTTGTTGTCTTCTGTTTACATGTTTTAGTCTTCCTTGTCACCAAAGTAATATTCTATAGTCTGATTCTTTTTTTCAGTTTTTGCTCATTTCCCCTGCCATTTACTTGACTTTTGAGCTCTTTGTCAAGGTAGATCTCGGCTTCTAGTGAGGGTGGGGTGTGTACCATCAGCCTCTCAACTCCCCCACAATCTGTGGGCTTAGAATTCCAGAAGCGGTGGCTTCAGCTGTCCCTGCTGCTGCTGTGGCTTCTGAGGGTTCTTCCACCCCCTGCCTCCTCTGCTGCCCTGGGGATGGGGATGGACCACTCCACTGTACTACACTGATCCCACAGGCTTTTTCCACTGACATTCCAAATTTTTACTCAGTGTTTTGGGGTCCTGAAGTCTGGAAACTGCCTCAGATGTAAGAGATTCAGTCCCCCCTGAGGCCTGCTCAGGTTCCCTCTGTGCACTCACAGCCCACACTGGACTGCGCCTTGGCCCCACTGTGGCATGATAGACCCTTGCCAGCGACTTTCCAGGCTGTGCTGGGCTGGCGATTTGCTTCACTCCATCATTCTGTGGGCTCTACAGCTCCAGAATTTATTTAGAGCCATTTTTACAGGTATTTGACTGGGCTTGGGGGCAGTGCTCTAGAAAGTGCATGCTGTTACTCTGCCATCTTGGCTCTATCCCCACTTATCCCCTAGAAACTCTTTTTGTAGAGGATTCTTCTAATTTAACTTAGGTATCTCACCTCTTGCGTTATTTGATGGTGGGAAAAGAGGGGAACGAAAGCTCCTGCCAAATGACTTATATTCAAGACTAGGGCAGGATCAGCCTGCAAGTACATAATAAGATGATATCTGTAATGATTCTGTGACCAAAAGGCTTGGGGAGCAAACTGGGTTTTCAGAAGCATTTCTTCCAAAGCCAGGAACCATTTGAGTCTTCTGAGAGTGGAAGGAGCAGCCAGCAGGTCAAAAGAAGCCAATTGAATTTGAACAGAGAAGAGGAGAAATCCCAGAGTCAGGCTGGAAAGAGTTATTGAGGGACAGAATAGACATGACTGTCTCTCCTCCCCAAGCAAGTGAATTTCACTAAACAGGTGGTTCTCTGAGAGATAGGTCTTCCAGAAGTGAGTGACCTTTGGTAATGTCATTGAGTTAGTGGTAGACTGAAAGGAGCCCTTAGGAGCCCTTGACCATTCAGTCTCTCTCTTTCTCCCTTAAGAACTATACAATCAAGTGGGTAAATGTAAGTAGAGACCTTGTAGTCATTTTGATATACAATCATTGGCTTTGGAAAGAAAAGAACACTTAGAACAGGTTTAGGACAGCTAGGTGGGTAATCAAGAAGACCTGAGTTCAAATTTGACCTTAGACACTTACTAACTGTGTGACCTCTTGGCCTCCATTTTCTTAATTGTACAATGGGGATAATAACAGCACCTATTCCCAGGCTTGTTGTGAGGATCAAATGATCTAAAAATTGTAAAGTGCTTAGCATAGTGCCTGGCACATAGCAGGTGCTATATAAATGTTAGCAATTAGCTATTATTATCATCTGCTCCAACCCCTTCACTTGAATGGAAAGAGGCTCTTAATTTTTTTGTATCATGGACTCCTTGGGCAGTCATAAGCCCTATGGACTCCTCAGAAAAATGTTTTTCTATGTATAAAATACATAGTATTACAAAAATAAATTATATAGAAATACAGTAATCAAAATATGTTTTTTTAAAAAAATGTGAGTTCACAAAGCCAAGTGAAGAAGCTCTTATTAACATGTAAAGAAGCTAGAGCCCAGGGAAGGTTAAAGCTTGCCGAAGGTCACACAGATGACAAGTGGTAGAGCTGAGATTTGAACCCAGATCCAGCATTCTTTGCAGTTACAAACCTGGTTTTGATCTTAAGTCAGACTCATTTTTTTTTGTCAGCCTTGTCTCACTTCAGAAGTGTAAAAAGAGGGGCCAAAGCTGATACGTAACAGGTCACTTACTGATAAAACTGAGATTCAGAGATCATATTATTCTCCCCTCCAATTTGATTCAACTCAGTGTAGTACACCTAGTGTATACTAAGGGACTACAATACTCTGTGCAGAAGCTGCCCTCTACCTTCTACTCCTTACTCTGGTTTCAAATAACATTGTTCAGTCATTTTTTCAGTAGTGTCTGACTCTGTGAGTCCATTTATGTTTTCCTTGGCAGAGATAGTGGAGGACTTTGCACTCCCTTGTACAGCTCATTTTACATATGAGGAAACTGAGGCAAACAGGATTACGTGACTTATTCTGGGTAAGAAAACTAGCAAGTATCTGAGACCGGACTTGAACTCAGGAAGATGAGTCTACCCACTGTGCCATCTGACTACTTCAGATAACATTAACCACTCCCATTTGTATAGGGTTTTTAGGTTTGTCAATGCCTTTCATGTGTTATCTCAGTTATGCCTCCCAACCACCTTGTGAGGCACATGTTATTATTATCTCCATTACTGTAGATAAGAAAACTGAGGCTGAGAGAGGATGAACAATTATCCGAAGTAAAATTTAAGCCCAGCCCCAGACCTTCCTGATTCCAAGTTCAGCTCTTTTACACTTTGCTATAATAATCAATTTACACACTTATAAATAGACTTTTATATGTGGGGCACAGTACTAGGTGCTAAGGGAGACAAAGAAAAATGAAACAATCCTTTCCCTCAAGGAGCTTACACTCTCAATAATAAAATTATCCCCATGACTAATTCAAGGTTCTGATTATCACTAGAAGTCTTAATGATATCAATTACATGTAATGACAAAATACTTGTCCCTTTATTTCATGTACACTCCTTCCTCCCTAATGCCCCTGCTCAGACACAGAGCAAGTTTATCAGCCAAGAGGTCCCAGTGGCTCATTCGCTCACTGCCCTTAAATCTCCAAGTGACCGTGGATGTTAAACAGGGGTAAAGACTCAGTCCTCTTGCTGAGTGTTTGAATAGTGCTGCAAAATAAAATCAAAAAACAAACAAAAAAATCCATTGATTCAGACCCTAAGAAACCAGGGGATCAAGCAGGAGTGTTCTGTTCATGGGTGTTATTGTTTGGTGCTGAAATAGCCTGGAATGACAAAGACAGGTGCTAGATAAATGTAGAGATAGATTGCCCTGGGAGTCCATTCCTACAAAGTCTTTTATCATTGGCTTTGCTTTCCTTTCTGCTTGCCGCCCTCTCCTCCTAGTCCAGAGTCACAATCTGTATGCACAGTCGCCCTCCACTTCCCCACCTACCCCTCAGACCTAGCTGGTGTAAAGAGGATGAATTACCTCCTTGATCTCAACGTGATGGCCTCAGTTCACGCATCCTTCACCTGCTGCGTATGTAATTGAAGTGTGGTCTCCAAGTCTATAGCTGTCACGTAGAAACTGACAAAGAGAAGGGAACAGGGACCAGAGCCAAACCAAGTGCTCCTTGTCTACCCACAGCCCACTAGCATGAAATTTCCCATGTCCTATGTGAAGGGAGAGCCACACAATGTTCCCAGATGTTATTTGTGCCCTTTATCTGGGGGCATCAATTATCAAAAAAGCCTACCGGCTCCCCCTCCCCACTCACAGCTCATGCTTCAGATAGAGCCAAGTCCACACAAGCATACAAATCAAGGGAATACTCTGGGCTGGGGCTCATCTGATTCAGTCCTTTCCATGTCTGAGAGAGAGCTGGCCTTTGCTTGCTCTGGACCTCATTTCTCCCCACCTCCACCCCCACCCTCCTATATACATGGTTTCTGTGCCAGAAATAATAACTCTAATTTAGATAATGCTTTGAATCAGGAGTTCTCATCCTCACATTTATGTGAGGAGATTTCAGGAAGTCTGTCAACTTGGATGGGAAAAAAAAATTACATCTTTATTTTTGTGAACTTCTAACAAAAACTTAGCTTTTCCCTGAATTATGAGTATAGGCAATAAACCAGTAGTATTAATCTTCACCAGACTGCCAAAAGGGTCTATGACATACACACACACATGCAAAAGAAAGATTAAAAGCCCCTGTTTTGGAGGTTCACAGAGTACTACTCTCAACTCCATGCATTTTCATGGACTATTCCCCACACCTGCAATTTGCAACCTCCTCATCTCTGCCTCCTGGTCATCTTGCCTCTCTTCTGTTGTTTAGTTATTTTTCAATCATAGCTGACTCTTTGTGATCCAGTTTGGGGTTTTCTTGGGAAAGGCATTGGAGTGGTTATCCATTTCTTTCTCCAGCTTATTTTACAGATGAGGAAGCTGAGGCACAGTGAAGTACTTGCCGAGGGTCACACAGCTAGTAAGTGTCTGAGGCTGGATTTGAACTCAGGGATATGAGCTGACTCCAGGCCTGGTGCTTTATCTATTTCCACACCTGGCTGCCCTCTGTTTTGCTTCAGATCCTAAAATCCCACCTACTCAATAAGCCTATCCTGATCCCCCTTAATGCTAGTACCATCCCTCTGTGGTTAATGTCTAATTTATAAGGTACACATCTTGTCTGTACCTAACTGTTTACATTCTGTCTCTCCCATTGGGTGGTGAGGGCATGAACTGTTTTGTCATTGTTACTTGCCTTTCTTGTTTTATCTCCAGTGCTTAGCCCAGTGCCTAGTATAGTTCCTGCTGTTGCTGCTTCCCAATACAGGATAATAGAGGGCCATGAAGCATGAGGGAGAAAACATTTGTCTTGGAAACTGGGGCCATCAAGAAAGTCTTCTTCACCCTATATTAGTTACAGTTCTGAAACCTACTTCATGCAAAGCTCTGTGCTAGACACTACCAAGAACACAAAGAGGTCCATTCCCTCACAGCACTTAAAATCTGACCTAGGAATATAAGACTTGGACACAAATAACTTCAAGGCAGAATGGGCAAAGGGCCAAAAGAGAGATACATATGACTGTGGGATTATTAACACTAAATGCTCATTACGCCTTTGTTCTTCCTTAAAGGAAAATGTAAGGAGGAAATAGATACTATTAGTAAATTGCTTAAATTCCTTGGGAGCAGAGGAGATGCTATGCTACATAACATTCCTAGAGTATAAGTTTACATAATCACATCAGTGAGATGTACCACTAAGTGAACAGACGATCCCAGGAGACCACCACAGGCCAATCCGGAGACTAAGAAGTCAATAGGATGAGCCAATGACCCAACTATTTAGACAAAGATGGAGATGACCTATGCTGGATTTTCAATTCAAATGTAATACTGACTAAGGAATGCAGTTTGCATCTGTCCCCTCTTCACTCTCAGGACCATTACTGAAGGTCTTCATCATGCTTTACCTGGACTAGTAAAATGGCATTTTCATAATTGGTTTTGCTTGTAGGCTCATCCCTCTCCAAATCATCCTCCTCTTAGATTACCAAAATAATCTGCCTAAAACACAAATCTGACCATGTAACCCACCTGCTCAGAAACCTTTAATTCAGCTCCCCACTACATTTAGAATGAAATGCAAATTCTTTCATCTAGCAGTCTGGCTCCAAACTACTTTTGCAAGTTTATTTCACTTTGTATTCAATGTGCTGTGCTCCAATTAAAATGGACTACTCTCTGCTCCCCATCCAACAAGCTGTCTCTATCCTCTGAATTTGCACAAAATGCTGCTTCTTCTCTGCTTTTCAGAATTCTGTTTCTCCTTCAAGGCTCAGACAAGATAACACCTCCTCCATGAAGTTTTCCCTAATCACCCTAGTCATTAATTTACCCTCTATCCTCAAATATTTGTAGAGCAATTTATTCCTTCATTCTTTTCACCTCCTAACTTAAATCCTAGTTGTGTTTATAATATATCTACCAATAGAACATAATTCCCCTGAGGTCCATGGCTGTATCATTTTTGTCACAAGCTATCATTTTAACTATCATTTTGTCATTATCATTTTTATCACTAACAACTGGCATGGTTCCTTACATTCATCAGTCTCTTGATGAATATTTTTATTGATTTAGAGCTGGGCTGGGAGTTAGGACACCTGGGCTCTATGCTTAGTGCTTCCACTAATGAGCTTTGTGATCTTGAATGAATCACTTAATTTCTCTGGGCCTCAGTTTTCTCATCTGCAAAATGTGGAGGTTGGAGTGAATGATCTTTAGGATTTCTCCCAGTCCTAAAATTCTACAACTCTCTTGTTATTCATCAAATCTAACAAGTTTTTCTATTCATGCCAAGGTGAAGGAGTCTCCAGGCATAAATGAGAGATCTCCAGAGTACCCCTTGTAACATTTCTTCTCCCAGGGTAGCAGGAAATTCATGAAAAGTCAAGCAAGAACATATGACAGCAGACTCTCAGAGACTGTTGCTGTCTCCTCAGGCAACTGCCTATGGGCATGTAAAGTTCTTTCTATGGATGGAAAAAGTAGAGAACAGTAGAGAGACTCATTTTGAATTTCTTTAGCCCAAAAGATCTGAACCAAACATCTGAAGAGATTATAGATAAATGATCATACATCTCTTTATTGATAATAATATCGAAATCATTATATTTAGATACACCAATATAGACATTGAATAAATATAGATAGAAATAGATGATATGGATATAGATATAGATGATGTAGATGTAGGTATAGATAAAGATGTAGGTATAAATGTAAGTGTAGATATGAATATGGATGATATAGGTAATGATATATTTGTGAGGCAAGCCCAGAAAGATTTCATTGGGAATTTCCATTATGTATATCACAAACTTGTCTTGCTTTTCCAACCTGGCCAAAACCTGCCGTTTCAGCCTTATTTTACATTACTTCCTTTCTGCCCACTACAGACTCTCCAAATCAGGATTCTTACTGTTCTACACACATTACACTCTATCTCCCAACTCGGTGACTTTGTACTGTTTGCCTTCCATGCCTAGATTGTGTTTCCTTCACCTCATAGAATCTCTTACCACTTTCAAGACTTGACTCAGTTGCCATATTAAGGCTTTTCTGATCTCTCCTACAAATGCTAGTGTCCTCTCTTTATCACTTATAAAATGAGAAGGATGGAAAGATGACCTCTACAATTGTTTCCAGCTCTAATGTTATTCTACATAGGAGGGTTTTTTAGGGGTCCCAGAAATACTTGCAGGGTATTTAAATGTAACAACTAGGAAATGGAAGGGGGATTTCCTGCCAGGCATCCCTAAATGATCCAGTGCCCCAGTGTGGTTGTAGCAGTGATTGGGAGAAATGACTTTTTAATAAAGATCTTTCAGAGTCTATGGCCCTCTGTGGCTAATGTCCTCTCTGTATAACTACCTTGTGTTTATTTGAATTTCTTCTTTCTCTACATACACATTGTCTCTTCTGATGGAATGTAAACTCCTTGAAAATAGGTGCTACTCCATATTTGTCTGTGTAGCTCCAGAACTCAGCACAGTTCCTGGTACATGGTAGGTGCTTAATAAATGCTTGAAGATTGATTAAATTAATGATTTTGTAACTTACAGTCTTAGAAAGCTAAATGACTTGCCCATGGTCATACATCTATGTGTGTTCATCTTTCGTTGTCGAAGAAGACTACGCCATCAGAGAAATAATGACACAACTTGCACTTGACTTTGTTTTTGAGTGAGGAAGGGCTGTGCAGGTCACCAGCCTCACTTCTCCTGCAGAGTCATCTGAATCCATTGACCGACTGGAGATGACCCAGGATGAGGCAATTGGGGTTAAGTGACTTGCCTAAGGGCACACAGCTAGTAAGTGTCGAGTGTCTGAGGTGAGATTGAACTCAGGTTCTCCTGAATCCTGCACTGGTGCTCTATCCAATGCACCACCTAGCTGCCTGGTCATATATCTAGTATACACAGGAAAGAGAACTTCAAACCCAGTCACCTTGACTCTTAAGACTAGTCTTTTCACTGTGCCATGCTTCTTCTACTGCCTTGTAGCGTCAAGAATCATTTCAGATATTGAAGTCCATTTGTAGGATGTACAGTTGGAAGAGATTTTAGAAATATTCTAGTCCATCTGCTTCACTTTACAGGTGAGAAACCTCAGGAGTGAACAGGTGAAATGACTAGGGTCATGGGATGATTTCACAATGGATCTTAGACTTACAGATGGAAAGAACCATGATGCCAGCTAGTCCAACCCCCACATTTTACAGGTGGGGAAACTGAGACTCAGAGAGATCCCACCACAATTATCATGAGCTCCATAAAGTCAAGGACTATGCCTTAACATGACATCTAAACATACCCCCACAAACCATAAAACAACAATGGGTTTGTCATAATCACTAATGTTCCTTGACAAACTTTCCTCCCAGCCACAAGTCAAACCTGCATGTTGAATCCTCACAGCAGGCAAATATACAAAGCCATCTCTCCCTTGGCTTATGCTAGCCAAGTCCCAGGACAAAGGCTCTAGCAGAAAGATCTTTATTAAGGAACTTTCAGTCACTGCTATAACCACATTGGAGCATTGGATCATTTAGGGATGCCTGACTAGAAATCCCCTTCCAATTGCTAGTTACTTATTGAGTGCCCCTCAATAAGGGGCCCCTAAAACAACTCCTATATAGAACAATAACATTAGAATTTTAAGCAATTGCAGAGGTTATCTTTCCATCTTTCTCATTTTATAAGTGACAAAGTGAGGCCTCGAGAATTTAAGCACATGAACCAAGATCACACAGCAAAGAAGTAGAAGGGCTGAATGCTCCATGCACCATGCTGATTCCTTGTTTTGAAATAACACTTCCAAACACCAATAAATTATTTGCTTTACATTCCTCTAGAATGAACATCAAGCCTGGGAGTTTCAAGCCAGACTTGGAAACTGTGGTTTGGCGTTGAGGTAGCAACAGACAGGTGGACCCTGTTCCTGAGGCGGTCCAGAGTTGGCTCAGTCACTGGATGCCCTCCATGCAGCTCTGGGTGATATCCACCCCCTTGACAGTTTCCTCCCCCTCTGATCGGCTCAAATGCTTCCTGCCTCTCCAACATTAAAGGAACTGGGTGACCTGGAAAGCATATCTCCATTCAATGTAGTACATTACTTTCCTCTAATGGAACATTTGTTATCCCAGCCCCTCTTCAGCTCTGGTGCCAGTAAAATGGATGGTCCCCAGCCACCATAATTCCTTCATGGTAGATTTAAAGAGGAGGAAGACAAAAAAAAAGTGGTTGATTTGTGGTTTGAAGGAATGCACAATATGTATGTCTCCATCCAAAATTAAAGATGACAGATCAATGTCTAAGAGCTAAAGGATGTGCATTATATTTGGACTGATGGAGACTATTCTCCCCTCCCCCACTATCCTCCTCCACCAAACCCCCTCCCATCCAGGCTTCAGCCTTTGCACAGGTCCATAGGGCTTATTCTGAGTCCTTTCTCTGGCAGGAGGAGGGGCTGTCTGATACCTCTTACCCCCAACCTAGTCATTTCCTTGTGAGCATCTCTGAAGCTGGGGCAGTGAGAAATGGCAGGACCAGAATGGCATTGATTAGTTCAGAGGAAAGGATGATGCTTGGGACAACAAAAGGCACTTTGTCCCTGGGCCTATGGTACAGCTGCCCAAATCTTGTCCTAGTCTCTTCTGCAATATATCTTTGGCCAATTAGAGCCTAAAGAGAGCTGATGAAATGCCTAGCTGTCCGGGGTTGGGGCACTGGAAATATACCTTGCCTAGGATCACAGTATATAGAATAAAGCTTGAAGCAGAGTCTAATCTCTTTATTTTATAGAGACAGTATTTGAGGCCCAGAGAGGTAAAGCAATCTGCCTGAGGTTACATAGCTATCTACTTAATAATAGCTAACAGGTTGGCAAAGCCCTTTACATAGATATTACCTCAACTGATCCTCATGACAACCTTATGAAGCAGATGCTATTATTATCCCCACTTTCCAGATGAGGAAACTGAGCCTGAGAGATTAAGTGACTTGCCAAGAATCAGTCATAAGTGTCTAAGGAAGGATTTGAACTGAGGTCTTCTTGATTCCAAGGCCAGTAAACTCCTTCTTAGAAGCAAAGCTAGGACTAAAAGTCAAGTCTGCTGCTTTCAGATGAGTATTCTGACCCCTACTCCACATTGCCTTTAGCTGCAGTATCCCCTTGGGAACCCTACGATAACTGAGCATCCAGTCCCTAAGTAACCACATTCCTTCATTGGTCTGGCTTCTCTACATTGTGACATGGAAAGGAGAAGAATTCCTCCTAAGAATGTCAGGTGACCAAGCTGCGAATGTAGGACAAGAGAATGAGAACTTGTTTGGACCAGCTTTGCAGTTACATTTCCATCTGGCTTATCCCCCTCCAGAGACTCCCAGCTCCATGAGGTAGAGAAAGCAAAGGGCTGGCAGAGGGGGAGGTTGCTATGTTCCATTAAGCCTGTCACCTTAATGGCCTGATGAAAGGAAGGTGACAGAGATAGAGCAGGAGAATCCTTTAGATTGCTTACTGGAGTGTCATTATCATTAACAGACTTAATTAGTCTATAATATACCGTACAGAGGCATCAAATGCCACTGTTGGGAATGGAAAGCAGACCCACAACTGGCAAGATAACCATCAGGCACATTATAAAGCTCTTGACAAAGTACTCCTTCAGTGGCTCCTCAGCTCTTCACCCGTGATTCCTTTCGGACCTTGGAATTAAATTCAAAAACCGGGGCACAGTTTTTAGAGTCAGGTTACCCAGCCTCTCCTGCCCTGAAGTCTGAGTTTCTTTACCTTTAAAGAATCATAGAATGTTAGATCTAGAAGGGATGTTAGGTCACCTACTCCAACCCCCTCATTTTACAGTTGAGGACAGCTAGTTAGGATGAGAACTCAGATCTTTCGTCTTCCAGCCCAGTATTCTTTCCATAATACCACAATATACACATTTGTATATAGAGAAGGTGACTCACACTCTTTAATCATTTTCCTCTCATTTATTTCCTACCCACAAATAAATGACAATTCTTACTCCCTTCCCTTTTGAATCTGAGCAAAATACTTTATATCTATAGCATGCCTTGAACTTCTAAAAACATTTCAAAAGAGAAAATATCAAGTGCTCTCTGGCCCAGAAACATGAATGTTGGGAACCCCCACTCAATTATAACAATACCAGAGAGAGTCTGAGAATTGAAAGGTGGAACAACAAAACTCCAGAGATCATGCCTAGATATAGACGCCTTCAATTTCATAGGTCTATTCAAGAGATAATAGGAT
This sequence comes from Bettongia penicillata ogilbyi, assembly GCA_023548195.1. Lineage (NCBI taxonomy): Eukaryota > Metazoa > Chordata > Mammalia > Diprotodontia > Potoroidae > Bettongia > Bettongia penicillata. The sequence goes on from JAJHZJ010000570.1 coordinate 5,455,538, forward strand.
ATTTCCTCAATGATGATATGAGAGGCATGATGAAAAAGAGGTCAATCACTGGGTGTATGGAAAGAGGTTCAAGAAGCAAAGAATGTTCAAGGAAGAAAGGAGGAGTGTGTGTAGTATAAAATGGAAAGGGAGAATGGAAAGGAAAGAGAGATAGAAAACGAAGTGAATAAAAAGGAAGAGTGAGCCTATATTTGGAGAGAATGAGACAGACATAGAACAGACAAATGGAGAGGACAGGAGAAGAGAGAGATCACAGAATCAAAGGGACCTCAAAGGCCAGTTAGTCTTAACCTATTCCTGAACAAAAAAGTCTCTCTACAACACACACAACAAGTGGGTATACAGCCTGCTTGAAGACCTTCCATGAGGGAGACCTCACTCCTAAGGCAGATCATTCTACTTTTGGATAGAGCTCATTGTTAGGAAGTTTCTCTTTACACTAAACCACAAATGGATCTTTTTGAAATTCCATTCATTGCTTCCAGGTTCCTCCAAGAACAGTTGTCTTTCCTTTTCCACATGACAGCATGTACCTGGAGCCCCCCATCATCCTGACTGCCCTTCATTGGAAGCTTTCCAATTTATTTCACCCTAAAATCTGGTACTCAGAAATGATCACAAGATCCCAGAGGGAGTCTGCTCTGAACAGAATACTGCATTACTATTTCCTCTTTAATCCTATATGTGGGGCCTCCTTTAACATAGCCTAATATTTCATTAACTGACTTGGCTTCCATGTCTCACTATAGACACATAGTGAGCTTGAAGTCCACTACAGCCCTCAGACGTTTTTCAGGGGAACTGCTATCTAGCTCTGCCTCTTTCACCTTGAACGTATGAAGCTGATTTTTGAAATCCAAGTATAAGAATGCACATTTACCCCTATTAAATGTTACCTTATTAGATTTAGCCCAGGATTCTAATCCATCAAGATCTTTCTGAATCCCAGCTTTGATTGAGTATATTAGCTATTCTTCATAATTCTGAGTCATCTACAGATTTAATAAGCAGTCCATATATGCATTTATTCAAATCATGTATTAAAATGGTAAATGGCATATGGCCAAGCAAAAATCCCCTGGAGCCCTCCTTCTAGGTTGACATTGAACCATTATTACTTTTCTTTGGGTTCATTCAACCAGTTTCAAATTGAACTAATTATGCAATTGTCTAGCTCACATCTCTCTAATATTCTCTACTTTAATAGCATGAGAGGGCCCCTGGTCTATGAGGAGCTGTCCAGAGCCTAGGTGCTAACTGTCCTCCCTTCATACAGCATCATCAGCATTAGGGAGCAGCAATAAGAAAGTATAATCAGTCTATCTATTTGAATGGTAAGTTCTTGAATATCCTATAGTCCCTACAGGAGTAGAGAGAGTGCTAGAGATAGGGGGTGACACACAAGAAAACCTAGTTTGTGCCATAAATGAGTACAATTAGTAATGTGAGATAATAAGAAGGTGCATCTATGGACAAACAGTTCCCTCCCTGTTATATCTGCTCCCATTCTTCAGCTAAGAACAATACAACACAGCAAAAATGTCACCTGCATTTGGAGACCTCCATTTGTAATATCCATAATCTAATTAGTCATTCCCAGCATCTACAATCCTGACTTATCTTGCTTATTGCTAATTAAGGACAATAGCCTGTCAGTTCCATCTTATAGCCTGACTAGTGTATTCAACCTAAATCCTGTAACGTAATCCTTATGTGAGAAATAACAAAAGAATCTGGGTTTTAATGCTGGCCAGAGCAAAAACTAGTAATTCTGATACCCAGGGCAAAAGAAGCACAAACTACAATTGGGAGAACCACAAAGAAGGTGGGAAAGGAAAAAGATAATGGAGAGATCACAGAAAAATATCTTAAACCTCAGAATATAAGATTCTGGGAAGTAGAGGAGGTAGAGGCCTGGTAATACCACCCCACTGGGGTTAGACAAAGATCCTAGAACAGAGACTCCTGTAAACCACAACATCACTGTGTGAAAGGCTGCTGCAATGAAAAGAAAAAGGGGGAATCAGGCTGGAAAGGAGTCTGGTAAGGATGTACAGAGGAATTCTCAACATTGAGTACCTTCCTATTTTAACTAGTTTCATTTTTCTCAGTTTTAACCTGCCAAAGTAGCACCTACTGCCAGAATCCTCTGAATTTTAGTGTCCTGTGTAAAACACTAGCTACATTGTTTTTGTTAATGTTCTGATTCTGACTCTTTTATTTACCAATGGATTGACTTTGGCAAATCAAACCACCTGTCTGGACCTCAGTTTCCTCAACTATAAAATGATAGAGTTGGATTAGACAATCTCTTAGGTTTCTTTCTACTCCAATCCTGGGATTCTATGAAATAATGTTTGGTGTATCTGGGACTTGAGTAAAGAGCCTTCTGTCTTAGGAAACCCCTTTTCTCCACTCCTAGCCTTACACAGGTAAATGGATTTCGAGGAATTTGTGGAATTTGTCCCATAGCAAGTTGCAGACTCAGCATCTGCCCAATTCAGCAAAGCTTCTGATACCAGCCTAGCTGATGAGCACTAAGTAAGAGCAAGAGATGATTTCCCAGATGGCCCTAGGGGCTGAGTTTGGGACACAGGTAGGGAGAATTTCAGGCAGCCTTCTTAACAAGGTCATCGTGGCTGGCAGGAGGACAGTAAGAAGGGGCAAAGGGATGAGGCAGCCAGGGAGGAAAAGTCCTTCTGTGAGAGTTCCAAAGAAATCTCCAACCCACCAAAGGATAAGGCAGCAGGAAACTGACAGCTGAGCCCAGCTGCTTGTATTGACCAAGGTCTTGTTGAAGGGATAAGTTATCGGCTGGACTATCATCTGCACAAAGGGAAAGGAAAAAATATCAATGGCTAGAGATTTAAGGCAAAATCCAAAGACAAGTCAGGCCATGGGAGGATGGCCCTGCAGTAACATAGAAGAAGAGCAGAGATGGACAGACTGCTATTGGGAGAAACCAAAAGGTAGATTTTTGTAGAAACCAAAAGGAAGATATGATGAAATAATGATGTGATGAATTTCCAAGTTTTACTTTTTTACATTCTTTCATTTACAGAAACACATCCCACAGACTCTACGTTACAGGAGAACGTTTGCTCCCAGAAGATAAATCCATCCTTTTGGTTGCTCTGATTTAGAAAAAAAAATATTTCTTGCCCTTTTTTTAAAGTCCCGGGAACAACTGACAGAAGGAATCAAAATTTCTAGGTCTATGACTTGGGGAAAAAATTTGCAGAACAATCTTTCTAAATCTTAAAGACTATATAAATGAGCTATTATTATTCTAAGTGCATGCTTCAATGTTGAGGCTAAAACCACACATTCTATGTTTTGACCATGAGGCTAAAACTGAGGCTGAAATGAAGAGGAAAGTCTGCTTCAAGTATAGACAAATGCCTTACTTCCTTGATCACATTACAAAATTATTTGCAAGGAGGCTGGGTGGTACAATGAATAGCCCTGGTTTTATATCCCACCTATGAAACTTACTACCTATGTGATCTTCGACAAGTCACAACTTCCAGGGTCTCAGTTTCCTCCTCTGTAAAATGAAAGGTTGGAACCAGAGGACCTATAGTATCCTTTCCATCTCTAGATGTTTGTTTCTTTTTGTTCTCAGTTCTTTTCAATGTTTGAGCAAGTTTGAATCAGTTCAGGTTCAATGATGGGATAATCAGGCCTTTGAAACTTAGATGAATATCTCCTAGTAGTTCATATCTTTAATCATTCCATCAACATATAATAACAGACTGGTTTTGGCTCAGGGGGCTGTGAGCTACCCTCTCCCACTAAGAGGCCCTTCTGCCTGGGATCACATAGACCAGGGCCTATAAAAAGAGAGATCTATCTCTTTCTCAAACTCTTCTGTTCTTTAAACCTGACCAGGGTAAAGTCATTTAAAGAAATATTAAGTTGACTAATGCCTAAGATCTCCCAGAAATGAAATAGAAAGACATGCATGCAATGTGCAATACGAAGTAGATAAAATACAAGCTTTTATTTCTTCCACAACAAAGAAATACTTACTACACAAAAGGCTCATAATTGTGCATTGACAAAGACTTAAAATACGAAACAATAGTCCATAACTTCTATTATACTCTCTTAAAGAGTTGAGACTTAAAGCATCAAAACATGAAACAGTTTTATGGGACTGCTAAGACAGCCACTTCACCTTCACTTTGGCTATTCATTGTCTGAATAAATAGCTCTTTCAAGAACCAGGTCTTCCGGCAAGTCAAGGCATGATTTGGTCGCATCCTCCAGATCACAGTTATCTTCTCAGAGAAGAATGTAGCTGCAGAAAAATGCTACTGCCCTCCACCCTAAGGAATCTAGGCACTACCAAACTCCCAGACTCCCAAGAGTTCCTCTCAGCCTAGACATCCATCTCAGAGTTGCTCTTCAGTCACCTATGCTTAGGGAAAGTAACACAAAGCACAAGAAGTAACCAGGAGCCCAAGGTTCAGGCTCAGACTTGTCTCGGCAGAAGGTGTACTGGTTGCCTAGGACAAGTAGGTGTTACAGTTGCCAGGGCAAAAGAAAACCCAAAGGCCAGTCTCAGAGTTCCTATATAAGAGAGTACCAGAAGATACAGTCAATACTTTTAAGGTCAACTGAGGGAATCACTCTTCTTGGCTTCCTGGTCAATCCTCTTTTATGCATGCATCTTCCTGCTGCTGCCATCAGCAGGACCAAGGGATTACTGTCATCCCAAAGTCTTTCAGTATTGAGCACATGGGTCCCCGGAAGTGACCAAAGAAGCTTTGTTCAACTCCATGTGCTACAGATATTCTTAGGAATGCTGACTTTATCCATAAAGGAACTCCCTCCCTATCCTGATCAATAAATCCACCAGTCTTTATTAACCATTTACTATGTGTCAGCAGTAGATAAACCTAGTACTGACAACAACATGTTTATAACTCTTAGTCTTAAAGAGTTACTTGAAGTTTGGTGCCATTGGTTCCTTTAGCTATCATCATGGAGCTGGGAAGTGACAGAATCAAAATTTGACCCTAAGTGTCTGCCTCCAGAGTCAGCTTTCTCTCTGTTCTGCTGCATTGACACTATGAACCATGAAATACTTTAACTGTTCTTGTCTTTCTTGGAACTGAAGGCAATTTAAAAAATTTACTTTGAATAATATTTTTTTTTATTTTGTGGGATTTTTTCCTTATTTTTTCCATGATGAGACAGTAAAACACTTTGAAAATAAAGTGATAATAAAAATACCTAATATATGGGTAGCACTTAAATTTCAAAGTACAGCCAGGTGTATTAATCACGTTTAATTCTCAAAACAACTGGGCATGGCAGGTAGAGAGACAATTTAGTGTTGCAGAAACTATGCTAGACTTAAAGTCAAGAAGATCTGAGTTTGAATCAATTAGCTGTGTGGCTGTAGGTAAGGGGTAGTCTCTCAGACCTCGATTTCCATCTTTTTTTAAAATGGGGATAATAGTAGCATCTCCCTCACAGGCTTGTTGTGTGGTTCTGTTTATGAAGAATGATTCTGTAAGCCTTAAAACCTATCTAAATGCAAATTGTTATTTTTAGAGATTGTTATTACTGTAAATTGCAATTACTTGACTAGACTAGTAATTACTTGACTTGTAATTGTAAATTGTTATTACTTGACTAGAAGATCCCTGAAGGCAAAGAATATGTCTTAGTCTTTGTATTTCCCACACTGCCTTGCAGATGATAAATATGATCAGTAAATATTTCTAATTTTCATTGATTCCCATTTTACAGATGAGGAAAATGGAGACATTGTGATACAATGAAAAAAGCACTGGGCATAGAGTCAAGAAGTGAGCTCAGATCTGGTCTCAGACACTGTCTGACCCTGAGCAAGTCACTTAACCTCTTTGCCTCAGTTTCCTCATCTATAAAAATGGGAATAATAACAGCAACTACCTTCCAAGGTTGCTGTGAAAATCCAATGAAAAGATATTTGTAAAAAAGCACCTAAGGCATCACCAGGCGGTTGGTAAGTACTATATGGATACTCATTTCCTTCCCGGCCCCTTCCCTTGTCTTTTAACACACACAGGTAATTAGTGACAAAACCAGAATGATGGAGAATTCAGTGGTCCCTGGGGGAATCTACTGCTCTTCTTTACTGCTCTGCTTGGGAAGATCAGTCCTATGGATAGCTACAAGGGTTGGGAGAAAAGTCTATGGCACATATGAAGTGAGCAGTTGTATAGAGCTACACTAACCCCTGCCATAAGGAGCAAACAGCTGCCCAAGGCACATCAGATAGAGGACTTGGCAGTGAACTTGAAATTACTTTTTCTTATATTTGTACATGGATGTGTTTATTTGTGAAAGCTAATAAGAGAAGTGAAGGATGTTCTGATGCTCCCCTGAAAGTCCCTGGATTCGTATTATAATTGGGGAGCTGAGAAATTACCCTAGAGGGTGAAGGAGAAGGGAGAGTTTATGCCTCCCTGCCAGAAGGGGCAGAGAGACCATTTTTTCATTTCCCATTCTTCCACTGGTTTCCTGCCTGGAGTTCAAGGTGTTCTCCCCCATTATTCCAATCTTGGCTCCTCGATGGAGTTCAAGGTGTTGTCCCCCATTATTCCAATCTTGGCTCCTCGATGGAGTTCAAGGTGTTCTCCCCCATTATTCCAATCTTGGCTCCTTGGAATGGGAGATGATTCCCAGGGCAGAAAGGGGGAGGGGCATATGGTATTTAAGCAATCAGGATGTAAAAGCACAGTGTTCATCCTGCCCCTCACCAAAATGCAGATTGGGGATATGATAAGTGGAAGAAATGGAGAGCCCCCTGACACCTGAATCCTCTTAACCTAAGGATTCAGGGGCCTTGAGAAGAGCTTGAGAACAGCATCTGATATGCCCAGGCCGCCTTCTCCCTCCTTTTTCCTCTTCGCCAGCTAACCCTAGAAATACTTGATTTGGTTATGCAAAAGTAATAGTAATTACAATCATTTACTTAAACAGCTTACCATTTATTCCTAATTGCCATGAAGCACAATAAAGGCAAAGGTGCCATTAACAGAAATAGGGAAGTAGGAGGGAGAGGCAACGTAGGGAGGAAAATGATTAGTTTGGTTTTAGACGTGTTGGGTTGATGAGCATATATTTAGAGTGGGAAGGGACCAAGACATCATCTAGCCCAATTCTCTCATTTTCCAGGTCAGGAAACTGAGACTTAGAGAGAGTAGGTGACTTACCCATGGTCATATAGGTCAGATCCTTCAGGACTAAGATTTGAACCCAACCCAGTATCCTTTCTACTCTCTCTCACTGCCTCTTTGTAGAAGCATGGGATTTAGCCCTTAGAAGGAACTAAAGATACAGTATCACCTACCAGCTATTTTATAGCTGAAGAAAATGAAACAAAGTGACTTTCTCAGCATTGTTAAATACAATATAACAGAGTTGGATTTGATCTCAAGGCCCTTTATTCAATTTCCACTCATCCAAACTAGGGGGTCAATGTCAGAATAACCACAATAAAATACACTGTTGGAGCTGCGGAGATTTGGCAGGATTGACTCAGCCTAGTACCCAAGAGAAAGAGATCAATAAATCAATCAAAAATATTTATTTATTAAGTACATGCTACTTAATGGGCAGGAACTATCCTGAACACTGAGGGATACAATGGTAAAAATGAAACCAGCCCTATCCTCAAGGAACTAGAATTCTATGGGAGGAAAAACAGATGAGGTAATGGGAGTTAGTCAATAAACATTTATTAAGTGCCTCCTACATGCACTCTGCTAAGGGAGGAGGATAAGATACCATAGTCCCTGCTCTGGAGGAGCTTTCGACCAGGTGGGGAGACAAGATGCAAATAACCACATACAAACAAGCTTTATACAAGATAAACAGGAAATGGTCAACAGACAGAAGGCACTAGAATTAAGAGGGCTTGGAAAAGGCTTCCTATAGAAAGCTGGATTTTTAGCTAGGACTTGGAGGAAGCCAGGGCAGCCATAGATGGAGCATGTGTATAGGAAAATAGAAAGTAACTTCTAGGGAAGGTGCTGGTAAGAGAGGTTATTATTTAAAAGCCTCACACAGGACCCGGTGACATCTGAGTCCTGCTTTGAAGGAGGCAAGGGATTCTAGGAAGCAGAGATGAAGAGCCAGAGCATTCCAGGCACAGTAGAACAACCTGTACAAAGGTGTGGAGATGGGAGATAGAATATGAAGCAGCAGGATCAGCAAATAGGTCAATCTGACTGAAATGTAAAGAGCATAAGTAGGGGATAATATTTAACAAGCCTGGAAAATTAGATTAGATTCACATTGTGGAAGACTTTAAATGTCAAACAGAAGAATTTGTATTTTATCCTAGAGGCAAAAGGAAATGAAAGGAACTCCTTGTCGAAAGGGGGAGTGACCAGCTCAGAGCTGAGCTTTTAAAATATAACTATGGCTGCTCCCCAGAAGACAGATTGGAGAAAAAAGAGAGAGAAAACAGGGAGACCAATGAGGAAGCTATTGAAATCATCCAGGTAAAAGATGAAGAAGTTCAGAATGAGGGCAGTAGCCAATAACGTGACAGATGTGAGAGTTATTGCAGAAATAGGACCAACAAGACTTGGTACCTGATTGGGCAGAAGGGATGAATGAGAGATAAGAGTCAAAGACTGACTCAAGGGTTGTGAGCTTGAGTTACTGGAAGGATCTTTGTGCCCTCAGCAAAAACAGAGAAGTTAGTGAGAGAAAAAGAGAGAGACAGAGAGAGACAGAGACAGAGAGACAGAGACAGGGAGAGAGGGGGGGGTAATAAAGTTAATAGTTTTTAAGATAATGAGATATGTTTTGGATATGTTGAGTTTCCAATGTCCCTATAACATCAAGTTGAAAATGTCCAACTGACAACTGGTGAGGAGGAACTAGAATTCAGAAGAGAGACTCATGACAGATTTATACATCTGGGAATCATATCTTTGGGAGTGTCTTGTGAAGCAAACTTCTTTGCTGCAGCTTAATTTAGTTTCAGTTCAGATTGATCCAGAAATGAAACTGTCTCAAGCGTGATACATATATGTAGTTCTAATATTTATTAATGAAATAATAATAAAGGTCATGAACAATAACATAGATCTCAATCAGTAGATCTCACAGTTACCCCACAATCAGTAAGTCTCAATAGGTATCCAATATTACCACAATTGATCAGCACCAGTGGAGGAACTATATACATCTGGATCACACAGCTGGGGGTGGGTCTCAGGTCAGCCTCCAGAGTCCCAAGGGGACAATTCCAGGCTACGCATCCATACCAAGGGGTGGAGAGGAGTGTCGTGCTCCCAAAGATGATTCAAGACAACCACCTTTAGTAGTTCCTTCTAACCAAGAAGGCATTTTGCCAATTAAATGCCTGATCAGTGGAAAAGGAGCTGTTCTTAAAACATCCTTGAAAGCATTTCTATTTAGGAATGTCTGATTCCAGGAGGGGTGGCCAGTCCTCCCCATTAGTGGACATCATAAACAGTCCTTCAATGTCTAACTAGGAATAAGATTAATTAGAGTCAGATTGGAGGCATGCTGAGTGAGGTCAGAATGTCCTAAATGAATTTATGCATCACAGGGAGTTGATGAAAGTATTCAAAAATAAAGTATAGAAAGAGAAGAAAAGAGGATCTAAGACAGAGCCTTGGAGCACACACATATAAGATGTATGACATAAATGATAATCCAGTAAAGGAGACTGAGAAGGAACCGTTATCATCATCACAGCTGTCATCAATACTATCATTAATTAATATTTATCAGGTACCATAGAAGATAGAGTGCTGAGCCTGGAGTCAGGAAGACCTGAGTTCAAATCTGGCCTCAGACATTTACTAGCTGTGTGACCCTGGACAAGTCACTTAACCCTATTTGTCTCAGTTTTCTCATCTATAAAATTGAGCTAGAGAAGGAAATGGCAAACTAGTACTCCATTATCTTTGCCAAGAAAACCCCAAATGAGGTCATGAAGAGTTGAACACTACTGGAAACAACTCAGCAGCAGCAACAACAAACTGTACGGATGGCACTGATACGGACAAAAATGGGAAACTCCTTGCTCTGGGAGCTTTAAGACTAGGTTAGAAGCTATGCAGTCCAACCTGAGAGCAGAGGGGTGGAATGGTGGTCACTCTTCCTGTCCATCCTAAGCATCCTGGACATTCATCCTGGACATACAGGTATGATTCTTGGACACCAGCCTCACACCTAAACTCGAGGTTTATAATGCCCCCCCCCAATCTGTGCTGCTTTTTGGCAGGAGATGCTTCCACCAAGGTCTTCTGGGATTGGGTCAAATTCATGTCTCCTCCTCGACCTCTATCCAAGTTTCACATCAGTTTGTTATATAAATGTCAGTCCTTATCATTCCCATATCCAAGCCCTCCTAGAAGACTGAGCTGTCATGCCTCATAGTGTATTGGACTGTACCTGTAAAGCATGATCCAGGTGGTAGTGGCAATACTGCTCATGATAGTAGTAGTAATGGCCATACAGCCACAGATTTAGAACTAAAAGAAATATGAGAGGTCATTTAGTCCAACAACGAACATTTATTAAGCACTTACTATATACCAGGTACTGTGCTACATGCTGGAGATACAAAGAGCAACAAAAACAGTACCTCTTCTCAAAGAGATCACATTCAAATGGGCGATATACTATGCAAACAACTATGGAGCTACAATATGCAAATATGAACATATATAGTGTGTATGTGTGCGTATGGAAATATTATGTTACATGTGCACATTAGCTTAGACATGTGCATCCATTCACAGAATATATACATATATACATCTATACATATATATGCATATATACGCATATATACATATATGCGTATATATGTATATATAGTGTGTGTGTGTTTCAAGAGGGAGAGACCCTCAACAGAAATAGAGAGGTTAGAAAGCTATCTGAGTAATAAAATTTCAGATAAAGTAAGATAAGTTTAATTGTTTTTTGACATAACGAGTTCAAGATGCCCATATGACAACAGGTTAGAAAAGTCCAACTGACTATATGTACACACACACACACACACGTGTGTGTACAGTAAATAGGAGGTATTCTCAGAGGAAAGCAATAACGATGAGAGAAGTAACTGGCCCAGAAAGGCTGTGACTTGCCTAGAGCACAGCAGTTGCCTAGTTCAGAATCAAAATCAGGTCCCCTGACTCCAAGTCTAGCATTCTTCATTGGAGCTAGCTGATGTGAGTATTAGCAATATTAAAGACAGTGCTAGGGTAGAAGCAGCTGCAGCAGCAACAGAAGTTGTGAAAGGAAGAGGGGCCAGTTCCTCCTCCAAGGGACCCCAAGGCTTTTTCCAACTCTGAGTCTTCAGACTCAGAGAACTGCTCAATCAATAGTGCCTTGGCATAGGCTGTCTCTCATACCTGCAGTGCTCTCCCTACTCATCTTTATAATTCTAGTATCCCTAGCTTCCAATATAACCCATATGAATAAAAGTCCTTTGGGGCTCAATAATTTTTAAAACTCTTTATTTAGTATTTTATTTTTCCCCATTACATATAAAAACAATTTTAACATTCTTTTTTTTTTCATTTTGAGTTCCAAATTTTCTCCCTTCTTCCCCTTCCCCCTCATTGAGAAGGCAAGCTATTTGATATAGCTTATACCTGTGTAGTTATGCAAAACATATTTCCATATTAGTTATGTTATGAAAGAAAACATAGTCCCTTCCCCCCTCCAAAAAAAAGTAAGAAACATGAAGACAATTTTTAAAAGTATACTTCAATCTGCATGCAGACTCCATCAGTTCTTTCTCTGGGAATGGATGACATTTTTTGCGTCTTTCAGAGTTGCCTTGCATTGCTACTTTGCTGAGAACAGCTAAGTCATTCACAATTGATCATACTGGAATATTGCTGTTACTGCATATGATGTTCTGGTTCCACTCACTCTACTTTGCATTACTTCATGTATGTCTTTCCAGGTCTTTCTGAGAACATCTTGCTCATTATTTCTTCTAGCACAATAGTATTCCATCACAATCATATACCACAACTAGTTCAGCCATTCCTCAGTGGATGGGCATCCTCTAAATTTCCCATTCTTTGCTGCCAGGAAAGAGCTGCTATAAAAACATTTTTTACACACAGGTCCTTTTCTTCTTTGCTTTCATCTCTTTGGGATACAGACCTAGTAATAGTACTGCGGGGTCCAAGGGTATGCATGGTCTTATAGATCTCTGGGCACAGTTCCACATTGCTATATAGGACTGCTAGATCAGTTCACAGCTCCATCAACAATGCACTAATATCTCAGTCTTCCCACATAGTGACTCAATAATTTTTAAGAGTATAAAGGAGTCCTGAGACCAAAAAGGCTGATAAATGCTGTTCTACATGATACTGCTGACCATCTGGCACAGGTGAGTTAGTACTTTAAAATGCTTAGTGAGTGGATGGAATGAACGTGTCAGACTTTTAATCTGGAAGTTGACAGTTCAAGTAACAGTATGTGTCCTTGTTTGGCTAAAAGGGAAAGTTTTTCCCTCATTATCGGCTGTAGTGCAGGGAGTTCCTATTCAGGTTAGATGAGGTGACCCTAAGGCCTATTCCAAGGCTGAGATTTTTGTGATTTTATTAGAGTTACCCCATACTCTTGTGACTCCCATCACTGGTTTTCTGACTGCAATGAAATTCATTAGCCACATCTTTAGATCTGTTTAGGAGACGGAGACTTCAAAGAGAAAGTAACTGAGTAAGGAACACCTGAATCGGGGCTTTCTGTGTCCCCTTCCACCCCTAAAGTGTGGCAGCAAATTGCCTTGGTCTGCAAGCCATCATTAGGTGACATCAGCTCTCTCCTAAGGCTGCCACATCCAATGTACACAAGTTCACAAATCTGTTATTACAAATCTAGTATTTTTGCCCCACCCAAAGATTTTCATGGAAAACTCAAATGCTTGCATCAGACAGCATGTCTGTCTATTGGAATTCAGGGCTTCAAAACTGAGAAAACTTCTCTGCTAGCATTTCAAAGCACTGTGAAGCCCCAGGGACAAAAATGGATTCAGAAGAACTTCACAGATTGAACATGAGACCTGAGTCATGGAGAAATGTGCTCCTGAATCACAGAGCATTTATTATAAGCAAACTTTACACCCTGACTGGAAGAGTGACTAGACCTTGGAACTGATAACTGATAGCTCTGGAACCATCCACAACTTCAAGAAATATAATGTAATCATACAATAACAGGTATAGCTGTGGGAGGGAATTTAGAGGTCATCTAAGGCAGTGAGATAGCACAGCAAATGGAGCACTGGGTCTGGAGTCAGGAAGACCTGAGTTTAAATCTAGTCTCAGATACTTTCTACAGGTGTGACCCTGGACAAGTACTTAGCCTCTGTTTGCCTCAGTTGCCTCATCTGTAAAATGGGGATAATAATGATACCTACCTCCCAGGGTTGTTGCAAGGACCAAATGAAAGAATCATTCTAAAATGTGTGGCATAGAATTAGTAACATAGTAAGCACTACATGAATGTTAACTACTATTATTATTATTATCAATCCCTTCACTTTACAGATAAGGAAACTGAGACCCAGAGAAGTTAAATGACTTATATAAGGTCATATAAATAGTAAATAACATAATCAAGATTTGGACCTAGGTCTTCTACTGATCAAATTTTCCAGTATATAGCCAGCTTCTTAAAATGTCTATATAGGTACAACAGTGGTCATCCTGTGAAGCCCTCATAATCAGGGGCTTCTTGTTGATATATAACTCCCCTGCTTCCCACCCTCAGCTTTTTGCTTCTTTCCTCAAGCACAGGTGAACCAGCCCTGAGTTGGGCATGACTGACCTTGGCAGCAGCCACATGAGTTTTTGAGGTCAGAACTCTTCTGAGTTCTTTGGTCAGGGCATGGTACTACCCTACAAGAGATGCTCCCTGAAACTATAACTTCTTGGAAGAAAAGATGATCCCTGGCAGCAGAGAATGAGCCATAAATATATATATGCCAGGTTTTCCAGGAGATATGGAATATGAGTGAGCTGTTCAGATGGCAGATCAAAGATATAGGAAATGACTATTCATGCTTTAAGCATTTGTATAGTACTCTAAGTATTTACCAGTGTGTGCTCATGAGTCTCTTATGTTTAAGCATTTTTTTGTGGTACAGGAAACATATTCAGTTCAGGCATTTTTCAGTTATGTTCAACTCTTTGTGACCCTATTTAGCATTTTTTTTGGCAAAGATATTGGAGTGGTTTGCATTTCCTTCTCCAGCTCATTTTACAGATGAGGAAGCTGAGGCAAACAGGGTTAAGTGACTTGTCCAGGGTCACATAGCTAGGCAGTATCTGAGGCTGGATTTGAACTTGTCTTCCTGTCTCCAGACCCAGCACTCTGTCCACTGCACACCACCACTGTATCTGATCTGGTTTTCTAGCAGTGACCTCATTAATGGTCCCTTTGAGGAAGCCTTAGACATGAGACAAAACTAAGCTTTGTTAAAGAAAGTGGTGGGGATATGATGAGTCAGAAGTAAGAAAAAGCCTGAACCTTTTTTTCATAGCCTGGTGCTTCCAGGACCAAACCCAATCCGTCTGAGTACAGAGCTAGAACTCCTTAAAACAAGAGGTGATAAGGGATGGAAATAAGGTGGTGGCTATATGGGTGGAAAGAATTAATATTAGAGAGATGTTTTGAAGATAAAAATGGCAGAATTTGGCAACTGCATATGTGGGGTAAGGTAATGTCAAAATATCCAAGGTGGATGGCATGAAGCATGGTCTGATGCCAACTGGGTATTGTGAATTAGGTAAGCTGGCTATTAATCAAGACTGCTCAGCCCCCAAAGCTGTGTGGATTAACTACCCAGGGCAGGAGGTAACTCTCTGAAGCTCTGATCTACAAGATACTAATACTGGTGGGGAAAGAGAGGCAAAGTCAAGGAAGATGGCAAAATGGCAGGGTTATTACGTGCCTTGGCTGGGAGCTGGGGAAAACTCAAGATGAGCTAATGGAAATGAGAGAGACCAGGAAAATCAGTCCACAAGAAAAGTGAAACCAAAGGAGCTGAATGCTCATTGATTTATTCCTTCAACAAATATTTATCGAGTACCTCTGTTGGGAGGGATACCACCATGAAAGGTTAGAAACAGTGTGCTCAGAGCAGAAGAGCAGTTAGTTCAGGGACTTCTGTGGACTGAGTCTGGAAATGTCTAGTCAGTCTTCAAGTAGCATTGAGGAGAGAAGATGTGTTTCAGCCTGAGGTTAAAAGGTAGACATGGGTCCAGGTTAGAAAAGGTTCTTGTTTCTCAAGGGACCAAGGAAGATGAGAGAAAGAGCTCAGACTAGAATTTAAGGGGAATATAGGGTGAACTTGCAGGGAAGACAGATTCCCCGCAAGGGTCAAGATTAGAGTGAGGGGAGGAGCTAAAAGGATAAAAACAAGCACAATTTGGGGGGAAAATTATTTAATACCTTCAGCCAGTATGATAAAGTTTAAGAGCAGCAAGAAACCTTACCTGTTGTTAATTCACTCAAAATCCAGCAAAATTATACTCAGAACACTATCTCCCTTATATCCCCAGGAGTCATTATTTTCCTATAGGGACACAGATAGAAACTGATTATATTAACACCAAGAACCCCTAGGTGGGAAAACTCCCTCTACCAATGTAGCTTGGCACTTTCTCTACAATTAATAGTCATAAAGCATTTTCTACAGCACTGACTGAGAGGTGAAGTAACTTCCTATTACATAATCCATATGTGTGTGAGGGCAAGACTTGAATCCAGCTCTTTCTGACTTTGAAATTGGCTATGGAACAAGCTAAGGAACAAGGTGGCTACTTCTCTGTTAAAAAAAAGTCAAGTGGGCAAGTGACCCAGATTCTGTTCTTGACCATCCAGCACTTCTGCCAGATTTCCTGATAAACCACACTAAGGGTTTCTGAGTCATCTTATCTACAATGGCTTCTTTGTCTCTCTCCAACCTGCTTAGAATCATAGCATCTCAAAGGTGGGAAGAACTTCAAAGATCATCTAACCTAACCTGAAGCATGAACATCCTTCTACAACAGCATCAAATAAATGGTCATCCCACCTCTACTGGATGACCTCCAGAAATGGGGAAGTCAGCAACGAAGTCAGATTCCCCTTCCTTACAGATAGATCTTCAAAAATATGAAGCCAGCTGTCAGGGCCCAGTCAAAGTCTTCTCTTCTTCAGATTTACAACCCCACTTTCAATAACAGACTCTTAAATGGTATTGAGACTCTCTGCTATGCCAAAACCATTCCCTGGCATGCCCCTGCTTTTCAGTCAGTATCCTTTTAAAACTGGGCTTCTATTAATACAGCCTCACTATGTGTTAGCTATTTGGGGCTGCCATATTACCCTGAATGTGCAGTCTACTCAAAGCTCCACATCTTTTCTACATCAGCTGTTGTCTAGCCATACCATCCCCATCTTGATTTGTGAAGCTGATTTTTCTAATCAAAGTATAAAGACTCCCCATTTATCTCTATTATATTTGATCTTTTTTAGATTCATGCCCTTAAAACATAGTCTTTTTGGCTCCCAGTTCTGTCATCCAATGTATTTGCTAGTTTCTGTCATCTGCAAATTTGATGAGCCTGCTATCTATGCCTCCATCTAAGTCACTGAAAAAAAATGTCAAATAGAAAAGGGCTAAAGACAGATGTTTGTGAATTTCCACTACAAGCCTTCTTCTCAACTGTCATTCATCTATTAATCAATACTCTTTGGGCTTAGTCATTCCTATTCAACAATTTTGAATCATCCTAACTATGCTATAACAGAGAAAACAAAAATCTACTTGTTTAGTCCAGGCTGTTCTGCCTCAGAACAGGCATTTCTGTTCAGAGGAGTTAGTGCTGTGCCTCCACCTCCTTTCTGGAGAACTTGGGGTAGCAGCCTGGGGATAATTTGCATAACCTGGCCCAGATGTTCCCAGAAGAAGACGGGAGACAGAAAGGCAAAATGGGAAACAATTAGGGGTGTCTTTTCAACCCCAAAAAGATTCAGTAAGGAGTTTTCACTGACAGGGCTGGAGGAATGCATAGTGCACAGGTTGTACCAGTGCAGTCCACCATGGCAGAGCCAAGCAGGAAGCCCTGGGCAGTCTAAGGCAGCAGTCACATTGCAGAATATTGGGCATATCAGCCCAGGACAGGAGTACAGCAGGACCGAGCGAGAGAGAACCCGGAGCTCCAGGTAACTCCGCAGCTGCTCCTGAGACTATCAACCCAAAAATTAAATGTCTGTAAATCACCTACTTGAACTTCCTTAAGCCAAGATGTAGGAGTGATTGGTGAATGCTCTACCTCTCCCCCTGTTGACCTTGAAAAACCCATAAAATATGTCCCCAGGAAATGTGATTTACAAATATTATTTCATTTGTCCTTCACAACAACTCTGGGAAGTGCTATTGTTATCCTTACTCTACATTTAAGGAAACTGAGCAAAACAGAGGTTGAGTAACTTTTTCAAGGTCATACAGCTAATGTGTCTAAAGTCAGACTTGAACTCAGGTCTTCCTGACTCCAGGCCAAGCATTCTATCTACTGCACCTCCTAGTTGCCTCACAGAATGTCTAGGAGGACCTTCTAGCAAGTGATCACTCATTTGAAAGAGAGATCCCCAATTCTTTCTTGCTTTCTGGGAACCCAGTCAGTTTACTATTGTAAGAAACAAGAACTATTGAGGACTTTGGAAAAAAGACGGTAGCCCACCAAAGTGAGTATGTGGGATCTCTTGGCTTGCCATGGACTCAGAAATTTATTCTCTTTTCTTTCTGAGTATATTCAAATCCAGCCTCAGATATACATTCAGATTATGTGTGACCTTGGGGAAGTGACTCAATTCCTCATCTGCAAAATGAGCTGGAGAAGAAAATGGCAGACCACTCCAGTATCTTTGCCAAGAAAACTCCAAATGGGTCACAAAGAGTCAGACATGACTGAAAAATGACTAAAAAACAACATATCGATAATGCTCTCCTGACTGACCACCCAGTAACCCTGTCAACAAGGAAATTAAGTTAGCCTAGCATGATTTATTCTTGACAAACCCATGTTGTATGATGGTACATGTGACTTCCCTTTTCAAATGCTTACACACCATCCCTTGAATAATCTGTACACTCCACAACTCTTCTCCCTTAATTCTTTGTCTACTTACCCAAAGCAACGCCACCTAGGACTTAGCCATTCTCTTTCTCCTCACACTCCCTCACTATTAACCCTTTACTTCTTACCAAAGAGCCACAAGATGCACCCAACATCCTTCGACTTTGTGCACTGAACTGTAACAATCACCCTTTGATTCTATGAATGGGCTCTAACATGCCATGGTGTATGATCTGTGCTCATGAAAATATTAACAGGAGTTGGGAAGGCTTAAAATGACCAGAGTCTAATCTGCACATCCTGGGTGGTTTATATCATCTTTCCCAGAAGAAGGAATGACAATCTGACTCTAAAATGTGCTTTAATTCATGTATAGAGCTTCCTTTTCTCACCAAGGGGACCTTTTCAGAAAATAGACTCTAATGCCCTTCCTATGCTCCTAGGGGTTAATTCAGCATCAACTGACACTGTTCTTTATCCTGGATTTGAACCTCAGCCTGAATTCTTGCCATCACTCCCCTCCCCCTCCCACTAACTCATCCTTTGAAGTTTTTCCTTTCTCCTCCTTTCCCTTCCCTCTCCATTTCCACAGTGATTCATTGAAAGAAATCAATAGATATGAAAACCAATTGATTTCCTCCACTCCCTCACCCCATCCACCCCCAACACACTATTTGCTGAACGACTCTGTTTCTGACATACCTAACCGGAATCAAACCAAAGAGGAAATGTTGCGGCTTTCCCATTGAGACATGAGGCTCTCTCTCCCTTTCTCCCCAGCCACTCTGATGGTCTCCTCCTCCCCCTGGGTACTTTCAGTGATTTCAGGATCAGTTGCAGCGCACTCAGTGGAAATGTCTCCTCTGTGTTTATCAACTCGGCAAGAGATGGTATTGCCTCTTAAGGTGCCATTTCTTAATTACCCTATCTTAGTGTTTCCCAGTCTTCTGCCTCTCCCCCACTAAGAAGCAACCAGACTCCAATATGGAGCCTCTCACTCCCATCAAAGCCTCAACCTGTCCCAAGGACACTAGGGCTGCTCCAGGGGTGGTAGAACACCCCAGGACATAGCCAGATTTCTCTCTACATCCCAAAAGATGGACCTCATCCTTAGAAAAGTGAAATTATTCATTATCATCTTTAATTAGAGTAGCACAAAGCTATGAGTCTTTAGAAGAAAGAATTGCAAGCTGGAAGACACCTTAGAGATCACCTATTGATAATCCTTTATTTTACATATTTAACCTTCATTCAACAAGTATATATTCATCCTGCTATGTTCCCAGTATAGTCTCTGCCCTTAAAGAGATTCCATTCTATAGGAGAAAAACAACATATTTAACATATTGAACAAAAAATTCGATACAAAGTCTGATGTAATTTCCAGGCAGAGCATGAAAGGGTGGGGAGGATACTAATACCAAGGGAAATCAGGTTAGGATGCCTGGAGAAGGTGGCACTGAGCAGAACTTGGAAAGATGCTGTGTATTATGAATCAATGGGGGAGTCAATTTCAAGTATGAGAGGATGGGCGAAGGCTGTGCAAAGCCTGGGAGATAGAAGATCAGATGTTAAAAATAAGGAAACCACAAGTAGATCAGTCTGATTCACCCATAGGGTACATGAAGGACAGAAACTTGGAGGAGGCAGAAACTGGATTAGGTGCAGCATCTGAGTTTGCCCTAGAGGAAAGAGAAAGCCCCTGGAACTTCATGGGCAGGAGAGTGGCACGGTCAGGCATGTGCTTTAGGAATGTTAGTTTGGCATTTACATAGTAAATGAATCAGAGAAGGGAGAGACTGGGAAGAGGGAAACCAATTAGAAATCTATTTCAATAGTCCATTTGAGAAGTGATAAGGATCTGAACTAGGTAATAGATGTGAGCAGAGACACATGATACCATGGAGAAAGTGCTTGCTGGCTCTGCCATTGACGGATCTGGTTCAAATCTGACAACTGCTACCTGCATAAATGTTCAAATCACCTACTCTCCCTAGAACTCAGTGTCCACATCTATCAGTGAGGAGGTTAGACTGGATGGCTTTCAAGTACTCCTCCAGGAAGATGAAAGATATATTTATAGGTGTAGAACTGGCAACAGATTGGACGAGAGAGAAGAGTTCAGATGACTCTAAGGTTAATAAGCTAGGTAACCAGAAAGAAGGTGGTGTCCTCAACAGAACTGATGAATGACACTAGTTCTATATGCACTAAGCCATACTGCCTCTTGACAGCTATCCCTACGTTGGTTGTAAATAGAGAGTTAACATTATGCAGCTGTTAGAGAACTGACCTTGAATTTAGGATAACTGAGTCAGATTTAAGTTCTCTGATGTGTGCTGACTGTGTGACTCTTAACCTCTCAGTGCTTCAGGAAAATCTCTAAGACTTTAGAGTCCTACCTCTAACATGTACTGACTGTCTTCCCCACATTCATTTCCATATGGACCACCCCCAAGAGGAGGACAAGCAACATACTGTCACTGTCCTCGTCAGATCTGCCTCTGTTTATATGAGGGCTTATTTTCAAGTTCACTCTTGATTTAATAATCCCCACGCTAGATAATTCCAATTTCTTTAAGCTTTCCACCTAGGGTCAATTTCCTAACCCTTTCATTATTTGAATTGCTCTCCCCTGGGCCCTCTCTAAGCTCTCCACGTCTCTCTCAGGCAGGGGGAATGCCACACTGGCCACAAGGCTGTGCCAAGAGCCTGACCCACAGAATGTAAAGGGAGAGAGGATCAGCTCCTGGCTCAAAAGGCTTGAATAAAAGCACACCTGGAACACTGCTTTGCTGTTGCCACTTCAAGTTCAAGAAAAATGAAGACAAATTGTAGGCAGTTTGGAAGAAGAATAACTGTGGGTGATTAAGGATGAAGCTAGGGAAAGATGAAAAACATTGCATATGCATGGTTATTCTCAAGAGAACTGACAGACATCAGGGGGGTGGGTAGAGGGAAAGTGAGTCCTGGCACTAGGGGGCTTTGCTATGGATGCAAATTATACCCCTCTGATTGAAAATCACATGAATATGTCCAAGGCAGTGGGAAGAAATGATCATTGGACATTATAGCACTCTCCCCATTTCATAGACCGAAGAACAGAGGCATGAGAAACATGTTGTCCAGAGTCAACTTGGGGTCAAGTGCTGAAATCTGAAATTAGAACTTATATTCATGCGGCTCCCTAGGTGTGAACTTAGCTTTAAGGAAGGTCCTCAACCATATCCACCGTCCCCTGTCTTTTCTGAAATCCATTCCTTATTGCTTAGACTAAATCTTGACTAATAACCATACTGAGCTCCCAGTACTATCCCTTCCTAGTCCTTCTAAGCCCCAGTGCTGATAGCCCCTCTTGGTTCCACAGTTCTCTCCATTAAGGAATCCTCTATGAAATCCTTTGTCACATATAGTGTGCTGTAGCACAGTGCCTGAAATGTACTAGGTGCTTAATAAATGTTTATTGATTGAGAGATGTCCTCTCCAAGTAAGACATATCTAGACATAGCATGTTCTGTGAGCTATTCACATTGCAGAAGCACTTTAGGTTCATAGATGGGGAAGATACACTACTCCATCCCTTAGCATTCTAGGGGTAATCCTGAGTCACTGTGACTTTTATCGCTGTTGCTCATCAACCTCCATTAATATCAATATCAATCAATTGGTAGAACTCAATTAGCTTTTAGAAAAAGGTATCTATTGAGAAGTTATAATAAGAACAAGAGTAACAAAGCTTTCTCAATCCCCTCCTATTCCCATTCTTACCTCCTAACCTAGGGCATGCTCTCTCTACTTGCATATACATACATATAGTTATGCACACAGAATCCTTGGGTAGAATGGGGTCAAACTTAAAATACAATGAGGATGAAGATGTGGAGGAAACATCTGCAGCCAAGGGATGCCTCCTGAATCCTGAGCCCAGAAGTCCTTTTCTCCCTTTGTGAAGTCTTCGTGAGTTTTTCCTTAGATTTGGTTCTCTGATGAGCACTGGGGATTAGTCTGTCTAGAATCCATACGCAGAATTCTCTCCATCACAAAGGGACGCAATCCCTGAAACTATCCCTTTCTTCAGGGCACAGTCTGCAAACACTTCCTCTATGGTGAGCCACAACCACTTTAGCACATTCTGCTACCAATTCCAGGGCTTGGTGAGATTTCTCTGATGGCTCTGAGGGTCCCTTGAACTCCTCAGTCATCTGTCATGTCTATTACCACCTGTCAGCTAAAAGTAATTCTCCCCACTTGAAAGCCACCTGACAAGAAATATCAGTTATTCAAAACTTTTGTAGAAATAATCAGAAGATAGATATATTGTATATGCATATATGTGTGTGTGTATATGTGTGTATACATATATATGTGTGTGTGTATATGTATATATGTGTATGTATTTCCCTCCCCCCTGCATGGGCAAAGGGGATTCCTAGTAAGTAAACTCCCTTTACTAATGCACATTGGCAGTTTCTCATATAACATGGACTCCAGGCCCTCCTCTGTATGTTGTTCAGCTTATCAATGTCTTTTGTAAAGTGTAGAATTCAGAAATCATCCAATACCCTGAATGTGCTCTCACCTGAAGAGGGTACAGAGGGTTAATGAATTCCTTATTCCTGGAAGTCATGCCTCTTTTAATGTAGCCCAAGATTACATTAGCTTTTCTTGCTATCACACACTGTTAACTGGTATTTAGCTTGCAGTCCACTAAAACCCCCAAATTACTTCATGATAAGAGGAAAGGGCTTTTAGGAGGCAGATGATATCACCTAAAACCACAATTTGGGTGATGCACATGGTAGCACACTTCCCATTTCCATATAGACTTCCACTCAACCATCTCAAGCTTCCTGCCACATCTCAGTGGATGGATTGGAATTCTCAAGCAATTCTGGGATCTGACTTGGCACAGTCTTTGGTTCACAATGACTCTTGGAATTGCTGTTGTTGTTTACTATTTCAGCTGTGTCTGACTCTTTGGGACTCCATTGGAGGCTTTCTTGACAAAGATACGGCACCATTTCGTTCTCCAGCTCATTTTACAGATGAGGAAACTGAGGCAAACAGGGTTAAATGACTTGTCCAGGGTCATAGAGCTGGAAAGATGGGGTTTACCTCCAGGCTTCAACCCATGTTTCACATGTGGGGAATCTGTTGACTTACAAAATCTCCCTTTCCTGGGATTTATAAAACTAACTCAGGTCTACCAACCAATCAAGCCATCAATATGCATGTATCAAGTACCTACGAAGGGCCAGACATGGAGCAGGAGGAAATGGGGAAATGAGAAGTGAAACAAATATAGAAACAAAAATCAAAACTGTCTGAACAGGATGGACGAGGTGCAAATCATGTACATAAGCAGAAAGATGATGTCTGTAAACTCAATACTCACATACAGATCAGACTCATTCCAAATTATGGACATGCTGGCTAATGAACTTGGTCACTCTTCCTACAAGGTCTTCCAACAAATATCCAGGCAACTCTCCCTCAGTGTATTACCTTGCATATGTTGGGCTACCTGAAGTATAAAGGTCTCCCACAATCCTATTCTACTTCTTAAAGGCACTATAGTCTCTGTAAGATTGACAGGCAGTCCTCAAGTTCTAGCAGTCCAAAAGCAGGGAGTGGTCAGAACAACAGAAGGATTTAGCTGGTGCTGTACTTTCTCCAGAAAACAGAAGCTAGACCAGATAGAATCTCTGTGGTCCTAAGCAAACCATCTCTCCTTGTTATATCTCATTTTTTCCCCTTTTTTTCTGTCACCCCCCAAATGATAGGGATCTGTCCCTCCCCATTACCACCAATATACAACCATCACCATTGCAACTATTGTCTTCATGCCACGTAGATAACTTTTGACACTGGCAGACTGTGGCTGTCTGTGGCTATTGTATGGCTGACTATGGTTGACTATGGGATCAGTGGCTGACCTTGACTAGCTGTGGCTTCCTGTGGTTAACTATGGTTGCATGAGATATTCATTTCCTTGTTAAACACACTTCTAAATAACAGAAAGGGACATATTAGCCTTCTATATTACCTTTGCCCTAAAGAACCGAAAATATCCCATGAATTCTCTCCATCTTCCCAGCATTTCTGAAAGAAGAGGAAAGGAGAGGAGCTTTATCACTACTTCGAAGATCAGGTGGCCTTTATAGAAAGGAATTAAATGTCTCACTCGAGGTCACATATAATGAATCCACATGGCCTGGCCAGAATGTATTTGAATGTAGACAATTCACCTTTGAAATGGGGCGAAGAGTTGATCAAAGTTTAATTGACCAAAGAAACACAGAAGTTAAAACATCAGGATTCAACTCTTAGGCACTCACTGGTTTTAGATCCAACAGCTTCATCCCTTAGCCATACCTAATGACTCCATTTACCACATCTTCTGATTTGGTCTTTCTTCCCTCATACAGCCCCAAGGAGGTGGAGGTTTAGTAAATAGCACAGAGAGCTGGAGGAAGAATGAAAGAAAGAATTTAAAAAACTGTCGGGCCACAGGGAAAAGAAACATTTGTCTAAGCCCTTTAAACAAAATATCTGGGAAAGAAGCAGACACTCTGCATTAAGAATTCTACTGACGGTAAGGGAACTCACCCACCACCAGCTGCTACGGTGGGCCATGCTGCTGTGAAAACCCATAGCTCCTAAGAAATGTCATGAGCCACCTCAAGCCTAGTTTCTCCGCCTCTGTTTTGTTTTATTTTGCATGCTCTTAATCATGAGAGATTGGCAGCAAGTTGCCCAGCTGCAAACCTAGCCTCTGGTGCAATGCAGCATTTTCTCAGAGAGATGAGCAAGCCGGAGAGAATGGCAGAGGCAAGCAAACTGACCAGGATTTGGCCAAGAGCTTGCTTGGGTCTGGGCCCACAGGCCTTGGGGGCCCTAAACAAATGAGACAGGATGAAAAAGGGATGGGAACAGTAGAGATGAGTTCAAGTACTATCTTTGCCAGTTCTTTTCTATGTGACCTTGAACTAGTTACTTGACATATCTAGGCCCGATTTGTAAAATAAGGGGATGGACAAAGTGACTTCTAAGGTTCTTTCTAGCACTTACATTTGGTGATTCTAGGAAAACTGGACTGAAGGGAAGAATTTTTGTTAAAAAAGAAGGTAAAATTCTCCTCACACCCCAAAGTTAACTACTGGTATATATGTTGTTCCCATGACATTGGTAGGACAAGGAAGGGCTACGGAAAGTTTTGTTTTTATAGCCTTCTGTTAGAAGCATTTTTTTCTCCAGGCTGTTGATTTTTTTAACTGATCTGTAAAGCAAAGCTAACTCTCACTTTCACTCAGTCTTCCTAGCCTGCTGTTTGACCAGATGGAAAAGGGACCTGAGTGACACAGCAGCCCCTCAGTGCTGCAGGAAATCAAGAGCAGTTTTCTTTATATATTAACTATTGGTATTAGAAAAAGACATGAACTGTGCATCAAATACTGTTGGTCAAGTTGAGCTAGATGACTCCCGGGGATCTCTGATCAACAATGGAAGGAGGCAGGAGTCCTGCATTAGAACCCCAGGCAAATCACTTCAGCCCTAGTTCTCAGTTTCTTTATAAACTGAGTTAGAATTAAATAATCTCTAAAAGACCCTCTCAAATCTAAAATCCTATGCTCCTACTATTATTTTGTAGGGCTAAGGATGATTTCCTCATTCCAACATGCTTCAGAGTTGAGATTTCTAATGTCTTCAGGGGTCTCCCCTCAATGTAGACCATCTCCCAGAACCATTTTTTCCCCTTGGTTTCTGTTGCTGAGTCATATCCTTCTCTTTGCGACGCCATTGGGGTTTTCTTGGCAGAGATATTAGAGTAGTTTTGCCATTTCATTCTCCAGCTAATTTTACAGATGAGGAAACTGAGGTCAAGAGGGTTAAGTGACTTGTCTAGAGTCACACAGCTGGTAAGTGTCTGAGGTCAGATTTGAACTCAGAAAGATGAGCCTTCTTGACTCCAGGCCTGGTGCTCTATCCTGGCTGCCCAATTCTCTCCCCCTTGAACCAGTTTCAATCTTGTTTCCAGCTTTGCTCAGCAAAATTGCTGACACTGAAATTGCTTACTTCTCTTAGAATTCCTAGATTCCTCCAAGGTTCAGTTTATGTACCATCTTCAACAAAATGGTGTCCTGATCTCCTCCCCTCTCAGTTGTTAGAGCTCACTCCCTCCTCCAATTATCCCATAGATGCTTATCTCTTTTTATGTTGTGTCCCACCCTCCCCCCAGTAGAATGTTAGCTTCATGAGGGAAGGCACCGTTTTTCATTTTGTCTTCATCTCCTCAGTACTCAGCACAGTATTTCACACAAAGTAGGCTTTCAATAAATACATTAGATTGATACTGAAGTAATAATCACGATGGCTAGCATTTACATAGTGCTTCAAGATTTGCAAAGCACTTTACAAATGTTTTATTTCATCCCCACGACAACCCTAGGAGGCAGTTCTTATTCCTTATCTTCATTTTATAGATGAGGAAACTGATCTGAAGTAACTTGCCCAGGGTCACACAGCTCATCAACGTCCAAGACTGGATTTGAAGTCTTCTTGAGTCCTAGGTCCAATGCTTGCTCCATTATGCCACCCAGTTGCCTCCCAATAATCTGCCAACCAGATAATCCACAGTGGCAAACTCTTCCCCTTTACACCAATATCCCAGTGTCTCTGTGCCTTTCCCACTCCTCAGTTGAAGGCACCTTTTTTGCCTCTTTCCCAGGTGCAAAAATCCCTAGTTATAGCTCTGATGGGATACAAGGGTTTAGATGCCATGGCTTTCTAGTTTGAATGCTCTTTCTTGTGAAGGCCTTTTCTAGCTCCAGGACCCTTTGATTCAGGAAACTTGCAAAAGCAAAGACAAAGATGGTCACATAGATAAGATAAAGGTTTGAAAACAAAAGTGGATTTGGGTCTGTAGTTTTCTACAGCTATCATTAAACCTCCACACACCATCTCCCAACCTTTTTCCTTCCATTTCTCATTGGATTTGGAGCCAGGAGACTGAGTTCAAACACAAACTCTTCCACTCACTACGTATATAACCATAGGGAAGTTACCTCCATATATCCCCTCTCTCTCCCTCTCTTTCTCTCTCTCTCCTTCCCTCCTTCCCTCCCTCCCTCCATCCCTTCCTCCTTCTCTCCCTCCCTTCCTCATGTTCTTCATCTATAAAATGATGACCTCTGAGGTTCCTTTCTAGGTATTATACTCCTATTCTTTGATAAGACAGCCAAAATTCATGTCCCTCCTCCTCCAGGCTGTTTCCTTGTCACTCTCATGGTCTAGATAGTTAAGCAATGGAGTCTTTTAGAGCAACAAGACCAGGATGCCCAGGAGAAAATACTGCAGTCAGAAAGAATGCCTTGTTTCCATTCTATGGTAAAAATGAGCATGGAAAAGTTACTCTAGGGGCAGTTTCTCTCAGGACAAGGAATAAGAGAAAGGAAGGAAAAGAAAAAGCTCTGTCAGCTAAATGTTGGATCTCTCTCCAATCTATGTCTCTCTTAATGAGAATAAGGCAGCAAGCTTTCCTCTCCAGCCACCAAGGAACTCATTGGAAGTTAATTCGGAGCCAACTGAATGAAAAAGAATAAATGAGTAGATATTGCAGTTTATGGATGGCTGCATAAACCCCCAGGCAGTGAATGGAGGCCCAAGGTCCCTTTGATGCCCACAGCAAGAGGACAGCTGAGATTTCTTCCACTTAAACTCTAAACTAGAAATGCCAGGGACAAGACAGAGTGGGTAAATTCTAGCCCCTTTAGTAGAGAATTGAGCAAAGGGCACACATCACCCTGACTCCAAGAAATAATTCAGTAATTGAATTAAGGGTTCTGACAGTAGAATCATAGGGTTTAGAGCTTAAAGGAACCTTAGAAGTTCCATATTTAAACTCCTATATTTTACAGATGAAGCAACCAGGATTCAAAGAAGCTGTGAGGTGTCCAAGGTCACACAGATCGTAGAATCAGGATTTGAAGCCAGGTTCTTTGACTCTAAATGAAAAGCTCAGGGATGAAGTATCCTTGGAGAGGGAAGAGCAATCCTGACTTCTTCTGACCTCCCCTGCCTCTGGGCTCTGCATGCGTACTGACTTGCCTTCACTAAGAAATACCCTTGATACACAAAAGTAATTATTCCTCCTGGAATCTGTATCAACCCACCCCACCACTGTCCACCATGCTGTGATATGCTGGGCTTCTTTTTTCTAAAATCTAATAAATACTTTAAGATTTTCCCTTCCAAACTACCACTCCCTGTAGTAGGCATTCATACATTTGTCCACACTCAGTTTCTTACTTGGTCTTCTTTCTGAGCAGTGGAATATATTTACAAGACAGCTCTGGAATGAGGATTACAATTTGTGGCTAGGAAAGAGAAATTTGTTTTGTTTTTCCTATTTAGAAAGAGACAGGTTGCCTGCCATCATGGTTAAATAAGGGACCTTAAAGTCAGGAAGAACTGAATTCAAATCCTATCCCCAATAGATCTTGTCCGTGTGACCCTGGGAGTCACTTCATTTCACTTAACCCTAGTATGGTATCTTGCATATGCTAGGAACTTAACAAATGCTTATTAAATTTTATTGAATTGATTTCTTATATATCAGCACTTCAAAGATATGGTACAGTGGAAAGAGTGCTAGATTTTGGTTAGAGGACCTGAGTTCAAAACCCAGCTCTGTTGCTTATGTAATTCACTTGATCCCTCTGGGCCTCAGTTTTGTCATGTACAAAATGAAGGAAATGAGAGTAGGTGGCACCTAAAGTCCTTTCCTTCTCTAAATCTGTGACCCTTCTGCTGTCCTCTGGTCTTCGATCTCCTCAGTATACACAGTAAATGGTGGTCATATCCCTTCAGGTTTCCATATTCCTGGCCTCTACCTCAGCATAGTGAGGGGAAGAAGGGGAGGAGAGAGCTTAGGAAAGCAACTCTGTTTTCTGGAAATTAATAAGTGATCATTAATAACCCCCAGGAAGATAGAGCTGGTGGTGGTCCAAGCTAGGAATCAAAGGAACAACCAAGAGCTTCATATTATTCCTATTCATATAGGACAGAACCCCTAGAGATACCAGATCCAAGGGGAGGTGGAGAACTGCAGTCTGGTTTTAAATACAATGAGTCCAAAGCCAAAGGGAATCTGTACAGAGTGGGATCAGAAGGAAGAAACCTAGTGTTTTGGCTAATGACTACATTTTCCAAAGTCTGGCCTTCCTTCTTTTGGTCCCAGTCAAAAGTGATAGAACTGTGAGCTCAGATGTTGGCCATGACTAAATGTTGCAATTCAGCTGGACTTTGGGGTGGGGATGGGGGACAAAGCTCAGGGATGGAGACTGACTGATAAGCTGAAATCTTCTGTTCTCCGTGATCAAGGCAAAGGCAAAGAGCCATGCGCCATATCCACTGGTTATTTAGGATCGTAAACCCCAGAGTCCAACTAGTCTGACCCATACTTGACCAGGAATTCCCTCTACAGCATCCGACCAGTAGTCATTCAGCCTCTGCTTAAAGACTTCTAGCAAGGAGGACCCCACTACCTCCTGAGGCAGCTTATTCCATTTTGAGATAGCTCTCAGTTTTTTCTTGCATCCAAAACAAAATCTCTCTATAACTGGTATTCATTGTTTCTAGGACACTCTCTAGGGCCAAGCAGAGCAAGAACTAAGTACCTACTATGCACTAGGTGATGGCAGGCACCTGGAAAACAAAGGCAAAAATGAACCAGTCCCTGTCTTGGTGAGCTTCCTCTCATTCCATATAACAACCTTTCCTTTTTCATATATATATGTGTGTGTGTGTGTGTGTGTGTGTGTGTGTGTGTGTGTGTGTATGTGTGTATATATATGTATATATACGTATATACATATATACGTATATATACGTATATACACACATATGTGTGTATATATATATGCATGTGTGTATATGTGTATGTATGTACATACATATGTTATTAACAAAAATGTGTTATTTCTCCATCCCATTGCCTCTTAATTGGAAAAGAAAAGCCCTTGTAAAGTCTTTCAAATGCTTGTAAACAATTGTCTGGGACTCCTTCTAAGTCTCCTCTTCTCTGGGATAAATATGCCCAATTACTTCAGCAGACTCTCCTATGACACAGTCCTCAGTCCTCTTACCATCTTTGTCCCTTTCCTCTGGGCATGCTCCAGTTTGTCACTTTCCTTCCTTATATGTGGCACCACACTGAGCCCCGTAATCCAGATATAATCATCCTGCCTTGTTTAGCTATGGTTCCTTTCAGGACAGGGCAAAGGTAGGATGGTACTAGAAGGACAAGGGGACAGAAAAAGAAGAATCTCACTTGTCCCGTCTATAAAATGAGGGGATTACACCACAGTAGAGATTCTTAACTTTTGCGTATCATGAAACCTTTTGTCAGTCTGTTTAAGCCAATAGACCGCTTCTCCAAATAATGTTTTTAAGTGCATAAAGGTTACAAAGGAAATAAAATACATAGAATTTCAAAGGAAACCAATTATATTGAAATACAGGTATAATATTAAAAAAAAAGAAACAACTTCATAGACCTCAGGTAAAGAACCCCTGGATTAGATGATCCTGCCAGCCTAGATAACGCCTCCCACAACCCCCATTTAGACCTTGTACAAAAGGAAGGCCTAACTTCCCAACTCCTCAGTTTTCAAACATTTTCTAACACAAAAACTAGAGATCGGTGGGTTTATTTTTCAAACCCCACTAAATGCAAAAGAAAAAGATCCTAGTAAGCTGTACTTGTCAACCTATACTTCTTTCAAATGGATTTTAAAAGCTGTTGAGACGCCTAGAGGAACAGAGCAAGATGACTTCATCATATCCAGTCCCCTTCTTCTCAGCAGACACAGGCCTGACATTTTACATTTCAAAGCAAAAGGAAACCCTGAGAGTGTTGACACAAGAGTGACATACTTCCTTAGGATCATAGGATTTGGTGCTTAGAGATCACCTAGCCTAATTTCCTCATTTTACAGACAAGAAACCTGTTACCCTGGGAAGTAAAGGTTTCACAGGCTTAACTAGCAAAGCCAAGACTGAAATCCAGGTGCTCAGATCCCAAATCAGCACTCTTTCCACTAAGCCAGGCTGCCATAACTAGACAGAGTCTTGACCATTTTCCAGTTCACTGCTCTGCCTTCAATAAGACCCATTCTAGAGTCATAGATTTAGAACTGGAAGAGGGACCTTAAAGGTCATTAAGTCTAGCTCCTCATTTTAAAAAAAGTAAAGATGCCAGGGTCATCTAGCTAGTGAGAAACTGGAGCATGACTCAAACCCAAGTCTTCTCGATTCCTAGGTATAGCGTCATTTCCATCACGACATCCTGTCTCTAGAAAGGTTCCTTAATGTGAGCATTTCTTCTTCACCTATATAGCCTTTCTACTTCATTGCTGAGGGCACGCTGACCAACCAGGTATGTAGATAGGTAGCAGTCGGGCATATTTCCCCTATGTCATCTTGCTCTGGTGCCCTCTAATTCAGGGAAGAGTCATAATCAAGGTCCTTCGAGAGTCCATGGTTCTGACTGACCTCCTTCCACAGACTGGGGAGCTGAGAGGAAGGGGGGAGTTTCCTTCAGGGGGTTCTAGCACAGACTGGAGTCAGAATCTGCAGTATGAGTAAGTAACAGTCAGGAACACAAGCTGATGGGAAGCAGAAAGTTCCAGAAGCAGTGCCGAAACTAAGAATCACAAAGGTTTAAGTGGTGACTAACAAAAGGTAAAGCACAGGATCCAGGAGCAGGCAACAGAAGAAAGTGCGATCCTGCTCTTTCCATCAGCACATTCACGTTTCTATGCCCAGCCAGCCAATGTTTGCTGGGCCCACCCTCCAGTCCTCATTGTTCTCCATGGCAACAGTGCAGTGGAATGCTGCACACACAGACCAATCTGAGGGGGAGAGGACATAGAGCAATGAACCTTAAAGGCCCCACCCCACCTCTGTGGCCCCACCCGGACCCTCAGCTCCCTACCTGTGTGAGACAGCCCAGGAAAATGAAGACACGTCCAAAGCTGGGGGAGGCAGACATAGTATCAGAGCTAGGTCACACTGCAGATAATCAATTGATCCACTTGAATATCTCCAGCTCTCATTGAGTCATCTGAAAAATGGGAGGCATGCTGGTGAGCAGGGGCCCAAGAGAAAGAGGCCCCCTGAGCACACGTGCCTTAAAAAAGCTGGGTTTCTAAACCAGGTATATAGTACCTGACTTGCACAGTTGTAGTAAGGATCAAATGAGATAACATTTGTAAAGGGCTCAGCAGTGCCTGGCTAGCAGACACTTCTTAAATGTTTATTCCTTCCTCCCTTCCCTTCTTTCCTGCTTCCCTCTGTTTCTCCCTTCCTCCTATCTTTCCTTCCTCCTTCCTTCTCTCCCTTCCTTCCTCCCCTACTTAAGTGGTAAGGTTAAATGACTTGCCTGGGATTACATAGCTAGTGAGTATACAAGGTCAGATTTGAACTGCACCACCTTGCTGCCTCAAAGGTTACAAAGCTGGGATGGCAGATCCTGGAAGAGAACCCATGTCTCCAAACTGCGAGACATGGCTTTTGCCCCACGTTATGTAGTCTTCCTTTCCTATTCCCCTATGTCCTCATCACTAGCCATGACACTCTAGACAAGTGTCTCATTTAGTGAGTCAGGGTTTAATTGTAGAAACTGTATTGGGCCCCAAACTGAGAGAGAAGTAGGTTTCATTAGTGCCTGTAATGCTTTCAATATGGTCACTTGAAAATCACTTCTCAAAAGGTTAAGAAGATGACGGAGTAGAAAGACTCACATATGCTAGCTCCAAACCCACAGCCCATAAATTTCCTGTAAAAAGAACTCCCCACAAATTCTGGATCAGTGCAAGCCATGCAGAAACACAGTGGAAGAGATTTCCATTCCAGAGAGCCCTGGAAAGCCATTCCCAGGGGTCCATTGCTCTCCGGACGCGGAGCCCGCCCCTGCGCTGCCCTGGTCACACGGCCCCAGAGGAGCAGATCCG
Organism: Bettongia penicillata ogilbyi; assembly: GCA_023548195.1. Taxonomy (NCBI): domain Eukaryota; kingdom Metazoa; phylum Chordata; class Mammalia; order Diprotodontia; family Potoroidae; genus Bettongia; species Bettongia penicillata. The sequence continues at coordinate 5,488,698 of JAJHZJ010000570.1, forward strand.
AGCAGGCTTCAGGGACAGAACCTCCGGTGGCTGCGAAGGTCCCTCCACCCACAGGCGCTCCAGGTCAGTGAGAGAAACTTCTGGGCTGGGCAAGAGGGGAGCGGGGTGTCTCCCTGACTCGGGCCCCCTCGGGAGGCAGCGGCAGAGGCAGAGGCAGCAGCAGTACCCAGGACTCCCGGAGCAGACAGGGGCTCAGGGCCATTACCGAAGGTCTCTGCATAAACCCCCTGAGGGAACTGAGCCTGGGAGACGGCCCTGTCCCTACCTGAGCACCAGAACTTAAGCTCACATTGAATAGCAGCCGTGCCTACCACTGAAAGCCCTAAGGATGGGGAGCAGCATTTGAATCTCAGACCCAAGCACTAGCTGGGCAGATCTAGGCGGGGGTGGACAGGAATCTCAGAAGTCAAGTAACTGGCTGGGAAAATGCCCAGAAAAGGGAAGAAAAATAAGACCGTAGAGAGCTACTCTGATGGGGTACGGATGCTCCCGCCTTTCAATTCTGATGACGAGGAACTATTCTTACCATCAGGGAAAGACGTGGAGGTCAGGGCCTCTGTATCCCAGACATCCCAGGTGGATGTCTGGTGGGCTCAGGTCATGGAAGAGCTCAGAAAGGATTTTGAAAATCAAGTAAGACAGGTGGAGGAAAAACTGGGAAGAGAAATGAGAGAGATGCAAGAAAAGCATGAAAAACGGGTCAATACCTTGCTAAAGGAGACCCAAAAAAATGCTGAAGAAAATAACACCTTGAAAAATAGGCTCACTCAATTGGAAAAAGAGGTTCAAAAGGCCAATGAGGAGAAGAATGCTTTCAAAAGCAGAATTAGCCAAATGGGAAAATAGGTTCAAAAGCTCACTGAAGATAATAGTTCTCTCAAAATTAGAATGGAACAGGTGGAGTCTAATGACTTTCTGAGAAACCAAGAAATCACCAAACAAAACCAAAAGAATGAAAAAATGGAAGAGAATGTGAAATATGTCATAGGAAAAACAACTGACCTGGAAAATAGATCCAGGAGAGACAATTTAAAAATTATGGGACTACCTGAAAGTCATGATCAAAAAAAGAGCCTAGACATCATCTTCCATTAAATTATCGAGGAAAACTGCCCGGATATTCTACAACCAGAGGGCAAAATAAGTATTGAAGGAATGCATCGATCACCACCTGAAAGAGATCCAAAAAGAGAAACTCCTAGGAGCATTGTGGCCAAATTCCAGAATTCCCTGGTCAAGGAGAAAATATTTCAAGCAGCTAGAAAGAAACAATTCCAGTATTGTGGAAATACAATCAGGATAACTCAAGATCTAGCAGCTTCTACATTAAGGGATTGAAGGGTGTGGAATAGGATATTCCAGAAGTCAGAGGAACTAGGACTCAAACCAAGAATCACCTACCCAGCAAAACTGAGTATAATACTTCAGGGGAAAATATAATCTTTCAATGAAACAGAGGACTTTCAAGCACTCTTGATGAAAAGACCAGAGCTGAAAAGAAAATTTGACTTTCAAACACAAGAATGAGAAGAAGCATGAAAAAGTAAACAGCAAAGAGAAGTCATAAGGGACTTACCAAAGGTGAACTGTTTACATTCCTACATGGAAAGACAATATTTGTAACTCTTGAAACTTTTCAGTATCTGGGTAGTTGGTGGGACCACACACACACATACACACACACACACACACACACGTACACATGCACACACATGTATACACATGCACACACACACATACACACATGCATGCACATACAGAGACAGAGAGCACAGAGTGAATTGAATAGGATGGGACCATATCTTAAAAGAAATTAAGGTAAATGGTGAGAGAGAAATGTAGTGGGAAGAGAGAGGGTGAAATGGAATGGGGTAAATTATATCTCATTCAAGAGGCAAGCAGGAGACTTTTTAGTGGAGGGAAAAAGAGGAGAGCTGAGAAAAAAAACATGAAGTTTACCCTCATCACATTCGACTAAAGGAAGGAATAAAATGCACGCTCATTTTGGTATGAAAACCTATCTTACAATACAGGAAAACGGGGGAGACGGAGATAAGCAGGGTGTGGGGGATGATGGAAGGGAGGGCAATGGGAGGAGGGAGCAATTTGAAGTCAACACTCGGGGAGGGACAGGATCAAAAGACAGAATAGAAACAATGGGGGTGCAGGATAGGATGGAGGGAAATACAGTTAGTCTTACACAACACGACTATTATGGAAGTCATTTGCAAAACTACACAGATAGGGCCTATATTGAATTGCCTGCCTTTCCAAAGGGAATGGGTGAAGAGGGAGGGGTGGGGAGAATTTGGAACTCAAAGTTTTAGGAACAACTGTTGAGTATTGTTCTTGCTACTAGGAAATAAGAAATACAGTTAATGGGGAATAGAAAGTCATCTGGCCCTACAGGACAAAAGAGAAGATGGGGACAAGAGAAGGGAGGGATGATAGAAGAGAGGGCAGATTGGTGATAGGGAATATTAGAAAGCTCGGTGTATTGGGATGGGGGGAGGGGAGAAATGGGGAGAAAATTTGAAACCCAAAATTTTGTGAAAATGAATGTAAAAAGTTAAATAAACAAATTTATATTTTAAAAAAATAAAAATAAAAAAAAGGAAAATCACTTCTCTGAGTTTCAGTTTTGTCATCTGTAAAATGGGGACAATAATCTACAGTCCTTATCTCACAGTCTGGTGGTAACAATTGAATGAGGTCATGCATATAAACCATTTTGCACATCCTAAAAGTCCTCTATAAAGAGTAGCTATTATCACCACTTACCCATGCCTCGAAACAGTACCCAAACTTCTCCTTGGCCTTTGTTTTCTTAAACTGTTCCAAACCAGCCCTGTCCACAGAGAGAAAGAGTAGCTTGGACAATGGTTTCCAAAGTCCTTGAGATTGCAAAATGCTAAAAATAAAATAAGTATTATATTAATGAGTCTCTCTTCTTCATTGAATCCCCAGAACATTTTATAAATTTAAATAATGCAAGGCTGAATATGGATGGAATCAGTGGCAGATAGCAGCAGGGTGGGGATGTGGAATTATGAATAAATTATAGAGCTCAGGCCGGAGTGATCCACTGAGAAGCAGAGGAAAAGGAGATAGACAGGCAACCCTTCAAATTGAAGGGGACAGCAAAGCCTGGAGTGCGTAAGCAGAGCTCCAGAGGAGGGCACAGAGTCCCCCTACTCTGAGTCCTCAGAGAGGTAAGGAAAGAGCAAATCATCAATGATCTGTGGACAAAGGCTCGGGCAGCCTGTCTGTGAGACAAACCAGCCCAGGAACAGGGAAGCAAAGGTTCTGAGGATCAAAGACTGAGAGCTGAGAGGGTAGAGGTCATTCAACCCAACCTTTTCATTTTACAATGAGAAACCTGATGCTCAGAGACATTGCATGATTTCCTCAGAACTATACAACTAGGAAGTGTAGGAAGGGGAGATCTGAACCCACATCACTCTTGGCACCACAGCTTGGCAGTTCTGCCATACCACATTGTCTCACCTCTATTGCCTTATTTGACATTTACAATAATCCTGATGAAAATGAGATTGATATTAACCCCATTTTTTCAGGTCAAGCACACACAGATGAATTCAAGAGAACTTTAGCCTTTAAGAGCATTGGGATTTGCACATAGTGGGTAGTCAGTGCCAAATTAAGAAGCTTAGAATTGGGAAAACAAAACTTAAAAATATAAAATAGATTAATGCAAATCAATTTATTTTTCAGTGCCAAGATCTGCCAAGACAGACCACCAGGACTGCAGTAGTTAGCGAAGGCCTCTAGGAAGAGGTGACATTTGAGTAGGGCTTTGAAAATAGGAAAGGAGACAGAGGAAAGGGACAGCACAGGGTGTTCTAGACAAAGGAGAAACACCACAAGTAAAAGGGTGGAAGCAGGAATGAGTAGAGAGTGAAGAACCTGGCCTCTCTAGAATACAGAATTTGTGTGGGGCACCAGTTTGAAGTGAGGTCAATGAATCAATCAATCGACATTTATTAAGTATTAATTAATTACCATCTATTAATTTGTTATTTATTTATGTGCCAGATACCATGCTTAGTGCTTAAAGATACAAAAAAAAAGGCTAAAAGCAGTCACTTCCTTCATGGAACTTACAATTTAATGATGGAGACAACATGCTAACAAATATCTACAAAGCAATTTGTATACAAGATAAATAGGGAAAATTGACAGAGGGAGAGCACTAGAATTAAGAGCAGGTTGGGGAAAGAAAGCCATTGGAATTAAGAGGGATAGGGGAAGGTTCCTATAGAATATAGAGCTTTAGGTGGGACCTAAAGGACACCAGAGAGTTCAAGAGAGGTATGTCTATAAGACGGTGAAAGTCCCTGAAACATGCCGAAAGTGGCTAGCTACTAAGGGGAGCTGAAAAGTTTTCCTTCCTAGAATAACCCAAAGGCATAAATGGTTTATATCCCCTTAGAAGAGAAATACAGCCCTGCTCAGTGGTCAAAGAATGGATTAAAATTCCTTCCCAAATATCCAGTGGTGAGATAGACTCGGAAGGAAAGCTGCCCAAAGGAATAAGACTCAGAGAACCTTGGTTCATATTTGACCTCTAATACTTACCACCTGTGGGACCTTGGAGAGTCACTTAATCTCCTTGGGGCTCAGTTTCCCCATCTACATAATAAGAAGGTTGGGCTATATTCTTTCTGAGGTTCTTCCTAGCCCCAGATCTATGATCCTATGATCATATCACACTATTCCAACCAAATTACTTATCAAGGCTTTCCCGGGTCCATAGTAAACCACTTTGACTGGTTAGTAAGAGTAATAGTAGATACCTAGATGGCCTTAGTATTTTACACAGAGCTTCACTTACTACAACCCTAAGAAGTAGGTCATTGTGAAAAATGCTGGAGGGAATGTGAAAAAATCAGGACACTGAGGCACTGTTGGTGGAGTTATGAACTTCCCAAAGGACTATAAAACTGTGCGTACCCTTTGACCCAGCAATGTACTACTAGATCTGTTCCCCAAAGAGATCACATGGAAGGAAAAATGTACAAAAATATTCATAGTAGATGTTCTTGTGATGGCAAAGAATTGAAAATCTAGGGAATGCCCATCAACTGGGAAATGGCTAAAACAGTTGTGGAATATGATTACGATAGAATATCATTGTGCTATAAGAAATGACAAACAGGATGATTTCAGAAAAACCTGGGAAGACTTACATGAACTGATGCAAAGTGAGCTCTACCAGGAGAATATTGTACACAGTAACAGCACTATTGTAAGGATGATCAACTATGAAAGACCTAGCTATTTTGATCAAGACAATGATCCAAGGGAATTCCAAAGGATCTATGATGAAAAATGCTATGTACTTCCAGAGAGAGAACTGATGAACTCTAAGTGCAGATTGAAGCATATTTTTCTAACTTTTTTCATGTTTCTTGGGGGTTTGTTTGTGTGTTTTCTTTTGCAACATGGCTAATGTAGAAGTATGCTTTTCCTGACTCCACATTTGTATCAATATTACAAAACAATTGCTAGCCTTCTCAAAGGGTAGGGGTAGGGTGGGAAGGAAAGGGAAAATTTGGAACTCAATATTTAAAATTTTTTTTAATTTTACATGTAACTGGTAAATATTTGATGAAATATATACACATATATTTAAAAATAGGTCCACCTTACAAATTAGGAAACTGAGACCTAGAGAAATTAAGACTTGTCAGTGCAAAGCTAGAGTCAGAAGCAGGACTCAAGTCATCCTGACTCTGCTACTTATTTCCAGTGTGACTTTAGGGTCAGACTTCAATACAAACTAGGTGACCTCTAAGGTCCCTTGCTGATTCTAAAACTTTTATCTGTAGCTCAGACCAGATCATAAATTTAGAGCAAAAGGGGAGCTCAAAGGTCATCTAGCCAACCCCCTTATTTTACAGATATGGAAAGCCCCAGAGAGGTTAATTCAGGTTTCCTCACTCTTAATTCAGTGCCCTTCTCATTATACCACACTGCTTTTACCAGGAGAGACCTTTAAGAACCACCAGTGGTTACAGATTTCCCACACATCTTTCTTTCCATTGAGACCCTATGAGGTTCAGACAGCCCACAAGCAAGACCAGATGCTCCATCACTATGGAAATTTAAAACTCAACTTGACCACAATCCCATAAGACAAACCCTATGTATGGAGCCAACCTCAATCACAGGACCTAGACAATCTCTTCTGGTCTTTAGGATTTTCAGATCCCAGTCCCTGGGGCTATCTTCCTTCTCTCATTTCCTGATTTTTCCTTTACCACCAGCAGGACAATGGCTCTCTCATTAGTCTCTCTCCTTCTCCAATCCTCTAACCTTTTTATTACAGTAGCTATGGAGCAGAGTCAGCCCTGCACTTTCCAACAAAGAGGAAAATAGCAATTAGGGGCTTTTGTCTGGGCTGTGCTAGGCCTGGCTGACATCACCCTCTATTCCCCTATGTATCTGAGCTCATCGTTAACCCCCTTCTTTCCCTGCTGCCTACTGGGTGGTCAGGCAGCCAAGCCAGCCACAGACAGAGGGTGGGAGCCATGAAATGCAGTCCTCAAGCAGGGCTACATCAGACTCTTAATGACAGCTGAGAGAAAACAGAAACACACTGGGGGTCTTAGGAATCTCTGTTGAAATGCCTCATGATAAATGAGATGGCTATTGCAGCCATTCCTTCCACCCAACTCTTGCCTGCGTCTAGCCTCATCCCAGACTGCCAGCCTGGTCCTCCAAGGCAATTCTCCCCCATCTCTCTGCCAGGATTAAGGATAAAGAAGAGGGTATAGCAGCAGCAACTCCCTCCAGCTGCTGAAACTTGCTGCTACTGTCCAGCTGCTGTTGCTCCCCTACTCTCCTTTCTACCAGACATGCCCTTGACCCTGGACCGAGGAGAAGCAGCTATAAGTGTTCTTAGGAGGCAGATGATAGGGCAGCAAGGCCAAACACAGCACTGACCAATCCCAAAACAGAAGAAAAAAAATCAGACAGTCTAAGAATTCAAAAGGTGACTGGGCTCACAGATCAGTAAGGAGGGAGCACAGCTCTCTTATTAGCACCATAAAAGGAGACTCCCAGGACAAGAAGTTACATGGACAATTTTGCCAATTCATTGGCACTTATTCCTCCCTTTGAAGCATTTTTCTGATGTGCTCTGTGTTGACTGTTAGACCACGGCCACCAATTCCTCCAGACAACTGTCCAACCCCATGAATTCTAGCTTGACCCTGCAAAGCATTCTGTTTACTCCTGGAATCATGACTTAAAATATGCCTTCTCTCCCCAGAAGGATTCCTTCCCTGGGGTCCTGCTAATTGCTCCTTATCACCAGCATCTCCATTAAGCTGATCCTCACCACTGAAAGGGGAAGGAATTTGACAAAAAGGACCTTTCAGGCCATTTAGTCCAAACCCTCCCCACAGCAGGAATCAATTCCACAACACCCCTGATGGATGGTGTTCCATCCTCTGCGTGAGCACTTCCAGCAACTGGGAGGCCACTACTATATATAACCCATTCAAGCCTTAGGCAGTTCTAATCATTAGAACCCTACAATCATGACTTTTTTTTATAATCATAGCTTTTTCAAGTAGTGGGGAGGAGTTGTACTGATTCATCCACACTCTTTTGTCTGGACTTCCCGGTAGCTACCAGCAGGCAAAAACAAAATGGCTGGCCTGGCTAACCCTGACATCTGTGGACAGAGCACAGAGGAGGCAGAGCAAACTTAATCAGACTACAGGGATGCTTGGTCTCATTATGTTCTACCAACAACAGACAGCTCGAGTTTAAAATCCTTCTTACAGTCTGATTCTAGGATATGTTTCCAGGCTAATTTCACATTACTCCCCCACCTACTCCATATTCCAGCCCAATGGTCTATCTGTCATTCCTCAAATATAATATTCTCTATCTCACCTCCCTACCTTTGCAAATCTCCTATTCTTGGATTCTCTGCCTAGCTCCCTTCAAGGCTGGGATCAGTGTCACCTCCTACAAGAGTCCTTTCCTTAGCCCCCATCCAGGGGTGTGCTAGAGCAAGTTTGAACCTGCTTGAGCCAATTATTAAATTTTCATTGTGAGCATTTACATCTGGAAATAGGAAAATGCTGCACATCAGGACTTGATTTATTGTTTCATTGACTGTCTAGACTTATGAAAGTCATGGAGAAAATGTTAATGATGTCAATTAAACTTTAAAGTATTTCCTGGCACTGTGTGTGTGTATGTGTGTTCCTATATAATTTAAAATATTTCCTGGTACTGTGTATAGATTGTGTGTATGTATTTACATACATATTTATAAGTATTTCCTGGCACTATGTGTGTATGTGTGTGTATGTGTACATACACACACATTATGTGTCTATATATACACATACATACACATATACTTTGAAGTATTTACTGGTATTATACATAGTATATATGTATATACTATGTACATAGTATATACATATAGCTTATATGTACACATATACATACTTTAAAATATTTCCTAGCACTGTATATATAGTGTATATGTATATGCACTATATATACTTTATTTCCTAGTATTAGATAGATAGATGGATAGATGGATAGATAGATAGATGGATAGATAGATAGATAGATAGATAGATAGATAGATAGATAGATAGATAGATAGATAGATAGTGGTTGTTCTTTGTTCTCAAAGAGGACCAAAATGACATCACTATGTTAGAGTTTGGTTTCAGTGCATCCAACTACTGCTGATCAGACCAATACAAGCTCCGAATGATCTACCACAGGTTGCGCACAAATAATCAATATGAACATTTGGGGTGGATTCTCTGAATTTGCACATCTTGTGTTTCTTTTGAGCTACTTCAGTTCTGCTTTGCTCATAGAGCACTTTCTCTGATGTGGGCATGCCATGCTGAGTGGTCCTGTGCTAGTATTTCCCAGGTCATGCAACCAATTCCAAAATCCCTAAGAGAGAACATGAGAGTGTCCTTATATTGCTTTTTCTGACCACCATGTGAGCACTTGTCCTCTGTGAGTTCTCCACAAAATAGTCTTCTAGGCAAGAGCACGTTTTGCATTCAAACGTGGCCAGCCCATCGGAGGTACACTCTCTGAAGTAGAATTCGTATGCTTTGCAGTTTAGTTCCAGAAAGAACCCAGTATCTGATACCTTATCCTGCCAGGTGATCTTCAGAATCTTCCTAAGACAATCCAATGGAGTGATTCAGTTTCCTGACATGGCACTGGCATGCTGTCCAGGTGTCACAGCCATGCAACAATGAGGTCTGCACAACAGCTCTTGGTAGTCAGTCTAATACCTCTTCTCTCCCAAACTTTTCTTCAGAGCATCCCAAACACTGAGCTAGCTCTGGCAATGTGTATGCCAATCTCATGATCGATTTGTGTATCCCTGGAAAGTACATTACCAAGGTAGGTAATATAGCATGTATGTATATACACATATATACATTAAAGCTCTTCCTGATATACATACACACATATAAATATATACATATATACACAATATGTATACACATATATAACTATATGTATTTCTTCCTCCTGGAAAGGCAGTTGTTAAACATTTGCCTGCACATACCTACCCCTATCTCTCACTAATTGTTTTGCATTCCTTTGTATATATTTGATGTTATATTATCTGTGTCCCTCTTGTTTCCTCTAGTAGAACATAAGCTCCTTAAGGGAAGAAGCTTTCATTTTTATCTTTGCATTGACAGAACCTAGCTGAGGTTCTGACAAGCAGCCAGCACCTAACATTTGTTGGTGGAATAAATGGTTTGAGTTGCCTTGTAAGTCAGTGTGATATACTGTAAAAAATACTGGACCGTAGCACCTACATTTGAGCCACTTACTAACTGCATGCAAATCACTTGATCTCATTGAGACTCAGTTTCTCTATCTGTAACACTGGCTCTGCTTGCCTCACAAGGTTATTGCAATGAAAGTGCTTCATAACATCCGGAGTGCTACATAACTGTGTGCTAATGCGGAAGCCATGAGCAGATGTCAGAGAGATACACTCCTTAAGAGAGAAATTAAACCGGGTCATTTCAGGGTGGGATATGTAAGCAGACCCCTAGAGGTCTCTATAGAGTTCTAACCTGATTATGCTAAGCACTTACTAAAATTGCTTTCTGCAGTCTGGTTGAGAAAGAATCCCAGGGGAGAATAGATAAGTTCAAAGCATGAAAGTGTCCCGGACGAGTAGAGTCTGGCTCTCCTTGGATGCAACATGGGCACCCCCATCAGGTGGTGGATTAGGGGCAGGAAATGGTATTATTAAAATGGAACCCAGAAGTTCTCATGACATATGTTTGCTCTATCTTTACAACACACGCGCACACACGCACACACACACATACACACACACCTTTCCCCACCCCAATATCCTGAGTACTTTCTGAATAAACTGTTGGTGTACTTAGTCTTATTCTCAATTATCCATAGTATCGGGGAGTAGAAAGGTTAACCACTACCTTGATGGTAAGATGGGGATGGGAAGAAATAGAGAGAAAGTGGAAGACCTCAGGAGTCGGGATGAAGTTGTACGTGCTAGTCCAGACTCCTGTAATAAAGGGAGACTGCACAGCATGGCAGAAAGGGCACTTAACTTAGAACTATTTCTGGAGCTTGGGTCAAGCAATGATAAAGGTACTTTCAAACAGACCTTTTAAAAACAATTTCAATTGCAGGAAGACCTCAGGACACAAGAAATGGGAAGACGCTCGAGTCAAAGAGGAACCTAAAAAGATATGCTCTCAGAAAAGGGAATGTGACCAGACAGGACAAGAACTTTACCTATAATGTAACTGTGGAGGGGGAAGAAGAAGGAGAATGCCATGTCATAGTCTTCTATTATTGGCAGTTAAAAAGTTAAATACACTGTCAGTATCCTCTAAAATTTTACACCCTGTGGCAAATTTCTGATTGCCTCATCCCAGTTATACCTCTGACCAAAAGAATTACCAGTTCTATCAGTAATTCTGTGTGACCTTGATAAGTCACTTAATTTACTACTTACCTGGCACATACATAGTAGGCACTCAATAAATGCTGATAGAAAAATCTACTGATTGATCTCTTTGGGACCATTTTTCTATAAAATGAGAGTCTTAGACTAGATGACGTCTGAGCTTCTTTCCTGCTTTAAAATTCTATCAGCCACTGACACGGACAATTGTCTTCCACTAACAATGTCTTTCTCTACTTTTTCATTTTAGAATGTCCAAGAAGGATCTTAAAGCCCTTTGCAATATTAAGCTATTGAATGCATATTTTAGAATCAAAAAAAATGGAGGCATCAAGGAAGTGAATGGTCAGTGGCAACACAGATGCCTCCCCATCTCAAGTTCCTCTTGGAAGTCTAAACAATTCCCTTTCTGTTCCCTAGCCACAGCCTGGCTGTGACATGATTTGAGTGGGAAGGAAAAGGAGGGTGGTACAGATCAAGCTGGGTCCTGCCAAGAGCCTGTCATCACAATCTGGAAGATGTTCCTGAGCCCAGGTGAGATCCTGCAGAGTGCTGGGCACAACAGGCATGGTAAATAAAAACAAATAGAAACTTAATGACTTCCATGCCCATCCTCCTCCCATCCTTCCCCACCTTTCATTATTTCTTTCCCGTTACAGTCTGTGCAGCTCTGGGAGTGGCTGGTAACGTGAGCCAGACATGAGTGAGGATGCAGGGGGTGCTCAGGAGAAGGGAGTTGCCATAGCAACTGCCAGCAGCATGAGCTCGGGACCTGTTGACTCTCCTCCTCTTAGACCCCTACGTCACTCATAGATGTCTCCTCCCGGTGGGAGGTGTCGAAAATGAAACACTCGGAGCCAAATGACGGGAGCCAGCTTGAGACAGGAGGAGGCTTCCCAAAAAGCCAGTCCACAGTCTAACTGGGGCTGTTTCACAAAAGGGCTAGGCTCAGAAACACAGAGTTGCACTGCTTTCTCCCTTCCAGTTCTCACTTCAAAGAATACCTCTTCCCCAAAACACCCTCCTAAACTGTCTATACAACTCCCTGCCTTCTCCCCTTCTCTCCCTTCGCAGCTCTGCTTCACAGAATCACAGAACTGGAGAGTGGAGGGGACATCGGTGGCGATTCAGTGCAATCCATCCAACCTAGCCTGGAATAGGCTATTTGCTAAAAAATAAACTACCCTACCCTCCAGACTCATACTTAAGTATTGCTGAGTCTGTGGCCAGATACAAAATCCCAGCATCCCTTCTCCCTGGTATTCAGGGCACATTAAACTTCTTTAACTGAGTAATAGAGGCTTTGGAATTAATCCTCCAACACATTTTCAAGTGTTTCTCCAGGTCTGGGACTAGAATCTTTGCCCCCTTCCTTGAAATTACAGCTCAGCCTGACCACCCTCTTCACTTTCACCCCTTAGTTGCCTTTAAGACACTGCTCAGGTACCACCTTCTAGAGGAAGTCTTTCCCGAACCCCTAGATATTAGTGCCTTCTCTCTTTAACCACTTTGTATTTATTCTTTTTTATATTTATTCTGTGTATGCTTATGTGTGTCTTGGTCTCACCCAGTAGAAAATAAGATACTTGAGGGTAAGGACCTTTGCATTTTTTGTATCTGTATCCCTAGCATCCAGCACAATGCCTGATAGTTAATAGACACTTAATAAACACTTGCTAATTAACTGATCAGTGGCACCACCATTTTTTCACTTCCTTGCGTCTGAAACTGCAGATCAGATGAATAAATGGAAAACATTTATTAAGTGCTTAGCATGTGCCAAGCACTGCAGTCACCTCTATCTAATTTATCTAGTTAGTCATTAAGTGCCACCAATTCTTCCTTCAGTATTCTTAAATGTGCCCCTTTTCCCACCTACCTTGACTTAAGTAGAGGTTCTCCCCACCTTATATGTAGATTATTGCATTAGATTCCTAATTGATCTATCTCTCTCCATTCATTCATCAAATATTTATTGAGGCATTATGGAGGATATTGAGGGAGTTACAAAGATTAGCATCAATATTTATTATTAATAATCATCACTATATTGATAATAATGATGACTATTACTGGTGACACTACTAATATCTAGCATTTATATAGTATGTACCTAGTAACTTACAAATGTTATCTCATTTGCATAGTCCCTGACTTGAGGGCAATTCAAATCTCTTCGTATCTCTGATACTTTCTACATGCTGGGGCCATAAGCTTTCTAAATAAAACACTTGCCTTATGAGAGGCAGCTTGGTGTCAAGGGGAAAAACATTGGACTTATAGTCCAGAGACCTTGATTCAATTACCAGATCTGACACTTAATTTTGTTGTATATCTGTGCATAAATCACTAGATTTCTGAAGACCTAAAGAAGTTGTCACTAGCTTATCACCTGCCTTTTCATACTTTCTTCCTCTTTACCTAATTTCTTCTCTGCCTTTCACTCTCTTACCAAAGTCTCCACATCCCACTTTCACTTCACTCTCTGCCCCTTCCCTTGTGCCTCCACCTGGTGCTACTGTCTTCTATTCCTGAAGTACAATGACCAATCAATCAAGATCCTGCAGTGACCATTTGATTAAACCAACTAAAGCTACTGATGATGATGATGATGATGATGATGTCTGAAGTCCTCCGGGGAGCAGAGATCATCTGGATGTGTTAGCCAATTACCCCTCAAGAGGCACGAGAAGTTTGGGAGAATGGAAAGACATTGGGGAAAGGAGTATAGGGTGTCACCGTACTAGTCTGTAACAGGGTGGGGAAGGATGAAGGAATCCTCAGGTGTGGAAGATGGGATTCAAAGACCTTTGTAGTATAAAAAAGGATTACTTTTATACCATATCTGAGATTTCATTGATGAAAGGAATTTTAAGTGAAGAAACTCCTCCAGCAATACAGACTGGACACCTGCTTTGCACTTGGAGTCTTAGAAAGTTAAATAGAATATTAAGAGGTTAAGTGACTTGCCCAAGGTCACATAGCTAATATGAGTCAGAGGTGGGATTTTCTTGACTCTGAACTGGCTTGCCATCCACTATCCCATAAATGCCTTTCATTCGATAAGTATCAGATTAATTTGTTGTGGGTTTTACTTGATTACCACACTCATCTCTTCATTTATGCTCAATCCTTGAGTATTTTGTTGCAGAAATATAAGCCAGCGGGGGGGCGGAGCCAAGATGGCGGAGTAGAAGGACGCACGTTTACGAGCTCCGAAACCAAAGCCCATGGAATTGGTGTAGAAAGAGTCCCCCATAGATTCTGGGTGAGTGCAAGGTGTGCAGAGGCAGAGTGGAGGAGATTTCCGTCCCAGGGAGCCCTCAAGACCCGTCCCCAGGGTCCGGCGCGCCCCAGAAAGTAAACCCGACCCCCAGCGCTGCCCTGGCCGAGGCCTCAGAGAAGCGAATCCGAGCAGGCTTCAGAGACGGAAGCTGAAGCAGCCGGGAAAGTCCCTCCGCCCACAGAAGCAGGTCAGTGAGAGAGGCCAGGCTGAAGGAGAGGGGAAGCAGGGAGCCTCCGTGACTCGGGCCCCCTCGGAGGAAGCGGCGGCGGCGGGGACGGGGGCAGGAAGCGGTGGCGGCAGAGGCGTGGGCTGGGGCTGAGGTGGCAGCGGCCCGGGACTCAGGAATCCCCCAGCCGCAGGCGGGATCTTCATTACGGAAGATTCCCGCATAAAACCTGACGGAGCTGAGCCTGGGAAACGGCCCTGCCCCCGCCCCGCTCTGTTGCTGAAGACTTCTGCTCGGGACCCCCCGGGGGAGCTGAGATTGGGAGGCGGGCCCCCCACCCCGCCCCCACCCGCTCCATTCTTGAGAGTCGCTGCATAAAGCCCCCCCCCCCCCCCCCCCCCCCCCCCCGAGGGATCAGAGTCTCGGAGACAGCCCTGGCCCCACCCCAGCACCTGAACTAAAGCTCACTGATTGACAGCCAGCAGGAGGAAAGCCCATTTGAATCTCAGAGGCCAGGCGCTGGCTGGGCGGATCCAGGCGGGGGTGGAAGGGAATCTCAGAGGTCAAGTAACTGGCTGGGAAAATGCCTAGAAAGGGGAAGAAAAATAAGACTTTAGAGAGTTTTTTCCAACAAATGCAAATGATCCCGACCTTCGGATCTGATGGGGAGGACGAGAACGTATTTTTCCCATCAGGGAAAGATGTGGAGGGCGGGGCCTCAGTACCCCCAGACACCCCAGGGGGGTGTTGGGTGGGCTCAGGCCTTGGAAGAGCTTAAAAAGGATTTTGAAAAGCAAGTTAGACAGGTGGAGGAAAGACTGGGAAAAGAAATGACAAAGATGCAAGAAGAGTATGAAAAAAAAGGTCAATATCTTGGTAAAGGAGACCCAAAAAAATGCTGAGGAAATTAACACCCTGAAAAATAGGCTCACTCAATTGGCAAAAGAGGTTCAAAAAGCCAATGAGGAGAAGAATGCATTCAAAAGCAAAATGAGCCAAATGGAAAAAGAGGCTCAAAAGCTCACTGAATTTAATAGTTCTCTCAAAATTAGAATGGAACAGATGGAGTCTAATGATTTTATGAGAAACCAAGAAATCACCAAACAAAACCAAAAGAACAATAAAATGGAAGAGAATGTGAAATATCTCATGGGAAAAACAACTGACCTGGAAAATAGATCAAGGAGAGACAACTTAAAAATTATGGGACTACCTGAAAGCCATGATCAAAAAAAGAGCCTAGACATCGTCTTGCATGAAATTATCAAGGAAAACTGCCCTGACATTCTAGAACCAGAGGGCAAAATAAGTATTGAAAGAATCCATCGATCACCACCTGAAAGAGATCCAAAAAGAGAAACTCCTAGGAACATTGTGGCCAAATTCCAGAACTCCCAGCTCAAGGAAAAAATCTTGCAAGCAGCCAGAAACAAACAATTCCAGTACTGTGGTAATACAATCAGGATAACCCAAGATCTAGCAGCTTCTACATTAAGGGATCGAAGGGCGTGGAATAGGATATTCCAGAAGGCAAAGGAACTAGGACTCAAACCAAGAATCACCTACCCGGCTAAACTGAGTATAATATTTCAAGGGAAAATATGGTCTTTCAATGAAACAGAGGACTTTCAATCATTCTTGATGAAAAAACCAGAGCTGAAAAGAAAATTTGACTTTCAAACACAAGAATGAGAGGAAGCATGCAAAAGTAAACAGCAAGGAGAAGTATTAAGGGACTTACCAGAAATGAACTGTTTGCATTCATACATGGAAGGACAATATTTCTAACTCTTAAAACTTTTCAGTATCTGGGTGGTTGGTAGGACCACACATACACATGTACACGCATGCACACACATACACACATGCATTCACATGCAGAGACAGAGAGCACAGATTGAACTGAATAGGATGGGACCATACCTTAAAAGAAATTAAGGTAAATGGTGAGAGAGAAATGTAGTGAGAGGAAAGAGGGGGAAATGGAAGGGGGTAACTATATGTCATTTAAGAGGCAAGTAGGAGATGTTTTTAGTGGAGGGAAAAAGAGGAGAGCTGAAGAAAAAAAAACAAACAAACAAACAAACAAACAAAACTTTACCCTCATCACATTTGACTAAACGAAGGAGTGAAATGCACACTCATTTTGGTATGAAAACCTATCTTACAGTATAAGAAAACGGGGGAGAAGGAGATATTGGGGGGGGATGATGGAAGGGAGGGCAAAGGGAGGAGGGAGTAATTGAAAGTCAACACTTGGGGAGGGACAGGATCAAAGAGAAACAATGAGGGGCAGGTGAGGAGGGATGGCAATTCAGTTAGTCTTACACAACACGACTATCAGGAAGGTCATTTGCAAAGCTACACAGATATGGCCTATAATGAATTGCCTGCCGTACCAAAGGGAATGGGTGGGGAGGGAGGGATGGGGAGAATTTGGAACTCAAAGTTTTAGGAACAATTGTTTAGTATTGCTGTTGCAACTAGGAAAGAAGACATACAGTTAATGAGGAATAGAAAGTCATCTGGCCCTACAGGAGAAAAGAGAAGATAGAGACAAGGGAAGGGAGGGGATGACAGAAGAGAGGACAGATTGGAGATAGGGAAAATTAGATTGCTTGGGGTATTGGGGTGGGGGGAGGGGGGAGAAAAAGGGAGAAAATTTGGAACCCAAAAATTTGTGAAAATGAATGTAAAATAAATAAATAAATAAATTAAAAAAAAAAAATAAAAAATAAAAAATAAAAAAAATAAAAAAAAAAAAGAAATATAAGCCAGCTATGTACTACTTAAAAAATAAAATTTGAGGAGATACTAACTTTGTGCCATCTCTTTAAACTAATATAGCAACACTCAAGTTTAAATCATTAGGTTATTCCAACTCTGCCCAGTTCAAGCCAATGCCACATAATTTAACTTGACTTCAATCTCAATTGCTTAGTGTGTGTGCCTATGTATGTATGCATGCTTATATGTGATTTGGGCAAGATCTGTCACTTCAGGGAACTCCCAGTATGGAAACATTCTCCTCTGATTCAAGTCAGCAACTCATCTGTAATTTATTGTCTTAGAGAGCTGCCTAAGACACTGAGAGATGAAGTCATAACCTCACAAATGTAGAGCTAGAAAGAACCTTGAGCAGCAAAGTGGTGCAGTAGACAGGATGCCAAGCCTGGACTCAGGAAGAGCTGAGTTCAAATCTGGCCTCAGATACTAGCTGTGTGACCCTGGGTAAATCATTTAACCCTGTTTGCCTCAGTCTCCTCATTAGTAAAATGAGCTGGAGAAGGAAATGGCAAACCACTCCAGGGTCTTTGCCAAGAAAACCCCAACATGACTGAAGTGAAGTGACTGAAAAAGGAGAGAACCTTAGAAACCTTCTGTTTCAACCCCCTTACTTTAAAGAGGTATAAGCTACGACTGAGGGAGGAAAGTGACTTGCCCAGGGTCCAACAGGTAGTAACAGAGACAGAGTCAGACCTAGGTCCCCTGATCAGATTCAGCACCCTTACTACTGTATCCTTTTATGACTTGCCCGTTGTTTTGCCTCCAGCTTTCATCAGGTGTAGGATGAACCAAGGTCCTTTTTACTCTAACATTGGCCTGTAATCCCCTATCCCATCCTGGGAAAAGAATTTTTTTAATGTCAAATAATCATAGAGGAAGAGCAAAACTTGTCCTTCACTTAAGAGAGGGTCGATAATGGAATCATCCAGGAGAAGCAGAATAGGGAAAATGTTGGCATGTGTTCTAGTGTCAAGATGCGTTAGAGAACAGAGGAGAGACTGCTCCAGAATTGGGGAAGTCCTAGACTGAAGGAGAGGAAGAAGACTTAGGTTTTTAAATGAGAAATGAGAAAATGAGAAAAGATAAAGCAACAGAATCGCAGAACTATAAAATATCAGAGCTTAGAGATGATAGGCTCCAACTCCCTTGTTTTACAGACAAGGAAAACTAAAGCCGAGATAGGACAGAGACTTGTAGGACTTACAGCCAAGAAGACAGTTCAGAGATTCAGGATCATATGAGTGAAGTGACTGGCCCAGGATCACACAACTAAGGGCCAGTGCTTTTTTTTTCCATTGTGAGTCATGGATGAAAAATTATTCTGTTCAATGTATAAAGCAGTGACGATGGTGGCAACAACTGGTACAATTTAGGTTTGTGATAAGAAAGGGTAGGTGTAAGAACTGGACCTGTGGCTCTACTGCAATAAGGGAAAGAGAAGGGCATAAGCATTTGTAGAGCACCTACTATGTGCCAGGCACTGAACGGGCACTTTACAAATGTTATCTCATTAGATCCTCACAAGAATACCATCAGGTAGGTGCTGGTATTATTCTCATTTTAGAGTTGAGGAAATTGAGGCAAACACAGGCTAAGCAACTTGCCCAAGGCTGAATCTGAACCCAGGCCCAAGGTTCTGTCTACCCCTAAGATAGAACGCCCACATAATGAACCCTCCTTCACCAAGGTAGGTCACACCTCCTCTTAGAGTCTTAGAGTCACCTAGACCACGGAGCAGGTAAGTGATTTGCCCAGAATCACACAACCAGTATGTGTCTGAGGCAGGACTTGAACCCAAGTCTTCCTGGTTCCAAGCCCAGCTCTCTAGGCCAAAATTGGCTCTCTTTGTCAAGGACACACGGTAAGAAATCAGAAACTTTTCATTTCCCAGAGCGCAGTGTCAGCTGAGGGGAGGTGACCAAAGAACTATATTGTCCTGAAATGTGCTTAACTGACATCAAATGAGACAGGTGATGCAATGGTTAGAGCACTGGGCCTGGAATCAGGAAGAGATTGTTGAGTTCAAATTTGGCTGCAAATATTCACTAGCTGTGTGACTCTAGGAAAATCATTTCACATCTGTTTGGCTCAGTTTCCTCATCTGTAAAATGAGGGTAACAATGGCACCTCCCTCTCAGGGTTGTGGTGAGGATGAAATGAGATGATATTTGCAAAACACTTCACAAACTATCCAAATGCCAGCTATCATCATCCTCACCACCAGCAGCAGAAGCAGCTATTAAATGATTCAAATTATAGCTATGGATATGCCAATAATAAGATTTATTTAATTTTGGGTGAGTCACTTGAACTGTGTGAGCCTCAGTTTCCTCATCTGTAACATGGGAAGGGATGAACCAGATGGTCCTCTAAAGTCCCTTACAGCTGTAGATTTAGAAACCCAAAAGTCTATGATCTCTAACATACCCTTCGGTTTTTAATCAAATGACACCCATTGTGGAAGCAAGCCTGTGCCTGCCTTCTCATGTTGAGTAAAGTTCAGAGCTACTGACCTGGTACAAATAAATCACTATATGTATTGTCTGTAATGGCTAGGAGGATGGATAGGCAATCTTGTCCAATATTTGTAACTATAATACCATGTAGGTCTCTGCTCCCACCTCCATTGTTTCTCAATTTTAATTTTAATAAGCTTGCAACTCTCTCCAGGATGGCCTTCCCAGGCTGCAGAATTACCTCAAAGCCACTTTACCTCAGAATTACCTCAGAGCCACATGCTCTTTCCTGAAAGATTTCTGTTTTCAGGGCCTCTCCTCTGTCACTGAACTGTCAAAGGGAACAATGGAACATCCCTATGCCTGTTTGGGCAATACATCTCTACACATTAGCTAACTGGAGTTCCATTTGCATGGAATAACGACTGACAATCTTGGTTTTATCACGTACTGTGCTCTTTAATTGGCAGCATGGCATGGTGGAAAGATCTGAAGCCAGAATGTCAGGACCTGGGTTCAGCTCCCAGTTCTGTGATTTATGAACTGTGTGACCTAGGCTTGGTCACTTAACCTCTATAAAAGGAGGGGATGGGAGGTAGTGTGACACATGTCTTGAGAGCTGTGTTGAAGTCAGTAAGTCTTGATTCCATTTTGCCTCTGACTTAAATTGGCTGTGTCAGCCTGGGTGACTCACTTGAATGACCTCTCTAAGATTATATATTGCAGAGCAGGTCCTAATTTTCACTGGAAAAAGGAAATTTCTCTTTGGAAGTTGTTGTTTGGTTGATTACCTGTGTCCAATTCTTTGTGACCCCATTGGGTTTTTCTTTTGGTAAAAATACTTGAGTGGCTTACCATATCCTTCTCCAACCCATTTTATAGATGAGGAAACTGAGGCAAGAAGTTGTGACCTGTCCAGGGCCACACAGCTAGTAAGTGTCTGAGGTCACATTTGAACTCAAGTCCTCCTGACTCTAGGGCAAGTACTCTATCCACTGCACTACCTAGCTTCCCGACTTTGGAAGTCAGACTTGAAAAAATAGATGATATTTAGTTAGATAGATAGAAATAGATACAGACAAATAGATACAGACAAATAGATAGACAGGTGATAGATACATAGATGAATGGATGGATGGATGGATGGATGGATGGATGGATGGATGGATGAAGAGAGATACAGACAGATAGATGGACAGATGAATGGATGGATGGATGGATGGAAACAGACAGACAGACAGATAGATAGCTAGGCAGATGAATAATGAAAAATATATTGGAAGAAATTTTTTTTAAAGTTAGGTCTGGGTCAGGAAAAAAATGCATCAGTCCAGTGGACTTCTAAAAGCACCTATCTTCTCTAAATCTATTATCCAATATTGTCTCAGATATTGTCTGAGACATCATAGTTTACAAGGGAAAGGGAAGGGAACAACCACTTATTAAACTCATATTACGTGCCAGGAACTATGCTAAGTGCTTTACAAATACCATCTTATTTGTTCTTTAAAACAACCCTATGATAGAAGTTTATGAGTAATAACAATAACTGATATTTATACAACCCTTGAAAGTTTACAAAATGCTTTGTGTGGGTTATCTCGTGATCCTCACAATAGTCCTTTGAAGTGCATGCAATAGATAATATTATTGTCATCCTTGTTTTATAGATGAGGACATATGAGGCCAGGAGATATTAAATGACTTGTAGAGGGTCACATAGCTAGCAAGTACTTGGGAAGAGATCTGAACCCAGGGCCCCCTGACTCCCAATACAACACTCTCTCTAGTCTGCTACATTGCATTGCATTATGTCTCACTAAATAGGGATGTGTACACATGGCTTATGAATGTATACAGGCATTACATAAGAATATTGTGAGTATACACACACATATAGACATATAGAGAAAAATGTATGGGGGCATATATATATGTATATGTACATATACATAGTCACAATACACTTATGTAGTGTCTGTACACATACATTACATATATGTTTATATACAGTCACAATATGCTTATACAATGCTTATCTACATTCCTATGTGTGTGTGTGTATGTGTGTGTGCATGTTTTAAAGCCCATATGTATAAAACCTTCTATTCATAATTACGTCTATTTATTAAGAAATAGCCAAATAATCCCCACTCCAGTTTTGAGAACGTTTTAGGAGCATTAATAATAAACTATGTTGTTTAGTATGTCTTTGAAGAAGATAAATAATAATGTTAGAATCCCATTTTCTCTGACTTGAGTTAAGAAGAATAAACAGAATAATGAATTCCTTGTGAGACAGGCAGCCTTTTTATCACATCAGATGTAGTCTGTGACTTCCCACGGCCCACAGGACAAAGTCTGAACTCTCCAGGATGTCATTCAAGGCCTTCCACCATCTGACCTTAAGCTTCCTCTCCACCATTACCTTCCCCCATATGAGCCCTCCACTCCACTTCCTCATTTTCCCCAAACCTCTTTCTGTATTCTTACTTTTTTGCCTTATACTCCTTTTGCTCTCTTTCCTTGGAACGCCCTCTTTTCTTTTCCTCCCCAAATTTTATCCATTCTTCAAGACCCCAATTAAATCCTACTTCTTCCCCAAAGTCTTCCTTGACCACCCCCAGCCTGAAGTGATTTCTCCCTCCTCTGAACTCCTGTAGCAATTACTGTCTTTATAATTAATTTGGCAATTAATCATGCACTACCTTATGACAGCTCTTTTATTGTTATCTTGACGGCTTAATCTTTTGTTGCGATTTCATTTTTTGCATTCATATTCTCATCTTTTTTAGTAGAGATCATGAGTTCCTTGAGAGTGGGGACTTGATTTTATATTTCTTTATAAATTCCATAGTGCGTTGAGATGTGCTGTGCATCTAGTAGGCACTTAGTAAATGTTCGCAGCCAGTATGGCCATTGTTTACAAAAACTAGGCAGTTAGCAGCCAAAACAACATTTGAACTGTTTTTCAGTAAGGGTGGTTTAAATTCCATCACATCCCTGGCCTAATGTGCCCCCAAGAGGAGGAGCTGCTGCAGGAGACCTTTGCTGTTTCTTCCTTATCCTCACTCCCTGCAAAGGAAGTGCCTTCCCTCCAGGATTGCTTTCCATCTCTCTTATATCCATCTTGTATGTACATAATTATGTACATGACCTCTCCCTTGTGAGACTGTGAGTTTATGTCTTATGTCTTTCTTTGCATTCCCAGCACTTAGCACAAAGCTCTTCACACAGTTGGTACTTCATAAATGTCTGTTGACTGACTAACATGCATCAAGGCAGACAGATTGCTAGAGTCCAGAAGCTGTATGATTGTTGACTTGAATGTTTCTTAAAGAAGGGCTCAGGATGGACCAGTCATGGAACATGCTGCTCACATTCCGACAGAAAGTTTAGGGACTCAGGGCACAGAGTGAAGCATATATTTTTGGACATGAACCAGGCAGAAATTTGTGCTTCTGGACTATGCATATTTGTAACTAGGGTTTTTTCTTTGTCTTTTCAGTGGCAGGGAGGCGAGGGCCTGGGGGAGGATGGGGAGGAGAGAAAATAAATGCTTGTTAATTGAAAAAAGTGTAAAATGGAAGGGTTCAGGATGTAACAGAAATGCCTTAGGTACAAGCAGTATGTGGGTCAGCATCCCTAGGGGATGGGGAATTATGGTGACCAAGACTTTGGGGATCCAAACAGCTCTTTAAAGATAGTGACACAGAGCTGATATTGGCTACATTTTAATGGGATTAACTGACCTCATGGGCTCCCTCCCTTCTTCCCTCTTGAGATAGCTGAGTTCTTTACACTTCTTATCCTTTTGTGTCCCTGTCATCAGGTAGCAATTAACTTTCAGCTGCTCTCACTTGATGGAACAGAAAGCACACAGAGATGCAGGCTCTCAGGAAAGGTAGCCATGGGGTGTGCAGGAGCCCTTCCCTAGCTCCAAGTGGGTTCAAAGCAATTCTTTCCACATGCTAAGTCACTAGAAAGAAACAGTGATAGATATTAGCTTTTTTCATCTCTTAGCTGGTCACCTGGGAAAGCAATCTAGAGCATTTCTACTCATTTTTACAAAGGTCCACTAAAATTAAATCATAATGGTATCTCTCATTTATACTGCACTTTATAGTTTTTAAAGTATTCTCCTTATGACATCCTATGAGATTGGTGCATATCATTGTATAGCAATGTAAATATCATTGTTCCCATTTTATAGGTGAACAAACTGAGGTTTGAGATATTTATTGCCTGACTCACAGTCACACACCAAGACAGAGACAGTTTCCCAGCCCAAGCACAATGGTCCCCAGTTTTGCTTCTACCTGTGTGACCATGGATCAGTCAGTAAACATCTCTAGGTGTCAGGTAATTCATCTGTGAAATGCAACTCACCTCACAAGGTTGTTATAAGAAAAGGACAAGGACTGGAACTGTGATTTTGCTGATATAGGGAAGTCTTGTGATAAAGAAATTCCCTTTATTAATGATGTTCACTAGGTTGTCTCCTGTATTGAATTATAAGGTCTATGAGGGCAGGGGCTGTCTTTTGCTACTTTTTATATACTTAGCACAGGGCCTGAAACACAGTAGGTGCTTAATAAATAAATACATGTTTGCTGTTTGATTGACCAATGCAGGTCAGCAACTTCTCTGCAATTTCTGGTCTTGGAGAGTTGTCCAAAGCACTGAGGAATTGTGATTTCCCAGAGTCATACAGCTAATATGAATCAGAGTTTGAACCTTGGTATCCCTGGATTTAAGCCCATCTCTCTGTCCTCCATGCAATTCTTTCTATTCTATGAAAATGAAAATTATTTAATCATAGTATACATGTTTTAAATTAGTAAAACTGCTCTAGATTGGGTCAGATTCAAACTCATGTATTTTGACAATAAAACCAGGTCTCTGATTTGATATTTTTTAAAGTTATCAAACTTTTCATACATGACTCCCAGTTAAGATTTGTAATGTACCTCTCTGTATATACCCACTCCTACACATATACACACACTATACCAATCCTCAAATCACTTCTAAGAGTAAAGCCTTGTGATTTGCCTTGCAGAGAAGTGACTGCATTGTACTCTCAGATATGCAGCTGCTCTACAATACTAGGAGGGGAGGGCTCCCACTATTCCCGTGGCTCTGAGTCTGCCAATGTCACAACCAAAGAGATGTTCTGACTCCCACAGCTGCAGCCTCCCCATCACTACTGACATTCCCACAATCCCCACATGGGCTCTGATCCCCAGGTAAGGAAGATTCCACTGGCTTCAATTCAACAGACATCTATTAAGTGCACATAACTCTGTGCAAAGTATTATCCTTTGTAGAGATTTCTTCAGAATAATGCCTTGTTAGATGTGAAATAAAGGAGAAAGAAGGAAAAAGTCCAAAGACCTCATTTGTATGTTCAGATAAAGTAATATGCTGAAACAAAACTCACTGGATCAATTGATCAGAGGCAACATTACCAACCATCCAAAAAAAAATCCCTTAAGAGAGAGTTTTGTTGTCCATTTCATGTGTGTCACTTCATGACCCCATTTAGAGTTTTCTTGGCAAAGATACTGGAGTGGTTTGCCATTTCCTTTTTCAATTCATTTTACAGATAAGGAAATGGAGGCAAAGAGGGTTAAGTGACTTACCCAGGGTCACACAGCTAGTAAGTGTTTGAGGTCAGATTTGAACTCAGGAGGATGTCTTCCTGATTCCAGTCCTAATTCCCTCCACCCTCTAGCTGCCTTAAGAGCAAATACTTTAACAAAATTATAAAGATCAAGTGGGACTTCAGTGAAGAGACATGAGAAGACACATCTCCCTCATGGAGATGGAAGGTCCACAGGCGCATGTTGCCAGACTTTTTCAATTGGTTGGGCTAACATTTTCTCCCCTTCTGAAAAAAAAAATACTATTTGTCACATGGGATGACTCTCTGGAGGAGAACTGGGAGGGATATATGGGATACCATGGTGATATCAAAAACAGAAAATATTAATAAAATATATGAATTTTCTAAAAGAGGGGATACTTTCTAGCATGACTTATTGGAGAGTACTGGATTTGGAGTCCTGGGGCAATGGTCATCATTCTAAGCTCTGTTACTACCTGTACGGTCTTGGGCAATTTGTTCTCCCTCTCTGAGTCTCAAATTTCTTCGTCTGTTGGTTTGAACTATATGATCCTAAGATTCCTTCTCATTCAAAATCCTATGATCCTAAGTAGGGAAAGAGTTAAGGGTATCATACATAAGAGCAACTTTGAGAATGCAGATAAGTGCATAGACTATCTGTTAGGAGGATGGGAGAATTGTAACGTTTGAGGATGTGATGACATTCTATAGATAGAAGATTGTAGATATCATGTCAAGTGTCCTTCTTGCCTCCACCATTGAGTGATAGGGCCTGGGAAAAGAGATTTTGTTGGCTGATCACACTGTAGCTAGGTGATAAACAAGACCTGGGGCTAGAGTCAGAAAGACAGAGCTCAAATCAAATAGCTCTGTGACCTTGATTGGGCAAGTCACCTGTTTGCTTCAGTTTACTAGACTGTAAAAGGGCAATAAAAACAATATCTACTTTCCAGGGTTATTATAAGGATCAAACAAGGTAATAATACTTATAAAGTGCTTAGCTCAGTGCCCAACACATAGTAGGTAATATATAAATGCTATTAATAAGTACTGAGACTGAATCCTGGAATCTAGCTTCAGACACTAGCTGGGTGACCTTGAGCAAGTCACTTAACTTCTATCTCAGTTCCTTCAAGTATAAAATTGAGGTAATAATAGCTTCCTACCACCCAGGGCTGTTGTGAGGATCAAATGAGATAGCAGCTCAAAGGAAACATGAGAGGCACAAAATTAGAGACATCTCCACTCCAAATGTATATATGAACGATTTGTCCCTGACCTATTGTAGTTCATGGGGAAGCTCATGTTTATTTGATCAATTACATTCTGACACGCTACACACTGACCCCAACACAGTGATGTCATTTGGGGCTTCTTCAAGCACAGAGGACAACAACCAACTGACCATTTGTAAAGCACGTAGCATAGCAACTAGCATGTAGAAGGCACTTAATAAATGTTTGTTTCCTTTAAAAAAAATTGTTGTTGGAATGCGATTGGGTGGTAAGTGTAATTCTCTCACTGTGAGAAGGACGGTCTACAGCTGATTCTTTGACGTCTTTGGATTTAGATCTGATGAGACAACATACCCACTAGCATTCAACTTCATACAGAATGGTTTAAATATTAGAATATCAATTCAGAATTTTGATATCAAAGTTTAACATATTGATTTATTTTGAAGGGAAACCAGACTTAAATAGACCTACAGTTCATAGAGATCTTCCGTGAGATTTTAAGAGATAAAAATTAAGCAAAGTTTAGATCTGATGCTCTTTAAAATGTAGATGACGGGGATGTACAGAGGTGTGCCTGAATTTCAGCTAGATGTTTCTAAATATAATTGGTCTCAGGGGGAAAGAGTAAGTGCAAAATGAATGATGATAATGTTCTATTCTTTGTCGCATGAGGGGACAGCTCCCTCACAAGTAAGATACCAGAAAAACTACCCTCGGTTTGAAACTCTGTGGTTCATTCAGTCAAGACATTTTTCTCCAGTCATCAGAAACTCTCAAATCCAACCCCTCCCCTAGCCCCCCAAAAAAGAACAATTATGTGGAAGAAGTAAAGTAACAGCTGCAAGCTCCAAAGCAAAATACCAACCTAATGACTTAAAACAGATAAAGTTAATCCTTAATCTCTACAGGGCTCACTCAGAACCCACTCTATCATCAAACCCCACATTCTGGCAGGGCAATACAACCTCATCTCTATCAAGGCTTGTGCTCCAGGATCTAATCAACAATATCTTTGCTTCTGTGGATATCTCTGCTAGCAAACTCTACCTGTGCTCTTACCCTAATATTCCATGACAACAAGCATCAGGTTTCCATTCTATCTATCTACCTGCACCCATTTGGAGAAAGAGAAACAAAGGAAAATGGAAGCAGCACTCAGTCACAGAAGTAAATATAGGGAAGTGAGGTAGGGTGCAAGCATATATTTAGGGCTGCACTAGGCTAAAGGAGTGGGAGTTGACATATAACTAGGACTAGTTCTATCCCCACAAAACTCACTTAGGGCAAGGAGACCAGTGAAAAGTGAATTTCCCAACTTAGGAGGCTAACACCTTTGAGTTTCAACCCTCAGGGTTCTACTGTCAAAATAAGAAGAGTTTGAAAATGAATGAAGGGGAAATATAAGAGGAAAAAAGACTGTAATTATCAAAGATCTCAGAAGAAAGAAAATTCAGTTAAAAACCTTGAGCAGAAGCAGACTAATCCACAGAAAAGTTGTTAAATCGGGAGGAGAGATGATCAACAAGATATCTAAATGACTCCAAATATATCAAAATAAATACTGTAAGAGAAAGGAAATTGAACCAACACCTTATGTCAAAGAAAGGGCTATAGATTCCCAAGAAAGCTCGGAATCATGGAAGGATGTTCCTGAAGAGTTTAAAAGAGAAATAAGAATTATAAAAATAGAATTTATGGCCTTCACAGCAGAAATAACTGGAAGAATTGAAAAACTTGAATCCACTGTGACAAGCCTCTTGAAAGATTTATTGGAAAATATAAATATACTGAAGTGAAAGACAATCTGAGAGAAGCAAAAGTGAATCATGTTGAAAGAACATATGATCTTTATACAAGCAAAATGTATTTATCTTGAAGACAGAATGTATAAAGACAACTTAGAAATCACAGACCTCCTAAAAGAACTTGACAAGTCAAAAAAAACCTGAACACTATAATAACATAAACATAAATAATATAATAAAGCTGCCCAGAACACAAAGTTCCAATAAAAAATGCACAGATTGCCTACAGAGAGAAACCCTATGCTGCAAACTCCAAGACATATAGTGGTTAAATGTAACAGTTCCAATGACAACAAATGCTTCCAGTAATCAGGAAAAAAGGCTCGCAAATATAAGAGAAAGGAAATTCAAGTAACACAAGCCTATTCTGAATCTTTGCCAGTCAGTCATGGGATATGTCCGTTCAAAAGAAGTTTAATTAAGCAATATTGAAAATAAAATGATGGAGAAAGATAAACACACCACCCCTTCATCCTCATGCATACATGGAGTTATCATATCTGTTACCATATCATCAATGAATGAGGAAATGATTAACACTTTGCTACCATTTTAAAAAATTCTAGAGAAGTTGAGAAACACAACATGCTATAGTTCCATTGAACTTGGAGTTAGGAATTCCTGGTTTCAAATCCTACTTCATTCACTTATTATGTATGTAACCCTGGCTAAGTCACTTAACCTATAACACAGTCTCCTCATTTTTAAAATGACGGTATTAGAATTGATCATCTCTAAGATCCCTTCCAACTCTAAGTTTATGATCCTATGATCTTAAAATACCATTTCAATTTTTCTAATGCCTACTTCCCACTTCTGTGGTGTTTTTCTGTCCTTGTCTTTATTGACTGATCCAGTCAATACAAACTGCTTCCAGCTCCTTTCTCATTTGGTTACCCAATTTGTATTTGATTATACAATTCTGGCTTAACCTAGGATAGAATTTGATTTAACTTGCAGATCCTAACCTGTATTATATCCTTTTTCTCATGGGATGGAGAGAGGGAGAGGAGAGAGTCTGCTTGGACCCTGATTCTTTTTCATTGCTTTTTAATTTATTGTTTTGTTTTTAACTTAAACATACAAAAAAGCATATTTCCATACATAGAGAACAGCACTAAAAGAACATTCTACATGAAACTGAATCTATATGAAATCTGTATGAAACTTCATATTGCACAAATATAGGTATAATTCCTGAAATTCCTTCAATTCTCATGGACCTTTCTAAAAAGGTTTCACTGGAAAAATATCAATTGCTCATGGGTAGGCCAAGCTAATATAAGGAAAAGGACAATTCAACCCAAATTAATTGATTCATTCAGTGCCATGACAATCAAACTACCAAAACTTATTTGTAGAGTTACAAAAAATAATAACAAAATTTATCTGAAAGAAAATAAAGTCAAGAATATCAAGGGTTTTAATGGGGGAAATACAAAGGAAGGTGGCCTAGTCATACCAATTCTAAAAATATATGAGGAATCACCAAAACTATTTGGTACTGGCTAAGAAACAGAGTGGTGGAGCACTGGAATATGTTAGGTACGTAAGACAGTAGTAAATGACTATAGTAATTAACTGTTGGATAAATTCAAAGACTACACCTTCTGGGATAAGAACTCACTAGTTTGAAAAAACTGCTCAGAATACTGGAAAATAGCATGGCAGAAATTAGGCACAGACCAACCTCTCACACTACGTACTAAGATAAGATCAAAATGCATACATGATTTAGACATAAAAGGAGAAGCTATAAGCAAATTAGGAAAGCAAGCAATGGTTTATCTGTCAAGTCTATGGGGAAAGGAAGAATTTATGATCAAACAAGAGATGGAGAACATCATGAAATGCAAAATGGCTAATTTTGATTACATTAAATTAAAAACATCTTTCATAAACAAAGCCAATGCAACTAAGATTAGAAGGAAAGCAGAAATCTGGGAAAGAATCTTTACAACAAACATTTCTGATAAAGGCCTCATTTCTCCAATATATAGAGAACTGAGTCAAATTTATAAGAATACAAGTCATTCCCCAATTGATAAATGGCCAAAGGATATGAAGAGGCAGTTTTCAGATGAATTGAAGTTATCTGTGGTCATATGAAAAAATGCTCCAAGTCACTATTGGTTAAAAAATGCAAATCAAAACAACTCTGGGGTATCACATCATACCTATCAGATTGGCTAGCATGACAAACCAGTAAATGATAAATGTTGTAGAAGATGTGGGAAAATTAAACACTAATGTATTATTGGTGCACTCATGAACTGATCCATTCATTCTGGAGAGCAATTTGGAACTTTGCCCAAAAGGCTATAAAACTGTGCATGCCCTTTGACCCAGCAATATCACTTCCAGGGCTGTACCCCAAAAAGATCATAAAAAAGGGAAAAGGACCCAAATGTACAAAAATATTTATAGCAGCTCTTTTTGTGGTAGCCAAGAACTGGAAATTGAGGGGATGCCCATCAATTGGTGAATGGCTAAACAAGTTATGATATATGAATGTAATGGGATACTATTGTGCTATAAGAAATGATGAGCAGGTGGATTCAGGAAACACCTGGAAAGACATACATGAACTGGTGCTGAGGGAAGTGAGCAGAATCAGGAGAAAATTGTAGATAGTAACAACAAAATTGTGCAATGATCAACTCCGATAGACTCAGCTCTTCTCAGTAATACAGTCATCTAAGATAATTCCAGAGGATTCATGATAGAAGATACTATTCACATCCAGACAAAGAACTATGGAGTCCGAATACAGATCAAAGCATCCTATTTTCACTTTTTTCTTGTTTTTTCTTTCTCCTTGTTTCCCCCTTATGTTCTGATTCTTCTTTCACAACATGACGAATGTGGAAATATGTTTACTATGATTGCACATGTATAACATATCAGACTGCTTGCTGTCTTGGGGAGGGGGAGAGGAGGAAGGAAGGGAGAAAAAATCTGGCACTCAAAATCTTATAAAGGTGAATGTTGAAAACTATCTTTACACATAATTTTTTAAAAATACTATTAAAATAAGAATAAAGTAAAATGTTTCAATGGTCCCCTTTTTGCGTTCATTGCTATGGCCAATTCTCCAACCTCCTTGGGTCCATTTCATTCTGCATCTTAGTCTTCAGTTTTTTAAAGTTGTTCTTCTTGAATGTTATTCTTCTATAAATTGTTCTCCTCATCTGACTCATTTCCCTTTGGGTTAGTTCATACTGTCCAGGTGGCTTGGAAAATTTCTTTTTCAACATTTCTTACAATACAACAATATTCCACAGTATTCATGTATCACAATTTGTTCAGTCGTTCCCCAATGGTCTAAGAGGCAATCTAAGGGCTCCCACTTACACTTAGATTCTAGTTCTTTGCTTTTCTCTCCCCAAACCCACACTACCACCTACCAACTGAACTGCTGAAGCATCTCTCCAGGCTAAGCAGGTCCTTAGCCAACAAAAATAGAGTCCATCACCACCCCCACACACGAAATTCTTCCCAGATGATACGACCTACTAGAGTTTCTTTTTTCACCTGAATAAAAACCACAGAATCTCCCCCAAAGCTGCCCTGCTCATGAGGAGAGAGCAGAAGAGGGAGAGTGGGATAAAAGAGGCTGGTAGAGAAAGAAAGGTCTTAGACCCTTTGTGAACATGGGACAGGCTTCTCCAGGCA
This sequence comes from Bettongia penicillata ogilbyi, assembly GCA_023548195.1. Lineage (NCBI taxonomy): Eukaryota > Metazoa > Chordata > Mammalia > Diprotodontia > Potoroidae > Bettongia > Bettongia penicillata. The sequence continues at coordinate 5,520,730 of JAJHZJ010000570.1, forward strand.
CACTGAAGTACTACCATAGTCAAGAAGCTTCCCACAAAGACATCACACTCTTCCTGGAAAAGTCAGTCACTCAAAGAGCATTTATCAAAAAGCCTACTATGTTCCAGGCACTGTGCTAAACACTGAGGAGACCACAGACAAAAACATAGTACCTTCCTTCAAGGAACTCACATTCCAAAGGGGGAGACAATAGCAAACAACTCTGTATATGCAATATGTACTTACAAGAAAGTATAGCTATGTACATACAAGATATACAACTGTATACGTACAAGATAAATGTAAATGGTGCAGAGACTAGGATTCTTTGGGAATAGGTCTTGGGGGGCAGTCAGGTGGCCCAGTGGACCAAATACCAAACTTGGACTGGGAAAGACCTGGGTTCAAATCCCGTGTGTCCTTGGGCAAGTCACAATCTCTCTCTGTCTCAGTTTTTTCATTTATAATAATGGATGTAAAGATATCTCACTGAATTGTTATGAAGCTAAAATTAGAAAACACTTGCAAAGCACTTTGAAAAGCTTAAATGCTAGTTATTATCATTATAGATATTATTCTGTGTAAGTTACTCCAACTAGGGAGAAGAACCCACAAGAGCTTCAGTGATAGGGCCTAATCTTCTCTGGATTGAAGCTCTGCTCCCTTGTCCTCTTCAAGAATCCACCATCACTTACTCCCAGAGGAGAGTAGATACCAGAAGAATATAAGACAGGATAGAAACCATGGTCTTGGGACCATTAAGGGGAAAAAGTATATTCCCAACAAAGCACACCCACAGCCTGATGTCAGCATCTGGTACAAAGTGCTAGCTGATCCACCCTAGTTACTTCTTTCCCAAGGCTCACCTTCACATCATGATGAGGTATTAGAAGAATACTTTAATAGAGAGCTCCATAAATAATAGTTAATATTTATATTGAAGACATGTTGATAATTACACATGAATAATTATCCTTAGTCACAATATGTATTAGTCCTACCTCTTTAAGAGTAGGAGATCTACTAGTCTAGATAGATGAAAGGAGAGCTAACTAGTCTAGATAGATGAAAGACACAAACATAATATGTCATATGTGGTAGGTACTTAATAGTTGATGAATGAATTCATCAAATGAATTCATTAAGGAGGCATGGAACCTAAACCAGATAGGATTTGACCATAGAAGCCACACTGTAGAAAGAAGACTGGATTTGGAGTCAGAGGACCCAACTTTAAAATCTCTCCTCTGCTATTTACTACAGGCATGACCTTGAGCAAGTCACAAGGTCCCCTGTAAAAGTGAGGAGACTGGAATAGGTGGTCCCTAACGGCCCTTCTAGCCCCAAATCCCATGATTTCAAACCTGCTCTTTTCTGTATAATTAGGGGTGGGGAAATGCCCTCGTGGCTGACAAGTCAAGAAAGGAGAGGAAATCAGATACACTGAAATTTTAATAACCATTGAACACTTGCTAATACATACAGCTGAAAGAAAATTCTTTTCCTTAGTTCTTTTAAAAATACTCACGTAGCAGACGCTTCCATCCCTGACTACTTACATCCTCCAAGGAACTCAGGCTTTCTGTGTCACTGACCTCATTACTCGATACTCTCCAACATGGCCCCTCCATTCCAGACAAGTAAATTGGGTTGTCATCTACTCACTCTTACTTGTTCTGACTTCTATGTCTTTGCACAGACCAAACCCCTGCCTTGAAATTTGTCCTCTCTCTTCTCACTGATCCATATCCTTGCTTTCCTTCACAATCTGACTTAAACATCACCTTCTTCAAGAAGGCTTCCCTGATAGACTCCATGCCTGGAACATAGTAGCTTTTTGATAAATGCTCTTTGAATGACTGACTTTTCCAGGAAGAATGTGATGTCTTTGTGGGAAGCTTCTTGACTATGGTAGTACTTCAGCATGCCTGTAGAAGCCTGTCCCATGTTCACAAAGGGTCTAAGACCTTTCTTTCTCTACCAGCCTCTTTTATCCCACTCTCCCTCTTCTGCTCTCTCCTCATGAGCAGGGCAGCTTTGGGACTTTGACCATTTATTCCATAGACCTTCAATTGTTGAGTATGATGACCTCTTTTTTGTGGTCCGTTAGTCTGCACTTCCTTTTATGTTTCTCCCAGAATGCTCTTAATTCTATTTTAATTCACATACCTGCCACATTATAGTATAGCATTTTTATTTAGCTTTTTTCACAACAGTCCTATTAGGTAGGCAGTGCAGTGATTCTCATTTTATAGATGAGGAAACTGAGGCTTCAAGTAGGCTAAGTGATTTGTTTATGGCCAAACAGTGGGAGAAGTAAGATTGAAATCCAAGTATTTTGACTCCAAGTTGAGATCATTCTCTCTCCCTCCCTTCTCTCTCTCTCTGTCTCTCTCTCTGTCTCTCTCTCTGTCTCTCTCTCTCCTCTTTGTCTCTCTCTCTCTCTCTCTCTCCTCTCTCTCCTCTCTCTCTCTCTCTCTCTCTCTCTCCTCTCTCTCTTCTCTCTCTCTCTCTCTCTCCCCTTTTTTATCCCCCAGACTGCCTAGAACAGCATCCCACATACAATTTGTTAGTCATTCAGTTCTTCAGTCATGTCTGACCCTTCATGACCATGCATGGTCCATGGGGTTTTCTTGGCAAAAGTACTGGAGTAGTTTGCCATTTTGTTTTCCAGTGGATTAAGACAAATAGAGGCTAAGTGACTTGCTTAGGGTCACACAGCTAGTATCTGAGACTGGATTTGAATTCTGGTGCTCCTGACTCCAAACCAAGCACTATCCATTGAGCCACCTAGCTGACTCCTACAAACAATTAGACTGGGTCAATGGGAAGACAAGGACTAAATGACAAAGAATATTTTTACATGGGATCATATTTTGCAGATAAGGAAGCTGAGACTCAGGAAAATAAAGTGACTTATCTAAGGTCATACACATAGCCAGGGTCAGAATAGGAATTTGAATCCATATCCTTTGACTCTACTTCCAAACTCCTTCTACCAAACCCCATTGACTCTAAGCAGTGGTGCTCATCAAGGAGATTGTAGTTCAAACAATGCACCCTCCTCTTTATCTTCTTACTCCTTTTTCCCCTTAGCCAACAACACAACACTGAGGAGATGGAAATTCCTTCTAACTCCTCTAATGCCTAGCTTGACTTTGTTAAGAATGGGATTTGTTTCCAGAGGATTTGCTAATGGAGGTATCACTGTGTAAAGGTGGTAGAAAGTATGTATCCCCAGTGTTCAGTTTCCTCCCTCTTACTTGTCTTCATTGTTGATTTTTTTCATGGCCGATTAGCCACTCCATCAGCAGGTAGGCCAGTCGGTTTGCCCATCAATGAACACTTTATTAAGCACTTACTTTGGGCCAAGCATTGTGTCATGGAAACAAAAGTATCATGGAAACAAAAAGAGGCAAGAGACGGAGCATGCTCTCAAGGAACTCACAGTCTAATGGGGGAGAAAATGAACAAACATATATGTACAAACAAACTATATATGAGAAACATAAAAAAAATAATTTTCAAAGGACAAATGAAGACGATGTTATCTGCACCAGAGAAAGAATTGATACATAGAAGAACATATAGAATAATTTTACATATTTTATATGTGTATAATATGTATGTATATTGTATATAATTTTACTACATATGTATGTGTATATATATATATATATATATATATATATATATATATATTTGTGTCTAAACCCTCTAAGGCTGGGGAGGAGGGGAGGAAAGAACAATAAAAAGAAATTTACATGATAATTTTGTTGTATATTTGAAAGGAATAGCATGTAGTGCATAGTAGATTTGCAGTTTCATGTACAACCATCTTTTTTATTATACTATGTTATGGAAATACTTGTTTTATTCCATAAATTTAAAATTAAATAAAAAAGGGAAAGCACTGGAATCAAGTGGGGTTGGGAAAGGCTTCTTGCAGAACATGGGATTTTAGTTGAGACTTCAAGGAAGTCAATAAGCATTGACAAGGAAGGGAAACATTCCAAGAATGGAGGACAGCCATAGAAAATGACCAGAGCTGAGAAATGGAGTGTCTTGTTTAAAGAACAGCAAGGAGGCCATGAGCATATTCAATTCAATTCAACAAACATCTTCTTACAAAAGTGCCTACTGTGTGTGAGATAGAAAAGGAAAAGTGAAGCAATCATTTAACAAGAAACAAGCATTTATTAAATTCTTACTATATGCCAGGCACTATGCTGAGTGCTATGGTACCAAAAAAAAAAATTGGAAAGTCCCTTCCTTCAAAAAAGCTTTCATTTAAAAGGGTAACAGGATATAACATGTAGTTAGATTTGTAAATGCAATCTTCTTTTTATCTGCCCCAGAAACCAGCACAGGTCTCTGCACAATAACCACTTGAGAAATATTTGTCAAGGTTGAGGTTGAAACATGGAGACTCCATCCATCGATTTGAATCACTCCCATTTATAGTTATCTTTGATCATCTCCAGATTTTCCTCCATGTAATCCTAATGAAATGGTCAAGCTTGCGATGTTTGCAGATATCATTCTGCATTCACAAATCATCTCTAAAGCTATATTCCAAGCTTCCCACTCCTCTATAGTTGAGTCAATTCTTGGTTTCTTAAACTTTATCGATAATAGCCACAAAGAGAAGAAAGAAAGGGTGAAAAGTCAATTTCTGTCCTTTATAAGCAGGAGCAGATTTTCATCAACACATTCCACTCAGAGTTCAACATCATCTTTCTTCTTTCCCTTCCAACATGTAACTGAGCCCAGTGACATTTGAAAGGATGAGTCAACATCTAAATAGGGAGGCTGTCACTCTATGTATGCCTGGGACTGTGGGAACTTTAGAGTCTACTAGGTCTGTTTTTGTAAGCAATGGCTCTGACCTCAGGCCCAGCCAGGAGACATTGGAAATGGAAATTTCTGTGCCCACAAAAAGAAAAATAATAATCAGGATATTTCTAGAGCCCCTAGAGAAGCAAGTAATAAGGCTCTGGTTCTAGAGGCAATGAGGTGGGAGAAGAGCAGGGTGGGGTGTGGAATTTATATAGAGAGAAGCAACCCCTATTTTCAGGAGCTTATAGTCTATTCTTGGTTTCATGTAACAAGACTGTGACTATAAGCTATACATACTGCAGGGTATTGAGGTAAATTTCTCTGTATACTTAAAATGCACTGCTACCATCGAAATTTTAATTTCACAAGTATAAGGTTGGAGAAAGTGATTGAACAGCTGTTTGCGTGGGAACAACATGAGTGTCTTACTGGACTACAAGTGGAAAATTAGTTTATAGTATGATAAGAAATGTTAAAAAATAAACTTATTCAGTCTTGGGCTGTGCTTAGAGTGACCCAGCTCCCAGAAATAAGAAAGTGATGATCCCACTGTACTCTGCCATAGTCAGACCACACTATAGTGCTGTGGACAGTTCCAGATGCTAAAGTTTATAAAGTGTATTGATAAGCAGAAGAGGATGTAGATGAAGGTAACTTGGATGGATAAAGGCCACAAACTGAAGGAATTGGAGATTTTTAGCTTGGAGAGAAGACTGTATGTGTATGAGGGCAAGGGAATATGTTTGAACTTGAATGCATTGCTTAACCTCTTTGGGACTCGGTTTCCTTATCTGTAAAATGAGAGAGTTGAGAGAAATGACCTCTAAGGTCCTTTCCAAATTCCCATCAGCTTCCTAGGCAGCTCATTGCAGTTTGGGTTAGCCCTAATTGTTTGTAAGCTTTTTCCAACATCAAGTCTAAGTCTATCTCTTTGGAATTTTCACCCATGGTTCCTAGTTCTGACATCTGAGAACAAACAGAATAGATCGATTCTTCTTCTGTATCAGTCTCAAGTACCTGATGTCAGTTTCATGTAGTCTCTCCCAATCCCAACCCAGCTGTCCAATTGGAATTCCATTTGGAATTGATATGGGTTAGGCTAGATGGTCACTTCTACCTCTGGAGTTTTATGACATGAATTCAATTAAATTGAATTAAATCGAAGTTTTGCCCCTGAGTGCTGTTAATTTGATTTGTAGGAATCCAAAACCTTACAGTTTTATCCTACTTAAATTTTGTTCTGTTTGTTAAGAACAAACACCCTTCATTTTTTGCCAGTCATTGTTCTCCTCAGAGAATTCAAAAATCTCATTGTGAATTTCAAGCATTTTCTCATGTTTATTCCCTTGAATTGTTCCCTTAGCAATCTTATTTCCAAATTTAAAGATATAGAACTTCCACATATCTGTCACTGATTCTTATCCACTTTGAGGCTTTTTAAAGAAGCCAGAAAGAAGCAATTCATATATCACATATGAGAAAGTATTAATCTGCTTTTGCGTAAGATTACTCAGCTATTATGAGACATGAAAGTAGAAGCTGGAATGCTTCTGAAAACAAAGGTATAATAAAACTATTAAAAGTTGATAGTTGTTTAATATATTATGCCTCTTATGCTTTATGCCAGATGGTACAACAGTATGATATAAGTTTTTTTATCTATGTCAAATTCCTTTTTGTTTCTTTCACTTTTGAGTTATAAGTTTCAGTGGTTTCTAAGATAATTTTAACAGGATAAAGAACTAAGTACTATCATCTTGAAAGTCTACTCTGCTTGGTTCAAAAGCAAAAATAAATTAATTTAGAGTCAAAGGACTTGAGTTTAAAGGTAGGTTCTATTCTTAAATACCTGTGAGATCTTTGGGCAAATCACAACCTCTCAGGGCTTCAGTTTCCTGAGTCCATACTATATGGTAATTGATTCAAGGAAATGGAGGTGTGAAGTCAGGAGATAAGCCAAATGAGAGGACATAATAGTATATTCAGGTATCATGTAACCCTGATAGGCAAAAGTTGCAAAGAAGTGAAATCATACTTAATGCAAGGAAGAACTTCCTAATAATCACAGGTATTCAAAGTGGAATTGCTTACCTCAGGAGGTAGTAGCTTCTGCAGAATGACAATGTATGGATTAGGTTGTATGGGAGGATTCTTTTTAGGGTATGAATTGGACTAGTGCCTACTAAGGTCTCTTACAACTCTGAAATTCTATGGTTTGGTTTGTGATCTCATACATCTATGAGATTACAGATATAGTGGCATGCTGAAATATTTAGACAGCACACATAAATTTGTAGGCCAATCCTAACTAACAAAAATTCTGGGCTATGTGACCAAACTCTGGGCAAGACTTGCATACACCTAGCTATGTGGAAGTATATTCTCTTTCATCAAACTACTGAAATCAAAGCTGAAAACCACCCTTAATATTACAAATTTGGAGTTAGATATTTGTGCCCTGAATGTGTGACATTCAGTTCTCAAATATATTTGTCTATTAAATACTGATGATGAAGAGTAATCATCATTTGTTGTTATGCAGTCATGTCTGATTCTTCAGGAACCAATTCGGAGTTTCCTTCATAAAAATACTAGAGTGGTTTGCCATTTACTTCTCTGGATCATTTTACATAAACAAAATTAAGGTACCACCTAGGGTCATACTGCTGGTAATCTGAGGTGAGATATTAAGTCCTGACTCCAGGCCTAGCACTCTTATCCATTGTGCCACCTGGCTGCCCCCAAACCATTGATTAGCATTAGAAATTTAACTGCAAATTTTTATATAAATAACAACCTTTTATTTTTACTGATTTTGTGTTACTGCTAAAAACCCTTGAGAACATGCAATGGTATTGTATACTAATCCCTCAATTTAGAGACAAGAGTTCTCCTGGGTTCGTATCCCAGTTTTGCTAGTACCTGTGTATCTTTTGACAATATACTATATTCTTAGTATTTGTGCATCTTTTGATGTCACATAATTTCTTAGGAACTCAGTTTCCTTTTCTGACCCATATAAATTATGATCCATATACCCAGAAAAACTGAATGTAATACTTCAGGGAGAAAAAATGGATATTCAGTGAAATGGAGTACTTTCAAGCATTCTTGATGAAAAGCCCAGAGCTGAATAGAAAATTTGACTTTCAGATACAAGAACTCGAAAGAAGCATGAAAAGGTAAACAGAAAAGAGAAATCATAAGGGACTTATAAAAGTTGAACTATTTGCATTCCTATGTAGAAAGATATTTTTAACTCATGAGACCTTTCTCAGTATTACCCTAATTGGGCTTCCTAGTTGGAGGAAAGATAGATAGGTAGATAGATAGATAGATAGATAGATAGATAGATAGATAGATAGATAGATAGATAGATAGATGGCACAAGGTGAGTTGAATATGAAGGGATGGTATCTAAAAAATAAATTTAAGGAATGAAAGAGGAATATGTTGGGAGAAAGAGGAAGGGAAAGATAGAATGGGGTAAATTATCTCATAAAAAAGGCAAGAAAATGGTTTTACAATGGAGGGGAAGAAGGAGAAGGCAAGAGGGAATGAGTGAACTTTATTCTCATTGGATTTGGCTTAAAGAGGGAATAACATATACATTTAATTGGGTATCTTACCCTACAGGAAAGTAACAGGTAAGGGATGGGAGGGGGGCAGATTGGGTGAGGGAGTATTCAGATGCAAATACTTTTGAAAGGAACCGGGTCAAAGGAGAAAATAGAATAATTAGGGGGAGGTAGGATAGAATGAAAGGAAATATAGTCTTTCACAACATGACTATTATGAAAGTGTTTTGCATAACTACACATGTACAACCTATGATGAATTTCTTGCTTTCTCAGGTTGAGAGGTTGAGTGGGGAGGGAAGAAGAGAGAGAATTTGGAACTCAGAGTTTTAAAAACAAATGCTAAATATTGTTTTTACATACAACTAGAAAATAAGATATATAGTCAATGGGTTATAGAAATCTATCTTACCCTACAAGAAAGTAAGGGGGAAGGGGAGAAGAGGGGGGTGATAGAAAGGAGAGCAGACTGGGGGAAGGGGTGACCAGAATGCATGCCATCTTGGGGTGGAGAGGGGAGAGATGGGGAGAAAATTTAGAACTTAAAATCTTGTGGAAAGGAATGTTGAAAATTTAAAAATTAAATTAAAAAACTAAAAAAATTAATTAAAATTGATTATCAAAAAGTAATTAAAAGTAATTTATTAATTAATTTAAAATTATTGCTTTTAAATTAATTAATTAAATTATTGAATTAAAAATGTTATGACCTATATTTTTAAGTAGCTAATTCATCAGAATTATCAGAATAGATATAGATATATAGTTGCACACATAGGCATTTCTGATCATGTGGACTCCTATTGAAAAAAATACACAGATTTTCTCTTTTTCCCCAAGTCATTGTGGTAAAATTTCCAGTGAGGTTTATCTCAAGACATTTTGCATATAAAGCAGATGTGATAACCAGAATTTCAGGGGCGTGATATTTGGCAGAGATAATTTACTGGCATCACTTCTCAAACCATATCATGTAGGTGATCCTCTATTCTGTCTACTTATAAGTTCAAAACTGCTTGTTAGAATCAATTCATGGGGGCACCTAGTTATTTCATGGTAGCATTCAGATATTTTGTGTTATTCTAAATACTAAGATTTCATCATATTGAATATTACTAGAGATAAATTCAAAAGAAACATTCTTTATTCAAATTAGTTATGCCTTCCAACATTCAGACTAGTGTCTACTTAGGAAGAGAAAATATATGGGTTTCTATTTAGGAAATGTCTTTTCCTTCAGGAAGAAAATGTTTCCTTTCTTTTTAGAAAGAAGCATTCTTTGATGAGGCAGGGAGAAAAGGGACAAGCAATGAAAGGTATTCATTTTTCTCTAAAGAAAAGTTTAGTCAATTCAATATTTATTGTATTTGCTATGTTATATGGCACTAGGGATGATGCAAAGATTAAGAAGACATCATCTCTGCCCTCGTGGAGCTCAAAATCTAGAAGAGAAAATAGACATATACACAAATCCCTACTATATAATACCAAATAGATCAAGATGATTTTATTGAAAAGGTACAATCAACATGCAATAAAAGACCCCAAGAATCACCATTCTGACTGAGGGGAGTGGGAATGGAGAGAGGATGAGGAAGGACACAATGGAGGAGATTAAGATGGGCTTTGAAAGATGGGTAAGAATTCAACAGGGATGGAAGGGAGCAGGACTTATTCCAACCTTTTGAAATAATATTTTATTGCTCAAGTCTCTACAGTTGTAGCCCAAAAAAAGTAATTTTTCCCTTGATAGGCTACTCTACCTCACTCACAGTTCTTTTGTTTGTTCAGAAGGCTACTCTTTTTCTTCCTTCTTCTACTCTTTTTTTCTCCAGAGGAGGGAAAGGAGAAAAATCCTCATGATGTCATAGAGAACCAGAAAATGTGCAAAACCTTCAAAATCTTTCACTGCTATAAACACAATTCTCTTTTCCTTCCTTTCTCCCTCCCACTTCCTCACTTTCTTGCTTCCTTTCCTTCCCACCATTTTTTCTCTGTTTTCTTTCCTTATGTAACTAACAGTCATTCGACCATATCTCACTTATAGTAAGACCCTCCACAGAAATAACAGTCAATGTCCCTTTGAGAGGTAGAGCCCCAGAAGATGATCCCAGAATCAAGGTGCTTTGTGGGGCAGGCTATTAAATCATCACAGGCTCTATACGTAGGGTTAATCATCTATTCACTAGCATATATAACCCCAATCCCACGGCTACTTCCTCTCATAGAACCAAGGAGTTAACATTCACTCAGATATCCAATGTATAATTAAGCAGCTCAATTAAACTAGCAAAATCATACTAAAACAAACATCAGACCTACGTATCGTAAAATACAAGATTCCAATCACTCTACAATCCCAACTACCAAAACAAGCCTCCCCTGCTTTGAGGTTGAAGTCTATTTATCTCAACTTCAGGTCCCCAAAGTTCATGAGAACCAACCTGGAAGTTTATTATTTTATCATAAACCTCCTCTCTCCCAAATGAGTTGGGATTGGATACAGGCAATTTATCTCAGAACAGGTTGCCATATGGGAATTTTCTTGGTTATAAAGGCATGTGTGAACAGGATAAGGTAGCTAGCTTTAGAGTGCAATAATAATTAATATTAATAGCATTTACATGGCACTTTAGGTTTGCAAATCTCTTTGGAAACATTACATTATTTTATCCCCACAAAACCCTGGAAGGTAGATACTATTACCATCATCTTGATGCAGGAAAAGGTAAAGTCACTTGCCTAGGGGTCACACAGCAGTAAATGTCCAAAGATAGATCAAATTTGGACTCAGGTCTTCCGGACTCCAGGTCAAGAGCTCTATTAGCCATACCACCTAGTCTATCTAATGTGTCTGGGCCTAAAAAGAGGCACTACTCAAATGCCTCAAAGGCCAGTGCTTCATGGGGCATTACCTATCACAAATTTAACACCAACAAAGGACAAAGAACAGGTATGTTTGCTGTAGTCCTGGGTGTCATCTCTTTCTCCTCCAGCGTCTTCAGCTCCAATGTGCTAATGTTGTAAACCCTGCCATGGCTGCTCTGAACATCAGTCATTCCAGTTAGAGCCCATGATGCGGCAATATCATCAGTTACTCCAGGGGCTCCATCTGCACCTCCGTCCAACTGATAAGGAGCTTTCCCCAGCCCCTTTTAATTCTAATGCCTTCCTGTTAATTACATCCTATCCTGTATATAACTCATTTTGTATATATTTGTTTGCATGCTGTTAATCCCCATTAGATGGTAAACTTGTTGAGGGCTGGGATTATGTTTTGCCTCTTTTTTTATCTCTAGCACTTAACACAGTACCTGGTATGTAACAGATGTTTAATAAATGTTTACTGATCATAACAGTAATATTGTAACAATGATCAACTGTGAAAGATTTAGCTATTCTGATAAATATGATGATCTAAGATAATCCCTAAGGACTCATGAGGAAAAAATGTTATCCACCTCCAGAGAGAAAAGTGATGAACTATGAGTACAAATTGAAACTTTTTTTCACTTTATTTTTGTTACATGAATAATGTAGAAATAAGTTTTGCATGATTTCATATGTATAATAATGTTGCTTGCCTTCTCAATGGGTGGGGAAGGGGAAGGAGGGAGAAAGAGAATTTGGAACTTAGAAATTTTTAAAAGAATGTTAAAAATAAATAAAATATAAAGAATAAAGGGGGAAAAAGAAAAAATGTTTACTGATTGACGGATTGATTTATTATCTGTAGTCTGGGCTCACTCACAGAAAACTCATATATTTGCCTAGAGATTATGGTCACCCCCATACAGTTCCGTAGGAATATTAAAATTCTTCAATAAGTCATTTCACCTAAGGCCAGTATAAAAGGAGGGGGCTGCCATCTATAGAGCAGAGATGATGGATTGACTTTGCAAATAATCAGACATCAGGTATTTAGGGAGGGTGACTATTATGTGTACAAGAACCAGGAAGGAAAACATGATTTTATACTGATTTATATGTAGCAACACTTGTCACTGTAGCAAGCTATGCAAAATGTGATTACCGTGAGCCATATTTTTGTTCTGATGAGATTTGGGGTACGATTGAATTAGATATGATAGCCTTTGATTTGTACATGTCTTTCTCTCTCTTCCATTACTTTACCTGCCTTGCCACACAGCAACACTAAGGTTTACTGATTGGTCTGTGCCCAGTCTCATAGTATTATAGGATTTAGAGAAGGGAGGTTAGAAACCATGTAGTACAACTGCCTCATCTTACAAATGAGGAAACTGAGGCCCAGAAAAGCGATATGATTTGCCCCAAGGTCACATGAGTAGTAAGTAATGGAACTAGGGATTCAAACTTACATACTAGAATACACATCCCTGGTGTCTGTCAAAGAGGGATCTGGTATGGACCTTCTCTCTGCCTGGAGATCTCTTCAATTAATCAGCACTCATCCATCATTAATGACCTTTCTAAAGCTGCCTTCTCAAGGTGTTTATGTTCTTACTTAGCTTATCTCTCGCTCTGAACTGCTCCAGACTGTTTAGGCACATCACTCATTTATCACATATTTCATATGATAAATGATGATATTCTTGGAGTGTTCTTCATTTTCCCATCTGCCTGATAGAAGTTCTATATCTGCCTGTGGCTGGTCTGCTCAGCTGGTTAGAGTCCAATGCTAATGAGGCTCTCCCTTAGTGGGACTGATCCCTGTGTGGGCTAGCTGATTCTGAACATGGGAATGTCTATTAGCCACTTGCAAATGGATGCTTTTTTAGCAAGGGGGCTTTAGAAGAAAAGGGAATGTGGCTAACCCAGAATGGCAAATCACAGCTGGAAAAACAGCTCAAAAGACCAAGCCCTTTCAGCTTTCTGTTTCTAACATCATCTTCTCAAACAAAGAACAAAGGAGGAACATAGTGTTTTGTTCCTAATCACCCCCACCTGCTATATCCATAGTATTATTCCTTTATCTTATGCAAATCAATCTTAGAAGGGACTAGAAGGAACCTTGGGTTGTCGAGTCCATCCCACGCATTGCAAGGATAAGGAAGCCGAGATTCAAGAGAAGTAAAGTGTTTTGTCTAGGGTCACATAGGTACTAAGTCACAAGGCCTTGCTGTGAACCCAGATCTTGTGACCCTACATCTAATACTCCACAGGGCATCATGGCGGGCAGGAGAAAAGGCGGGAATGATACTTCTGTGATTCTACCTCACGTGGTGTGTGAGAAAAGCATTTTGTAACTGTAAAGAATTACATAAAGGTGAGCTACTACTCTCACCTTGGAGGCCCCAAGAGACCCCCTTTTCTAAGAATATTTTCTCCTGAGTGCTGATAAAAGGTCCGAAATTACTGCCCCTAGAGGGACATTGACAGGTCCTTGTTAAAATGTAAGTAAATTATCTGAGAGGGATAAAACATTAAGCCATTATTTGATTACCATAAATTAGTTGATCAGATCTACTCTGGCAAAGTACAGAGCCCTGAGGGAGTAGAATATACAGAGCTTCCTCCGCCCCAGGCATAATGGAAGGAATGATGGAATGGAAGCACAGAGACCTGAGTTCTTGTTCCGGTCATTGACATATTGGGGAAATTTTCTATACTTTTGTGGGACCCATAAAAATAAAAGTTAACTGGGGAAGAGAGCAGGTGGAAATGACTTCCAAATGGAGTCTTGACATCTACAAAGCAGGTAATACCTATGGCCTGCATACTATATCTACCTTTCCTGATCTTGGACAAATCATTCATACCTTAGTTTCCCCAGTTTCAAAATGACATGCATGTATGATGATATGATGCTGAGGAAGTCTTTTGGTATCTCTAGACCTCATTTTCCTCATCTGTAAAATGAGAGGATGGAAACTGGCAATGTCTGAAGTCCCTTCAAGACTGTCTGGAGGGGGTTAGCCAGCATGACAAGGGGACTCAGAAACAAGCTTTACAAGAATTAGCTGAAGAAGGAATGATGTTTAGATTGTGGAAGAGAAGACCTGAAACAGACATGGCAGCTGTCCAGCTGTTTGAAGAACCAACACATGGAAGAGGGAAGAGACTTTTTGCTGAGCCCAAAAACTCACAACTAAAATCAATGGATGAAATTTATAAAAACAAATCAAAAAAAAAAACCTAGATCTTAGCTTATTCTGAGGAGTGTCTTCCTAGTGATTAAAGCCTAACAATTAGAATCACCCAAAAAAGATAAGGGGGGAGAGGGGATGTCACTGAGAGTCCAAAGGAAAGCCCCAAGAGAATAATGGGTGACACTGCCACATGCTGCCTCCTTCACAGTTTAACCAAACGTATGGCTCAGGAAGTATAAGCTCAATACTCCTACAAGTCTTCAAGCAGAAGTGACAAACATAGTACCCAGAATGCAGTAGGCTCTTAATAAATATTTGCGGATTGATTGAGTGCATGATCCCGTGTCAGGAGAATTATGGGCAAAATTCCAGATGAAGCACAGGCTGCATGAGATGGAATCTTCCAACTCTGACACTGGATAATTTCTCATCCCTTTCTACTCTAATATCCTATTACTGAGCAAGTGTTATATTTTTTTCTTTTTGGAGGGGTGGAGAGGAAGGGTTGGGGAAAGAATAGGACAAGAGAGATCAGTAGGTAAGTTTGAGAGGTAAGAGTAGGGGGGAAAAGCAGGCTTTTAATGGGGACACTGAAGGTAAGAGGAGACACCAAAAATTAGAAGGAAGGTCCCTAGAGAAAGAAAGATGACACTGGACCCTAATGTTGCCTCATTCAGTTTGGTATCAGCCCAAAACTGTTAGTACATATTATTCTGTCTATCTAAAGTAAAGCAGTCATGTAGAGCCTATATCAGGTTGCATACCATCTCAGGAAGCGGGGAGGGAAGGGGTAGAATTTGGAATTCAAAATTTTTTAAATGTTAAGTTTTTTAATATGTAACTGGGGAGAAAAATAAAATATTATTTGTAGAAAGAAAAAACTAAAGTAAAGCAGCTATAGTGTAATAGCTTGATCCAAAAGAACTGAATTCAAATCCTAACGCTGCCATTAAAGGACTAACTAAAGGACTTTGGACAGTCATTTAATTAATCTCGTGTTGCCTCAATTCTCACATATATCAAATGGGAAAGAGCTGGGGGTAAACTTGAGGCCAGTACCCTATTAATTCAGGTTCAATTTAGAGACAAAAATAAGACTCTTCTAAGTCACTGAACATCTGACAAAAGGTTTATTTAGCCCTAGCGTAGTAAGAATATAAAACAAGGATATGATGGACTTTAGCTATAAGGTGTGCCGAAAGTATTAGTGCAATTTTAAGCTTTGGTAGCTTAATAAGAAGTCACTTTTATAGTTTAAAACTTCACCAAGCCTAGTGATAATAATAACAGGTCTAATAGATTGCTGCACTAGAACTTTCTAGATATCCTATATAAACAGTTTCCCTCATCTCCACATGGGAGATGTCATCTGCTCAGCAGGGAAGGGTATGGAGATTCATATGGCCTTCAGAAAGACACGAGGGGGTTGGGGGTGTCTGAAAGACCCTGACATGGATGGGATTTTTATGCCCTTAGATCACCAGGAAGCTGCATCAAGCAGGGCAGGGGCCAATCTTTGGCCCCTTTTGATTTTTTTTTTTTGGATAACTTTCTTTGACTTTTGTGAAAAATTAATTCCTGTTTAGGAATTATGTGGGGAGGGGGAAAGACCCTTAAGGATATTGATCCTATCCCAAAGAGAATAATGCTTATACCACATAGGGTTTTTATCAGGAAAGCACTCTAACCTAAAATTAGTATATAAATGGGAGCTCTTATTATATAGAGAATACTATCATGGTCCCAATAGAAATGTCCCCTTTGAGAGATATTGTCATATCAACAGTGGTACCCACAGAGACAGTCTTAATAGCAAACAGGTCCCAGTGTTTCCTATACATTGAAACCTTGCTCTTCTAGACTTGATTGCATATTGCTTTGTCCTCAGACCTGCTAAAGAGCAGAACTGTAACGAGCCACTTTTGTCCCTGGGGCAACACAAACAGTGCCCAGATCACGTGGCAAGCCCTCAAACTGTGATGCTGACCCCCATGGTGCAGATGTCAGGACACCACTAGACAACTGCCAAGAAGGCTGCCAGGTTCTGGGGCAGGGTAGCAGAGTGGAGCTGGGCCAAGCAAGAGCCCACATAGACTACGGCTAGAGGGGTAAAGAAGTGGACCATTTAGTAATTTCCCATTTTAAATAATTCCTTTTGCTAACTATGGTACCCGGTTCAACATTTTCTGCTGCTGAAAGGAAAGGACTGCAAAAGCTTTCAGCTCTTTCTAAATTCAATGCCTTGGGACAACTATGATTTTGCTAGTTAATCTCAAGGACTGGTGCCATTAGAGCTCTAGACCTGATCTAGTGTCAGCCTTCATTTTGACTTTCTCTCCCTCTCCCTCTCCCTCTCCCTCTCCCTTCCTTCCTTTCTTCCTTCCTTCATTCCTTCCTTCTTTCTTTCCTTCCTTTCTTCCTTTTTCTTTCTCTTTCCTTTCCATCTTCATCTTTCTTTTTCCCTCTCCCTTCCTTCCTCTACTTCTTTCTCTCTCTTCCCTCCTTAGTCTCTTGTTTGTTCTATTTCCTTCTCTCTTCCCTTTTTTCTCTCTTCCTCCTTTGCACTTTCTCCTTTCTCTCTCATCCTTATTTTCTCCCTATTCCTTTCTTACCCTCCCTTTCTCCCTTTTTCTTTTGTCTTCCTTTCTCTCTCTTCTTCTTTCTCTTCTTGACTTTTTTATTTGTTCTTTCATCCTTTCATTCAGCAAACATTAAACACCTACTGTTTTGTGTGATAGCAACCCTAGGATGTCAAAGAGTAACCATCAAACACAAACTGTGGAGAGTCCTCCCAAGGTGGAAAGGCTTTGATAACAACCCAGTGACAGAGTCTTTCAACAGCTAAATTCATAGAAGCTCATCACTGGAAGGCCGGCCACAAGGCAATAAATTTTTCTACCATGGCAACTCTTATTAGGCTGTAATCTGTGTCAGTGGTGGTTGTACCTACATTGATGAAATCACAGATTTTTCAAAGAAAAAAATGAGCATGTGCAGAGAATGACTCTAGGCTCTAGGGACACAGAGATAAATAAGATAAGGTCCCTGTTCTCAAAGAGATTAAGACAAAATGGGGGAAATAACACACATGCACAGGAAAATATAATAGATGTTAGAGTATAATAAAGTATGAGAAAAGGATCAAGTGCTATGAGATCAGATGAGGGAGAAGTCCTTTCATCTTGGGAGGTGGGGTGACAGTGAAAGATGTTAGGGGGTGGTTTTTGAATGGGACCTGGAGAGATGGGTTGGCAATAAGGAGAAAGGAAGCAGGGAATAATGAGGAAACACTAGTGGAATATAGAGAGTGTTGGGCTTGAAATGAGGTACAACTGGAGTTCAAATCTTCTTTAGGCATTTATTAGTAGTGGGATCCTGGGCAAGTTCCTAACATCTTCAGATCTCAGTTTCCTCATCATTATCACCTCCTAAAATGGAGATAATAATAGCACCTCCCAATAGCACAGCTGTTGTAAGAATTAAATGACTTTGCAAACAAATCATTTTGCCAACATTAAAACACTGTATAAATGCTAGCAATCGTTACTGTTGTTCCTACTCAAAATCCATGACCCTATGAACAGTATAAGCAAAGGCACAAGGTGGAAGAATAGGGAATGTGTGCTTGGATGGTAATTTGAAATTATGCAGAATTTAAGAGCTGAATTCCAAATCTGAATTATCAGAATTTAAGAATGTTAAAAGTGGAGGAGACTTTAAAAATCATTTAGTCCAATGCCCTTGTTTTACAGGTGAGGAAATGGAGGCCGAGAGAGGAGTGGCAGCTCTTTGAGGGCAGAGACAGTGTTTTTGCCTTTCTTTGAATCTCCAGCGCTTAAAACAATGTTTGGCACATAGCAAATACTCAATAAATTTTTGCTGACTGATTGACACAAGAACACAGAGAAAGTTAAGTGTCAGGATCAGGATTAAAACCTAAATCTTGTGGAATAGAACTCTTTCTATAATAGAGCATTTCCAATCTGATTGATTCTTATGAGTATATGAAGTGGGAGAGAGCAGGAGGGATGGAGGAGGAGGGTGAGACTATGCCAGAAGAGACATTGATCCAGCTGGGAACGTGATGCTGTTTGTGGCTCTGAGCAGTTTCTGGCTGGTCTGGCACATGGCTCAGTGTAGGAGGAGAATAATCAATGTAGCTCACTTCTCCTTGTAACAGTGAAAAGGGGAAGGGGGAAAAAAGAAGGGAAAAAAGGAAGGAAGATAATCCATCCCTGACCGTACTGTGCTCTGTCAGCCAGCGTGGCTACAGATTGATTTATGTTCAGGAGCCCCTCAAACCAGAATGTGCTGCCGACAATCATCAGGAGAGGAGAGGCAGCTGATGGCCTTGCGCCTTTGTCTTGTCCTTGTGGCGTGTAGGTGACAGGCCTGACAGCCAGGGCTCTACAGGCAAGCTGTCCCCAGGAGGGGATTCCCCATCGCTCCTCCTGAATTGTCACATGCCTACTCCCAGCAAGAGAGAATTCTTTGACAGGCCACCAAATGAGAGGCCAGAGCCTGTCCCCTTGGGAGAGCAAAATGGCGGCAGAACAACTGCATCCTCTCTCTTTGGGGAGAGATTATTTTAATTTAATCATCATTGTTGCCATTAATAAATCAGGAGGAGGCATCTAGGCACTCAGTCACTGGCATTAATTGAACCCCCATCATGTGCAGATTTAGCCCCAGTTGTGCCTGGAAGATGCAAAAGAAACTCTTGAAAGAATCCCTGTCCTTGAAAAGATGATGATGGAATATTAAATGATGCTATGCCTACTGAGGATCATGGACAGAACTTTTGTGAAGCTAGAAGGAATTTACAAGATAACCCAGTCCAACCCCTTTGTTTTATAGATGAGGAAACCAAGGCTCAGAGAGGGAAGGAATTTATACACAGTAAATTAGTGATACAACTAGGAAAAGAACTGGGCCATCTAACATGTAGTTTTATAGTCTTTCAGCTATATAGTGCATGTATACACACTCTGGGCAATTGTACAAATGTCTGGGTAAGTGGCTTTTTAAGGACCCTCTTATAATGCAGTCCATAATTATGTGGATCCAAATATCTCTAGAATCAAGTCATGTTCTCTCACAATATGGTAGAATCAAAAGAGCATTGAGTTAAGATTCAGAAAACCTGGGTTCAAGTGCCAGCCCTACCATTCAAGAATTGTATAATCTTGGGTAAGACACTCAACCATTCTGAACCTCAGTGTCCTCATCTATTAAATAAGGAGGTTGGATTAATATTATGTAGTAGAAATGCACTCATGGGAGTTAATAACAGTCCCTCTTCTGCCAACATATATATAAAGCAGACAGGAAGGTCAAGAGTATGTAAAGAAGGACTCAGCAAGAAATTCTGGGTATGTGAACATGAGAGAAACCAGTAACTAGAAACCATATGAGAGAGGGACAGGTGCCCAATGCAAACTGCTAGCATACCCCCCAGGAGGGTATGGAGGTAAGGCAAGGGAAGTGGTTGAGCCTGACTCCTGTCCACCAGCTACAAAGACCTACCGAAAACTAAGAAGAAGAGTCAGAATGAAGGCTGTGACGGACTCAAGATCTACCATTTCCTCTTGAGGTACAAGGACTTCACTCTATGGTTCCATCACATTATAGAGACAATGGACTAGGGAAGTAGAGCTCGAGAGATGCTTTCCCAGCTTTTCTGTTAAGAGTGAAAACACCCCAGCTTCTGGGATATGAATTCACTTTTTGACAAAAACTGCTAGGAAAACAGAAAAATAGTAAGTATGGCAGAAATTGGACATAAATCAACATCTGACATTGTATACCAAAATAAAATCCAAATACATGATTTAGATATAAAGGCTGGTACTATAAGCAAATTAGGGAAACATTGAATAGTTTAGCTATCAGATTTATGGAGAATGGAGGAATTTATGACCAAACAAAAGATAGAGAACATTATGAAGTGGAAAATGGATAATTTTGATTATGTTAAATTGGAAAATTTTTGCACAAAGTCAATGCAACCAAAATTAGGAGGGAAGCAGAAAGCTGGGAAAGAATTTTTATAACCAGTGTCTGTGATAAAGGCCTCATTTCTAAAATACATGGAGAACTGAGTCAAATTACAAGAATACAAATCATTCCCCAATTGATAAATGGTCAAAGGATACGAACAGGCAGTTTTCAGAGGAAAAAATTAAAGCTATCTATAGTCATATGAAAAAATTCTCTAAGTCACTATTGATTAAAGAAATGCAAATCAAAACAACTCTGATGTACTACATCCCTCTTATCAGATTAGCAAACATGACAAAACAGAAAAATGATAAACGTTGGAGAAGTGGGAAAATTAGAACACTAATTCATGGTGGTGGAGTTGTGAACTGATCCGACTATTCTGGAGAGCAATTTGGAAGTATGCCCAAAGAGCTACAAAACTCTGCCAAAACTCTGCATACCCTTTGACCCAGCAATACCACTTCTAGGGCTGTATCCCAAAGAGATCATAAAAATGGGGAAAAGACCCACATATACAAAAAATATTTATAGCAGCTGTTTTTCTGGTGGCCAGGAACTACAAATTGAGAGGATGTCCATCAATTGGGCAATGGCTGAACAATTTGTGGTATATGAATGTAATGGAATACTATTTTTCTATAAGAAATAAAGAACAAGAAAACTCAGAAAAACCTGGAAAGACTTATATAAACTCATGCTGAGTGAAGTGAGCAGAACCAGAAGAACATTATACAAACTAATAGTGTGAGAGAACTGTTTTTGATAGACTTAGACCTAATAGCAATATAAGGACCTAAAACATTTCCAAAGGACTCATGATATAAAATGGCATCTACATCCAGAGAAAGAACTGTGGAGTTGGAACTGGGGAGGCAGAATGAAGCAGATTATTTTCTTTTTTGTTATGTTTCCTTTTGCTTTTCTCATGGTTTCTCCCATTCGTTTTAATTCTTCTCTGCAACATGACTAATGTGAAAATGTGTTTAATAGGAATGTATGTGTAGAGCCCATATAAGATTGCACATTGTCTTGGGGAGGGAGGGAGGAAAGAGAGGGAGAAAACTTGAAACTTATGGAAGTGATTGCTAAAAACTGAAAACAAATAAATTGATAAATTGTGAGGGAAGAAATTAAAAAAAAGAAATGATGAACAGGTAGACTTCATAAAAAGCTAGAAACACTTATATGAACTGATGCTGAGTGAAGTGAGCAAAACCAGGAGGACATTGCACACAGTAACAGCTACAGTGTGTGAGGACTGTTTTGATAGACTTAGCCTTTCTCAGCAATGCAAGGACCTAAAACAATTCCAAGGGACTCATGATGCAAAATTCCATCCACATCCAGAGAAAGAACTGTGGAGTCTAAATGCAGAGTGAGGCAGACAGTTTTCTTTTTTTATTTTGTTTTATTTTCATTCTCATGGTCCCTCCTAATTATTCTAATCCTTCTATACAACATGACTAATGTGAAAATGTATTTAATAGGAATGGATATGTAGAGTCTATATCAGATTGTATGCCATCTTTGGGAGGAGGAAGGGGGAGAAAATTTAAAACTTATGGAAGTGAATGTTGAAAACTAAAAGTAAATAAACTTAAATTAAAAATTCTGTTCTATATTTAATCCCTTTGTTGACTTCAGTGCTTTCAGGGTAGCTGAGGACCCTGTGAGAGACATAAACCAGCCTTTTGTTGTTCCCAAGAAATAGGCTAGGATGATACAAGAACCACTAAGAGAATTATTATATGCAGGTCCTTGAAATTGGACCAGTCCATTATGTCAACAATCAGAGTTAAAATAATAATCCTTTTTTCTCTGTGAGGTAATCAGGGTTAAGTGATTTGTCCAGGGTCACACAACTAATAAGTGTCAAGTGTCTGAGACTAGATTTGAAGTCAGGTCCTACTGACTCTGGGGTCAGTGATCTATTCACTGTACTATCTAGCTGTCCCTTGCCATAATAATCTTTAAGATCACTTTCAGATCTTTCAGTCTATGAAGTTTCTGAGAAAAAAGTAATCTGGGGCAAAAAATGTAAGATGTAACATGGTTAACCTATCAAGTTAGACATCCCTAGAAGTCAGTCCTGGAGTAGAAAAAGAACACATCCAGGAGAGGGTTTCCCAATTGTACACCTGGGAAACATATTGATTTGTAGCAAAATTTTGCTAGTCTTCAAACTTTTACACTCAGAAAAAAATCCTTACACCTCTTTATTTCTGCTCCTATTGACCTCCCTCCTTGTTCCTGAGTCCCCAAAGAGTTGTTGTACCAAACTGATGAGAGTGGATCAGTCTTAAGCAGAGAATTGAGATCTTTCGCTTATCTGAAATATTTGGGGCCAATAAATACTGACCTAGAAGCCTACTTGAAATGGTTAATAAATATGAGGGACAAAAATGGATATTTTTAGTAAAATATCTCTAAATCAAGTTAATGTACATTCATGGAGTCCTCTTGAGTCACATCAGTATGTATAGAAAAATACTAATATGATGCAATAGCAGGAATGCAGTTGGCCAATCTGAGAATAAATCTCAGCTATTATGGAAGAATTGTAGCCCATATTTATATAGCACTTTAAAGTTTACAAAATGGTTTCATCATAACAGTCATGTGATATAGGAAGTATAAATACATTTTATCTTCATTTTACAGAAAAGGAAATTGAGGATCAGTGAATTATCCTGAGTAGTAATTGTCTGAGCTGAGATTTGAACCCACGTAGTTCAGGAACTTCCTTCCACTGCCCTTAAAAGTCTAGGAAGGCAAGCAGGAGGAGGTTTGTGAGATGAATGCATGTGGGTAGATCTATTCAAAGTGTGTAACCCATTCTTTTTTTTTGTTCACTTTACTCAATAGACTATGTGGTCATTGCTGGGAGTCTATGAGCATGAAGGAGTTGTGACTAAAGGGAAACCAATCCAAAAATGGAGTGGGCAGTTTTGGGGGGTAGCAGTGTCTAGAGAGGAGTATGGATTTCATATTTTTCTATATTAAGTGATACATGTTCATGTATTTTATTGTTCCTGTTCAGTCGTATTTGACTCTTCATGATCCCATTTGGGTTTTGGAATAGTTTGCCATCTCCTTTTTTGCAAATAAGTGACTTGCTCAGTGTCACACAGCTAGTAAGAGTCTGAAGTCA
This sequence comes from Bettongia penicillata ogilbyi, assembly GCA_023548195.1. Classification (NCBI taxonomy): domain Eukaryota; kingdom Metazoa; phylum Chordata; class Mammalia; order Diprotodontia; family Potoroidae; genus Bettongia; species Bettongia penicillata. The sequence goes on from JAJHZJ010000570.1 coordinate 5,544,351, forward strand.
CATTTGAACTCAAGAAGATGAGTCTTCCTGACTCCTGGCCCAACACTCCACAGCTCCACCTAGCTGCCCCCATTTCATCCCTTAAATTCTAAACTAGTGACGTTGCCATTTGAAGCCTCTGGTTTAGCATAAGGATTACAACCTAGGGATCTACAGGCTAGATTCTTGTGGCCAGCAGGGAAAATGCAGCCTCTTAGGAAGATGCCCTTGCTTATGCTTCAGAAGAATTCTGACCAACTCACTGGGCTGGAGGCTCAAGTAGAATGCTACTTGGTGAACAATCCAGATACTGTACCCCAATGGAGCATCATCCTTTTGTAGCCTTGAGGAAAGCAGCCCACAAGCTACTGTGTACAATGAACAGCTCCAAAAGTGTGCTGGTTCTCATAGCATTATTATTCCCCATCCCCAAAATATGAAGACCCAAGGAGTGATATTAGGTCTACTGTTATAACCTTATAGCATGAGTTTGATAGAGGTATTCCTTTTTATTTCATCTGGGCAAGAGGAAGACAGATTATTGGGGGTCATTTGGAGTTTAAGAGAAAGTAGATAGAGAGGAAAGAGATTTGACTCTAGGGTAAGAATACAGGAAAAGGAATATAATCATAGGGACGCCACCTGCACCCCATGCCTGAACTCTGTGTTCCCACTTCATTGCTCCATTCAGTTATGCCCCTTCCTTCTAAGGAGATGCAAATGTAACTGTCTTTTTTTCAGTGATTACTGATTAGTTGCCTCCACTTTACCTCTTTGTGAGAAAAGAGGACAGTTTGTATTAGCTTCTAATCCATGGTACTGTCACTATGTTTCAGTTTTACTCATCTGTAAAATGGAAGTGATGACTTTCTTATAATGTCCCCACCTTCTAAGATAATGAACCAATCAAAAAGTTAGTGGTTCCTTTCTCCTTCAAGAGAGGACACGGTGAACACTGAGCATTCTATCCCATTGGATGCACCTTTCACCTTCAGACTGAACAAATCTGGGATGAAGATTTCTCTCTGGGTGATGGATAGAGAGTCCTTATTCTCTTTTGACAGCAGCCTGCCAGAGACCCTGACAAGAGCCAAGTCGAAATGAAGATAAAGCACCAGAGAGCTTTGATGGACGATGGGCAGGGTTTCCCTTTAAAGTGGCCTCTCAAAACAATATACAAACTTATACACAAATCAATGCAAAGCATTTGAACTACCAGGAAAAGCCAGCCCATCCATCACACTTAAGGGGAAGTTTGCCCCATGAAGTTCAAACCCTTTGTGGGTATTGGGGGATTGCCTGAGTCCCTGGAGTCCTCGGGAGAGGGGAACGCATTGCCTCCAGGAACCAGTAGCCCACACAGCTTCTCCCTGCTGGGCACAATTTCCAGCACCATGTTAAACAGCTAAGATGGAAAATCATCCTCCTCCCTCATTGGGCAGTAGCGTTGGAGGGAAGCCTCTGACATGTTCCTCCTACCCCTGTACTGCTAAATCCTGAATCAGAAGCAAAGGGCTATACTGTGCTATCCAGTGATAATCAAAGCTATAAGAACCTTAGCTCCATAGCTGTTGAGTGTCAGTGAAAGTCTCAGCAAGTCCACATCCTGACATTAACATCACAATTTCCCTTAGAACCGTAGAATATAGAGGTGGAAGAGACCTGTAAGGCCATCAAACTGCCCTGCTCATTTTATATGAGAGATTAGAAGGCCAGAGAGGGGAAGACTTACCCAGATCCAACAGGCATTAAGTGTTCTCTCACTTCAAATCTAGGGCTCTCTCCACTCTAGCACACCACCTGATCAGGAGGCAGTGCTGCTCAGACAGCTTTGGACTGGGATGTAAGCTCCTTGAGGGTAGGAATGGTTCATTGCGGGGAGGGGTGTTTTATCTCTAATGATTGATCTTGGTCTTAAAAGAAGAATGGGATTCCACATGGGATACTCCCATTATAGAAGCCAGTCACAAATCTGCTGCAGCTTAGTAGATGATCTTCCAAAGCTCTTGTGGCCAAAAATTCAACACCCTCCAGTCGCCTCAGAAATGAGCACTCTGAGCTTGTCTTACTAGAGTTGATCCTTGGATAATCTACTGTTTGTCATCCAATCCATTCTCAAACGAACCTGTCCAGCTTTGTAGGACATAATAAGAACCTGTGTTCTGCTGGCACAGACTTTGAGAATCCCAGATCATCCCCTTACCACAATGAGTATATGATAATACTAACATTACCTATCCTCCATGTTCATTGCAAGGAAAGTTCAAATTTTGAGGTCATTAACAAATATGAGTTATGATTACTTCTGGGAGATTTATTTTTAAATGGTTGGAAGAAACTTAGAGAACATTTTATCCAATCTCTTCAGTTTAACAAATAAAGAAACTAAGACTCAGATAAATGAAGTGACTTCCCCAGGGTCACATGACTAGTAGATAACAGAAGAGAACAGAAATCCAGAGCTCCTGAAGACCAATATCCTTTTCAGTTAGTTTCAATGTTATCTTCATTTTGCAAATAGGGAAACTGAGGTCTAAAAGAGGTTATGCAATTTATCCAGGGTCTCTTAACAAATAACTAACAGGGCTATACATTGAGATTCCCAGGGTCCTAGTTTCTCCACATTTAGTACAGAGGATAACTCTTTTCCTTACTTCTTTCCTAATTCTAAGTTGCATTATGAGAGGTGGCATTATAAGAGAGAGAAAAAACAGTGGATATGGAGTCAGAAGTGACCTGGATTCCAATTCCACCTTTGACAATAATTGTGAAACAATTGATACTTGCGAGATAATAATGTTTATCTTTCCTGTTTCAAAGGATTCTTGTGGGGAAAAAAGTTTGACATTTATGAAGCACTTAATCAATGCTTGTTCCCTCCTTTCCCTTTCCCTATAGGATTTCAGACTTCACTACCCCCATGCCTCAGTCACCTTCTCCCTTGGAAAGTTCCTTTTCCTAACGGTGGATTCCTCTCAGGGCCTCCACCTTGAGGAAGGGTCTGGGGCAGACTTCACCATCATGGCTCTCTCTTTCCCAGGCACATTTGTCAGCTACCTGTTATTTTTAATCTTCCTCCAATCGAACATAATAAGCTCCAAGAGGATAGGAGCAATCTTTGTCTTAGCTTGTATCTGTACAAATAGCACCATGTTTGGCAAATAGTAAACACTTCATAAATACTAGTTGACTAGACTTGAGGCTCACTTGGAGGTAATCTTAGAAGGAAAGCAGTAGGAGGGCTAGGAAAGGCTTCTTGGGGGTGGTGGGCTTTTATCTGGGATCTAATGGAAGCCAGAGAGAGAATTCCAAGTAGAACAGTACCTTCTCTATGATTCAGAGCTTTAGAGAGTTTACTGGAGCACCTAACCCAGGGACCCATGGTCAATATGAGGCAGAGGGAAGAACTAGAGGAAAAGACTAGATCTCTAACCATTAGGCCAAGTCACCTCTGATAGTTTTCCTTTTTACCTGGTGAAGGGATGAGGGAGGACAAGTCTTAAGAAAAGTGTTCACTCTCCCTTCTTCCCTCTCTCCCTCCTTCCCCTTCCCCCCCTCCATGTCTCTCTCCCTCCCTCTCTCTCCCTCCCTATCCCTCCCTCTGTCTTTGTCTCTGTCTCTGTCTCTGTCTGTCTGTCTGTCTCTCTCTCTCTCTCTCTGCCTCTCTGCCTTTCTATATCTGTGCAAGTGTATTTCTCTCTTCCTCCGTCTGTCTCTAATTTCTCTTTCTCTGTCTTTGTTTCTTCCTGTGTCTCTTTCCTTCTCTTTGTGTATCTTTTTGTCTTTCCATCTCACTGTGCATCTCTATCTCTCTCTGTCTCTCTTTCTTTATCTCTCCATATATATATATATATATATATATATATATACACACACATATATACACACACACACACACACACACACATAAATGTGTGTGTGCATGCATATCACCCATCTCTAATCCATTTTTGAGGGAACTGGGGTTAAACACCACAGACAAATGTCTAAAGCTAAATTTGAAATCAGGTCCTCCAGACTTCAGGGCCAGTGCTCGATCCACTGTGTCACTTAGCTTCCTCCCCTCTAATTCACTTATAAGACATTAAACTGATCTAGAGCCTTAACTCCCTTCCACATCCAAGGTAAGGATCCAGAGGAGCAATGAATGACCTGGAAAGAACCAACAGCTCCCCTCTGATGCAAGAAAGAGCCTTTGCTTGGGTCCCATGATGGGCATAAGTAGACTAGAGCATGTTTTGGAAGTTGATATGCAAATGAAAAGTGCCAAGTGAGCAAAACAGGAGGTAAGCCAGTGGACAGAAAGATCAAGGAATAACAAATGGACACCTTCAGCACTGGACTAGGAAAAGTGCATTGCACAGATCCTCTATAAATAATGGAGTTTCCCAAAATTCTTAGTGCAATTTGGAGCTATTAAGAGGTTAAATGAAGTCATACACGACTAACAGCTCAACACTGCATTTTTGGGGTATCCTATTTACAAGAAGATGTGGTGAAGGATCCATGCACGTTGTGATGGAACACTACTTTGCTGTAAGAAATGATGAGCAAAACACAGAAAGACTTGAATGAAATAATGAACAGTGAAGTAAGCAGAATCAAGAGAACATTGTATACAATGACAGCAATATGGTTAGAATAACTGTGAACAGCTAAGTTATTCTGAGCATTGTAAATACTCAAATCAGCTACAAAGTATCTGTGAAGGAAGAATGCCATCCATCTCCAGAGGAAAAAGGGATAAATAGAAGTAAACATACTATGGTTTTAGGTATGAATGTGTGTGTGTGTGTGTGTGTGTGTGTGTATCTGTCAAATGGGGTGGGGTGGGGAGGAAGATAGTTTGGAACTTAAAATGGAACAAAAAATTAATTTTTTAATAAAGAGTCCATGCATGAAGAGAAAGCAGGGGTGGGCTGCAATCTGCACTCAGAAGGGACTGTTCATACCAAGAAGACTGCCATAGCACTAAAATGCTGACCTACAGGCTATGCTTTCCAAGGCACTCTGAAATGTGTGGTTTTGCCCATCATCTGCTCCCCAACCCCAGATCTCAGTAAAGGGGAGGTCTTTCTCTGCATTGGGCTTAAACAGGCCCAGTCCAGCCCAGTCCAGCCCAGTCAAGGCTATAGAAACAAGCATTAGAGAAAATGTAAAAGCCTCAATCTCCCTTCTGTGTACGAGCAAGGAGCTAGCCTTTCAAGCCCTCTCATCCTAAGAGTGGCCTAGTCTGGTATTCAAGCTGACTTGAAGGATGAACAAGAGCCTCTTTCCTGAAGATGTTCACACCACAGAGGGGCCAGCTATTCTCTTGCCCTGGTCTGCAGAAAGAAGAAACAACCTGGTAAAAGAAAGAAACAAGTTTCCCTGAAAAGCCTTGTTATTTTCGTAGCTGGGTAATAAAAGGGAATGAAATATGTCCCAAGAAAGTCATTGAGGTAGAGTGGCTCTGCCTTGAAGGTTTCAAATTCCCCTTCTCAGCCATGAGGACATAGTTACATAGCATAACCCCCAGTGCGAGGTCCAATCAGGTCCCCCATGGAGTTTTATAAAACACTTACAAGCTAGAGGACAACCATCCGAGGTGAGGATGCAGATTGATAGCCATACTGGGGATGTAACTGAAGACTTACTTACAAGTCCAGGGATAGACGGGGGCCTGTGGAATCTCACAGTCAGCTAATACTCAAAAACCTTTTGGTCCATATTCAGAGAATCTCAAATTTAAAAGTTCACCATTATATTTTCTTAAATATTTTCAAGGCATAGGGAGAAATAGTGTCTTGTTGTAAGAGTGCTGGATGTTGAGTCAAGAAGAACTGAGTTGGCATCTAGCCTTGGATGTTTGCTTAGCTTGGTGAACCCAAGCAAGTCCTTTAACTGCTCTCAGCCTCAGTTTTCTCAACTCTAAAATGGGGACAAAAATAGTACCTACTTCAGGGTTTTTGTGAGGAAGCACTTTGAAAAATATTATTTAAATAATACTTTTTCCATTGAAAATCTTAAAGAAAATTTGTTCCTATTCAACCTAATACCTCTGAAAACAGGGACATATAGAGGATTAGGCAATAAAATGCGCCAACATCCCTATTTCACAACTGGAGTCCTTAACTTCAAGAGAAAAAAATTCATTCATTCACTTACTTATTCAACAACTATTTAGTAAGCATTTATGGTTATAATATTTTATGCTAGGTGCCAGAAGAGAAACATATAATTTTAAATGACCCTTATCCTCAAGGACTTTACAATATAGTAGGGGAGGCAGAATCTATATACAGATAAATTTAATATAAACAAAACATGAGCCTATGAGATCAGATGAGAGATAGATAGGGGAAATTATGGAAAACTTCATAGAGAAGGTAGCATCTCAATTAAGTCTTGAAGACTGAATCAGATTTCAGGAGGAGGAAATCATAGGAGGGAGGAACAGGAAAAGAACATTCCAGGCACAGCAGGGGCACAACATGAGCAAAAGCAGAAAATGTGGAACAACAAATAATTTAGTTTGACTAGAATTTAGAGGAAGTGATAAAGAACAGTATAATAGAAGACTGAAAGGGGAGGTAAGGGTCAAATTATGGAGCCTTGTGGGCAAGCTCATAACTGAGCTGGAAATGAAAATTTGGGCTGTGGATCTCCTAGCCAGTAATCTAACCCTCCCTTCTCACTATACTATGTCTGTCCTCTTTGCTGCTATCCTTTCAGGCATGTCCAACTCTTCATGACTCCATGTAGGGTTTTCCTGGCAAAGATCCTGGAGGGGTTTGCCATTTCCTTCTCCAGCTCATTTTATGGATGAGAAAACTGAGGCAAACTGGGTTAAGGAATTTGCCCAGGATCACACAGCTGGTGACTGAGATAATATTTGAACTCAGGTTTTCTCGACTCTAGGGCTGACCCTCTATCCAGTCCCTATTAGCGGGTGGGCCCATCTCCCTGTTCTAAGAGAGGATAGGGCCAACACTGAGGCCAGTTGCTCCCCAGAAATGGGAGGCTTTCTTGATCCTCCCAACTGCTAGTGCCTTTCTTTCCTGAATTCCCTTGCATTTAACTACCTTGTCTTTATTTTTATAAGCATGTTTCTTCTGCCTATAATTAAATATGCACATATTGTCTCATGATGGAATATCAGCTCCTTGAGAGCAGGAACTGTTGGATATTTTTTTTTGTCTTGTATCTATTCCCTTGTACTTGGTGCAATGCTGTTCTGTTGCTCCAGCTCTTGGATGTCAGCGCCTAGACTTTTGTCTATGCAGCAGGAGCTGGGGTATTCTTGAGTGTGCTGGGCTTCCTTGCAGTTGAACTTAAGGGAAGTGTCAAATATTGGTGACATCTTATAAACTTCGGATTCTTTAAGGTATATCTTAAATCTGCCTTAAATTCTCTATTTCCCCTTGGCTAGAAGCAGACACTTCCTATGAGGGAGGCTGCTCTAAGTCAATACCCAAAGTCTGTGTTTCTACAGCCATGGAACCATGAAGCCTAAGGATCGAATTCCAATTCAGTTCCATCTCTATGCCTTCCATCCAAAGGCAAGATAAATGGGAAAGGCTGGTCACCAAAATATGGTCACCAGATAAGGATGCTGAGACCAGACTAAGAGTTAACTGACCTGAATTGGAATCCCTTCTTTGATAAAATGTTGGAATATGAGCAAGTCACTTAAGTCCTATGAACCCCAGTTTCTTCATCTATAAAGGAGGAACAAACAATATTATACCTCCTACCCTAAAAGGTTATGAGGAAAGTATTCCATGAACCTTAAATCATCAGCTCTCTTCCCAGCTCTGATAGATGCACTTTTGCCTTACCTTACCAGGAAATAATTTTCCCTGCAATTTTAATTGTACTCTCCTCTTCATGTGTTGTTCTCCTTGATTGGAAAATAAGCTCCTTGAGGGCAGGGGTCTTTGTGACTTCTTGTATTTCTATGCCCAGCACTTAGAACAGTGCCTACCATAGATGCTCTCACTACTCTATTACAAAGTATAAATGGAATACTCAAAAGTCTGCCACCCTTACAAGATACATATGGGCCATCCCAAATCTGAAAGTATGTACTCTTACAGCCTGTGATATTTGTCAAGCAGACTAGACTCCACTGCTCAGAGAATCAAGACCTCCACTCAAAACACATCTTGAAACATTAAAGAAATAATATTACTGTAATACAGAGTCAGCTTTCTTTAAGGTTTTACCCAGGAATCTCATAGCTTTGTAATTCAGCAGTCTGGTTTTTCCTTTCTCCATTTTCTCCCAGCTGAGCTAAGGCTTCAACAATCTGTCTTTTCCTTACATCTTTTTTCCTCTAACCAAAGCTTTGATTTTTCAACTCCATCCATCCTCCACCAATCCTCCTTCCTATTCCCAATGTGCATGAGACAGGCTTAAACTCAGACAAACAGTCCAACACAGACTGTGCCCAGGCAATGAGAAGCTGAAGCCAAAGGTCACCACATGGGCTCCAAGATCCTTGTGGTCACTGACCCTGGCTCTGAGCTTCTGTTGAGCAGACAGATCTCAAGGACAGGGCAAGCAGAAAGAAGGCCAGGGTGAATTACCCTGGGACAGTGAAAGACTTCTACAGTGAAGAGAGCAAGCTGGGTCAGTGCTTGTCTGCCCCATACTTTGGTCTGCTCCATGTAGAAACTGGCTTAACTTCTTATCTTTGTAGCAAATGGAAAAAAACATATGTTTCACATCACCTTTTCCAGCCTAATTTCATATGACTTCTTTCATGTTCTTTATGCCCCAGACAGACTGGACTACCTTCTGCTCCCTGTTCTCATGCTACACTTCCCCAGATCCATGCATACTCCTCCCCGATTTGTGAAGCACCCTCCCTTCCCCTGCCTGTCAGATGAAATCTTTCTCTTCCTTCAAAGTGAGGCCTCCCCATGAAGCCTTCCCTGATCTCTCCTGTCATAAGAGTCTCCCTCAATCTCTGCCCCCAAAGTTCATTCTAGCTTGCTCAGGTCTCACCTTCCCACGCAATCGTGAAGTACTCATGTATAGTGCCTTGCTCAAAGTAAATATATAAATGTGTGTTGAATTGCATTGTATTGCGTTGAATTGAACTGACCTGACCTGAAAAAATAAATCTTTAACCTTCATACTACTCACCCCCAGAGCTGGAGGTCTCCTAGACTTAAAGACTAAGGATACGCAGCAAGTTCAGGAGTCAAGCTGTATGTCTCTGGGTAAGTCATTCATCCTGGGTCCCTAGTGCCCTCATCTACAGAATAAAAGATCATTCTCTCACTCTCTGCTTTGCAGGAGATCTTTGAGAAAATGCTTTGTATGCCTCAGAAGAAAGGAAATCTATCAGCAACTACTTGTTAAACTGAATTGAATCAGCATACTTTCTTTTTCTCCAGTCTGCAAAATGTTTCCCAGCTCTTCCAACACACTAACTTGCATTCTGTGTCATAAACAAAATGGTTCTGATGACAGTGAATGTCAGCAGCTACAAATACTGTGTTAGGGCTATGATTATGTCTTCAGGATAAATTTTTTGCCTAGTCAGCCTGATTTCTACTGGGCCCATCCTAATTTTTCCCCCCTGGGTTTGCCTGTGCATGGATTTTCTTAACAGATAGTAAGCTTATACCTCAATAAAAACAGAAGGTATAGATGTACTAGTGTTTTGAATCTAGAGGAAAACTGTCTTTTTTGTCCATAGTGACTGGTTAAAATCACTTACTTCCTCAGTACTCAGTTTTCCCTATCTGTAAAATGGGAATCCAAATATTTGGGGTGGTTTTAGGGGGAGGCAGGGAAGGAAAGGAAGGACCTAAAATCCTCCCCATTAAATTGATCTTGTGGTCCACTTGGCCAAAGAAAAGACCTGTCTAGACGCCACTGCTGACTGATAGCTATCGAAGCTAGCAGTTTATTGTTCAAAGAAGCCTTCCCAGGGATGTTTTTATGGGTGCTGCTTATCAGGAAGCTAATAAAAAACAAAGACACAAGCTCATTGAGATGATGAGATACTCTCCCCCTACTTGACAGACATAAATTACTGGCCAAGCCCAGGCATTTCCCCTCCTGGTCATCACCCGATAAAGGGGAGAGCTTTTATTTTCTAAATGATATATTGATCCAATAAAATTATTATTACATCATCTCTATTACCCATCACCACTCACAATGCAAGGACATTGTAGAGAAAATAAGTGTTCCCCTTGGAATGGTTGCAGAGATGGTGGGTGTGTGTGTGCACGCAAGCCTCTAAGGGGATGGGGGAGGTGTGCATACAATGTATATATTGCATAAAAATTCTTTACCCATAAGACGAAAAAGAACATCATTTATTATGACTTTGTTGTGGATGGAGTATGAGCAGCAGTATGCAAAGCCTCAAAGCTTTCCTCTATCCTTAAGCCAGGGTCTCATTGATGAAATTAAAGGCAGCTAAGTGACAGGGAGAAGAAACCCCAGCATCATAGAATGGCAGAGCAGAAAAGGACTTGGAAAGCCTGCTCCAAAGAAGAGATATGAGAATACAGCCCCTCCTCTTCATTGGGAGTGGGGTGGGAGTGAGAAATATGCATTTAGCACTCGGAATAGAGTTAAACTTGAATGACGTATGTTAGTTTTGCTGAACTGTTTTTTAAAAAATTATTTATAATAAGGGACAGCTCCTCTGGGAGGGGGAGGGAAGTGTAGGTGATGTAGAAATAAAAAATACTGATAATTTTTTTAAAAGGTCATCTAGTCCAAACCATGCATTTTGTTTGTTTTTATTTTATCGATTTTTATTCACAAAAAATGTCCAAATCTGCTTTTCAATCTCCAAATCTTTAATTCCAAATCTATCTCCTTCTGCCCTTCCTCCTCCTTCCCTACCTTGTAAGCCTTCCCTTGTAGCAAAGAATTTTAAAAAGATAGAGAAAAAATAGTTAAGCTAAACCAACTGACACATCAACTGTATATGACAGCATATGAAACTAACATCCATGTGCAGAATCCCCCACCTTTCCAACAGAAAGAGGGAAGTGCATTTCTTAACTTTTCTCAAAGTTCAAGCATGGTCATTACAATTAAAAAGCATTTGGGGGTTTTTATTGTTCTTTCAGTTTACATTGTTGAGGATATTGTGTATATTATTTTACTCATTCTGCTTATGTGCTTTTGTATCAATTTATTAAAATATTCTCAGATTTCTCTGATTTCTTTGCATTCACATACCACATTGCTTTTCACCAGTCCCCAAAAGGCACCTACTTTGTTTCCCATTTTTACTGCCACAAAAATGGGCTAATGCAAATGGGACGTTTGTTAGGGGGAAATGACAGGCGGTAGGATCTCCGTGTCAAAGGTTATAGATATTTTGGGCATTATGGTAGTGTGGTTCCAAATTATTTTCCAAAATGGTTGAACAGTACACAGTTTCTTCAATTGGGTAAGGTAAGTATGCCTGTCTTCCCACAACCCCTCCAACACTGATTATATCCAGCTTTTATCATGTTTGGCAATTTGGGGAGTATGAAGTGAAATGTGAGTTGCATTTATGGAAGAAAGAAATGAAAAACTCAAGGACAAGAATCAGGAAGTGAATTACTCAAGATCACACAACAAGTTAATGACAAAGCTGGCATGGGAACCCAGGTCTCTTTCCTCCTAGTCCTATGCTCTTTTCACTTTGCCATACTGCCAGTTACCAATATCCAGTTTTACATCCTTACATACTGATTCTAACATTACATAGCTCACAAGCAATCTAATAGCCAGGATGAACTTGGAGACCAAAGGAGTTGCATGGTGCCTACCATATGGTTTTAGTAAAAATGAAATCTGAGAGGTACCCCAGGCTATAACTTGTAGTTGATGTGAGATGCTGGTGGGTAAGACTGGCAACTTCAAGAAGTTATTGAGAAGGTTTAAAGAACAGGATTTCATACAAGAAATCGTCGTAAGTCCATAATAAAGAAGAAGTGCTTTAGCAAAGACAGAAATAAGATATCTTACCCTTAGTGAATCTCTCATCCTGGCAACTATGGACTAACTCCCAACAGGTATAAAGATTCTACAGCTGCAGTTAGCCTTCTGTCAAGAGCTAAATTAAGATAGTACTGTAAACAAGAACTCAGCAAGGTAGTAGCCCTTGTGGATAACATGAGATGAAGCTATAATACCAATAAAGCTATAATGTAAAATAATATATAAATGTCAAAAACCTCTAAATTCAGCACCCTGTTCTCCCCACCCTAATTGTAATTCTGTCCCATACTATGTAACTTTGGGCAAATCCCTCACCCCCTGTGGGCCTCAGTTTCTTCACCTATAAAATAGAAGAATTATTAAAGTTTATAATAAAAGAGAAAATTTAAGATTGAAATGAAATGGAGGTGGGGGAAGGGAGTGGGATAGATAATTGGATTGATCTATAATAGCCTTTCAAGTTCCAACATCCTCTAAAAAGTCATTTTGGATGTTTCATTCTCCCGTGACTCACCCTGTGACTTTGAGCAAGTCATTTCTTTTCTGTATGTCAGATTTTCCATTTCTAAAATATGACTAATGTTTTCCCTAAGTGCCTCCCAGAGCAAGTTATGGGATTTAATGAAATAGTCATCTTTTAAAGACTGTGCATAAAGGGCTTTCTATGTGGTGAGTGCAATAACCATGGTTGATTGACATTCTGATGGAAAAACAGAAAAGACCCAAAGGGGACAGAGAAAATAATCTACAGAAAAACACTGTAGATAGAAAACAAAAGTAAAGCATAAGTGAGTCTAAGATACCTGGATACTGGTACCAAGGTAACCAGGAATTGGATGTAATAAATGAGAAGACTTAAAGACTTCTTTTAAAAAAAACCAACTTCAACATTTTTTATTTAAAGTTTTGAGTTCCAAATTCTCTCTCCCTTCCTCCCCTGTCACTTGCCCCCTCCCTGAGACAGTAAGCAATCAGATATATGTTACGCATGTAAAATTAAGCAAAACATTTCCACATTAGTTTTTCTATACAAGAAGTCTTGAATAAGAGAAAAAGTAAAAGAAAAAAGTGAAAAATGGCATGTTTCAGACCGTATTCAAACAATATCAGTCCTTTCTCTGGAGGCAGATAGGATACTTCATGATTAGTCCTTTGGGATTGTCTTGGATCATTATAGTACTGAGAATAGCTAAGTCATTCCCAGTTCTTCATCAAACAATCTTGCTGTTCCTGTGTACAATGGTTCTGCTCACTTCATTATGCATTAGTTCATGTAAGTCTTTCTAGGTTTTTCTGAAATCATCCTGCTTATCATTTCTTACAGCACAATAATATTCCTTTCCTTTTCTTTCCTTTTTCCTTTCCTTTCCTTTCCTTTCCCTTGTCCCATCCTGTCCTGTCCTGTCCTCTCCAAAAACCTACTGCATTCTGAAACTGGGACACCAATAGACCCCTGCCTAAGGTCTTCTCTGGACCCTCCTCTGTGTTCATTCTTCGTTGGCAAAGAAGACCATGCCATCAGAATAATAATGACATGACTTGCACTTGACTCTGTTTCGAGTGAGGGAGGGCTGTGCAGGTTACCAGTCTCACTTCTCCTCCAGAGCCATCTGAATCCAGTGACCAGATATTCATCAGGATGACTGGAGATGACCCAGCATGAGGCAATTGGGGTAGTGACTTGCCCAAGGTCACATAGCTAGTGAGTTGGACCCTCCTACCTTTACAGTGGTTATCAATAGTAACTCCTGCTGTTTCCCTCCCATTCTGATGTCTTTCTTTTTCTTGGCCTCATTAAAGGGGCCATGTCCTGCCTACTTCTTAAACAGGTCTATTCAATGAACAGGCATTGCTTCACTCTAAGTAAGTACCAGCAAAGACCTTGGCCTAAAGGGCCTAAGATCTCCCAGTGCATCCTGGGTCATCTCCAGTCATCCTGAGGAATATCAGGTCTCTGGATTCATATAATTGGAGGAGAAATGAGGCTGGCGACCTGCACAGCCCTCCCTCACTCAAAACAAAGTCAAGTGCAAGTTGTATCATCATTTCTCTGATGGCATGGTCTTCTTTGGCAACGAAGGATGAACACAATTCCATCACAATCATATACCACAGTTTGTTCAGACAAACCCCAATTGATGGGCATTCTTGGATTTCCAATTCTTAGCCAACTCAAAAAGAGCAGCTATAAATACTTTTGCAAAGACAGGTCCTTTCCCCTTCTTTTTGGTTGTCTTTGTGATATTGATCTAGGTGATATTGTTGGATCAATGGGTATGCACAGTTTTATACCCCTTTGGGCATAGTTTCAAACTGCTCTCCAGAATGGTTGGATCAATTCACAATTCTACCAACAGTGCATTAGTGTCCCAGTTTTCCCACATCCCCTCCTTTATTGTCATATTAGCCACTCTGAAAGGACAATGATTGGACAATGGATATTATTTTAAAGGCCATGAGGGTTGGATTTCCAAGACATTTCAATGAGAAAAGAAGTTCCCCCCAAAATGAAAAAGCCAATGGAGAGTGCTTTATTTAAAAAATGATCAAAACTACATCAACGATTACTAACCATATTCCTGCTTTATTCATACCTACAAAATCTTGATGGAAATAATCTATGTATACAATAATAGTAGCCTTGGTGAACATATGAGAAGATATCAGACTTTGGAAGAAAATTTTCAACAGCAAATCATATCTTCATAATCATATGATAGACTAAGAGAACTTGAGAATATAAATTCTTCATACCCATGGTTAGCTAATTACAAATAAGCACTTAACTTAGGGCAAAATGAAGCCTTAAAATTTCTCTTCAGATTATCTCTGGCCCATCTGTTAAAATCATTCACAATTCCATGACTGACATAACCCCAAGGATGACTTTTTCCAGGGATGTAATCAATATTGATATCAAATGACACATAAAACATAGACAAATGTTCATCAGAGGTGTTTGTCAGCATCATGAAGGATTAAAAATTGCAGAGAGAGAGAAGAGGATGGCTTTCAACCCCCATCACTTTACAGATGAGAAAAACCAAGACCCAGAGAGGTCAAGTCACTTATCCAAAGGAACAAAACTCCTTAATGATAGATTCAGGGCTAGATGCTGCCTCTTGACTTTCCGTCCATTACACCATAGGGATATTACTTTAGCTCATTCTGACTTTGGTTCTAGGCTCTATGAAGGAAGGAGTTTGGTCTTCTTAATATGCAATTAAAAAAAGAAAAACAAAGCAAAAGAAACAAAAGAAACAAAAAAGAATTGTTGGAGCAATTCAGACAGCCACGCCCAAAGCAACTTAGGGAGCAAGATGGTTTCATCTCAATTCTTTTAGACTATTATAAGCACAGGAAAGATATATCTCTGAGAGCCTCCATTTTGGATTTTAGGATCACAGATTTAGATTTGGAATGAACCTTAGAGGTTATCTAGATCACATGACCTTAACCTAGTTAGATTCTTCAGGGTCAAGGCCCTTGAACTTGGGGGGTAGGGGGTGGAGGGATACTGGGAGGGAGAGGGGAAGAGGAAAGGAGAGAGACACAGAGACAGAGAGAGACAGACAGAAAGAGAGAGAGAGTAGCTAGATGGGTCAGGGATTAAGTACTAGCCCCCAGTGTCAGGAGGGACTGAATTCAAATCTGATCTCAGACACTTTCTAGTTGTATGACCCTGGGCCTTAACCTATTAGCCTTGGTTTCCTCACCAGTAAAATGACCTAGAAAAGGAAATGGCAAACCACTCTAGTATTTTTGCCAAGAAAATCACAAAAAAAAAAGGGGGTCAAAAAGTCAGACAAGAATGAAAATGACTAAACAACAAAATACAGAGACAGAGACAGACAGAAAATTATCATTATAATGGGCTTCCTTTGTGATCCAATGTATTTTATTTTACACATTCAAAAACATGATTCTGAGAAGGGGTTCAAAGGATCAATCAGACCTCCAAAAAGAAAAAAGGTTAATAACCCTTGATCTAGATCAACTTAACTGAGGTCAGGAAACTGAGTCTCAGAGAAATTAAATGATTTAGGCAAAGTCACCCAGTAAGTGACAGAGTAGGGGTAAGAACACAGGTCCTCGGACTATGAATCCAAGATTCTTCCCATTGAACCACCCTGCCAGGAGCTAAAGGCTGAGTGCACGGTTGTGGCAGAAGCTTGCTGGACTCAACCTAGATCACCTTGGATCCAAGGTCATTTCTATGTTTGCCTTGGCATAAGGCCTCTCATACAAAAAGGTATTACAATAATAATCACATATTTAGGGATCACTGAGGTAATCTAATTCAATTGATTATCTCTAGTTTATCTTATATTTATATATTTTGTACATAAGTGTTTACATGTTCTGTCCACCATTAGGCTGCAGGCTCCTTGAGAGCACAAACTGTCTTTCACCTTTTTTTTGTATCCCCAGCATTTTCCACAGTGTCTGGCATACAGTAAGTACTCAATAAATGTTTGTTTTGTTTTTATAGCTAAGGATACAGACCCATAGAAATGAAGTTACCTCCAAGGCCATATAGAGAGTAACTGACAGCCCTGGGATTTGAACTCTGGTCCTGTGATTACATCCAGAACTCTTTCCCCTCCACCATCTTACAATGTTGTTATGAGGAGCAAATGAGATAATGGAGGCAAAGTGTTTTGTAACTAAATAGCATTACTACCACTCTCTAAGACAAGCAGAAAAAATTGAAGTCTTTCCCTTTTCTCCCAAAGAATGTGCCTGACCACTGCTTAAAGTGAGAAGGAAAAGGGGAAAGTGGTTAATTTGAAGATCATTTCAACTGGAGAAATAAATAAGGAGAATGACAGAAGGGATGAACTAGGAAGAGGCAGCATGGTCTACCAGATGAACTGCTCATTGCCTTGTCTCTTTGCAGACCGTTAGCTGGGCTCCTATTTTGGGGTGTGTGTTGTACAGGGTTAGTCTTTGGGATCAGAGGCAGTGGACAGTCAACTAATCAACCAGCAAATGTATTAAGCAACTACTACCTGCTGGAGACTGTGCAAAGCACTGGGGATACGGGAAGAGGCAAGATTGCCTCTGCCTTCAAGGAGCTTACAATTAATCCATCAACCAATATATAAGCATTTGTTATGGACCCACCATGTGCTAGGCATAAAAGTAAAATGAAATAACACTCTCGGGGTATGCTGGATCCAGCTCCCAAGAACCAATTGTTACATTTTCGATGTCAGCACTTTGCACTTCAAAAATTAGGAACTGCTCCAAATCAGGCCTTGATTTATTATTTTGTGGATTGTCTAAACTTTGGGAAGTGATAGAGAAAATGTTAATGACAGAGATTAAACTTAAAAGTGAATAAAAGGTTACTAAAAAATATGTCATGTATACATTTTTCCTGTACACCCAGTTGTTACAGTACACTCCTGAACAGTCCCTACTCAAAGGGAATTTATTTTCTAATGGGGGAGACAAGAAGTACATATATAAATCTATACAGAATAAATATAAAGTGAATAAGTACAAATCTATATAGAGGAGAGAGATTCAGAAAGACAGAGACAAAGGGAAAAGAGTGAAGGGGAAGGGAGGAGAGGGAAGGAGAAAAGAAGAAAGGGAAGGGAAGAGAAAGGAAGGGAAGGAAGGCGAAGGGAGGAAGAAGGGAGGAAGGAAGGGAGGAAGAAGGGAAGGGAAGGGAAGGGAAGGGAAGGGAAGGGAAGGGAAGGGAAGGGAAGGGAAGGGAAGGAAAGGGAAGGGAAGGGAAAGGAAGGGAAGGGAAGGGAGGGGAAGGGGGAGGGGAGGGAAGGGGAAGGGGAAGGAGGAAGAGATAGAAGGGGAAGGGAAAAGGGGAGAGAGAAAGAGAAAGGGAGGGAGAAAAGGAGAGAGGAGAGGGAGAGAGAGGGTGGGGTGGAGGAAGAGAGACAGAAACATAAAGAGAAAGTCAGAGACAGAAACAGAGTACATACTAACCAGTCCTACAACATCAGAAAACAATTTACTCAGAAAGTAGTTCTTATCAACAGAACCAGTCATAGTTCCAAAGGACTACTGATGAAACTTTCTACCTCCAAATAAGTGACAGACTCAGTGTGCAGACTGCATTTTTTTTAAACCTAAACAAACAAACAAACCTTGGTAACTGTAAGAATTTGTTTTGCTTATTGCATATTTGTAAAGGCAGCTAGGGGGTGTAATGGTTAGAATGCCGGTTTCAGAGTCTGGAAGATCTGACTTCAAATTCAGCCTTAGACACTAGCTGTATGACCCTGGGCAAGTCACCTAACCCTGTTTGCCTCAGTTGGTTCATCTGTAAAATGAGTTAGCGAAGGAAACGTCAAATCAGTCCTGTACCTCTGTCTAGAAAACCCCAAATAAGGCCCTGAAGAGTGGGACACTGAAACAAATGAGCACCACATAAGGGGTTTTGTTTTCCTTTGTTTTCCTTCCCCTTTCCATGGGTGGAAGGAAGGAGAGAATTCAAAACTTAAAACTGAATTTAAAAAAAGTTTAAATAGTAAAGAGCGGATAGTTCTTGGGCTACATTTTAATAGAGGGCAGAGATTGTATAAGATATAATCAGTTTGTAAGAAGGGAGGACACCCCAGGCAGGTGGTCCTGATAAGGGTGGTAGCACAGAGAAAAAGTGGAAGGTTTCATGTGAGGGCAGAGGGAAGGCCATTTGGACTGAATCGCAGATTGGAGGATTGTCCAAGGAAACTAAAAACTGAGGTGGGAGCCAAGTTTCGATGGGCCCTATCTGAGGAGTCAATAGGAAGGTGAAGACGCTGAAGTTTAAATGGAGAACACACCAGGTCAGATCTGCACTTGAGAAAAGTTACTTTGTCAGCGGTGGATAGGGCAGCCAGGAGTGAGGAGAAACTTGAGGTACTAAGATAAGTTAGGGAGGGGGCTGTGCAGGAATCTAAGTGAGTGGTGGTGAGGGCCTGTCAGACAAAACAGATAAGCAGTTAAGGGGCATTTACGTGGAGAGAGTGCTGAACCTGACCTCTGGGAAACTTGAGTTCAAATGTAGCCTCAGACTTCTACTCACTTTGTGACCCTGGGCAAGTCACTTAAACTCTGTTTACCCCAATTTCTTCAAGTGCAAAATGGATATAATAATAGTACCTACCTCCTAGTGTTGTTGTCAGGATCAAGTGAAATAATATTTGTAATGAGATCGCTATGGTGCCAGGCACATAGTAGGTGCTAAATAAATACGTTATCATCACCATCATCATCATTATTATTCAATGTCTTAAAAGAATAAACAGCAAGATTTGGCACCTAAGCGTCTGCATGGGGTGAGGGAAAGTGAGGAAACAAGAATGATGCTGGGGTTACCACCCATAGGATAAAATCCAAGGGCACTCTGCCTTCCCCCAAAGCATCCGCTCTCTGACTCACTCAGTTTCGTTTCTTTGGATCTTAAAGCATCCTCTTAAAAACACATGTAAGAGGGGCTTCCCTGGGCCTGCCCAGCTTGGGAAACACGGAGGCCCCTGGCGTGGCTGGCCTTTGGAGCATGCCCAGATTTCCAGCATATTAAGGGAATCAGACGCATTAAGCATCTTGGACTCCTCGGCTCCCCACATCGCAGGACTGTGCTCTTCCCCATCCCAACGCAGCTCCCAGGGCACTGAATCTGGAGGACACCAGTGGCATTTACATTCCTCCAGAAGCAAAGATACAAAAGAATGTATAGTTAGCAAGAATGATTGGCTAATTGATGTGTTGGCTAACTTACTGAGCTAATTTTTTTTATTCTTTCAAGGAAGGGGGAGGGGCATACTTGAAAATGAAGATGATGTTAAAACAAAAGCTATTAATTTTTTCAAAGAATAATTGGTTAAAATAGGAAGCTAGAAGATGGAGGTAGGAGAAAACTTGCTCTTCCCTCCCTGCTCTGCCCGGCCCTATAATTCACCTCCCACCTCAGTTTCTCCAGAATTTGGCCTCAATCTGACGTCCCAGGGTCTCTGTCTCTGTTTCTGTCTCAGAGTCATTATCCTTCCTTACTCCCAAAGAGCATATCCTTCGTAATGGCTTACCCCTGGTGTACTTGGTGGTGCTTGCCCTGAGTGCAAAACCTCCTACTTCAATTTAGAGGCAGCTAGATGGTTCAGTGCTTAGGGTCCAGTGAAGGGTCTGGAGTCAGTTAAAACCTGAGCACAAATCAAATGTTTACTTAACTATGCGACCCTGGACAAGTGACTTAGCTGCCATTTGCCTCAGTTTCCTTAACTCTAAAAGGGGAATAATAACAGCACCTGTCCTTGCAGGGTTGTTGTGAGGACTGAATGAGAGAGTATTTGTAAAGCACTTAGCATAGTACCAGGCATATAGTAGGGGCTATATTACTATCCACCCCCACCCCTTGTCTTTCTGTACTTTCTCAGTTGATTTCTTTTCATCAGTTTCCATGAGTCTATGCATATGATTTCCAGAATGATATACCCAGCCATAATTCCTTTCCTAAGCTCCAATCTCATTACCAATTGCCTTTTAGCCATCACAGATTAGATAGCCCATAAGCATCTCCAGTGCACTATGTGCAAATCAGAAGTCATCTTTCCCCTCAAAGCCCTCCCTCTTCTGAATGTTTCTGTAACTGATGAGGGCTGACCACCACCCCCCTCCCACTCACACAGGCTTACAAACTTGGTCTCATGCTGAGCTCATACTCCACACATCCAGTCTGTGTTCAATCTTGTAATTTCTGCCTTCACAATATCTCTCATCCAGGACCCTTTCTCTCCACTCACATAACTACTGCTCTGGTGCAGGCTCTAATTATCTCCCTCCATTCCAGTCCATTCTCCCCTCATCTGCTAATGTGATCTTCCTCAAACACAGGTCTGATCATGCTATGTCCCCCTCCCCATTTAGTAATGTCCAGTGGCTCCCCATCATCTCCAGAATCAAATATAAAATGCATTTAAAGTCCTTCACACTCTGGTCCAAAATGTACTCCCCTCTACACCCTCTATGTTCCAGATACGCTGGTACAAAGTAGAATAGGTTTGTTTTTTTCAGTAGGGGGAAAGGAAGATGCTTTTTTAGTTGGAAAAATGTAATTTAAAAATACACAAGACAGTCCTTCTCCCCACCCTGTGCTTTTCACTAGCAGTCCCCCACCCACCCCCATGTTTGGAATGCTCTCCATCCTCACCTGGACTCCTGGCTCCCCAGGCTTACTTCAAGCCTTCATTCAAATCTTAGTTTATACAAGAGGGCTTTCCCGATCCCCTCCAACCACCCAGTCCCTTCTCCCTGAGCTGACTTTCCATTTACACTACGCTATACACGTACACATATACACTCACATACTTCAATCTTGTATATATCATATGCATATATTATATGTATATATGTTTATATATGTGGAGATTATATCACATGCATATATAGTGATCTACATGTTGTCTGTGCCATGGGAATATGAACTCTTTGATCTTTTGCTTTTGGCTTTCCTTGTATCTGAAGTGCCCAGCACAGTGCCAGGCACTTAATAAAGTCTCACTGACTGCTTAACTGAATGCCTGTCTCTGTGATCCTGAGATGCTCCTGCTTAGGTAGATAAAGGACCTCTTTTCTCTGAGACCGTGTGGGAGGGAGGCTAGCCCACTGACTGTAGAGGCTTTGGGGGCCCCAGGCACCAGCAGTAGTATGTAATTGGAAAGCAGGGAGACATTTTCCCAGGGCTCTTGGTGGGAGTGGGAGAGGAGGAGGAGTGCCAATGCACAAAGTGTTTCTGTACCTACAAGGAGGTAATGGAGCGATTAGATTCCAAGCTGCTTTCTTCACTCCTCCTCCCGCCCCACCCCACTCCCAACAAAACTCTTAAGCGTATAGCTTTTTTAAAAATCTAATATTTCTTAGACAAACAAAGAAAAGCAATCTGAGGTTTCATGTCTTTTTTTCTCCTTTCCTTTAAAGCTTGTAAAATGCCTGCAGTTAAGAAAAAAAAAATCTTTAACCCACAAAAACCTTCAATCCCATAAATGCTCTGGTACTGAGCAGGTGAGACTATGAGGCTGAGCTTCTGGCAGTGCCAAGGCTCTCTGAGAAATAAAAATCAGCAGAGACAACAATAACATGAAGTATTTATCATACCTGGGGCGTTCTACTAGACACAGAACAGATAAAACAATACAGACCTGCACCTTGCCCCCCAACCCTACCCCCAGGGAACTGAAAGTCCTGGGAAGTATTCAAGAGCTAGGGACAGTAGAAAGAAAATCTCAATCAAGTCAGTACATATATATATATATATATATATATATATATATATATATATATGTATGTATGTGTATGCACACGCATGTATATATACATGCATGTGCCTATATATGTGGATATGTACGTAAATATGTTCATGTTTGCATGTGAACATACATATATGTATATGCACACACATTTGGGGGTATCTAGGTGCACATTTCTAGAGACAGACCTATATCACTGCTTAAAACTGGTGCTCCTTTGTTTGATGGCTTGCAAATATTCACAATATTATTATAATAGCTATCATTCATATCGCGCTTTAAGGTTTGCAAAATCACTTTACGTCTCATTTGTTCCTGACAATAACCCTGTGAGGTTGGTGCCATCATGATTCTCATTTTGCAGATACAGAAACAGAGGCTGAGAGAGGCACAACCATTTGCCCAGGGTCATGCAATCAGTAAGAACCTGAGGCAGGATCTGAACTCGGGTCTCCCTGCTCTACCCACTGTGACAACTAGCTGAATTTGTCACTCTGCTGTTTCTTACCTGTGTGATCTTTGACAAATCATGTTGATCTCACTGGTCATCTGTTTCCTGCCTACGAAATGGGTGGGTGGGGCAGAATCGAGAGGACTGCTTCCAGTTTTTAAATTTGAAGTCATTATGAACATCCACTAAGCATCTACGTAATGGAAGACCTCCTGTTAGGCACTGACCATACAGAGACAAAAAATTCTGTCCTCAAACTGGGGTGGAGGTCACAGGTCTGATGTCAGGAAAAGCATCCTAAAAATTAGAAAAGCAGAATAAGCTGCCCAGAGGGGGTAGGGGCTGCAGGGGTAGGGGGCACTATTTTGGACCTTTTCCAGCTGATGCCGAATAATCACTTGCTAGGGTGGGGATTACTTTTATGGGAGGGAGTGAACTAGATGACTGGGAGGTCTCTTCCAACTCTCAAAATTCTGTAATCTTAAACGAAAGGGTGAAGTGAAAGGGGAGACATAGGCAAATAATTGTGATACAAGGGAAGGCAAGATAAATTCTAAGTAGGGAATCACACAAAGTGCCATGAGAATTTTGAATAGGAAAAAGGTCACTTTCACCTACAAGTATCAGGAAAATAATTTGAGTGGTAGGAAAGTGTGCACTTCGATTTACAAAGATTGGGGGGGAGTGAAATGAGGGAATGACAGTCCAAGGATTTACTTTGGGGGAAAGGTATTAAGAGCAGTTAGTGGTCACCCAGTGAATGGGAGAAATTAGTGAGTATTCAGTGCCTTTCTTATGCATAATTGCCAGAAACAGGTGGGAACAGAGGGTCAAGAGCTATAAAAACAACCTGAGGCAGGTCTACAAGTGAGAGAAATTTAATGTGTGCTGTCCTCCTAATTAAGGATTGTATTTTTATTTGGAAACAAATACAGGTTAATTGGCTTATTTATACTTTCCCTGATTCTCTCAGTTATCTACATCCAAAGAGGGCCTGCCTAGTAGGTATAAGCTACCCTAAAGAGAAACAATACTATTCATCTAGTGGCAGATACCTTTGAACATTCAATGACAGAACTGGAAGACAGCTTACAGGGGTGGGGAACATGCAGCCTGGATGCAGTCAAAGGGCCACACAAGGACCTAGCAGGCCACATGTGGCCTCAAGGACCCACCCACCCCTGTTAGAACATGGAACTACAGAATTAGAGATGGAAGGGAACTTAGTGATCATTTAAGGAGCCCCTGGCCAAATCTCAAGCTTCCAAATATTTCTCTAAGACTACTACAAACGTGTTTCTTCATATTTTTAAATAAAGTTTTATTGTATTTTAAAGTGTAATTATCTATATCTATGTAAATATAAATATAATTATTAGTTTGAAGATTACCTAGTTTCCTAGAGACCCCCAGTCCATTCCATCTCCTCATTTGCTAAACTCAGCGAGACCCTGGCAGCCCAAAGGGCAGAGCCAAATAGGGCTTTCCACAAGCTACAAATCATTCCAAACTTAATTCAACCAAAAGAATGTAAGTTCCCTGTGGCTGTGCTGCCACTTAGATATTTTTCAGTCATGCCTAACTCTTTAGACCCCTTTTGGGGGTCTTCCTGGCAAAGACACTGGCATGGTTTGCCATTTCCTTCTACAGCTAATTTTTACAGATGAAGAAACTCAGGCAAACAGGGCTAAGTGATTTACCCAAAGTCATATATCTAGTAAGTGTCTGAGACTAGATTTGAACTCCTATCCTCCTGAGTCCATACCCCATTCTTTATCCACTGTGCCACCGAGCTTCCCAGTAAGTTCCCTAAAGGCAAGTAAATACTGTTTTGTTTCCTCCAGTTCCGACTCAACACATAGTAGGTGATTTTAAAATGTTCATGAATGTAATTGAATATGCTACATGCAGTTACAGTACCTAGGAGGAAGTAAGCCATCTACATACACTGGGCTAGGCTTGCGTCCCTTCTCCTGTCTTGTGATATAAAAATATTAACAGACATTAGGGGACCCCCATATGGGAAGGGTGAGCTTAGTCACATTGCTAAAGATGAAAGAGATTCAGAGAGAGAAGTCAAAGTGCAAGGACAAATGGAGGTTGCTGATTCTCCTTGTATAAGTTAGTCAATAAATATGTGTTAAGCCCATACTATATGTACCAGACTTCATGGACAAGATAGACTTTCAGGAGCCAGCTGAAGGATGATTTGAGAGAAATGGCCTGGTAGGCCGGTTTAGAAGGATACTCCATATAAATCCCAGAGCTTGAAAAGGGGCTTGAAAGTGAACATCATGGGATAAGTGGATGAGGTTGGTTTTGAGCAGCGATGGCTAGAGCTGTTTAATCAGAGAAACAGGAGAGGAAATGGTACATGGCATCAAGATGCACTAATGATTTCACTACTTTTCTAATTTCCTAGTTAGAACTCTTCCCTATTGTCCCTTCTGTGGGGATAAAATAGTGATGGGTGGGCTGTTTTAGGAAACCATTAGCTAACTTTAAAGCCTTGCTGGGCTTCAGTAAGGTTACTATAAATCCCAACTGGTCTGTGAAACTGGAGACTTGATAATCATCACAGCTAGGGGCAATTGGTCCCAAGAAAACTACCCTGAATCACTCAAAGTCACAGAATTCTGTCATAGGAGGGTGTCACAGGAGATTGCTTGGTCAACCAGAGAGCCAATTTATTCATTTAAATAACCTGGTCTAAGAAGCTGAAACCACTGACTTGCCCAAAGGCCTCTGTCCCTGATGAGTAGGGTCTCAAGGAAGACCAAATTATTGATGAGAAGTCTATCTGATAAGCATAGAGCAAAAGAGGACTTTATGGTTTTAAGGGATGTTTTCACAAATAGCTCCCAAAACTATGCCCAGAGGGCTATAAAACTGTGCATACCTTTTGATCCAGCCATACCACTGCTAGGTCTGTATCCCAAAGACATTTTTTAAAATAGAGAGAAAGGACCTATTTATAAAAATATATTTATAGCAGCTCTTTTTGTAGGAGCAAAAAATTGGAATGGCTGAACAAGTTGTGATATATATGATTGTAATGAATTATTACTGTGCTATAAGAAATGACAAGTAGAACAATTTCAGAAAAATCTGGAAAGACTTACATGAACTGATGCTGAGTGAAGTGAGTAGAACCAGGAGATCACTGTACACAGCAAATGCAACACTGTGTGATGATTGGCTGGGACAGACTTAGCTCTTCTCAGCAACGCAATGATCCAAAACAATTCCAAAGGACTCATGATGAAAAATGCTATCCATCTCCAAAGAAAGAACTGATGGAGTCTGAATGTAGATTGAAGGATACTATTTTTCACTTTCTGTATTCTTTGTGGGTATTTTTCCTTTGGGCCTGTGTCTTCTTTTACATGACTAATATGGTAATATGTTTTGCATGACTGAACATGTATAGCCTATATCAAATTGCTTACTGTCTCAGGAAAGGATGGAGAGAGAAAATTTGGAACTCAATTTTTCAAATAAATGTTAAAAATTGTCTTTACATGTAACTAGGGGGAAATAAAATATTATTTTTAAAAAATAGCTCCAAAAACTTATTAACAGCCTAATCTAAGAGCCATGTAAGAGTTTGTTTATCTAAAGAATCAAAGGCTCTCTGTCTCCTAAAATATCAGATAGATGCTGAAAAATTTCTCTCCAATTCCTGTTCTTCTAGACTTCACAATGAGTAAAGACATAATGTTATGCTCCTTTCTAGTGCCTTGACAGTATTCCTCCTGATTGCTCTTTGTGTAGAGATTCCTTTCAGAGAAGATCATTTATTCCTTCCTGCTTTTTTTGTTACCCTTTGTTCAATCTCCTTTTAAATCATTTATTGTATATTCTGCTATCCATTTTCCTATAGGGAGAAGGGAAAGGAATAAGGGTTTGTTAAGCACTCACTGTGAAAGGTAGATAATGTTATTAGCCCCATTTTATAGCTGAGGAAACTGAGGCAGATACAAGTTAAGGGACTTGCCTGAAATTACCCAGGTAGGAAGTGTCTGGGATCAGATTTAATTGAGACGATGACCAGTCCTCTTCTTATGGGAGAGATATATAACATTATGCCCTCTAAGATGGATATGAAGCAAAAATCCTATTTGCGTTTAGATGGATCATGATCAGGGGTCTTTGTTGAAGGGAAAAGGGGAAACACCAGATGTTCAGGTTCAAATGTCTTCTGTTAGGTTACAGGCAACAAAGAGAAAAAAGTGAGTAAGAGAGTGAACTGTGTCAGGGCAGGATTTTATTATCCACACTACTTATATCTATTAGAACTTGACGTGTAATTTTTAAACTGGAAGTGGGAGGTGGCCAGCAGGCAGGCATAAGTGCTAGACAGTTCATGGAACATAAGACTGACTGGAAGACTGAGAGAAGAGAAGAAGATAGGGTAGAATCTGTTCTGTGATGTGTGAAGGATGGTAGAAGGTGCCCACCACCTATTGGCCAAGATCCCCAAGGCAGTTGTTTTCAGACTTTCTGTGTGTGAACAAGGCCAGGTCACCACTCAAACAGGTCATGGCTCTCCCTAACTATGGAGATTCTACAATTCTACTTCTTTCACCTAAAGGACTCCAGGGGAAGGTGCTGTCAATGACAGGGACAGACAGATGCCTACATTCTCTGTATTTCCCTCTTCACAGCACCTGTTCCCCATGATTTTCTTTTTCTTATTCCTTTGTCTTGTGAACATTGGGAACAATGTCTAAGCTGAACCATTTAAGCAAGGAAGGCAAAGAATCACAATCCAGGAAAACTTGGAGGAAGTCAAGGTCAACCTGGCAAGGAGTGCAGATTTCTCTCCTAGTTTTCCCTTTCTGTTCCTTGGTGATGAATCCTCTCTCCTCCATCTCTCTGATTTCCAACATGGCAAACAACCCGCAATGGAAAAGTATAAACTGCCTTTGAAAGAAGGCGCAGTTGTTAAAGAAAAGATGAGATGAGACCCAGCTCTTGTAAGCTTTCAGAGAGAAGTCTTTCTCAGGTTTCTGGTGAGAGCATATGATATTTCATTCCAGGCCTATTTCCCTCCTTTATTCTACAAGCATAGCACTCAAATGAGTCCTCTCATGGTCTCTCCAGTGGTCTCTTCCTCCTTATTCGTCACTTCTGTGCTGCCTTTAGAGACCAATCAGTGGCAGGGCCAACAGTCATGTATGATCTTCCACTGTGGGACAGCAATTTCTGTCCTGAAGTGGAATAATAAAAATAATATATCCTATTAGCAATTTTAAGTCCTCCAAGGACTTCCTACAGCACTACCAAATGAGGTAGTACAAACATTATCATCCCCATTTTAAAAAATAGGAAACAGAGGCTCAGAAAGTAACCTCTCTTGACTTGCCCATGGTCACACAGGTAGTAAGTATCAGAGCTAAGATCTGAACCAAAGCCTAATCATTTCATGTCTAGCACTACACTATATTAAATTTCTATCAATCAGTTAAAAAGCATTTATTAGACAGTTACTATGTGTCAGACAGTATGCTAAGTACTGTGGATTGAAAGAATGGGAAAATCAGTTCTTGACCTGGAGATGCTCACATCACAGTGCAGAGGACAAACTACTATTTGTAACTAAATAGGTACATCTTGAGGTGCATGGAGCCCATGAAAGGTGACTTTAGAAGAAAAGGTGCTAGCAGCCAGAGGGGTGGCAGGTGGTGATCAGGAAAGGCCTCTGGTAAAAGGGGTAAAGAGAAGACTGGGGCAAAATTATTTGTTGAGAACAAGATCCCATTCCCCTCCTGTACTCCTGATTCTCTGGTATTCAGGTGTTTTTTCCATCCTGCAGAGTCCCTCCACAATGCTGGCCCCTTTCCCTCACCCCCTTTTCAGCTTCCTTTTATGTCCTGTCTTTCCCATGTGAATAGAAGCTCCTTGAGGACAGGGACTTTCTTTTTCCTTGTATTTGTATGACCAGGACTTAGCACTGTGCCTGGTGCATAGTAAGTACTTAATACCCATTCATTACTCAAGACATACATACATACTTAGAACAGTGACACAGAAAAAGTAACTGTTAATTTCTATAAGTTAGTATCAGACCACACAGATGCAGTGGACGATCATCCTGCCTGCATGGGAAATACAAGGGAATGTGGTTCATGCCATACACACTGATCCCAACACTGTCAGCACCAGGAGAAGTTCTTATTACCCATGCTTTTATCAAACCAGCATTAACAGTTGACCTTTAAGTAGTCTCTTTATATCTACGATCTCATTTGAGCTAGGTACTATGAACGCTGTTATCTCCATTTTACAGATGAAGAAAGAGTCTGAGCAACTTGCCCAAAGTCACACAGCTAGTTGGTGCTGAAGTCAGGTGTGGACCCTGGTCTTCTTGACTGCAGTCTAGCACTCTATTCAATTTGCCATGCCAAGACTCCGGTAGCAGCAGCAACAGCAGCTGCTCAAGAAGACAGGGAAAGATCTGAAATGCTGCTTCCTTTATTTTCATTGGCAACCAGCATCACAGAAAGCCCCAATCCAGATCTCAAGCCCAGAGAGTAATTAAACAGCTGGCTTACAGCATGACGGTAATTTATGGACAATGAGATCCGTTCCAGTGAGTTTGTCAGTATCCTGCGGCATCAAGGATACGCTTGTTAATTGTCTGTGCTTAATATGATAATTTAGGAAAAACAACACCTATTAAGAGCTTTTCATTAGGTAAAGGGCTTCTCCATTTTTAACACACAAAAGCTCCCAGATTCAGAGCCAGGGTTCATGCCTGGCTTGTAGCTGAGAAGAAAAGGACAAAAAAAAGAGAATGTCCATCTCAGTAAAATGTTTCTGAGATTAATTTTGTTTAAATTTAAGTCATTTCTATTTTGCAAGCAAAATGTTTATTGTCTGAATAACTTTAAATTAAAATGAATATATTTTACTTTTAAAAATCCAAACATCTAAAGTAACCGAAACTCAAATGAATTGTAAATTTTTAAATAATATATTGTAAAAAGATCGCTGAAAAGAACCAGACTCCAATTCAGAAAACCCTTTCTACACCTGTAGTTCCCTCTTTACGCCAACTAACTGGAGAGAAATTACTCTTTTTTGAGATGTCTCATAGCCAGGGGCAGGCTGGTAAATATTTTAACTGGCTTGCTTGAAAATAAAATTCATGACACACTTTTCAATTGAATCTGAATTATCATTTTCTCCATTAGTTTCTTAAGTCAGCATAGTGGGCACAGGGATAGGGACTGGACCTTATGATGTCACTGATATAGGGAACTAATTCCAAGATGAGGAAACTCCCTCTACTAATAATTCAGGTTAGTGCCTTCTCTGAAATCTAGTTTTACAGAGTTGCTCAGAGCACTGAGATGTTAAGTGATGTACCTAAGGTCACACACCCAGTAGGTATCAGAGGCAGGATATGCCTGTAGGTCTTCTTGACTCCAAAGCTAGCTCTTTGACCTCTGGATTGTCACTCATGGTACAAAAGGGCATTATTATCTTGGTGCCTAGAGGCAAAGATCGTGTTTTTCTGATGAAGAAATGAAAATACAATGAGGGTAAATGACAGGCGTCACATGGCTAGCTGAAGGAGAGTCAGAATTTGAACTCAGGTCCAGTGACTCTCAGTCTAGAACTACATCCTAAACCTCTTCTAAATGTTCCAGGATCCTCCCCTTCCTGTAGCCTCTATTGCTTAAGTAAACAACCCAGAACTGTCATAAGATGGCCAGAGAGTCCTAAGGGAATTCATATTCTTTAGGAACCATCAGACTTGGAACCATATGTAAGAGAAAGACAGGAGAGAGAAAAAGCAGCATTCTCATAAAGTGACACCAGAGACAGAGAGCATCAGAAAGCCTGAGGAGAGGGAACTCAGTGGGCTCATAACCTCATCTTTATCCTTCAATAGGTATTGAATGCAGCTCATGCACTGTATTCAATCATTGCTTTCCACATGTCAGGTTAAGTCATCCTCCACTGCCCAAACTTCATATTTCATTTTGGCCAGAACACTACAGACTCCATTGAAACCATCAAGAATAATTTGTATATATGGGGGCTTTTCTGTTCAGGCTTCTGGCCATCAGGGGCTGTGATTACCATGAGGGAGGGCAGGAGTCATCTGGTGGAAATTGTTCTCAGGAAACTTGAGAAATTGTAGGTCTCCCAGAGGATCCACATAACTGAGGGTTTCCCCCAAGAACTTCCCATTAGCTTCTGACTGAGAGGACTAATGAAGAATGGTTTATTCACTGCCCTACGCCCCTAGGGCTCCTTTCCTTCGAATAAAGACCAGGAAAAAGAGAAGAGGGTATTCCCTCCACCCCATGCCCCATCCAGATACTGTAATACCGCAAAAAAGAGAGCTTAATTTCAAATCAGAGGCTTGGGGTATAATCCCTAATGCACAGGTGAGTTGGGTTGTGACTTTCCCTTTCTTGGCCCCAGTTTCCTCATCCGTGAAAAGAGATTTCAAGATGATGGTCTTTAAAAATCCCCTCCATTTCTATTTAATCTATGGTCCACGTTCAAGCTCTGGGCTTCCATGGACAACATTCAATCTTTTGAATGGCTCCAAAAATCATATCTCTATGATTCATTTTTTCCCTCTCCAGAATTTTCTCTATGAAATCATAGAATATGGCTAAGTCTAAGTCTCCAAATGTAGGTAAAAGGCTGTTCAGTACCTGTGTAATTACTGAAGGCAATAATACAAGGGACTTGATCTTTCCATAAAGGGAGAAAGTGCCCACTTTGCAATGAAGACTCCTATTTATTTTTTTCATTCTCTGAGATTTTATTTGATATATTTATTTTTAAACATTTATTAACAAATATTTATTTTCTCTCTATCCCATTTGACCCTTCCCATTGGAAAAAATTGTTTTAAGAAAGTGAAAACCTTTATAACAAATACACATAGCCAAACAAAATAAATTCTCACATTGCACATTTGCAAAAAGTATGTCTCATTCT
Source organism: Bettongia penicillata ogilbyi (assembly GCA_023548195.1). NCBI lineage: Eukaryota > Metazoa > Chordata > Mammalia > Diprotodontia > Potoroidae > Bettongia > Bettongia penicillata. Next base: position 5,575,956 of record JAJHZJ010000570.1, read on the forward strand.
GCATCTTGAGCCCCTCACCTCTCTGTCTCAGGAAGTGGATAGCATGCTTCATCATGTCCCCTGAAGTCATGCATGGTCACTGCATTGATCAGAGTTCTATAGTCTTTCAGAATTGTTTTTCTTAATAAATAAACTAAAGGGGCTCCCACCTATTGGGAGAACAATTTATTCAATGACAACAGTATTATAAAGAAAAACAGCTTTGAAAGATTTAGAACACTGATCAATGCAACCTTATTTTCCAACTCTTTGCCACGACAAAAAGAGCTGCAATAAATTTTTTTTGCACATATAGGTCCTTTTCCTCTTTCTTTGATTTCTTTGGAACATAAACTTACTGGTAGTGGTAACACTGGGTGACTTGAGGGCATAGTTCCAAATTGTGAAGACATCCTTCTAAAGGTCCCCATACAAAATGGTGGCTCTAGGGAGGACAAGATGGGGTCTACCTGTAAGCCCTGCTCCTGGGAAGGCTAAGACTTGTGAATCACTTGAGTTCACAGTAGGGACAAAGTCAAGTGGGTGTTCATACTAAATTTAACAGTGCTATGATGAGACCCTGTAAGCTGGGGCCATTAGGCTGCCTAAGGAAAGGTGAATCCACCCAGGTCAGAAATTGAGTACGTTTTCTGCAAAAAGTATGCTGGACTTAGACTCAAAGGAAGGTGAAGCCTGGAACCAGATCCTATACTTACTGGCAGTGTGCTCCCAAGCAAACCACATAACCCCTAATGAACTTGTTTTCTTATATGCAAAATAAAGATAAGATTTGTACTCTTACTTCACACTGTTATGAAGAAAATGCTCTGTACCATTCCTCAGCTGATGAATGGTCAAAGATTATGAACAGAAAGTTTTCAGAAGATATCCAAATGACCAATAGCCACATGGAAAATGTTTTTAACCAATAATAATTAGAGAAATGCAAACCGAAACTCTGAGGTAGCGCCTCACACCCATCAGATTGGCAAAATTGATTTTTTTAAAAAGGCAAATTACAAAAGCTAAAGGGGACACAGGGAAAACAGATATATTAATCCACTGTTGGTGAGGCTATGTAATGATCCAGTCATTCTAGAAAGTAATTCAGAACTATACCCCAAAAATCTACTAAATTGGGCATATTCTTTAACTTAGCAATGCCCCTATCAGGTCTATACTCCAAAGGAGTTAAAGAAAGAGGAAAAGAATGCATGTATACAGCCATATTTACAGCAGCTCCTTTTGTGTGTTGTATGTGTGTTTATCCTTCATTTTCAAAGAAGACCATGACATCAGAGAGATGATGACATGACTTGCACTTGACTTTATTTTGAGTGAGGGAGGACTGTGCAAGGTTACCAACCTCACTTTCTCCTCCTGAGCCATCTGGGTCCAGTGACCAGATATTCATCAGAATGACTAGAAATGGCACCAGGATGCAATTGGAGACCTTGGCCTTTTTAGGTTGGCCTTTTCAGGTACTCACTCAGAGGGAGGTAATGCCCATTGAGTGAATAGGCCTCTTTAAGAAATAGTCAGGGAATGACCCTTTTAATGAACAAAATTAAAAATAACTAAATCAAGCTGCATCAACCGGGAAATGACTGAATAAGTTATGGTACATGAATATGACGGAATACTATTGTTCTATAAGAAATGGTGAAGGGGGTAATTTCAGAGAAATTTGGGAAGAATTATGTGAACTGATTTAAAGTGTAAATTTATACTGAAACCAGGAGAACAATTTATGCAAAAACAAAAACACTGTGAAGACAATCAACTTTGAAAGTCTTGGGAACTCTGATCAACTCAAAGACAAACCCTGATTCCAGAAGACTTGTGATGAAACAGGCTACCAACCTCCTAATAGAGAGGTGATAAACTCAGAGTGGAGAATGAAACAACATTTTTTGGATATAGCCAATCAGACAATTCATATTGCTTGACTATATGTTTGCAACCAGAGATTTTGTTTTTCTTGCATTCTCGATGTGGAGGGGAGGGGGAAGAGAGGGCAGCTCTTCATTTTTTTAAATTATTTTTTAAGTGCTCTATACACCTTGAAGTCTTATAGAATGGGAGACATTTGGAAACCACAGAGTACAAACGCCAAAGCCAACACAATGCCTGATTTTCTTTGGTCCGTGACTGAGTCGGTGTTGTCATGATCTTCCTACCCACTGATACCATGCAAATTTTGTCTCTGGCATTTACTAACAGTAAGGTTTATAACTTCTCTGAGCCCTAGTGTTCCTCATCTATAAAAGAAGAATATAATGCTTGTATAACCTTCCTTGCTGGGGAGTGGGAAGAAAAGAACTTTATGAACTGCTAAGTATGAAGTGACTGTAAGGTTCCATTATCATCATCATTCACCCCCAATTGCAAAAAGGCACTGTGCTGGAGAGTGGGTGACCAGCACCCACCTCAGAACTCTGCATCTGGTATTTGCTTAGACCTATGCCTGACCCACCCTGATCTCCAGTCAATAATTGGCCAGCCACCAGGAGCTCTTTTAATTTCTCCCCTCCCATCCACAAGCAGCATGCCAACTGAAAAGTGGTTGGTACCAAAAGAAAATAAAGAAAGAAAGAAAATGTAATCTTATATTCCATTAGTAAAAGTACCATGGATATGCTCCCTTCTCTCCATTTACATAGTCACCACCCTGGTCCACACCCTCATCACCTCATCTGGACCTTCATCAGGATCAATCACCTGCTAGCCTCCCTGCCTCATCTCTCACTACTCCCACCCATCCTCCACGCAGAAGCCAAAGTGACCACTCCCCTGATCAGTAAACTCCAGCGACTCCCTAATACCTTTGGGATCAAACAGAAAATCCTCTGTTTATCTTCTGAAGCCCTTTACAGCGTAGCCCCTTCCTACATTTCCAGTATTTTACACTCACTCCCCCCATCATACTCCATAATCTGACAACATTGTTGTCATGGTCAACTTCATCTCTTGACTTGGCAGTTTCATTGCCTAACCCCCCAAGGAATGTTCTCCTGCCTTACTTACCTCCTCCTCCCTTCCCTGACTTCCTTCAAGTCTCAGCTTAAATCCCACCTTCTGCAAGAAGTCTTTCCCTGTCCCCTCTGCTGCTGGTGTCTTTCTTCAGGGATTACCTTCACTTGTGCTGTATGTGATCCCAAAAAGTCTTGGAGCAGCTTTAAGCTTTAATAACTTACAGACTTTGGGAACACCCTGTATCTGGTATGTATGTAGTTTTCAATATTGTCTCCACCACTGGAATGAGAGCTCCTTGAGGACAGGGACCTTTTGTTTCTGCTTTTCTTTGTATTTGCAGCACTTCACATGGTGCCTGACACTCAGCAGATGGTTAATCAAAATTTTAGACTGACAGACCAAATCTAGAATCATAGAGGGAGGGGGCCTACTATTGTGTGGGAGTCAGACCACATCTAGAATACTGTGATCTACTTGGTGCAATGCATTCCAGGGCAAAATGGAGCACATCAAAAGAAGGCAAACCAACAAAGTACAAAAACTTAAAATCATGTGATGAGTATTACTTGAAGGAAGAAGGAATTAGGGATGTTTAGCCCAGAGAAGGAGGGTGGAGGGGGTGGGTCAGAGCAGGGAGATGGGAAAAGATGATAACCATTTTCAAGTTCTTGATTGCCTATCATGTGGGGAAAGCGCAAAATTTATATGCCCGGCCTCAAAAAGAAGTAGAAGCAGTGGGTAGAAATTGCAGGCAGCAGATATTAACTCAATATAAAGACCCCATTTGGAGTCTTCTTGGCAAAGGTACTGAAGTGGTTTGCCATTTCCTTCTTCAGCTCATTTTACAGATGAGGAAACTGAAGTAAACAGGGTTAAGTGACTTACCCAGGGCCACACAGCTAGTGTCTGTGGACAGATTTGAACTTAGGTCTTCCTAACTCCACGCCTGCCACTCTATCTACTATGCTACCTAGTTGCCTAAGCTTTCCCTATACCCCCTCCCTATTAATGGAAATGCAATGTAATCATAATCATTCTTCCTGACTCCAAGCCTTACACTCCCTATCCACATGCCTGCTGTTTCTAGACAGCTATTATTATGCTAAACCTCATCCCACTATGGACGCATTGTGGACCTTCATCCCATTGTATCCTTTAGGAACACGGTGAGAATCATGTGTTTGTGGGGTTAGATGCCGTCAGTGAAGAGAAGACTGAGCCTGGAGTTAGGAAGATCTGAGTGAAAATTCCTTAGGGCAAATCCCTTAACCTCTTCTGCCTCAGTTTCCTCAACTGTAAAATGGAGATAGAAATAGGTCCTACCTCCCAAGGTTGCTGCGAGGAACAAATGAGATAATAATCATAAAGTGCTTAGCACAGAGCTGGCACAAAGCAAGCGCTATATAAATGTTAGCTATCATTAGGCAAGTCAGAGGGAAAATGACAACTTGTGTTTCCATAGCATTTTAAGGTTTATATTCACATATATGGATGTCTATACATATATGTGATCTTCATAATGACCATATTAAGTAGTCAGGTGTTATGTCCGTTTCACTGATGAGCAAACTGAAGTTCAGGGAGATTAAGTAACCTTCCTCAAACCCTACAGCAAACTTGTGACTGAACCAAGACCAGAGCCTAGATCTACTAAGGCCCCATTCAGTGTTTCTTTCGTTTGACCCAGGAGTATCTTTGAAGGTTTTCTCAGATGTCTCCCCTTCCTCCTGTGATGAGGCCCATAGTGTGGAAGTGCTCTGTAAGTAGCAAAATGGAACAGCAGCAAAGGATGATACCAGCTTAGGGAGATCATGAAATCTCAGGATGTACTTTGATTGCACCAAGATTCACTTTTAAGTCCTGAGGTACTTTGAGTTTGAATCCGTTTCTGTCCTAGGCAGAAGCTCTGCCTCCCCTATTTTACTGACATCAGTTCCAGCATTGTTACCAAGGAATGACTTCCCTGGAATCAATCCCAGTCTGTTCTGGGTACATCTGGGTAGTTGGGAGGTTGATGGAATCTGACAAATAGAACCAGACATCAGCAAAAGCAAAAACCAAGCTGACTCTTTCCTTTTCAGGGTCCTACAAATGCTCAGGACAAGAAAGAATTTTTAAAACATTAAAGGAAAAGGAAGGCAAAATAAGTATCCCAGAACCTTCCAATGCACCATTTCACAGAATGTTGGCTTGAAAGAAACTGAGGCTCAGAAGGAGAATGAGTTAGGATATCAGAGTTGATCCTAGTCAACTCCCTCATTTTAAATGTAACATTCAACATGTAACTGGACCCAGGGGCTAGAGATCACCCTGCCCAGTGAGAGGCCCCAACTTTTGGCTCACTCACAGATCAGGTTCAGTGCTGAGAGAGCCTGGCCTCTCTAGAGAGAAATCAGGCTTTTTTTCTCAAATTCTTTGTGTGTGACTCTCTTTCTACCCCAGACCCTAAGGGAAAATCTTTTAAGAAATGCTTAGTTTTTCCTCAAGTCTAGGGCCTTCTCAAAAGGAAATAGAAAGGTACACAATGTACAATATATAGGTATAAGAAAACGATTTATTTCCTCTACATAAAAGAAATGCTAAAAATGAAATGCATTGGTAGACATAAAATGTGAAATATTAACCTATGATTCCTATTATACTTTCCCAGGAGATTGATACTTAAACATTAAAACATGGAGGACTTGGTAGACTGTTGTACAGGGATTTCACCTTCACCTTGGCTCTGCATTGTCCAAACAACTCCCTTGAAGCCTCTATCTTCTAGCAAGTCAATTCAAGCCTTAAGTTCCTCCTCTAGTGTATGGACATACTTTCCAAGAAAACTTTGTGCTGGTAGTCAATTTCCACTGAAGGATCCAGACACTCCCAAACTCCCAAGACAGTCATTCCCAAAAAGTCCACCTCTCATGATTGCTGTTTGATCACCTGTGCTCAGGGAAAGAAATCCCAAAGGGACATCCAGGGGGCCTAGGCTCGTGTGTGTGTGTGTGTGTGTGTGTGTGTGTGTGTGTGTGTGTGTGTGTGTGTGTGTGTGTGTGTGTGTGTGTGTGTAGGTGCTGTCAGAGAGCTTCAGAGCCCTCACATACCCAGCAGACAGGAAAAGAGAGCACCAGAAAGTGGAAGCCCTCCTTCTAAAGTCTGTGGAATGGGCTGCTCTTCCTGACCCAGGTCTCCCTCTTTGATGCATGCTGGCAATTCACTTGCAAGTCCTGGAATCACCTTCCTGATGTCATGGTCCTCTTTGAGATGAAGGACAAACACCACCACCACCACAGGGACCAAGGGATTTCTTCACCACCTCAAAGCACCAAGTCCTTCAGCACTAAGAAGATGATACACATCACCCAGAAGTGGACAGGGAAGCTCATCTCAGTAATGCATGTTCCCCACAGGCCCAACCCCACACATGTTCCATAGGCTATACTCCAATCCTGCTACATACAGATGAGGAAACTGGGGGTCCTGGAGAGGGCCATCACAGGATCTTAATGTTAAGCAAGGCTTCTTCACTTTTTGTGTGTCATGGACCTCACTGGCAGTCTAATGAAGCCTATAGACCCTTCTCAGAACAATATTTTTAAACACATAAAATAAAATGTATATAATAACAAAGGAAGTCAATTACATTGAAATGTAGTTATCAAAAAATTTTTTAGCAGGTTCACAGACCCGAAGTTAAGAACCCGTGCCTTAGAGGCCATTCAATCCAAAGACCTCATTATTTTACAAATGAAGGAACTGGGACACAGAGAGCCTAAGTGATCTGCCCCGGGTCATGCTGCTAGTTCTGAGGTAGGACTGGAACACAGGTCTTCCGGACTCCAAGTCCAGCACCCTCTCCACTACTGCATTCTGCCTCACATCAAAGTTACACAAGGAGTAAGCAGCAGAGTCAGAACAGTTATTTGGCACTGTAATTGCCATGTCACTCTATTCCCCCTCCCATTCAATTCAACAAACATTAATTATTAAACACCATTTGCAAGGTACTGAGCTTGGTTCTGGGGATTTGAAGACAAAACCCACAACAGTTGCTACCCTTCAGCTTGCAACATCATTCAGACTCTAAACTTTGGAGGATGGTCTAACCCAAATACTGTTACATTTGAATCATGTATTCTTATTGGCTACTGGCTTCTGTGATAAGATGCAGGCCAAGCTAATTAAATACTGGTTGGCAATCTCATTTGTGCAATCCCATGGAGAATAGAATGGAGACCTCATCCCCTGTCCAGTATACCCTTTCCATCACATTCCCCAATATCTTTGCTCCTATTGGCTAGGGAGTGGAATTCTGCCTGGAATCCCTCAGGTCTCTTCTTACCTCAATGCAGCAAATATTTATAGAGTAGCTACTATATGCAAGGTGTTAGTCTAGGTTGTGGGGAAATAAAGACAAAAATAAAACAAGTCCTACCCTCAAGGAGCTTTATTCACTTCAAGGTGAGGCATATGATATGTGTACAGGTTATAACAGACACAGAGAGAGAGCTCAGAACCAACATTATCCATTGTCCATGGCACCATGGAAAGTAAACATAAATGCATATATGTGTGTGATATAGATGTTATATGTCAACTTTATATATTCATAGATACAAATTTATATATACGCTAATATATTGCTAGCCATATGTGTATAATATACACACATATACATTTTACATATAGCTAGCATGCACACACATATGTAATGACTTTCTATCCTACCATGCATATTCTATATTATATATATATGTGTATATAATATATGTACTTTGAGATTTGAAAAATTCCTTATAAATATCTCACTTGATCTTCATAACAACCATGGGAGAAAGGTACTATGATTTTTACAGAGGAAGACACCAGGACAGAAATTAAATGACTTGCCCAGCGACACATTGCTAATAAGCATCCAAGGCCAGATTTGAACACAGTCTTCCCAATTCCATGGCCAGTTGGACTCAAGGACAGGGGTAGGATTAGGAAAAGCTTCATTCTGGGGATGGTACCTGGATTATGCTTTTAAGGAAGTTAGGGATTCTGTGAAGAGTTGTGGTGATGGGTGGTGGTGATGGCAGTGGCGGTGAGGGAAGCATGCATTCTAAACATGGGGAACCACTTGTGCAAAGGGAATGTTGTGAGAGAGAGAATGTTAGCAAGCTACAACTGAATTAACAAACTGTCAGAAAGTGACTCAGGGCAAAATACATTCTTCAAATCAGTAAGGAAATGCATCCTAGACACAAGTTGCAGTATACCATAAAATCCAGGTCCTAAAAATTGACTCAGATAAATATAGACAGAGAGATACCACTAACCCATAGTTCCAAGTTAAATCTCCTTTTCCTTCCTTCTTAATTCTTCTTCCAGAAAAGGTACTGAATAAGATGTCTTTGCTGAGGAATAATTAATACCTATTTGGTCTTAAACATTTCGCTATGAGCTGCAACTTAGTTTCTATCAGTTCTGAAACTTCCTTAAATAGTATCTCACTCCCGGCCTCACACATCAAACTCTTAAACATCTCTGCTTCTGTGTTGCAAAGCAACCTTATTTGTTGCAGGTTAATTTAATTTCAATTCAGATTGGTTCAGAAATGACAGTCTCAAGTTTTATATCCATATACACATATCACTAGTATTTATTAATATAATGGTAACAACAATAATAGTATCAAAAGCCTCAGTCAGTAAGTGAATTTTAGATCTCAATCAGTAAATCCCAATACATGTCACTATCAGTAAATCCCAACAGTTATGGCACACTCAAGAAGTCTCAACAAGTATGTCACAAATCAGGAAGTCTCAGCAGGTATGTCACAATATTCCCATACTTGATCAGCACTGATGGGGGAATTATCTACATCTGGATCACCAGGCTGGGGAATCCCAGGTCAGCCACCACAGTCCTCACAAGAAGGTCCTGAGCTAAGCTGTCCTACAGGGCGGACTCCCGAAGATGGCTCAGCACTACCCGCCTTTAGTAGTTCCTTTTAAGCAAGAAGGCATTTTGCCAATTAAATGTGTGATGGATGGGAAAAGAGCTATGATCGAAAACATCCTTGAGAGAATTTCTGTTAGGAGCGTCTGATTCCGGAAGGGGTGACCAGCCCTCCCAGGTGGCAGACATCGTAAACAATCCTTAAAGTCTGGCTAGGTATAACCTTAGTTATTCTATTCTAACATTAGTTAGGGTCACATTGCAGGCATATTGAGTGAGGTCAGAATGTCCTAATGAAGTCATGCATCACAGCTTTAAAAAAAAATGTCACCTATGGGACCCGAGAGGAGTCGCTCACACCATGAAGGGGCCCTGGTCCTAAGCTCAAAGAGATCCAAGTTCGGTCCTGGGGAGTCTTAGAGATAGGGAAACCAGGCTGCGTTTACACTCTCCTATTTATTATGTACCCAGATAGATTTACTCTCAGAAAACTTCTTAAACAAAGGTTACATTGGCTTCTGTCTAGAGTTTCCCCGTAGAACTTCAGAGTCCCTTCTAGAAAAGTTATTTACCGTACAAATTAGTAGACATATGGAATAAGACCGCTTTTTATTTCCTCTCACAAAAGAAATGTTTACAATACAAGAGACTAATAAGTATTCACGAATTCGAGTCTCAGAACAAAGCCTACCTTCCTCGCTCATCGACAGAAAGCCAAAGATGTGGGGGGGGGGGGGGGGAAGGGGGGGAAGGGGAGGGGGGAGGGGGGAGGGGGCTCGATCCCCAGGCTCCAGCAATGCTGCTATGTGCACGTATCCACCTTAGCGGCTGCTATGGAGGGAGGAAGAGAGAACGCTCTCCTCTCACCTTCACTAGGAGTCTAGCGGATAACCATCAGGGTCCCAAACACGTTCAAAGAAGACAGGACAGGAACACAAGTTGTTTTTCCTTTTAAACTTAGAGTGGGCAGTTCCTCCTGACCCAGCAGTCAACCTTCTTTGGCGGTGTCTCTCCCCTCCTTCAGCCCCCTCACAAGAAGCAACGGTCTAACTAGGGGTCTCTAGTCAAACGAGTCCTTCCACAAGAGACCACGGGGAATTATGGGAAGATGATGGAATAAGGAAGGCAAGTTACCTGGCTCTTCCTCCAAACTCACCCCAAAGTGAATTTCGGAGTGACTAAAATAAATAGAAGTAAAGCAGTTATTTGGGGGGACATTAGGAAAGATCTGACCCACCAGGTGGTCGGGCTGGACCGAAACTTCACCAAACAGCAAGTCCGGGGGGCAGCTGGTGGTAGCCACTACTTAGGGAATTTTCATTCCACAGGTGGTGTTGAAGGTCCAGCAAGGCAAAGGGAAAGATTCGGGGAGGGGCTCCTGCTGGCACTTCACATGGCACTCAAACTCAAAGACCCGACTGGCTGTGGCTGCGGAGGAAGAGCACGAATAAGCTGAGGGGTGTGATAGTCCAGGGCCGGGCCCCTGCTAGTGGGGGTCACTTGAAGGAGAGCCGAGACCCCTGGTTTCAGTTTCAGGGCAGAACCTCTACACCGCCACTGCAGGTGCCAGAGGCCCTGGTCACAGCTCAGGGGCCAGAGAGGAGTACCTGAAGTCACTCCTAGAGCAAGGTGATCACATCTGGCCTTGGATCACAGAACATTGGAAAAATGAAGAGCTCAAAGGCCTCCAGATGGAGCCCTGAAAACAACAGGGAGAGGAACTAGAAGCCTGAGACTTTATCCCCTCATACCCTGAGTGCAGAGCCTGACCCTAACGTAAGGTTAATAGCCAAGAAGTAGGCCATTAAAAAAATGAATAATGAACAGAGAAATAACGTGACCACAGATAGTTACTATGGTGATAGAGATCAGCAGAACTCAGTAGAATACCTGCTACTTGTAAAACTTCAAAGAAAAATGTCAAATGGTCAGAAACCCAAAAAGAGTTCTTGACAGAGCTTGAAAAGGACTTTAAAATCAAATAAGAGAGGTAAAGGAAAAATTGGGTAAAGAAATGAGTCGTGCAAGAAAATCAAGAAAAATATAAAAGAAAGTGAACCAATTAGAAAAAGACATCAAAAAATTTACTGAAGAAAATAAGACCTTAAAAATAAGACCTGAGCAAGGAGAAACATGAAGAAATAATATAACGAAATCCAGAGAAAGAAAAAACAAAATAGAATATGAAATATCTTTTTTCTTTTTCTTTTTTTAAATATAAATTTATTTATTTAACTTTTTACATTCATTTTCACAAAATTTTGGGTTCCAAATTTTCTCCCCACTTGTCCCCTCCTCCCACCCCAATACCCCGAGCATTCTAATTTTCCCTATCACCAATCTGCCCTCTCTTCTATCATCCCTCCCTTCTCTTGTCCCCATCTTCTCTTTTGTCCTGTAGGGCCAGATGACTTTCTGTTCTCCATTAACTGTATTTCTTATTTCCTAGTAGCAAGACAATACTAAACAGTTGTTCCTAAAACTTTGAGTTCCAAATTCTCCCCATCCCTCTCTCCCCACCCATTCCCTTTGGGAAGACAGGCAATTCAGTATGGGCCATATCTGTGTAGTTTTGCAAATGACTTCGATAATAGTCATGCTGTGTAACACTAACGGTATATCCCTCCATCCTATCCTGCCCCCCATTGTTTCTATTCTGTCTTTTGATCCTGTCCCTCCCCAAGAGTGTTGACTTCAGATTGATCCTTCCTCCCATTGCCCTCCCTTCCATCATCCCCCCCGCCTTGCTTATCTTCTTCTCCCCCACTTTCCTGTATTGTAAGATAGGTTTTCATACCAAAATGAGTGTGCATTTTATTCCTTCCTTTAGTCGAATGTGATGAGGGTAAACTTCTTGTTTTTTCTCAGCTCTCCTCTTTTTCCCTCCACTAAAAAGTCTCCTGCTTGCGTCTTGAATGAGATATAATTTACCCCATTCCATTTCATCCTCTCTCCTCCCACTACATTTCTCTCTCACAGTTTACCTTAATTTCTTTTAAGATATGGTCCCATCCTATTCATTTCACTCTGTGCTCTCTGTCTCTGTATGTGCATGCATGTGTGCATGTGTGTGTGTGGTCCCATCAAATACCCAGATACTGAAAAGTTTTAAGAGTTACAAATATTATCTTTCCATGTAGGAATGTGAACCTTTGGTAAGTCGCTTATGACTTCTCTTTGCTGTTTACTTTTTCATGCTTCTTCTCATTCTTGTGTTTGAAAGTCAAATTTTCTTTTGAGCTCTGGTCTTTTCATCAAGAATGCTTGAAAGTCCTCTGTTTCATATTTTCCCCTGAAGTATTATACTCAGTTTTGCTGGGTAGGTGATTCTTGGTTTGAGTCCTGGTTCCTTTGACTTCTGGAATATCCTATTCCACTCCCTTCGATCCCTTAATGTAGAAGCTGCTAGATCTTGTGTTATCCTGATTGTATTTCCACAATACTGGAATTATTTCTTTCTAGCTGCTTGCAATATTTTCTCCTTGACCTGGGAATTCTGGAATTTGGCCACAATGTTCCTAGGAGTTTCTCTTTTTGGATCTCTTTCAGGCGGTGATTGATGGATTCTTTCAATACTTATTTTGCCCTCTGGTTCTAGAATCTCAGGGCAGTTTTCCTTGATAATTTCATGAAAGATGATGTCAAGGCTCTTTTTTTGATTATGGCTTTCAGGTAGTCCCATAATTTTTAAATTGTCTCTTCTGGATCTATTTTCCAGGTCAGTTGTTTTTCCCATGACATATTTCACATTCTCTTCCATTTTTTCATTCTTTTGGTTTTGTTTTATGATTTCTTGGTTTCTCAGAAAGTCATTAGCCTCCATCTGTTCCATTCTAATTTTGAGAGAACTATTTTCTTCAGTGAGCTTTTGAACCTCTTTTTCCATTTGGCTAATTCTGCTTTTGAAAGCATTCCTCTCCTCATTGGCTTTTTGAACCTCTTTTGCCAATTGAGTAAGCCTATTTTTCAAGGTGTTATTTTCTTCAGCATTTTTTTGGTCTCCTTTAGCAAGGTATTGACCCGTTTTTCATGCTTTTCTTGCATCTCTCTCATTTCTCTTCCCAGTTTTTCCTCCACCTGTCTAACTTGATTTTCAAAATCCTTTTTGAGCTTTTCCATGGCCTGAGCCCACCAGACATCTGCCTCGGATGTCTGGGATACAGAGTCCCTGACCTCCACATCTTTCCCTGATGGTAAGCATTGTTCCTCATCATCAGAAATGAAAGGTGGGAACATCTGTCCCCCAGGAAAGTCGTTTTCTATGGTCTTATTTTTCTTCTCTTTTCTGGGCATTTTCCCAGCCAGTTACTTGACTTCTGAGATTCCTCTCCACCCCCATCTAGATCTGCCCAGCTAGTGCTTGGGTCTGAGATTCAAATGCTGCTCCCCAGCCCCAGGGCTTTCCGCAGCGGGCATGGCTGCTATTCAATGTGAGCTTAAATTTTGGTGCTCAGGTGGGGGCAGGGCTACTTCCCAGGCTCAGTTCCCTCAGCGGCTTTATGCGGAGACCTTTGGTAATGGCCCTGAACTCCTGCCTGCTGCTCCAGGAGTCCCAGGAGCTGCTGCTGCCTCTGCCACTCCCTCTGCCACTGCCTCCTGAGGGGTCCGAGTCATGGAGACACCCCGCTCCCCTCTTGGCCAGCCCAGAAGTCTCTCTCACTGACCTGTAGTGCCTGTGGGTGGAGGAACCTTCGTGGCCGCCAGAGGTTCCATCCCTGAAGCCTGCTCAGATCTACTCCTCTCACCTGCGCAGCCTCGGGCAGCGCAGGGGTGGGCTCCGCGTCCAGAGAGTGATGGACCCCTGGGGATGGCTTTCCAGGGCTCTCTGGAACAGAAATCTCTTCCACTGTGTTTCTGCCTGGCTTACTCTGCTCCAGAATTTGTGGGGAGTTCTTTTTACAGAAAATTTCTGGGCTGTCAGTTCAGAGCTAGCATAAGTGAGTCTTTCTACTCCGCCATCTTGGCTCCTCCCCCCAATATGAAACATCTTACTAGAAAAACAGATTGAGGAGAGATAATATAAGAATTGTTTAACTATTTGAAAGTCCTGATTATAAAAAAAAAAAAGAATCTAGACACTATACTTCAAGAAATTATTAAGGAAAATTGCCCCCAAACTTAGAACCAGAGGGTAAAATAGAAATTGAAAAAATCCTTTAGTCACCACCTGAAAGAGATCCCAAAATGAAAGCTCACAGGAACATTATAACTAAGTTTCTAAACTCCAGGTCAAGGAGAAAATATTACAAGCAACTAGAAAGAAACAGTTTAAATGTTGCAGAACTACAGTTCAGATAACACAAGAACAAGCAGGTACTACATTAAAAGACTGAAAGGTATGGAATATGATATTCCAAAGACCAAAGGAGTAGAGTTTGCAACTAATAACAACCTGCCCAGCAAAGCTGAATGAAACTCTGCAAGGGAAAAAAATAGAAATTTAATGAATTAAAGGGGCTTTCAGGCATTCTTGAAGAAAAGACCAGAACTGAACAGAAAATTTGACTTATAAATACAAGAAGAAGGAGAAATGTGAAAAGAAATGCGAACATAATGGACTTACTATAAAGGATTTAGTAAGATTAAACTGTTTACTTCTTATATGAAAAAATGATATTTGTAACTTAAAAGTGTTATCATTACTAGTATAGTTCATCATTACTCAATAGAGTATACATAAATAGAGGGCTTGGGGTCAAGTTGATTATTAAATGAGATGATTCTAAAAAATAAAGTTGAGTAGGGAGAGGTGAAATGGAGCAAATTATCTCATACAAAAGAAGTATCAATGGAAGAACTGTTACAATGAACAGAACTTATAATCATCAGAACTGGGTTAAAGAGGCAAGAATATATACATCTAGTTCGGTACAAAGATCTTAACTTACAGAGAAATGGAGGGGTAAAATGTTAAGGGAGGGATTAGAAGGGTGTGTGGATTTGAAAGGCAGTGGTCAGAAGTAAATTAGGTTTCTGAGAAGGGAGAGGAGAGACAGAGAGACACAGAAGGATAACCAGTGGGAGTAAATAGAATGAAGGGATATATACAACTAGTAATCATAACTTTGAATGTGAATTGGATGAACTCAGTCATAAAACAGAAAAAGAAGGATAAAAAAACAGAACCTGACACTGTGTTGTTTATGAAAAACACATTTAAAAATAAGAGATGCACACAGAGTAAAAATAAAGGGTCAAGATAGAATTTGTTATGCTTTAACTGATGTAAAAAAAAGCAGGAGGAGCAAACATGATTTCAGACAAAGTTAAAGTTAAAATAAATTTAAATAAAAGAGATAATCAGGGAAACTACATTATGTTAAAAGATACCATAGATAATAAAGTAATATTAATACTAAATGTGTGTGTATGCAAATGTGTGTATGCACCAAAGGAAACAGCAAAAGTATAATAGTGGGGGAATTCTGCCTCCCCTTCTCAGAACTAGATAAATCTAACCAAAAGAATAAATAAGAAAAAATTCAAGGATATGAATAGAATCTTAGATAAGCCAGATATGATAGACATCTGAAGAGAACTGAATGCAAACAGAAAGAAATATAGCTTTCTTTTTCTCAGTGGTAAATGGCACCTTTAAAGAAGCAACATGGCTTAGTATATAGAGTGCCTGGCTTGGAGTCAGGAAGACATCTTCCTGAGTTCATATCTAGCCTCAGACACTTACTATCTGAATAACCCTTGGCAAGTCACTTAAACCTGTTTGCCTCAATTTCCTCATCTGTACAATAAACTGGAGAAAGAAATGGCAAACCACTCTATAATCATTGTCAGGAAAGCCCCAAATGAGGTAATAAAGAGTCAGGCAGGACTGAAATAATGGAACAATAATAACACATGGCACCTTTACAAAAACTGACCATACATTAAGGCATAAAACTTTTAGTCAAATGCAGAAAAGCAGAAATACTAAATGCATCCTTTTCAGATCATAATGCAATAGAAATTACATTTAAAAAGGATCATGAAACACAAATAAAATTAATTGGAAACTAAATAACCCAATCTTAAAGAATCAGTAGGTCAAAGAACAAGTCACAGAAACAAACAAATAATTTTCTTAAAGAAAATTATAATAATAGGACAACATATTAAGACTTATAGGACACAGCAAAAGCAGTAATCAGAGGAAAATTTACATCAATAAAAGTGAGAAAGAGTAGGTCAATGAATTTGGTATGCAAATTTAAAATCCCACATTAAACATCAAATTGAAAACCCTGAAAATTAATGATGAGATTAATAAAATTGAATGCAAGAAAATAATTTAATTAATAAATAAAACTAGGAACTGGTTTTATAAAATAGATATACCAATAAAATAGATAAACTATTGGTTAATTTGGTTTTTTAAAAGAAGAAAACCAAATCACTAGTATCAAAAATGAAAAGGGTGAATATACCACTAATGAAGATGAAATAAAAGCAATTATTGAGTTATTTTGCCCAATTATATGTCAATATATTTAACAATTTAAGTGAAATAGAAAAGTACTTACAAAAACGTGAATTGTCCAGATTAATAGAAGATGAAATAGATTATCTAAATAAACCTATTTTAGAGAAAGAAATTGAACAGGCAATAAATGAGATTTCTAAGAAAAAAAATCTGTCTGTCTGTCAGACAGACAGACCAAACATTTAAAGATCAACTAATTCCAACATTAAATAAATTATTTAAAATAATAGACAGAGGAATTCTACTAACCTCCTTTTGTAAAACAAATGTGACGCTGATACCTAAAACAGGAAGAGCAAAAACAGAGAAAGAAAATTATAGACCAATTTTATTAACGAATATTGATGCAAAAATCACAAATAAAATACAATCTTGGAAGCTACAACAATATCTCAGCAAGATTGTACAAGAAGGATTTGTACCAGGAATACTGAGTTGGTTCAAAATAAAGAAATTAACATAATTTATTATATCAATAACAAAAGCAACAAAAATCATATGATTATATTAATAGATGCAGAAAAAACTTTTGACAAAACACAACACTCGTTTCCATTAAAAAAAAATTGTAAACATAGGTATAAATGGATTTTCCCTTAAAATCCTAAGACACATCTACCTAAAACCATCAGCAAGCACTATCTGTAATGGGGATAAGCTAGAAGCCTTCCCAATAAGATTAGAAGTGAAACAAGGGTGCCCATTATCACCAATATTACTCAATATTATACTAGAAATTCTAGCAATAGCATTAGGAGAAAAAAAAGAAATTGAAAAAATCATAATGGGCAATGAGGAAATAAAACTATCTCTTTATTGCAGACAATATTATGGTATACTTGCAAAATCCTAGAGATTCAACTAAAAAAAATCAGTTGAAATAACGAACAATTCTAGAAAATTAGCAGGATATAAAATAAACCTAGATAAATCATCAGTATTTTTATATATTACCAACAAAACTCTGCAAGAATAGATAGTATGGGATAGTTCATTTAAAATAACCATAGATAATATTTTTAAAAAGCATAACATGGGAGCATACCTGCCAGGAAAAACCCAAGAACTATATGAACATAATTAGAAAATACTCTTTATACAAATAAAGTCAGATTTAAATGATTGGAGAAATATTCGTTGTTCATGGATGAGCCAAGTCAATATGATAAAAATGACAATTCTACCTAAAATAATCTACTTATTCAGTGCCATTCCAATTAAACTACCAAAAAAAAATATGATACTGAGCTAGAGAAAATGATAACAAAAGAAGAACAAAAGGTCAAAAATATCAAAGGAATTAATGAAAAAAATATAAAGGAAAGAAGTGTAACAATACCAGATCTTAAACTCTATTATAAGGAAGCAATTATCAAAGCTATCTGGTATTGGCTAAGAAATAGAATGGTGGATCAGTATTATAGAGTAAATATGCAATACACAGTACTATAGCCCAGTAACCTTGTGTTCAATAAATATAAAGAATTAAGTTTTTGGGATAAGAATTTACTATTTGGTTAAAAACAATTATTGAGAAACCTGGAAATCAGTCTGGCAGAAATTAGGTATAAACCAACATATTATACTGTTTACTAAAACAAGGTAAAAATGGATACATAAGCTAGATATAACAGGAGATATCATAAGTAAATTAGAAGAACATGAAACATATTACCTATCAGATTTATGGATAGGAGAAGATTTTATGAGTAAAGAAGAAATAGAGAACATTGTGGGGTATAAAGGGGATAATTTTGATTATATTAAATTAAAAAGGTTTGTACTAATAAAAACCAACATAGCCAATATTAGAAGAAAAACAGAAAATTGGAGGAAAATTTTTATAGGCAATTTCTTTTTTATGTTTATTTATTTATTTTTAGTTTTCAACATTCATTTCCACAAAATTTTGAGTTCCAAATTTTCTCCCCATCTCTCCCCTCCCCCTGCCTCAAGATGCCTTGCATTCTGTTTACCCCTTTCCTCAATATGTCCTCCCTTCTATCATATCCCTCCCTTCCCTTCTCCCCATCTTCTCTCTTTTCAAATAGGGCAAGATAGATTTCTATACCCCATTACCTGTATTTCTTATTTTCCAGTTGAATGCAAAAAAAATCCTCAACATTCATTCCTAAAACTTTGAGTTCCAACTTCTCTCCCTTCCTCCCTCCCCATCCATCCCCACTGAGAAGGCAAGCAATTTCAATATAGGCTATATATGTGTCATTTTGCAAAAGACTTCCATAATAGCTATCTTGTGTAAGACTAACTATATTTCCCTCCATCCTAACTTGTCCCCCATTTATTCTATTCTCTCTTTTGACCTTCTCCATCCCCAAAAGTATTGACTTCTAATTACTCCCTCATCCCATTTTTCCTTCCCTTATATCGTCCTCCCCACCCCACTTCTTCTATTCTCCTCTACTTTCCTGTAGTGCAAAATAGATTTTCATACCAAATTGAGTGTGCATGTTATTCCCTCCTTAAGCCAAATGTGATGAGTGTCACTTTTTCCCTCTTACCTCCACCCTTTTCCACTCCACTGAAAGAGCTTTTTCTTGCCTCTTTTATGAGAAATAATTTGCCCCATTCCATTTCTGCCTTTTCCCTCCCAATATATTCCTCTCTTACCCATTAATTTTATTTTTTAGATATCATAAATTCCTATTCAGCACATCTTGTGCTCTCTGGCTTCATATACAGATAGATAGATAGATAGATAGATAGATAGATAGATAGATAGATAGATAGATAGATAGATAGATAGATAGATAGATAGATAGATGTGTGTGTAGGTACATGTATAATCCTCCCAATTGCCCGAATACTGAGAAAAGTTTCAAACATTATCTTTCCATGTAGGAATGTAAACAGTTCAACTTTAGTAAGTCCCTTATAATTTCTCTTTCTTGTTTATCTTTTCATGCTTCTCTTGATTCTTGTGTTTGAAAGTCAGATTTTCTCTTCAGTTCTGGTCTTTTCATCAAGAATGCTTGAAAGTCCTCTATTTCATTGAATTACCATTTTTTCCCCTGAAATATTATACTCAGTTTTGCTGCGTAGATGATTCTTGGTTTTAATCCTAGTTCCTTTGACTTCTGGAATATCCTATTCCAAGCCCTCCTATCCCTTAATGTAGAAGCTGCTAGGTCTTGTGTTATCCTGATTGTATTTCCACAATACTCTAATTGTTTCCTTCTAGCTACTTGCAGTATTTTCTCCATGATCGGGGGACTATGGAATTTGGCTACAATATTCCCAGGAGTTTCTCTTTTTGGGTCTCTTTCAGGAGGTGATTGGTGGATTCTTTCAATATTTATTTTATCCTTTGATTCTGGAATATGAGGGCAGTTTTCCTTGATAATTTCATGAAAGATGATGTCTAGGTTCGTTTTTTGATCATGGCTTTCAGGTAGTCCCATAATTTGTAAATTGTCTCTCCTGGATGTATTTTCCAGGTCAGTTGTTTTTCCAATGAGATAATTCACATTGTCTTCTATTTTTTCATTCTAGTCTTGTAATTTCTTGGTTTCTCATAAAGTCATTAGCCTCCGTCTGTTCCATTCTAATTTTTAAAAAACTGTTTTCTTCAGTGAATTTTTGAGTCTCCTTTTCCATTTTGCTAACTCTGCTTTTTAAAGCATTCTTCTCTTCATTGGCTGTTCGGACCTCTTTTGCCAATTGAGTTAGCCTATTTTTATTTTTTTTATTTTATCATTTTTTTTTAATGTTCTACAATCACTACCATAAGATTTAGATTTTTACCCTCCCAACACCTACTCCCCACCCCCCACCCCAAGACACCATACAATTCTATATAGGATCTGCATATACTTTCCTACCGAATATGTTTTCACTATAGTTATGTTGTATAGATGAACTAAAATAAATGGAAGAAATCATATAACAAATCCAAACATAATACAGACACACACATACACACACAAACATGATCAGTTACATTCTGCAAATGAATTCCATAGTACTTTCTCTGAGTGTGAAAGGCATTTTGTCTTAGAAAACCATTGGGAATTTTTTTTTAAGTTCTTGCATTATAACGAAGTTCCAAGTCTACCATAAAAATCTTTCACACACTGTAGTCATTGCTGTGCATAGAGTTCTCCTGGTTCTGCTCCTTTCACTCAGCATAAGATCATATTCGTCCTTCCAGGCCTCCCTGAAGTCTTCTTGTTCATCATTTCTTATGGCGCAATAGTACTCCATTACATTCATATACCATAATTTCCCCAGTTGATGGGCATCCCCTTGATTTCCAGTTTTGGGCAACTGCAAAGAGTGCTGCTATAAATGTTTTGTACATGTGGGACCCTTTCCTATTTTTATTATCTCTTGGGGATACAGTCCTAGAAGTGATATTGCTGGGTCAAAGGGTATGCACATTTTTGTAGCCCTTTAGGCATAGTTCCAAACTGCTCTCCAGAATGGTTGGATGAGCTCACAGCTCCACCAACAATTAATTAGTGTTCCAACCCTCCCACATTCTCTTCAGCATTTATCATTTTCCTGTTCTGTCATGTTTGCCAATCTTACAGGTGTGATGTTTTGATCTCAGAGTTGTTTTGATTTGCATCTCTCTAATCAAAAGTGATTTAGAGCATTTTTTCATATGATCTATAGATATCTTTAATTTCTTCCTCTGAAAATTGCCTGTTCATATCCTTTGACCATTTATTAATTGGGGAATGATTTGCATAGTTGTACATTTGACACAGTTCTCTATATAGTCTAGAAATGAGGCCTTTATCCCCAAGATTAGCTATAAAAATTCTTTTCCAATTTACTACCTCCCTCTGAATTTTGGTTGCATTGGGTTTCATTGTGCAAAATCTTTTCAGCTTAATGTAATCAAAATTATCCATCTAGCATTTCATAATGCTTTCTATCTCTTCTTTAGTAAAAAAATTCTTCCTTTCTCCATAAATTTGATAAATACACTATTCCTTGCTCCTCCAGTTTGTCCATGGTATTAATCTTTATACCTAATTGTCTATCCATTTGGACTTTATTCTTGTGTACAGTGTCAGGCATGAGTCTATGCCTAGTTTCCACCACACTGTTAACCAGTTCCCAGCAACTTTTGTCAAACAGCGAGTTCTTATCCCAGAAACTGGGGTCCTTGGGTTTATCAAACAGGAGGTTGCTATATTCCTTGCCTACTGTATCTTGAGTGCTAAGTCTATTCCACTTGTCTACCCTTTTGTTTCTTAGCCAGTACCAAGTGGTTTTGATAATTGCTGCTTTATAGTACAATTTTAGATCTGGTAGTGCTAGGCCACTTTCCCTAGCATTTTTTCATTAGTTCCTTTGATGAGTTAACCTATTTTTAAAGGTGTTATTTTCTTCAGCATTTTGGGGGGTGGGTCTCCTTTAGCAAGCTGCTGACTTGCTTTTCATGATTTTCTTGTATCACTCTCATTTCTTTTCCCAATTTTTCCTTCACCTCTCTTACTTGATTTTCAAAATCCTTTTTGAGCTCTTCCATGGCCTGAGACCATTCCATATTTATTTTGAAGGTTTTGGATGTAGAAACCTTGACTTTTAGGTCTTCCTCTGATGTGATGGTATGCATTGTTTGTCCTCATCTGAAAGGATGGAAGAAAATATCTGTTCACCAAGAAAGTAGCCTTCTACCATCTTATTTTTTTCCCTGTTTTTGGGCATTTTCCCAGTCAGTTACTTGACTTTTGAGTCCTTTGTTGAGAGGAGGGTATACTCTGGGGACCTGTAAGTTCTCAAATCCTTCAAGGTGGCACAATCAAGGGAGAGGAGTTTACTCTTCTCCTGGCTTGTGCTCTGGTCTGGGAGCAACCACAAGCACTCTTTTCTTCCCTGGATCTGTGAGTAGAATTCCCTCTCTAGAGCCTCCACCAACTCCACCAAGCCACTCAGAGCTCCTCCTCACCCCAGGGCTGCCACTCAGGACTGAGTGCCAGACCAGCCTGGCCATTCCCCCAGGGGCTTTAGGCTGAGGGCTCCTAAAATGTATGCTGTGCCACAGCAACTGCTGCCACACTGGGCCTCCAGAGGCAGATTGCATTCCCTTCTCATGCAGGTAAAAGAGCTTTCTCACTGACCTTTGAAGCTGCCTTTGGGTTGAGGGATCTGGGAACTGCAGCTGCTGCCAGGGATTCTGTGTGCCCTGAGGCCTGCTCCAGTCCTGTCCCTGCCACCTGGCCAAGGCTGGGCTGTGCTGTGCTCCATTCCCAGAGTGATAGACCTTTCTTGTCAGCCTTCCAGATGCCCTGGGCTACAAATCTCTCTCATTCTGTTATTTTGTGGCTTCCGCTGCTCTAGAAATTGTTTGGAGTCATTTTTTACAGATATTTTATGAGCTATGGTGGGGGGGAGCTTCTACAGGTCCATCCTTCTACTCTGCCATCTTGACTCTGCCCCCCTTTATAAACAATTTCTTGAATAAAGGCCTCACATCTCAAATATATAAAGAACTGAGTTAATTTTTAAAGAATATGAGTCTTTCCCCAGTTGATGAATGTTCAAAAGATATTAATAGGCAGTTGTTAGAAAAAGAAATCAAAGATATATATATATAGTAGGCATATGAAAAAATGCTTTGAATTATTATTGATTAGAGAAATGCAAATTCAAACAACTTTGAGGTACCATCTTACACCTATCAAATTGGCTAAAATGAAAGAAGGGAAAAATGACAAATGTTGGAGGGAATGTGGAAAAATTGGGAATCAGGATTCTAATACATTGTTGATGGAACTGTGAGCTCATCCAACCATTTTGGAGAGCAATCTGGAATCATGCCCAAAGAGTTACAAAACTGTGTATATACACCTTGACTCAGCAATACTACTATTAGATTTGTTTTCCAAGGTTATCAGGAGAAAAGCAAAAGAGACTATATGATCTTAAATATTTATAGCATCTTTCTTTATGGAGGCGATGAACTGGAAACTGAGAAGATGCTCATCAATTGGGGAATGGCTGAATAAGTTGTGGTATATAATTGTGATAGAATACTACTGTGCTGTAAGAAATAATGAGTTGGTTGATTTTAGAAAAACATGGAAAAACTTGCATGAAATAATGAAGAGTGAAACAGGCAATGTATCCAGTAACAGTAATATTATTCAAAGAGTAACTGTGAATGACTAAGCTATTCTGAGTAATATGAATATTCAAATCAACTACAGAGGACTTATGAAGGAATATGCTATCCACCACCAGAAAAAGAGCTAATATATGGATGCACTGTATGCCTTCACATATAAATTTGTGTAATGGTGGCTTTCTTTAGTGCAGGATTGGGAGGAATGGAGGGAGATATAACAATAAAATAAATATTTGTTTTAAAGGAGAGAGACCCAAGAATGTGTATCTGGCCACAAGTGGAGTAGTCATTGCCAATATTATTCTTTCGGGCCTGCACTTTTCATTCTCCATCCACTGTTGAAAGCCAAACTTAAGTATAGGCCCCCAGTCTTCCCTGACCAACACCTAAACCTTTCCTACCTCAGATGTCATATGGCACTCTCTGTATTCTTCTCTAATGTACTAATCATGACATACTCTTGTTATTTGAATGTGTCACATGCCCCCTACCAGATTTTAAACTCTATAAGGTCAAGAACCCTGCCTTTTATCTTTTATTTAAACATATCTCTTCTCTAGTATCTAGTAGAGTTATACATTCAGTAGGTGCTTAGCAAGTGTTTGGTAAATTAAATACTTAGCACCCTGCAGATAAGCAAGGATTTATTGTCTGCTATGTGAACAAGACACTAAACCTAAGGAACACAGAGCAAAAAGATAAAGAGGTAGATAGAAGATTAGGTCCAACAGCTTTTTTCTCATACAAAAGAACTCATCATGAAGCCATTTCACATACCAGGTGATTTCATAGCATGAGAGCAGTCTCAGGAGTGAGGATGCAGTGTACATATGTGAACACTACACCTAGGTTTTCTCTTCCCTCCTGCTATGACTTGGACACAAAACCCAGGGACATTAATAAGAAGCACTAATAGTGCCAGAGATGGAGAACCTGCAGCCTTCTGTAGTCAGAAGGGGTCTTGAGTCTTGGATCTGGTACTTACAAGTTTAACTTAAGAGAGTTCTGTTGGCTATTTCCCTAACCCTGATCAATTCTAAGGACCAGGCATGTTCGAGTCTGCATTTGTTCTGGAAGTTTTACACTCTACTCAAGAGCAGAGGGTGCTTAGGGAAATACCCAAGTTTTTTTATGATTCTCAGAGCCGACTATCTCTGTCTCCTAGCTCTACCCCTCTGCAAATCATTGGAGAAATCTGCACCACAGCACTCCTAGAGTAATGAACTAATTGAGTCGTAGATTAGCCCCTATCATTCCAAATCCAATAGTCTATTGTCTTAGTCCCTCTGGGACACTGCCTATATCCCTTGATGCTGAGTTTCGATGGACAATAATCACAAAAGCAAAGCATAATGGATCTGGCGGGGCATGATTTGACTATATACAATGCTTTATTCCTTGTAATAAAACAAAAGGAATAAAATCAAATATATTAAAAACAACCACCATGGGCCCATGACTCTTGCCCATCTCAGACGGTCCCTAACTAGTTGGATACATACCAAACCCAGGAGCTCTGGGAACACATTTCAAGTGCTTACACTTATTTTCCAGTCTACAGCTACAAGGATCTAGTTACTACTCTGAGTGCTGCAACTAGCAATTGCTCCCTGTGCCACTCTACTCACAGTCTTCTGGAGGGGTTATGTTGCAAGCAGTGGGATCTGGGGCACTGATTTCTCCTTTGGCTACTTTTCTTCCATCACTCTTCTGTTGCTAATTGGGGCCTCTGATTCTGCCTTCCAACTGCTTTTGGTTGGAGTTGAGTCAACTGCTCGGTCATATGGGGCCCCCAACCACTCCTTCTTCTTGCTAGTAGAGCAATGAAGTAAGTCAGCCAGGGCAGGCTCTGGCACTAAGAGTGACTCCTCCTAGGCCTGCCATTCTTCTCTCTAGTCCTTCATTTCTCAAATATTTGCTAGGCCAAATCCTACAATCAATTAAACCCCAGCCCTTTGTCAATTTTCCTATTTATGCCTCCCTTCAGAAGCTTTAGGTGTAGGATCAGCTCTAAGACATGAGACCATGGCGGTTTTCTTTCCTCCTCTCCCATCCCCATTAGAGCACAGCATAGACTATCTGTATGGTCCTGGGTAGATTATTTACCATTTCCAAACTTTTTTACCTCCTCACTCAAAAGCAGATAATGATACTCTGAACAATGGACCTCAAAGGGTGATTGTGAGGTCCTTTTTAAACTTTAAGGTGCTATAGGAATATGAGTTGTTATTATTATTGTAAAGAAAGTAGAGGCATATCTGAGAAAGAAGCCCAGGCTCCCAGCTCAATCAGTTCAGCATAATAAAGAAATGTGAAGACTAGTTTTGCCTCAGCCTGAGTCGAGTCGCACCAGTGGTTAAGGTCTCAGTTCATTTGCTTGTCATGGGTTTAACCCCTTGGGCTCTGGAAGCCAGGCTGGCTTCTGGTTGACTCTCTCCATCCCCAGAGGCTCTCTTCCAATGTGGTAGTCACTGTATAAGAAGCTATTTCCTCCTTGAGGCCCAGAGACATTAGGGAACACTATGTTTCAAGACTTGGCCAATACAGCCAAGGAGGGTTGATTTCATACTTCACTTACTCCATCTTGCTCTGTGGAGCTATTTCCCATTCCTTCCTCATTCACAATTTTCTCTCTCCATCCTCCACTGACCCAGTCCTCAGCTAATACTCAAAGCCATTTTTTTCTCCCCATCCACATGCTGAATGGCATTATTACCATTGTCTTTCTGTCTATCTTTTTGCAACTAGTCCATTTGTCTGTCTTGTCCCCTTGGTGATAATACTTAGACTCTTGGGTGTACGTGATAGGACTGGACACCGGTTTTTTCTCTCACTCACAACTTGGGGAGGCTTTACTTAAAAGCAGTTAAAGCTGCTGCTCCTGGGACCTGATTAGTCCCAACTGCCTTGATGGTTCCCGTTCATATAGGCCTAGATGCATAAACAAAATCTCAGCCACATGCAATCTGAGCCTCAGACTTGGTAGGTGCTTTTGCTTGGGCCCATTTTCAGATGGAAATGAATGGGGTGCTGCAGCCGGAAAAGCCAAGTGCCACCAAATCCTTGTTGCAACTTGGCTCTGGGCATTTCCTTTGGCTAAACTCCAGGCTTGGAATGCTCCCCCTCTTCTGCTCTGATTATTGACCTTTCTGGCTGCCTTTAAATCCCATCTAAAATTCCATCTTCTACAGGAAGCCTTCCTCAACGCCTCTTATTTCCTTTGCCTTCTCACTGTTATTTCCTATTTATAGCTTGTTTTGTGTATATTAGTCTTCATCTCGTCTCCCTGATTGGATTTTAAGCTCCTTGAGGTCAGAGACTGTCTTTTTGCCCCTTTGTGTATCTCAGTAGGGATACAAATACCTGGCACATAGTAAATGCTTAATAAATATTTATTGAATTGAATATACTTGCCGTGTTAAGGCACAGAAAACTTCCCTTTGTAAATGTTCGATGATTGAGTGTCTTCTTTTGTCCACAGACTGAAAACCTGAACTAAGAAGGTGTTGGCTTAAGAACTTCAACTCTAACTGTGAGTATCTCTGTCATACACCAAGACTGAGTCCTAACTCTGCCTGTGGATTAATAGGTGATGCTGGACAAGTCACTTCCCCTTGCCCTCTGTTTCCTCATTTTGTAAAGTGGGCAGGTTAAAGTGGAATACAGGATCATAGCTTTAGAGGCCTTAGAGATTATCTCAGTTCCCTCATTGTACAGATGAGAAAACCAAGGTCCAACCAAAAATCATACCAGCAGTAAACAACTGAGTCAACTCTCAATCCCGGATATTCTGACATCAAATCCAGTCAATTTTCTTTTTTTTTTATTTTTAGATTTTGACTTTCATTTCCACAAAATCTTGAGTTTCAATTTTTCTCCCCATCTCTCCCCTCCCCCCCACCCTATAATACCTTGCATTCTGATTACCCCTTCCATCAATGTGCCCTCCCTTCTATAACACCCCACCCTTCCCTTATCCCCATCTTCTCTCTTTTCTTGAAGGGCAAGATAGATTTCTATACCTTGTTACCTGTATTTCTTATTTCCCAGTTACATGCAGCAACAATTCTCAACATTTATTTCTAATACTCTGACTTCCAACTTCTCTTCTTTCCTCCCTCCCCATTTATCCCCGCTGAGAAGGCAAGCAATTCAATATAGGCTATATATGTGTCGTTTTGCACAAGACTTCCAAAATAGTCATGTTATGTAAGACTAACTTTGTTGCCCTCCATCCTCCCCTTTCTCCCCTTTATTCTATTCTCTCATTTGACCTTATTCCTTCCCAAAAGTGTTTAATTCTAGTTACTCCCTTTTCCCATTTGCCTTCCCTTCTATTGTCCCCCTCACCCCACTTGTTCCCTTCTCCCCTACTTTCCTACAGTGTAAGATAGATTAACATACCACCAAATTGAGTGAGCATGTTATTTCCTCCTTAAGCCATATGTGAAGAAAGTAAACTTCGCTTTTCCCTTCTCACCTCCTCCCTTTTCTCCTCCATTAAAAAAGCTTTTTCTTGCCTCTTTTATGAGTGATAATTTGGCCCCATTCCATTTCTCCCTTTCTCCTCCCAATATATTCTTCTCTCACCCCTTAATTTTACTTTTTTATAGATATCATCCCTTCTGATTCAACTCAACCTGTGCTCTCTGTCTATATGTATGTGTGTATGTGTGTGTGTGTGTATGTATAATCCCTCCACCTACCCAAATACTGAGAAAAGTCTCAAGAGTTATAAATATTATCTTTCCATGTAAGAATGAAAACAGTTCAGCTTTAGGAATTCCTTTATGATTTTTCTTTCCTGTTTACCTTTTCATGCTTCTCTTGATTCTTCTTCACCCCCTCCATTGTTTCTTTTAATTATTTTTTTAATAAAAATTTATTTATTTAACTTTTTGCATTCATTTTCACAAAATTTTGGGTTCCAAATTTTCTCCACTTTTATCCCCTCCCCAATACACCGAGCAATCTAATTTTCCCTATCACCAATCTGCCCTCTCTTCTATCATCCCTCCCTTCTCTTGTCCCCATCTTCTCTTATGTCCTGTAGGGCCAGATGACTTTCTATTCCCCATTACCTGTATATGCCCCGACCTCCACGTCTTTCCCTGATGGTAAGAATAGTTCCTCGTCATCAGAATTGAAAGGCAGGAACATCTGCACCCCATTAAAGTAGCTCTCTATGGTCTTATTTTGCTTCCTTTTTCTGGGCACTTTCCCAGCCAGTTACTTGACTTCTGAGATTCCTCTCCACCCCCACCTAGATCCGCCCAGCTAGTACTTGGGGTCTGAGATTCAAAAGGGCTTTCAGGGGCAGGAGTGGCTGCTATTCAATGTGAGCTTAAGTTCTGGTGCTTGGGTGGGGGCAGGGCCACCTCCCAGGCTCAGCTCCCTCAGGGAGTTTGTGCAGAGACCTGAACTTCTGCCTGCCTGCCTGCTCAGGGAGTCCCGGGCTGCCACCGCTGCCTCTGCCACTGCCCCTGCCACTGCCTCCGCCGCTTCCTCCCAAGGGGCCCCGAGTCACAGAGACACCCTGCTCCCCTCTCAGCCAGCGCAGACGTCTCTCTCACTGACCTGTAGTGTCTGTAGGCGGAGGGACCTTCTCAGCCACCGGAGATTCCATCCCTGAAGCCTGCTCGGATTTGCTTCTCTGGGGCCGCCTGGCCAGGGCAGTGCAGGGGTGGGCTCTGCTTTCCAGGGCTCCACAGACCCTGGGGACAGCTCTCCAGGGCTCTCTGGAATGGAAATCTTTTCCACCGTGTTTCTGCGTGCCTTGCAGTGATCCAGAATTTCTGGGGAATTCTTCTTGCAGGAAATATATGGGCTGTGGGTTCAGAGCCAGCATACGTGAGTCTCTCTACTCCACCATCTTGGCTCCACCCCACTTCTCTTGATTCTTGTGTTTGAAAGTCAAATTTTCTCTTCAAGCAAGAATGCTTGAAAGTCCTCTATTTCACTGAAAGACCATTTTTCCCCTGAGGTATTATACTCAGTTTTGCTGGTTAGGTTATTCTTGGTTTTAATCCCAGTTCCTTTGACTTCTGGAATATCCTATTCCAAGCCCTTCAATCCCTTAATGTAGAAGCTGCCAGATCCTGTATTATCCTGATTGTATTTCCACAGTACTTGAACTGTTTCTTTCTAGCTGCTTGCAGTATTTTCTCCTTGACCTGGGAACTCTGAAATTTGGTCACAATATTCCTAGGAGTTTCTCTTTTTGGTTCTCTTTTAGGAGGTGATCAGTGTATTCTTTCTATATTTATTTTGCCCTCTGGTTCTAGAATATGAGGGCAGTTTTCCTTGATAATTTCATGAAAGATGATGTCTAGGCTCTTTTTTCGATCATGGCTTTCAGGTAGTCCCATAATTTTTAAATTGTCTCTCCTGGATCTGTTTTCCAGGTCAGTTGTTTTTCCAATGAGGTATTTTGCATTATCTTCTATTTTTTCATTCTTTTGGTTTTGTTTTGTAATTTCTTGGTTTATCCTAAAGTCATTAGCCTTCCTCAGCTTCACTCTCATTTTTAGAGAACTATTTTCTTTAGTGAGCTTTTGAACCTCCTTTTCCATTTGGCTAATTCTGCTTTTTAAAGTCTTCTCCTCATTGGCTTTTTGCACCTCTTTTTCAAATTGAGTTAGCCTGTTTTTGAAGGTATTATTTTCTTCACCTTTTTTTGGCATCTACTTTAGCAAGTTGTTGACTCACATTTCAAGCTCTTCTATGGCCAGAGCCCATTGCATATTTTGGAGGTACTTGATGCAGAAGCTTTGACTTCCTCTGACAGTATGCATTGTTCTTCCTCATCTGAAAGGATGGAAGAAAATACCTGTTCACCAAGAAAGTAACTTCCATGGTCTTATTTTTTTCCCTTTTTTGGGGCATTTTCCCAGCGAGTTATTTGACTTCTGAATTCTTTGCCAAGAGGAGGGTCCTAGTGCTCCTCCTCTCCCCAGGACCATGCTCAGGGCTGAGGTTTAGATCAGCTGCTCAATGCCCCCAGGGGCTTTAGGCCAAGTGCTTCACAGATGGACACTGCAGATGCCACCACCATTGCCACTGCTACCACCACAGCCTGGGGTCAGTGCTGGGGGTGGTGAGGGTAGGGGGGGCTCTGCTGTCCTCTCACCTAGTTAGGAAAGCCCTCTCACTGACCATTGAAGCTTTCTTGGGAGTTTGTGGGTTGAGGGATCTGAGACCCTTCCTGCTAGGGTTCTGCCCAGAGGCCTGTTCCAGTCCTCCAGTCAATTTTCCATTGAAAAAGACACACCATCTCCTGACTACAGGCATTTCTACTGGCTGTCTGCATCCCTACAATGTTCTCCTTCCTCATCCCTGCTAAGTTCCAGCTAAAATCTCATCTTCAAGAGGAAGCCTGTCCTGATTGTCCTTAATTCTAGTGCCTTCCCTCTGTTGATTAGCTCCAATTTATTCTTTATATAGCTGTTTTCATATGGTTGAGTTCCTTGAGAATATGGACTGTCTTTTATCTTTCTTTGTATCCTCAGCACTTAGTGATATCTCTGGCTCATAGCAGGCACTTAATAAATATTGATTAACTGACTCTGCATGTCCTTTCCAAGTTTATCATTCTATTATTTCTATGATATTTCTGATTTCTTCCTTCTCTCTCCCTCTAAATGTGGTTGTATCCTAGTCTCACTTAAATTATTTTGCATAAATTGATGTTCCCTAAGGAAAGGCACCCACCTAGAATTGTTGGAATAGAGAATCAGAGAGATAAAGCCAATCACTTCTTCTGCAGAAAGGAACCTCCCCCCAACTACAGAAGCTGCCTCTGAACTACTTTGTCTGATGAGAATATCAGTATTTCTTCCTGAGTTTCGCATCTCCTCATAGACTGTCAGAGGTCATCTAGGTTAATGGAAGGATTACATTTTGAACTTAAGTTTCCTAATTCCCACTGGGAATGGTTTTCCACTGCTCATTTTCCTCCTCTTCCCATTTTCTGATCTTTGATTTCTCCTTCTTTCTTTTCCTCCCCCTTTTCTTTTCTTTCCTCAGCTAGTAAAAAGAATACTAGAATCAGAGCATCTGGGTTTAAATAGTGACTATGTGACCTCCATCTTCTCTTATCCTCCATGTCCTCATCTGCAAATTAATGGAATTAGGCTAGATGTCTCAAAGATTCCTTCCAACTTCAGATCTTGTGTTTTTCTTCCTCTGTACCACTACCCGTTATCCATTTTATGTCACTGTGTTCAATTCAGCAAGGATTTAGGGAACATTCTACTGTGGAGCCAAACCAGTGTCCATGGGCTGAGATGGACACACAAGATTTCTGCCCTCATATTGTTCTCAATTTTCTTGGGGAGATCAGACAAAAAAATAAAACTGGTAATATATAAGACAAATGTCCAGATGAGCAATACAAACCTTCCCTCCTCCTTCCCCCTCCCCTTATAATGCCAGAGTACTGAGTCAGAGCTAACACAAGGCATGAGTAGGAGCTCACTGCAAAAGATAGGAATAGCATTTACAATGTGAGAAGATGTGAAAAACAGCTAGTTATGGGATTCTTTGTGGTTTGGCCTCAGGCCTCATCTAGAGCCCTCCTGGCCCCTGGCTCTTCTTTCACATCCCTTTCCTCCCCCTCTCTCCACCCCCAATCATCTCCTCCTCACTGCCAGAGATGAGCTAAAGGGTGTTGGTAAAGCCCAGAAGTCTTTCTTACAAAGAAAAGAATTGGTAGATTGAGATCCCTTGGGTTCTTGGATGGAGAAAGGCATGGGAGGAGTGGGATTTCAAATTGCCTTTCCATTGTCTTGGGAAACCTCTTCCTGCAAACAGAAAAGTCAGCAATCTGCACCCCATCACCACACCACACCCCACCTCCAATCAGGGCCTTACCTTTCTCTCCCCCAGGCCCAGCACATTTTGAACTAATTGAATCATGGATTTGCTAATGGAGCTTCCATTAAGAGTGTGGGGTCCCAAAGGAAAATCTCTTGAAGAGAAGCCAGGAAGACTCAGTATCTAGCTCAGCCCACTTCTGTACCACCACTCCCAGTCCATCCCAGCCAAGCTGAGTACCAAGCGCCATGCCTGGATTGGACCCGAATTGTCCCGGCCATTGGATGCTCATGTCCCTCTTTGAGAGAACAGCTTTCACAGGCTTGGAGGGCTTTGAGTTAGAAGGAAGTTTACAAACCATCTAGTTCAGCTTCTTCTTTTAAAATCCTCTATTTGGCATTTGGCATTTAAAACCTTTTACAACCTTCCTATCTTTTCGGGCTTCTTTCGTTTTATTCTCCTCTGTGTGTTCTATAGGGCAACTAAGTGGCGTAGTGAATAGAGTGCCAGGCCTGGAGTCAGGAAGACCTGAGTTTGAATCCATCCTCAGACACTGCCTAGTGTGTGACCCTGGGCAAGTCACTTAACCCTGTTTGCCTCAGTTTCCTTATCTGTAAAATGAGCAGGAGAAGGAAAGGGCAAACAACTCCAGTATCTTTGCTAAGATAACCCCAAATGGAATCACAAAGAGT
Source organism: Bettongia penicillata ogilbyi (assembly GCA_023548195.1). Taxonomy (NCBI): domain Eukaryota; kingdom Metazoa; phylum Chordata; class Mammalia; order Diprotodontia; family Potoroidae; genus Bettongia; species Bettongia penicillata. Next base: position 5,608,924 of record JAJHZJ010000570.1, read on the forward strand.
CAGACGTAACTGAAAACACATGAACAATAACATGTCTTCTATGGTTCATCAGTCCTAGACTTTTTACCTATTCTTTTCACACACTCCATCTCTCAACTCGATGCCTTTTCACTGTTTGTCCCCTGCTTGGAATGGTCTCCTTCACGGTTTCCCTGGCTCTCTTCAAGACTTACCTCAAATCCCACCTTCTTTTTTCCTGGGCACTCCAGTTCCCTTAACACACACACACACACACAAGCACACAAGCGCGCACACACACACACACACACACACTGCTAGGACCTATGCTCGGATTACCTCCCCTTTCCACGGTCTATAACTTCTAAGTCCACAGCTGTTTGAAATTCTCTCCCCCGTTACATAGGAACTTCCTGAGGACAGGGACTCTTTCTTGCCCTCTTTGTATCCACAGCGCCTGGCCCAGAGTGATTAATAAATACATACTGATTAATTGATTGAATGATAAAGATGAGGAAATGGAGGCCCAGAGCAGGGGAAGTGGTGCAGAACTTAGTACTGTGATCCCCCCAAAAAACCTGTGGTTTTGTCATTGTAACTTTCTTCTAAGAAACAAAAGTTAATTATAAATAATGGCATTTCTTCCAGTTCTCCTGGAAGATCAAACAAGTCAGAGACTTCAGAGCTCTGACGAACACACTGACCAGCGATGCTTCCACAGTCGATGATGAAGCATCCTGCCCCCTGACTGAGAAGTGGGGGCCTCAGGAGGCAGAACAAGATCCTTTTTTTCAACTTGATGAATGTAGAAATTTATTTTACTTGCATATTAGTGTGCATATTTATTACAAGGATTTTTTTTTCCATTTTTTAAAGAGAGGAAATGGCAGGGAGAGAAAATGGATTTTTTTCTTCCCTGGAACAAATTAAATGTTTTTAAAGCCATCAGGGACTATTTTACTCATCTGGGAGTAAAGTAAGGCACAGAACACTTGGCTGACTCTTTGTAAGTTGCTGCCAGTCTAGGCAGGGACCAGAATTCAGGTCTCCTGTCTATGCCTACTTAGCTTTCTTTCCATGCTGCCCATGGTCACAATTAGGGTAAAGAATAATGGTTGTTTAGACAGAAGTTGGCCAAAGGATCCATCTTGTTGTGGGATTAGAGAGAGAAGTTTATCACTAAGACTATAAGTTGTATATAGAGCTGTGACTGAGGGGCAGGAGCTGATTTGGTCAGATAATCATGATGAATATGTGTTTACTCCCTCTGAAATGTCCTATAGACCTCAAGTCCCACATAGTATCTCCAGAGAGATCTTTATCTGCATCTGATCCACATTTGTAGTCATTCTGACCATATACCATTATGAACATCCATTAGTGTGTGTGTTTATGTATGTATAGAACCTGTAATTCACAGTTCCTAAGATCCTTCCTCTCTCTTTTCTGCCCCATGACATCTTTTAAACTTTTCTTTCCTTATGGATTTCCCAAGAAATAACAGATAATTGTTTTGATGAGAAATGTATTCCAGTGCTTAGTATGGAGCCTCTGGTATATCATAGGCACTTAATAAGTGCTTATTGACTGACTGACTGGGGACACTGAGAAGTTGTGACTTGCCACAGCCACATAGCCAGGATGCATCAGAAGCAGAACTTGGACCCAGATCTTTTTGACTCTGAGACCAGCTCTCTACCCATTAATATCATGGCCATTAAAATCATAAGACATCAACTTCGAGATGGAAGGGATATCAGAAATTGTATAGCCCCCTCACTTTACAGATGAGGAAACTGAGGCCCAGAAGGGTTACCTAATTTTCCCAGGGTCACCTAGGCAGTAAGTGGCAAAGCTTTAAACCAAGCTCCTTAGCCACCAGTCATCATCTCACTAGACCGAAAACTGTTTCTCCTTTCTATAGCACTTTAAGATTAACAGAGCACTGTCCTGGAGCCCACCTTGTGAAAGGAACAGGACCGGCAGTAATGTTCCCATTTTACAGAGGAGGAAACTCAAGACTGTCAACTGCTTGCCTTAGGGTGACCAAGTTGTTATGTGTCAGAGCCAAGCCTCCAGTCTAGGACTTCCGTTTCTGAGAGCAGAATTCTTTCTACTTTACTAAGCTGCTCTGTGGTAGAAGGGGAACAGTGGGGAGAAAAGCAGTTTTAGGAACCCTGACAGGCAGCCTGAGGAGTCTGAAAAGTCGATGATTCACATGTAAAAATAAAGTCTCTGAGGGGGGCTCACTTTCACCTTAGAGAGGGAAGGCTCTGGGGGGGTTGCTGCTAATCTGGTGTTTCCCTGTTCTCCAGCAAGAATTCTGGCTGACTTCTGAAAGTCTGCCAAGCTGTACCCAGCAGTGCCAGGCCCAGCAAGCCCTGGCTGTAGCTGCCAGCTACAGGGCAGCCTGTCCTCCTGGGCATAGGGAGAGAAACTTCTGGTGAGACTTCTGTCAGGACAAGCCATCATGTGTGGTAGCCAAACTGTGTCATCAATCAAGAGGACAAACTTCTGAGGAAAAGAGTCCTGGGCATCAGTTGAGGGGGGCGGGTTTAAGAAAGAGAGGCAGAGAGCAAGAGACACTCGGGAGGGAAAAGTTTCCAAGCTGGTGGCTTTCTGCAGCCCTGGGTAAACTGAGAGCAAAGGGAGTGAGGTGAGAAGGTAAAGGAGAGCTTGTTTCATGATGGTGCAGAATTCTCCAAAGGCCGTGGAGCTCTCTCAGACCTCCCTTCTGCTTGGCAGCTGCCCTGGCCCCACCCCTGACAAGGCTCTAGCAAATTTAGCTGGTGTTGAGAGTAGGTAGGGGACCAGGCAGGACCAAGGATGCCATGCCACAAACTGAGGATTATCGCTCCATTACAACCTAGCGATGACCACGATGATAAATGACAGAACTGCTAAAAGCCTGCTTATTGGGATGACCCAGGACAAAGGTGCCAAAAGAAAGGAGGTGTATGTTTGGGGAAACGGGAAGGGGCCTTAGAAATCTGGCTCTTCCCCTGTGGCTAGGACTGGACTTTTCCAGAGGGAATTTTAATTTGTTTTTTAATAACAATTTCATGGATATCTTTTGCTCTCCAATCACCTACACTTTCACCTACATTACAATCATTAGATTATAAACTCCTTGTGGGCAGGGACTACTTTTTGTTTTTCCAGCTCTTTATAGAGTGACTGGCACATAGTAAGTGACTAATAAATGTTTATTGATGATTTTTCCATTAATCCCTCCTAACAACCTCTCTCTTTCCAAGCCCAGCACCATCTCTCATAACAAAGGATCAAAACAAGGGGGTATGGTGGGAAAAGAAGCTTAGTAAAATTAACCAACAGATCAAAATAAAAAGTCTGAAACTTATACAGTGTTCCACACCCATAGTCCCCCACCTCTGCAGAGGAGGGTAGGGGGAGAGAAGCCTCCTTATATTTCTTCCTTGGTGCCAAATTTGGTCAGAATTTCATCATAATTTCACAGAATTCAATTTCTTTTATTTTCTTTTTAAAATTCTATTCAACAAACATAGGTTTCCTATGTTCTAGGTGATATCCTGGGGGCTAGAGATCCAACACCAAAATAGTCTCTGCCCTTGAGAATTTTACATTTTCCTGGAGGAATGTAAGATTTCAGAACTTCAGAATGGAGGGCATGAGCAATAGCATTCACCTAAGAAAACTTTTTATTGATATATTTTATTTTTTACATCACCAGAATTTTTCCCAATTTCTTTCTCCCTTCCTCTCTCAGACAGCTCTTAAATAATATTTTAAAGAAAAATAATGTAAGAGAAATAAAAGAAAAAAATCAGCAAAACTCCATTAATATATTGGGGAAAGGTATGAAAATATATGCAATGTTCATGTACAATCTATATCAAATTGCTTGCTTTCTCAAGAGGTGCTGTGAGAGGAGGAAAAGGGGAAGAGAATTTGGACCTCAATATTTTAAATTTTAAATATTTTAAATATTTTAATATTTAAAAATTTTAAATATTTTAAAAAACAAAAGTTTAAAATTTTTTGTTTACATGTAATGCTCAATTTCCTCTCCCTCCATTCCCCACCTCCAAAAACATGATCAGATCAAGCTCAGTAAATACTAGACATATTCAAATGATTGGGAAGGGAGTCATTCCCTAGATGACATGCGGAGAAGAAAGATGGTCATTGTGGTACAGTCAGGGTAGATGGCAGACACCTGGCCCTTGTATCACCTGGTATCTTTGTCTACTTGTACTATTTTAAATTCCAGATCCCCCAACACCCCTCAGAGAGCTGCCTTTTCTAGACACAGGCCAGAGATGCTCCCTCTCTCTCACCACCCCCACCCTCTAGTCTTCTGCCCCCAAACTGCCATACCAGCAATTTTCTCAGCCGCTTAAAAGGCCATCAAGACAGAATCAAACTGCCTGAACATGCTAAACCCAAATGCTTATGGAACGGAGCCCAGAGCATGATGCTAAATTGGATTCTATCAAATCAACATCAGCTGCCTGCAATCCGGCTGATAATGAATGGATCCCAACCACTGCGTTCATCGGGTACAAGGAAATGACTAAGAAATATGTTCCAAGTCAGGTGGGAAGAGTGAGCAGCACGGTGAGGGGACGAACCCCGGGTTAGAAGGGGCTGCGTGTTTCCTTTCTTATTCTCATTTTTATTCTCCTTTCCTAGCAGATGTAAAGTAGGGAGGAATGGATGCTATTCTCTCTACTTATAAATGCAGAAGCTGGGGAGCAGAAATGTCATAATAATGACACAGGACATACAATAAGAATACCTGGCCTTTAGAGAGTGTTCTGGGGTTTCTAAAGCATTTTACATGTACTATCTTACTTGATCATCCCAATAACCCTGTGAAGTAGGTGCTGTTAGTATCCCCATTTTTACAGATAAGGAAACTGAGGCTAAGAAAAGAAACTGTGTGCTCAGAGTCACACAGCCAGAAAATGTATGTGACAGGATTTGAACTCATTTCGTCTTGACTCCAAGTCTGAAGGTGCCACCTAAGAGGGACTGGGGAAAAAGGATGGAGGAGAGAGCATGGCCCCAGAAATGGTTGTTGCCATCCTGGACATTAACATTTTTCTGCTTCTGCCTTGGTGATCCTTTCCTAGATCCGGGCAGAGAAAAGCACAAGAGACAGACAGAGATGTCTGCCCCATTATGGAAGGTTGGGGAAGGTTGACAGGAAGGTTTAGGAGAGAGTTTTAAAGGCCTGCCTGGGGCCTCAAATGTCCTTAGTCAGACAGAATCTGAACTCACTCAAGGTTATGGGTCCAATTAGTGTCACATCTTAGCTCTCTCCAATCATCTCCTGTCCTATAACTATTAAAACCTCTTTTCTTCAATTTGGCTCAAACTTATCTGTGACCGGTGCTAAAGGAGGTTGAGTTTGTGGGAAAACAACATAGTAGAGAATTCAATGAAGGGAGATCATCTAGGGGCAAGAATATGTTCAATCATGTTTAATCTTTTAGACCCCAGTGATCATGGAGTTTTCTTGGCAAGGATACTGGAATGATTTGCCATTTCCTTCTCCAGTGGGAAAGGCCAACAGATAAGTGACTTGCCCAGGGTCATGAAGTTAGTAAGTGAGGCCAGATTTGAACTCAGGTCTTCCTAACTCCAGACTCAGCAATCTATCCACTGGGCTACCTAGCTACCCCCAAGGAACAGGCAAGGGAGTCACCTCCAGAACCTGAATGTACCAAGAGGGTGAGCAGTGGAGTCAGGTAATCTGAGTATGAATCTCCATTCTGAAATAAAACAGCTGTGTGAATGAAGGCCAAACAACCTACTGGAGCCTCAGTTTCTTCACTATAAAATGGGGGTAATAATACTTACTGCACCTACTCCAATGGGTCATTGTGAAAAATACACAAAAAACTCCATGGTATCATTAGCATCTATGACTTGAAAATCATAGGCTCAAAGATCTAATCCGGGAAGAAACCTCAGAGGTCACTGAGTCCAACCCCCTCATTTTGCAAATGAGGAAACTGAGGTCCACAAACTTGCCCAAGATCACACAGGGAGTACATGCCACAGCCAGAATTCTAATTCAATTAATCAAACAAGCATTGACTAAGAGCCCGCTACGTGCCAGACACTATGCTAAGTTCAGGTCTTGGGAACACAAGTCTTGTGGCTCCAACTTCAGCTCTATTCCACTGAACCACAGATGGGAGGTTGCTTGAAGCACAACATAAGCATCACCATCCCCATCATCATCACATTTATACAGTGCTTTAAGATAGACAAAACACTGTAAAAATATTACCTCATTTGATCCCCACAACCCGTGAAATAGATGCTATTTATTATTCTCATTTACAGTTGAGGAAACTGAGTCAGGCAGAGGTTAAGTGACTTGCCCAGGTTCATACAGTTAATATGTAGCTAAGGCCAGATGAAAGCTCAGATCTTCCTTGACCCCAGGCTCAGTGCTCTATCCACTAATGGTGAAGTAGAAAGAGTGCTGGATTCGAAATCAGAAGGCCTGTGTTCAAACACCAGCTCTCAGGACTATCCAGTCTCCAAGATCCATTGATCTGTAAATCCTATGATTTATAATATAAAACTTTATAGTTTTTATATATGATATAAATGATATATATGTATATATAGATATATATATATAATATAAAACCTTATAGAAATGGTAAACTTTTATTATCAGAAGAGGAAACAGAGGCCTACAGGAGGGAAATTAGCAGGAAAAAGATGGCTCCACACAGATTTCCACCACCCCCCCTTTTCAGTTAGAATGTCCAGTAAGAGTCCAGGGCTTTCATCAGAATTCAGTAAGCCAAGATTTGCTTGTCTGTACTCAGCTCTAGCCCAATGTTCATGGACAGAATATAAGCTAGGAATGGTACCCAGGATTGGCCAGTTCTAGTCTGGGCTCTCCTCATTTCAATTCAATAAATACTCATGAAGTACCTACTATGTACCCAGCACTTCAAATAAAAAATAAATAGTCCCTGCCCTCAAGGAGCTTACAGGCTAATGGGGATGACACACAAAAGGAGTACGCTGTTCCATGGAGTGGATTGCTGCTGATGGAGAATTGAGAATTACCTGGGAAATCAGGAATGTTCAGAGTCCTCTCTAAAGGAGAGTTTGGGGAGTTTACTGCTCCCTGCTCTAGCGCTGCAATCAGAAGGAGCAACGCTGAGATGTTGAAAGTGTTGAGCATCAAATACTGAGTCAATCAGGGTGGTAAAGAGATTTCAGATGCCCACCTTATCCTGGGGACAGGCATCACGTTCCCCAGAGTCAAGATCAAGCTGAGCCACTGAAAGAGAGTGAAGCGTTCTCCCATAATTCTCAGTTCTCTTCTGCCCATTGACATAATGCTGTGATACATCTGATCTAAGTAATTTGTGCTTTGAGTGGCTTTCTAGGAGTGGAGAGTACCTGGGCTGAGTCATTCACATTCTCCGGAAGACTCCCCCACTTTGTGACCGATGGCATCAATTTACTTGAAAACAGGCTATGAGTGCCGTCTATCTGTGGAACTGAGTGAGTTTTCTCTCTAGGAATAGAACTGGTCTGAACAAAACCTGAGTTGCAGATCTCCATTTCATTAGCATTATAATCTAACCAACTGAGTAAATATGGCACATACTCTCAGCATAAAGCTCAAATTACCTTTATTATATATACACTTGAGCTCACGGTGCTGTACCTAGCTGCATATAGAAATTCTTCAGTCTAGCTACTGCCATTCATTGGGGATATTCTTAATCAGAAAACATACTGATTTTAAGATACGCTGGTGGCTACTGTGTGACCTCAGTCAAGCCACTTCACTTTTAAGAACGTCAGTTTCCTCATCTGTAAAATGCATAAGATAGTTGGAATAAATGATCTAAGGACTTTTCCAGCTGAGACTCTATAATAAAAGTTAGATCATGAGTACAAATGTTCCTAGTGTACTATAATGAACATTACAGAAAGAGGATTAGAGTTAGACTCGGAGGACCTGTGTTCAAATCCCACCTGTGCTACACACTAGCTGTGGAACGAGTCACCTCTCTGGTCCTCAGTTTCTTTACCTATAAAATGATAGATAGTACTATGTGTGTATATATGTGTATGTATGTCTACACACACATACACATACATATAAATACATACATATATTCCCAAGTTTCATAGGCAATTCACTTTTTGTACACAGAAATGATCATTTATGTTGTTGATTATTAAGTTCATAATCAAAAAGAATTTTTAAAAATTAGAGTAGATCAGATATTTTAAAGTTCCTTCCTTAAAAGGGACCTAAATCCATGCACTGATGAATATGGAGGATTTGCAAATATGAAAAATTCAAAGAAATATGGAAAGAATTGTATGAATTAATTCAGGGTGAAAAAAGAGCCAAAAGAATAGACACACTGATTCTGTGATTGTTCAGTCATTTTTCATCATGTCAGACACTTCATGACACCACATTCGGGGGTTCTCTTGGCAGATACTGGATGGCTTTGCCATTTCTTTCTCCAGCTCATTTTACAGATGAGGAAACTAAGGCAAGCAGGATTAAGTGACTTGCCCAGGGTAACACAGATGCTAAGTGACTAAGGCCAGATTTGAACTCAGGAAGAGGAGTCTTCCTGACTGCAGGCTTAGCACTCTATCTGCTGTGCCACCTAGCTGCCCAATATGCCAATCACCAAGAGATGAAGGAAAACAGTATTAAAAGTCAACAAAACTCAGGTACAACATTGATACTCAAGCCCATAATCTCCCTTCTTTAGCAAATGGTAAATTATGAATTTGTAAATTACAAAGTTACAGGCATAATCACTCTCTTCTACTGTTGTACTTAACTGAGTTTTTCTTGGGGGGAGGGACACTTTGTTGGTGATGTTTGTTTAAGTTTGTCTGCAGTGGCAAAACAAGAGGGGTTAATTAAAAAATAATTAAACCAAGAAAACCCACTACACATAGAAAGAATAATAAAATGAAGACATCACAATAAAATTATAGTAACAAGTCATAGCATAGCATCTAAGACAAGATGAAGAATTGCACCTCTGTCCTTTCAATAGAGAGGTGGGGGACAATGAGTGCACGATGTTGTGTATGTTCTCAGTAATGATAGCTGTGTAATTTGAGTATGCTTAACTGTTTTTCTTTTTCATTAGGTAAGACTCACTAGAGGGTAGGAATAGGGAGAGTGTATTGGGAAATTACTAATGTAAAAACAAAAACAATATCATTAATGAAACTTTTTTTCCACACTGAAATAAAACATTCACAGTCAATACAAAATTATACCAAGGACTCATTGTGCTATACTTATATGGCAGCATCTAAGTTTTGTAATACCCAGGTAGCAGAGAGGAAATAAGTAAGAGGTGAGCTTGAATCTTGCCTCAAATACTTACTAGCTGTTTTACCCTGGGAAAGTTGCTTAACCTCTCTCGACCTCCAGTTTCTCATCTGTAAAATGGGTATAAAAATAGCACTTACCTCATAGGCTGTCCTGAGGATCACATGAGTTAGCAGATAAAAAGTGTTTTGCAAACCTTCATAGCACTATATAAATGTCAACTCTTGTAGTTGTTGTTAACAGTAATTGGTGGCGGTGGTTGTTACATAAGCTATAACATGGAATTCAGACCTTGAATTTGTCTTTGATACACAGAATGGCCCACAAAATCCCAGTTAGAAAAGCTCTCAAAGATCATCTAATCCAACCCACATCTCCCCCGTCCAAAGTCCTTCCCCCTACATTCAGTTCAGCAGAACTTAAATTCTTTCCCTTCAGAGCACCTTTTCTCCCCAAGAGCTGCTGCTGTTGCATGACAAACTCTGCCCTGTTTATGGGAGCACACACCTGCCAGTCGTGGCATGAGAAGCAGGGCGCTGAGGAATGAATGGTACACCTGCGCTCTCCTGCTCGCTTCAGTTTTTCCCTCCAGCAGTTCTCAATTTATCAATACTGCCTTTCCTTTTTGTGCTGCTGTCAGCTCTAAATCCATCAGTTTGAGATAGGGAGGGAGGGAAGCACTCCCACCCATCCTCCATCCCCAAAGAGCCAGCAAAACCTCTTCTGTGGATAGAAACTGGAGCCATACACGTGTCTGAGTCAGGGTTTAGCACACCTCCTTGACTTTCTTCAGTGTCTCCACCCACACAAATGTAATTGCACAGCCCGTCCTTGAGTTTCAGTGTTCCTTTTCATTGAGCAGCACCATATCTTGCTCTTCTTTTCCCCTACCCCTACCAGATTCTCACTTCTCTGATTTGTTCTGGTCTGATGGTTTTTAATCACCTTCTACTCTTGACCAGGACTCTAGGACATTGCCTCCCTACGAACTTCTGGGTACCACTCTTCCTCAAAGAATGGGAACATTCGTGGACTCCTAACACTCAGTGTTGGAGTTGGAAGACTACAGGATGGAGGTATCCTTCCTGAAATTGATTGGCCAAGGTGAGAGGTGGAGGTCAAGCCCTCTGGGTATGATCTCTTTGGTCACCTCTCCTCTGGTCTCTGACCTGTATGATTACTCTTATTAGTACAGTATTTACCCTTCAGAAACTGGCCATCTGCCTAGAACCATGCTTGATTTGGGGGCAGGTATTACTAGGATGGCATTTGTGGCAATATGTATGTGAGATTTCTCACAGCTCCTTGGAAAGGGAGGTATGCTGAGTGCCCTCTGCGATCCTTGGTATTGGCACCTACAGCATGGTTTAGACTTTGATATTACTACACTAAAGTATCTTATACTTTGAGTGTCCAAGCAGACAAACTAGTGTTAAAGAAATGTCTGACTTATCCCAGACCAAGAGATTTTAACACTGCCCTCAGTATCTTGAAGTTTTGCACCCAAGTTCTCTTTAAAATTGACATTTGCCAATGATTATGCTGGAATTCATAGTCAGCTCATGTCACAGGTCCAAGAATGTATTGCAAAGTTAGCCTCCTGGATAACTAGCTTCCTAAATCCTCCTATCTACTGCTGCTGATTCTTCAGAAACGAGGGATCTGGCGCTGATTGCACATCCTGAGTGGGGTTTTTAGGCCTTTGAAAAAAGCCAGGGCATGTCCCTGCCAAAGTCAGCTGAACTGAGACTTCCCTGAATCAGACTTGCCATGCTAACTGTTGTATGAGTTGATTCATTTCTGCATCTGCCCTGAACTGACCTTTTCCTTGCCTACCTATTTGCAACAGAATAATGATCAAGGTATACACGGGAGTCTTTGGGAAGTTATCTTGCTGACCTATCCTGAATCAGAATGTCAGTTGGAGAAGTGGGGTGGGGTAAGGAGCTGGTCAAGTAGGGCAATGTAGATGCAAATTGCCAGTGACTTTCTCATGAAGGAATGAACCTAGATTACTGCTCAGATGATGTAATATGGGAATTGTAATAAAAGGAAAGAATTGTCCAAATTGATCTATTAGAGAGGTACTTTAGTGACTTCACAACTTGCATATTTAAGGTTCTTAAGGGGGAAAATGCATTTTCCCCTTTGGCTGCATAGAAAACTGTTTTAATCCACCATTGTGCCTTACTATTCCATTAAATTATATTCTTCAATCCATCAATAGATACTCGGAATTAAAACCAAAAAAAAAGCCCCTATATATTTAACTCATTAGCCCAGTATCATCTTGCTGTGGGCAGCTGATGACCACGACCAGGGAATACTCCTCAGTGGCTTAAGAATCCAAACTGAGCAGCAATACTGAGGTAGTTTCTGCCATCCATTCAACTAAGCACCCGGATATTCTGGGGAAAACCATCATCCCTTTCAGAAGCAGATGCCAAAGTTCTACTTGCCTTATAGTGGTAAGAAATCTGAGGAACAAAGGTGACTCAGGGTGACTCTGGGAATATGGACCCAAAATAAGAAGATGAAATTTGAGCAAGGATCATAGACTTACCACTGGAAAGGATCTTAGAGGGTGCATGGTCCAGCACCTTCCTTACCTCTGTTGAGCACCTGCATTCAATAAACAGTCTTGAAATTAATAATGACTCTCTAACATGATAAATTACAGAGGAGGTTGTTGATATGCATTAGCAGAGGGAGTTTCTTTATCGAGTTCTCTCTACCAATGAAATCACAGATTTGATCCAAAACAACAACAATTTCTATTTATATAGGACTTTAGGATTTGCAAAATGCTTATACATTATCTCATTTGATCCTTACAACTCTCCTGCAAGGCAGGTGCTGTTATAATTCCCATTTCAAAGCAGAGGAAATTAAGGCTTAAAGCATTTGCCTGAGGTCATACAGTAAGTACTGGAGGCAGGATTCAAACCCAGGTCTCCCTGGCTGCAGGTGCCATCGTTCCCCGTCACTGTCACGCAGGTAGTGATTGTGGACTCCTTTCTCAGCTCAAACTCAAACTCTGAGGAAACCTTATCTTGGACCGCCATTGTTAGCACAGCTAGTTCTTGCTGGCTCAGTTGCCGTGGTGCAGGATGTCTCATGCTGGAATGAAGGAGAGCTCCAGCAGTTTATGGATAGGCTCTGTCCTTGGTCCTGTCCTGTTCAAATTTTAATCAAGGACTTAGATGAAGTTATAGAAGGCATGCTTATAAAATTTGCAGAAGACATGAAGCTGGGAGAGATTGCTAATACATGACGGAGTCAAGGTTCTAAAACACCTTGATAGCCTGGGATGATAAGTCCAAAATAACAAGATGAAATTTTAACAAGGATCACAGACCTGGCACTGGAAAGAACTTTAAAGAGTACGTAGTACAACCCCTTCTTCTTTCATATGAGGAAATTGAGGCCCAGAGGAGTGAAAAAGTTTGTTGAAGGGTCACACAGATAGTAAGCAGGAGAGGCAGGATTCAAACTCAGACCCTGTCCTTCCAAAACTATCCCCTAAGCCACTGAGGAGTATAGTAGAGTGCATCGTACTCCACAGGACATACTGTGCCTCTCAAAAAAAAAAAAAAAAGAATGAATGGGATATCCTGCCTTTAGACCAAAAAGAACAAATTTCACAACCATAGCGTAGAGGTGACCTGCCTTAATAGGAGTTCACACTTAAAAAAAAAAACAAAAAAAACCTGGGCAGTTTGAATTAAATATAAATTCAATATGAGCCAGTAATGTGATATGGATGCCAAAAGAGCTAAAGCAATGCTAAATTGCATTAATAATATTCAGTGACATTCGTCTAGAATTGTAAAGTCTAGAAAGTCTTTTACATATATGATCTCATTTCAGCTTCACAATAACCCTGTGAGGCTGGAGCTATGTCATCCCCTTCCCCCTGCCCCATTCAATAAACTCCTGATTTTCTCTCTATTACTTCCAGGATTAAATATGAAATATTTTATATTTAAATATATTTTTATAATATTTAGTTATATATAATATTAATATAAATAATATTATAAAATAAAAAAATCTGGCTTTTAAAGTCATTTGTTTATATATATATAAAAATATCATATATATGATATTTTATTTTCACCCAATTATATGTTAAAACAACTTTTAAAATTTTTTAAGTTTTGAGTTCCAAATTCTATCTCTCCTTCCCTTCCTCCCCTCTCCCCTCCCTGAGATGGTAAGCTATCCAATGTAGTTTATACATGTACAATCATGTAAGACATTTCCATATTAGTCATTTTGTACAAGAAGATGAATAAAAGAAAAGAAGAAAGAAAGGAAAGATGGAAGGAAGGAAGGAAGGAAGGAAGGAAGGAAGGAAGGAAGGAAGGAAGGAAGGAAGGAAGGAAGGAAGGAAGGAAGGAAGGAAGGAAGAAAAGAAGGAAGAAAAGAAGGAAGAAAAGAAGGAAGAAAGAAAGGAAGGAAGAACTGCCTCTCATTTTATACTGCATATAGCTTATATGTAGCTTGTTTGGATATTGTCTCCCCCATTTTACTGTGAGGTCCCGGGGATAGAGGCTGTGTTTTCTACTTTCTTTGTATCCTCAGTACTTAACACAGTACCTGGCATACGGTAAGCATTTAATAAATGTTTATTGTCTAAAAGTATTTTTATTCTTATTTTATAAATGAGAAAATTCAAGATCAGAGAGCTTGTGACTTACGTATCTATAGTCACCACTTCCTAGTAACCTTTGGATATAAGACTGATAAGATATTTTTGTACATGTGGGTCCTTTTCTCTTTTTTTACGATCTCTTTGAGACACAGACCTAGTAGTGGTATTGCTGGATCAAAGAGTATGCACAGTTTTATAGCCTTTTGGACATAGTTCCAAATTGTTCTCCAGAATGGTTGGATCAGTTCACAACTCCACTAATACTGCATTAGTGTTCTAATTTTCCCACACATGCATCGTTTCTTATAACACAGTAATATTGCATTATAACTTATTACCACAGTTTGTTTAGCCATTCCCCAATTTTACTTCAAATTCTTTGCTTTCACAAAAAGTGCTATTATGAATATTTTGGAGTAAATGGAGATGTTCTTCTTATTTATGACTTACTTAGAGTATAAATCCAGTAATAGAGTCTCTGGTTCAAAGGTATGGACAATTTAGTCATTTTATTTGCATAATTCCAAATTGCTTTCCAAAATGCTTGTACCATTTCACACTCCACCAACAATATTTTACTGTGCTTTCTTCAACCTCTCCAACATTGACTGTTGCCAATTTTCTTCATTTCTTCCAATTTGCAAGTGAAACCTTAGGGTTGTTTTGATTTGCATTTTTTATTATTAGTGAGTTGCAGCATTTTTCACATGAAAGAATGTTGTAGGTGTGGTAGAACTTTTCGATTTTTTTTTTTTTGAGACTTGTTTGTTGATATCCTGTGATCTTTGGGGAAAAGGCAATTCTTTTATACTTCCCTAATTAACTCACCATCTCACTCTCCACAGCAGCCCTTCCAAATCTTTCTAACTTTTCTCAGAACTCCCCTGGCTCCTCCTCATCCTATCCTCTCAGCTGAGAATCATACCTCTCACCTCCTTGAAATATTTGAGCAGCTATACCTGGGAGTGGGGGAAGGAAAGCAATACAGTTGGACTCTAACTCAGTCCCTCATAAAAACTGTTACAGCAGGAAGGAACCCCTATAGATTATTTCAGTTAAATCCCCTCATTTTACAGGTAAGGAAGCACAGTCATAGAAGGACAAAATAACTTTTCCATTTACTAGCACCCTGGACCCTTGACTTTCAGACAATTACTCTTTCCATGACTGAAGCTGTCCTACATTCTCCTTCCCCCAAAGTTCTTCTAGAGTGAAAAGAACAGGGGAGTGAGCTGAAGAAGCATGTGGGCTAGCTTATGGTGGGGAAGGGGACAATGAACTGCCGGTCTTTGTGGCTAGTCCCCAGGATTAGAGTTACACCTTCACTGACTGATCTAGGGTCAAACTGATTGTATCTACAATCTGTATCTGATTGTAGATCCCTGTTCCCAGGGATACCCTAGTAGCTGAATTTGCAGCCTCTCCCAACCTTGGCCTGGGGTCTCAGGCACTACTAGCAGTTTTTGTATCAGGAGGAAATGACACATCATCAAAGGCCTATCATTAAACATGCAATGAAAATAGCCTCAGTAACTCTGAGTTAGCTCTGTCATCATCCCAGATTAAAGTCCTTCACTTCTTTGTGGTTCAGTTTCCCCATCTGAAAAGTGGAGAGGATCAGTCTGGGTTTCTTGAATGATAGGGTGAATTGCAGAAGAATTGCTTAATGAAGCTGCCCTTTGAACCCTCTAGCACCTCCTCCTGATGAGAACTTGATGGCATAGACCTTTACAGTGATGAAAGCTGTGGGTGGTTAATTCAGACAAAAACCAAACCTCACACTTTATATAACATGAGGATTTCCCTCCAGTTTGTAACCTAAAGGTCTAGTAACCATTCCTAATGTAAGCTCTATTAGTACTCTAAGTAGGTTCCTAGAAGCCCAGAGAAGGGAAAGGACTTTATCAGTATCACATGCTGAATCTCTTGAGATAGGAATGCCATCCAGGAGTCTCAGTATGCTTCCAGTCTGCCCAGTTTCCAGATCACAACGTCTCTTAAGCTAGTTAGAAGACCTAGTTAAAAATCATCATTGCTACTAACCTTTCTCCTCCTCCTTCTTTAGTGATCTCAGCTGTCAAATCCAATAATCTTTTCTCAACTTTGCTTGACCTCTATGTAGCATCTGACACCTTTAAATTATTCTCATGTATACCCTCTGCTCTCTAGATTTTCAAGACTCTTTTACTTCTCCTGTTATTAATCTGGCCATTCCTTCTTAATCTTCTTTGTTGTCTCTTTATCAAGATCACACCACTAACTATGGAGCAGCCCCCAAGGTTCTGGCCTTCATATCTTTTCTCTCTATGTTCTCTCAAATAGTACTCTCACCAGCTGCCATGAGTTCAATTACTATTAATAATTCCTAGATCTATATATCCTGCCCTTGCCTCTCTCCTGAGCTCTAATTCCATATCACCAATTAAGTGCCTGTTGAATATTCCCAAATGGATGTCCCATAGGCACCTGAAACTCAACATTCCCCAAAGAGAACTCATCATCTTTTCCACCAAACCCATCTCTCTTCCTAACCTTCCTTTTACATTCATCCAGTTATTCGGATTCCCAATCTTTGCATCTTCCTCAAGTCAATACTTTCCTTTATTTCCATATTCGATCAGTTGCCAAACTTTGTTCATTCTATCTCCACATCCTCTCACATCTATCCTCTTCTATCTACTGCCCTAGTTCATGCCCTCATCACTTCTTTCCTGGAGAAAACCTCCTTAAGTGGTCTTCTTGCCTCCAGTCTTTAGCCCTCTTCAGTCTACCCTTTACACAACTATCAACATGCTATTCCTAAAACCCTCCCTCTGACTATTATACTACCCTGCTCAGTAAATTTCTGTGGTCACCAATTCTAGGATAAACATGAAAATTGACCTGTGTGGCATTTAGAGTATTTAAAATCTTGTTATGTGCAAAAGGTATTAGAATTCTTCTGCTTAACTCCATAGGGCAGAACCAGAAACAAGAGGTAAAACTTTCATAAGGTAGATTTTGGTTCAGGATATAAAAAACCAAAAATAAAAACTTCCTAACAATGAAATGGACTATGCAGAATGAGAAGGGAATTCTTCATTACTCAGAAGCCTTCTGGTGGAGGCTGCCAGACCCCTTGTAGGGGATCTTGAAGATAGAATTCCTTATCAGATTCAGATTAGACAAGGTGTTGGTCTCTAAGGTCCTTTCCAAGGCAATGTAAATACTATTGTGAGATGACAATTAGGTTCCCCACAGGCTCCCTGTGGGCAAATCACCCCAGAGACCATCCAAGTCCTCCACTACCTCTCCAAGCTTCTGTTTGAAAAGTTTGACCATATAATTGTTCCCTTCCCAGAGTTATCAACATCCTCTGGTCACAGAGAATGGATACTCAGTCCTTTGTCATGCGACTTGAAGACTGAATTAATCCCTGCCCTGGAGCAAGATCTTCAAAGGATCAGGTGGTGGTTCATACTCAGAGGACAAAAACAAAGCCTCTTGGGACCTAATTTATCTAGAAGATGAGAGGAAGGTGTAAGCCAGAACACGCATTCACTAGGAGAATGCGTTGGAGAAGGGAAAAAAGGGGCTTGTCTGAGGAAGTCAAGCCGTATGGGGGAAGATCCTGCTATGCCATCCCAAGCTGTCCCTCATGCTCCAGACTTTCACTGTCTGATAAAAAGGAAATCTAGGAGCCAACATCCAACATGGACTACAGCCACAGACTCCCCCAGATGGAGATTTGGACTTGTTATGATTAAAGTAGGAGACATGGATGGGTTCTCCCATCAGCTCCATTTCTGAAGGGCTGCATGATCTTGGACAAGTCATCACACTACTTTCCCTCTGTTTTTCCTTTTATTCAATGGGAGAAGAGCGGGAATTAACTGCCCTCTGAAGTAGTAAAGTGCTTCTGTGTACTTAACATGCACATTCTTTTTAATTCCTACCTAGATGTATCAGTCTTCACCACAAATCCCATCATGCTAGCTTTCCCACCCATAATGTTTGGGGTTAGAGCGCGTCTGTATTTAACCCAATCCAAATACAATATTTAAATCATCAGAAATAAAAACATAACAAAGAAAAGGGAAAATAATTTCTGTCACATTCTTTTTTTTAAGTCTTTTTATTTATCCAGATGGTGATAATTAGTGAGATCCCCTGTTTGCACCTGTTGGGTTTTTTTTTTTTTTCATTTTTCAGATATGTTCTACCTATAGGAATTCATGCACGGCTTTTGGGATTGATGCGATAAGGGGTAGCACTCTCATCTAGCTTGAATAAATCCTATTCGTTGCCCTCTAGCTTTTGATAAAAGCCAAGGATCCAAAACGTGGATGATGCAATGCCACTGAAAGATTAGACTGAAGGCCCCAGGGAGTAATACGTTCTTTGGCTTCCTCCAAGGTGAGGACCTGTAATGCCATTGGGACCCTATAAGTGCACCTTATATGGGGAGACAGGACTGGAATTGTCCCTGATGAAGAAGAGAGATCCACACAAGTTATTGTTCAACACAACTATGTTTGTTGTGAGATTATGAGATTTTCCCTTTGGTTTCCAAAATGCAGCACCAAAGCAGCTGCTGAAAGACATACAATATTGAGGTTTGGAACAGCAGACAGTTGGATTGGGAACCCAGGGGTTTTGCCTCCATAGCCTACCTTTCACTTTTGTTTCTGTCTGATGCAAATTCATCTCCATGCTAAACCAGGGAAGATCCTGGCAATGTCTAATCCTAATGGAGGTGGTGTTCTGGAATGGTGGGGTTTGAGGATCTCCTCTAGAGCTAGGAGTCAGAAAGAAAAGACAATCTTAGGCTAGGGGCACTGTACTTGGCTTCATTAGCAGAGTCTGGTGGCACTAAATAGCTACCAACCTGTGTTTAAGAGGAAGAGGTTCTAACCATTATGCAAGGAGATTGGAGGGGAGAGTCCTCAGGCACCTTTACCACTTTACCACAGAAGTGCCCAGAGAACAGAGAAACAAGACAGTGAAGGATCAGTCCCATTGAGTTCAATGTGACATCACTGGAAGATATCGATGGCCATAGATTATCAAGGGGTTTAATTCTGGTCTTCCACACTTGTGCCTATGTATACATACTCCCTAAATGTATATTCCTCACTCTTGATCCCCCAAATACTCTCTCTGCCTGTAATTTTTTGTAGAGAATCATGCCCCAGGTTTCTGTGGATGGGGGTAATGTTCTCTTGTGACATTTCTTGTTAACTACTTCATTAAATACCTTTACTTTGAGCTAATTGTTTCCTGTGGCTGAGTATCAACACACACACACACACACATGTTAGGGTTCATAAATGAAAGTTTTGAGAGGAAATAGAGGCGTAGAATACTATGAGGACCTGGGCTAGCCATTCTGGGACCCCATGTAAAAGATGAAGGATGCTCCAACTGCTATATATTCATCATTTGAATGGAAATACTTCCAGGTAGTGCGGAATGGCGCTCCCCGAACCAAGATGGCTTTGCTTTTTTGTGTTCTGGAGTAACTAACTTTATAAAAGATTGTAGACAGAATCTGGGATCTCTGTTGATTAGCTGCCTTATTCATACATTTAAGTTAATTCTGCAAGCATTTGTTTGATTAAATGAGATACTATTTATAAAGCACTTAAACCAGTACCTGATGTGTAGTTGGGGCTATAGAAATGCTTATTTCCTTCCCCTTCCCCTTATGCACCTACGGATAGGTGATAAATAACTGTCCCTGCCTTTAAGGAGCTTACATATTGTTTACCTTTTGAGATCAGTTCAAAAGGAGAAGCCATATCTCAAAGCACCTGACAGATCATACTAGAGATGGATAGATTGCTCTTATCTTACCCACTATTTTCCTCCTTCTTCCAGAGGGATTAGACTTACTTTATAGAACTCTAGAGGGCAGAACTAACACCAATGGATGGAAGTTACAGGAAGGCAGATTTCTACTCAGTATAAGGATGAACTTCTTAGTCGCTGTCCAACAATGGAAGGAGCTGCCTTCAGAGGCACTGAGTTTTCTATAACTGGACGTACTCCAGCAAAGGCTATGGTGGCTTTCTAAAGACGTGCTGGAGGGAATTTACACATGGGTGTGAGTGTGTAGGGGCAGGGAGACAGGGGAGGGACTAGATTAATTCTAAAAACACTTCAAAACTCTCTTCTCTTGGACGTACTTCCCATCTTTCCCTCCTACCCCTAAGTACCCAACTATCTCCCCCTTCCACAAGGCCTGGAGCAGTAAGATTTAATTTTAGTCACTGCTCTCATCTACGTTGGCATCTTCCTTTCTTTCCTCTCTGCCCTCCCCCTCCTAACATCTGACCTCCTCTCCACTTCTTCCAAACCTTAGCTCCTCTCACTTTCCCCTACCAGAGACATACACATAGCATGGGGCTCATTTCCTTCAACCTAGGCTAAAAAAGTTCTGACAGCAAGGGTCAAATTCCCCTAGGGGATGGATGAAATTCTGCAGAGCATTTGAAAGGGCCTCTCTCCCAGGGAGCCAGTTATGGGGCTCTGTCTCAGAATAACTCCCACTGACCTGGTCTGATCCTCCACCCTAATGCCCTGGAATTAATTCCTAGCATTATTATGGCTCCTTTGGATTAGAGCAGGCTTTTTTCAGACTATATTCCCTGGAACCCCAGGATCCTGTGCAAGCTTGCTAGGGTTCCATTGGATATTTATAAGTGGAACTGGGCTTTAATACTCTCGGAGTCATTCCAAGGTGATGCATTTATTCCCAAGGACAGCTTCCAAAAGTGAACAGTGAAAGTATCGTTACCTATAAACAGAAAATGTGTTATATTTGTTCTAGCATGAACCAGCTAAGAAACAATGTAAAAAAACAAAAAGAGAAATGCTCTTATCATCTCCATATTTATTTTCTCTAAAACAGAACTTATTTTCCCATCTAGCACTTCCACATACGTGTAGCTAATTAGAGGCAGTGTGGAATAGTGGAAAGAGCACTGAACTTAAAGTGAGAAAGACCTGGGTTCAAATTCTGCTTTCAACACCTATTAGCTGTGTGGTTATGGACAAGTTATTTAACAGCTCTTAGCCTCAGTTCCTTATTTGAAAAATGGGAATGGTAACAGCACCTACCTCTGGTAGGGTTCTTATGAAGACTGTATGTGATAATATCTATATCTATATCTCTATATATATGAAGCTCTTTGAAAACTAAAAGTGCTGCATTAATACTGACAATTTTTATTATTATTTTTAATTAGGTGGTGCAGTAGATAGAGTATTGGGTCTGGAGTCAGGAAGATTTGAATTCAAATCCAGCCTCAGATACTTACTAGCTCTGTGACCCTGGGCAAGTCACTTAACCTTTATTTGTGACCCTGGGGAAGTTGCTTAACCTCCATTTGCCTCAGTTTCCTCAACTATAAAATGGAGGTAATAATACCACCTACTTCAAAGGCATCAAACAATCAAATGAGATAATTTTTGTGAAGCGCTCAGCACAGTGTCTGTCACACAGTAAGCATTACATATATGCTAGCAATTCTTGTTATTATCATTACTTTTCAGATCCTCCTCTTCAGCATGGATAATACATGTTATAACACGGCTTAATGCAGAGCCCTCAGAGCTGAAATATTTACAAAATAAACAAAAATACAATAAAACATAGATAATATCACATTCTAAAACTAAATTAATAAATAATTTTATTTTATAATTTAAGCATAATTCATTGTAAAACTAAATTAAACAGCTATCTGGGACCCTTCTGTGTGGGTTAGTGGCGCTGTTTCTATTGAATGTGACAAGCCTGTTGTAGTAGATAGGAGACAGGATTTGGAGTCAGAAGACCTGGATTCTATAACCAGCTCTCCTTGGCTCAGTCACTTCTTCTCCTGGAGTCTCTGCTTTCTCATCTGAAAAATTTCAGTCAATCAATAAGCACTCATTAAATACTTCTTCAATGCCAGGTGATCCAATAATGATAGCCAGCATTTATACGGTACATTAAGCTTTACACGGTACTTTATAATTATTATATTATAATTACTGTCTCATTTGATCCTCACGACTCCCCACCCCACCTCAGGAGGTAGGTGCTACTACTGTCCCCAGGTGCTACACTGCCCCATACTGAGGCAGAAAGAAGTTAAGTGACTTGCCCAGGGTCACGCAGCTTACTAGTGAGTAAGGCTAGACTTCAACTCAAGTCTTCCTGGGTCCAGGTCCCAAGTTCTATCTACTGTACCACCTCTCTAAGGTAGCTGCTAAGACTAAGGTAGTAAAAATAGTCTCTGCCCTGAAGGAGCTAATATTCTTGTGGGGGTAGACTTGTATAAGTGGGTATACACAAGTTATATAGGGTGGATGGAAAGGAAAGCATTAACAGGTCAGAGTCTAGGAAAGGTCTTCTGTAAAAGGTATGGCATTTAAACTGAGCCTTGAAGAAGCCAAGGGCATTAAGAGGCAGAGGTGAGGAAAAAGAAAAGCTCAGTCAATACAAAGGCATGGAGGTGGGAAATGGAGCAGAGTGTGAGGAACAGCCAGGAAGGCTTGGAAAAGAGTGACATGGAAGAAGACTAGAAAGATAGGAGGTAACCAGATTTGAAGGGTTTTAAATGCTAGAGGAGTTTCTATTTGATCCTAGAAGGAAAAGGAAGTCACTGGAATTTCTTGGGTGGGGAGGGGTAGTGACAGGGTCAAAGCTAGACTTTCAGAATGTCACTCAGTCACCCTTGAGGAAGATGGACTGGAATGGGAAGAGAGCAGACCAATTTTGAGTCTAAGGCAATGGGGAATGAGGGCCTGGATTAGGGTGAGTGGAGAGAAGAGGACATGGGTGAAAGGTCTTGTGGAGGCTTGTACAAGTACATCAACATATAGACCAGGTATGCAACTGGTATCTGTGAAATTGGAAAAGACTTAGAGGGAAGATCTCCTGTACTGGATTCATGGAAGGACACAGGTATGGATTCCAAAGGATGAGGAGGCACACCCCTGGTGCTCTCTGCATTGTGAGGGCAGTGCCCATGTCAGTGAAATCCTGGGTCTGTGCTCCTCCACTTCCCAGGTTCTCATGAAGACCAAACAAGAAAATGTATGGCAAGTGCTTGATAAGCCCTCAAGCCCCAGATAAATGTCAGCAATCTTTTATTACCGGCTACACACTGGGTATACAGTTTGCTTTCTTACCACATCTCTTACATTTGATCTAAAGCTTCACAAAAGCCAAAATACGACTTCTTGTTTCAGCCAAAGGTGGATTTGATGTATGGCATGTATGCCCAAGTTAAAGAACTGGTTTCTGTGACAAAAGTGACAATAAAACTACTGATCACTTCCAGACAATAAAATCACTGATCATTTAGAAAGGGGTGTGTTGGCAAAAATACCTTTCCTGAATCATACAGTAGAATTCAGAGCGGGAAGGGACCTTAGAGGTCACCTAGTCCAACTCTCTCATTTTACAGATGAAGAAACTAAGGAAGAGACTTCCCTAAGTTCATAGGGTAGTAAATACTAGTGCCAGGATTCAAACTCAGGCCCTGACCTTAAATCCAGCCTCCTTCTATTACTGGACACTGAGTGACCACAAATTAGCATCATTAGCTGGAGCAGCTCAAACTGATTCTGAAAAGCCAATTGTTAAATTTTCAGTGTGAGCATTTACATCTCAGAGATCAGCGATCACTGAAAATCAGGTCTTGATTTATGGCTTTGTTGATTGTCTAGACTTTAAAAAGTGAAGAAGAAGATGTTATTAATACATATTAAATCTAAAGTGTGTCAAGCTTGCCTTTTGGGGGGAGAATCAATTGTCAAATATTGACTAGTACATACTTGTTGGAATGTCTTATTTTTCCTTTCTCTTAGCCCCTTTAGGATTTAAAGACTTCCATGTTGGATTTCCATGCTGGACTAAAAGAGATAAGCTGTCCTTCCCTGTAATCATCTCTGCCCCTTCCTCCAAGGCAGTCATCTGAAAGGTTAAGGATATAAGTATCTGGTTACAACTTGATATTCAGGGTGAAGCGGTA
This sequence comes from Bettongia penicillata ogilbyi, assembly GCA_023548195.1. Taxonomy (NCBI): domain Eukaryota; kingdom Metazoa; phylum Chordata; class Mammalia; order Diprotodontia; family Potoroidae; genus Bettongia; species Bettongia penicillata. The sequence goes on from JAJHZJ010000570.1 coordinate 5,632,892, forward strand.
TCATGTCCTCAGAACCTGAGTTAGTTCTGGGATTCCTTACAGACAATTTTATAAGATTAAACACCATCCACAAACACTACCTATTCCTTGGCTCATAGCCAGGAGTGTACTGGTAAGTGTTTAACAACCAGTTCTCTGAGAGGGTGGGGAAATTGGACCCAAGATACATTTTTTTTAATATAAATTTATTTATTTAACTTTTTACATTCATTTTCACAAAATTTTGGGTTCCAAATTTTCTCCCCACTTGTCCCCTTCTCCCACCCCAATACCTCGAGCAATCTAATTTCCCCTATCTCCAATCTGCCCTCTCTTCTATCATCCCTCCCTTCTCTTGTCCCCATCTTCTCTTTTGTTCTGTAGGGCCAGATGACTTTCTATTCCCCATTAACTGTATTTCTTATTTCCTAGTAGCAAGAACAATACTCAATAGTTGTTCCTAAAACTTTGAGTTCCAAATTCTCCCCATCCCTCCCTCCCCACCCATTCCCTTTGGGAAGGCAGGCAATTCAATATAGGCCATATCTGTGTAGTTTTGCGAATGACTTCCCTGATAGTCGTGTTGTGTAAGACTAACTGAATTACCATCCCTCCTAACCTGCCCCTCATTGTTTCTCTTCTGTCTTTTGATCCTGTCCCTCCCCAAGAGTGTTGACTTCAAATTGCTCCCTCCTCCCTTTGCCCTCCCTTCCATCCTCCCCCCGCCGCTTATCTCCTTCTCCTCCACATTTCTGTATTGTAAGATGGGTTTTCATACCAAAATGAGTGTGCATTTTACTCCTTCCTTTAGTCGATTGTGATGAGGGTAAACTTCTTGTTTTTTTCTCAGCTCTCCTCATTTTCCCTCCACTAAAAAGTCTCCTGCTTGCCTCTTGAATGAGATATAATTTACCCCATTCCATTTCACCCTCTCTCCTCCAACTACATTTCTCTCTCACAGTTTACCTTAATTTCTTTTAAGATATGGTCCCATCCTATTCAATTCACTCTGTGCTCTCTGTCTCTGTATGTGCATGCATGTGTGTATGTGTGGGTGCGTGTGTGTGTGTATGTGTATGTGTGTGTGTGGTCCCACCAACTACCCAGATACTGAAAAGTTTTAAGAGTTACAAATATTGTCTTTCCATGTAGAAATGTAAACAGTTCACCTTTGGTAAGTCCCTTATGACTTCTCTTTGCTGTTTACTTTTTCATGCTTCTTCTCATTCTTGTGTTTGAAAGTTAAATTTTCTTTTCAGCTCTGGTCTTTTCATCAAGAATGCTTGAAAGTCCTCAATTTCATTGAAAGACCATATTTTCCCCTAAAGTATTATACTCAGTTTTGCTGGGTAGGTGATTCTTGGTTTGAGTCCTAGTTCCTTTGACTTCTGGAATATCCTATTCCATACCTTTCAATCCCTTAATGTAGAAGCTGCTAGATCTTGTGTTATCCTGATTGTATTTCACAATACTAGAATTGTTTCTTTCTAGCTGCTTGCAATATTTTCTCCTTGACCTGGGAATTCTGGAATTTGGCCACAATGTTCTTAGGAGTTTCTCTTTTTGGATCTCTTTCAGGCGGTGATCGATGGATTCCTTCAATACTTATTTTGCCCTCTGGTTCTAGAATCTCAGGGCAGTTTTCCTTGAGAATTTCATGAAAGATGATGTCTAGGCTCTTTTTTTGATCATGGCTTTCAGGTAGTCCCATAATTTTTAAATTATCTCTCCTGGATCTATTTTCCAGGTCAGTTGTTTTTCCCATGAGATAGTTCACATTCTCTTCCATTTTTTCATTCTTTTGGTTTTGTTTTATGATTTCTTGGTTTCTCAGAAAGTCATTAGCCTCCATCTGTTCCATTCTAGTTTTGAGAGAACTATTTTCTTCAGTGAGCTTTTGAACCTCTTTTTCCATTTGGCTAATTCTGCTTTTGAAAGCATTCTTCTCCTCATTGGCTTTTTGAACCTCTTTTGCCAATTGAGTGAGCCTATTTTTCAAGGTGTTATTTTCTTCAGCAATTTTTTGGGTCTCCTTTAGCAAGGTATTGACCCGTTTTTCATGCTTTTCTTGCATCTCTTTCATTTCTCTTCCCAGTTTTTCCTCCACCTGTCTAACTTGCTTTTCAAAATCTTTTTTGAGCTCTTCCATGACCTGAGCCCACCAGACATCCACCTTGGATGTCTGGGATACAGAGTCCCCGACCTCCACATCTTTCCCTGATGGTAAGCATTGTTCCTCATCATCAGAAATGAAAGGTGGGAACATCTGTCCCCCAAGAAAGTAGCTTTCTATGGTCTTATTTTTCTTCCCTTTTCTGGGCATTTTCCCAGCCAGTTACTTGACTTCTGAGATTCCTCTCCACCCCTGTCTAGATCTGCTCAGCTAGTGCTTAGGGTCTGAGATTCAAATGCTGCTCCCCAGCCTCTGGCCTTTCAGCAGTGGGCTGGGCTGCCATTCAGGGTAAGATTAAATCAGGTTCTCAGGTGGGGGCAGGGCCACCTCCCAGGCTCAGTTCCCTCAGGAGGTTTATGTGGAGACCTTGGGTAATGGCCCTGAGCTCCTGCCTGCTCTGGGAGTCCCGCTGCCTTTGCCGCTGCCTCTGCCACTGCCTCCTGAGGGTGCTTGAGTTATGGAGACACCCCGCTCTCCTGTTGGCCAGCCCAGAAGTTTCTCTCACTGACCTGGAGCGCCTGTGGGTGGAGGGACCTTTGCGGCCACCGGAGTTTCGATCCCTGAAGCCTGCTCGGATCTGCTCCTCTTGGGCCGCAGTGCGGCTAGGGCAGCGCAGGGGCTTCGCTCCGTGTCTGGTGCGCGACGGACCTTTGGGGTCGGTTTTTCAGGGTTCTCTGGAACGGAAATCTCCTCCCTTCCATTGCTGCACAGGTTCCACTGCTCCAGAATTTGTGGGGAGTTCTTTTTACAGAAAATTTATGGGCTGTGGATTCGGAGCTAGCATACGTGAGTCTTTCTACTCTACCATCTTGGCTCCTCCCCCAAGATACATTTTAAAGCTTACTTTCCATTATTAACATTTTCTTCATCACTTTCTTACATCCAGGCAATCAACTCAGCAAAAAATCAAGCCCTGATTTGTAATGTCTGCCAATTTCCCAGGTGTAAATGATCACATTGAAAACTGAACAATTTGCTCTTACAAGTCCATTGGAGTTCCTCCAGTACATTTCTGCCACAGCCCACATGCCCTCAGTCAGATTATCTTCTCTCTTTTGCATCTCCCTAACTTGTCATTCACATATGCCCCCACTTTAGAAGGTCCTCTGACATTCCCTATCCCTCTCCCTCTTACTAGTCCTTCATCTGGTCTCTTTGGTCCCAGTCAACACTTGGTTCAGGTCCATTCCCCATAGGTGTATTTACAATCAATCATCGCTGCAAGCGCATAGTTTTCAGCCAATTATCTTGTAGATCTAGAACTTGGAAAGGACCTCCCTTCTACCCCTTCATTTTACAGATGGAGAAGAAAGTCCATGGAGGGAAAGAAAGAAGAAACTTGGAAGGGATCTCCCTTCTACCCCTTCATTTTACAGATGGAGAAGAAAGTCCATGGAGGGAGAGAAAGAAGAAAGATTAATTCATTTGCCCTAGGTCAGTTGATGAACTTATCGATCAACAAGCATTTATCAAGTTCCTACTGTGTTTTAGGAACCAAGACAAAGAAAATAATCTCTCCCTTCAAGGAGTTTACATGTGTCATGGGAGATAGCATTTGCATGCATAAGTGAATGAAACAGAAAATACAAGAGGCAGTAGCAGGTGGGAGCTTGGAGGGTAGAGTTGGATGATCTGAAAACTGCACTTTGAATGAAACTAAGGAATCTAAGGAGAGTCAGGAGGCAGTAAATTCCAGGCAGAGGAAACAGTTTGCACAAAGGCATGGATGCTGGTGATGGAATAGTGTGTACGAGAAATGGCAAAAAGGCCAGTTTGGCTAAAAGGGGAGTACAGTTATCCTTTCCACATCCCAGGGGTTAGGGATGCAGCTACTCCATGATCTAGAAAATCTATGTACAATTTGTTGACCTTCCCTTTGTACTAGAGAAAAAAGTCTGAATTATTATGATATTAAAAGATAAAATAGGTTCGTACTATATAATATCATACATATATTTTATGCATTTCTGAGTTTCTAAACTTTTTCTGTCTGCTGGACTTTGTGTATCATCTGCAGCTTCTGCAAAACTCCTCCAAGATGGGATCACATCTTAACAGTCATTTGTGAAAGAATATTTCCTCTTCCCCAGTACTAGGCACTCCTTTCCCTTCCTATCACCTACCTCAATCTCTTACTTGAGCTCCAAGTTCACAGTTTCAACTGACTATTGGATGTCTCACTAGACCAAGGGTTCTTAATCTTTTTAGTGTCATGGACCCTTTTGGAAATCTGTTGAATCATATGGACCTCTTCTCAGAATAGTATTTATAGATACACAAAATAAAATATGTAATACTACAAAGAGACCTGAGAATCTGTTATAAATGCAGAGTATATTAATACTTATAAATACTTATTACATATCCATATTACATTAAAATAGTTGTCTCAATATTTAAAAACAAGTTGCTGGATCTTAGGTTAATCACTCCTGCACTAGAGCCTTAAACCCAACATATCTCAAACTGAATTCTGTATCTTTCCCCACAAAATTGCCTTTCTTCCCAAATATCTTATTTCTGTAGATAGTAGGATCACTCTCCCAGTCATTCAGGAATAACTCTCTCAAATCATTCTCTTCTTTACTTCCCAAAGAGAATCAACTGGACAGTTTTGTCTAGTCTCCTGCCATATTTTTCATGACTATCTCTTCCTTCACTCACAAGGCCACCACTCTAGTTCAGGCTTTCGTTACTTCTCCCTTGGATCACTGTAACAGCCTCCTAGCTCTTCCATCTCCAAGTGATCCCAGGCTACAATCACTCCTCTGTTCCCGTCTCCCCTCTTTTCCAACAGTTAGAGATAAGTGGGAGTCTGTTGTAGGAACAAGGATGAGAGAGAGAGAGCTCAACAAAGGGGGCAAAGTAAAATGGGAAAAATCTATAAAAGGGATTAACATGAAATAAAACTGGAAATTTCGCTTGGATTTTGATTGAGAGAGCTTTGAATTTTATGTAGCAGTAATAATCATCATCGTAGTAATTGCTAGCATTTATTAGCACGTTTAAGATTTGCAAAGAGTTTTTACAAATATCTCATTGGATCTTCACAATGACTTTGGAGGGTAAGTGCTGTTATTAGCCTCACTTTACAGATGAGGAAACTGAGGCAGGAAGAGGGTAAGTAACTTTGCCTGAGTCACACAGATGGTGTCTAGACCAGATTTGAATTCAGAGAGGGTCTTCATATTCTCACAATACGCTCTCCTTTAGGTAAGAGGATTAAGAGCTACATTAAAAAAACAATCCAATCCAATCAAATAAATATCTATTAGGCATTGAAATACATGATGTCTCAAAAGTCTTGGTGCTATTTTAAGTCAAGCTTATGTACTTTACTTTTATAAAGCATATATACTTTATTTTTCAAAATGAAGTTTAAAACTACACTTTGACTTTTGGGACATCTTGGGTATTTTGTGCAGGGAGACTTTTAGGAAGGATGTTTATTAGGGGGACAGTATCCAGGTAAGGACATTCAGAATGATGAAGGACCTTGACATTATGCCACAGGGAGAGCAGCTGAAGGACTTGGGGCTGTTCAGTGATGCTGAAGAAGCCAAGGGGGAATGGGGAACATGAGAGCCATCTCCAAGTGTTTGAAGGGCTGTGGTGTGGAAGATAGAGGAGTCTTGTTCCACTTGGCCCCAAACAGCAGAACTGAGAACAATGAGAGAACGTTTTCAGGGGGGCAGATTTCAACTTAATGTGAAGAAACATTTCCCAAAGACTGGAGCTGTCCTGTACGTCACACATTCCCAGTGTGAGTTTCGGCAAATCACTTCACTTTTCAGAACCTCATTTTTCTCATCTATGAAATGGTAGGACTGAGATATATGGACTCTTCCAGCTCAACAGCTCTGATTCTCTGAAGTAAAGGTAGAATGAGTTGTCGCCTCAGGACACAATAGATAGTTCTTAAGAGGAGGCTGGATGGATGGTTTGTGGTAGGACATACAAGGTGGCCTCTAAGATCCCTTCCAACTTGAGATTCTTTGATCCTATAATAGATACACTAAAAAATGACACAGGCCTTGATCTTGATGAATTTGCAATCTACTGAGAGGAAAAGAATCAGGACCTCATTAATGCCGAGAGGAAGGGCTGCCTGAGGCTCTCTGGGAGAGAGGATGCCATGTTCTATGATGATTTCATGGGTAGGTGACATCCATGGTCAAACACTGAAGGAACAATCCTGATCCAGTCTTTCCTAAATAACATTTCCTGGTCTAGTTCTAAACCTAGACTATAATGAGAACCTTGGCTGCCCTGGTGCTTAGAGACAATGACCAGCTGGTAGGTGCCTGTTTTGTTGGCAGTGTCACCACTGACAACCACTAGGTCTGCTCCCATATTAACAACATCCCCTGTTAGATCGTGAGGTCCTTGGGGGGGTTGGATGACACTGTTTTCATCTGTTTTTTAATCCTCAGAATTTAACACAATGCCTGGAACATAGTAAATTCTTAATAAATGTTGTTGATTTGATTTGACGATATCATACACAGTGTATTCCAAAATTTTTAGTGCAGACCATTCTAAGATTTTTGGAATATCCTGTCTGTCTGTCTGTCCATCCATCTACCTACCTATCAATCTATATGTAATCTATCGCCATCTCTCTTCATAGAAAGAGACAGATACAAATATACATATATATATATATATATATATATATATATACACATATACTTTTTTTTCCTTTAATGGATTGATTCTCTGCTGCTTGTCCTAGTTTTGGCCTAATATTTAACACCAAGAGAACACTTGTTCCCTACTAGTCAGCACCATACCATCTGTACATGGAACCATAAGTTACAACAAATGGAGAAATCCTGAATGCTAGTGGATAAGTTCATCCACTTACCTTGATAGTATATTTTCCAGGGATGTACACAAAGATGATGATTCAAACAATGCATACATTGCCAGAACTAGTTCAGACTTCGAAAAAAGTGTGAGAGAGAAGAGGTATTAGACTGACTACCAAATTGAAGGTCTACAGAGCTATTATACTGAGCTCATTTTTGTGTGTCTGTGACATTAACCAACCAACCAACTAACCTTTAACATTTGTTATTGTTACTACTACTACTAGTGCTATTAGTACTACTACTACTACTACTACTACTACTACTACTACCAATAGTAGCTGAATTGTCCTTAAAACTGGCAAAGGATATATACACTCTCTTATTTCAAACTTACAATAAGTCTATGAAATTGGGTACTACAGGTATTATAATCTTCACTTTCTAAATGAGGAAATTAAAGCTTAGAGCACTCACTGTGGTACAGTAGAAAGAGTGCTAGAGTTGTAGTCAGAGACGTTGGGTTTAAATCCTGGTCTACCACTTGCTAGAAGTCACCTACATGACCTCAGACAAGTCACAACCTCTCTGGATTTCAATTTCCTCATTGAAAAATGAGAAGGTTGGGCTACATGAATTCTAAGGTCCCTTCCTGATCTAAGTCTTGCCCAAGTTCACACAGTGTTGGAGGCAGGATTCAAACTCCAAGGTCTGTACTCTTGTAGTTTCCCCCATACCAAACCTGTGAGGTAGTTACCGTATATATCATACTCATTTTACAGATTAGGAAAATGAGGTTCAGAGATGCTGAACAACTTGTTCAAGGCAGTTGATTATAGGTGAATTACTAACGAAAGGGCAAAAAGCCCCTGCTGGCCTCACGTTGCCAGGTTCATCAGACAAGTAAAGTCTACCTATCCTCAGCCATCCCATGCTTTTCACACTCACCACCAAATCAGGGCACCTGCAATAAAAACCACAATGACCATAGCGTCTGATGTTTATATAGCATTAGAAAACAACACGTGCATCATGTGGGTTATCTCACGCCCTCTAGGATCAAATACAAACTCCCTCACTTGGCATTTAAATCTCTTCATAACTTGCCTTGAATGTATTTTTTCTATTGTATTTTATACAGACATCACCCTTGTTGTGTCATTGGTTCTCTTCGAGAATGAAGGACAAGCAATAACAACTCTATGCACTCTGTGGTCCAACTAAACTGATCTCACCCATAACAATCTTATCTCCAGTCTCCATGCCTTTGCACTGGCTGTGCTCCATGCCTGGAGCACACCTCCATCTCTTGGAATTCTAGTTTTCCTCAAAGCACAGCTTAAACACTACCTTCCATATAAGGTCTTCCTGATTCCCTCCTGTTACTGTTAAGTGTCCCTCCAGTCCCCATTGTCTTGTATGTAATTCATATGTATTTTGGGCATTCATACATACATACATACATATGTATACACACACACACACACACACATATATTCTCCCAAACAGAATGGAAGCCTTTCACAGACAGGGTTCGTTCTTACCTCTCCCTCTGTAGCTCCTGGCACAGTGCTTGGCACATAGGTAGGTGATGCTTTAAATTCCTATGGATTGATTCACCTGTCTAACAACCCTGGGAAGTAAATGATGTTATTCATTATTAACCTCACCCTCATTTTACAGATGAGAAAACTGAAGTTATAAGCCATTTAGTGACTTTACCTATGGTGACACGGTCAATAAATGCAAAAGTCAGGGTTTAGAACTCAGTTTTCGAGTCTGTAGGACCCAAAGCACTTTACAGATGTCCCTCCAATTGAAGCAGTGCTTAGCATGGTACCCAGTACACACTAGGTACTTAATAAACGGTTATTGCCTTCATTTGATGCAAAGCCCAGGGAAGAAGCAGAAGACCTTTTCATAGTGAGTCCTCCAGAAGAGATGCGACTTCTTACCATGGCAGGGAGAGTTGCCATCTGAGTCCGTTTATATAAACATGAGGTTACTTTCCAGGGTCCTCCATAGGTTCTCCCCATGACACAAGCCCAGCTGTGCCTTGATAGGAGGGGAAGCTGCCCTAGCTACACTTCCCCAGTATGGGGTTATCTCTGAGTTATCTCTAGCTCACCTTTGGGAAATACTCCAGAATTGTCTACTTTAAAGTCTACTTAGGCCCCCTAAGTTTTTATTGAGCCAGAGGCCATTACTGTCTGTGCCGAAGACCTATAGCCCTGTCTGGTAGGGTTTCCATTAAGTCCAAGGCCGTTACAGGCTCTGTCTCTGTCTCCAGGCCGTAATAGAGTGAGCGCTTCTTGCACTTCCACCTCCGCTAATGAGCCAGGGGAAAACGGGCAAACATCTCAGTAATGAAATTCACAGATGATACTAATTTGGGAGGTGCTGGAAACACTAGTGAGAAGAGAAGAGCCAGAGATGCTGGAGGGGAGAGGTTAGAAATCCAGGAGTGACAACCAAATGAGGCTTGTTGGGAAAACAGTGGCAGCTAATGAATAGAGTGGGCTGGGGAAAGGGAGCATCAGGGCCAGTCTCTGAGGGTGGCTGGGGCCTGAGGCTGGATGGCAAGGTAGAAGCTGGTCCAGAGACCACCAATGAGATTTGGGGTCACTCTGGAGGGCCTGAGGACCCTTAGGTCATTTGGTCAGAATCTAGTATTCTGCTCTGACAGGATGATCAGAGGACAGTCACCAGGGTAGTGAAGGACTCAAGGTGGTGTTGTTGAAGTGAGGGGAGTACTCTGAGTCTACTGAGTACAGTGCATATATATATATATTCCCTTCAAATAGTTTGAGCATTTTTACTGGAAGAGGGATTTAGCTTAGGCCATTTACCTGCAGTGGAGTAGGGTCTACATTAAGACCCAGTAGCCATGGTGTGCGGGAAAGGGTAATGGGTTTGGAGGCAGAGGACTGCTGTCACCTCTACTGGATTCACCAAACATGTTGCCGCAGTTCTACACAGAAATGGCTTCTAAGATTCATCTCTAATATTTGATGCTCCAGGGCTTCAGAATTCTCTCTTATATAGGTTCACATTTTATTTTTGTCACCCTGAGGAGGTTACTTCACCACGCTAGTCCTGCTCATCTGTAAAACACAGGGACTGGATTAAATAACTAAGGTCCCTTCCAAGTCCAAATCTATGATCTGGAGGTTATAGGGAACTAGATTTCAGTTCAATGTTGGAAAGAACTTCTGACTGTCCAACAAGAGAAAGGTAGGATTAATGTTAAGAATGTTAAATTAAAATCAAAATCTAATATAAAATATATTTGGCTGTTCAGCTGTGTCCAACTCTTTATGAGCTCATCTGGGATTTTCTTGGCAAAGATTTTGGAGTGGTTTGCCATTTTCTTTTCTAGTTCATTTTACAAATGAAGAAACTGAAGCAAACAAGGTTACATGATTTGCCTAATGTCACATAGTGTCTGAGGCCAGATTTGAACACAGGAAATAAGTCCTCCCAATGTTAGGCTCCCCTTTATAACCTCTGTGACCTTGGACTGGATTCTATTGAAGCTAGACTTGGGACTGGAACCAGAAGATGTTCCAGTACTGGAACCAGAAGCCAGTAAGAAGGGGAGTTTGGGGTCCTTTTTGGAGTGCCTGAATACTGTCTCCTGCACTAGCACTGGCCCTATGGAGCATTTCCACAATGGCAATCATTCTGAAGAAAGAACCATCTGTCTAGAGAGCCAAACTTTGTAACATTCTCTTGCTCCTAGAAGGCACGTGCCCTGTCAGGAGAAGGGAGGTAGGATCAAATGAGGATTTCAGGGTGCTCTGGATGAGTGGGAAAGGAAATCAAGGGAGAGGAGCGTGTTTGATGGAGAAGAGACAGAGAACTAGCATGAGGCCACAGTCCAGCAATTTCCTGTCTTTGATGGATAAGAAGGGGACGTAGAAGAAAAAGAAATTTTCATTTTCAATGGTCCATTCAACAAACTTGTTGAGTGCTTACAATAAGCAGTACCCTGGCCTAGATGTTTTGCTTTGAAAGATTAAAAAAAATCATAAGGGCATAGATATTTGAGCTGGAAGGTACCTTAAAGGTCATCTAATCCATACCACTTCATTTTACAGATAAGGAAACCGAGGCCCAGAGACTGTAAGTGACTTGCCCAAGGTCACATGAATGAATAGCAAATGGTAGTGCTAGATTTGAACTCAGATACTTTGACTCTAAATCCAGCCCTCTTTTGTTATGTCTCACTTCCTTTCAAGAAGAATAAGACAGGAGCATAGGGATGTGCTCCAGGAGCTTGTGCATTAACAGGAGAGATGCAGCACTATGGAATTGTATAAGTACCCTATGAAGGTCACAAAAAGCTATGGATGTTTAGAAGAATGAAATATCTCTTCCACCTGGAGTGATAAAGGAAGACTTCATGGAAGAGGTTTCAGTTGAACAAACCCTTTACAGATGGACAGGCTGAGATCAAAGGAGGGAATATCAAGTGGAGGGAATGGCCTAGCAAAGTTCTGGAGGGATAATAATGAGCTCAAGAGAAGCTGCGTAGGGGAGTAGAGCATAGAAAGGAGTTTGGCTAGAGAAAAGGGTGTGTGTAGGGGAGTGGTCAGAGATGAAGATGAAAAAGTAGACTGAGGAAAGATGATGGGGAGCCTTGGATGTGATATAAGAATTCACAGAACTCAGTTAGCAATAGTTAAGTGTTGAAGGGAAGTGTTCTTAAACTTTTTTGTGTCAGGGATCCCTTGGACAGTCCTGTGAAGCCTACAGACTCCCTTTCATAATAATGTCTTTAGGGGGCGGAGCCAAGATGGCAGAGTAGAAGGACGCACATTTAAGAGCTCCGAGCCCACAACCCATGGAATTGAGGTAAAAGGAGATCCCCATAAATTCTGAATCTCTGCAGGGGGTGCATAAACATAGGGGAAGAGATTTCCGTTCCACTGAACCCTGGAGAGCCGTCCCCGGGGTCCATCGCATCCCGGAAAGCGGACCCCACCCCCACCCCTGGCCGGCCCCAGAGAAGCTGACCCGAGCAGGCTTCAGAGAGGGAAGGTCTGGCAGCCGGGAAGGTCCCTCCGCCCACAGAAGCTACAGGTCAGTAAGAAAGAAGGCTGCGCTAGGGGAGGGGAGCGGAGCGTCTCCGTGACTCAGGCCCCCTCGGGAGGAAGCGGCAGCGGCAGAGACGGGGGCAGGAAGCGGCGGAGGCAGAGGCGTGGGCGGGCGGCTGAGGCGGCAGCGGCCCGGGATTCAGGAATCCCCCAGCAGCAGGTAGGATCTTCAATACTGAAGGTCTTTCCAACCTGAGGGAGCTGAGCCGGGGAGACGGCCCTGCCCCCACCCTGCTCTACTGCTGAACGCCTCTGAATAAAACTCCCAAGGGAGCTGAACATAGGAGGCGGGGCCCCCCCACCCCGCCCCCACCCCCTCCATTCCTGAAAGTCTCTGCAGAAAGCCCCTGAGGGACTGAACTTAGGAGGCGGCCCTGCCCCCACCCCTGTGCCAGAACTAAAGCTTGCCTCCGGAAAGCGCATTTGAATCTCAGAGGCCAAGCACTAGCTGGGCGGATCCAGGCGGGGGTGGAAAGGAATCTCAGAAGTCAAGTAACTGGCTGGGAAAATGCCTAGAAAGGGGAAGAAAAATAAGACTTTAGAGAGTTTTTTCCAACAAATGCAAATGATCCCGACCTTCGGATCTGATGGCGAGGATGAGAACGTATTTTTCCCATCAGGGAAAGATGTGGAGGGCGGGGCCTCAGTACCCCAGACACCCCAGGGAGGTGTTGGGTGGGCTCAGGCCTTGGAAGAGCTTAAAAAGGATTTTGAAAAGCAAGTTAGACAGGTGGAGGAAAGACTGGGAAGAGAAATGACAAAGATGCAAGAAGAGTATGAAAAAAAGGTCAATATCTTGGTAAAGGAGACCCAAAAAAATGCTGAGGAAATTAACACCTTGAAAAATAGGCTCACTCAATTGGCAAAAGAGGTTCAAAAAGCCAATGAGGAGAAGAATGCATTCAAAAGCAGAATGAGCCAAATGGAAAAAGAGGCTCAAAAGCTCACTGAATTTAATAGTTCTCTCAAAATTAGAATGGAACAGATGGAGTCTAATGACTTTATGAGAAACCAAGAAATCACCAAACAAAACCAAAAGAACGAAAAAATGGAAGAGAATGTGAAATATCTCATGGGAAAAACAACTGACCTGGAAAATAGATCCAGGAGAGACAATTTAAAAATTATGGGACTACCGGAAAGCCATGATCAAAAAAAGAGCCTAGACATCGTCTTGCATGAAATTATCAAGGAAATTGCCCTGACATTCTAGGACCAGAGGGCAAAATAAGTATTGAAAGAATCCATCGATCACCACCTGAAAGAGATCCAAAAAGAGAAACTCCTAGGAACATTGTGGCCAAATTCCAGAACTCCCAGCTCAAGGAAAAAATCTTGCAAGCAGCTAGAAAGAAACAATTCCAGTACTGTGGAAATACAATCAGGATAATTCAAGATCTAGCAGCTTCTACATTAAGGGATCGAAGGGCGTGGAATAGGATATTCCAGAAGGCAAAGGAACTAGGACTCAAACCAAGAATCACCTACCCAGCTAAACTGAGTATAATACTTCAAGGGAAAATATGGTCTTTCAATGAAGCAGAGGACTTTCAATCATTCTTGATGAAAAGACCAGAGCTGAAAAGAAAATTTGACTTTCAAACACAAGAATGAGAAGAAGCATGAAAAAGTAAACAGCAAAGAGAAGTATTAAGGGACTTACCAGAAATGAACTGTTTACATTCATACAGGGAAAGACAATATTTCTAACTCTTAAAACTTTTCAGTATCTGGGTAGTTGGTGGGACCACACATACACATGTACACGCATGCACACACATACACACATGCATTCACATACAGAGACAGAGAGCACAGATTGAACTGAATAGGATGGGACCATACCTTAAAAGAAATTAAGGTAAATGGTGAGAGAGAAATGTAGTGAGAGGAAAGAGGGGGAAATGGAAGGGGGTAACTATATGTCATTTAAGAGGCAAGTAGGAGATTTTTTTAGTGGAGGGAAAAAGAGGAGAGCTGAGGAAAAAAAAAAAAACAAGAAGTTTACCCTCATCACATTTGACTAAACGAAGGAGTGAAATGCACACTCATTTTGGTATGTAAACCTATCTTACAGTATAAGAAAGGGGGGGAGAAGGAGATATTGGGGGGGGGATGATGGAAGGGAGGGCAAAGGGAGGAGGGAGTAATTGAAAGTCAACACTAGGGGAGGGACAGGATCAAAGGACAGAAGAGAAACAATGAGGGGCAGGTTAGGAGGGATGGTAATTCAGTTAGTCTTACACAACACGACTATCAGGAAGGTCATTTGCAAAGCTACACAGATATGGCCTATAATGAATTGCCTGCCGTACCAAAGGGAATGGGTGGGGAGGGAGGGATGGGGAGAATTTGGAACTCAAAGTTTTAGGAACAATTGTTTAGTATTGTTGTTGCAACTAGGAAAGAAGACATACAGTTAATGAGGAATAGAAAGTCATCTGGACCTACAGGAGAAAAGAGAAGATGGAGACAAGGGAAGGGAGGGATGACAGAAGAGAGGACAGATTGGAGATAGGGAAAATTAGATTGCTTGGGGTATTGGGGTGAGGGGAGGGGAGAAAAGGGGAGAAAATCTGGAACCCAAAAATTTGTGAAAATGAATGTAAAAAGCTAAATAAATAAATAAATAAAAGAATAATAATGTCTTTAAATGCATAAACATAAAATATATTAGATTATAAAGGAAATCAATTATATTGAAAAAGTCATCAAAATATTAAAAAATGAATTCATGGACCAAGGCATTAAGAAGGCCGAATAGGAAGAAACTTGATGTCACAGTGGAAAGAGCATGGGCTCCTGGGTCCTTAGATCTATGTTCTAATCTCACCTTGGGTGACCTTGTGACATTGGGCAAGTCACTCATCCTTTCTGAGCCTCATTTGTCATGTGAAAACGAGAAGTTTGGTCCACATGGCCTCCAATGTCCCTCTAACTCTCAATCTATGTTCCTCTGACCAGATCTATGATTTTGGAAGATTATTCTGACAGTTGTGGGGAAGATGGAATGTAGCTGGTGGGCCACATCAGGAAGCCAGACCTTGGGATGGGAGCCCACTGAGAGAGGCTATTGCAATAGTCTGGTAAGAGGCAGGAATGGAGCAGGGGGCAGATAAAGAGGGAACTGAGGCAGAAGGTAGACACAACAGGACTCGCTGGATATAGAACATGGAGAGTGGCACATGAAGAAGGTCATGCTGAGATGACTAGGAGAACGGTGAACTCATTAATGAGAACAGAAGAAACAAGAGGAGGCACTGATGGGGGGAAGATAATGAGGCATCAGCTCCGACATGTTGAACTTGGAAGTACCTGCCGGGTGGCTGTGTCCAACAGGGAACTGAGAGGAGTAAGAAAGAGTACTAGTCTCAGGGCAAAAGATCTGGCTTCGAGTGTCTACCAGTTAAGATTGATTGGTGTGACGTTGGAGATGACACATAGCTTCTCTTGTCCTCATGCCTCCGTTTCCTCTTCTTTAAAATGAAAGGAGGATCTCCATTACTTTGACGGTCCCTTCCAGCTCTAACAGTCTAAGTTTATGAGATTAGGGTTGGAGATCATGGGTTGGAGAATAATTCACACAGAAGATGGCTATCCACACAGTGGATGAAGAAAAGTGATGGCGAATACATAGAGAGAGAATAGGACCATGAATGGTAATGCAGAGAGAAACCACAAGAGGGTTGATTGATGGATGAAGCAAGGTCCTGGAAGAAATATCAGGGGATAGGATTTAATGGTAAATATGGAAGACTGATTAAGTACCAAAAGGTGACTAATAGCTTGGCCTGGAGATGGGAAAGGTTTGACTAGCTCACTCCAGGTGAATATATCTATTCAAGAAAATCCCTTTAAAATTCCTTGAACCACTTGTCTATAGCAACACTCCCCTTTCCCCTGAAATGGTGTTTCTAGTACAAATACAAAGGCAGGAGGATCCCCTTTGGGGGAGAATTTGCTTAGGCTCCCATTCTTTTCTCTCCTCCCCACCCCCATGAGGTGAACTATATCTTGAATTGGCAATATGCTCAGAGCACCATTTCGTATGGGCTCAGCAGTGCTGCCAAGGTCATCCGGGGTCCTTGGATAATGATAGCTCACGTTTATATAGCACTTAGAAGGCTGCAAGGTGCTTTATAAACATTACCTCATTCTTTCTTCACAACAACCCTGGGAAGTGGGTGCTATTATTATTGTCATTTTACAAATGAAAAAACTGAAGCAGATGCTAATTAATGTGTGACCCTAGGCAAGTCACTTAACCCCTGTTGGCTGTGATTCTCTTACCTGTAAAATAGGGGTAACAATAGCGCTTACCTCCCAGGATTGTTGTGAGGATAAAAACATATCTGTAAAGTGCTTTCCAAACCACAAAGCACTAAAATGCTCATGGTTGTTGTTAGAAGAGATGCTTAATAAATCAATGTTTGTGGACTGAATGAATACACTAATCTTACCTTTTGGTATTTCTTCAATTCCGAAGGCCAGCCTACAAAAGTGGAGGCCCTTATTCTCCTGGGTCATGATTTATCCTCATGGAATTACAACTCAACAAACATCTGAAGTCAACAGATCCCCTATAGCCGACCATAGGTAAGTGTGGAGGACAACTGTCCTCTCACTGTAAATATCTTGGGACAGACGCAGGTCTTTGCCTTTCCCAAGTCCCTCTTAAAGTTAAGATTTCATGGTCCCCAATCCTTGCCTCTCCCATGGGCCAATTTCTGCCTCTCCCAGTGCTTCTCCAGCTAGGATGTAAGACAGTAATGATGCCCCCACTTAAGGTCATGGTTCCTCATTTTTCTATCTTGGGGTCTCTAGGAGTACAAAACTAAACACCAGGAAGACTGATCATGTACAGGGGAGAAGCTATGACCTGACATTGGTTTAAATTGTACTTTAATTAACCAAGTAATCCTGAGGGAGGAAGGAGGGTGGCTGAGAAGGTGCCTGACCACCTTAGTGGAAGTTGCTGAGCGGCTGAACTCTTCTGCCTCTCCCTGCAATAAATCTATCCTACTGTTAACCATGAGTGGTACAATGGGTTTCTTCTTGAGACTCTCTAATGTTCTTATAGTCATCAAGACAGCAGGAAGTCAATGAAGATAGAAGTGGTCTTGTATATCAAGAGAATAAGAAAGAGTCAGTCGCAATAAGAACAAAGAGATGCCTAAGAGTCAGGCCATGGGAAGAGTGGAAGGACAGGAGATGTAGATTCAAGAGGAGTCTGTAGTGATGGCCAAGTCTGAGGTGCGACACTGATGAGGTCAAGGTGCAATAGCCCCAGGCATGGCATTGTCTGAGGCATGACCCCCCAGTACCACGATACCCAAGGGGTGGTTTCAGTAGTGCAGAGATGGATGTTAAAGAAATCAAGGGAATGGAGAAACTGAGGCCAGGGTGTTAGAAAGGTCATCAACACGGATATGGAAGTCACTAAAAATGTTGGAAAAAGATGGGATGGAAGGGAAGACTGCTCAAGTTAGTGAGAAAGACAAGGTCATAGCTGGAGAACCAAAAGGGCCCTCAGAGTCCATCTGTGCCAACTCCCCTCCTTTTATAGAGGAGAAAAGCTCAGGCAGGTTGTGACTTGCCTAAGATCACACAGGTAGTGTCAGAGGTGGTCAGGAGATGACGGTGAGCAGGATAGGAAAAGGGTGTTATAAAAGGACAGCCTTAACTTTAGAAAAGTATTCATTGGATTACAGGCAATGCGATCTGGATTTGGCTGTGAGATGAAATCCTAAGAGAGGCAATAGTTTAGAGAACAGAAGGGGGAAGCAGAGAGAGCTGCTAAGGAGTATCAGCTCACCCCAAAGGTGATTGATGAGCAGATATGAGTCCCTGCCATTAACCCTTGTAAAGAGAGAGAAATGATTATATTTTTTTAAAAAAAACAACAAGCTACAATGACATCAGATGCCTCCCAGACATCGTCATAACTTAATGGTTATTCGCTCCTCCATCACCAGGACTAGACAGTAGCATTGTTCTAAGCGCCCTGATAAATGCTTTTGCTACTGAAGGAGAATGCCTTCTGCCTTCACTTTTTCTGGACTGTTTGGGACCCGGGTGCTCTGAGGAGGAAATGGGGCTCTTACTTTAGGATCACTCACTGACTGGGCTGGTGTGGTCATTCAAAGAACAGAAAGGGCTAGAAAATTGACTAAAGGACTGGACAGCAGTGGACGGAGCACCCTCTCCCTCGCTGCTGAAGCAGCACTCTTGTCTGCTCTTGCAGTTTGCCCACCAGGCTTGACATCAAATGAAAATGAGGTGTCATCTCGATCCATTACGATATGTCCGATGGTTTTCTGATCATGCCTTTGGGACCCGAGTGCACGTTAGCCTAGGGAAATGCCAGGCAGGAGCAAAATTTTGCAGGCCACCATCTCTCCGCCTCCGCCCCACGTCCCCCCGCCCCCAATCTGGTTCTGGCCAGAATGTAGCCTCAGGCCATAAAATAAAGATAGTGTTTTCCCCGTCTGCCTCAGATTACACAGACATCTAATAATAAATAGTAGCCCTCCACCATCCTACCCTCCCTGCCCTTATTTTATATATTCCACAAAAGAAGAGAGAAACAGTGAGCCTTCCTACTTGGGGCTCTTGGGGGCATGGAGAGAAATGATGCAGTGGTACCGCTCTAGACTGGATAATGGAGAAGAGCATGCTGCAGCTGCTGCTGACCACCCCTAGCTGGGGGCACCTCCTGCCCAGTTTCTGACAGTGCATCCCTGGGAATGGATAGAAATTCAGCCGAGTGCTGGAAGCAAAGAAACTAACAGAGCTTAGAGGGACCCCAGGTGACCCTGGGAACTGACCCCCTCACTTTCTCATTTGCATATGAAAGCTATTATGTAAATGCATTCATTTACTTGGAAGGCAGGGTTATATTCAAAGCAGGTTATCCTCTCCACAAGGTGACGGCCACCAGCACCAGGCATTGCACCACCAAAGGGGGAGCAGCGGAGGTGAGGCAAGTCAAGTCTTTCTGCATGGGAAAATCTTTGAAGTCTAGGAGGCCTTGCCTAATCAAATTTGCTTCAAAAGATCATAAAGGTTTGAAACACTTCATGAAGCTGAAACATGGCTGTTTTCTACTTTGACTCAACTTGGTTTGAGGGAGTTTCAGAGACCAGACTTTTCCTTAAAGACACAATTTGTTTCTGGCTCCCTCAACTGAGTAGTACAGAGTACGGTGGGACTCAAGACAAATGGCTTAAGATCAACTCTGGGAAAGTTTGGTGATACCTCCCCAATTCTTCTCCCACTAATCAACTAAATTATGGACCAGGGGACCTCTATGTTCCCTTCTCATTCTATCAGTCTATATTTTAAGGACCATGCCCGGGACACAGAGACTGGAGGCACTAAGTGGTGAAAAGCAAAGAAAAACCCAAAGGTTTCATCATTTTAATTAGAATATTGGCTTGGAAGTTGGGGGATGGGCTGCTGGCCTCTCCAGGTTCTCACAATCTTAGGACTCAATGAACTGGGGATGCGGGTGGAATTGAGTGGAAATGATGGTGCATAGTGGCATGGGAGAGGGATCTTAGTATAAGATTCCAGTGAGAATCTTTCTAAGTGATGAAATAACTCGGGATCTCTGGGTCCAGGAAGTGCCTTGCTTCTTTCTCTAATAGAGTCTTCATCAAATGCAACTCTCCCTCATTTTCAAAGGGGGTGCTAGAAAGTGCAACGGGGCTCTCCTCAGTAATGCTAGGTCAGATACTTCCAACCCCTGAACTTCATTAGCTGCAAGGAAGTGATTTCTCTTGTTTTAAAAGTATTCCATTTCATATGTGAACTCAGAGCTTGTTTCATCCTTTTCCCCAGGTCAAAACTAATACATATATTAGTTGTTTTGTTTTGTTTTTTTTTCCAAAATGCCATTTGTCTTTGAATAGAAAAAGAACTGGAGGAATAAAAATGAAGGCAGGATACTTAAAATTTGGTTTTACTTCTGGTAATCTCAGTAAATGACAGAAACTGGAAACAGGATAGCCAATGTACCTTTACGTGTATTTTCATGATCTTACAGTTTGTGGATTTTAAGAGTCAGATCTTAAAGTCTGTGGGTTTTCAGTCTTTTTACCCCACTTGCCTCCCTACCTCCTCAAGGGAAGGGAGAGGGTAAAATTCAAATTCATCCAGTTCTCTACACCTATATAGGATATTTGATGGAAGGGGGAAAATAATTAAATTCTAACGAAGTTTTTGAAGTGATTTGTGTCAATGCAGATTTTTTTTGTTTGACAAAGCATTCTTGTAACAAGGGTCTTCTTTTTTCTTTCTTTCTTTAATGAGAGGAAATGGGCAGACAAAATAGTTTTCTGTTATTTGGGGAAAATTAAAAAAAAAAAACATAACCTATGGGGCCAAGAAAAAAAAAGTTTATCTGTGGATGTGTGGATGTGTGTGTGTATGTATGAACTCCCCTTCCTTTTCTAATTTTTCATATCAAAGTATGAAGGTGCATTTGGACTCTCAAAGATTATGCATGCAAAGAACAGGTTTGGAGAGGTTCTTATAAAGCAAGGACAGATCTGGGTGCTATCCCAGGGACAGTGTGGTCTGAGTTCCAGCTTAGTTAAGTTTAGAGAAGCCAACAGAAGGTTGGCTACCAGGTGATGCTTTTACCCCATAGCTCTGTGTGCATGAGGAAGGGGAGAGCAACTGTGCAATTCTGGGGTTGGAGAGTATTCTAAAATCACAGGTCCTCAGCTAGAGTTAATTACTCAATCAATAAACATTTATTAAGTACATACCATGTGCCAGGCACTGTGCTAAGTCCTGGGATTACAAAAAGAGGCAAGACAGTCTCTGTTCTCAAGCGAACAATCTAATGGTAGAGACAACATGCAAACAAATGTATGTGTCTGTATATACATATACACACATATGTATATGTATACATATCTACACATATATACATTATGTATTATCCATCTATTATCTATCTATGGCAATAATTTACAGGGGCACTAGGGTTGAGTCAGGAAAGGTTTCCTGTAAAAGATGGGATTTTAGTTGAGACTTAAAGGAAGCCAGGGAAGACAGTAGGTAGAGTTGAGGAGGGAGAGCATTTCAGACATGGGGGACAGTCAATGAAAAGGACTAGCGTCAGGAGACAGATTGTCATGTTCGAGGAACAGACTGGAGGTCAGTATTGCTGGATCAAAGTACATGGCAGGGACTAAGATGTAAGAAGATTGGAAAGGTAAAAGGGTGGTAGGTTATGAAGGTCTTTGAATGCCAAAGATTATTTTGTATTTGATCCTAGAGGAAGCCACTGGAGTTTATGGAGTAGAGGAATCATGTGGTCAGACCCACACTTTAGGAAAATCACTTTGGTGGCTGAATGGAGGATGGATTGGGGTGGGGGGATTCTTGAGGCAAGTAGACTCACCTGCAGGCTACTGCAGTAATCAAGGCATGAAGTGCTGTGGTCCTGCACCAGAGTGAGAAGTAGACATATTTGAGAGATGTTGAAAAGGTGGAATTGACAGGCCTTTGCAACAGCATACATATGACAGGGGAGAGACAGTAAGGAATCCAGGATGACTCCTTGGTTGCAAGCCTGAGGGACAGGGAGGATGGTGTGACCCTTAACAGTAAGGGTAAGGGTAACAGGCAAGACAGGAGAAGGGGAGGGTCTGGGGAAAAGAGAATGAGTTTCGTTTTGGACATGTTTAGTTTAAGATGCCTACTGGAGGCAGATGGAGATATAAAATTGGAGGTCAGCAAAGAGGTTGGAGCAGGACAGATAGATTTGAGAATAATCTGCATAGAAGTGTTAATTAAATCCATGTCTGCTGATGAGATCTCCAAATGAAGTAATACACAGGGAGAAGAGGACCTAGGACAGAACCTGAGGGACACCTACCATTAGAGGGTATGATCTGGATAAGGATTCATAAGCAATAGAGCCTGAGGAGAGATCAGTATCAAATAGGCAGAGAGGAAATATCCCAAAAACCTAGAAAGAAGACAGCATCAAGGAAGAAAGGGGAACCAACAGTGTTAAAGGCAAATGGAGACTGAGAAAAGGTCATTAGATGTGGCAACTAAGAAATTAATGGCAATTTTGGAGAAAGGGAATTCAGTGGCATAATGTCAGAAGTGGACACTAACTTATCTAAACTATGAATATCACCCTAGCCCCTAGCATAGTAGAGTGAGAGAAGGTAGAGGGACCATTTGTAGACAACCTTTTCAAGGAATTTAGCTACAAAGGGCAGAAGTGATATAGGATGATAGTATGGATCAAGCAAGGGGTTTTTGAGGATGGGGGAGACGCAGGCATGTTTGTAGGCAGTAGGGAATGAACCAGTAGACAAGAAAAGATTGAAAATCAATGACAGGGTAGGAATGAAAGCGGGGGGCAAACTATTAGAGGAGCTAGAATGGAATGAAATTGCTTGAATAGGAGAGGGGTTAGCCATGCTAAGGACTAAGGTCTTTTCCACCATGTGAAACAGGGGTGAAGGAAGAGAGAGTGGCAGAAGGTATGTGAGTGATATGAAATGGGGAAGAGGAGAGAACAGGGAATTCATGGCAAATAGCCTCAATTTTTTTCTCAGTTGAGAGGTTGGAAGGAGGGGAAATCATGGGAGATTTGATACGGGATGAAAAGGTTTGGAAAAGCCACTGTAGAGATGGGGCAGAGTTGATAAGGGAGTTTTAGTAGGACTGCCTAGCAGCCATGAGGGTTGTGTAACATAAATTTGTACTGGATCCAGTCAGAACATGTGTGATTATCTCCACCTTCATTCATAGCATGTGTGTAGAGTGAGGGCAATGAGACAATGATCCATCGTTGAAACTTAGCAGGGAATAATCAATGATAGGATAAGGAAGTTAGGAATTCAAGAGAGGAGGGCAATATAGAGTTGAATCGGTTCTCCAAAGGGTAAAGGTAAAGGGTAAAGATGGTCAAGAAAAGCGAGTGGCTAGTGTATAGGAGATGGCCAGGGAGAGAATAAAAGGATCAAAAGATTGTAGGTCATGATACAGACGAAGAAGGGAAGGAAAAGGCAAAGGTGGAAAGCCAACTGTTTATGGCTTTTGATGAAGGGATTTTGGAATTCTTGAACTCTCTCCATCTCTTGAATTCTCTCCATAGGTGGCACATTTGTAGTGAAGGCATGATCAAGGGTATGACCATCTTTGTGTGTATGACTGAAGTAGCTTATGGAAAGTGAGGTTGAGAAACTGCATGTGTGTGTGTGTGTGTGTGTGTGTGTGTGTGTGTGTGTGTAGCTGAAGTCTCCTAGTATGAAAGCACTGAGTTGGGGAGGAGGGAAAAATTGTGGGCCATTTACTGAGGAAGGGGAGTGACCAGGTCTGTGAACAACAGATGCCAGGATTTTGACTAACTGGCAGATATGAATAACATGGATCTTAAAGGAACAAAGGGTACTGAATGATGAAGGTAGGGGGAGAACTTGAAAGTGGCAATGGCGAGCAAGGAGTATTTCAACTTTCCCATTAATGAACCAAGAGAAATAAATGAAGATAAAGACAGTATTGGAAAATGTGGCCAGAGAGGCTGCCATCTGTAGGAAGGCAGGTTTCAATAAGAGCTAGTAGATGGAAAGAGTAAGAGAGGAAAAGATTAAGGATGAAAGGAAGTTTGTTGCTTATGGAAGATATTCCAAAGGGCACCATGGAAAGGCTAGATTGTATTTGGTTGAAACTTTGGCATGGGAGGGCCAAGGGCGATGGGAATAAAGGATTGGGTGGTAGGTGTGGGGAATAGGTTTTGGAGGATGATCTCCAGGAGTTCAGAATCACTGGGATGTGAAGCCACCAGGTGTGATAAGGTTCATCGTTGAACGGAGGGTACCACTCTACCCAACGGAGGTTAGAGATTGGGCTGAGGTAAGTGCAGTATAAAATAGGAGGAACAGGGTCAAGTGGTTAAATAGTCAGATGGGAGGCCTTGCTTCACCACTTTTCTTCTCTGAAGGGGGACATTAGGGAAGAAAAAGGTGTAGTGAGACATGGGAGATCAAACTTGAATAGTAGGAGAAGGAAGTCCTGTTTCCTCTCAAACCTTCCGCTTCCTCTTCCCTCAAAGGACAATGCAGCAGAAGAGTGATACAGATGTATAAAAGTGAAGAAAACTTTTAACACACACATATACATGCATACATATTTATATATATACACATTCTTTTAGTGGTTTAGAACACGATTGAAGCACACAAATCAGGCTAGGGTTCTAAGTCCATATCTTCACAGGATTTTGTAGGACAGTGAGAAATATGTGTGTCTTTGTATAATTATATGTATGTATTTACCCACAGAGGGAAGAAAAATCAACTAAAAAAGGTTTAATAAGTTAAGATAATCAACTTCTTTTAAACTACAAAGAAATAATAAGGAGGAGCCAAGATGGCAGAGTAGAAAGACTCAGGTATTCTAGCTCCGAACCCACAGCCCATAAATTTCCTGTAAAAAGAACTCCCCACAAATTCTGGATCAGTGCAAGCCGTGCAGAAACGCAGTGGAGGAGATTTCCATTCCAGAGAGCCCTGGAAAGCCATCCCCAGGGGTCCGTCGCTCACGGGACAGTGGAGCCCAGCCTTGCCCTGCCCTGGCCGAGCTGCCCCAGAGGAGCAGATCCGAGCAGGCTTCAGGGACGGAATCTCCAGCGGCCGCCAAGGTCCCTCCACCCACAGGCACTACAGGTCAGTGAGAGAGACGTCTGGACTGGCCGAGAGGGGAGTGGGGTGTCTCCGTGACTTGGGCCCCCTCGGGAGGCAGCGGCAGCAGCAGAGGCAGAGGCAGCAGGGGCCCATGACTCCCGGAGCAGACAGGAGCTCCACTCCATTACTGAAGGTCTCTGCATAAACCCATGAGGGAACTGAGCCTGGCAGGCGGCCCTGCCCCCACCTGAGCACCAGAACTTAAGCTCACATTGAATAGCAGCCACTCCTGCCACTGAAAGCCCTGAGGCTGGGGAGCAGCATTTGAATCTCAGACCCCAAGCACTAGCTGGGCAGATCTAGGCGGGGGTGGAGAGGAATCTCAGAAGTCAAGTAACTGGCTGGGAAAATGCCCAGAAAAGGGAAGAAAAATAAGACCATAGAAAGCTACTTTCCTGGGGAACAGATGTTCCTGCCTTTCATTTCTGATGACGAGGAACAATGCTTACCATCAGGGAAAGATGTGGAGGTCAGGGACTCTGTATCCCAGACATCCAAGGTGGATGTC
Source organism: Bettongia penicillata ogilbyi (assembly GCA_023548195.1). Classification (NCBI taxonomy): domain Eukaryota; kingdom Metazoa; phylum Chordata; class Mammalia; order Diprotodontia; family Potoroidae; genus Bettongia; species Bettongia penicillata. Next base: position 5,658,181 of record JAJHZJ010000570.1, read on the forward strand.
TGGTGGGCTCAGGCCATGGAAGAGCTCAAAAAGGATTTTGAAAATCAAGTTAGACAGGTGGAGGAAAAACTGGGAAGAGAAATGAAAGAGATGCAAGAAAAGCATGAAAAACGGGTCAATACCTTGGTAAAGGAGACCCAAAAAAATGCTGAAGAAAATAACACCTTGAAAAATAGGCTCACTCAATTGGCAAAAGAGGTTCAAAAAGCCAATGAGGAGAAGAATGCTTTCAAAAGCAGAATTAGCCAAATGGAAAAAGGTTCAAAAGCTCACTGAAGAAAACAGTTCTCTCAAAATTAGAATGGAACAGATGGAGGCTAATGACTTTCTGGGAAACCAAGAAATCATAAAACAAAACCAAAAGAATGAAAAAATTGAAGAGATTGTGAAATATCTCATCTGAAAAACAACTGACCAAGAAAATAGGTCCAGGAGAGATAATTTAAAAATTATGGGACTACCTGAAAGCCATGATCAAAAAAACAGCCTAGACATCATCTTCCATGGAATTATCAAGGAAAACTGCCCTGAGATTCTAGAACCAGAGGGCAAAATAAGTATTGAAGGAATCCATTGATCACAGCCTGAAAGAGATCCAAAAAGAGAAACTCCTAGGAGCATTGTGGCCAAATTCCAGAGTTCCCAGGTCAAGGAGAAAATCTTGCAAGCAGCTAGAAAGAAACAATTCCAGTACTGTGGAAATACAATCAGGATAACCCAAGATCTAGCAGCTTCTACATTAAGGGATCGAAGGGCGTGGAATAGGATATTCCAGAAGTCAAAGGAACTAGGACTGAAACCAAGAATCACCTACCCAGCAAAACTGAGTATAATACTTCAGGGGAAAATATGGTCTTTCAATGAAACAGAGGACTTTCAAGCATTCTTGATGAAAAGACCAGAGCTGAAAAGAAAATTTGACTTTCAAACACAAGAATGAGAAGAAGCATGAAAAAGTAAACAGCAAAGAGAAGTCATAAGGGACTTACCAAAGGTGAACTGTTTACATTCCTACATGGAAAGACAATATTTGTAACTCTTAAAACTTTTCAGTATCTGGGACCACACACACACATACACACATGCATGCACATACAGAGACAGAGAGCACAGAGTGAATTGAATAGGATAGGACCATATCTTAAAAGAAATTAAGGTAAACTGTGAGAGAGAAATGTAGTTGGAGGAGAGAGGGTGAAATGGAATGGGGTAAATTATATCTCATTCAAGAGGCAAGCAGGAGTCTTTTTAGTGGAGGGAAAAAGAGGAGTGCTGAGAAAAAAACAAGAAGTTTACCCTCATCACATTCGACTAAAGGAAGGAGTAAAATGCACACTCATTTTGGTATGAAAACCTATCTTACAATACAGGAAAGTGGGGGAGAAGGAGATAAGCAGAGGGGGGGATGATGGAAGGGAGGGCAATGGGAGGAGGGAGCAATTTGAAGTCAACACTCTTGGGGAGGGACAGGATCAAAAGACAGAATAGAAACAATGGGGGGCAGGATAGGATGGAGGGAAATACAGTTAGCGTTACACAGCACGATTATTATCGAAGTCATTTGCAAAACTACACAGATATGGCCCTCACTGAATTGCCTGCCTTCCCAAAGGGAAGGGTTGGGGAGGGAGGGATGGGGAAAATTTGGAACTCAAAGTTTTAGGAACAATTGTTTAGTATTGTTCTTTCTACTAGGAAATAAGAAATACAGTTAATGAGGAATAGAAAGTCATCTGGCCCTACAGGACAAAAGGGAAGATGGGGACAAGAGAAGGGAGGGATGATAGGAGAGAGGGCAGATTGGTGATAGGGGAAATTAGAATGCTTGGGGTATTGGGGTGGGAGGAGGGGATAAATGGGGAGAAAATTTGGAACCCAAAATTTTGTGAAAATGAATGTAAAAGTTAAATAAATAAATTTATATTTAAAAAAAAACAACAAATCCTACTTCCAATTTTCTAGTGGTGTAATCATAAACAATTCACAAAGCCTTTCTGAGCCTTGGCTTCCTCATCTGTAAATTGAAGAGAATAATTAATTACCTCCAGGGTCATTTTCTAAATATCACTTAAATCAAAGTACATGAATTGCTTTGTAAACACTGACACTGTAAAGGTGTCAGCTATTGAAATAACCTAGGAACAATTAATAAATTAATAAAAGTATTGCTTTTGGTGTTTTCAAAAAAAAAAGACATAATAAAAGACAGGAATTTAGGTAACTAACAAGAACATTGGGGCACCATGGTATAGTGGCAAGCCGTGGGCTCAAATCTTGCCTCTGGGTGACTTCGGGCAAATAATTAAGTATTTCTGGATGTCTCTTTCATCATCTGTAAAATGGGGATCAGAGTGGGGGAAGAAAGAGTAGATTATGTGGTCTCCAATGCATTTCCCAGCTCTAAATCTACAAATTTTTTTAAAAGGCTAATTGAAGTGTTGGATTAGGTGGAAGAGACAGAAAAAAGACAGACAGAAAAATGAGAAACGTAAAAGGAAGAGATAGTCATACCAAGAGAGAAAGAAATGGGCAGAGAAATATATGTCAGAATAAAATAAAAATCAAAAGGACCTTTAAAAAAGCTACATGGGGGTAAAAAGGAAGATCAAGGGATAGGACCATTGCCTAGGGTGCATGGGAAAACAACTGGGAAATGGTAGTACTACTCCCATTTTTATTGTTTTCTCTGTCAAGAATAACTTTGAGACTGGAAATGATGGAACATCATGGACAACAGTGGAACTCAAATACAAAATTGGTGAGAGGATAAGAAAGCACTTAGGCACTCTCAATGGAACCAAGTCATTTGTCCTGGAAAACTTTATATTATGGTATGGACAGAAGTTCTTTATTCAATTGCTAGTGATCCTTTCTTTTCTTTTCTTTTCTTTTTTTTTTGGTGGAGGGTGGAGGAGAAAGCAAGACAATTGGGGTTAAGTGACTTGCCCAAGTCACACAGCTGAAGTGTCTGAACTGGAACTCAGGTCCTCTTGACTCCAGGGCCAGTGCTCTATTCACTGCACCACCTAGCTGCCCCTGCTAGTGATCTTTGAGGAACTGAGGAATGCCTTCCAGTCTAGACAACATCTAGATGAAATGAGCACCAAGGGTGCCAAACAGTGAGTAGGTCAGTATGGCTCAATCATTGAGTTCAAGGAGGGAAGTGCTAGGATGTGAAGAACTTTACATGTCAAGCAGAGCTTACACTTGATCCTAAAAATATTGCGATAAATTAGAATTTATTAAGGAAGGGCAGGGAGGTAATATGATCAGATGTGTGCTTTGGGAGAGTCACTTGAAGATTATTATTGATGGTGTGACCAAACATATCAAGTGTGTGGCTCAGAAAGCTGAATTGGCTAACATACTGGATGACAGAATCAAAATCCAGAAAGAACTAGGCAGGCTGGAAAATAACAAACTAAAGCTAGATGGAATTTAATAGGGAAAGTAAAGTCATGTACAGGGTGAGCTGTAACTAGAAAGCAGTTCATCTGAAAAAAGAATTAGGCTGTTTTTTCTATAAACTACAAGTTCTAATCTTTGTTTTGAAGTTGAGCTCAGAAATCTTTCCTGATTCCCATGACCAGAAATTATATACCCTCTTTGGACTTAACATAACTCTGTGATGTACATAAAATACATAACTGCATTATAATTACATGTAACATATCCAGTACCAGACCACAGGCCCCATGAACATCACCTAACTCCTAGCATAGTGTTTTGCATATAGCAAATACTTAATTGTTAATTTCTGTCTGTGTCACAATACAGTTAGTTAAATTGCACTAATGAAAACAAAGCAGCAGAGAAGAGAGGTGACAGTCCTGCTGAACTCTTCTCTGGTCAGACCCTATCTTCTACATCTGCAGCATTGTGTCCACAGTCGGAAGCCACATTTTCACAAGGATGATGAGACTGGAGACGTGCCATTTGAGGATTGGTTGAAGGAACTAGGTATGTCTAACCCACAGAAGAGAAAACTGAAGATATGGATAGCTGTCCTAAGATACCTGAAGAATTATTTTGTAGAAGTGAGATTAGATGTCCTTTGCTCGCATTTAGAGCACAGACTTTGGCTAACTTGGTGGAAATTACAGGGAAACAAATTTTTGGTTCAGTACACAAATAAAAAACACCCTAACACTCAGAGCAATTGAAAACACAATGGGCTTTCTAAAATTCTTTAAGCAGAGACTGGGTGGTTCTGGACAGTATTGGTACTTCAGTAGGGATTCCTTCTAAAGGTATATTTCTAAGATAAGCCAGCCAGTGGGCCTAATATAGAAACTCATTAGCTATCATATCCTTTTGTTTTCTTGGAATATGGGCAAGTTATCATTTCCCTTTGAAAGTGAAATTAGCTATTCACAACTCTAATCCCAAAACTTTCAATAGTTTAACAATGGAAGCCCCCCTCCATGGGAAATTATTCTCCAATCTGCATATCAAAGCAAGAGATACCAAGGCCACAGATTTGGTACTAGAGAACTTCAGAGCATTTTACCGTTTCCCCAGATCTAGTAAATACATTCAAGAACTTGAAACTCTTGCCAAAGTTTAAAAATGAGTTGAATAACTTAACTTCCACCAAATCTAGGAAGGAGGCTGAAAGGGTATGGATGAAGATTGAATTCCTGTGGTTCAGTCCAGTTAAGTTTCTCTTTCATAATTTAATCCTAACTTGTCCAGTGTGATCATACCTGCAACAATTTTGAGATGATACTCATTCTTCTTGGCTTGATGGACAAAACTGTTGTTTATTATTCTCTCACTCCAGAGAAACAGTAACTGATTTGAAAGTATATGAAATAATTGATTCCCTTGATCCTCATATAAACCACTATATTCTTCACAAGGAGCTCTCCTAAGACCCAAAAGGAACCTAAAAGAAGCCCTGAAACAAAGGCTGAGAAAGGCCTCCCAAAGGTAAAAACAATGCAATGTCTCACTCTACACTATAAAAATGCTGGCAGGAGGGATCCATCCCTTTCTCCTGCCACCCGTCATGTTCATCAGTATGGTGAATTAATAAACTGGCAATGAGAGTATGCTGCTTTGACAGATGACTCTTCCATTTTCAAAGAATTAAGCAGCTTTAAATGTGTGCTTCTCCAGTGCTGTATTTCTCTGCCAGCTACAAGACTGGCAGACTGGGATGTGCCAAGTTCTTGGCTCTCAATTACAAAACAAAACACTATAGAAGAGAATTTGTGAGTTAGCTGATTTGTAAACACTACAGCAAGTCACCGTGTAAACATTTTGCTTTTGTGTACCTATTATTTCTCCCAGGCAGTTACCTGGATCCCACTCTGATGGTGCCAAAATTTGCTGCTCCTCAAGTTACCAATGGTTCCTTTACACTTACAAGAACACAGTGTGCCTCAGCACCATGTTTTTTTAACCTTCAATTAAACTGTAATCACAAAGCATCTTGATAATTATGGTGGGAGAGTCACCAGTAGCACTCAGAATACAAATCAAATCTGCAGGTGTGTTCACAAGTGTACAGAAGGATGCAGTTCAAATGGAGCCAATTAGGAAATCAAAGTGAGTAAGTTGCAGAAAGTTTACTTTATATGGACTGCTTGAACTTTTCCCATAACCAGAGATAGATCATCTTCTTCCTCCAAATAAAAAAGGAAATGCATAATATCATGGTCCTTTCTGGAACTGAGAACCACTTGTTGGTTGACTGAAAACCGGACAACTGGGTCATAAGAACAGAATTCTACCCAAGTAGTTATGACAAGATTAGAGACACCTTATTCCCCAACTGTTATTTGCTATCATTTTCAAAGAATGTAGGTTTGCTAAGAGCCCCAAAAGGTTAAGTCCATTTTTCTGCTGGAGGTGGGCAGAGGGGGTTCTCCCAAGGGGATAGGAATTTCACTGACGATTTAGGATCTTTCTGAATTTTACTGGAGGGACATGAAAAGTTCATAATAAGGCTTCGTAAAGTACATTAATTATGGATGAAAGGTAACACATAAAATGGAAATTAACAACTAACACACCTTCAGTGCTCTGGAAGGTCAGTGACTTCACTCATGTGAGCGTTATCCTGCCTGCTGCAGACCACCATTTCCTTTAGTAGGCTGAAGATTTCATGAGATACCGTAGCTTTAGAAAAACAAACGCAGTACCTGGTAGGTAACCATCTGGCTATAAGCCTCTGCAAACTTGGCCAGGCTAGACCTCGGATGGCAGACACACCTGAAGCGCTCTCCACCTCGACAGGACCTGCCAGAGCTAGTTCTCTGTTGGCACAGCCTTCAAGAACCCATAGAGACTGCCACACTGCGATGAGGCATTAGAATAGGATTTCAGCAAAAGAAACAGTAATAACAACACAGTAATTCTCTACGTATGACCACTAACTGGGAACAAGAAGATGCCAGGCCACAGGCTGCAATGCCAGTCTTGTTCATAAAATAGATTTATTATTGATACCGAGTGAGGCATGGTTGTCAGTATTCATGGTAAACGAACTGATATATACATATATATATGTGTGTGTGTGTGTGTGTATGTACATACATACATACTGACACACACACATATATACACACTTCAAAAGATGCTTTTACATTGATAAGAAGGCCATATTTCACCTATAATCATAGACATTATTCCAGCAAAAGAAAGACATTTTTTCCTTTTCTTAGTTACATGATCTATAATAAATTAGAAACAAAAATCTCTCTCATGTCAAAGGAGAAAGGAAAAAAGACAAAGTCAGCATTCTAGGAAGCTCAGACAGTTTAGTTCCCTGGGGTTCACGGGGCTCTTCCTCCTTCCCCACTCTCTCAGACGCTGCCCTCCCTTTCACCTTGTACCTCTCTTCTCCTGACCCACCCACAAAACATTCAATTTCAGCCTTGAGCTTTTACAGGTCAGATTTCTGATGTAATAAGATATCGGTCTTGGCTTTTCAAGTGTCTGCTGATTGACTTGTGATGTCTGTTGCTGTTGAATTGACTCTCACAGTTCTTCTCCTTAGTGGTCTGCCCTTTAAATAGGTTTTGTATTGTTGGGGGAAAAAATGCTCCACTGCTGGAATTAAAGTTGATAGGCTTTTGCTTGCTTTGGAAGTCAGCTTTATCCTCCCTTTTCAAGCACGCTCTGCAGAGAAATCAAAAGGAAAAGTTTTAACATCAGGAAAAAAAAAAGTAACAGCAACAATTTCAAGTCATGTTGGCAGCTTTCTTAATGCTCACTTCCAAATATACAAGGGATACGACATGGGACTTTTCTGGTTCTGGCAAGCACCATAACATTCTGGAGCAAAGACATCTCTTCCAGTTCTAAATCTGATTATATAATCCTGATCCTTAAAACTCAAGGGCTGCAGGATGATCAAGGATCCCTGGGTTACATGGTACAAATCACTCTCAAAAATTATAGCTTGCCACTGAAAGAGAAGGGGTGCTAAGATGCTCAGTAATAGTTTAATGAGCTCCATCCAAGATGCATATCCATTCCAGGACTGACTCCTTAAGGAACTTCCCCATTTAGTTATGGAAATAACAGATATAAGGAGAAATATCTTGACCACCAAGAAGATAAAGACTAGAATACACCACACAGGAAGAGGGTAGTAGTACCTCTCCAGCAGAATGTAAGCTCCTTGAGGGCAGGGACAGTTTTGCATTGGTCTTTGTACATCTACCATTTAGCACAAAGGTTCTTCCTCTAGCAGGTATTTACTAAGTACTAAATACTGTGGAATATAAAAGCAATAGATGAATAAGTACCAAAAATAAATGGGACAAGAACTGACTCCTGAGGGAATCTGGCAGCTAGCACTCAGGAAGATCTTGTGGAGGCAATTGAAAGAACATTCCTAGGAAGAGAGGTGCACCTAAATCATGTAATAACTTGGAAACCAACAGAGGACAGAATAATGTCAGATTCTATGACTATCCATTTTCCAGATTCTTTGGCTACAGAAAACCAAAAAGGTAAGGGTTATATAAAAACGGGCCTCCAAAAATGGGAAGAAGAGATGATAATTTAGTCCAACCGGAGGTTAATTTGAAAGACTGTAGATGTCCCATGGAAAAGGGAAATTTCACAATAATGTTAGAATAGTGATAGGTATCTCTTCAAGATGTTGGGCCATCACAGGTGATGTGCCCCTATGGGAACAGAACTTCTGATCTCTTTGGGAGGTACCCTTTATATAAACTGAAAGACACAATAACCTCATTAAATGGCTACAAAAGTGAATCCACTACAAAGCAGAACCATCCCAAGACTTCTCTTAGGACATATAGTTCCCAGGGAGCTGATATTACCTCCTTATAAACAATCCCATGGCATGGATCCTGACAATAGCATTGCAATGAGGTCCCAACGTATATATGTTATTTGTAGTACTATGGCCTTTACCCACTGAGGTCAAATATGCAAATTTGGACCTTCCCTTTGTCAGGGGCAACATTCTGCAGCTATGAAGCAATGGTACCTGCTTTTAAATTCTGCAAAAGAATTTGCCTTTACTGCAATCAAAATAAAGCACTAGGCTGAAGTTGTTTTCAATCACCCAGTCTTCCCCTGGATCCCTAATGAATCACAACCAAATCTAGGTATGTTTTCTCTCTGCTTCCCCTGCAAGGAATAGTCCCTTGGAAAGCTGAGGAAGGCTGGATGGTTTGACAACCAGGAGAGAGTACTTACTAAGTAGGCTACGCTCATACACATGCAATATGTGAACACGTATGAAGACTACAAAACAAAGACAGGGAAACAGACTGTTTTAATAATCTCTTTAACTCCACTCACATAATACTCTAATGCATGTATTACAATTCTAATCTCCCAAGACATAGTAGCAACTAAGATGTATCAAACTTTGCTCCTTAAAAACAAAAAGGACAGGAAAGCTTTGGGGCTAGTTTATCAATAGGTTCTCAAAATGGGCTCATCTGCTACCAAAAGGTGGCAGAAGCAGGACAAAGCTGTCTTCTTTACTGTCAAAGACACCAACAATAAAATGTCAGGTTGAATTAAAGGAGACAAATTACTTTGTAAAATGTTTTGTAATATTAATATTAAAAACACACAATAAAAAAACCTTCTGCAACCCTGGCACAACAATTTAGGCTTTCAATATTTCTCAAGGCTGACTAAGGCTATTTTCACAATGAGCTTACCTTAAGAGTCTTCATACTACCACTGTATAGTTTCTGTAAGTAGCTGCTGTTGGACTGAATTTTAACACTGCATAAATTTAACACCGCATAAATTAACATAGGAAATTCCCCAAAGAATGAGCGAAAAGCTTTGCAAGTTACAAAAAAATTGCTTCCTTCATTTAGAGAACTGCTAACACTTAATCGTCATGTGGGGAAAGAAATTCCTAGCAAGTGCTCATCATTTTGGCCTCCAGAAACTCCTTTTCCAAAAAGCCAGAGGAATCACCCAATACCAGAAGAGGAGTTGGGGCTTCCCACCCCTTCCCCATTCCTTCTCACCCTCCTAGAGGACTCCTCCCTCTCTTCCCCCTTCTGTGGAAAGACTGGCAGCTCCGATTCTAAGACAAGAACAATGCCCCTGGAGACAGAAAATTGTGTGTCATTTCCCTTTATTAAAATGATCTGAACAATTTCTCTCAAATATTTTTGCTATATAATCATCTATTCCACTGATTTTTGAATTACAGCTTTCTCAGTTGGGTTGAATCACTGCACTGTCAGTTGCCTGGTGGTCTCAATCTACTTAAAAGGAATTATAGCAACTTTGTGCTGCAAAATCACCATTAAGGGGAAAGTAAAGTTGTTTCTTTTTTTGGGTGGGGAAGGGAGGGAGAGTTATTTGGTTTTTGGTGATGCTACTAACTTTCCTCTAATGAACGTGACATGTATTTATTAGCCCAAAGACCTAACAGAACTGACCCTTCCATCCTGCCCCCATCAAAGCTCTTAGTCTCTACAGACTATATGTTTTACTAAAAGGGGAGAAAAAAAAAGAGCCACAGTAAGAAATAGGAAGAGTACAGAAGACAGAATGAAAAGATTATAAGGGAGATAGGAAGAAAAAGTAATCAATAAATTCAATTTATGAAAAGCATGAGTGCTTGGTTTGGGCACAAAATACTGCTTCTTACCACCTGAACATCTGATTAGTTAACTTATTTTGTTTTCACTACTCCTCCCAGCAACTACTGTTCTTTGTTCTTCTTGCTTCGGGGGGAAAAAATCAGTTAATTCTTTTCATGCCAGGATGCTGTGCTCCAATTTTATGACTCTAGCTAATGCTGTAAGTCTCAAAGGACATTTAACACCCCCAGTCTCTACATTCACTTCTTACAGTTTGCCATGATAATAAGTAAAGCACTATACTATCGCACACTTGTGACTTCTGAAGGATGAGCCTGTGGGTAGCAATATTCATTATGTAGAACAAAAATGTATTTCAACAGCAATACTTTCTCTAATCAATCAGTTAGCAGTGGAGAGAAAAGTTACAAGACAAGTATTCTCAGGAAATGTTTTCTGAAAAAGTTTCCTGGGGATGGAGGGTAGTCAAATTCAAAATTTTGAATCTGATCTAATTTTAAAAGTTAAAGACAGACAATCACTGAATTTAAGTACAGATGAGCAATTAACAAATTCTACTGGATGATGATAAAGAAGCTTTATTATAAATATAAGTTAAAAACATGCTTGAAAAAGTTAACCTCCTCAATAACGAATTAACATACAATGTGAAGGCACATATTATGACTCGGCAATCTAGGCATGTATTGACTCCTGTCCAAGTTTAAGTAAGGTGTACTTACACATCTCTTGTCCCCCTCCACTAGTAACTCCTCTCCTCTAACCCTCAGTGTATTCCATATTTGTTTGCAGCTGGTTGTGAACTAATCCTGTACTATTAAGGTAAATATTAATATTTCAATGGATTTATGATCTCATCAATGTTAGTATTCTTTCCATCAATGCAGATTCAAACCTCAAAGGCTCTATGCAAACAAAGGCAGCTTCTACCTTGTTGAGGAGGCTTTGAGTCAGGTCTCAGGAGAGCATGAGCCTGCAGGGGAAAAGACAGCACAGTGACCATTGTTGAGGCTCACCTGCACTAAGCAGTAAGGAATCCATGGATCAACCTCCTGAGCATCAAGCTACTGTGTTAGCTTGATACTTGGGAGAGGCATTGGCATTTTATATGAAGAAGTTGTGAATCATGTTAGATTCCCTGTTGGATTCCTACTACATTTCTCATCCTAAGGGCCTACATGAGGCTGAGAGGGGTGGCTGGCTGTGGGAGACCTCAAAGAACCCTGGAGTTGTAGTCAAAGGCCTTGGTTTCAAGTCTAAGATCAGTCACCATGACTTATGGGGCCTTAGTCACCTCCTAAACAGGTAGAGCTAAATGACCTTTAGTGTCCTTTTCAGCTCAAAATTCAAAGATCCCATGACCTTTGAGCAGTTACAATAATCTTGTCTTCCTCTCCCTTCAGGAGAGAATGAAAAAAATGAAGACTTGGCATTTGAAAGGTTGTAGATAGATGTCTGAGGTAACTTAGATAAATGACAGAGTAGAGTATTAGTCAAAGAATTAGGAGACATGTTCTAGTGTTGCCTCTGCTACTAACAAACTTAGTGACCTTGGGAAACTTACTCCACCTCTTGGGTTATGTCTCCCATCCATTAAATGAAGGGGCCTGGCTTCTCCATGCAGCTGGAAATTCCCCTCTAACTCTAAAGTTTAATCTGATGAAGTGTTTTTCAGGAAGCCTAAATTCTAAAAGCAGAGTTACCAGTGGTTATGTTGACTATATTAGCACTCAAGAGAGGGAGCAGTGAAGTTCTGGTCTTTCAAGGATTCAAGTTACAGTGAAGATGAAATACAGGGCCCTAAGAAACTTGGAAGAAACTCTGCCTCAGGCAAATTCCTCCATGTACTCTGATCTCAGTGTCTTTTATTTCAGGCTAACCATATTCTGGAGGTTTCATTTATACTTTAGAAAGGAAAAAGCTTTAAAGATGTCAAGTTCTGTCCTTATTTCTGACCTGTCGTTCTTTACATCAGTCAAGTTACTTACTTACTCTCCCCCTAAGGGGGCTCATCTGCTCTTACCTGCAGGTCCTAACCTGGCCAAATCTTAGAAGGTTTCAGTCCCAGCAGGAAGCCTTTAAGGGGCTTCCTACTCAGAACAGGGAATACCTGTTTCAAGGTTATTACTGCTGCTCCCTCATGTCAGCTGGCTTGGCACACTGCCTGATGATTGAACATGCCATTCTGATTTAACATCCTATACTTGTGTGATCTTTTCTCCTGACTTCTCATCCATTTTGAGATCCACTGATATCTATGGCTGTAGCATGATAACAGAATTTGAACAATCTTGCCATAAGCAATCCACAGGCCTGTATCTCCAAGAAGAGTTGGTTGGCAACCTGCATTTTGTTGTGTAAGTGTATTAGATTACCATAGATTTACTACTCTTTTTAACTAGTTAACATGAGGCAGAGAGATCAGTGTTTTTTCATCTCTCTGAGCATGGGAAACAAAGATGAAAAGTATAATGTAGTAGAAAAATACCTGGTCATAGAACCAAGAAGAGATCTAAGCTCAAGTCCCAGCTCAGAGCAACTCTAGCTGTATGATCTTGGGCAAGTCACTTAACCAAGAGTGTTCTAAGCAACTCCTGAATTCTATAAGTTGCAGAGAAGATGACAACTTGCATTGGTAGAGGGAGTCTTCTCTACAAATGAAATGAAATCACAGGTTCAGTCCCTATCCGTATTACTTCCTGCAGGAGACCTGGAAAGCTAGTATTCTCTACTTTCTTCCCCAAACTGGTCTCACTTTCATTCTACAGAACATACTCACACAGGATTGTGAGTAAAATGTAAAATCAAGGCCTATGATCTTTAAGAAACAGGAACAACAACGTGGTATGGCTGCAACTATGCCAGGTACATTTAACTGGCATAAAACAATGGGATGCTTCTTCTGAGCAAAGGACTTAGCAGTAAAATGAAGCCAGTCACAAAAATAAGATTCTACAACTGGACTACTGCCTCAAATCAAAGAACATGAAAGTACAAATGAGGGCATGGAAAAGACTACTGGATGTGCACAATTCTTCTGCCTATAGTCACAGAGAGAAAAACCATCTTAAAATATAAAGACTGCAACCCAATACACATAACATGCTCCAGGAGTCCAGTTGGCTTTTTTTTTTAAGTCTTCTAGCCGGTAGCAAGTGATGAAAAAAGGTCACAACCAGAGATGTTAGTAGCACAAGGCAAACAGGGAAAGAAAGATATGCTTCAGACCCATGGTTTCTGCTACTCTGGAAGCTGATCTTGAAGGCTCTGCTGGTCCATGCCACCACCCTGAGGATCTCAGTATTGTGGTGCTCTTTCCCCAGGGTCCCCTCTCTTGGCTCAACTATATCTCTACCTGAACTGTCCTCTGTGCTGTGTCTCACTCTGACAACTGGGTGAAAAAATCCCCACTTATCCCTCTGGACAGAATAACTACAATCATTATCTCAACAAATAACCTTATTCTGTGTGTGATTAAGAGCTAAATAGTGGGAAAGTGGATGTGTTTCAAGTTACAGAAGGCAGTATGAACTTGGGCTCATACTCTTTTAACTCTTTCTAGTTCAAGGTCTCAAGACTGCACTCTACAAAAGGGAAAAACGCTGGCTACTACCAGTGTGATCTTGGGCAAATGATTTATCCTCTCTGGGACTCAGTCTTCACATCTATAAAAGGAGGCAGCTGAATTAGAGGATCTCTACAATTGTTTCTCAATTCTATGACAACTAAAGGAATAAGAAAAATGGAGGGCTCTGTGTGTGTGTGTGTGTGTGTGTGTGTGTGTGTAAGATAGAATGGGAGCATGGTAATATGTGTCAATGGCAAAAATAAAAAAGATTGACTCTGGTAGCTCTAAGAAAGCTATGAAGCTGATGGCTAAAGAGTAAATGTGGCTAATATGTTCTGGTACATATAAATGTTCGCATTCATTTTTTAATGATGTATCATTTTTAGTTAGCCTTTAGTTTTCAGTCCTAGAGATAATAATTATCTTTTAAAATCCTTTCACTCTTATGATGATCACACAGAATTAACACACTGGAAAGAATAATCTAAATTTTCCATGACAACCCATGAGGAATTGTTTAAGAAAGGTTCAGAAAGGATAAATGTGAGTAAGTGGATGAAAGAGAATAAAAGAAAACTAAGGCTGAGGAACATCTAGAAATTTTCCAGTCAGTAAAATCTATTAGACAACTGGATAGTGCCTCAAGGGAACTAGTGAAAGCCCAATCATGCAAGTCATTGCATGATTGATAAATCCGAGGAATGGATTTACCATTTGAGATTATCCTATGGGGAATGCTCTTACAATGGTAGAGAAATGGACAAGACAACCTAATGACCTGTTTTCATGTTTGGTTGTTGTTTCACTGTTGAGTATTGTCCACGGTTCCACAGGAAATGTAAGCTGGACAGTGTGCCCCATGAGGAACTGCCTCAGGGAACAAGAGTGACTGGTATAATACAAAATCCTTTTCTAACAAGAAGGGCCAAAGGGTTGAGGTCACAAGGTTGAAGTCTAACTTCCAGGAATGATTGTCTCTTTACAAAAGAGAAAACTGAAAATACTAGGAATTAATTCTCTTCTGAAAAAAGCAACCATTAATGAAGCATCTCTTCCATCAGACTACTCATTTTAGCATAGCCATAAACTGGTGCCTTACTGGGCTGTCATCTCTGATAAAGTGCTTTGTTCTCCCCCTCTCTTATACTCATTTCCCAATCACCCTCACCTCTCATCACTGTTTAACTTGGTCTTCAATTCTCTTTCTTCTCATTCTGTTTTAACCATTTTTTCCCATCTTCTCACTTCAGTTCCTTTCCACAAAAGTTTAGATTAGTGGATAAGAAAGAGACCTCTGCTACTTTCAAGACAACTATTCACTAAGTGCTCCTTTTCATTTAAAATCAAATTCTATGTGTCACAAGTGGTCAGTGCGTGATCACAAATGGCCACTTCTGAGTCTGTACCTGGTTATTACACCTTAGTCCTCTACCACAGGCACCTGTCCATTTCAATGGTGATCATCCAAAAAGACAACATCTTTATGGGCAGTAAGTATCTCTTTGATTAATATACAGTAAGAGTGTATTCCACCTAATGTATATCCCAAGCAAGCAAGAGAAGGCATTCAAAAATACTAACAGAAGGTAATAAAAAATATACTTTACAAGAGAGACCCAGAGAGTCATAGTCCCTTTCATTGCCACTGATGATAACTACATGTCTTTCGCTGTCATACTTAGTCTGAGTATGGTGTAAATAAAGCTATGATTATGTGTGACCTCAACATGGACAGGCAGCTTTGTTTAATTCCATAGCCACAGATGCCATTTTCACAAGCCCTGTCCTACAAATGAAGGGTACTTTTTCATCTGTCAGAACAACTCAAAGCAAATATAGAAGCAACAACAAAAAACACTCCACCAAAAAGCACTATGAAATAAAAGTAAAAGGACAAAGTGAAAGACACTGGAAACTAGGTATTACAAATACCAATTAATTCATGACCAATTATGCTACATACTTATTGTGTCAGGTACAGTGCTAAGTGCTGGGGAAACAAATGCAAAGGGAAAAAGGTAATAGTCCACATCCTCAAAAAATTTATATTCTAATAGGAGAGAAAAGATGTGCATAAATAGGAATATGTGTGAATGTGTATGTATGAATGTATGCATGGATATGATAAGGCTAGAGTAGATACAGAAGGTAAAGTTAGAGGAGAAGGCATTAGCAGTTAAGGGAACTAGAAAGGCCTCCTACAGAAAATGGGGTACCTGGGCTCATTCTTTTTTTAAAATTAATTTTATTTATTTTCAGTGTTCTACAATCACTACCATACAACTTAGACTTTTTTCCCCTCCCTGCCACCTCCCTCCCTGAGAGGGCATACAATTTTATATAGGTTCTACACATACATTCCTATTAAATACATTTTCACTATAGTCATGCTGCATAGAAGAATTAAAATGAATGGGAGAAATCATATAACAAACCAAAACGTAATACACACACAAAAAAATGATCGGCTACATTCTGTGATTGAATTCCATAGCTCTTTCTCTGGATGTGGAAGGCATTTTGACTTAAATGACCCGTGTGGATTTTTTTAAGTCCTTACACTGCAATGAAGTTTCAAGTCTACCAGAAAAAACTCTCACACACTGTGGTTGTTGCTGTGCACAAAGTTCTCCTGGTTCTGCTCCTTTCGCTCAGCATCAGTTCATATAAGTCTTTCCAGGCCTCTCAGAAGTCTTCCTGTTCATCATTTCTTATAGCACAATAGTATTCCATTACATTCATATACCATAATTTATTCAGTCATTCCCCAGGTGATGGGCATCCCCTTGATTTCCAGTGCTGCTCAAGATGGAGTCACTGGAATTTAGTGAGCAGATGAATGGCATGGCCAGATCTTTGTACCTTAGGAAAAATACTTTGGCAGTTGAATAGAGGGCAGATTGGAGAGGGGAGACCAATTAAGAATTATTCCAATTGTCTGAGCAAGAGATAAAATGGAGGCTTGAGCTAGGGAGATAGCTATGTAAGTGGAGAGAAGGGGATGTATATGTGAAATGTGGTGGAGATAAAAACAAGATATGTGGGGTGAGTGAGTGAGGAATCAAAGAAGATGGAAGAATGGTGGTACTCTCAACAGTCAGGCTGAGGGAAAGGTTTTGGGGAAAAGATGAGTTCTGTCTTGTTCATGTTGATTTTGAGATGCTCCTCTAGGTCATTCGAGATCCTCTGGGGAGTAACAATGGCTCCAGACCACCAGCCCTAATTCCAGCTCAGCCCCTGAAGCCATCATCTAGACAGTTAACCCTTGTAGCTGTGTTACCTGACAAGAGCTTTGGCAGGAGCTGAGGCCACTGCCTCTTCTCTCTAAGCAGACACTGAAGATCCAAGAAGAGTTACAAATGACTGAACTTCGGAAATGAATATAGTTTTATGAGTGGAAATAACAATAGAGAAGATGTAGCACCATTTGCTTTGTCTCTGCACCCTAACGACCACTGGGCCTTTCCATCAATTTGTAGCTCAAACCTCTTCAATATGCTGTCTCCCTCTTAGAAAGTGAGTTCCTTTAGAGCAGAGCTTATCTTGTTTTTGTTTTTCTCTCCCCCCCCCCCCATTTTTATCCTCAGAACTTTGCACAGTGCTTTGCTCCTAATAATCATCTAATAAATCTGCTTTCCTTCCTTTTGGAAGAAATTTTAAAAAGAACCTAAATTGGAGAAAACAAATGTGCTAGTGAGTATCACTTTACTGCTGTTGAAGGTTTCATGAGAGAACATGGCTTATATGATATATTCAAGATTCCCTCCTTTTCTTTCTTTCCTATGTAGTTCTGGGAGTCATATGTATAAAGGCGATGACAGAATGAACCTATGGAAACTGATAACACCAATGAGAGAATATAAAGACAAAAGACAAGAGGGCCTGGAACAGTGGCCTGGGAGTACCCACAGAGGGTACTTGATATAGATGAAGATCCAGCGACAGAGACTAGAAACAGGTGGTTAGACAAATAGGAGAACCAAGGGAGAGGAGTATCAACGAAAACCTCGAGAAGACAGCAGCCTATTAGAGTAAGTGGTCAGTAATGTCAGATGCTGTAGAGAAGTCAAAAAACCTATTAATTTGACATTAAGAGATTAGTGATAACTGCAGAGAACACTATTGGTTATGTGAGGAGGCAGGATGTCAAACTTCAGAGTTTTAGAAGAGACTGAGAGGAGAAGTAAAGATGCTAACGGTGGGGAAGGGGGTACTATGGAAGAACTGAGGCTAAGGCTAAGAAACAGCTGCTGTGGCAAGAGGGATAGAGAATCCATTTGGAAGGAATAGGAGGAGTGCCTTGTTGCACTGAGGACTCAAACAAAATTAGACAACTTAAGTCTGGTAGGAACCCAGTCTGTGGGTTCTGTGACTTTTTCCAGCTCCCTCCAGTAGCAAAGTGACTAGGAATGAAGGAGGTGGATGGGGGAGTTCCAGGGTTGGAATTTAGTAAGGCATGAGCAGTGACTGGACAAAGGAGCAAGAAATTTGAGAGCAGGGGACAGGGGAGCTGAAGTGATTCACCAAGGCCTTGAGACTGAAGAAGAGATTGCGCTAGAGCATGGGAGATAGCCTGGGAAACTAGCGAGGGGGGAGAGGCTGGAGATCATGGGGAGCATGAAGAACAGTTTTAGGAATGATAAGGTCTCAGGAGAGATGGAATAATGGAAGATTATGACTGGATAAAGGAATGAAAAGGTTTCAAAGTAATTCTAAAAACCACAAAATTAAAGGAGGATGGACTGAGCCAACATTAACATTTTCCTTCCAGTTACCGCTTCATCCATGTTAAAAATTATACTCAGTGGACACAAGCACATACA
Source organism: Bettongia penicillata ogilbyi (assembly GCA_023548195.1). Lineage (NCBI taxonomy): Eukaryota > Metazoa > Chordata > Mammalia > Diprotodontia > Potoroidae > Bettongia > Bettongia penicillata. The sequence goes on from JAJHZJ010000570.1 coordinate 5,676,639, forward strand.
GTTTATATACTGGAACTGGAACACAATTTTCCATTGCTATTTTTTTCCAACGAATACCTTGTCCACTTTATGGCTCTAATAACAAGTTAGAAAGGCTTCATTACTCAAATCACAGGTCTCAAGTACTTGAGTTTATATTACTATGAAAAGTTGATTTTATTAAAAGCTTATCAGAATCTGTTTCCAACATATAAAATATACAAACTTCATATTAATAGTGTTTCCACTAAAGACCTTTTAACATAAGAATCCCTCATATATTGCTAAAGGTAATACAAGTACTATGATAAATAAGAGACAGAAATGGGAATTAAGTGAGACCTTTAAAGGCATCACACAGTCATTCTAAAAAATCCTGATCATATTTTTTTCCCTATTACTACTCAACTACTCAATCATAACCGCCAGCTCCACCTATCAAATATAAAGAGAGTGTTAGAAATTTACACTAAGTGGTATTATTATAACCCTGGCAAATTAGGCTGCAGAAAGACATGCTGTGTAGCTCAAACACTAAAGATGTTTGGATCAGAAGGTCAGTTATCACGAATTTTTTACCTGATAGACAATGAGATGTCCTATAATTTCAACAGCTGAGTGTAATGTAAATCTGACTAAATCAGTTACATGATAGGCAATTATGGGGTCCATTAAGATAGGTGGTTTATTATTAACTTCACTAAAGCACCTAAATTGGAGAAAACATGTAGTGAATATCACTTGACTAATATGTGAAGGTTTAATGAGAAAATATTGCTTATAGGATTCATTTAAGATTGTGTAAGTCCTCCTCATATCATATATCTAGATCCTACACGTCTGTAGTGACCTCTACATTGGTGGAACAATCTAAACAGAGAACACAGCTTCATGAGACTCTTCCTCTGACTGCTAGGTAGCAACAGACAATACCCATGGGTCCTAGATGACGCCCCAAGAGCATATTCTTGTCTATTCATTCCACAAACATTTGTTAAGTGCATACTGCATGCAAAGCACTGCATGAACATGCTAAGGACATATTTCTACCATAATTCATTAAAAGGGGAATGATAGCCACAAAGCATACAAACATGTCAAAAAAAAAAAAAAAAATCAAACTTTAGCCTGAAACCCTTTATATGAAAAGCAGAGTGGTCTAAACAGAGTGTACAACTCTTACTAAAATGTGGTTGAAACTATGATAAATCTAAAATACATCCTAATTTTCCATCCTAATTTTTGTGATGTCCGAGTTGACCAGGCCTGTACACTCACCTGTTTGGCATGATTAACACAGTGCTGGTATTGGTTGGCCAGGGTAGAGCAGCTGAGTGTTTGTTGAGGGTTTTCCCGATAACATTGGAGAATTTTAGCTTGCAAATCAGCACAGATTGGATGAGTCTCATAACGCCTGAAAAAGAAATTAGAGACTAATGAATTGATCATAAATTGGGAGACAAAAATTAAAAAACTGAAGTGAGTGAATGTTTTAAAGTCAGAAAGACACAATTCTATCTTCAGAGAAAAATGGCTATTCAAATCAATGACATGTCTCCATAGATTGAAGTGGAAATAAGTTAGATAATTTCCACTAAATAAATCCTGCTGACACCATCTAAGACACTGCTACTTACTACTTGTCTAACCTTAAGTAAGTCACTTAATGGGTTTTAGTTTCCTCATCTGAAAAATGAGGAGGCTGAATTCAAAGTCCTTTGAGGTCCCTTCTAACTTTAGATCTTTGATCCCATGAATTTAAATTTATACTGGTAAGTAAAGAGGGTTAATTACTGTACTACTTACTAGGTATTTTGGATATTAGAGACTCATATTAACTTCTGTGATCACAGAAATGGGAAAAATGCCAAACTAAAACCAGATAACACAAATTATCTTTGACAAATGTAATGTTTTTTTAGTCTTGAGTATATAAATTGCATTATAACACACAAGAGGTTTTTCCTATAAAGGGAACATACATACATAAACAGAAAAACTGCTCAGTAAATTAAAATGTGCTGTATAAACTGAAGTCACATTTCCTGAGTAAAGTGATGGAACAAGGCTATGGGGATTATCTATCCCCAGCATTTAATACAGCTGTGTATAGTATGGCATGGCATGATATAGTGTACAGTATAGTATAGTATAGTACAATAGACAAGATGTTTAATTGAATTACCTTGCACACAGACACACACACACACATACATTATGCTGCCACATAACATATGCATTTATATTATTTTCAAATTGGCTTTTGTTCTATATATAGAAAGCTTATCTTTTTTCAAAAAAAAAATTATTCTTCTTTAGTATCTAAAATTGGTTTCTCCAAACATAATTTCCAAATAGCATTATTTCCAATTTAATGGGTTCAAAAAAACCCCCTAGAGAACATGGAGAAAAAAAAATTTCTCATCAACAAGAAAATCCTTAGGCAATAATTTGTATCCCCAATTACTTTTATCCAATACACTATGCTATTACATTTTTCTTGGAAAAGAAAAGTGAAATGCAAACCATATTACTGTTTCTTTAAAAAATGCATTCCAAGACATTTTCTGTAGATATTAGATATGTAGCTAGAACTAGGGGAAGCTTCCAAAATTTTATGCAACATTACTAATAATCCTATCATTCAGCTTTGGCAATTACTTAAACACGAATTTAAATCTCATTCATGGAGTGTATCTTCTTTGAGATTTCAAAGTTCAAATACCTGTGACTTCTTTTGGATATGGATTTCACTAATCCCCTATCAAGAAAATCACCATTTAAAAGAAGTCAGCTGTGCTTTAAAGTGCTGAACTATAGAACAGAATCATGCTTACTGCCTATTTCTCCATTAATAATCAATAATTATATGAAATATTTTTCATTTTTTGGAATGCTTTCCTTACAACAATCCTGTGAGGTAGGCAGTACAAAAGTATTACTATCACCTGTTGAGGCATCTTCCTCGTGCTTCTGCCTTTTTTTTTTTTAAGCAGACAAGGCAACTGAAGATACACAAGATGACAGGTAGGAAGGAGCTAATAGCCTAATATTCTTCAGAGGAAGTCAGTCAAAAGGGACAGGAATCCTTAAGAATGAAATTCTAATGACATAAATAGAAATTATTCTGCTGGAGAAGGAAAGGAAAGAGCTATGTAAAGAGAACATTGTAGCTCCATGGAAATCTAAGTGGTCAACTTAGATTTCTCTTTAAAGGCGTGTATGGAGGATGGAAGTAAGGTGAGGTAACTTCATAAATGTAAAAGAGTCAGGTAAAAATAGTATCAATAATACTAAGGCTTGCACTATGCTAAGGACCACAAAAAGAACTTTCAGAAAGGTACTCTAGAGCAAAAAGAGGCCCAGTAGAAGACATAAAATTGCTGCTTGGAGAAGGTTAATTATTGTGACAACGGCTGATGTTAAGAATGCTCAATGACTAACCTCTCACTTTGCTACTCTTCGTCTTCTTAGGAAAGTGATCTTTGGATTGGGAGGGACAGCACAAAATTTAAACTGAAGACAAACTGAAGAGAGGCACAGCGCATCTCCTTCTCAATGCATGCTAGGCACCAAAACCAAATAAACTACATCTCATGGTACACTTAGAGAACTTGTAAACATAGCTGCCAAACTGTTTTTTGCTATGTTCAAAAAATATTGGAGAAGAGGAATGTGATACAGGACTGGTGAAGAGTAAACATCCTGATTTTCAAAAAAGACATAAAGGTCACATTCTGTGAACTGGGAGTGAATGAGATTGACTTCTATTCCTAAAAAATTCCAGAACATAATATTAAAATATGGGTTTTGAGCATTTGCAAAGGCAAGTTGAAATAACCCAAGTATACTTTAAGAGTTTAACAAAAAGCATTTTCTAGAATTTCTCATGTTATATTTGCAGACAAGATGGAAAGGTGGTGGCCAGACAATAATACAGTTGGGTGAATTTTGAACAGCTAGAAAGACCAGATATAAAGATGGGTCGGTAGTTCAATGTCAACTTGAGAGAGGTATCTCATGTGTGGTCCCTATAATAGCCCTTTGCCACTAAACTTTTCATCAATGATTTGGATAAACACATAGAACATGTTTCTTGTCAAATTTGCAACAACAGGAGGGTTTATGAGCCTGTTAGACAAGATAATCAGATACCAAAATAACTTCACATTTATTAGAACTTTTTCATTTGAGTTTAATGTAAATTCCTTGGGCTCAATAAACTTAATTTCATAAGCACAGGATAGGAAAGGTATGACTAGGCAACCATTTCTGTGTAAAGGACCCAGGGTCTTTAATGGATTACAAACAATCTCAATATGCGCATCACCAGTGTAACAGGTCCACCAAAACCACAAAGGTGATTTGAGGCTACATCTAGAGATACATGGTGTCCAGAATGGTGAGAGTACTACAGTATTCTGCCTATATCCTACATCTGGAATACTGCTTCATTTTGGGTACTTGGACTCTATGCCTGGTTCCTCAACTCTGATAGATGAGCCTTTCTGCCTTCTCTTTCTATGGTCCAGATCTTCACACAAACTTCCTTCAGCCTCCTCACCATGACCACCCTTGGGTTGCTGTTCCTCTTCCCGTGTTTCTTTATGTGTATCTTCTCTGAGGAGAACTTAAGTTCCTTGTGGACAGAGTTTTGCTTGCTTGTATTTGACTCCACAGCACTTAGCAAGCATTTGACTCTCTCCTTTCCTCATCCCTCTCCCCCACTTTTCTCTCTCTTTCATGGTTGAAGGGATTAGGGGTGTTTATTCTGAAAAAGCGAACTGAGAGTGGTATAGGAGGAAGGCAGGCATGAAAACAGTCTTCATACATTCAAAGGACTTTATGGTGGAAAAAATATTAGACTTATTCTAAAAACTGATATGACAGTTGCTCAGAGGTAAATTTAAACTCACCAAAGGAAGAAAAAGACCACTCTATTTATTAGAATTATCCAAAAGCAGAACGGAAAACCTTAAGAGAAAGTGGGTTTGCCTTTGGGGCAGATCTTTAAGCCAAGGCTAGCCAAGATAACGACTCATCACAGTACTGCAGAGGGGATTCTTCTGTGTTAGACTCTGAATTTTGAGATCCTTTGGCTTCCCAATAATTAAACTGTTAGTATCAGAGAACTCAGGCTCAAACTTAAGGTATTCTGACCCCAAGTCCAACATCCTCTCCACTATAGTAAGTAAGTTATGATGAACAACAGTGTAACTGTGTTGCAGATATGTAACTAACTGCTCTGAGAACTCACAACAAGAAAACCAGTCCATTTTTAACTTAGTGATGTAACTTGGTAATCTCACCAGTCTATAAATTAGATTAAGGGAAAAAATGAAATAAAGAATGCTGGAAAATGTGCTATTTATCCGATCCTCTACCATCACATGGAGATACTGCCATATAATTAGATATCACAGAGGAGATATATACCATTCACATAATCACCATAATTCACTTAATAACAAAAAAAGTCTTTGAATAAAGGTACTTTTAGCCTAGAAGCAAGTATTTACTGAGTTGTGCTATTAGAACTCACGTATTAGTTCTAACATCAAATGTGTCAAAACGCATTTTTATTATCCACAAATCAATTATGTTTCTCTTTCAGGTCTCTGGATTTCCTGTTTGCTGATCACTTACATTCTAAGTATTTACACATACACTAGTCTCTTTGGATACTTCCATTAGGTACTGATGACTGGAAGTAGGGATGGAGTGAGGCACAAAGGGTGGAAACGAACATAAATGTCCCCCCGTGGCTGGAGTACATGCTGGACGTCTGCCTGGCTTAGTGCGTGAGAGAAAGGCTCTGCTTTAGTATTGATCTGGGATGCCTGTTATGCTACTCTAAGGCACTGTTTTCACTTTGGGAAAATGCTAAATGAGATTACAGTCTAACATTAGAAGGCCATAAAACACAGGTCATGGCACCTTCCATTCAACAGAGAGTTTCAAAGACGCTTCCAATATGCATTATGGTAAACTCTCCATACCATCAGCAATTGATTTTTACTGAACACTTCCATTCTTGCTGAAATATAAAACTACTACTGGAGAAAAATAATAATAAGGAGAGTATCAGGGATGCAAAATATAGTTTCTGTTAAGGTTAAAAAAGATTTGACATTGATAAAGCAATAGATGTAAGAGAAAGAGATGAAACACAAATTTAGAGAAATTAGCTTCATGCTAAAGAAGGGCAGAATATATTAAAAAAAGACCTGTTCAGAAAATGCAATTATTTAATAAAAAGGACACTGGTGCATGGTGTAACCAATTAAGTTTCTGGGCCTCAATTTCTTCATTTGCAAAACGGAAGGCAGACTAACTACATGAGGGGTTCTGAACATTTTTGTTGTGTCATGTACCCTGTGGACAATACACTGACGCCTGTGGAGCCTTTCTGAAACACAAAAAATAAAACATAGGCTTACAAAGGAATTGAACTATGCTGGAATATATCCATAATATATTTATCATACAGAATATTTATATGTTTATAATAGGTAGTATAAATCACACATGTGTGTGTGCGTAAAACAACTTCACGGACTTCAGGGGTGAGAAACTCTGAACTAGATGACCTCTAAAGCTCTAAATCTTACAACTAATATAAAAATGGTAGAATTTAGCCTAAATTATCTCTCAAAACTTCTAGAGGTAAAAAAAAACTATTGGACGAGTGGTAGACAAACTTAATCTACTCTAAGTACATTGTATATGTATATCTAAGTATCTCCTCTTGCCTTCCTGTCTTTTTTTTCGTATTTTTTAAAAACACAATCCCATTTCCTACTTCCCTATTCTACCTTTTGACTATAAATGGCACTCACAGGTATTTCTTCACTATACAAGTAAAATTCATAGCTTAGACTGGTGTCTTCTCTATGTGATGGTAGAAGAAGCTTCCCAAGGGAAGTGTTGGGCCCCAAAGGGTACAACCAACTAAAATACATTATCAAGTGGTAGCCCTGATTTGGTCAAAGGTTGGGGGTTATGAGGTGATGTCAGTTGTGCATGGTCATTTAAAGGGAAGAACATATGAGAATATATATCCAAGTATTTCTTTTTCATCTTTGGTATTTCTTGGTATAGATCAAGCTATATAAGAGAGTTGTGCTTCTAATCTCTTTTCTAAAATACTCCTATGATAAAGTTATACTCTTCTGATCAGTTTTAGTGCTCACTGCTGTTTTCCCTGTGTACTTTCATATCTTTTATCTTAGAAAAGTTTTTGGAGTGTATTTGAACATTGCTTTTTCAGGAAACTGCTTACCTGTCTTTTTAGTACAGCTAACATAAATGGCAAACAGCAAGAATAACACGGTGAGTCTGAAAGGAGGAAAAAATATGTAGATAGCTATTCTAACAACGCTCTATTCAGAGCTCCAAAGAACACACTTAATGTGAATGAGATAGCAGTCACAATTTTCAAAGAGCACCCAAGTCTCTCCTCTTGAGAACACAAAAACCATTCAAAAGAAGTGTAGGTTCACAAAAAAGGATCCTTTCCTTATATCTAGAGCGCAGTGAAGAGTTCTATAGACACTACAATGACAGAAAAAGAAATGGAAATAACCAAACTGAATGGAGAAATCTCATGTTCTGATCCAGGGTCCAACAATATGAGATTCTTGAGGATTAGGCTTTCTAACACAACTCTACCTAACACATGAAAAGCAGGCATACACAGAAAAAAGGCCCTGCAGTTATACAGGGTAATCAGATTTTTTTTTCAAGTCACAGAATTTAATCTTAGTTTTAACTCATTTCCTGAGCAATGTAAATGTCTACTCACTTTATATGTCGGTGACCTTTTCATTAGATTGTAAGCTCAGTGAACAGGGTGTATGTATGTGAAAAGAACTATCAATAGCCAGCATTTTGAAATGGGTGATAACATATTTGTTATATATATCCTATCTGTTAGGGTAAGAAATGCAAAGCAGCTAAGCTCCAAAGTAGGAGTCATTGATAGTGCAAATCTACCTACAGTTTTATGAACACAATGCAGGTATAATCTCCCCAGTGTTATTAATTGATTCTATGAAAACATGATATTAGGTGAAACGTCTTCACAGGGGGCAGTTAGTTCCATAAAATTTATGTCACAAATGGAATGGAAGAAATTATATTTCAGTAACATGAAAGATCTATAATTTTGTATGAGCACATACACCAAAAATCTACATTCAATCATCTTCAAATTTGAGGATATATCTATACTCTTTTTTAAAAAAAGTAATAACAATAATTTCATTCTAATCAATGTAAAGTCTGGAAACAAACAAACAAATTCAACTCAGTGATATATTTTTTTAAAAAATATTTCAACAGTTGGTAACAATTTCTTCTATGTGGACCAAAATCCAATTTCACAATTATACTTTAGAGGCCATATATTTCAGAAAAGGAGGTGTAAGAATTGACTGCTTTCTTGTTTCCATCTACATTCTTTTGTAGTCTGTAATTTCATTCTGATAAATGAAAATGAAAGAAGTTTTCCCAATAAAGGCCAGCTACTAAATCATGAAAGTCAAAATTATTTTTTGTCATTATATCAAAATGGAAAGAACCACATTTCAGGGCTTGCTGTGGTGACCCTGAATAAAATTCACTCAGCTTCACTGTCAAATGAATCAATCACTTAAGGCTCTTAAACTGTTACCCAATGATTGTGATTCTAAAGCACTGGAGTGGAAAAAGCCACCCAATTGCATATTTAGTAAGAAACTCAGCTCTGACTGAAGGGACAACAGATTATGCATAATTTCATTCCATAAATCACAATCCTTGAAGGAAGAACATCAGATGCAACTGTGGTTCAGTGGAAAGAGCACTGCATTTGGAGTCACAGGACTCAGATTCCAATCTGGCACCTGTTGTTTACTAGCTGTATGAGCTGCGGCAGGTAACTTCTTGGACCCTTTCCTTCCTTCAAAAATGGAGATAAGAATATTCAGGGGGCGGAGCCAAGATGGCGGAGTAGAAGGACACACGTTTACGAGCTCCGAAACCAAAGTCCATAGAATTAATGTAAAAAGAGTCCCCCATAACTTCTGGGTGTGCAGAAGCAGAGTGGAAGAGATTTCCGTTCCGGGGAGCCCTGAAGACCCGTCCCAAGGGTCCGGCGCGCCCCGGAAAGTAAACCCGACCCCCAGCGCTGCCCTGGCCGGGGCCGCAGAGAAGCTGAGCCGAGCAGGCTTCAGAGACAGAAGCTCCAGCAACCGGGAAAGCCCCTCCGCCCACAGAAGCGACAGGTCAGTGAGAGAGGCCGGGCTGAAGGAGAGGGGAAGCGGGGCATCTCTGTGACTCGGGCCCCCTCGGGAGGAAGCGGTGGCAGTGGGGAGGGGAGCAGGAAGCGGCGGCGGCAGAGGTGTGGGCGGCGGCTGAGGCGGCAGCGGCCCAGGACTCAGGAATCCCCCAGCAGCAGGCACGATCTTCGTTACGGAAGATTCCCACATAAAACCTGACGGAGCTGAGCCTGGGAGACGGCCCTGCCCCCACCCCGCTCTGTTGCTGAAGGCTTCTGCTCGGGACCCCCAGGGGAGCTGAGATTGGGAGGCAGGCCCCCCACCCCGCCCCCACCCGCTCCATTCCTGAGAGTCTCTGCATAAAGCCCCCCGAGGGATCAGAGTTTCGGAGGCAGCCCTGGCCCCACCCCAGCACCTGAACTAAAGCTCACTGATTGACAGCCAGCAGGAGGAAAGCCCATTTAAATCTCAGAGGCCAAGCACTAGCTGGGCGTATCCAGGCGGGGGTGGAAAGGAATCTCAGAAGTCAAGTAACTGGCTGGGAAAATGCCTAGAAAAGGGAAGAAAAATAAGACTTTAGAGAGTTTTTTCCAACAAATGCAAATGATCCCGACCTTTGGATCTGATGATGAGGACGTATCCTTGCCGTCAGGGAAAGACGTGGAGGGCGGGGCCTCAGTACCCCAGACACCCCAGGGGGGTGGTGGGTGGGCTCAGGCCCTGGAAGAGCTCAAAAAGGATTTTGAAAAGCAAGTTAGACAGGTGGAGGAAAAACTGGGAAGAGAAATGTCAGAGATGCAACAAAGTATGAAAAAGTATGAAAAAAGTATGAAAAACAGGTCAATACCTTGGTAAAGGAGACCCAAAAAAATGCTGAGGAAATTAACACCTTGAAAAATAGGCTCACCCAATTGGCAAAGGAGGTTCAAAAAGCCAATGAGGAGAAGAATGCTTTCAAAAGCAGAATGAGCCAAATGGAAAAAGAGGCTCAAAAGCTCACTGAAGAGAATAGTTCTCTCAAAATTAGAATGGAACAGATGGGAGTCTAATGACTTTACGAGAAACCAAGAAATCACCAAACAAAACCAAAAGAATGAAAAAATGGAAGAGAATGTGAAATATCTCATGGGAAAAACAACTGACCTGGAAAATAGATCCAGGAGAGACAATTTAAAAATTATGGGACTACCTGAAAGTCATGATCAAAAAAATAGCCTAGACATCATCTTCCATGAAATTATCAAGGAAAACTGCCCTGACATTCTACAACCAGAGGGCAAAATAAGTATTGAAAGAATCCATAGATCACTGCCTGAAAGAGATCCAAAAAGAGAAACTCCTAGGAACATTGTGGCCAAATTCCAGAACTCCCAGCTCAAGGAAAAAATCTTACAAGCAGCTAGAAAGAAACAATTCCAGTACTGTGGAAATACAATCAGGATAACGCAAGATCTAGCAGCTTCTACATTAAGGGATCGAAGGGCGTGGAATAGGATATTCCAGAAGGCAAAGGAACTAGGACTCAAACCAAGAATCACCTACCCAGCTAAACTGAGTATAATACTTCAAGGGAAAATATGGTCTTTCAATGAAACAGAGGACTTTCAATCATTCTTGATGAAAAAAACAGAGCTGAAAAGAAAATGTGACTTTCAAACACAAGAATGAGAAGAAGCATAAAAAAGTAAACAGCAAAGAGAAGTCTTAAGGGACTTACCATGAGTGAACTGTTTACATTCCTACATGGAAAGACAATATTTGTAACTCTTAAAACTTTTCAGTATCTGGGTAGTTGGTGGGACCACACATACACATGTACACGCATGCACACACATACACACATGCACACACATACAGAGATAGAGAGCACAGATTGAACTGAATAGGATGGGACCATACCTTAAAAGAAACTAGGGTAAATGGTGAGAGAGAAATGTAGGGGGAGGGAAAGGGAAGGGGGTAATTGTATGTCATTTAAGAGGCAGGTAGGAGTTTTTCTTAGTGGAGGGAAAAAGAGGAGAGCTGAGAAAAAAACAAAAAACAAAAAACAAGAAGTTTACCCTCATCACATTTGACTAAACGAAGGAGTGAAATGCACACTCATTTTGGTATGAAAACCTATCTTACAGTATAAGAAAGGGGGGGAGAAAGAGATATTGCGGGGGGGGGGGGGATGATGGAAGGGAGGGCAAAGGGAGGAGGGAGCAATTTGAAGTCAACACTTGGGGAGGGACAGGATCAAAAGACAGAAGAGAAACAATGAGGGGCAGGTTAGGAGGGATGGTAATCCAGTTAGTCTTACACAACACGACTATCAGGGAGGTCATTGGCAAAACTACACAGATATGGCCTATATTGAATTGCCTGCTGTCCCAAAGGGAATGGGTGGGGAGGGAGGGATGAGGAGAATTTGGAACTCAAAGTTTTAGGAACAACTGTTTAGTATTGTTGTTGCAACTAGGAAAGAAGACATACAGTTAATGAGGAATAGAAAGTCATCTGGCTCTACAGGAGAAAAGAGAAGATGGAGACAAGAGAAGGGAGAGATGACAGAAGAGAGGGCAGATTGGAGATAGGGAAAATTAGATTGCTTGGGGTATTGGGGTGGGGGGAGGGGAGAAAAGGGGAGAAAATTTGGAACCCAAAAATTTGTGAAAATGAATGTAAAAAAATTAAATAATAAAAAAAAGAATATTCACATTCTTTGATTTCATAGGTCATTGTGGTCAAATGAGATAACATGTAAAGTTTTGTGTAAGTAATAAGGAAATAATATATGCAAAGTGTTTTGTATGAACACCTGCGCAAACATCAACTCTTTACTTTTGACAGAGAAACAAAACCCCTGGCATGGCTAGATGCCACAGGACAAAGGTGATCAGAATGACACCCAGAAACAAGAAAACATACCCAAATATTCAATTTTTTTTAAAAGGATATGAAACAAAAGTCCTAAAACCAGAATAATCTTGCAAAAATTAGATACATGGTCAAGCAACGTTCCAATGTATATATTTATGAATGTTTTTAATGAATAATTTATATAGTGCATTAAACATAAAGTTATACTACCTATGTACTCATATATGTTTCCCCTTAAAAGTATGGTGTTTAAGGGAAGAAAGAGAAAGGAATGCATTTATTTGAAAAATCTGTTAATATTGCTATATTCTCTTTTATAATTCAGAGATGAAGGGAATTGTGAAAGGTTTGGGGAAATGTGTGCAATGAAGAGTTGGGGAAAAAAATGATCAAAAGCTATATTTGGGGTTCCCCACCTCTATGTTTTCATAGTGGATGTAGAAGAAAGAAATTAATACAGAAATCTCAAAAGTATCAGCGTAGTTTTAAGCTTAACAGCTTTAAACCATTAAGTTGTTTATTAAACTTAAAACTACACTGAAACTTTGGGGACATCGTGAGTATAATGGTTCTAAAGTAAATTCAATTCACATTCATCACTCCTGCTCCTAGGTAGGTAGGCTGGATTCTCCCAAATGTATTCCCCATCTCACCAACCAAAGGGATACAAAAAGCTTCCATGATGAGTTCGTACAGAATCTTATCTGGGAAGGACTGATACATCCTGTTCACATGCATCTACTGGGAAAAAGGGAGTTAATCTGTTGTTCCTTCCAAACATAAGAACAAAATACTCCCCCCGCCACCACCACTAAAAAAAGAGGAATACTCCCTTAAAAATCTACTGTTATTGAGCAATAAGTTCAGTGTTGGTATAAAATCTTAACAAAAAGAATCCAAGCCATAACTGAATGTGGCTAGGCATAAAGAAACTATCAGTTCAGTTTTCAAAAAATCTCTTATATCACTTGGTATGATACAAGTAAAACAAGTCTTTTATTGTATAGACTGTTTTTATTTCAGTTTTCAAATGGCTACCATTCTACATCCTGAATATTAGACTTCTCATCTTTAATGAGTAATATATATCACAGATTGCACAGAGTATATTTGGAAGTATGAACTAATAATCATAAAGTGGTTTAAGGACAAAGAAGGATGGGTGGCTAATGTTTAATAGAAACATACATTAAGATTTATTAACTACTCAAAATTAACACAAAAATAAGAGTTCCATAAAACATTTCCCTAACCTCATAAAACATCAGTAAATAAAATCAAACAGCTAAAATATAGCATTTTAAATTGAGGGCGAAGTTTTAACTCAAAGAAGAAAATAAATGTAAAACAAACTATAAACACTGACATATTATGAACTAGCTTTATGCTGGTACAGAGATAGTAAATTTTCTGAGTATGGATTATAAATTTTAAAAAATACTAACAATACTGTTATTGCTTAATAAATGTCAGATAATGCTATAATAAAAATCAACATTCAATAGAATAAAAACATAGTTTTTAAAGCATCTATAGTCTAGGGCACACTTCATTCATGAAAAAGTGTTATGCACAAAAAGAGAAGGCCGGGTGCTTTACACATGATAGTTTCTCGAACATAGCTTCTCAAAATTTTGTTCAAGCAAATTCAAGATTAAAAGTATTTAAGTGTCTGGAAAACCAATCCTCAGTCAAAAAATGATCATAGTAAGTGAAGAAGAAGCATTCTTTTCCCTTCAGCAAATAAATGAGTAGTGGAATGAACAGATGTCCAGAGCCCAAAATGTCAAATTTGAAATCCCAATGGATAGGAAATCAATGTTTGAGCAAAAGCAAGTAATTTGACAAGTCAAAATGTTGTCATTAGAGACATCTCTATAAGGTTTTTAGTCTAAGATGGGGCAATTTATTAGTGAAAGTATGGCACTTAATCCCACCTGACTGGTTAGGTTAACTATTTGCCTGGAATGCCTAGAGAATATTAACACTGAACTTAAGAGTAAATCAAATCCTAGGAACTATTTTTCTTAAAATAAATGATGTGTATGGATATATATCCATTATAGGTTGCAGTGATTAGCATAGAATTATAACATTACTCATGTACTCATAAAGTAGTTCTAAGATTATTTCTCTTCATTGTTATTTTCATTTCTCCCTACTATGCCTGATATGAGTGAGATAAATTCTCTAAGATGCACTTAAAAATAAATTTTGCCATTCTTCATTACTACATACAATCATCACTAATGAAACCCACTGAGAATGAGCTAGTGTAAATAAGATGGAAACTTATAGCTGTAACCTGAACTGTGCAATTGTTACAGTCTATGACGAGTTAGGGTCCAGGAAGCACCTTCATGACCAGATCCTATTTTTAGGTGCTTATAATTTTTTTTTAGGAGAATTACCTTTTGGGACAAATTTCTCCTGCTTAGCTCAGAGCTGATTTACTCAGATGGGGGTGAGATGAGGGAGGAAGTAGCCCAGAGGAGGGTAGAAGTTTAGTGAAATTTCATTTGTGTTACTCAAGCATAAAAATACATTCCAATACCCCTTCCTTTCCCTGCTGAGAAAAAATTTAACAAAGTACTTTTATTACTCAAATAAGTGAAAAACAACTTAATTTTAAAGATTCAAAACTGTCACATATCTCAAGGAGGACTATGACATTCCAAAAAATGAGGTTAATGCTAAATTTTAAGCATTTTAAAGAGCTGTAGTGAACATTACATAACTTTGATATTCTTTCTACTGCATCTGAGAAGTAAGTCTTTAATACTAGGTAGATGAAAGAGCACACGGGTGGGCATCTCTGCTTACTGAAAGAAATTCAAATTGGTTGATTTCTGTGACAAGTTGAAAGGAAGAAAACCATCCAAGTTCCCCTTTTTGGTACCAAGAGGGCGCTAAGTACTCTCAAGACAAAGGAGTTGGAGAGTGGAGCTGAGTTTCTTCTGTGTTCTCCACATTCTCTAAGTCTCTGAAGGAGAAAACATTGAGTTCACCAAATGTAGCTGTGGTGAAGTAGGACATACAAGATGCGAGCATAGCTGTCTCCTGCAGTAAGGCTGTATGCACTGAGCCTCACTTACAGGGCAGGATGAATGATGCTGCTGGCAACTCTGCTTAGCATCAAGCTTGAATTGTTTATTCAACAGTAAAAGGAAAATAATACTTGTATTACCCAACTCACCCATCTGATTCTGAGGGTCATGTGAAAATTATGCAAACACTATAAGCCCATAAACTATTATTAGTTGTGGAGACAAGAGTAAAATTCATGGCTTATAGATTTAAAAGTGGAAAGGACTTCAGGGGCCATGAGGTTCAACCTCAAATTTTACAAAGAAACAAAGTCCCAGAAAGGTTAAGTGATTTACCCAAGGTAATATAGGTAAACAAGTGACTAGTTTTTGGTCCATGTACTCTGGTTCCAAAATTGACATTTTTTCACTATACTGGGCTGTCCACCAGCCAGAGTCCTTGGGGAAGGCTTCATGGGAGGTGACATAGTCTGTTTATGATAAGTGGTAGAGACAAGTGCATTTAAAGCCTGCAGCTGAAAGATTATATAACAGTACCTTTCATCTACACTCTATCATATACTCTGAGTATAGCTGAACTAAACCGGCTGTCTCTTGATTTTGTCCCATTCTTTCCCTTCTCTCTGTATTTGTGTGGTCCAATGGTTCTAAAATTGTGGTCTGGGGATCTGTGGTTCCCCAAGACCATTTTTTTTGGGGGGAGGGATCTGTGAGCTCAAAAAATATAACATGTACATATATGTATATATACACATGTATATGTTTATGAATATATATGTATGCATGTATATGTATATGCATATATTATTTCTCATTACTACAGAGCACTTTTACAAAAATGTCATGTACTAGGGAATAAAGAAGTTTCAAAGAAATGGAAAAAAACAAAAATACAGAACACATTTTTATAGACCATAACACAGTAAAAACAGTGATTAATTGAAGGAGTATAAGCAAAAGATACAGGTATAAATGGAAACTTAATAATGATCAAAGAATAAATCAAAGAAATAATAACAATGTGAAAGACTGATGATGAGAAAACATACCAAAATCTCTGATATGAACCTAAAACAAATCTTAGAGGAAAAATTATCTCCTTAAAAACATATGCAACAAAAAAGGATTGATGAGCTGAATTTTTAAGTAAAAATAAGAATGCCAACAATAATAACAAAAAAACAAAATAAGCACAAGAGAGGAAACCTTGAAAATTAGAAGGAAAATAAATTGGAAACCAAAAGAACCCATAAAACTGATTTTTAAAACCCTAAAAAGATATTTCTTTGGAAAAAACCCTATAAAATTGATGTCTTTAGACAATTTTAAAAAGGGAGGAAAATAAAATTAACAAAATGAAAAATGAATATAAAATCACAAGAAACTTAGAAAAAAGAATGTTATACAGTTTATAAGCCAACAAAATTGAAGAATTCAAAAGAAACAGTATTATCTCCAAAAATATATCCATATGGACAGAACACTAAATAGAGATCTTAAAATAATTCAATCTTAGAAAATGAAACTGAATTTAGTTCAAAGGGAACTACAAAAGAAAAAAAATCCCTTTAATCCAGATGAATCTGCAGAAGAGTTCTATAAAACTTTTAAAGAATACCTGCACTACATAAACTATTTTCAAATTTGAGAAAGCATCTACCGAGCTCTTTTTATGAGAAACAGATAGTTCTAATACCTAAACCACAGAAGGATAAATCAAAGACTGCTGCTGACTACTAGCACTAATGCATATTAACATCTATTCAGAAGTTTAAAAGAAAACTTTGGCAAATTCAGCAATTTATAGAAAAATAACAACATCAACGACATTTATTTTAGATCAAGGGATTCAATATAACTAGGCATACGTATAAGCCTTAAAGTTACGAAAACAATTGATATAATTAATTTTGTTAAAAAAAACAAACAAAAACATCAAAGACATGACTGCAGAAATCAATGCCTCTGATGAAATATGACATTCAAGTATACCAAAAAACTCTGCAAAGCACAGGGAGAGAGAGTATGTAAAACCAAAAGCTAGTACTATAAGCAATGGAGATATACTGGAAACTTTCACAATAAATACTGAAGTAAAGCAAGAATGGTTCCTTTCTCCTGCTATTTGACATTGCTATTGTTAGAATTTCTACAACTAGGACAAAAGAAAAATTAATAGCATGAATACAAAGAGAAGCCAAAACTATCCCTGCTTCCTGATGAAATGATTGTTTATTTTTTCTTTTTTAATCCAAGAGAATGAGTAAAGAAACTGAGACAACAGCTTCAGTAAAATTCCAGGCTACAAAATAAACAAACAAAAATCCATTTCATTTCTATTTAGCAATAACAAAACCCAGGAGTAAATAACGGATAAGACTCATTCAAAATAATTAAAATTGCATAAAATATCTAGGAATCAAACACCAAAACATATTCAAGATATGTATAGGTATAAAATTATAAAACACTTAAGGAAATGAGCACTTTAAATAGCTAGAGGAAAATTCAATGCTCATGGGAGAGCTGTGCCAATAACCAACTACCATAGAGACCAGATAAAACAGCAACAAAATTCAATGAGACAAACAAAAGATCAAAGGAAAAAGATCAATAGGAAAAAGCTAGGGCTGAAAGAAAAGCACTTTCAGACCTGAAACTCTATAACAAGACAATAATCATCAAGATCATTTGGTACTGGTTAAAAAAAAATGAAAGAAAGTCAATGAAATAGAAGCTAAAGGAGAATCAGAAATAACTCAACTTAATAACTCAGTGTTTGATAAACCTAAAACAAATTATCTAGAACAGAGCTCCCTACTGACAAAAACCACTTAGTAAACTGGAAAGTAGTCTGGCAAAAATTAGGTTTAGATCAGTATCTCATACTATATACTACAATAAATTCACAATAAATATGTATATATAACAGTGAATATTACAAATACATAGAAATATGAGAAGACATGCAGAGATTGCAAAGTGAAATAAGTAGTGTCAGGAAAACAATAATGACAATGACTGTATCAATATAAATGTAAACTATGACAATCAAACAGCTGAAAATGAATACTTTAAAATGATAATGACCAATATGACCACAAAGCAGTGATAAGAAGCTCACCCCCATGCCCTACTAGATTCTTTTCAGAAGTGAATACCATGGATGTAGGAATACTATATATAACAGAATTTCTTTAATATACCAGTAAGTATTTCAATTTTATTTCTTTTCCTTTGAAAAGAATTATTCATTGTAAATGATAGTTTTCTGGGAGGGTTGTGGAAGAAAAACAGGGAGATATGTAGATGATGGAAAAACAAATGAAATATTCTTTAAAAAATATTCTAAAGAAATATTTTTTTCAGTTTATTCATCCTTTTTTAAAAATTATTTTGTTTTCAGTTTTCTACAATCATTTCCATATATCTTAGAATTTTTCCCTCCCTCTCCCTCTTCTCCCCTCCCTCCCCGAGATGGTGTGCAATCTTATACAGGTTCTACACATACATTCCTATTAAATATATTTTCACCTTAGTCATGTTGCACAGAAGAATTAAAATGAATGGGAGAAACCATAAAACAAAAGAAAACATAACACAAAAGAAAATGGTCTGCTTCATTCTGCGATCCAATTCCATAGCTCTTTCTCTTGATGTGGATGGCATTTTGCCTCGAGTCCATTGGGAATTTTTTAGGTCCTTGCATTGCTGTGAAAGACTAAGTCTACCAGAAAAATTCCTCACACACTGTGGTTGTTGCTGTGTACAAAGTTCTCCTGGTTCTGCTCTTCTCACTCAGCATCAGTTCATATAAATTCTTCTGGGCCTCTCTGAAGTCTTCCTGTTCATCATTTCTTATAGCATAATAGTATTCTACTACATTCATATACCACAACTCATTCAGCCATTCCACAATTGATGGGCATCCTCCTGATTTCTAGTTTTTGTCCCGCACAAAGAGAGCTGCTATAAATATTTTTTGTACATGTGGGACCCTTTCCCATTTTTATGATCTCTTGAGGATACAGTCCTAGAAGCGATATTGCTGGGTCAAAGGGTATACACATTTTTGTAGCCCTTTCCAAATTGCTGTCCAGAATGATTGGATCAGCTCACAGCTCCACCAACAATGAATTAGTGTTCCAACTCTCCCACATCTTCTCCAACATTTATCATCTTCCTGTTTTGTCACGTTAGCCAAACTGATAGGTGTGATGTGGTACTTCGGAGTTGTTTTGATTTACATCTCTTTAATCAATAGTGATTTAGAGAATTTTTTCATATGACTATGGATAGCTTTAATTTTTCCTGTGAAAACTGTCTGTTCATATCCTTTGACCATTTATCAATTGAGGAATGACTTGTATTCTTGTAAATTTGACTCAGTTCTCTATACATTTCGAAAATGAGGCCTTTACACTAGTTAGAAAAATTCTTCCCCAGTTTTCTGCTTCCCTCCTAATCTTGGTTGCATTGGTTTTGTTGTGCAAAAACTTTTCAATTTAATGTAATCAAAACCATTCATTTTGTACTTCATAATGTTCTCTATCTCTTGTTTGGTCAAAAATTTCTCCATTCTCCATAGATTTGACAAATACACTATTCCTTACTCCCCTAATGTTTATAGTATCAGTCTTTATACCTAGATCATGTATGCATTTGGACTTTATTCTCGTGTATGGTATCAGGCATTGGTCTATGCCCAGTTTCCACCACACTGTTATTCAATCTTCCCAGCAATTTTTGTCTGAGTTCTTATCCCAGAAGTTGGGGTCCTTGAGTTTATCAAACAGTAGACCACTATGTTCACTGACTACTGTGTCTTGAGTACCTAACCTATTCCACTGGTCTACCTCTCTATTTCTTAGCCAGTACCAAGTGGTTTTGATGATTGCTGCTTTATAATACAATATGACATCTGGGAGGGCTAGACCCCCTTCCCTGGCATTTCTAGTTCCCTTGATATTCTGGACCTTCTGTTCTTCCAAATGAATTTTGACATTTTTTCTAGCTCTAGAAAATAATTACCTGGTAGTCTGATAGGTATGGCACTGAATAAGTAAATTAATTTAGGCAGAATTGTCATTTTTATTACATTAGCTTGACTTACTCATGAGCAACTGATGTTTTTCCACTTATTTAGATCTGACTTTATTTGTACAAAAAGTGTTTTGCAATTGTGTTCATATAGTCCCTGGGTTTGTTTTGGCAGTTAGACTCTCAGATATTTTATAGCGCCTACAATAGCTTTAAATGGGATTTCCCTATCTCTTGCTATTGGGCTTTATTAGTAATATGTAGAAATGC
Organism: Bettongia penicillata ogilbyi; assembly: GCA_023548195.1. Taxonomy (NCBI): domain Eukaryota; kingdom Metazoa; phylum Chordata; class Mammalia; order Diprotodontia; family Potoroidae; genus Bettongia; species Bettongia penicillata. The sequence continues at coordinate 5,697,097 of JAJHZJ010000570.1, forward strand.
AGATAATTTATCTGGGTTTATTCTGTAACCTACAACTTTGCCAAAGTTGCTTATTATTTCAAGTAGTTTTTTACTTGATTCTCTGGGATTCTCTAAGAATATCATCATATCATCTGCAAAGAGTGAGAACTTTGTTCTTTGTCTATTCTAATTCCTTCAATTTCTTTTTCTTCTCTTATTGCTAAAGCTCACATTTCTAGTACCACATTGAATAACAGTGGTGATAATCGACATCCTTGTTTCACCCCCGATCTTACTGGAAATGCATCTAGCTTATTCCCATTGTATATAAAGCTTGCTGATGGTTTTAGGTAAGTACTGCTTATTATTTTATGGAAAGTTCCATTTATTCCTATGCTATCCAGTGTTTTCAATAGGAATGGGGGTTGTCTTTTGTCAAAAGCTTTTCTCTGCATCTATTGAGATACTCATGTGGTTTCTGTTAGTTTTGTTTTTGATATGATCAATAATGCTTATAGTTTTCCTCATACTGAACCAGCCCTGCATTCTTGGTACAAATCCTACCTGATCATAATGTATTTAAAGCAATATACTTTAAAAAAAGATGTTGGCATGTCTGAACATTGGGTTAATTCTAATATGAAGAAATTCAGTAGATAAAAATATTAAGTCTTCAACTTGCATAAAAAATTAATTTTGTCTAAAAAGAATGTGGAAATTTTATTACACTGTAAGCTTCGTATGAGACAACACTGTGACTTGGTAGGCTAAAAAAGTTAAGGTACTCTTTGGCTTCATTAAGAGAGACAGAGCTCTCTTACAACTTAGTAATAGCTGTATAGGTCAAGAATTATTGATATTCTCCTGATTCATTTTTTGATGGTAAAATAAGGCTTGAGGATTTTTTGTTTTGTTTTGCTTTGTTTACATCTTTGCTACTCTTCTCTTTTTCATATATCTTGAGAATCAATCCTTTAATTCCTGCAAAAACTGTCTTCCTTCCAGCGTGCACCTCAGTGTGTTCTTGGCATAATATAATTATTTTCCCTATCTTTGTTTTCTTTAGTGCAATTTCCTGCAGTAGAACTGTAATGTGGAGCTCCATTTCTCTTGATGATGAAAAGTTTGTTATATATATAAAAAAAAAATCTTTAGATTATTCTATCCCTCCCTTCCAGTTTCATCCTTTAATGCCCCTGGAATGACATGCCTTAGCTAGATCTTTTAAACTTTCTTATTTGTCTTTCCACTGTGCTTTTCATTGTTTTATGAGGTGACTCAGTTCACAGTCTTATACATCTTTCACCTGTGACTTTGCTCTCCATAGCTTTCCAGTTGGAAAAGAAATCAAATGTCTGCTAACTGTGTTAGTCTGTAAGTTTTTTTGGTTTCATTAGTTATGGTAACTAACTTACATCGTTTAACTTGTTTCAAATTATCATGACTAGTATCACTTTTTTTCTTCTATCTAATTTTCATTTGGAGGTACAAATAACTCACTTAAACAGACTGGGTTGAAACTATTTTGACTGCATGCCACTGCTTTATATAAGTTTTGTTCTGTCCTCTAATTTTGTGTTAATTCTGATTCTTGTTCTAATGTGATCTAAGAATATACAGGTAGTCTAACCATTTCACAGATTCAGGAATGACTCTATCAATGGAGTAATTTTATGTCTGTTAAAAAGCAAAAAAAAAAAAAAAAAATTCATGTTACCACTACTATTACTTCCAAAGCACCTCCTCCAGGGGAAGAAAAGGATTTTCTTGCAGCAGCAACAATGATGACAATGATGAAGATAGCAATGACAACTCCATTCACCAGTAGCCTCCCTGAGTATGGGAACAGGGCAGAGTTTACACATGTCACTGTAAAGCCTTAGCAGTAGATGAGGGGACACCAATGAAGAGCAAAGACAAAAAGGCCCAATATTTTATTATTTGTACCTACATGGTGACAAGTTATGATACCTTACACATAAAGACAATCTTAAATATTGGCTGAATGAATTTAGAATTTTAGAGCTAGAAGACAAGAATCAGTCTCATCCAACCCTCTCATTTCTACAGACAAAGGGTTAGTGATATTTGACCAATGTGATGGCAGAGTAGTGACCATGATATCCCCCATATTCTGACTCAAACTTTGGTGTTCTATTAAACCATGATACTAAAGTAATAACATGAAAACAGAGGAGTGAAAAAAAGAAATAAACTGAAGTTCACTTGAATATATATAAAAGTGCAACTCAAAAACTGCTTTAGGTGCCACTCAGAGTCATATGGGCAGATGGTCACATCTGCAAAATTGTCTATTACGTAAACTAACTTCATAGGCCACTAAGAGTCACTATATGCAATCTTATATAAAATTATTTGCAACTGTAAAACTCTATGATTAATTTATTGTTCAGGCTCTTAGATGGTGTGGTGCATAGAGTTTTGGACTTGGAGTAAGGAAAACCTGGGTCAGAACATGGACACTTAACAGCTGGGTGACCCTCAGCAAGTCCCTTAATCTTATTCCGGCTCAATGTCCCCTTCTGTAAAATGGGAATAATAATAGCGCCTACCTCTCAGGATTATTGCAAGGAAATAATATATGTAAAATGTCTTGTAAACCTTATAGCACTACATAAATGCTATTACATTTTTATTATTTTGCTATTCTTTTTCTCTAAACTATGTTATAAATTAAAATTATCACTTGGATTGATCTATTTTTTCACTGAGTTGATAAGGAAACTTTACCAACAATAGTTTCCATAGGAACTAAATTCACTTCAGAAGACTAGAAATATGAAGAGATTTGAAAAACAAAGGCAGACCAAAAATTCACATTTGAACAACATAACAGTTTTGTTCTTTGGATATCTTTCATCCAAAGAACTCAAAGAACATTACAATATTAACCTTTGAATTTCTCTGAAATCAATCAAAAATTAGATAACAACACTATAGGTATTTAGGACATAGTTTTAAAAAGTGATATATATTCAAGATATTGATATAAGTTGCTAATCAATCTTTTCTAACCATTCTAGTCATAATTTCTCCTAAGTTTGATAAACTGCACTCATTTAGTCAAGAATATTTTGTGTGTGTGAAATCAAGACAAAAATGTGATGAATTAACAAGTTAATTTAATTAACTTGCTAATTTTGTCAAATAATAATTATAATTCTCTACAAGGTCCTTATAATGCTTTTAGCACCTTAGGCAAATTTTCTGTGCAGGATTTACAAGAGAACATGGACAAGAAAAGAACTACACGAGATAAGAAGTTCTTTATGGACAGAACATCCATAATAGTGACACTTTCGAATGGATCTTTTGAAGTATTGACATATGTAAAAAAGATAGGATGCTAGGTTGTTTTCAGTTCAATTAACATTTAATAATTGCCCACTATATGTGAGGTTCTGTTCTATGTGCTAGAGATACAATATGAAATATGACACAAATTCTGCCCTAAAGCGGCTTATAATAAGGTATACAAATAACTATGTCAAGGTAGAATATAAGTGTAAAACAGAGTTCTAGGGAAAGAATTATGAGAAATGTAAAGGAGAATTTAGTGTCAGCAAGGGGTTTTCAATAGGGAGGCACCTGATTGTTTTGTTAGGAGGATCACAGATTCTCAGGGTTTCAAGAGTTGTCAGAGGCCATCTATTTTAATTAATATTTGAACAAGAATCCCATCTAAAACCCACCCCACAAACAGTCATACCCATACAGCATATGTCCATGACTGTCTTGATATCTCTTTAACTCTTGGATTGATTTGTGGGTATTTTCTCCACTCCAGTCTAGGACAACCTATTCATATCTTCCCATCTCTGTATAGTTCTTGACTATGTCCTGCTATAAATCCACTAGGCTGGAAGTTGTTTAGTTCAAACCATACCACCACTTCCCAAATAGGATCATTCCACTTTGGGGCACTTTTTACTTCAACAGGAAGCTTTTCTTTTCATTAGGCCAGATTTTCCCTTTTGATACTTCCATTTGTTGTTCCCAGTTCTGTCCTCCTAGACCAAGAAGAACAAGTCTAATACGTCTTTCTCAGCATAGCTTTTCAAATACTTGAAGATAGCTAGTATATCTTCCTTTAAATATTCTAGTCTCCATGCTAAATAGCCTCAGTTCCTTCAGTCCTTAATTCTTCCTTTATTCTAGTCTCTGATGAACAGGTGGCCCCCTTCTCTCTGCCCAGGCTAACTCCTCATCACCTCCTGTCTTCTCTAACAGTATGCTCTCACCATCATTCCCCACCCTCAATCTGCAGTCTCTCACTACTCGTGGTTCTTTCCTGCTGTCAAAAAAAAAACCAGGGTTAAGTCTCCTTCATCATTAAAAAACTTTAATTGATCAGAATATCTTCACTAGTTACTATCCTGTTTCTCTCCTCCCCTCCTCAGCTAAACTGTATGAAGAAACTATCTATACTCAGTGCTTTAACGTTCTCTTCTTCCACTGTTTTCTAAATGTCTGTAGTCTGGCTTCCAACATCATCATTCAACTGATACTGTTTTCTCCAATATTTATCAGTAATTGACATTCCCTTTGGGCAGGGAACTACAGGTAAGGGTATGATACCCTATATGAACAGAAAGGAGGAAAGAAGGGAAGAAGGGCTGTGTTTCCCAACTGGCCAATTCCAGTTTGGTCCCCAGTGGGGAAGCTCTTTTTCTACTAACAGAGGCTATTGCCTGTCCTTCATTCTCAAAGAGGACAACGAGATCATGGTGATGCCATGACATGCAAGTGAATTGGATTAAAGTGAGGGAAGGCTGCGCAAAGTCACCAGTTTTGCTAACTGGTTCTCTTTGCAAATCATGATGATATATATTTAATAGGTCTGGTGACTTAATTCAGCAATCACCTTCCTCTGTATCCCCCTTTTCAGCTTCCTTTTATGTGGTCTTCCATATTAAAATATAAGCTCCTAGCAGGCAAGAACTATATCTGTTTTTGACTATATTTGTTACTGCTTCTATCAAATGCACAACACGGGGGGGAGCCAAGGTGGCGGAGTAGGAAGACTCACATATGCTAGGTCCGAACCCACAGCCCATATATTTCCTGCAAGAAGAACTCCCCACAAATTCTGGAGCACTGCAAGGTGCGCAGAAACAGAGTGGAAAACATTTCCGTTCCAGAGAGCCCTGGAGAGCGGTCCCCAGGGTCCGTCGTGCCCCGGAAAGTGGAGCTCACCCCTGTGCTGCCCTGGCCGGGAGGCCCCACAGTAGCAGATCCGAGCAGGCTTCAGGGATGGAATCTCTGGTGACCGGGAAGGTCCCTCCGCCCACAGACGCCACAGGTCAGTGAGAGAGACGTCTGGGCTGGCCGAGAGGGGAGCAGGGTGCCTCCGTGACTCGGGCCCCCTCGGGAGGAAGCGGCAGAGGGAGCGGCAGAGGCAGCGACAGAGGCGGCCCGGGACTCCCGAACAGCACACAGAGGTTTAGGGCCATTACTAAAGGTCTCTACATAAACCCCCTGAGGGACCTGAGCCTGGGAGACGGCCCTGCCCCCACACGCTCCATTACTGAAGGTCTCTGCATAAAGCCCCTAAGGGAATTGAGCATGGGAGGTGGCCCTGCCCCCACCCGAGCACCAGAACTTAAGTTCACATTGAATAGCAGCTGTGCCTGCTGTGGAAAGCCCATTTGAATCTCAGACCCCAAGCAGTAGCTGGGTGGATTTAGGCGGGGGTGGACAGGAATCTCAGAACTCAAGTAACTGGCTGGGAAAATGCCCAGAAAAGGGAAGAAAAATAAGACTATAGAGAGCTACTTTGATGGGGTACAGATGTTCCCGCCTTTCAATTCTGATGACGAGGAACTATTCTTACCATCAGGGAAAGACGTGGAGGTCGGGCCCTCTGTATCCCAGACATCCTAGGTAGATGTTCAGTGGGCTCAGGCCATGGGAGAGCTCAAAAAGGATTTTGAAAATCAAGTTAGACAGGTGGAGGAAAAACTGGGAAGAGAAATGAGAGACATGCAAGAAAACCATGAAAAATGGGTCAATACCTTGCTAAAGGAGACCCAAAAAAATGATGAAGAAAATAACACCTTGAAAAATAGGCTCACTCAATTGGCAAAAGAGGTTCAAAAAGCCAATGAGGAGAAGAATGCTTTCAAAAGCAGAATTAGCCAAATGGAAAAAGAGGTTCAAAAGCTCACTGAAGAGAATAGTTCTCTCAAAATTAGAATGGAACAGATGGAGTCTAGTGACTTTCTGAGAAACCAAGAAATCACAAAACAAAACTAAAAGAAGGAAAAAATGGAAGAGAATGTGAAATATCTCATTGGAAAAACAACTGACCTGGAAAATAGATCCAGGAGAGACAATTTAAAAATTATGGGACTACCTGAAAGTCATGATCAAAAAAAGAGCCTAGACATTATCATCTTCCATGAAATTATTGAGGAAAACTGCCCTGATATTCTACAACCAGAGGGCAAAGTAAGTATTAAAAGAATCCATCGATCACCACCTGAAAGAGATCCAAAAAGAGAAACTCCTAGGGACATTGTGGCCAAATTCCAGAGTTCCCAGGTCAAGGAGAAAATCTTGCAAGCAGCTAGAAAGAAACAATTCCAGTACTGTGGAAATACAATCAGGATAACTCGATCTAGCAGCTTCTACATTAAGGGATCAAAGGGTGTGGAATAGGATATTCCAGAAGTCAAAGGAACTAGGACTGAAACCAAGAATCACCTACCCAGCAAAACTGAGTATAATACTTCAGGGGAAAATATGGTCTTTCAATGAAACAGAGGACTTTCAAGCACTCTTGATGAAAAGACCAGAGCTGAAAAGAAAATTTGACTTTCAAACACAAGAATGAGAAGAAGCATGAAAAAGCAAACAGCAAAAAGAAGTCATAAGGGACTTACCAAAGGTGAACTGTTTACATTCCTACATGGAAAGACAATATTTGTAACTCTTAAAACTTTTCAGTATTTGGGGAGTTTGTGGGACCACACACACACACGTACACACGTGCACGCACACACACATACACACATGCACACACATACAGAGACAGAGAGCACAGAGTGAATTGAATAGGATGGGACCATATCTTAAAAGAAGTTAAGGTAAATGGTGAGAGAGAAATGTAGTGGGAGGAGAGAGGGTGAAATGGAATGGGGTAAATTATATCTCATTCAAGAGGCAAGCAGGAGACTTTTTAGTGGAGGGAAAAAGAGGAGAGCTGAGAAAAAACCAAGAAGTTTACCCTCATCACATCCGACTAAAGGAAGGAATAAAATGCACACTCATTTTGGTAAGAAAACCTATCTTACAATACAGGAAAGTGGGGGAGAAGGACATAAGCAAGGGGTTTGGGGGGATGGTAGGGAGGGTAATGGGAGGAGGGAGCAATTTGAAGTCAACACTCAAGTAGGGACAGGATCAAAAGACAGAATAGAAACAATGGGGGTGCAGGATAGGATGGAGGGAAATACAGTTAGTCTTACACAACAGGACTGTTATCGAAGTCATTTGCAAAACTACACAGATAGGGCCTATATTGAATTGCCTGCCTTCCCAAAGGGAACGGGTGGGAGGGAGGGATGGGGAGAATTTGGAACTCAAAGTTTTAGGAACAACTGTTGAGTATTGTTCTTGTTACTAGGAAATAAGAAATACAGTTAATGGGGAATAGAAAGTCATCTGGCCCTACAGGACAAAAGAGAAGATGGGGACAAGAGAAGGGAGGGATGACAGAAGAGAGGGCAGATTGGTGATAGGGAAAATTAGATTGCTCGGTGTATTAGGGTGGGGGTAGGAGATAAAAGTGGAGAAAATTTGGAACCCAAAATTTTGTGAAGATGAATGTAAAAAGCTAAATAAATAAATTTTTATTAAAAAAATGCACAACACACACTTAATAAATGCTTGTGACTAACTATTAGGGATGGTTAGGTACTTTCTCACTGTCTATCTTGTGATGCAATGCTTTTACGTAAGAATTAAGGAAAAGCAGAAATATATAAACACACTCATAGATACACACGCAGCGGCTGCACAGCAGCTACGTAGTTCCTATACTTAGGTGTTGGAGACTGTTGAATGAAATGAAAAGTTGAAATGAAAAGTATGTCAATTAGGAGATAAGTAAATTCAAATACAACCCTTGATGCTAATTGTGTGATGATGGGCAAATAACCTAACGTACATGAGCTTTGGGATCCTCCTTTACAAAAAGGAGATAGTTAAGACAAGCAGTGCCTACTTCTCAGGATTGTTATAAAGATCATAAGAAATAATGTTGGAGTATTTTGAAAACTTAAAAGTACTATGTAAATGTGAGCTGTTATTATTTGTGAGTTTATGTAACAAGACATTCCTCTCATCCCCAATATATATATATATATATATATATTTAAAAATGACATTCTGATAAACATTTTCTCTTTTGTTAAGATTAAAGGAATCAATACTAATGTTATAAGTATAGGGAATTAAATTCTAGCACATCACATAATCTCATCCCCTTGTACTGCACAAATTGAATTTAAGTATATTTCATGAGGACAGTGGAGATTAAGCAAATTGGCTTAACATCTAGGCTGTTTCTGACATGGAGATGAAAGAAACCATGATTGCCTAGTTGTAGTAAAAGAAATATTAGACATTCTCTAAGTGATTGTGATTGGTCTCAAACAGCAAAATTTAAAATAGGCATCAGAATATCACTATGAGATCAAGCAATACAGCAATGGGTGCACCTGAACAACTTCAATAGTTTTGTCAACCAGTTGATGTTAATAGGGTTCCTTAGATGAAATCCCCAAACTACAGATGATTGACCTGACAGGGACCAAACACTCAGCTGTAACCATGGAATTCCCTATCTCAGATACATCTCTGGGACCTCCCAACTGCTAACAGGGACTACTCCTTCACTTTTCCACTACCCTCCTTGCTCCTCTGAAGTGGACTATGTGAGGGACAAGGGAAAGTATATTCTCATTCCTGCTGTTAAAGCAGCATGAGGAGAGATGTGCTTTCAGTATATAATATGGAAATGCAAAGTAGTTTTTCCCCAAAAAACAACATTATAAATGGTGGCTCAATTACATACAGCACAGTACTATCTGCAATTCAGCTATACTCTGGGTTAAATGGGATAGACGTTAACCACAATTTGCCATACTCTATAAAGAATTGTATTCTCAGTCCCAAATGAGTGATTTATAAAGGAACTTTTGGTGAGCCGGGTCCTGACTATATTTCCATGCAATCTGATGACATACAAAATTAGTAGGTGGTGAAGCTTGTATGTAGTATTGTGTTACCAGTGGCTACAGTGTGTTTGAGAGACTAAAAGCCTTTGCTCATGTTAAAATCAAATCTTTAGTATGGGAAAGGAAATGAACACAAACATATATATATGTATGTATGTATTTTCTTTCCTCAACCTAACAAAGTTCTCATGGGGAGCAGTAGTCTTCACTGGGAATAAATGGAATTGTATTTTAAATAATTGCACTTGGCATGCATTTTGCTACTGCTAGCAGTAGGGACATTATTTGTGCAGTAAGGGCTTACTAAGGCAGTAAGAGGAAGCTCAATGGGAAGGATGGTAAGTCACTTTATAATTTGCTTTAATAGAGGCAAAATCCATTCTAAAACAGGTTGAACATTTGAAGAATAATAACCACCACATGGCTGAAGCTACATCACCATTAAAACAGTATTCAAACAGGCCAGAAACGGGTTTTCCGTTTCTCTCAGTAGGTTTCTCTATTGTCAGTGTCACAAATGTCACTCTGTAAAGTCAAGCTGGCTGCCTCCAGCAGGAGGCCTAGAAGTGCCAATGTTAATTAAAAATGTCTGATAACATTTCAGTTTATTCATGCTGTGAGGCTTGTGCCTTTCTCAATCCCACCCTCAACATTTGCACCACTGAAAGACATTTAGGGAGACAAGTAAAATGTAAGAAACTCATTCATATGTTATTTTTTAAATAGATTAAGATGTATTAATCAATATTATTTTGATTAATAAGAGGAAGAAAACAGGAGTCTTTCTAAATTTATAGACAGCTTCTTTAGGAAACAAAAATTTTTCTTTTTTGGTCATATATATAAAAAAGCCCTGTCAGCTAAAAGGCTGAGGATTTTCATTTAAATGAGTAAGATCTAATCCTGTCCAAAGGCCTGGATTTTCTAAGGGTGCACTGGATGACAGATCCCTCTATACCTGCCACAAAACTTCCCTAGCTAGATCCTTTACACATTAGTCATACAATAAGTATTTGATTCAATAATGCTCATCATTTAATTACCTAAGACCAATGTTGCAATGTAAAAGGCCAGTCTTATTTAAAATACCTGCTGGCTTTTGAATATTTTCATCATGGAGACTGAAGTAACCTTGTCTCTCAGGGCACATCAAAAGGTTCTAGACCTGAGTTCAGATACAGACTCTGCAATGATGCATGACATTGGATGTCAGTTTCCTCATCTGTAAAATGAGGAAACCGGATTAGATAATTTCTAAGCTATTAATCTATGATACTATGATCTTTCACTTGGAAGCTTATAAATTTTGGAATTAATTAGCTTACTGAAATTGATGTAAACTGTCAGACTGGGTAATGGTGGCTAATGTTTGAGAAAATGCTGAAGGATCTAAAAAGCAGTAGGCTAATAATGAGTCTTACCCTTTTAGTTCCTCAAGGTCAGCTGAAACCTTCATTATCCTAAATGGGAAGACCACAGCTATGGATGCTAATGGTAGAGACATATTATCTGCCTGAACATGGTAACTGGTCAACATTGGTGATTTGAAGGAAGTCATCATTTTAATACAAGGCTTGACTTGTAAACTTCATTAACCTCTACATTAGAGATGTTCTAAATTTTAATGAACTGTAGGTTATAAAAAGCATTATGTATGTTTTTTATTAAATGGGTGAGTGGCCAATGGAAGACTAGTTCTGGGAGCATAAGCAGACCAATGTGGATGTCTGATAATCTTGCTTTGGTTGGCTAGAAGGATGTGGAATGGAGAGTTGGTCCAAGTGGGAGCTGAGCTAAGGAGCCCAGAATCTATATAGACTTTTCTTCCACTTTGAAATTTGGCTGCTTAGTGCCTTTTGAATGCATTGCCCTTCTGGCTGAACAGACCATCAAAAGGCTTTTCTGTACTACTCAGGAGAACAGGAAAGAGTCACAGAATTTCAGGCAGAGTACTCTGAAATAAACAGTCAGGTCTCTCCATTCGACATCATCATGCATGTCCAGAGCAGATTCATCCAATATCTATGTGGATCCCTCTGAATGTGCTTCCAGGACTGAACTCTCATTGATCTTGTTCCAAATGACCAGATTTTCTTTTTCTTAATTAAAGGCATATGAGACTACAGATTAAGTAAGTTCTCACCAGTAGCCAAATTATTTGCATTTTGTGCATTTCCTGAATGTGTACCATGCATAATTGCTATAATCTAGGCTAATCAGAGTGACCGTTTTGCTTCCTAAAGCCAGAAAGACAGCAAGATCAGGAAGTCTACTATCACTGGTGCTTTTCCCTCCCTACCATAATCCCATTGAAACATTTTTTCCTTTATTCTTTATATGTTTTGTTTATCTGCGTACATAGTGTTTCTCTCCAGTAGAACACAAACTCCTTGGTGGCAGGAGCTATTTCATCTTCATGTTCACTTGACACAGTGTTTGACACATAATGGGTGCTTCAATGCTTGCTGAAATTAATTTAATTAAATTTGTGGTGTTCAGGCCTTTTGGATCTATTAGTACAAGACAAAAAGAAAGGATGACATGGGAGGAGCCTTCCCCTCAACAAAATGCTACTTTGTTCTTCTCTATTTTTGCTTTATTTATTTCACTTATATTTCGAAAGGCATTCGTGGGGGGCACATGACAACTAGAAAAGACCTCCTGAGGAAGAGGTATCTGAGCTGAGTCTAAAAGGAAGAGGAGAGGGAGAGAATTCTCCCTGCCACCCTTCAAATCTGACTGTTCTTCTTTAGAGTGGTCAATATTAAAATCATACTATTCCGCAACTTCCCCTTCTTTTTGTCTTATTCACAGCTTCAGCTGGGTTACTCAGGGGTGAAGGTAGCCTCCATGCAAGCTTTTAAATCTCTTTCTTTGCTTCTTTCTCTAGTCTCTGTTCCCTCTTTCAGTACACTTCCTCGATTTCCTAGCTGGAAGTCATCTCTCTTGAAAGTTTCATGGGATTCTAAACCATTTGTATGCATGGCTCACATTCTATTGTATTATATTTATTCACAAACATCTTATCTCCTCTACTAAACTGTAACCTCCTGGAGGTAATAATTCATGTCTTACCTCTGCATTCTCCTCAGAATCAAAGCACAGTGCCTTACGCTAGAAGGTAAGTAATAATGTTGATTGAATTGAATTAAGGGTGAAGTTTTACCTCCACGGAAGCCTCAGAAGCGTAGATATTCTCCAGAAATTTCTCTTATCACAAATTCAAAGTTTTTGAAAGTTAAGAAATAACTGGAAAATGCTGTCCCTCAAGAAGAGAGAAAACAAAGCCAAGAATTATGTGATGTACAGTTGTCCATATTCCTCTGCCTCCTTCAGGGGAGAGTTTTAACAATATTAAGGGCATTAAAATTTAATTAGGCCTACTTTTAAAGTACAAGTGAGTTTTAGATGTAGCATTTTGGCCCATCAAGAGTTATGCTTTAAAGATACATACACATACACACACACACACACACACACACAGAGTATTTTAGAAGTCTTAGTGTAGTTGTAGACTGTTAGAGCTTAAACCTGCATTAAGATTTTGCTATTAAAGCTTAAAAGTGCACAAATCAAAACATTTGGAACACCCTGCATATATAACAGTTCTATGATTATTAACAAATAACCCTCATTAAGATTTAATGGCACACTGACTATATGTTATATACTTTGGATTGGTTCAGCATTTAATGGCAATCTTTCCCCCCAAAGCTTTTAATGACAGCATATCATATATAAGCCCTCCTAATTTGGTTTACCTTGCTTCCCCCGCCCCCCCGCCCAACCCCTTGTTCATATAAAATGTATTTCAGAGGCATGCAATTATGGTTATTTTAGGTCAGATATGATTTGTCCCAGTTTCCTATTTTTTTAGAAGGGGCCTGAATGATTGTTCTGACCTTTCCAGGAATAGAGAGCCTTCCAGACAACAAACACCAAGGCATTACATTGGGTGGGAACCTACCTTATGTCTATGGCATATTCTTCTCCAATGATGCCATTGATTTCAGAAGGTTTTCCTCTCTACTGCTACTCTGAAATACTGGCCCCCTCACAACAGTCACCCAGAATCAATGTCCAAGCAAGGAAGAGAAGGGACCAGGAAAAGCAAACTTAACGATCTAAAATTAAGTGTACAAGGGAGTTTGGAAGCCAGTTCTTCTGACTGCCCACCCAGTGCTCTTACCATAGCACCATATGGCCTCCGCTTTTGTCACATTTAAATCTCAGAAGGATGTTAACTTTGGAAAGGGCTAAAAAAAAAATCATAACTTTGGCTGCCTGTGAGAAAAACTTAAATACTAACAAGAAGACATAGTGAAGGGCACATTTGCCCTTTTTCTCTTTGCCTACCTCATGAAGAGTTTAACCATGAGGTACAAAAAGGAAAACATGTTTGCATTATGCTTGCCCTCTTGCCTGGCCCCCAGAGTTGATAGCATTAAAGAAAAATGTCACTGCTAGGGGCAGCCTTGTGAGCGTAGTAACACTCATCTGATTTTCAAAAAGTAGACTCAATTTGTATAATTTTCCTAAGGCTACAAATTTGTCCTACCATTACCCATAATATTTGTCCTTGGAAAAAACAAAGGCAGTTTCCCACAATTACATTTATTTAAGGAAAAACAGTTGCTTTTCTTGCATATTAAAAAAGCAAATGAAACTAGTGAGACAAAACAAGAAGATACAAAGTGGATTTTTATGACATAATGATACCGTATCATGGTGAAGGCTTCAAAACGGAGGCAAAATGATGAATGCTCTTGGGACAAAAAATTCTGTGGGCCAAGAAGTTTTGGCACCCATATCAAGAAGGTCCAACGGATGTTGTAGAAACTATTATAGATATACAAATGCCTATTTTTTAAACCTGAAAGCCCTACTTTTATTTTATATTATTGGGGAGAGGTGGTATGGAAATGCTCCCTTCTGACAGCGCAGATTTGGTATGTTGTACAATTTACCAGTATAGAAGGTGACTGAGGCACTGAGGGATTAAGTACTTGCCTAGGAGTCACATGATCAGCATGGTGGCATTCTAAATTCTAATTAAATATTTTGATGTCTTAAAAAATGTGGATGTGAAGTAAAAGTGAATACAGGATCAAAAAATGTTAGAACTAGAAGAAATAACAGAGATCATTCAATCTACTCCCCTCCTTCCTATTTTAAACAACTAGAGCCCACAGAGCCAAGCAACTTGCCTCAAGTCAAACAGCTGGCTAGTGGTAAAGCCAGGAATAGGAGCCAGCACAGACTCCCAAGCCAAAACTCTTTCTAGCAAATGGGACAAGCATGTACTAGAAAGTTGTTGGAGGTGACCTACTTGGATAGGAAGGTGCTAGACTGCCATTAGGACTGAGTAGCCTCAGCATACCATAGTAGAAGTACAAAGAACACCAAGAGAAGATAATGAACATAATTAGAGGTAGTTATTGTTTGGTACACTTACAACTGTATTTAATAACATAGATGCCAGCCACGCTATTTTATGTGATGTCTTTTTCATGTGGCAACCTTTTCATAAATCAAAGCAAAAGCCAATACCAGGCAGTTTTTCCTGCAGCCTGTCTGATAATAAAAGTTAACACTGAACCCTAGCTGTGATCAATCTTCATAAATGTGTCCACAATACAGTAAGCCTGCTCCATATTACAGTGATACTGCCACTAATGCATGCATAGAAGCAACCCACTGTGTTAATGGGACTTGAAAAACAGTACAATTTTAATTGAGCCAGAAAGAGGAGAAACTATTTTCCTTTCCTTAAAGCATGTGAGATTATTCTTCCTCTGTACCTCTGTTTTATCACTGCCTTGCTTATGTGTGTGTATAAATGCATACACATATGAAAGAGTGACCTTGTGGGAAGTGTTTAGGTTCCTTTAATATGAAGGACTTATCAGTAGAGACTTTAACTTTCTTTGGTGGACATCTACAAGTCTCTAAATTCAATGGAAAAATATTAATGGATTGGACTATAGAAAAGCACACAAAACTACTTAAATTTACACAACATGGAAAGTAGCTTAGGCCCCACCAGTGTCCTGCATGCTGATAGGAAACGGAGGCAGCATGAAAACAAAACCTAAGCAGACAGCATCTGAGGTCTGCACAGTGGTAAAAAGAGAAGGGAAAGGGTGAGATGAGGCACAGACAAATGATGAGGACAAGCCTTATTGGCTTGAGTGCTGGCACTGATCTATGAAACACAGAACAAATTAAACTGAGCGAGTAGCTGCAAATATTGCAAGGAAAGCAAAACAGCCAGAAAATGGCAGGTTTCTGCACAGGAGCATCCAGTGCAGTGAGCTGGTGGCAGAAAATAAGAGGAAGCTGGGAAAGTTCAGCAGTTAGACAACCAAAAAACGGAGGCAACTACGAACGGCAATAGGCATTTTCCAGTGACCTGTAGAGTACACCATGTTTGCACTTCTTGTAGTACCAAGTAAAACCTAGAAGTATCCATGGTATACAAATTTGTGTTCCTACTAAAGGAGAAGGCTGAAAGTCCTTTGGGTGAATGTTCACTCATGATTCATCTCAAAAGAGAATGATTACGCTGTGTTTGAAGGAATGGAAAAGTCCTTCAAAGGGAAAAGAATCAAAGGTGGCAAAAGGTCAGGGACTGGAGTGTAGAAAATGTGAAATTAAGAGAAGAAAAAGGACCACGGAGCCTTTTAGGGCGATTTAATTGATTTGATGTTGTTCCCACTAAAATGCCATTTTTTTTCTTTTGGCAAAAAGCATTTCCCAATTCTCCTTAACGCTGGTACCCTCTCTTTGTGATAATCTTTAATTTATCCTGTATCTATCTTCTACAGTTGTTTTCTTGCTCTCTCCTTCATTAGGCTATGAGCTCTTGAAAGCAAGGAAGTATTTCTTTTGTCTTTTTCTTTTTATATCACTAGCACTTGGCACAGTGCTTAGCACAGAGTAGGTACTTTAAAAATTCTTGCTCATCTATCAGACTTGATGACCACTTTTGATGATTTATGTGAGGACAAATAAAATTGCCAGAAGGAACTGAAAAGAATTGCTAGGAATTGTGAAATATTGGGCAAGGAGTTAGACTTTACCTTAAAGTAGTGGTGTTCAGTAAAAAAAAAAAAAAAAAAAAAAAAAAAAAAAACCAAAAAAACAAAAAAGCATTTACAGAAGATGAAAGCAAGAGGAGGTACAGATGAATATGAGTGGTACAGTCAGTCCTGTAAGGATAACATCAGGACCCATCAAGTGAGAAAGTTGGACTACAGCACAGATGTCCATCCATTGCCACATATTTTGTCATTTTTAGTTTCACAATATCTCTAGCATTTGATCCTTTATCTTCACTCACATGACCACCACCCAAGTTAAAGCCTTTATCATTTTTCACTTACACCACTGAAATAATCTTTGAACTGGTTTCTTTGCCTCAAGTCTTTCTTTAATTTTGTCCACCTTCTACTCAGCTATCAAAGTTATTTTGCTAAAGTAGAGGTCTAACAATGTCATTTCCCTATTGGACAAACTCAGGTGAGTCTTTACTGCCTTCAAAATCAAATATAAAGTCATCTGCCATTCAAAGTTCTTACCCTGGCCCCTTTTCACACTTTACAAATGAGCTACACTGGCTTTCTTGATGTTCCTCACACATGAAAGTCCCTCTTCCATCTTCCCCAAGCCTTTATGCTAGCTTTTGCTAAATGCACAAAATCTTCTCCTCCTTCACCTACTGACTCCGTTTTCCTAGCATTTTTCAAGACTCAATTGAAATCCCATTTTCTACAGATCTTCCCCTCTGAGATGACCTCCTCCTGAATGTATGTGTTTTGTATGAATCTAGTTATTTACAGGTTGTATCCCCTATTACAATGTGAGTTCCTTGTATTCCCAGTGATTAGTTCAGTGCCTGGCATATAATAAGAACTTAAGAAAAAAAAAATTTCCAATGAAAAATTCTGAAATTTTATGCTAGGAAATATTATATGACTCTAAGCAAGATAATAAGAAACCTTCTAACACAGGCATAATAAAAACAGAGCATCTAAAGTCATTAAGGTTGTGTGGAAAGAGAATGCATACCCTTCTTTAGGTCTGGCACAAGGTGGATGTAGTTTTTGTCCCAGACCTTCCTTCAATTCTCCCCTACTAAGTCTATATACATATACCTACTTCCTCACCCTTGATGCACCTACAGAGCACAACAGATCAACATTATAAATGACTTATTACTTTGTTAAGTTAACCTAGAAATCAATTTTTATTAGAATGTACATTTGAAATTCTATGATTTTCCATTGCACATATATAGTTATCCCTTCCACATTGTACCTTTCCCCATCACTGTTTCTATATATTGTTGGTCAGCATAAGAAATTACGTGAGAATTTCTGGGAAGTTTTGCAGAAGCCACAGGCAACACATGAAAGACAGCAGATGACACAGAAAACGTTTAGAAACTCAGAAATACGTAAAATATATGTATGGTATTGTATAATATCAACATTTTTATCTTTTAATAGCATAATAATTCAGACTTGTTCTCTGGTGCAAAGGAAAGGCAAAAAAAATTCTGAGGTGGATTTTCCAGGTTAGGGTATGGGAGAGTTGTGTCCTAACCCCTGCAATATGGAAGGGATAATTGTATGAGCATATCAACTGAACAATGTTGTAAATACTTTAATGGACTAATGAGGGAATTCAAACATATCTACGGAGAAATGTCCTAAAATTTCAGGAATTTTTACAGAATACAAATCTGTAATGTGGGAATTACTTGTTAGTGAAATCCAAAAACACTAAAACTATTTTAAAGGAAAAGCCTATTATTGGACTAAAGATATTTCAATGCATCTGTGACTAATTTATTCAATTAGCATTTATAAATCACTATAGATAAGGCACAGAACTAAGTATCAGAAAAACAAATACAAATATCAAGATTCAGCAAATGCTCTATTATTCTGTCTAGGTCTGCCCACAAATGACCCATTAAATACACTGGGTGACTTCCTCTACAGCCCTTGACATTGCATGGCTATCTCTTGCTCTAGCTACATGGCTGTTTCATCTATTTTCCTGGCTTTATATATCACTGATAATACCTTTTAGGACATAACTTTTTTTATGATTCTTCCTTGATGATATGCTTTGACTTACCTGTATCTATCATGTATCCCTCCAATGACTTCTGGGTTATTTTTGTTCCATGTTCCAATGATTATAAAGAGATAGGCATGAAGCAAGATAAAGGCTTAAAACTATTTGTCATTGTTATGGAAAATTTACAGTACAGAGTCCAAATAGAAGAGGGATGCCCTATAGCAATGTTCTAGATACTTCTCTTTGCTGAGGATACTGTGTCATCTACACACCAAGCCCTAGGGCACTTCAAAGCTTCCTAAAACAAATTCCATTATCATTCAGGTTAATTCAACCTAAGTATACAAACAAGAAGGCAAGTGAATGTCTAAATCATGATATAAAGGCAAGAGAGCTCCCTGTGTGCGTGTGTGTGTGTGTGTGTGTGTGTGTATCTTGGAGAAATACTACAGTCAATGAACTGGTCTCAGAATTTGACAGGGAGATGAGAGCAGTCTGGATTGGATTTTGGAAACTGTGCACTGCTCACCACCTGACATTACAGTCTTCCTCTAGCCCCAACTTCTATCCTTTTTTGTTTGTTTGTTCAATTAATTAATTAATTCACTGATTTTAGTTTTCAATATTTACTTCCATACACTTTTGAGTTTTACATTTTTCCCACCTCCCTCTCTGTCCCCTAAGACAGTGTGCAATCTGATATAGGCTCTACACACACATTCTGATTAAATATATTTTCACATTAGTCATGATGTTAAGAATTAGAACGAATGGGGGAACCATGAGAAAGAAGAAACAAAACAAAAGGAGAGCAAATAGCCTGCTTTAATCAGCATTCAGACTCCATAGTTCTTTCTCTGGATATGGATAGCATTTTCCATCACGAGTCTTCTGGACCCAACTCCTATTCTTATAGTAGAGAATTTCAATATTATTGCCATTCTCTCAAACAACATAATCCCCCAGTTCCCCAATCTCCTCTTCCACTCCATCTCAGCCACATCCCAGATCTCACCAATATGTGTTTTCTTCTATGATTAAACCCTCTGAAGCTCCTAGATCTGATGGTCGTCAGTTATCATTCCATTTCTGTGTCACCTTTCCTAAACCTTCACCAGCTTTGTGACTTCTAATTGCCCCATTTATCAGTACTTTCTTAGGCAATGATGTTACCTGTACTGATTTCTTTTTCTCCCTCCCCAGCCTTGAGGCTAAACAATTCAACTCCACAATATTTTTTATTATTGAACCCGTTTCATTCTGTGTCCTAACTGTGCATCCCGTGCTTATCTACTGCCAGACTCTATCTTCACTCCTCTCATTCTGCTGAATGGAACTGAAGATCTCAAACTGACTGGTTACACAACAAACCCTCACTGGAGTAGAGCAATCATTTTACTCCACCCTGATTCTTTCACAAGAGTGTTCAAACCTTTTATTCTCAAGCTTCCCACACTTCTCAGCTAAGAACCTCCCCTGTATGCAGAAAATTGAGGCTGAACTATCTCTCTTCTATTTTTAATCTCAGAAGTCCTTAGGATCATGTCCCGTTCTCTTCTATTTTCCTCCAGCGTAATAATAAAATTGCCCTTCTTACCAAGGCTGTTGCTTACATCCAGGTACATTGCCCTTAATTACACCCCCAGTCTACTCCAGTGGTTTCCCCCCTCGATCATTTCCTCCCTCTCTTGAATCTCGATTTTCTCTCAATCTAAGGATTCTTTCCTTATTGCCTTCAAAAATACTCCAATTTCCCTCATTAAAACAACAACCAAAAAAAAACCTTTCCCTACTCGACCTTACTATCTACTCAAGCTAGAGTAGATATCTAGAGTATATCTACATATATCTCGTGTCTTTGTCAGCTGGACTTGTAAAAACTGTCTATACTTGGCCACACTTCCTCAAATCTCAATCTTCATCACTTAACCAACTGCTGTTTCCCACGTCCAGACTGAATGTACCCCTCCACCTCTGCCTCATAGACTTCTTTACTGAAGACTCAAATGAAGCAAGATCTCAAGATCTTCAATACAAAACCTTCCCTGATCACAACTGCTAGTACACATCTTACCTAAGAACCACATATTTAATTACCCAGAATCCACTGTTCTGTACATAATCATGTACGAACAGGTTGTCTCCCTTTGAAAGAATGCAAGTTATATAATGGTAAAGGTTGCTTCATTTTTTTCTTTGCATCTAAAGCAGCTACAACAGTGCCTGGCACATAGAAGTTGCCTAATGAATGACCGTTGATTGTTTGATTGACAGTGTTTTATTCCCATTTATATAGTATCCTGTAATATTAAAGGAATTTGAAGATCTTCCTCATCCCTTAATAGGCCCATATGACCTGCTTTGAGCTCTGGCCCAGGCACAGCTTGAGTCACATGGAGTTGATGGTGGGAGGAGCTTCCTGAGTGGGTGGAGCAGAAAAGGCTGAGCAGAGAGAGTGAGGCAGAGTTGAAAGAGTAGAGGCAGAGCTAGGAGACAGTGAGGCAGGGCTGAGGCAGAGCAGCTAGCATGAGTAAGAGAGGGGGGAATTTTGCCTAGGGGAGCTTGTTTGTAGGGAGGCCTAATGGAGGGAAGGCTTGGGGACCGCAGCGCTCCCTTTATTGGTAACGTGTACAAACTTCATTGTTACCATGGTAGAACTGATTTTCTGGTATCTGAATAAATATTTTGGTTTCATCTTTGAGGAAGAGACTTTATACTTTCCAAATTTACCCTGGATATACACATGTATGATCCACAGTGACTACTGTGGGTATCACATTGGCATTACAAATATACTACAATCTATCTCACACTTTTCTAAATAATTCTGTATTTTTGGTTGCTAAATATTAGTTGGTTAAAATACTGATGTTTTAAATAACACTGACAATATTTTGACTATTAATGGTTAACATGGTGTGAAAAATAAATCAATTATTCCTTTAAATGCATTAGTCAATAGAACACACCTCTGGCTATATAATGGAAATAAACAGGAAAACAGAAATTTGTGCTACAGCAAAAACTATTTAAGGGACAGCTACAATCATAATTAATCAGGCAGGGTGTGAATACAATCTCTAATGGGTACCTCTTAATACTAAGATGTTATGATTCTGGCTTGTAAATTATACATTCCGATACTTAATGGTAAGTGTGCTCTTTGGTATATGTATTTGCTTGTTTTTTTTATAGATATATCTTGTAGAGAGGAAAGGGAAGGCATAATGAAAGTAAGAGGAGCTGACCAATAGCAATGAACTAGCTGTACAGTCACAGATCTTAACTGGTGGCTATTTGGCAAAGCCTGACCTGCAGCACTTAACACGTTCCATTTTTCTTAGACCCCTTTCTTAGCTACCATGTTATACAAAGAGGCAATTTTATGGCATATAGTGCAAACAGATGCATCATTAATAAGAAATGATCAGTCTTAAATAGCAAGGACGGAAGAGGAAAAAGTCTTCTTCAAAACATACATTAAAAAAATATGCTTTCTGGAGAATCAATCCTATTTTTTCTGCATTAAATTTTGAAAATATATATTTTCAGTTGTCTTGTCATCAATAAAGGAAGGCAAAGACACCTATACATTTTGATTTTCAAGTCTCCTTCTATAGCAGTTTCCTAGTTCATAAGTGCACTCTTTTCAAATGATCCCAAAGAGAAATGAATTGATGTTTCAGTCAAAGGATTATTTTTTTTTGGACTTTGTAGTCTTCCAGAGGTAATGGCAAAAAGTTTAACAGCTTATTTTTTCAATTTATCTTTGGGAAATATGAGATCAATAGTGGAAACTTTTTAAGTGTCACAAAGTAATAATCAAAAATTTATATAAGAAAAAATAATTGAGGAAATTTCCCTTGAAGTATTTTTAAATGATTATTTTCCTTCTTAGGGGGAAAAAAATCAGTAGAAAACCAGAATTAGATTTATATTTACTTTTGGGATTTTTACCATAAGCATTCAAGAAACTTGGCATTTCAAACTAGGACCATCTTGGATCCATATACTAGAAAAGGAATTTATGTAGATAGAAGAGTGAAAACCTCAAATTTAATGGAAAGGAAGAGAAAGTTCATTTAATACAGTTATCCCTTCCATATCACAGGGGGTTAGAGTGCGAAGCTCATGATCTGGAAAATTCATGTAAAATTTTTTGGCCTTCCCCTCATATCAGAGAAGTCTGAATTATTATGGTATTAAAAGATAGAATATATTGCTATTATACAATACTATATATATATATATATATATTTTATGCCTTTCTGAATTTCTAAACTTTTTCTTTGTCATGTACTGGCCTTTGCAGGTCATCTGTGGCTCCTGCAAAACTCCCTCCAAATTTCCATTTAATTTTTTATGTAGAGAAACAGCAATGGGGAAAGTTGCAGGGGGGAAGGGATACTATATTAGGGACAACCTCAAAAGGGTTGGAAATTCCACTAGAATTTTTAGTTACACTGAAGGTTAGATACCTGAGTTAGAGAGAGAAATCTGTCGGACCATATTCACGCATTGAAACAACTCTATTGCTATCTTAATATATTCTATACTAAAATTTCACAACACCACTAGTTATACCTAAGAATTTCACAGGACCTTGGAATTTTTGGTCTAACCCCTATCAATTATAGGAATCCACTTTTACAAGATCTCTGATAGTCATTTAACCTCAGCTTAAACAGTATCAGTGATGGCAAACTCATCATCTGAAGAAGTCTATTGTAAGGTTATTCCTGTTGAACTGTTATGAAATAATTCCTGAACTGAGCCAAAATCTGCCTCCTTCTAGCTTCTTTCTAACCATTGGTCCAAGTTTAGCCCTCTGATGTCAAGAAGAATAAATCTAATTCCTTGGTATACTATCAAGAGGACACTTACAGGAAGCACTATATTTTAACCATATTGAATATAATCCCTCAGGGATAGTTACAGATAATGCCTGCATTAGCATTTTATTCAACACTCTTAGCTTCTAGTTTACAATATCCCAAATCTATCCCCTTAACTGCCAAGGATTCTCTCCATGACCTACCCTCCCTGGAGACCATCATATATGTTAGATCACTGTTGAATCCTTACATCTTCGCCTGCAAATCAAAATACATCATCTTTACAGACTATCCTTGTGTTTTATTTCTTCTACTAAATGACAATTTGTTTATCTGGTACATTCTCCTTGACCTATTTTGATCACGTAGCACTGTTGACCACATCCTTTTGATAGTCTTTGTTTCTTGGAATTCCCTGACCCTTTACATCATGTTCTACTCCAACCTTGGAATGTCTCCAAGGTCCTTTGACCTTTTTCTCCCCTGCCCCTTCACCATTCCTATATCCTCAAATAAATGTCCCAGATCTTTATATTTTGCCCCAAACTCTATCAGTTTTAGACTCATATTTTTATTTGCTGAGTGGATATATACCCACATAAATATGTTCCAGATGTTCCTTAAACATGTTCAAAACAAGTTTTATCTTTTGTACAAAACCAACTCCTCTGACTTCCAGATTTATGTTAATAATACCACCATTCACTTAGTCACATATGTTCAAAACACTGATAGGAACCCTTTCCCACTTTCAATCACTAACTAAATTCTATTGGTTCCAGGTAGAATCATAGAGTTTTAGTGTCAGAAAAGAACTTAGAAATATAATCTAGTCAAATTCCCTTATTTCTTAGTGTGAAAACTGAACATAGATCCTAAGAAATAGATTAAATGGCAAAGTCAGGATTCAAATCCACATGTAATTTTGAGACAACACTTAAAGTCTAAATTAGATGCCTCTTTGTGGCATGAAAATGTCTCTAAGTTTTCAAAGACTATGTATGCCTTGAAGAAAGTGAAATTGGGCGTTTCCTAATTGAAGTGAAAGTCTAATGTAAAGTTTGGGTTTTCTGGTAGCCTATGTGATAGAATCATTAAACTGGATGAACCAGATGAACCCTTGGAAGCACCTAGTCTAACCCTCTCATTTACACAGAGACCTAGGAAAGTGAAGAGACTTGTCCAATGTCCCACAGATGCTAAAGATCACAGGCTGGTTTGAACCCAGGTTCTAAATTCAGAGGCAGTGCTTTTCCCATTGTATCATTTGTTTTAAGACCCCCCTATTAGATTGGCCACAGCAACCCAGAAAGACACACACATACATATATATATATATATATATATATATATATAAACAGTATCTATATACTAAGGTATACAGGAGTTTTAATATTTGAAAAAATAACACACACACAAAGACATATACACTGCTTTGTGCATACATATGCACATGTATCTATAAAGTTACACACAAATGTATATACGTATATGATAACACTGTTTAGATGGGGAATGATATGAAAGAAGGGGTATCAATACTCAGAATGGGGAGATGGAAAAACTCCCAGAATTAAAATTCTATCTGTTATAGGTCAGCTGGTGGCATAGTGGACAGAGTGCCTGATCTGAACTGAAGAACATCTGAGTTCAAATCCAGCCTCAGATAATTACTAGTTGTGTGACCCCAGGCAAGTCAGTGAATCTCTATTTTCTTGAGTTTCCTCTTCTGTGAAAAGGGGATAATAACAGCATCTACCTCTCAGGGTTGTTGGAAGGGTGAAATGCGGTAATAAGAACAAGTGCTTAGCACAGTGCCTGATACAAAACTGGTCCCTAAGTGTCAGTTATGGTCACGATGCTGATACTGCCTACTACTACCAAATCTTTCTCTTCTCTTCATTTCTTCACTTCTAGAATAAGAGGTTATCTGGTCTCTGAAATCCCTTACAGTTCTAAATCCTATGAGCCTCTGAACTAGGTAAAAATTGAGAATCACTGGCATAAAGGTGAGAGCATGATGCAATGGAAAGAATCTAGATTTGGAAACAGAAAACCTGGATTTTGACACTTAAGATCTGTGTGATTGTGGGAAAGTCACCTAGACAATTTACAGCACCAAATAAACATAACAATCTTGTATTTGACAAGTGTAAAGACTTAAGATTTTGGGATAAGAATTCATTGTATGGTAAAAATTACTGGGAAAATGGAAAGCAGTATGGCAGAAATTAGGCATGGCCCAATATCTCACACCACTTAAAAAGATAAAATCAAAATGGATACATGAGCTAGATGTAAAGAGATTTTACAAGAAAAAATGTAAGAATTTGGAATTACTTATCAGACTTATGGATAGAGAAACAATTTGTGAATAAACAAGAGATAGAGAGAAAGTTAGGTGTAAAATGGAGAAATTCAACTACATTAAATTTAAAAGATTTTGAACAAATAAAACAAATGTAGCCAAGATCAGAAGGAAAGCAGAAAACTGGGGGAAAAACTTATAGACACTTTATCAGTTAAAGGTCTCATATTTAAAATATATAAAGAACTTATATAAAAATATGAGTCATTCCCCAACTGAAAAATGGTTAAAAGATATGAACAGGCAGTTTTCCAATGATGAAATCAAAACAGTTTACTGTCATATAAAAATGCTCTAAATCATTATTGATTAGAGAAATGAAGATTAAAACAACGTTGAGATAATCACATTACATCTACTGGATTGGCTACAATTATAAAAGGAGAAAGAGACAAAAGTTGGAGAGGATGTAGAAACATTGGGACATATTCGCTGTTGGTGGAATTGTGAAATGATCCAACCATTTTGGAGAACAATTTGGAATTATGCCCAAGGAGTTATTAACTACCTATACCTTTTGACCCAGCAATAAACACTACTTGGTCTTTTTCCAAAGATGATTAGGGAAAAAGGAAAAGAACTTCTAGGTTCTAAAATGTTTATCACAACTCTCTTTGTGGTGGCAAAGAACTGGAAATAGCAGGGATGCCCATTAATCAGGTAATGGCTGAATAAGCTGTGGTATATTATTGTGATGGAGCACTGTTGTGCCATAAGAAATGATGAAAATATCTGTACAAAATAATGAAAAGTAAAATGAGTAGAACCAAGAAAACAAATATACACAGAAACAGCAATATTGTTTTAAGAACAAATTTGAGGAAATAAGTTATGTTGTCTATTATAAATACCCATATAAAGGATATATGAAGAAAGATACTATCTGCATCCAGAGATAGAGTTGATAGAGGTATGTTTAATTTTATACATACATATGGCCATATATATGTATATATGTATGGGTGTGTGTGTATACACACACCTATTTTTGCCTAATAGTTGCCCTCAATAAGGAGATGAGGGGGTGGGGGTAAAGAAAAAAAAGAAATTTTCATGATTAATTTTAACTTTTAATTTTAATTTAAATTTTTTTAATTTGAAAGGAATAGCAAAAGTTGTGTACAGCAGATTTGCAATTTCATGTGCAATCCTCTTTTTTATTGTACTGTTATGGAAATGCTTCTTTTATCCCATAAATTAAAAATAAAATAAATTTTAAAAACTTTCTTTAGCTCTAATGGCCTCATCTATAAAATGGAAGGGCAGGGACATCCTTAACTTTGATCCTATGACTTAGTCTAATTCATGATATCTAAAAAAGGAAGTGTATACTGCACAAGGATTTAAAAGATTTCTACCCCCACCTGCCCAAAACTCTGATCCAGAAATGCTCTAAATTACAGCAAAGCATTTAACCCATACTTCTATTCACCAAACCAACATATCTGAGCTCTGATGATTCATACAACTACACTATTTTCTTCTTTGCTTTGGTTTCTCTTGCATTGGAGCAACACTATTATGAAAAGAAAAGAACTGGTTAATTACAAGTTGTACCAAATGAGTTCTAATGGAGGTGTTATGAATATAAATCAGTGAAGCCTGATGCAGAAAACAGCAGCATCTGTGCACGCAGCCTGCGAAGTAATGAGATTGTGATGATGTACTGGCATCCTGCTTTGATCACTTCATCTTGTTCAAGAGCTCTGCTGGGAAAACAAAGGTTAGAGGAACTGACCTCCCTTCCTGCAGCTTGCACACTGATCAAGGACTGATCCCCTTTTTCTCCCTTGCCCTTCTCACAACATATCTCCTTTTGGAGGACTGACGGTTTCATAGGTGGGGTCCTAAGATAAAGCAGACTACACAAGCATGAAGTGTCGTGTTTGAACATGTCTAGAGTAGTTGGTAATTCATTCTTCATTCTGTAAGCAGAAACAGGTGTATGCTACTTTAAAAACCTGTATCATAAACTGGGCAGAACAGATCTTTCACATAAGTGGCTTTGTTGGGACTTATGCCAACAATGATCTGGAAGACTTGAAGACTGACTCCAGCGATAGCACCGAATCAAAAATAAATGGGTGTTTGTGTAATCTCAGCTGCACCAAGAGAACAAAATGCAAAGCAAATGGCAGTGGTACTAAAAAATAATAGAGCCTTTAGCCTTTCTTTGTTAATATAGTAATTGGGAAATAGCTGACCTCTTTGTGCTTGTAAAATCTCCACTAAGCATGTTTAACGTACTAAAACAAGAGGTTTTGGTCCTTGCAAAGGGAATGTGAAACCAGATGTATCACTGTAGAGTATTATTTGCCAGCTTTGAGGTGACTCCTGAAATTGCAGCCAAACTGCAAGGACAGCCCTTAGTGAGTGCCTGTATCAATTTCCAAGGACTTAGTTGACAACAATAAACACACAGAAAAAAGGAACATGCCAATTTCACTGATGGCTACTGAATGAGTAGTCACTCATCCCATTTCACAAGCAAAGTAGGGCAGCAATGTGAGCAAGTGTGGGATGCTATTGACATTTTAACATATGAGCATGTGTGCTTTCATTTCAACATGCAGGGAAGGGCCAAGATGTAAACTTTACACATGTTCAAGCATACTGCCAAAAACTCAATAAATACTAAGCATAAATAGCTCACTGTATAAGGCCTGTTTCATTAAAATGCACTACTATTCCTTCCTTAAATTCCTTACTTGCAAATATCCTACATAAATCTTAGAAAATAATCATTTTCAAAGCTATCAGCACTCTGTCAAAAGCTCTTAAATAATCAATGTGGAAATATATAACATGCAAAGGTTTTTTAAGTAAAATGGCATCCTTTTTACTTTCTATGCCCTTGTATGGAAATGATACATGTAGTGAATGAGTAGTCTTGATGTTGAAGAAAAGAAAGAATATACTTTGATGGAAGCATTGATCACAGATAGTATTAGGAAATGTAAACTTGAATGAATTTATCTTGTGATTAAAAATAATAACTGGATATAACTACTTTATGTGGGACAAATTACTATTAATAGTCAACTTGAAAATATGCCACTGATTTCAAGTGAGAATGTGCCATCAAGACTGGTTTGAGTAAATAATGCCACAACCACTATGCAAAGTTCTTGATAACATACTTATACACATGTATAGATTGTGGTATTATTTAATCAATTTAAGATAAAATGAAAAACGAATTTTGTCATATGGGATTATAACATTTAGAACTGGAATGAATTGTAAAGAGAACCCAATTGCCCAATTTTTATAGATGAAGAAAGCAAGATCCAGAGAGACCAAATAAGTTAGCCAAGAACATATAGAGATTCTCATATTCTTTCCATTAAACTGCTTTTAATAACTCCAGAAATATTCTGAAAAGCTTGAAACAAGAGTTTTATAACTAATGATGCAAAATTGAGGAGTATTATGATTAAGTGACCAACTTGTTCTTTCATTTGACAAATATATCCTGTGAACTTATTGGGAACTATTGTATTTTGCATAGCAATACAGGGCAAGTAAGGGCTACAAAAATGTGCATATGCTCTGACTCAGCAATATCACTTCCAGGACTGTGTTCCAAAGAGATCATAAAAATGGGAAAAGGTCCCACATGCATAAAAATACTTATAGCAGCTCTCTTTGTGGAGGCCAAGGACTGGAAATCAAGGGAATGCCCATCAATTGGGGAATAGCTGAACAAGTTGTGGTATATGAATGTAATGGTAATACTATTGTGCTATAAGAAATGATGAACAGGAGGACTTCAGAGAGGCCTGGAAAAACTTATATAAACTGATGCTGAGTGAAAGGAGCAGAACCAGGAGAACATTATACACGGAAATAGCCACAGTGTGTGAAGGCTGTTTCTGATAGACTTAGCCCTTCACAGCAATGCAAGGACCTAAAACATTCCCAAAGGACTCAAGGCAAAATGCCTTCCAGATCCAGAGCAAGAACTATGGAACTGGAATGCAGAATGAAGCAGACTAATTTCTCTTGTGTTATGTTTTGTTTTGGTTTTTCTCATGGTTTTTCTCATTTGTTTTAATTCTTCTATGCAATATGACTAATGTAAAAATACGTTCAATAAGAATATATGTGTAGAACCCATATAAGATTGCATGCCGTCTCAGGGATGGACGGGGAGAAAACTGAAGACTTACAAAAGTGATTGTTGAAAACTGAAAACAAATAAATTAATAGAACTTAGTGTCTGAAGTAGGGTTTATGATAATATTTTATATTAAAAAAATTTTCTTTTGAACTTAATGATCAAGAAATGTGAACATTTCAATATATAAAGAACAATGCCTGGCATACACTAGGAACTTAATAATGGCTTGTTGACTTGACAAAAAGCAGAAAAGAGAATTTCTTATGAAACTGTGAATTTACATAAAGTTTGAGGTTTTTAGAAAGTGTATAATAAATTTAACACAGAAGTAATAAAATTTCCTGCTTGTCTGTTAAATAAAAAAAATAGCTCAATTAGAAAAAGTTCCCTTTGTCCAAGAGAGGGAAGACAGGCAGTTACAAATCATATAGTGATGAATACCTCTGAGTGAGGTAAAGAAGTTTACCAATCCCTAGGTTTAATCTTATCTGATCTACTGATTTGAATATTCAAAGTTGGCTAGGGTTTACCTACCCTGGTGATCACACCATTCGACAGAACTATAACTAGGAACTTTGTTGCCTAAGATAAACTAAGTTTCTTTTCTTTTTTCTAATTGGGTAGGGAAGGGAGCAGACTATTTAGGGTTAGTGACTCTTGTTTGGGACTGAGGCAGAATGGAGACAAATGTGGTGGGAGTTGAGGAAGCTGAGGAAATGAGAAGCCAGGAAGTTCAAATGGGTATGAGATTAGGGGGAAGAATTCAGAGATGAGAATGAGCTTAGCAAAGAAGCAGTTAAGTCAGGCTGTCAACATGTCCCTGGCCAGGGAGAGTAGTAGAGAAGTATATCCCCCACTCTTCTCATGTAACTCCTCAGTAACTGACTGACATTAGTTCTGTCTGTTAGCCATCTCTGTTTGCTGCTGTTGTTAAGTCATGTCTGACTCTTTGCAAACCTGGATAGAGTTTTCTTGGCACTGGAATGCTTTGTTGTTTCATCTCCAATGGATTAGGCAAAAAGATGTTAACCGACTTGTCCAGGGTCACACAGCTAATGAGTGTCTGAGACCAGATCTGAACTCAAGTCTTCCTGACTCAAGGCTCAATGCTCTATCCAATGAGCCAATTTAGGTGCCTTCTTTTCGCTTACCTCAGTATAAAATCCCACAGTAAACATCCACAACCAGTTGATGGTCTAAACTGAGGCAGTTGCCAGGGATCCAGATATATATACATGCAAATTTATTTTTCCAAATCAGGCCAAAGTGGAAACCAGGCTGGCAGTGAAATGGAGGTTCATGTTTTTTGCATCTTTTTTTTTAAATGTCATTTGTATATTATTTGATAAACTCTGTATATAGTTTAATGTGAATGAGATTTTGTTCCTTGAAATTCACAAACCTAACATGTATGGCAAATATAAAAAATGGTGTCTCTTTCACTCATGAAATGTATGTTTTAATAAGAGAAATAAGACAAGCTCACAAATAACTGTAGCAGAAGATAGATTATAAAAGTGTAGTAAAGTTTAATGAAGGAGAAACAAAGTACTCTGATAGTTATTAGAGTTAGATTACTTATGGCTGAGATAATATAATTTCTAGGATCCTTCTTGAAGTTCTAGTTTCTCCATGATTCCTGCACTCATTTATAATATATCTGCAATCACATCATCTAGGTCAAATTAAGGCAGGATAGATAGTTTAGACTGAGTTTATCAATAGCAAACACATCTCTGAGATGCTTTTAAAAACTAATGAAATAGTATTTTAAATATGAGAAGACATTTTAAAAATGGAAGAATACATAGGTTTTGGGGGAAATCATGTTGAGTATTATCATTCTTATGTGGAATAACTCCTTTAATATAATTTCTGAAGTTGTGGAAGTCTTTAAAATGTCTAGTTTTCCAAATATGACATGAGAAGAGAAATAAAAAGCTACATCATAGAAATTTTCATGGACATTTCAGAGATGTGACAGGTCATTCTGACAATAATTAACTCTAACTGGCCCTCCTACCAGCTTCAATCACCTATCAATGAATGGCATTCAAAAAGGTAAATAATCTTTTTTACCTTTGAAAAGATCAAAGGAAAATCAAAGACATTTTTACTGGCTGGATCCTAAAGTGAATGTCCTAATGGTAAAAGAAAAACTCAGTGAGAAATTCTGATTAAAAACAAAAGCAGGTTTCAGTAGATGCAAATTCCAATATGCTAGCCAAACTAACTTTTTAACACACAAACTAAAGGTTTGTAGCCATTTATAAGAGGTCTCAGACCAAGTATGCAGTAGAGTCAATGGAGGGCAGCAGGGCAACGGAAGAGCTGCAATCACTCAGTGCTCCCTTTTCCTATTGCTTCTTTAGACTCATTGCCCTTCTGGGCTGTGGAGTGAGCAGTCTGTCCTGATGAGATGGAGGAGCATTAGATCTTATTTGCTTAGTCACTGACTCCTAAGGCCCTATAGGCCTTATCATCTATCCTGGTTTTTCATCCTGATGATCCATGATGATGTCATACATATGATCTACTGCTACCACTAATGATCTCTAATATATAATTATATAGCTCTTTAAAGTTTATAAAGTGCTTCAGAAATATAATCCCATTTAATATTCACAACAACACTGGGAGGTGGGTGTTATTATCACCCCCTGACTTACAAGTGAGGAAACTAAGTGTCTGAGGCAGAATTTGAATTCAGTTCCTCCTGACACCAGGTCCAGTGCTCCATCTATTGTTATCTAAGGATCCTAGGTCTTGCCATCTACCCTTCTGTGGCACCCTTTGCTTTTCCTGGCTCTTCCACAAGTCTTATAGCTGAACTTTCTTTTTATGTGTTATTTCCCTCAGGTAGAGTAGGTACTTTCTTCCTTTTTCTCTTTGTGATCCTAGTGCTTAACAAATGGTAAGTGCTTCACAAATGCTTTTGCTTTCATTAATTCATTCAAAATCATTATTAGTGTAACTAAACTATGTAATTAATATTTCATATACCAGTACAAGCCATACTCTATTCTTAATGGATCATATTGATCAAAAGAAGAAAGTTCAATGCTTATGTTCCCAGGGGAAAAAAGCAGAATCATGAGTTTTCTCACATGGAGTACATCATGATCTGGTGAACACAGGTACACAAACTCCGACAAGGGGAGCATTTTTTTATACATAAATATCAAATTTGATTTTTAGTAACAGAAATATTGAGTGTGTGGTAGGTAGATGATGCCTACAAAGAAACACATGTGAACAACTCTGCATTGGGTGGCTGGGGAAAGCTCCTCCATCGTCTGTATGTGAAGAAATGTGGCTATCTCCATAAGCAAAACAAAACAACAACTAAGTTTTAGCCTGGACCTTCTAAGTCATGGACCTGTTCCTTATCCCACTCCGCCCCCACTTTTATTGTTTGCTTCTACTTAGTAAAATTAGCCATCTTTTAGAAATAATAGCTAGCATTTATATGGCACATTAACATTTGTAAGGTAAATCACGTTTCACAGATTTTGCTTAAGCTACATAATAGCCCTATAAGTAGGTAGTACAGATATTACATTTAGATTCAGAGAAGCTAAATTGCAAAGCTATTAAATGTCAGAGGTGGAATTTGAATCTACATATGATTCAGTCCAGCACTCTACTACTCTTACTACCTCTTTTTTTGTTTTGGAAAGAAATGCTAACACATCCACTACTGTCACAATTCAAACTGTTCTTCTAAGACTGGTGACTGAATTGAAATGCAATCACATTTTTGTTTTTTGTGACCAATAGTAAATATTTGTGAGGCAGCTTTCTTGGATTTGGTGTCCTTTGTAAGCATCATGTTCCATAAGGTAAAATAATCTATTCAGGGATCAAACCTTTACTATTGTCCTACTTAGCACCACATTTTAATAGAAACCTCATCCACTCTACCTTTTAAAAGACTTTCCTGGCAAAGTCGTGTGTAATAGGGACCATTGCTAAAAGGGTAAATGATGAATTTTTAGGAGAAAAATAAGTAAGCATGTTTCCTCACTTTTATTGACATTTCCCCTATTACCTTAAAAAAAGCATGTGGTCTGAATGTGAAAAGATGGAAAGAATGAAAAAGACTGAATAATGCATTAGATGATGTTGATGAAATAATTCTAATCCTTAGGTAAATACCAGGTTTCTTTCTGGACTCAATTGTTTCTGATTACATTTTCCACCAGCATCTATTGTCTACAGAGCACTGCAACTCAAATCTTCTTGAAATAAATTTGTTCATTTATGAAAAGTAGAAGACTAACAATTCCAGAGCCTAGTGCATACACCTACCCCACGATATAGAAACAAGTAATACTGGCTACGTATCAGCTCCTATAGTTAATCACTTTATTGCTTGTGCTGCCTCTTCCACTTTGCGCTCCAAAGTGTGCTTTAGAGAATGAGGGTTGTTCCAGGACATGGTGATCCCGTCCTACCAGTTTCTGTAATATTTTCAATTTAAAAGTACTACACCTGAAAGGATGACTATTACAGAAGAATGAGTCAACTTTTGAAGGTCTCTAGCTAGAAGATGATCTGCTCTAAAGAGTGGTTGAAAAGATATCTTAGAGTTGTTCCTCTTCAAAGAATGAATTTTAAGGAGGAAGTAGTTACAATTTGCATTTTATCAATGAAACAAGCAAGTCAAAGATGTTTTATATTACCTGATAGAGAAAGGTGGTTTTCACATGTAGTCAGTCTTGTTTCAAACACATCAACTAATGACTAAGAATTGATCAAGTACCTACTGTGTGTCAGATATTTGTCCACTTATTTTACACACACACACAGTCCATGTCTACAAAAACCCTTCTCCAATTTCAGGTTGGCATTTTACCATAAACATTCCCCTGATGCCCCATGCAAAGAAACAGATAAAGCATGACAGAGATTGAAGCAGAGGGGCTAGTCAGGAGACTTCTGAGAGATACAAACTGCTGACAACCAAGAAACATAAGTTCAAAAGGTAGAGGTTTAAATAGTTACTATAACTAAGGTTTTGCCTCTACAATTTCCATGTCCCTAACTGTATACAATCAAGATGTCAGTAGGCTCAAGTGACCAGAGGGAATAAAATGTCACCTTTGCAGCTGCTACCATCCCTCAAAAATTAAAAAAGGGGGGCAGAGGGGTGGGAAGAAAGGCCCAATACAAATGCAGAAGTTAATTACTTAGTTAAAGCCCAAATCCTTGCCTGAGGTTCTGTTCTTCCTGTAATATCACATTCTTTTCTTCTTGTGTAAACTTTTCATTATAAAGGAGACATCTTTATAATACAATAATTCTGGTCATAATGTAACTGCTGGTAACATAACTCCTGCATTAGAAAAGGCAGCATGTTCAAGTAATGTTGTTTTAATACAATTTACGTACAGCAGAAACCAACCCCATTTGATCATTTAGAACATGATCAATGTGAATTAGTGTCTCACTGAGATAAATCATTTGATCATTTAGAATTTGATCAATGAGAATCAGAGATAAAACATTTATCATGCACATTTGGTGTATCAGATTCATTCACACAGAACTAAAGTAGGTTATAAGCAGGCATCAATAAATGTTACAATGTACAGAGGACCTGTCAGCTTGCAGATACAAATACATGTACAGCACTGTATAATTTTAATCTTAGTGATAAGAAGAGTCATTTAATAAAGCAGCTGAAATCACTGAAAACTACAAAAGCTGAACTTTCAAGACATGGAAGAAAAAATTTAAATTAGAAGTTTAAGTACAAATGTTAAGTAATATGAATCAACTGACTCAAATTCAAGAGGAGCTTTGGGTCTATTTAGCAGAGCAACTTTGGAATCAGAAAACCATTAGTTCTATTAATCTAATATTCCAAAGTGAAGTCACATTGACATTCAGGCACAGTGGCTTTTCCAACTAACAGAATTATAAATCTAGCAGTCAAAACCTTATTTAATTCTTTTACAGCCAATTAAGCAGGATCTTTAAACACTGTTGCTTAAAACTGTCCACAATCCACATGTGTAATTACAGGGAACATGAGAAACACCTGCTGATACCACTGGAGCATCATCTTTAGGCTTCACTAATTCATTTGTGATACAGTTATTAAAGCACCAAGAGGAGACCTAAATAATATGTCACAGTGAGGTCCTCATGACCAGGGACATTTTAAAGTGAAAAAATTTGTAGAGAACCTTAAAATATACAGTAATATATGAAAAATCCATTTTACCTTTCAAGTGCTTTGCAGAAAGCCCCTGCTATTAGAAAATCACCTTGACTTTTACAAGGTAACTAATCTATTAGTACTTCATAGGGATAATGCAGGCTTCTTTCAGGAGACAAAATTTATAAGCTAGATTTCAGCAACTTTATTCAAGGACAAAACCCTAAAATCCTTATTAACACCTGTGTACCACCATACAACTTCTGTTCATATGCAATTTCAATGCTCTGTAGAATTATAAAGTATCTTAAAAATCATCTAGGCTAACCCTTCATGTTATAGATCAGAAAATGGAAGCAGAGAAAAGAAAAATGACTTCACTAGTATTAGTCACGTACTCCAATAGCTCCCCATCCACTCAATATTTATAGAATACTTGCACTAACAGAATCAAACTCTCTTAAAACTTCATCTAGTGTACAGGACATGTGTGAGTTATAGATTAAAATTCATTTCTGTACATATTTTGATGACAATTCTAGATGTAGCTTGTAAACAAAACCCCACAGAGAGATCCAATTTTGATCCTAGGCAAGCAGCTGTCAATAAAGGATGTAGATATAACAATTCACCTTTCAAATGTAATATTTTAGGTTTTGTTTTGAATAATTGTGACAAAATGCTTTATTTTAAAAGAATGATTTCGTGGTCGCAAGTTAAAAAGCTCTTTAAAAAAAGAAAAACATCTTTCATCCAGTCTGAAGCCTCAGTTCTCACAGAATTCCTTTGACATACTATCAAAGTGTACCTGGCTTTATTATAACTGTACCAAACTACTAGTCTAATATCCATGGGCATTTCCATCTTCTCCTGCATGTTTTATTCTTTGTTTTATGGTTTACTGAACTAACAGTAGACACCCAGAGGGCTGAGATTTGAGTTAATATGTAAGAATTCTCAGAATAATATCTATTAGCCATTATGGTGGGATGTCGATAAAAGTGGTATTTAATCACTTACAGCCTAAATAAACTTCACTCGCATTCCAACTGTTATGAAGAAAATTCATCTGTTTTTATACAATGCTGAAATGGTGCTTTCGGAAGCTTTCCATCTCTA
The DNA here is from genome assembly GCA_023548195.1 of Bettongia penicillata ogilbyi. Lineage (NCBI taxonomy): Eukaryota > Metazoa > Chordata > Mammalia > Diprotodontia > Potoroidae > Bettongia > Bettongia penicillata. The sequence goes on from JAJHZJ010000570.1 coordinate 5,734,022, forward strand.
TTAAAACCCTTACAAAATTTCCCTCAGATAAAGGCAACAGATCATAGACCTAGAACTGAAAAGAACCTCAGAGGTCACCTAATATAATCCTCTCACTGTATAATCAAGGAAACTGAAGCCTGAGGAGAAAGTGATTTGTCTAAGGTCATAAAGGCAGGTCAAGTCAGAATTTGAACTCAAGTTCTCTGACTTTAGAGTCAGTTTTCCATCCACTGTAATATGCTCATCCAAAAGACTAAATGATAAATGAGATGCTTTTCAAAGTCATTTAGAGTTGCTGCCTATTGGGGAATGCTGAATCAGAATTCACGACAGTCAAATATCTTCATAGTTTCTGGCACTTAGTAGGCATTTAATAAATTTCTGAGTGGTGAAAGGAACTGAAGTTAGTAATGTTAGATTGGCTGTGGAGTAAGGAATAAAAAACAAAGGAATACACAAGGGGGATAAAGTATTAACAGCTCTATCACCAACACTATAGGCACAGTGCCTGGCAAAATTCCTTATCCAGCGTCTGGCCTCCCAAGCAGGCTGCAGGCACTTGGTGCTTCTCTATGCCTGTACAGGAGCTGAAGGCCTGTGGTCTGGCAGAGTTCAGCAGATGAGAGTGCGCAGCAGAGAGCCTTAGGGAGCCGGGCTGCAGAACCTGTCCATTTATGCTGAAAGGAGGCAGGGCCAGAGTGGAGCAACGCTGCAAGGGCCAAGCCATGCTGGACATGGGAAGCTGTCGTCATCACAGGCCTTGGAGCCCAGTCCTCACCATTTCCAGCATGAAGCTGATCACCCAGGCCTACTGTAAAATGGTGCTGCACAAGGCCAACTACCCTCACTGTGCCATCAATGGGCTTCTGCTGGTCAAGAAGCAAAAGCCCCATAAGGAGCAGCCATTCCATGGTGGCCCAAACCTCTACCAGACCCTCTTTGTGGATTTCATCCCCCTCTTCCACAGCACTCTGGCACTGGCCCCCATGCTGGAGGTGGCCCTCACCTTGATTGATTGATGGTGCAAAGATTATAGCTATGTGATTGCTGGTTATTATCAAGCTCCTGAAAGCATAAAAGATGCTAGTCCAAACCAGGTGGCTGAGAAGGTAGCTTCCAGAATTGCCGAGGGCTTCAATGACACCACATTCATCATGGCAGACAACATGAAGTTTACAATGGAGTGTACAGAACCCACCATTCATGTGGATGAGCACCATGCAAACAAATGGTCAGTGCATAGATCCACACTATGATTGCTGTGAAGACTGGCCAGAAGCCCAGAGGATCCCAGCATCTCTCTTGGACAGCAAGTCCTATGAAATCACTGTTGATTTTGATAATCACCTAGATGACATCTGAAATAACTGGACAAATCCAGAGATTAATAAAGCTGTTCTACACCTATGTTAGGGAGAGAGTCCACTGACAGATTAATGGGCATTTCTATTACACTGAAGAAGAAAAAAACAAATGTTTTTAAATGTAAACAGAATAGTATTGCAAACCTTGTGTGGAAAGGCAACAACTTTAAGAAACAGCACGTGGCTCAAATGAGACAGTGTGCCTAATGTGGCCTCCTTCTTAAAGCAAAGATCTCTAGAGATGTGAACTGTCGACTCTAGTCGTCCCCATGGATTCTCTCCAGTTGCACGTTGCTCGAACCATCAAATCATTGCTACTTCTGCTTGTCCAAGATGATTCCTACTAAACAATTCTAACCAACAACTAAATAAATAATCCTTATCAACCCTGAGACTGTCACACTGAAATATGATTCTTTGTGGGATGGGGATGATCCGTGTGTCAGCTGTCGGGAGGGGTGGGGCACAGGCAGTGACAACTTCATCAGTCACCTTGGAGCCCCTCCTCATGTCCCCATTAACCTTTTAACACACACACACACACACACGCACACACATGCACACACACATACACGCACACGCATACACACATACATGCGCGCACACACATACACGCACAAACACAGATGCGCGCACACATACACACTTGCACACACGCATACATACACACATATGCACACACATGCACACACGCACATGTGCACACACATACGCACACATGCACACACATACACACAAACACATGCACACACATGCACGCACACACACACAAACACATGCACACGCGCGCGCACACATGCATACACACGCACACACACAAACACGCGCGCACACACATGCACACACATACACGCGTGCGTGCGCACACACACACACTCTCTCTCTCTCCTAGGTGTCATCCATCCCCATCTGCATCTCTGGCAACTTTTTAAAAAAATTAATAATAACATCTTCATAGCTATACCATTCATGTTCACCAACATTTTCCAAACAGCTATTATTGCTCCTTTATATTAAAACAAGTTGTATACACATTTATATTTTAAGGCAGATAATTCTTTCCCACTATCATCTCTCCCATAAAATATATATTAAACCCCTGGGGGAAGAAGGTTTGGATTTTTTTGTTTTTTAAAACTTCCTAGTATCTGGAGAGAACAGTTATTAAAAAAAAGAACACCAAAGAAGTATACTATACAAAATGCACATTATGTGAAAATAATGATTTCACCTTAAGATTTACTTATTTTATCAAACACATATGAACAGATACACAAAAAGGTCAGAGTCAAAAGTAATCTTCCAACCAAATATGTCACAATATCATATTTTTTTGGTTAGCAATTTCTCATTTATACGGGATACACAATAGGGCTATTTATACACAGAGAAATTATGAATGATGTCTTGTTTAATGTGAGCTCTGGCAGAAAAGAAAAAAGTCCAAGGTCATGGGTCAGAGTCACTTCGGTTCATCAATTACTGAACATTCATTTAAGTATTCTAAGGATTAATAAAGTTAGCAAGGGCAAAGTTAAGTCACTGATTTAAATGCACCTGAAGTACATATGAAGGGATGAAAATGACTTATATATGGAGAGGACTGACAACCAAATTTGGGTAAGACCTACATGGTAAAATATAAAAAACGTAAAATTTCCCTGTTCTCAATCTGCCTAACATAATAATTCAAATAAAACTTTTATTACCATTGTTTTCAATTTCCCTGTAGCTCACAAAATAAATTTTGCTTGGCTGACAGCATGTGTTCAGTTGAATTCCAGGAGAAGCAGATGATATACTTCCATCACTAGCTTTCTTCCTAGTACTCCTAAGTGTTAAAGCACCAAATGACTTTCCCACTTCTGAAAAGGAATACAATTATAATTCTATTCTTCTAAAAGTATAATATTAAAATCTTACTTGAACTTAGATTCCACTTCCTCGGCCGCCCTCTGGTACTGTTCTGTGGTAACTTTGTAAAACTCTGCACTCTACAAAGAAAATATCAAGAGTCACATCTTTACTATAGAAAAGCACTGAATAACAAAGTTTTTTGTTCATAACAGAAGGCCCTGATATTCATGTGTCTATATACACATACACACACATACACACCCAAAATGTATACCATTCAAAGGATAAAAAAATTTTAAATTATGGTTTCAGAGTTAAATCACAGTTTTAACTACTCATTATTAAAAATGATATACCACTTACAAGTGAAGGTTAAACTTGTGTAAATACATCATCCTCAGGCATATTTAGAAAACCTTTTATGAGACCCGGAAATAGGTGCTGCCTAAGATCAAAGGTTCAAATTTACCATAAATATTCAACTTTTTCAGTTAATTCATTCGTATATTAAACTAGATATAGACAGACATGGCTTGTGTAGGTAATATGTAGATTTGGTTTGCAAGTGCACCAGAGACTTTGATAAAATAAAGATTACTATATTATAACAGAGCCAACAAGCAACTTTTAAGATTTGAAAATCGAACTAAAGTGGGTCAATATGTAATTAAACTTCTTGCTATCAACTCTCTATGTTCAATTTGAGCTTAAAATTTAAAGTTTCCCTTTTATTTTTTATTAATTTACTTTTTCCAATTAGCAAGCATTTTTCCCCTCTCTCCCACATTAACCCTTTCTCCTTTTACCATGAAGAAAAAAAAAGAAAACCCTGGTAACAAACAGTGAAAACCAATCTTCACATGGGCAACGTTCAAAAATGTATGTCTCATTTTAGTCTATCACCTCTCTGTCATGAAGCAGGCAGCAGTGTTCATTAGTTCTCTGGAATTATGGGTGATCAGTGCATAGGTCTTTCAGAAATGTTCCTTTTTTACAACTGATACAGCATAAATTGCTCTTATTCTGCTCACTTCAGTTTTCATCAGTTCAAAGGAATATTCTCAAGTTTCTCTAAAATGATCTTTTTCCATTTCTTACAGTACAATAGTATACATTACATTCAAACATGGTAATTTGTTCCACCATTCACCAATTAATGGACACCTCTTAGTTTACAGTTCTTCGACACTACAAAAAGGACTGCTAAAAATATTTTTATATTTACAAGACCTTTTCATCTTTCTTTAATCTCTTTAGGGTAAGGGCCTAAAATGTTGAAAGCCTCTCTCTTCCTGAAGAACAGAAATGAGAATAGGAACACTGAGGTTACAAGAAGCAGCCTTCCCACAGAGCTATGGCATAAATGACCTCTAGAATTCTCTTCTAGTTCTAAGAGCTTAGGAAATATCCTGAAAACCACACAACTAGACAAACGAAAAGGGTGTGACTAGATCAAAGAGCTCCACTGTCTATCCACATCCCTCATCCAGACTTAATTATTTATTGGTATAGTAAAAGAGGTTTCACACGCATGACTTGAGGTAGTTTATTTTTTAATACATCATTGTTGGTCAGGAAGAGAAGGAAAATGAAATCCTCTTCACATCAATGACCCTTTTGCATTTAGCAATCTGGGTTGTCCAATGACAGTCACATCCAGATTTCTTGGCTGTAGATAAAATCAATAGGTATGTGATTAGACAGCAGAGTGAGTATGGCTGGAGATACGGACAGGTCACCATTTGAAATGATGAATGGTTCTCCATCAAACTCCAGTCCCCTACGACACTAACATTTACTATAATGTTATTTGGGCTACAATTTATCTTTCTTGCACCTGATCAATAAAGATGAACAGAACAGTTGTTACGATCGATTGTAATTTTTTATCATTTTCAAGCATGAAGGTACATTTGTGACACAAAGACAATATCTGAAGTGTACTACTTCTGCATTTTATAAAAACTGCAATATGAGGGATCAACTGAATAGTTCTACAAGTAAAAGGGTTTTAATTCAACTGGAGGTCAGAAGTATTAAAAAAGCTATGTTTTTTCTAAGCAGATTACCTTCTCTGCTTATGTTACACTTTCCTACCAATGTCCCTTCAAAATATTTTCCTCTTTTTAAAGTCAAAATAAGACATTCACACATGGTTTTTGCTAAATAGTTGTAACACTTAAAAAAAACCCTTGTTATGTAGGTTCCCACTTTGGGAAAGTCTAGCTTTTTCCAACTTGCTATATACCCCTCTAATACAATTCAGGGGGCTGGTAGCAGTCTGAAATGATGGAAAATTAAAAAAAAACCAAAAAACTGTTAAAAGGTTAAAGAAAGTAGAATGTCCAGCGGGAGTCAGTAGGCCAAATAAGTTTGGGAATCCCTAAATTCTAGAGGGAATAACAATGACTAGTTCATAAATCAGCACTAAAAACTCCTAAGAGTCATTGAAAGTCAGTGTCCATTAAACGTTACATTATTATAACATCCATCAATATGATGGCAAAGAAATAGCTTCTGGTTCAAAATTTTTTCTCTGATTTTGAGGTAAAAGTTTGGCATAGTGAAAATAAACCTAGACCAGACAAAATGAGAAGCTCTGGACTCTAGTTCTGCTTTTCACTTACCAGACCTTACCTGGACAAGTGACAGAAAGTTAGAATAAAAGAGGAAGGGCTCTTGGGCAACCATCAAATCAATCCTATTATTTTACAGGTGAGGAAACTCAGAGGGAAAGGACAAAAACTGTGCTCAACAAACATGTTACATATATGCACATACACAAATATAATTGCTACATTCAAGATTTTTCACATCAGTGGAATTTTTTATGATAACACCTGCCATCAATACTTAATACTCGTACCACTTTAGAATAATATTTTCACTTAAGGCCTTTAAGCTACTTGAAAATCTTTAAAAGCCATGTTGCATTTTACAAATATGTGCACACATAAAGTACTGCAGCGTCTGTCCTTTGGAGTGGGTGAAATTAAGCTGAAGACAGGATCAAATTCCTATCCAGACAAAATTAGCGCAATTTGACTGATAAGCACAAAGACCCAGTTCTGCAATAGAGGAAAGAAAAACCTATGTGTCCAGGTAGGAGATAACAGATAATACGCAAGAGAAGGCAAAAAACTTGGAGAGTTTGTAGAGATGGTAACAAGAAGGCTCAGAGAATAAGATGTGATAGATAGTTCAGACTAAAGCTAGAAGAGAGTTTACATTGCCAGGGGGTTCAAGAAGAGCTCAGCTTGGACCATGGGACAGAATCAGAGACAATAACATAGAGAGACTTCTTAGAAAGTCAGGGACAGAAGGATCTGATTTTGTAATTGGCTAGGATTCAGGTGATGGAACAGAACTATCACCCACTAATAGGTATAAGAGAGATAAATAGTAATAGCTGGAAAAAGCTGGACTTTATGAACTTGAAACTGTCAACCTGCTTATTATTCCTAACAGTTCACAGTTACATCACCTTATGACTTATTTAGATTTAGAGCTGAAAGCAAACTTAGCTATCATCTAATCTAGCAGTTCCCCAGAAACGTTTAAAAAAAAGATGTACTGTGAACCTTCAGACTTATCTAATATTCTACTCATATTATTTTTTCAATAATTTAATGATTAAGGTGCCATTAATAAATTTTTTAGCATGAACTGCTTGGAACATTATCATCAACCTCCCAAAGAGTTCATAAACCACTAAATGAAAACCATTAATTTAATCCAGTTTCCTCACACAAATGAGGAAACTGAGGACCTGAGGAAAGATGTAACTTGTGCAAGGTCACAGAGAAGTAGCATGGTTGAGATTTGAACTGATCTTTCTGAGTCTCCCAGTGAACAATTAGGCATCCTGATACTTGGAAAAAGAAGGCAGAATATCAAAACAACCTCGAGAGGATAAGTGGAAAAGTAGAGCAGGAAATAAGAGGATCATGTCCTCATATTTAATATAACATTTAAAGACACAAAATTTAGGATATCTGCTTTCATAAAAACATACTTTGTGATATTAAATAAGTTAATCAGATATAATAAAGTTAGCATTCATCTTAGAATTTAGATAACTGATGAAAACAGCTGAAAAACAATTGCTATTTTTGCCAAAATTCCTATCTTGTCCATGGTAGATTGCTCATCACAGTCATCTAAGTGGCAAATTTTGTTTGTAATTCCCCAATATTTATTTACACTGTTGTACTTACTAAAATACTTTCCTGACATAACTGTTATCTTTGCTTACCCACCCTTCATCTCCCAGAGCATCCTATAGCCCATTTAGAGGAGGTCTTCAAAACCCAGACATCGTTTGGGTATACATTTGGGTAACGCTCTTAATTAGTTCTTTTTAATCTGAAAAGATGTTTAAAAACAGGAGAGGTGTCTTCAAGATAGTGCTTGGAATCAATGGAATGTAAGATTTTGAGCTTAGAAGGAGCACAAAGATCAGTCCAACCTCCTTAGATACATATAAAGGAACAGAAGAGCCAAAAAGGTGAAGAGGTCATCCAAACATCCAATGGGGCAGCAGAGCCACTCATTACTCAAAGCCGCTCCCTCCTATTCTAAAACTCAAACTTCCATGCAGTCTAATCAATCTGTCTTTTCTTGGTAAAAAAATGAGGAACAAGTTGGAGGTGAACAAAACAGTAGGATGGGGAAATTAAACTGCTACAGAAAGAGACAAATATGTCTTTACAAAATCTACAACTAAAACCAATATTCAATAAAACCAAGAATATTCTCAATCTTCCTGCCCAATAAGTAATACAATACAATGAGCTCTCCTCCATTCCTGAGACTACTAGAGGTAAAAGAGCAAAAAAGGAGAGAGGATGAAGGATGATTACTAACAAATTGAAGATTTAGCTCCTGAATAATGGGAACTTGAATATTACCACCTAAGCCTACATTGGAAAAGGGAAGAAGAGAAAAAAGAAAATATATTTTCTACACAAAAACTACAGTCACCATTTGTGCTTTCAGACTTATCACTGAATGAACCTCTTGAATGCCTATTAACCTTGGACACTTTTTGCTATCCAAAGCAAGTAAAATCAGTATTTTCAAATGATTACTATTTAAATTAGTATTATTAAATACTATTTAGCACAATCATCTAGCAACTTCCATTTAAATTTTTCATGGAAGAAAGTTCCTATTTAGAAAGACACAGGTGATAGATACCTATTGATACACTAATAAATAACAACTGAATAAAGGTAACTTGAAATATCCTTTTATCATACAAAAATTGAGACAAACTTAACCTTTTTGCCTCACTGCTTTAAAGTATACTAATACTGGTTTAGCTGTACAGTGAACCAGCCTCTCCTTTTGTTATTAAATTTTTTTTAAAACATCTCAGCTTTACCACCTGATCAAATGTTGTCTTCACATACAGTTCATGTGATCTAACAGAAGGCACCTAGTCAACTGCCATGTGGCTAATAACTTATTTTACAAAGAACAATTTTAAGAAAAGAGAACGCCCTTTAAAAAAAGCAGATGCAAAAAACAAGGGGATTTGCTTTTATTGAAAGCCTCTGATATGTGGAATAAATGAAGAGTAAGAATAAAGAGAAAATGACATTTTTTCCCCCGTAAGGGATTCAAAGCCAGGAACCCCTCTGATTTCTTTAAAAGGAACAGAAAAGATTCAAGATCCTTCTCTTATTGATACTGTATTCATGGGGAAACATTGTGATGAGAAAACCCTAAACAAATGTCAATAGGGAACAGTTACTGAGATGCTAATGATATCACTAACCTAGTCTTTCAACACATTATTACTAAGTACAAGTATAAATACATTGTATTTCATATTTACAAAATTCTTTCCAAAGGAAAATAAAAATATATATTGTTTTTCATGTACAGACATGATGTCACTGAACCACTATCAAGACTAGGATGTGTTCTTTATTTTGTTTTTCCAGTTGTGGTGATTTTTTTGTTAATGTGATTTTGATTTAAATCACCAACCATAAAAACCAGATTTAATAATTTTTTCTACGAAAAGATTCTTGTCTGAAATAACCTTAATACATATTTTTCTCAATTCACACAGATTAAAAGTTTTCCTTTTGGAGGGTAAACATTTAACTGTAAAAGCACTGATATGGTGACTTGGAGGAGGAGGGAAGGGGTTAATCTGAGCTACATTTAAAGCTGCAGAAGCAACAACAGTAACCCAAACCTATTGTTGGCTTGGTTTTCTTCCCCAAAGCTACTTGAAATAGATCACTGCGAGGTGAATGATCTGTGGTGTAAAACTTTAATGATCTGTTTTTGCCGTCTCCACTGGGAAGTATGGCTACAAATAAAAGCAACAGGCATATAAAACAACCTCATGTATATTTATGGACACCAAGCTGTGGTATCTATCACCATCACCCCAAAATTGCGATACCCTAGTCTGACAAAAAAAAAAATAGTCTTTTTGCCTTTTTTAAAATAAGTACATTAATTTTCTTTTTTTTAACTGGAGGTTGCTCTGGAAAATCTGAGCTGTGTATCAGTGTGTATATGTATCATCATTTTTTTAAAAAGAGAAAATAGGTATAATGGTAACAAAATAAGTCCAAGTACTTTTGAGTCTTTTAAGAATTTTAGTTACTAATATGAAATGTGGATAGATGCACCTTGAGAATAGGTTTTTTCTAGTCTATGCAAATAGCAGAAGATCCTTTAGTTCACCAGATGACTTAGTTCTCAATTTGCCTGTCTAGAAGAGCCAACATAGCAAATTGGGATTATAATAATTTTTCTGGATACTACTTAAGGAGAAGATAAGGAAGCAAGGGATTAGAGGAGACCCTAGACTAGGCTCCCTTGCTAGAACAGAAGAGATCAAATCTCCAAAGAAATGGTAAATTTAATGGAAAATAACTGAGATTTCTCCAAAGATGAGTAGGTTCATGTGAGTCAGCTGGGGATGATAATATAGCTGGAACTAGGGACAAATAACTAAGCTGAGAAAAGTCAATATAAGATCATAGATCCATATTTTAATTTTTGGCAAAACGCTAGCTTCAAGTAATAAAGAATTTTATGAAGATATGTGAAGAGTACCAGGGATCCACCTTACAGATGTCAGGAAGGGAAATACTCCTCAAAGCTACTGTGCCAGTTTTCTTTTTCCTGAACTAGAGTGGACAACCTGAGTGGACACAGAATAGTATTACTCTCTTCATTTAAAAAACAAAAGAGTCTTATAGTCAGTCATCTTCAAAGTTTTGTGTTTTGTGGGTTTTTCTGGGGAGTAGGGAGAGTAAAGGGAAGATCAGAGGTTGGAAGACAGATCTGATCTATATAGTTTCTGACAAATGACAAAGAAGAGATCCTATCTAATGTCCTTTCAGTATAGCTGTGTGACTTTGGTTAAGTCACTTAACCTGTTTGCCCTCAGCTTCTTCATTTATAAAAATGGGGATAACAGTATTGACCTCCTAGTGTTGTCATGAGGATAAAATGAAATGTTTGTAAAATCCTTTGCAAACTTTCAAGTGCCATATAAATGTTAGTTATAATATTGTTATTATTATTATAAAGTAGAAATGTAAAGACATAATCATGCCTAGGGCGATTTCCCTCAGAAAAGAAAGGGTTAGGAAAGGAAGAAAGGGTGTAAAAATGCCTCTTGTACAAATCGGACACCACCTTGAGAATGAGTAAAGGAATGAATCCTAATAATGACTTCCTATTATAGAATTCTAGTGAACAAGAAATCACATTTTATCATAGTTTAAAGTTGGCTGAGTTGTAGTAAGGTCTTCCTGGAGAACTGCTCGAGGAGTCCATGCGGATGCTTGTATGGGAGACTAAATAAATGTTTCAGGCATGGAGAAAAGGCAGGCCTAACAGACACTTGTGAATAGCTGTGATAGGGATTGGTCAAGTGAGTTAAGTTTTGGCTGGCAAATACCACTTGATAACCCTGTTGTTCTACCACAGAATGCTTGGTAATAGTAAAGGCCTTCATGGAATTATTTCTGGACTTAAGGATCAGACATCAGTCATTTATATATGGCATCAATTTACAGTAGTGACTACCATGTAAAATAATTTTCCCCCAATTTGGAGAAAAACAAATTACTTCTACGATTCTGGAGACATTAATTTTCCTAGGTTGACTGGGAAGACTTGGAGAAATGTCCTTTCCTTCTCCATGTTAATGTTCTGGATGAAAGAAAGAAGCAGCATGGTTGTTAAATTTGAGAGTGACAGAATGCTCAGAGGAATAGCTAATACAGAACATGTCAGCAAGGCAAAACTATGTGCTGAAGCAAAAGCTAAGAAAATGAAATATAATCCAGCAAACATAAAATACTATATTTAAAAAAACCCATCAACAATGTTAAGTACAGGATGATGAAAACATGGCTTGAAAGCAATCTACATGGAAAAAAAAAACCTTATAAGATTTTAGTAAACTGGAAATTTAACTGCCAGAATTGGGAGGGGGCAGTCAAAAAGAAGTAATGCAATCATACATGAAATCTAGAGAAAGACGACGAGATGATAATCCTATGGTTATTTTGCCCTGGCCAGAATGCACCTGAGGTCATGTGCACAGCTTTTGGTACTACTGCACTTTAGAAGGGATACTGAAACTGGTGTTTGACTAGAAGGGCATGACTATGACAAGAAGGCTTGAAACCATGTCATCCAGGCACCAGTGAGAAGAACAGTCACAATCTTGACAGATGTCAAGATATAGATTTAAGTAGGAATCACCAGATATGCACAATGTGGGAATTTGTTTTACTTGACTATGTATATTTGTTAAAATGATTTTGTTATTTTCTAACGTGGCTAAGGTGGGAAAAGGTGGGAAAAACTGGGCCAGAAACAGGGCCCCCAAAAGAAAAAAAATTAAAAAGAAAAGAGGGTCATTGAAGCAGTTTTTAAATGTAGAAAGGTCATGATGAACTACATACAAAGCAGGACAGCTTTGAAAATTACATGCTTTATTCATTATATATTTCATTTTATTTTGTTAAAATTTATTTTATGGAATAAAACAAACATTTTCATAAAATAGTACAATTAAAAGATGATTGCACATGAAACTGCAAATCTACTACGCACTACATGATATTCCTTTTAAATATACAAGAAAATTATGTAAATTAAAGGAAAAGTAAGCCACATAGAGACTCCCAGTTTCATGTACAAATCTCTTTATTTCTGTTCTATAGTATAAATGGAAATGTCCATAGTATGTTTTATTGGATCAAAATTTAAAAAAAAAAAATTCAAAAAATCCTTTAAAATAACAAAGGAACAGTTATAGTTGTCCTCAAATACCTGAAGTTGTATTAATTAACAAGCATTTATTAGGCTCCCATTATATTTCACTCACTTTGCTAAACGTAGGAATCAGGTGTAAGAGGGATTCAACTTAAGCTGCTTTGACTTGAAGGACATAACTAGTAGCAACAAATAGCGGTCATAGGAAGGAAGCCCTTTTTAGCTCAACAAAATAAAAAAATTCCTAACAATTAGAGCTAGTCAAAATGGAACAGACGGCCTCAAAGGTCCTTCCGATTCTGCAATGTTATGATTGAGATAAATAAAGCAATTTGCTGAAGCAAAACTTTCCATTTGAAATTCTTTCTTCTGGAGCCAAGATGGCAGAGTAGAAAGATACACAGACGCTTAGCTCTTACCCCAAAGCCCATAAAATACCTGTAAAGAAGAACTCTCAACAAATTCTAGAGCAGCAGAAGCCACAGAACAACAGAGTGGAGGAGATTCCTGTCCCAGAGAGACCTAAAAGACCAACGGGAAAGGTCCATCGTGCACCAGATGCAGAGCAGAGCCCAACCCTGCCTTGGTCACATGGCACTGAAAGGAGCAGATCCAAGCAGGCTTCAGGAACAGAATCTCCAGCGGCAGTACAGGTCCCTCAACCCATAGGCACCAAAGGTCAGTGAGAGGGTCTTTTTGGCTGGCTAAGAGGGGATCAGGATGTTCCCATAACTCAGCCGCCCTCAGGAGACCGCAGAGGAGGTGGCAGTGGACAGGGGCTCCCAAAGCAGACAGGAACCCGAATCCATTGTTGAAGGTCCAAATAAACTCCCCAGGGAACTGAACCCAGTGTGGCAGCCTTGCCTCCACCTGAACAGCTGAACTTAATCTCACACTGAATAGCAGTCCCGCCCTGCTGAAAGCCCTGGAGGCTTGGGAGAAGCTCTTTTGAATCTCAGCCCCCAAGTGCTGGCTGGGCAGAACTGGAGGTGAGGTGGAACTGGAGGTGAGGTGGGTGTGGAGAGGAAACTCAGAAGTCAAGTAACTGGCTGGGAAAATGCCCAGAAAAGGGAAAAAAAATAAGACTATATAGAAGGTTACTTTCTTGGGGAACAGGTGTCTCCCCCCATCCTTTCAGATGAGGAAGAAAAAGGCTTACTGTCAGAGGAAGTCAAGGCCTCTGCCTCCAAAGGGAACTTAAAATGGGCTCAGGCAATAGAAGAACTTAAAAAACAACTTAGCAGCTTACTAAAGGAAAACCAAAAAAATGCTGAGGAAAATAACAGCTTTAAAAAGAGACTAACTCAATTGGAAAAAGAGGTCCCAAAAGTCAACAAAGAGAAGGAGGTTTTAAAAAGCAAAATTAGCCAAATAGAGGAGAAGGTTCAAAAGCTCACTGAACAAAATAATTCATTGAAAGAGAGAACTGAGTCCAGGGAAACGAATGAACAAAATAATTCATTGAAAGAGAGAACTGAGTCCAGGGAAACGAATGATTATGAGTTAAACCAAGAAGTTAGTAAACAAAACCAAAAATTTGAAAAAATAGAAGATGAGGTGAAAGAATTCATTGGAAAAACAATTGACCTGGAAAATAGATCCCGGAGAAATAATTTAAAAATTACTAGACTACCTTGGAAGCCATGATCAAAAAAAGAGCCTAGACATAATCTTCCATGAAATTATCAAGGAAAACTGCCCTGATGTTATAGAACCAGAGGGCAAAATGGATATTGAAAGAATTCTTGTTCACCTCCTTAAAGAAACCTGAACAGAGAAACTCCTAGGAATATTGTGGCCAAATTTCAGAGTTCCCAGATCAAGGAGAAAATACTGCAAGCAGCTAGAAAGAAACAATTTGAATACTGTGGAAATACAATCAGGATTAACACAGGATCTAGCAGCTTCAACATTAAGCGATCCAAGGGCTTGGAGTGAGATATTTCAGAAGTCAAAGGAAATGGGACTGAAGCCAAGAATCAGCTACCCAGCAAATCTGAATATAATACTTCAAGGGAAAAAATGGTCATTCAGTGATATAGTCGAATTTGAAGATTTCATGTTGAGGAAAAGACCAGATCTGTATTTAAAAATTTGACTTCCCAAGACAAGAATCCAGAGAAGCATGAAAAGGTAAACAGAAAAGAAAAAATCATGAAATTCTTCCTTCTGAGAGTGACCTCTTTCTTTGGCTTTCTCTCTGAATACCTCTCTAGAAAGAGATTGTTCATTTTTTCTAAGCTGAGCTAAATATCTGCTGAACTGTCCATTTTATACTAAAGGCCTTTTTCAAGAGAGACAAACATTCTATTATAAAGCCAATTTAATTTAATAATATAATTGAAAATTTTATAGTGCTTTACATTTGATTAAAAGATTTAAATATATCCTCTGAGTCTCACAATCATCCTATGAGGTAGAATTACACATTTTATCTCTATTAACTCAAGAAGGTTATTTTGTCAATGTCACAAACGGGATTTGAACACAAGTCTTTCTGACTCCCAAGTCCACCATTTCATCCACTATGAAACAACATATAACTATGTATTCACTCATAATAAGCAAAAAGCCTAAAGTTTAAAAAAAAGAATAAGAACTATTTCATCTAGGTTAAAATTATGAACTTAAAATAACAGGTCATGCGACCAAGACAGCATACATCTTCCCATTTAAATTATTCATAGATTGGAAAGACTATAGAAATTTTCGTGCTCATTCGATTTCTAAGTAATCAAGTGATTTCTTGATTAAAGATGAATGAATATATGGGGGAAAAGAATTCTTTCTATATTTGGAGATGTACCTCCTATTGGTAGTCTCTAATAAACTAAGACCCTTAAACAGTGTCAACTAGTTACAGTGAGGAGAAAAAAAACCAAGCAAAACTATAATTAGAAAACAAAAAAGTGATGACGGTAGATGAAGAATGTAGTTTACATTTTCAGTCAGGGTGAGCATTTGCTTTTGTTGTGTTTGACTTGTATGTTGCAAGGGTAAGCATTTTGCTTATGTTGGAGGCAGGAGATAGGAAGGAGAGATAGAGAATACCAGTAACGATGCCAAAATAAAAGAATAATAATATCAATGAAACATTTTGAAAGAGAAAGGAAGAGAGTGCAATAAAGGACACAGATGAGCAGGGTAGTATACGTCTATAATAAATTATTTATGTTTTATACATATGAATACGTGAATATATATACATAAGTATATGTAAATATGCATAAATACATATAAACAAACCATATATTGGAGTCTCATGATTTCACACATGGTCATCCCTATTCTTTGTATATAGAAATGTTAATGTTTCTTTTAAGTCAATGTTAGTACTTGTGCACGTTTGTTCATTTCATAATAAATTAAAAAAGAAAATGGAGAAATGTTAAGAAAACAAGGTGGAAATATCTGAATTCAAGACAACTCAACAAGCATATGTTAAGTGCTTACTATGTGCCAGAAGAAGTAAACTTAACAATATCTGAAAGATGAGTAAGACTTGGATCTAAGAATGAGAAAGGCATTTCAAGCAAGGAAACAGGAGGATGGAGCTGGAAATAATCGTAGGTATGAGTGTGGCACAACTGGTGACAGATAGGAGCATGGATAAGTTATGTTTCTTAGGTAACAATAGGAATAGCTACATACACAGGCAGAAGGGTCAGATAATCATGAAGGGCCTTAAATAGCTCTCTTAGGAGTATGGATTTTATCCAGAAGAGACAGCTATTGGAGATCTTTCTTTTTTTTTATTTAACTTTTTACTTTCATTTTCACAAAATTTTGGGTTCCAAATTTTCTCCCCTTTTATTCCCTACCCCCACCCCAATACACTGAGCATTCTAATTTTCCCTATCACCAATCTGCCCTCTCTTCTATCATCCCTCCCTTCTCTTGTCCCCATCTTCTCTTTTGTCCTGTAGGTCCAGATGACTTTCTATTCCCCATTACCTGTATTTCTTATTTCCTAGTAGCAAGAACAATACTAACCAGTTGTTCCTAAAACTTTGAGTTCCAAATTCTCCCCATCCCTCCCTCCCCACCCATGCCCTTTGGGAAGGCAGGCAATTCAATATAGGCCCTATCTGTGTAGTTTTGCAAATGACTTCCATAATAGTCGTGTTGTGTAAGACTAACTGTATTTCCCTCCATCCTCTCCTGCCCCCCCATAGTTTCTATTCTGTCTTTTGATCCTGTCCCTCCCCAAGTGTTGACTTCAAATTGCTCCCTCCTCCCATTGCCCTCCCTACCATCATCCCCCTCCGCTTGCTTATCTTCTTCTCCCCCACTTTCCTGTATTGTAAGATAGGTTTTCTTACCAAAATGAGTGTGCATTTTATTCCTTCCTTTAGTCGAATGTGATGAGGGTAAACTTCTTGGTTTTTTTTCTCAGCTCTCCTCTTTTTCCCTTCACTAAAAAGTCTCCTGCTTGCTTCTTGAATGAGATATAATTTACCCCATTCCATTTCACCCTCTTTCCTCCCACTACATTTCTCTCTCACCATTTACCTTAATTTCTTTTAAGATATGGTCCCATCCTACTCAATTCACTCTGTGCTCTCTGTCTCTGTATGTGCATGCGTGTGTGTGTGTGTGTGCGTGTGGTCCCATCAACCACCCAG
The DNA here is from genome assembly GCA_023548195.1 of Bettongia penicillata ogilbyi. Classification (NCBI taxonomy): domain Eukaryota; kingdom Metazoa; phylum Chordata; class Mammalia; order Diprotodontia; family Potoroidae; genus Bettongia; species Bettongia penicillata. The sequence continues at coordinate 5,751,117 of JAJHZJ010000570.1, forward strand.
ACACTGAAAAGTTTTAAGAGTTACAAATATTGTCTTTTCATGTAGGAATGTAAACAGTTCACCTTTGGTAAGTCTCTCATGACTTCTCTTTGCTGTTTACCTCTTCATGCTTCTTCTCATTCTTGTGTTTGAAAGTCAGATTTTCTTTTCAACTCTGGTCTTTTCATCAAGAATGCTTGAAAGTCCTCTGTTTCATTGAAAGACCATATTTTCCCCTGAAGTATTATACTCAGTTTTGCTGGGTAGGTGATTCTTGGTTTCAGTCCTAGTTTCTTTGACTTCTGGAATGTCCTATTCCACGCCCTTCGATCCCTTAATGTAGAAGCTGCTGGATCTTGAGTTATCCTGATTGTATTTCCACAGTACTGGAATTGTTTCTTTCTAGCTGCTTGCAATATTTTCTCCTTGACCTGGGAACTCTGGAATTTGGCCACAATGTTCCTAGGAGTTTCTCTTTTTGGATCTCTTTCAATACTTATTTTGCCCTCTGGTTGTAGAATATCAGGGCAGTTTTCCTTGATAATTTCATGGAAGATGATATCTAGGCTCCTTTTTTTTGATCATGACTTTCAGGTAGTCCCATAATTTTTAAATTGTCTCTCCTGGATCTATTTTCCAGGTCAGTTGTTTTTCCAGTGAGATATTTCACATTCTCTTCCATTTATTCCTTCTTTTAGTTTTGTTTTGTGATTTCTTGGTTTCTCAGAAAGTCACTAGACTCCATCTGTTCCATTCTAATTTTGAGAGAACTATTCTCTTCAGTGAGCTTTTGAACCTCTTTTTCCATTTGGCTAATTCTGCTTTTGAAAGCATTCTTCTCCTCATTGGCTTTTTGAACCTCTTTTGCCAATTGAGTGAGCCTATTTTTCAAGGTGTTATTTTCTTCAGCATTTTTTTGGGTCTCCTTTACCAAGGTATTGACACGTTTTTCATGCTTTTCTTGCACCTCTCTCATTTCTCTTCCCAGTTTTTCCTCCACCTGTCTAACTTGATTTTCAAAATCCTTTTTGAGCTTTTACATGGCCTGAGCCCACCGGACATCCACCTGGGATGTCTGGGATACAGAGACCCCGACCTCCACATCTTTCCCTGATGGTAAGAATAGTTCCTCTTCATCAGAATTGAAAGGTGGGAACATCTGTACCCCATCAAAGTAGCTCTCTAGTCTTATTTTTCTTCCCTTTTCTGGGCATTTTCCCAGCCAGTTACTTGACTTCTGAGATTCCTGTCCACCCCGCCTAGATCCGCCCAGCTAGTACTTGGGGTCTGAGATTCAAATGGACTTTCAGTGGCAGGTGTGACTGCTATTCAATGTGAGCTTAAGTTCTGGTGCTTGGGTGGGGGCAGGGCCGCCTCCCAGGCTCAGTTCCCTCAGGGGCTTTATGCAGAGACCTTCAGTAATGGGGGGGTGGGTGGGCATGGCCACCTCCCAGGCTCAGTTCCCTCAGCGGCTTTATGCAGAGACCTTCAGTAACGGGGCGGGTGGGGGGCAGGGCCGTCTTCCAGGCTCAGTTCCCTCAGGTGGTTTATGCAGAGACCTTCAGTAATGCAGCTCCTGCCTGCTCGGGGAGTCCCAGACCACTGCTGCTGCCTCTGCCGTTGCCTCCCGAGGGGGCCTGAGCCACAGAGACACCCCGCTCCCCTCTTGGCCAGCCCAGACGTCTCTCTCACTGACCTGTAGCGTCTGTGGGCGGAGGGACCTTCCCAGCCACCAGAGATTCTGTCCCTGAAGCCTGCTCGGATCTGATCCTCTGGGGCCGTGGCCAGGGCAGTGCAGGGGTGGGCTCTGCTTTCCGGGGCACAATGGACCTTTGCGGTCGGCTTTCTAGGGCTCTCTGGAATGGAAATCTTTTCCACTGTGTTTCTGCGCACCTTGCAGTGCTCCAGAATTCGTGGGGAGTTCTTCTTGTAGGAAATATATGGGCTGTGGGTTCGGAGCTAGCATACATGAGTCTTTCTACTCCGCCATCTTGGCTCCACCAACTCTTGGAGATCTTTCGAAGAAGAATTTATAATAATAATACTGAGTGAAGCCTGTGTAAGTAATTGGAAGAATCATAATACTTATGGACAAAAACAGGAGGGGGAGCTTCAAGAAGGTAGGAAGAGGGAATGGGAAGTTCTGTTCTAGATACATTAAAGACAATTAAAGCCTTGTGGCATAACAAAGAGTACTAGATTTGGGGTTAAAGTGACTGGATTTGAATCCCAATATCATTGTTTACTACCAGTGTGATCTTGGACAAATAAAAGTAATTTCCTACTGTTTCTTCATCTGTACAAACAAAGGATTGCTTTAGATCAGCAGTGCCAAACTTGAATATAAACAGGGTCCATGTATACATTAAAAAGCCCAGAAGACCACATATGGACTAAGTTTTAAAATGTAACATTATCTATATTTTGTAGTATTTTATTTATTTGTTATGTATTTCCCAATTACATTTTAACTTGGTTCAGGTCCACTTAGAAAATTTGTGTTTGAACCTGTGCTTTAGATGATTTCGAAGGTCTCCTCTAACTCTAAATCTAAGAGCCTAAGAAGTACTCAATTTGACCCAAGGTAAGGTTGTATCTGTGAGTCCAACTAAAATCAAAATGGTGAGTACAAGACTGTCTTCACTATTCACTAATGGAAGAGAAGAGTAACAAAAATTAATATGAATAACATTTATACTTGGCCTTCGAATGAATAATGTAGATTCACTTTCTTAATTATGCTTTACTGGTTTGTATCTCTCCCCCTTTCCCCAGGGCTCCTGCCATCCACAAACCAATATCAACAGTGAGGGAGAAGCAGCCTTAGAGGAGAGTTGGATGGTAGAGAAAACAAGCATGAGGTTACAAGTTTTAGAATAATTCACAATAGGTAGTTGACAGGCCATTTGTCCATATTCTGGGAATACTGCTTGGTCCACACTAGCCAGCCACACCGCCTCCCCCCACACCCTTCCCAATCTATTTCTACATGTGTGATCTTCCCACATGGGCTTTGCTGGTTCCTTTGGCCTTATTTTGCTTTGTGTGTCTTAATTAAAAGAAGGCAGTTGCCTCTTCCCAGGTATCTTTTATGCTCCTCCCTACCTAACACACAAATATGGGGGAAAAAAAAGAAAAAAAAGTCTGACAACAAAAGAAATGGAAAAAATGCACCTGAAAAATACCTTTCCAGCACCCTGGTCGTTACTAATTTCTCTGGAAAGCCAATGAGGCTCTGAGAACAAACTCCAATGACCCTTTTCTTCAATTCAGTTTTGCAGCATGTGAAATAATACCCTGCTATTCTTTGCAGATAAAGGGGAACCAGCTGTAAATATCTAGTCCTTCATTTGAATGACAGTAAAACTAAATTTTCTTCAATCAAAAGTAATGGATAAAGAGACCTTGTAGACTACTGTGCTAATAGACTGTTTTTCTTTAGGCTAAGGACTCTTAAATTTAATTTAAGGGTTAAACTGTTAGGAGTTTAAAAATAGGCACAGATCACCTATCCATTTCAAAGTCATGTTTATCTTTCTGTGTTTCAAGGGAAAGGTCTTTTTGAAAAATTTGGCACAGAAATATGCATGTGAATAGAGGCACACTGAAAAGTCTCAGCTTTCAGATATAATGGTTCTCAGTGAGAAAGCACTATGTCAGAATCTCGGATTCTCTAAGGTACATTTTCTGCATAGCAGAGAACACTGGAGGCTCTGCATTATCACCTCTGTCCAGCTTCTCTTTATCTGATGCTTCATTAACATTTGCTCAATTGTGGCACAAACTCGTTTTGTACTTAAGAATTTCACCCCTCAACCACTAGTTTCAATCTTATTCATGTAGCATTGAAACACAGCAGAGTAGGACTCAATTTATATTGGGAGGGGGAGAGGAAAGCCAAGATAATTATGGAAGGCAGCACAAAGCAACGATGATAACTGGGCAACTTACTTCAAGAAATATTCATGAAAATCTGTTTTTGCAAATTGCAGGTATTTGATAGCCAATCTTTTCAGAGTGACTCCTATAAAGTTTTCCTGGTCGGGTTTCACTGTAATAATAAAATGAGCACCTTCAAGTCTTCTCTCCCTCTTAGGGGTGACCCCCTTTTCATTCTTTCATTATGGATTTTGATTCCCCCTCCCATCTGGGCTACCTCTATGCTTCAACTAACACACTGTATTTCTTATTCCAAACCAAGATAACTCTAAACAACGGTGTAAGGCAAGAGCAAGCATAAAGTTGCACCCCCAAAAAGGTAAAGTACATCTCTTCTAAGTCCTCAAGAAGTAGAAAGTTACAAATATTCAGAACAAATGAAATCTTTGCCTTGGATTATGTAGACCCCTATCTTTATTGTTTTGAAGGGACCTCTAAAACAGGATGAGTGTAAAGTATAAAAATTTGGTTCACAATTTAGAATAAAGTACTGTGAATTTAACCTCAAAATGATTCCTGTTTCTAACATATATTTACAGAAATTAAAATGCAACAAAACCTTGTATGAGGTGATATTTGAATCTCAGTTTACTGCTCAAGACACGACTTGACAAAATCCATCTGCTGCTATATGTAAATGGTCATGTGCTAAACTTAGTTTCAACAGTCATTCTTTTTTCCTGGTGAAAAAGTCCTCTGTTCAACTCGAGACCAAGTTATTAAGAAATTGTTTGTCATCTTAGATTGGACTGATCATTTGTTTCCCTGAATTCTTTTTCCCATCATTTACTCATTACACGCCTACTCATGATGGAAAAAGACATTTATTAGCTCCCACATTTATTGCATTGGCAAAAAGAAACATTCTGCAACATTTCCTGGGGGTTCATTCATTTATCTGTTGGATAAGAGACTGAAGTTTTCTAAGGAGCAGAAAAATTAAAATATCATTCAGGGTGACAGCAGTGAAAATTAAAGTCTATTTGTGAAGACTTAAGCTTTAGGTCTGAAATGCCATTTAGTGAAAGGATGCAATGTTATTTCATGAATCGACCCTCTTTCATATAAAACTAAAATTGCTGGCTATTAGCCAGATAAATATTCCAAATGAAAGATACAAGGTATGCTAGAAAGCACCTGAGATGAAAAGCTAATTGCTGTTTTAAATAGAAAACATAACTAAGGAAAGCACTTTACAGATTCATTTCTATAAACAGCCAGAGAGGGACTGCTGTCTGTCTATCTGTTAAATCTAAGAAATAGAACTTCATGGAGTTCATTTCACTGACATTATTAACCTGCATTACAAAATAGGTTCATATAATCCCCTGGAATCTCAGTTTATCAACTTGGAAAATTTCTCTAATTATGGAGACAAAAGAGAGTAAAGCTTCATTTATTGCTTATTAAAGTCAATGAACAATGACAGAAATAAGGCACCAATGCTATTACCAAATTCATCCAAAGTTTCTTTAATTTGTGAAATAAGAAGGCTGCAAGTCCATCTAACATGGCCAACTGACTTTTACCAACTCTGCTACATATCTTGCCCTACCCAGACACAGTTAATATCAAGAAACTATTATACATTAAGTCAAAACTATGCGAGGAGATGGGTGAGGCTGCCCATATTTGTAATCTGAGCTATCAGGAGTCTTGAGGGCAGCAATATTTGGAGCTCAGGAGTTTTGAGCTGTGTTGGACTAGGATGGCTGGGTATCCACATTAAGTCCAGCATCAATACAGTAAATCCCAGGAGCAGCGAAGCCATTAGATTTCCTATTGTGGGACAAATCCACAATAGGACAAAGGTCAGAAATGGAGCAGGTTCAAAGCTGTGTTGCCAATCAACAGTGGGATCAGACTTGTGAGTAGCGATTGTACCTCAAGCCTGGTGAGATAGGCAGAATTAGTCTAGGAAAGAAAGACAGGAAAGAGATGAGAAAAGAAAAGGGAAGAGGAAGTGGGAGGGAAAAGGGAAAGAGAAGGGGAAGAGTATCCGAGCACTCTGTTGTTCCACGGATGTATCCTCTACACATTGGCTGTTTCCCAAGCTTCCAACATATTCTCCCTATTTTTCTTGCTCAACTTTAATCAAATCACCAATTACATATCTTCTATAAAGGACTTACTGTGGACCACCCTATTGTTCCACTCATTAACTCTGTGACTTGCCAAGCTATAACTTTCTTTCCCAACCACCATTAAGGGTAGGCTCTCTCATTAGAATATAAATTCTTTGCTTGACATTCAAAGCCCTTAACAATCTAGATCCTTCCTATCTATTCAGTCTTTTTACACCTCAGTTTCCAACACATACCTTTTGATTCAGTGAACCTGGCCTCCTGACGGTCCCATAAACAAGACAAGACATCTCCGCTCTAAGCATTTTCTATGGCTGTCTTCCATGCCTGGAATGCTCCTCCTTCCTCCTCTCTCATTACTGACCTCCCTGGATTCCTTTAAGACCCAAATAAAATCCCATATTTTATTGGGAACGTTCCTCCAAGGCTTAAGTCTAGTGCTTACTATGTGTTAATGATTTCCTACTTACCCTGTATATGGACTGCTTTGCATATATTTGTTTGCATGTTGTCTCTCCCATTAGACAGTGAACTCTGTGAGTACAGGGAGTATCTTTAGGCTCTGTTTATATCCCCAGTGCTTAGCATAGTACCTATAAGCACACAGTAGGTGCTTAATAAAAGCTCATTAATTTATTTTATTTGACTTCATGATCTCTAGAAGTTCATTATTCTGCAAGATGAAATAAACTCTGTAACATACACTTCAGATCGTTTCCCATTTGGGCAGTAGAACTTCATCACATTCATATGCTAGGTATCTCCTTCAGTTTTCAGTTTCTTTTTAAGTGTTATCTTCTTCCATTAAATCATAGGCTCATTCTGGGTATGGACTGTTTTATGTTTTCCTTTGTATCTCTAGCACTGAGCACAATGCCTGGCACACAGTAGGTACCTAATAAAATTTTAATGATACTGACTCTGGCTCTTATTTTCTCTTCTACCTTCCTCACAGTCTAAAATGATACCTAAAACAGAGTACACCTAAAATAAACACTTATGAATGAATGTGCAGAAAATGCTGGTCTGAGATATTCAGAAGATAAATCAAAACATGGGTGAGAAGATAAATCAAAACATAAAGATGTGGGGCTCATTTGTACAAGTCACATGGTAACATGGACAGAATATTAGACGTGGGAATCAGAAAGAGATGTGTCTGTGACCCTGGCCAAGTTACAACCTCACTGAGTCTGATAGCTTATTTGTAAAATGGGGATAACAATTCTACCTACCCTCCTTGGATTGTCATAAGGAAAGAATGAGACATTATATGTCACGGGCTTTGCAAATTTTAAAGTGTTTATATACTTGTGTTCAATTATTATTAAAAAAGCCCCAGGGGCCTAAAGTGACAAAGGAAAGAGAGAACTGATAACTAAGAATAGAGCTCTGGGTCAGACAAATAGAGCCTTTCCTATTCTGAGAGAAAAGTACTACGGGGATGAAGAGTTATCCCTGGTGAAGGTGGAGGGATGGAACGACAAAGAATAGGTTTCAGATAAAAGAAAAGAAAAAATGGGGAACATCAGATCCTATCCTGTTCTGACAGAAGCACTATCAAGAAGGAAAGGGTATATAAAGGGGAAGTCAGGTATTCCTGACGAAATTTATTTAATAATTTTGGCAACTAACTTTAGACAACTGAAGCAATGTGAGGTATGCTGTTATAGACCACTGTACAAAGGAATAGATTAATGGAAACACTAACTACTGAGCTATAATGTAGGACTTATTTATTTTTAAAGCACCACAGACTTCCTTATAAACAAAGTCGTTGTTCTCACATATAATAGGCAGTAACTATCTACTTTTATTTTTTATTCTGAATTTAAATCACACCAAAGACATGGATTTCCATATAGAAAGTATAAGAGAGTTGTATATGAAACCATGCATCTCTTATGTACAGTTTACTTTTTTTAATAGTATAACAAATGTAACCCATTAATTTTAAAAGTTGCCCTATTTGTCTATTTCTTTTAAACTTCCTTTTCTTCTCTAAAGTGCATTTTAAAATGCTTCAATGACTCATTTTGTTCATTTTGGGGGTGTATATGTCTATATACTATATAGCTATATACACTAAAGCTATGTATACTACAACTAGTCTCCTTTCCAAATCCTTCCACAAACTGGAAAAAGCAGGGGGGAACCTCATAACAAATAATCACAATCATATAAAAGCAAGTCTACACATTAATGTGTTTCACTTCTGAACCTTGAGTCCATCCCCTCTCTGACAGGAGGGAGGCAGAAAGGCTTCATCAATAGGGCTCTGTTCTTTAGAAATACAAATCCATAGAGCTGCCATTCCATTGTTACTCTACAAATTCATCCAGTTCTCATTTCACTCTATACCAGTTCATACAAATTTCCCCATGTTTCTTTGAAACTATCCCCTTCATTATTTCTTAGAGTGTAGAAATATTTTACTACATTCACAAATAATTACTTGTTCACCTAAAGAGGGTAACTTGGTTTCCAGGTCTTTACTATAACAAGAAGATTCTGTAAATAATTCTGTATATATGGATTCTTCATAGCTTTGTTGGACCTTTTGGAGGGGATAAAGCAGGTAGTAGCATTGCTGAGTCAAAGGCTATAGACAGTTTAATGACTTCTGGGGCACAGTTATAAGTTATAAATTATCACTCTACATTTCCATCTGTAGCAGTATATCACGCATAAACCCAGAAACAGAAAAAAAAAAACAAAGAACAAACTCTAGATAACTTATATTTTATTTTGGAATATAGAGGTAAATTCCCAGGAACACTCAGCTACATCCCCAAAACAAATTCACATAAACTCCCAATACCAAGTTCAGCTCTAATCTAGCTCCAGCTTCTCAGGAACTGATCAAAACATAGCTGGGTAGTATCAGTGGCATGGATTTGTATTTTGTGTGGGATGGTGTTGGGGGGTGGAGAGAAGAAGAATGGATTTGCATCTACAAATTCTTCCAACACCTTCTATTTTCAAAGGTTATTGTGAGTAACATTTTGTGAAATTTCAAGTCCTACATAAAGGTGAGTTGATCATTTTTCCATACTAGTTTTTTTTTTTTTAATAATAATTGGTGGTACATTTAGCTATAATAGGTTAAAATCCACTTCTGAAGTCTTACAGAGAGCTTCAATACTTTCAGTATTGACAAAGTACAAACAGGGGGTAGAACAGAGAGAGTAAACCAAGAAGTTTCTCCTGATTCAAGAAGGTCTATATATAGTTGTAAAAAAAAAAGTGCAAAAAGGAAAACATAATAGGAAAGTGCAAAGAATCCTAGGGCATCAAATGAACTAATTATAAAGAATGGTGGTAAATAGCACTGGGTCAAGATAGGAAAGTTAAGTCTTGTATAAAGTCAGGTTCTATTCAACAGCTGATGATTTAGAAAGGAAGGACAAAGAGGAAAATAAAAGGGGACAAAAAAAAAGTAACTACCAAAAAGTGGTTCTGAAATATTATGGGATAATAATATGAAAATTAAATTAAATTTATTAATCCCTTAGAACTATTCCAAATCAAGATGGGAACCAGGAAGTTGTAAAGGAGAAGCCTTAAAGGCCAGAGCTATCTCAATAAGCCAGCCTGGTCAAATTGGTTATAATGAAATTCTTAACCAAAAAGATATATTTTCCATCTTATTTGACTCTGGCAAGACCATGGTTTGAGTATTAAATATATAAATCAGGCTGTAAATAATTAAAAGTAAAAATAACAAAAATAATTGGAGTGTAGCTAGAGGAATTTTTAATACATATATATACATCCATTATGTGTGTAGATATATGCTTTAATCACTGATAACTATTACTATACATATTTATTCTGAAGTTTTTCAGAAAAAAAGTCAACTTACTGAAGGGAATGGCATTCTAACTTAGAGCTCATTATTTCAGTTCTTTAAATTTATACTATGTCCATAAATATTTTATAGTCATAATGTTTTAATTTTTTTTAGATATAAATGTATAATGAGATTATCCAACAAATGCTACATTTTGCTAAACAGTAAATAAAGTAATTTTGCAATGCAAAAATCCTTCTTTGGCTAATACATAGATCTGAGAAACATAATATAAAAACAGTAGGAAAATAATCATTCAATTTAAAAAAATCAAAACATATTCAAGATGTGTTGACAGTGGATATTTAACACATTACACATACTGAAAAACTAATGAAGAAAAATGTCATGTTACATATAATATGTCAAATCATTATTTACCCTTTTATCTTGAATTACAGACTACATGTAAAAAGAATATTTACCTACAATTGCAGAACTTTTGCTTACCATACAAAGTTCATTCACTCTATTGTGTAGGGAAAAGCAACAGATAGTATGGTCATTTATCTTTTAACAGCATTACTGACTAGAGAAACAAAATTTTTAAAATATATGTATGTATAAGAAGGAGAAAAGCTTAATGGGTCCAACTAAGATCAGTTTTTTAAGTATGGCAAGAAAAGGCAAAGAGGTGGTTGTAGCAATATCAAATACAAATTAAAATCACATCAAGAAGATGTTGGAGGTTCAAACATAAAAAAGACTATATTCTCAAAAGGCTTAAAATTTTTTTTGTCACTGGGGTAGTGGTTTTAGTCACCTTAATTGTATGAAAAAATCTCTAATCTCATCATGTTATACAAGGAATCTAATCAACAAAGAACCATTATTAAGAAAGGTAATAATTGGGAGTAATTTTTATGGGATAGCCAATTGTGCTGAGAACACAAAGTTTTGTAAAAATTAGTACTTTAATGACTTTTACTATTGTAAATTCTTCAGATTACTGCTCTAAACTACATGAAGATATATTCCAAATCACAAACAGAAGGAAGGAAGGAAGGAAGAGTTCATGATCTTGTCCCAGCCTGTCCTGAGTACTGCAATTTTTCCTAGGGCTTTGGATCTCTGAAACATGTCATAAGCCTTCGTTCTCATTCTCAAGAACTTTTAAATTTGGAATACCCTTAGCCACTTTACTATATGAGCAATTTCTATGAAATGATAATACATCTTTACCCTCATTCTCAGAATGCCCTTCCCTGCAACCCCTTTGGGAACACAATATCCACTTGATGGAATGATCTCTTCTCTCTTACACTCTTAGATTTCTCTCCCTGGAACTCTCAATTCAACTTGATGGATAATACCTATTAAGATACTTGTGTCCTGAGGATGCAACAGGCCTATATTTTATAATTTGCGCATGAGCTTGAGTGTGTGCACGCGTGCACGTGAGCGTTTAACTTAAACTGGCACACTGACTTAGAAAACTATAAATTTAACACTATTCATATTGTAATGTATTTTTATTTATTTTGTTAAATATTTCCTTAATTACATTTTTAACTGGTTCACATAGTGCTTAGGAGTAGTGTGGGTAGTAGCAAGTGGGGTGGCATGTTTGACACCTCTAGTTTAAACCACTGGCAAGACCAGTGAATCACTAATACCCACTTCAGGTAATGACAATACCATCAGCCCTTCCTATGCTCCCCAAGCCCCAGGTATTCTGAAGGAGTTTTAATCATCCCTAACCTCTCACATGCCTGCTAAGTATTATACAAACCTGTTGGATGTTTAAAGACAATTTATGAGACAGCCTAGTATGTGTGCTCACCAAGGGGCCAGGATGAATTAAGTTCAAATCTTACTTTGGATACTTAATAGTCAGACACTACACAAGCTATTGAACATCTCTGTGCCTCAGTTAACTCTCTAATATTCCACTACTGACTAAATCTTGCTACTATAGAACATATAATGATGAAGGGAGTTAATTATAAGAAGAGCTGAAGAAGTTAATAGTTTAGCAAATAAGAAAGATTTTTATAATTCATCTCAAGGTCCTCAAAATGGGAAGGGGCTAAGATATTTAGAGATCCAGACACCCAAGGAAAACACTATTAGAGGGGACAGAGTCAGAAAGTGTGTTTTAGGAGAAAATAAGGGAGGAAAAAAACTTGAAATTATCAAAGACTTCAGGAACAGGAAAACTCAGACTCTAAAAATAAGCAGATAACTCATATCAGAAACAGCAACAAGAGAAAATATGACCTCTAGATCTAGTAAAGAAGTTAGAGCATCTATGAATAAATACTGCAAAATAAAGCAAAACAATTCAATAATCTATGAGACAGAAGACACTGTGGAATTTGTGGAGTAGATGGAAACGAAATATGCTGTTCTTGAGTTCTTCAAAAGAGAAATGAGAATTATGAGTGCAGCATTTATGGCCTACAGGGCCAAAACAATGGGCAGAATAGAAATAAATGGAGTCTGCAATGGCAAGCCTCAATGAAAGAGAGAACAGATTGGGAATGCAAATGCACAGAAGTAAACAACAATCTAGAAGAAGAGAAGAACACAACAAGACAAAAAGACCTTAACTTAAAATCAAGGAAAAAGAAAAAAATGATCCTGAATTTGTGAACATAGAAAATGAAATAGCAATTGAAAGAATTAAGAGAGTGCCTCTAGAAAACAAACTAACAAGAAAAGCCCAAGGCTCCAAACTTCCAAGACACATAGCAGTTAAATTTAACAAGTTCTTAAAATGATCAGAAGACCTTAAAATACAAACTAACTGAGAGGAAAGATAACACTGAACAGACAAAAGTAAGGATGAAAAAGGAACCAATAAACAAAACTCCAAAGGGAAAGCGATAACAAATAAGAGGAAAAGATCAGAGGGTAAGGGAGAAAAAGATTAAAGTAAGATAGGTGAAGGAATATAATACTGCGTTTACAACACAACAGGGAAAATATCACAAATGAGAAAACAACATTAGAGACAGAGAGAGGTAAATAAAAACCAAAATCTTATAACTTTAAATTAATCCAAAAAAAATCGAAAAGTGATAAATTGGTAAGAAAAGAAAACCTCACAATCTGTTGCATACAAGAAACACTTAAAAAACAAAATCATACACCAAATAAAAAGAAAAATGAAGGAATGAAAAATTTACTATGTATCAAGTCCAAATAAGCATGAGTTGTAATCTTGCTATCTGACCAAGCAAAAAGAAACATTCAAAAACCAAAAAGGGATAATAACGAAATTCAGACTACAAACTAATACCAGCAATCAACTTATACACTCCAAATACCTTACAACACAAATTTATAAAGGAAAACAATATCTGAACTAGATACAACAGTGAAAGAAGACTTCAATGTCACTATTTCAGTTTTGCATAAGTTTAACAAAGAAAAAAAGAGAATAGCAAAAGAATATTATAAATATGTGTGTGCACATGTTTATATGTATGTACTTGCATGTGTATGTTATTTTTCAGCACCATGTAGAATTTTTACAAAAATTGACAACATACTAGGGTACAGAGAAATTGTAAACAAATATGAAAAAGGGAGAATTGTTAATACATCCTTTATAGACCATTATGTGATAAAACGGACATTGGCTCAGGAGACCATATATAAAAGGTACGGACTCAAATGGAGATCCAATAATGAAATTCCAAATAATGAGCAAAACAAAGAACAAATCACAGAAATAACAGTTATATAAAAGAAAAATGTACTAGTGAAACAACATATATAAACTTCTGTAATAAAGTTACATAAGGTCTGCAGGGAAATCATATCCCTAAAAACATATATTAAAATAGAAAAAAAGAGACTGGTTAATAAACTGAATATTCGTTTTGGAAATTAGAAAACCAAAAAATAAACTTAAAAAAAAAAAAGAGGAGATACCAAAAATTAGAAATGAAATAAATTGGAAACATAAAAAAATTATAGAAATTCTTTTAAAATTAAAAGGTGATTCTTTGAAGACTACTATGACTGATAAACCTCAGCTAATCTGCTTAAAAAGAAGAGGGCAGAAAATCAAGTTAATAAAATAGCAAATGAACAAGGTGAGATCAGAGCAAAACAATAAGATACACAAAGAATAAATTATATGCTAACAAAAGAGAGAAAACAAAACTAATTGAGGAAGTCTTTCAGAAAAAAAAAATACCCAAACCATCAGAACATAAGATAGAGATTTTAAATAACTCACTTGCAGAAAGGGAAACAGATCTAGTTATAAAGGAATTAATAAAGATAAACTCCTGGTCCTGGAGAATTCTATCAAACTTTTTTTTAACCAAAAATAAAAAGCTCCAGCACCTATATCTCACAAATTATTCTCAAAAAATGACAAAGATCCCTCTCAGACTCCATTTAGGAGACAAGCATATCGTAATACCTAAATCAGGTAAAGATAAAACATAGGAAACTACAGGCCACTATCATTAACGAACACTAATTCACTAAAAAGACTTATCCAAGAAAGCATTCATTATGCTTAAGCAGGATTTTCCCTAGGAATGCAAGGATGATTCAACATTAGAAAAACATAAACATAATCCTATGAAAAATGAAAACATCGAACACCACATGATCATCTCAATAAATGCAGAAAAAAGCCTCTGACAAAGCACAGAACTCTTTTATGCTAAAAACCCTACAAAGTACAGGCATAGAGGGACCTCTTCAATTATTATAAAAAGCATTTATCTGAAATCACAAGCAAGCATTATATGCAATGGGGATGTACTGGAATCTTTTCAAATGTATACAGGAGCAAAGCAGAGATTCCCACTCTTTCCACTGTTATTTGACATAACTCTGGAAATGCTAGCAACAGCAGTAAAATAAGAGAAAGAAATTAAAGGAACACAAATAGGTAAAGAGATATAAAGATACATGTTTGCTAATGGTATGATGGTTTACTTAGAAAACTCTGGGGAATCAGCAAAGACACTAATTGAGAAAATTCAGAGCTACAGAAAAATTATAAACTACAGAATAAATCCTCAAAAAACAACAGCATTTCCACATGACAATAACAAAACACAAGAAGCAAAAACAGAAAGTGAACTCCCATACCTAATAACAACAAAAGGATAAAATATGTGGGCATCAACGTCTCAAGACACACAAAAAAGACTTTTATAGATTCAATTACAACCTGTTCCTAAAGAAAACATACGCGCGCACGCACACACACACGCACACACACACACAGTAAATGTAATAAAATAACAAAGATCAAGCAGGCATTGGATGATGAAATATGAAAAGACATCCCCAACCTATTCCTTTATGAAGGTGAAAGGTTTACTGATATTACACACTTCACATGTTTTTGGACTTTTTCAATTGTACTGCTTTTTTTAATCCTCTAAAAAAACACCGATTTGTCATGTGGGAAACCCTTCTAGAAGGAGAGGAGGAAGGATACTTATGGCGATGTAAGAAACAGAAAATGAAAACATCTAAAAAATAGAGAAACTCTCCGTTCATATCCTTTGACCATTTATCATTTTAAGAATGGCTCTTGTTTTTTTTGTGATGTCAAAGAATTAGAAATTGAGGGGATGTCTATCAGTTGGGAAATGGCTGAAAAAGTTGTAGTATATGAATGTAATGGAATAGTATTGTACTATAAGAAATTATGAGCAGAAGGATTTCAGAAAATCCTGGAAAGAGTTACATGAACTGATGCCAAGTGAAGAGAGCAGAAGCAGAAGAACATTGTATACAGTAACAACAACATCGTATGGACCAACTTTGATAGACTTACCTCTTCTCAGCAATACAATGATCTAAGACAATTCCAAAAGACTCATGATGGAAAATGCTATTCATATTCAGAGAAAGAACTTTGGAGTCTGATTGCAGATTAAAGCACATTTTTTCTCTTTTTTTTCCTTTCTTGTGGTTTTTCCCTTTTTTTCTGATTCTTCTTTCACAACATGACTAATATAGGAATATGTTTAATATGATTGTACATGTATAGCCTATATCAGATTGGTTGACATCTTAGGGAGAGGGGAGGGAAAGGAGGGAGGGAGAAAAAAATTTGTAACTCAAAATCCTATAAAAGTGAATGTTGAAAACTATCTTGCTTAGTATGAGCATTAGTATAGTACTGTGTGGTTTCCAAGCACTTTACGAATATGAATTTCTTCGATCCTCACAACAACCCCGGAAGGCAGGCACTGTTACTGTCCTCATTTTACAGCAAAGTTAAATGACTTGTCTGGGGTCACACAGCTAGGAAGTGTCTTGAAGTTGGATCTGAACTTGGGTTTTCCAGACGCTGGGTCTAGTGTTCCATCTACTGAGCCACCTGACAACTTAGCTCTTTCTTTTTTGTTCTTTCCCATCCTTGATAGTGACTCAGTTCTACTGAACTGAACTAAGTTCTCAGCCCTCTGCAATACTGTTCCCTAGATTTTACTTATACAGCATGGGAACCCGGGGCTTAGCTATATGAGGAAATTATCTTTGAATACCACATCTTCAGCCAATTGGCTGATTCCTGACCTAATCTTGTCTTCCAGTCTCCTAGCTAGGTTTCATCTGAACCACAAAGCTATCATATCACTTCTCTCTCTCCCCAGTTTCAGGTTTTCTGTACCTTTTTCACCTTTGTCTGAAATTCTTCAGCTCTTGAACTGAAAGTATATTTTTGTTCTTTTTTTCTTTCTTTTCAACAGGTTATCTCCTATGACCTACATGTTTTCATTATCATTATACTAAAAAAAAATAATGAGGAAAGCAAAGTATCAAGATTTTATCATTATTCCAATAGCTGGGGTAGGTCATTTCACCATTTCACCATTCATTAAGGATTTATATGAAATGCAACATTAAAAACCCTATACTTAGAAGGTCACAAAAACCTGTTCTCAAGTCTTAGCTCTGCTATGAATATTCCTGTATTCACTGGAAAAGATTCCAAGGCATCCCCATTGCATATAATACTTACTAATAATTTTAGATAAATGCTTTTTATAATAATTTTAAAAGGTCCCTCTATGCCTATACTTCAGAGGTTGTGTGAATACAGACAAGTTGCTTAATCTCCATTAGTTTCAGTCAGTTTCCTTATCTGTAAACTACAATATTTTGGTAGAAATGGAACTTAAACCCACTGTTGTGCCCTAATTCAAGCTTTCCTAGTTTGATAAAAGCAGTTGGGATTTCAGTTCCACTTAGAGAGCCTTGAAGAACCAACCGTCACACTTACAACAGGATGAGGGATCAGTGGAGGACTTCAGTGGAATGAAATTTCATATGCAAAATTTGAAGGATAATAAAACATTATCTACTCTATAGAATTACTGTGAGGAAAGTACCTTGTAAACTATGAAGCTAAGAGTGAGTTATTAATAAAACTGATGTAACTGTGTTACGTCAAAATCTATAACTTTTATAGAATAGAGCAATACTACCAACGTGGGCAAAAGTTTTTCAGAAAATTTACCACTTTTTCTACTGAGGTCTATAATAAACTTAGAGATGGGTTATTCAAATGGACAAGGTGCCTATTAGATCACCAGAAAGCTTTTAGTTTAAGTTTTAGTTTAGTTTTAATTTTTAAATACAAGTATTACTTAGCTGGAGTTGAAATATAGCTGGGAGTTAAACATTGTTTGGCTTCAGTTTGTTATTCTGTAAAATGAAAGAGGACTGAAGTATGTTATTTCTATGTCTCCTTCCAACACTAAGTCTATGCTCCTAGATCAGAATGACAATTCTTCTCCTGGAATGATACCAGCTGGGCTGAGGCAATGTTAGTACTGGTTTTTGTTTACTGAGAATCTAGCAGAGGCAAAGAATGCTGGAGGCATTCAAGATATGGAAATTATCTTTACAAAATTCGGGATGGCCATCCCAATAAATCCTACATTTATTAACAGGTGAGGTTGTAGCTTGGACCCAATTGAATAAGTCAATAGTCATAGCTACTATTAGAAGAATTCTAAAACTTACACTAAAGAAAAGAGTTTCCTCACCTGAAGAAAGAAGGGGTTGGAGTACATGATTACTAATAGTATCATTTCAACCTTTAAGTCTATGCTTTTATAAAAGTGTCACCTTTATCCCTATATTATCCATGTCGACATATTAATATTAGTTCCAAGTGCTAGGAAAAAGAAGGAACTTGCAGCTAAATGAAAGGATGACACAAAGGTATGTCTAGAAGAGGAAAATTAACCCAGGTTTTAAGTGTCCAAGGCAGTTTTATTACTTTGACTGGCGAGACTCCAAATATCTCCCAACTTTATGATATTCTCTTGCTTCATTTGGCTATTCCTAAAGGAACAATCACTGAATAATTAGCTTTTGCATAACTGCCCTTTTAAGCAGTTGGAATATAACAGATATTTTTGCGTATTCAGTCACTGTATATAACTTTACTCCATTTGGACTAAAACTACTTACCTTTTTGTCTTCTGCTGTAATTCTTTTGGAAAATGAATACTATGCCAATTTCAAATGATATATGATATAATTTTTAAATACATTCAACAGAGAAATGGCATTCTTCGCTTTTAATTACATGCTATTGAATTTTAACAAATAGTTCTAGGAATGGCTGCCAAGTTTCCCTACTTTAAAAAACTACAACATGAAGGAACAGCATAGTAGTTCAAAATGTATTACATGGTACTTTTCTATAACTACAGAAATATGGTGGTAGTGATTCTGTAAGAACTCTGCAGAAAGATAGCATGGGGATGTCACAAATTTATTAGTTGCTAATATTAATTATTCTTTTTTCTCTATACCACGTACTTTGCCTGCTGCCACTTTAAAGTGACTGAAGGATAGGAACAGTATCCTCCCTCATATATAGAAATCCTATGTGAACCAAAAACAACTGTAATGAGGTTGTGGATACACTCATGTTTATCTAAAAAGGAACAATAGACAATGTAATGAGCATGACGTAACACTGTGATGAGAAGTTAAGAAACTTGAAATGTTTAGAAAAACTATGCTTTCAGAAAAAACAGCAAAGGCACAGCCATGGACAGCAAAATGCAAAAGGAGCCAGGCATGGTGGCACACAAATGTAATTTCTGCCAAGAGAACCTGAAACTGCAGGATTGCTTGACTTCAGAAATTCTGAACTGCAGTTGAGCCAAAGTAGACTGAATGTGTGTACTCAGTGCAGCCCCAACAAGGTGAACCTCTGAGTAGACTGAATGTGCACACTCAGTGCAGCCCCAACAAGGTGAATCTCTGAGAGCAAAAGTCACTAGGCTACCGAAGGAGAACAAAAGTCGAAATGGAAACGCAGCACACTTGTGAGCAGTCACTGTGCTTCCTGCTGGGCAAGAAATGGAGATGACATAGAGAAGAAGGAAAGGAGGAACTAGAGCAGAGAGAAAGAAAGAAGGGACAGGGAGGGTAGGAAAGAAAGAATGGAGGAAGGAATGGAAGGAGGGAGGGAATGGAAAGCTGACTGGTGCATAAGTAAGTTGGTATGTCTAGTTCGGAGTAATTCTATAGGCAAAACTTGGGAAAATGGATAAGCCAAAGACAAATTTGAGTGCCCCATGAGATATACCATTCGTAGAACAGAGGTAAACTTGGGGCACATAATGAAAATAAACTTTCTTTCCAACTGAACAAAAAGGTCAAGGAAACGTTATCAGAGTTGGAAAACATTTCAGAGGATATCTAGTACAAATTGTACACAGGTAAAAATCCTGCTCCAGTAACCTAATGTCATTTAGCATTCAGCTGAAGAGCTCCAAAAATGGGAAGTCCACTACCTACATATTTAGCCTACTCCATTTCTGGATAACTCTAATGGCTAGGAAGATTTTTCCTTATGTTAACTGCTGGCCTTAGAACTGAGAGTTAAAAAAAGGATGAATAAGAAGGTTTAAAGGTAAGTCAGGTACCTGTAACATTCTTAATTTGCATGTAATTTGAATCCCGATATTCCTATGTGCTGAAGTAAAATGATTAATTGAATATATAGTTCTGGAGTGGACTTCATGGTTGGAGGAGAGTACTAATGAACAAGTACAGTAAGGAAAGGACAATGGATTCAGGGATAAGGCTTCTGAAGATCCATCCTCTTATTAAGTGTGGTGACAGAAAGTTACCCAAAATGATACTCGAGGCTTGAGAACCTTCTTTTTCATTCCATAATCTGCCCTATTTGTTAGCAGTATACCTATCTTGGTTTGCCTGGCTTGTATCATTGTGACACTGTTGATCTTTGATTTCTCTTTACCATATATGGTCCTCTCAATTCCTTCTCCATAATATTTATCACCTTTTCTCTTTTTCTTCATTTCTACCACTCTCATAACTAAAGCCCAAAGTTGTCATGTGTATATACCTAACTTATCAATCTACCCCACATGCTATAACATTAATTATCTTGATGCATCATTTTGACCACAACTATAATAAACTTTTTTTACTGGGTGCAAAAATATTCTTTTAAGAATACTGGTATATTGGTCTTCTAGGAGCCAGAATAACAGAGTAAGCAGTGGGTCGTTCTAGCCCTCACTTACTGACCTCGAAAAACCTAGAAAATGTCACCCCAGAAAAAATCCTGGAACAGGAGAACCAGGAGAAAGACAGGGTGCAGTAGTCTTTTAGCCTAGGAGGGTTGGGGGATTAACAGGAAAGATCCTTCTCCCTGTAGTGGAAGGGACAGAAGTACAGGACAGGAGAAATCCCGCGTAAGCCTCACCTCAGCAAACCAGCAGAGACCCTGAGTCCCAGAGTGGTGGAGGAAGCAAGCACCAATACCGTTCCCCTCCCCCCCCACGCTGGGCCTTGGCATAGCCAGGGGAACTGGCAGATCCTAGCTTGGAGAACCACGACATCTACCGTGGCTCTAGAATAGCCGCAGGGATGAAGCATCCTCCGGTGACTGGAACACTCCCTTATACTCCCAACCGAGCTTCAGTATAGTCCCACGAAAATGCACAGAAACCTAACCTCGTCTCAGCCTGGTACCACCACCCGCTCTAGCACAGCACCAGGTAAACTACCAGACCCCTACATGCTCCAGATGCCAGTACCTCAGGCCCCAGCACAAAAAGGATTGTGATGATGCTAACCACCCCTTTCGCCCCCTCCCTTCAGAAACCAAAGTTTCTGAACAAAATTAAATAATAATTTTAAATATTAAGCAAGAAGGAGCATGCAGCCACAGGAGTACCCCTCGCCCTGGGGACGTGAAAGTGTCAACTCCTCTCCTGGCCCTCAGTTCAGTGAAGAGAAGGATGCAAGGGAAATAAAATGCCTTTCTAATAAATCCCATTCAGTACTTAGGCTAGTGGCAAATTAACAATCTGTCATTTGGCTTACTAGTTGGAATTGCAAATGCAATTAGTTATCTCCTACAAGAGGCCAACATTTAGTAGTCAATGCCCTGTCAGATGCACAATAAGGGTTCCCTAAGTTTTAGGAAGGTAGGATCCTGGCTTTGTCATATCACAGCCTCTTTATTTATTATTTAACTGTAGGCATCTATCTTCTCCTCATAAAATCTTGAATGTTCTATTAACTAGTCTACTACTAGCCAAACCAGAAACATGTTTTATCTGTTTTATAGAGCAACTAGAACCGATATCTGCACCAACTACTTGATAATAATACAGAATCTTAGTATTATTTGAAAATGACTATAATATCAATGATCTCTCTCTCTCTGACCTGGGCCAATGTCTTGAAATAGGATAACATTCTCATGGACGCAAAAATGTCTTGAAATTTGAGCGCAAAGCAGAGACTGAAGAATGTTTCTTCTAAATAAGAGTTCACAAATTTACTTTAAAAATTAACAAGGTTGTGTACTGGGGGTATGAAAATAGGGACATCCATAATTATTGGCCTACTTTAAAGGAATATTGTAGAAAGTAATAAATATTTGAGAAGTCAAGAAACTTTTTTACAAATGCATGGATTATTGACTTTTACAAAGAAAACAATGGTTTTGGCCCAAATGCAAACAGAGGAAATGATTTCCTGCTGTAATATTCTTATTGATAATGAGAGGAAAAACCCAAGAAAAGAAATAATGTTTTGTCTTTCAAATATGACAGACTATTGAGTTTATCCAAACATACTGTGTAAAATCTTTAAAGGCTAAAGATCTCTGTTTCACAACTCTTCCAATCTTAGCTTAAACTTACACGCTCCTATGCAAATGGAACAGTTACTGGAAAAGTGTCAGTTAACAAAATCTAATTATTTCATTATATTATCTTTCAAAAGGTAAAGGAAATGTTAAGAGTTGAGAAAGTATAAATACAAAAGCCATATTATAGGCATCTTAGTACCTATGATCATTACAAGCACTCACAAAAAGGCAAAACTTGGCTCTAAAGCTAAACTGTATATTATCTCTTTTTCAGAGCCCTGGGGCTATCATTGCAAAGCACAGTGGTCCATTTTAAGCCCCGAATAGAGAAAGGGAAGAGATCATTAAATTATAATTTCCATGCACAATTGGTACAAGTATTTCCTACCAACAGGATTAATATGAAAGGAAGATCCCAGAATAAAGCCGCTCAGCAGAAAGGATGGCAGTTTAGTATCTTGTAAATTTGATTTCACTGAAAGCCCTGACACATCATAATAGTGAAATCCTATTTACTGTAGCAAGCAGGATGGATAATGCTATTTAATACCTGGTGTACTGTGTGCCATCAGCTCACAGCTTTTGTACTCTGTGTTCTCATTCTACCTTAAGGTTAATACTTTTTGACAGCCTACACGGTAAATAGAGCTCCAAATTAAGTGCTGATCCTATGATTTGCAAATCCTTCCTCCAAACTTAAACATGGAAGAATAAACTGGCTCCAGTTAAGAAGATCATTTTAACAGGATGTGCTTTAACAGCTAACCCCAGAAAAACATATATAAGTTTGATGTCCAAATGCTAGTTAAAAAGTTACCTCCAGACTATCCAATAGACATTTCCCACTAAGAAATTCAGACAGTTTCACAGGAAGGTCAATGCATCCATAGGAGTTGTTGATAATAGATGCAGGTTACTGCTCTATTCCCCACCCCACATTGTCAGACACAGATTTATTCCCTCTGTTCACGTAATTACATATACTGCTTTTGAAAAACTGGAACAGACTTTCTTTTAGTGGATTAATCCTTGAATCTGAATATTTTACGTATTTTATTAAAAGCAGGTATTATTTTTATGGGGCATTTAAT
The DNA here is from genome assembly GCA_023548195.1 of Bettongia penicillata ogilbyi. Lineage (NCBI taxonomy): Eukaryota > Metazoa > Chordata > Mammalia > Diprotodontia > Potoroidae > Bettongia > Bettongia penicillata. The sequence continues at coordinate 5,774,154 of JAJHZJ010000570.1, forward strand.
TTTTCTTCCACTTATATGTAATTAAACAAACATGACCTAACCATGAGGTCTTAAAAATAAAGAATGAAGCATAATAAAAGTGATGACTCAAAGCTGTTTGTTTCACTGCGCTCGTGATTGCTCTGACTGGCATGACAGTTAGAAGTGAGATTGGTTTTTATTGCCTTTACCATCAGACTTCACTGACATGAGCAACCCTCCTTTCCACAACTCTCTGTTACGACAGAAACCTCTGGGGAGTGGATCTTATTTCAACATGAATGGGAAAAAAATGTACATAAACTCCACAGGTGCCAGGAGAAGAATATACCCTTTAGCACTGATGAATGACATTTGTCTACAAGTCTAATCTGGTAGAATTTAAATAAGCTGATTACCTGCCCAGAAATATTCTTTACCTGAAAGACTTTTAAAAAGTCTTTAAATAAAACCATCATATTTTGTTTTAAAGACAATGCAATAATTTAAAGACCATAATTTATTAATGTGCCTTAAAAAATGCTGAAAGCTCTTTAGGACCCAGTTGGGGGCAGGGACTGTGAACAAAAAAATGAAAGAATTTTAACCTATAAATCAAACTTATGAACAGCTATTCCCTTAAGAACAGTATTGTTTGTTTTAGTATCACACCTGTCACTGGTGCCCCATTACAGGACAAGTCCTATATTAATTTCCTGAAAAGGCTTCATTACTTCACTACTTCACTCCACTCGGTGAAATACCTGATAAGTGACAGATTTCATCTGGTGGTGAATATGAATAATAATTTCTCCCCATAAGGCATACACTGTGCTGACAATAATCTATTCTGTTGTCATTATATTTTACTATCAATGTTGGCATTGTTTTGGGTTTTTTTTTTCCTAAGCCACACAGAAGAACACAGAAATAAAGCTTCTGACAAAAAAGTAGTTAAGCAATCAAAAAGGAAGGCAATTAATCACAGAGATGTGTCCTGACACCTTATGATACAACAGATAGATGTGATGTACCCACCTACTCGCTAGGGAGAGACTTTTAAAAACTGTTCATCGAATATAAACATGATCTTAGAATTTAATTAGCATTTCTCTCTGTAGGTGATGAACTAGTTCCATGAATTTCTTCACAATGACATTACCTTTATCCCAGTTTTTCCTGTGTGTTCTCGGTCAGGCCTGTGCCAGAATGCATGCTCCTTAACTCTATAGAATGCAGGCTGTTAATTTGCAAACATCTGCTAAAGCCAATAGGAGTTTATAAAGTAAAAATAACATGCCACACATTATTGTTAAGCTAAATGCTGCAATTCCATTTTCACGGTTCTCTTGACCCTTAACTTCTCAAAATCACAAGAAATCCTTACACTGGTCTTTACGATGTACTGAGGATGAGACCCTTTTTTTCTCTTTCCATTTGATTTTCATCCAATGAATTACTATAAAGACAATAGAGCAGGGATTCTAAATATATGTAGTCTATAGATCTTCAAAGAGTATATTATCAGAATACAGGGGGTCCAAGAACTTAGATGGGAAAAAAATTACACCTTTATTTTCCACTATTCTCTAAAAAAATTAGCATTTTCTTCAATTATGAAAAATATTACTGCCAAGGTCCATGACATAAAAATGTTTAAGTATCCCTGCTTTGTATACTGTAGTTTCTTCATCTGTAAAATGAAGAGTACGGACTCAACAATTCCACATAAAATTAACAGAGATCTATAGAATTAATGTAAGCATTTAGTTGGCTTTTGGTGTCATCATTATGACACCAAAAGAGGCAAATCCTCTTCTTCATTTCTTCAACATGAATCTCAAAAATATGCTATATCACAATGACCTAGATGTACAACAAATATTTATTTGATTCTGGGCAAATTCTAACTGGTCAAAACTCAACTCAGACAACTCAAAAACAGTGCTAACAAGAGAAAGCAGATTTGCAGAAATGTCAACAATTAAGATAGGGAATGAAATCAACTAAAGTAGGATATGCCTTCCACCATTAAAATGAAAAACTCTTTGCTAGTGTGATAAGACTTAATAATTACTAGAAAGATATTTCTATTGCTTGCTACAACTTTCAAAATTATTTTACAATTTTTCAAATACAAATCTGTCTAATCTTGTTTTCCTCAATTCCAGGCTTAGTTCATTGTTCACCTTAAGTTCAGGTGGGAAACAAAATTTTTCATCCACTTTGTCATTTCAGTTTGAATAGTCAAGTCCCTTTCACATAGCAATGGGATTCCCCTCATCAAGAAGAATGTGCCACGTTTTAAACACTGTGGAATTAGGGAATCATTTGTGAAAAAGAACATGTTTTGAAAAATCACACAAAAACAAATGTCACCTAGTTTTATAGCTCTCTTGATGTCAACATTAGCATATCTTTGAAGAAAGTTTACTCTAAGAAGAGTCTTCAAATCTGTATTTTATTTTACCAAGGAATTCTGGTTAGCCTCTGAAGAGAATGATCAAAACCTGTAGCAAGGCAGGTCAACAAAATACTGTATACAGAAATATTTCTTAGTAATTAAGAATGATTCAAAAGTGGAACAAATTGCCTTAAAAAGTGGGGAATTCCCTATCACTGGATGACTACTTACTGTGCATTTAACGGGGCTAGAGTAGCTCCAATTTCTTCTAGCTCTGAGATCCAGTCAAATTCCTTTGTATCTAACATTTCTTTAGAAATTCATAAAACTTTGCAAAGCTGCCTTGAAAATAAAGCATTCTTGTTATTCATTGTTGGAATTATTACCTTCATTTTTAAAGATGAGAAAACTGTGAGGAAACTAGGGCTCAGAGAAGCTAAGATCTTAAAACTAATAAATGATGAAGCTGAGACTAGATCCAAAAAATATCTGATGTGGTTTCAGGGATCTTTTCAACAAAATACAATTCGCTCCTAGGGTTTTTAAAAGGTGTGCAGTCAATTTTGTTGGATATGTCACAAGATCTGCTACCTTTGCCAGGGGCCAAGAAGGCCACAGCAGCAATTTCACCCACAAGTTTTAAACTAGTTTTTCTTAAACATTTTTTATGCTCATGGAATAGTTACATTGGGGAACTGTGGGTCACTGAACAGTTAAACTCACTACAAAGAAAGGTTCCAGAGCAGTCTTCAAAACCATAATGTAGGTGTCAGGAATCCCTCCCTATTCCTTCATCCTGTGTTTTCTGTACTTCCTCTGGACACACTGCAGAAAAGGGGGCTTTGCACTTCTATCAGTAAAATTTTTTTAGGAGTTCCATGTTACCTCCTGAGTAAAGTTCTAAATCCTTTGCCAGATGTTCAAAGGCACTCCCAATTCAGCTGCTTTATTCTCTTATTGCTCTACTCCATGAACTACTCCTATGATGATGCTGTGCTCTGCATCTTCTTTATGCCTGTTAAATACGTACTTATTTAAATCCTAACTTAAATGTCCCCTCCTCCTTAGAGACATCATGAATCGATTCTCCTTATCACTACAGCTTTCCTGTATATATTTGGGTTTCATAAAGCACTTGATCCTTATACTTCATAAATGAATTCTTTATATGATCCTTTGTGCTATGCCTTTTGCCATAGATCTGTGTCTTTTCCTTCTACTAGACTGTAAATTCCAGGAATCATTTTATCTAAATTTTTAGATTTTCTCCAACAACGAAGATTTTCTATAACCAGGACATATTTAATCAATGCCTGTTTACTGAAAGAACTAATTATTGCTTAAATCTCAAGGGACAATAGCAGGGAATGGAAAAGAGAGGAAAATATTGAAATTGTGAAACCAAATAATAACGTAGAAATAGTTTAATATCACCCAAATAATATCACTACAAATATTCTAATATTAAAATAAAATGTTAAAAGAGGTCAGTGATAAAAGAAAGGCCTTATGTAAACCAAAATATTTAAAGCAGTACTTTCTGTGGCAGTAAAGAACTGGAAACAAAGAAGATATCCATTAGCAGGGGAATGGCTAAACAAATTGTTGTACATAGATGCAAGAAAATATTGCTTTATTAGTAGAAGTGATGAATACAGAAAAGCATGAAAAGATTTACATGAACTGATTCAAAACGAAGCAAAACTAGGAAAACAATATACATACATATATAATAGCTATAACATAAAAGAGAAAAATCCAACAAAATAAAATTGAATGTTGCCAAATGCTAACAACCAAGCGTGGTCTTAAAAAAGTGATAGGAGAAGTCATTTCTTTTGATTCTTTGTAGAGGTGAGGGGCCATGGGTGTGGAAAAAGCATTGCATACAACATCAAAGAAATCTGACATGTTCTGCAGAATTTTAAATTTTTTTTCCTTTTAAAATTCCTTCTAATATCTCTTTGGGAGGGAGAGTGGAGAGGGTTACATTAAGAAATATAAATAGAGAAGATATTGATACATTTTTTTGAAAAAGGAAATAATCAAATACCTCAAATTGCCTCCTCCTGTTCCTAGCATAGAAGCAGCTAGTTATTCATAAGGGCAGATATCAATTCTAGCACAACGTGAAACAAACTTTAAGGATGCTGCTGACCATAATGCAGATCAAAACAAAATAACCAGGAGCCCCACATTTTTATCCATTTGTTCAACAATACCACTCAATGTTGCTTTAAAAACTTCTCCCTGTGCTGTCTGAAACCATTCGGAACACAATGAATATTTTATTGAAGCTCGTATGTCCAACATGTCATTCCGTTAGTATTTATTTCTTGCCATTTAATGTATTTAAAGTGAAAGAAAAAATTTTCCTTAAAAGCATTAATAAAGAAAATTGTGCCAACAACAAAAGTAGCCCACAAATTTTGTTTCATTTATGAGTTTTACATACCTGTCCATTTGTAAAATCTTATCTTAACCAAGCAAATTCAATAAATGTTTCATAGATTTTATGTTAAGGCTTTTGTGGGAACAGTCATCATTGACATTAACCTTGCTTCTACAGGAAAGTATTTTCTGTGTTAGAACAATGGGTAATAACAACGACTAACATTTATATATCATTTAAAAGTTAACAATGACTTTCTCTATCTAAGAAGTCTATGAAATGCTTTCTTCTGGGAAGAGAAATATATGTGTTCCCAACTACATTGTACAGATAGGGGAGGGAAAAGAGAAAAAGGGAGAAGAATGTGCATTCAACAGTGCTGACTCTGGGCCAGGTACTGGGCAAAACATTGTACAAATATGATCAGGTTCAGAAAAGCTCTAGTAACCATCAGCACGTGAAGAAGCTAAGCTTAATTAATGCATTACTTTTTACATTACACGACACTGACTTCTTGACACATTTCTGGCTATATAATCATTCGTCAATAGTCACTAAGCATTTTTTAAGTGCTTGTTGTTTGCCAGACCCTATGCTAAGGGCTAAGAATACAAAAAATGCCAGTACAATTATGATCACTGCCTGCTACCCACTGAATAAAATCTACTTGCTTTCTACCTTTTTACTGTCCAACTCCAAATTTGAGAATTATTTGCTGCCTTCTAAAATGACATTAAATCAGTCAGAGGCCATGAGACTTTACATGCATAAAGAAAAAAAAAATTAGAATGTGGGATAAAAGTGGCAGCATAGTATAGCTGAGAGCTGGCCTTGAAGGTGGCTTCAAGTCCAGGGTTGGGTAAATATTGGCTATGTGACCCTGGCAAGAGTCATCATCACCACTCAAGGCAAATATCTAAGACAGTAAGTTGCAGAGGTGCCAGATTGCACTGGTAAAGGGAGTTTCACCACGTGGAAGATCCATATTATCAATGGAATTATTGGTCTAGTACCCAACCCCTATGTCATAATATAAACTACTCCTCTGTGAATATTGTTTACAGAGGAAATTATGGAAGCAGAAATGCCATTCTTTATAAAAGAAATGATTTTATCTTTATCTTCAGATTTTTCACTTCCTTACCAAAAAGTTGCGTTTTTTATTAGTTTAGTTTTGTTTTTAAGTGAGTATGTATTCTAGATTAACCTAGTTTCTAGGTTCAAATTATTTAATTTTAAAATTATCTAAGAATCCCCTCAATAAAGTCCTACTACAATACCTTATCACAAACTGGAGGTAAGTGTCTCCAGTTCTTCAGAAGATAACATACTTCCAGTAGATCTTATCACACTAATGTTTGTCTTCCAGGGACAAACCTAATTAAGTGCAAAGACACTCAACTTGAGAAGACCAGGAGTCTTTTAGATGAATTTTAGAGCATAGGAATTTTCAAGGGCCTGAGATCTGTGTCAATGGAGGGAATGCCCACATTGATGAAATTACAAATGTTTTCCAAGTGAACTGCTTCCAAGTTTTAAGTATCCCAAGGTTATCCATTTAAATTACAAAATAATAATAATTTTAAATGGTCATACCCGCTCTTCCAGTCTAGCCAGCTGTTCTTTGTAGAAAGCATCCTGTTTTTTTAGCACTCTGTCTTTCTCTTCCAGCTGCTTAACCTAAAAAAAGAAATGAAGAAAACATCATATCAAGAAAAAGCAGCCACAGCAAAGTAAAAGTCAAATAAAAATTGTAAGAAATAAATATACACAGTTGAAGATTCTGCAGTCTATTAGGTCATTGCCTCAGAAAAACATTAATAGAAAGATGATTGCTACATTAAATGCAAAGAATGACTCTACATTGTTTTTTTTTTTCCTAACAGCTGTGTCCTACTTTGTCCCAACTTACTTGGAAATGTCAAATTACAGCACCAGACAAAGTGTCTTTTATTTTAACTCCTCTAGGAATAAAGACATTTCAAGAATTATTATTAAGCATTTATGCTTACATTTTATTCAAAATACAGATTACACTAATGTTCATCTTTGAATAAAAAGATTTCTACATAAGATGTTGTATGTTGTGTTATTGCATTCTATGTTTCGTGAACTCTCTAAGTAATCAAGGGAGACATTAACATATGAAACTGCTTGCCTCACACTGTTAACCATTCTTTTAAGAAACAGTTACAGGCAATAAAGGTATAAGCAAAAGGGAGAACAAAAGCAAATCACTGAAATGGTGGTGGTTGAGTACTTTAGGAAAGCTGTAGTTTTACAAGTCTGATTTGTTAAATCTCATTTTCAAAAATAAACTTTTAAAAAGTATAATTATTAAAGTATAGGAATGATGAATTATTCTGAAGATCTTGGAAATGTATATTACAACTGTTTTTCTCAAACCATAGTTTTTGACTCATAGATGCAAATTTGTGGTTAAAAATGCTTTTACACAAAAAACTTGAAGTATCAGACACAGTTCTTCATCCTATATAAGGTAAGTGATAAAACTGTCAAAGTCTTAACTAGAAATTCTCAAAGCAGCAAATGACCCATTTAAATTCATCTGAGACCACTGTGAAAAATGGTTACTTGGATGATAGTGACCAGAAGTCCTGCCTCTGCAAAAAGAAAAAAAGAAAAGTGCCTTTATACAAAAAGGCAGTTAAAATAGCCCCTTGTCTGCATACCCTTCTGTCCTCTTGCTTTCTGTGACACTGTACAATCTTTGTTTTCCCACTATAGGGCATTATAATACCCCAGCCCTCACTTTGAAAATTGTTTCTTCATCCCAACCCTATAAATATAGGTATTTTTTGGCACTGCTTCTTCTCTCAAGTTGTTGTTCCCTATTTTAGGGTTCCATATAGTTAGTTTTATACAACTTAGTTTCCTGCCTGTTTCTTTAGCTTGAAAGTTTCTTTAGCTTCACTTATCTAGTCTCACTTTTCAAGGTTTAACTCATCATGCTATAACCTTCTCAGAACCTAGGCACACCTCACATGGACTGGCTTATAATCATCTGTACCTGTTTCTTTTTCCTATCTAGACAGAAATTGTTTAAGGGCAGAGAATATGCCTTAATTCCATTTTTATCTTTGAGGAAAAGTATACAAAACATTAACTTAAACCAAGAGTACAATTAAATCAATGTTTAATACCTTCCCGTCAATCTTAATACAGATTAAAAGTTTCTCTGACATGGCAATTTTGCCCCTTTTTTGTATCCCCAGAGCTTAACATAGTGCCTGGCAAATGACAGGCATTTAATAAATGCTGGCTGACTGAATAGATTTCTTTCCCATGCTACACAGACATAGGCTTCTCAAGGTGATGTAAAAGCCCAAGTTTAGAATCCATTTATGTTCACTACAGGTCTTTATTTCACAACTTACCTGAATTTCTAGGTCCTGAAGCATGTAAAATAAAAATTTACAAACCATGTTATGATATATTTTAAAAAAGAAATTACTGAGAAATAGTTTACGAATAGCTTTCCAAATATTAACCACAGAAGGCAACAGAAAAAATGCTTCCTTATTGAAACTTACAGGACACACCATTAGGGAAATGCTTAAAGATGTCAAAGGAAAGTTTAGAAAACTGAGATAATGTAAATACATAAAAGTATATAAACACGCATGTATTTATTTTTATAAAGTTAGTCACAAAACAAAGAAAGACCAAGCAATCTTGCCAAGCTGCCAAGAAGATAATCAAACCAGAGATGTCACAAATCTATTAATTATCTACCCAACACCATTTTTTATTTAAAACAGTAGCCTCCACATCTCTGAATATATTCAATTAGAAGACAGAGGATTATACATTTATTGAATGAATGACTGAATAATTACTACCACAATGACTACCTTTCTTTCCTTTTCTGGTATAGAAGGAAATTTTCATCATGACAAAAGAACTATCAGATTATAAAAAGAATTATTCTTTGGCTGCCAATACAAATCATCTGTCCAGGGTTACCCTCCCAATCCTTTCAATTTCTTTCAAACAGAAGAAGTAGACTAGTACAAAATCTGAGAGTGGACAATTTTGTAATTATTTTAATAGTACAAGAGGATTCAGTTATAAAAACCTGAGTTATATAGTATGGAAATCATTTCCACTACTAAACCCTTAATGTATCATCATCTGCTTTCCTCTCTGGAACTTCATTAGACATCTGAGATTACCCACCATGGCCACTAAAACACTAGCAAACTAAACAACATTTCTTGTGTTCATACATAGTTATGTAGTGACGTAAAAAATGCAAAGAGAAAATGTAAGGAGCATTCCATTACAACTATTCATAATACTCACTGTAATTCAGAAAGCTTTAGGTGATATTATTCAATACTCTAAATGTATTGCTTGATCCTATAGATGGCACTTAGCCAATGAACTATAATTTGAATAGTTCATTGGGACATAAAGGATATACAGAAATACCCTCATTCACCTTCCTAAGATCTACTCCTTGAAAAATTTAAAAGCAATATACTTCAAAGGTCAGCTATGCATAATAAAGACCAAAGAGAATGCTAACCTCATCAGGCAACACAAAAACATGTGAAAAGATCATAAAGCTATTACATGAATTCAATACCAGAATCACTATTCTAAGATCCAAAGAGTGAGTGTATACATACATATAAGTGAGCTTATGTGCACACACACATGTGAGTATGATTCTACGTATGTGTGGTAAGGGATATGAAAACAAAGAACACTACAGCCATACTTCAGTCTATTTCTTTAAAAACAATGTCATCTAGGGGGAGAAAGGGACAGGAGATAACTTTAATCTTAAGATATTGATATTTATAAGAAGTACACAAATGTAGAAGACAGTGAGTCTAACTCATCCAAAGGAACAAAATGGAATAGTAAATATTACTATGGAAACTCACTAGACTCAAAACAATTGATTTAGTCAGGATTTGACTATTTATAAGCTCAAATTAAAACAAGGCATTAAAGCAGAATTTAGATTTCTCTCAAAAAACATATCATGTTAACACCTTTATAAATGATAGCATTCTGAAGAGGAGATTGTATGTGTGTATATGCAAAACTGTATAGAAATGTACATATATAAATATACACATAAGACTGATTTTTGCATCTTTTTCTTTAACCAAAATTCATCATTCCTTCTTTTCAAGGTTATATATTTATTCACTAGGCATAAAAGACAAATAATTTTATTTAGTTAGAGAATGCAGATTATTTTTACATAGCCAACACAAAACACTGAAGTAAGAATTTAACAAATGAATTAAAATAAATTTTAACAAACCAAAATATTGTTTGGCTGACTCAAATTTCTCCAATTAGGGTTAAAATCTACACATTTTTCTAATAGTAACTTTACCTTTACCTCTGTTTCCTTTGATGTTTTACCACAATTGCAAGTTTCCAACATGACAGCTCAATCTTCTTAGCAGTCAGATGCTTTAGGGCACAGGCCTAACCAAAAGTACGTAGTATGTTTTTTTTTAAATACAGCAACATCACAATCAATGAAAATGATGTCATTATTTCTCAGTATTCACATTTCAATATAATAAATGTTAAGGCACAGATTTTGTCTTCTGGAAAACCTTGTTAGATTTAAAGTAACCAGCTCCATCTAAGATAGAGTTTCTTTAAATTTTATTTTTTAACTGTAAGAGCTCAAAGTACAAAAAACAAGTATTTTCTCCATTTTTATAGGGTCATACTTTGGATAAAGCAGATTATTCAGATGCTAATCTAAAACAAAACATCCAAGTGATAATAATTCCTTCTCCCCGTGGCCTGGCCAAACTTAAGAACAGATCTGAAACATATGTGATAACTGTGAGATATGGTTAATGATCACAATGATATGGTTAATACATCAAAGGCATGAAGAAACACATCACTGCCTGTATGGGAAGTTGAAACAATAAAAAACAATGGCACGCTCGGTGTAGATGGGACTACAAGTATACAAAATTAATCAATGTACAAAAATCAAATAACATTTGTATTTTAAATTGCACAAATATCCAAAAAAAGAGCTTAACAAAAATCCATATAAGAGATACAAACTTCATCAAATGAATTCACTGCTAAAATATAAACTGGTTGCATAGCTGCATAACATGATCATTGGGACTATCAATTAGTCACAACAAAATAATTAATAGTAGGCATGTATTCAATTAACTGAATGCTCCACTTTTGTTGTAAACAATTATATGAGGTTCACTGCTTCAAGTGGTACTAACGAAAGTACTATAGTAGGCATCACATTCTATACTACTCCAGAGAGTCACTTCAAAGGAGTGACAACGTAGTTGCAACTTATTATTAGCCCATTAACTTTTAAGGATCGATAAAACTCACAGATTCAAAACCTGATTTTATTAAAACTCATCTTTTATGTATTAAACAACCACAGATATACAAAAAACCCTTAGGCCTAATGTTCTTAACCTGAAGTATATGAGCTTAAAAAAGAACATACACACATACATAAACAAATATATACACATATATACATACGCATGTGTATCAACTTGCTTTGTAATTCTATTTTATTAAATGCATTTAAAAACATTATCCTAAGAAGGGATCCATAGGCTTCACCAGACTGCCTGAGGTATCTGTAACAGAATAAAAAGCTTAAAAATTTCTTCCTTAGGTTGACACAGGGCCTTAAATACATTCCATCTACATAAAGCTGGCCTGCTGCAATCAACTCTGATCTAAACATCAGTTCAGTCAAGTAAGAACTGGGTCAGTACGAAGCACTAACAGTAAAAATTTCTATTAGTTATTTCATATTGATAAAAACAATTTAAAGTCTTCCCTTACTATTTTAACACATTAACTTCTTATTAAAGCATTCTCTGGGAAAATAGGCAACCAGGAAGGAAATGTAAACTATTTTGAGAAAAAAATAATAGCATGAGACCAGGAATAAGATTTCAAATTGAAATAGTGGTCACTGGAGCTGAGCTGTCTATGACACAACCGCAAAAGTGACAAATTTAGAGATGAAGGTGCTAAGTTCATTTTTTTTCAACAAAAATAACTCAAAAAGTTCTCTCTCTTTTACTATGGAATTTAAAAATATATTAACTGGAATGAAAAGTCCCTGGGGTGATCTGAAGTCCTCACTTTATGAACAGCTCATATTCATACAGCACTTGAAGCTTTATAAAGGACTTCGCTCATTCCCTACTTCTAGACTTGCCAATCCAGCCCAATGGACCTCCTCTGTTTCTCATTCATGGTGCCCTCCATTTGCCAACAGGCCTTTGCAGTAGGTATCCCTCAAACCTGAGATGCACTTTGCCCTCCTGACCTCTGCTGAGTCTTTCTCTTCCTTTAAGATGCAGTCTGTGGCACCATATTCTGCATGAAGCTTTTTCTGATAATCGTAATTGCTATTGCCTATATATATATATGCACACACACATACATACATATATATATGAATGTTTTACTTATTTTTATGCATTGGCACATACACACACACATATGACTCTTCTCAGAACAGACAGATACATTAATATATACTCCCATACTTGTTGTGTGGTGTACCCTGCCCCTCTTCAGAATGTAAGCTCATTGAGAATAGGAAATTGTTTCATTCTATATACTCATTTCATCCTTGCCTATCACAATATATGGGACATACTGAACAATCTTGTGAAGTAGTGTGTGTATGTTTGTGGGTTATATATTTGATATTTTATTGATACACACACAATTATAGCCATTTTAAAAGCTGGAGAATAAAGGTAATTCTTTTTTCATAGATTACATTTTAAAGATTCAATTTATATTCTGGCTTTTTATTTATGGCTCTGGAGAGTTAGAGGTCTTGAGTTCACATGCTACATCTGATGTTTACCCTGAACAAGTTACTTAACAGCCCTGAGCATCAACTTTCTCATTTGTAAAATTATGGTTAGACTGGATAGTCATTGAGGTCTGTAACAGCTTTCATTCTACGACCCTATAATCACTGCATATGTTACATGGCTTTGTAGTGAAAAACAAGATCTCTTATAAAGGCATATTGAAAAATCTCTAAAACAGAACCTCATAATTATGTGGTCAGAATTTATATTTTTAAATGTAGAGTTGGACTCAGTTTTCTCACTCACAATTTTCCAATGGTTTCTCCTCTCAATAGACTATCCACTTCCATCCTGTACAGTGCAGTTTTTTTTTGTTTTTGTTTTTTTTTTAAATGCACAGATGTAGCTCATCTACAATGTGAAGGGAGGTAGAAGCAAGTTATATCATTATTATTCAGGAATGCAATCAGGACACTTTCATGTAAAGTCAGCTTAACTCAACTTGAAAAGCACTGCAATGCTTTATCATGACGAAGAATTCTCCAATTTAAGTGTGCCTAATGGTCTTTCTTAGATGTCATTTCACTTTTCATCTAGTCCTTAACTCACATTACAGCCTGGAAAAAAGGTCTCAGGCCCACAGATTGAGAGTTGGAAGGGACCTCAGAAGTAATCAACTCCTCATTTTAAAGATGAAAAACTGAGACCCAAGAGAAGTTAATAAATATGGTCACACATCCACAAAGTATCTGAGGCAGAATTTGAGTCTATGTCTTCCTGAATTCCACCCTCAACAGACCATCAAGGAAATGGCATGATAATCTGGACTCTGCTTCTTTTCTAGTTCTCCCTTCAAGCGTCTGAGCTCTGTTCTAAATCTTTCTAAGTTCATTCTGACCACTATTTGTAGCCTCCTGGTTCTGCTCAATTGTAGGCAGCTTTTGCAGACTTCCTCTGATAGAACCACCTTCTGCATGAAGCCTTTCCTGTTACCCCCAGCTACTAATGCCCTCCCCACCAAAGTAGCTTAAATATAACCACGATGTGTATACATATACATGTATAACATATACTATAAAGTAAATGATCTGAATGATCAAAGGAAAGAGAAAAGAAGTGTGGGGGCAATACAAAGAAACAATCTATTCATTACTATTAAATAAAAACCTACCACACACCAGGCACTGTGTCAGGCAATGGGGATATAAAGACGAAAAAGAAATAATTTCTGTCCTCAAGGGGATTACTACATGAGCTGGAGAAGGAAATGGCAAACACATATATAAGAAATATGTATGTATATGTATATATATTTTCTATATACTAGCATAAATATATACTTATATATATTTCTCATTTTTATTTATATATTTCTAATGTGTATGTATATTTACATATATGTGTAGAAATAAAATTACGAAATGTCAGGGAGACTTTCAGGAGCTGGAGGGAGGGAGCTTTTGAAAGGACTCATGTAAGAGATGGCCCTTGAGCTGAGTTCTGAATGAAACTAAGGGTTTTAAGTGGTAGAAATGAGAGAGGAATGTATTCTAAGAACTAGGACAGACTATGTCACACTGAGATTGGAGTGAAATGGCAAACAGAAGGGTCAGCAAGAGGGCTATTTGGACAGAACAAAGAGATGTGAAAGAGTATTTAATAAGCCTGGAAAAGTAGCATAGAGACAATTTGTAAAGTACTTTAATGTCAAATACAGAAGTTTGCATTTTATTTTTTAAGAGGTAGCAGGGAGCTACTTGAGCTTTATGCACGGGAGTGACAAGGTCAACCTGGTGCTGCGGGGATCTCACTCTGGAAGCTATATGTGAAAGACAGAACGAAGATGTTTTTAGTTGTGTCTGACTCTTCATGACCCCTTTTAGGGGGTTTTCCTGGCAAAGATACTGGAGTGGTTTGCCATCTCCTTCACCAACGGATTAAGGCAAACAGAGGTTAAGTGACTTCAGTCACACAGCTAGTAACTGTCTGAGGCCAGATTTGAACTCAAGTCTTCCTGTGCTCTAGACACTATGACACCGAGCTGCCCCCACAATGGAGAGCAGGGAGCCCAACAGAAGCAGCTAGAGGGCACAATAATGGCCTGACCTCAGGAAGACCAATGTTCATACATAAGCTCAGAAAAGTTTTTGCTAATGCTGGAGTAAGTTTCTCTACCTGCCACTCAGTTTCCTCAACTGTAAAACAGGAATCATAACAGCACCATCCCTCAAGGTTCTGTGAGGATCATGTGAGATGATACTGTAAAAGCACTTTTCTTAGTGTCTGGCACAGAGGAGGCACTTAATGTTTATTCCTTTCCCTCCTTTCCCCTTTCCAGGTGAGAGATGATAAAGGGTTGAACTGTGAGAAGGTAAGAAAATATAAGATCTGTTATGGAAGTAAAATCATAAACATAACAAATGATTAGATACATGAGATGAGGAAGAGTGAAGAGAAGAGAATGACCCCAAGGTGGTGAACCAGAATGGCTGAACGTATGATGATACACTTAACAAAAATGGCCAAGCTATAAAGTGAAGTAGATTTGGAGGAAGAGATAAATCCAGCTTGAGACATGCTGAGCGTAAGACATTCAGTGTGAAATGGACAGTAAGTAGTTAGTGATGTGGGACTGCTGCTCAGAAGGGAAACTAGATCTTGAAATACAGATGTGGGAGTCACTTGCATAAAGATTCCAATCGAATCCATGGGGTCTGATGAGATAAATGAGAGTGAGGGTATGCAGAAAGAAGAGGGGCCAGGAAAAGTTAAGAGTTAAACCATTTGAGAACAGATGATAATTCAAAAATGGAGACTGAGAAAGAGTAGCCAAAGTTACAGGGAAAATCAAGAGAGCGGTATCCTAAAAACTAAGAGAGGAAAGTCGCCTGAGGTCAACAACGTCAAATGGTGTCATTTGAAAAGGCGTGAAGAAGGATGAGGGAGGAAAAGCTGCCGGTTTGGGCAATAATTTTGTAACCTGAAAAACACCTCAAGTACAACTTAACGGCACTGAGAAGCCAGGAAGAGAAGCAGAGGCAACACATATAAAAATCTTTTTTTAAAAACTTTAGCTATGAAAAGACCTACCGGACATTAGCTTGAAGGAACAGTGGGCTCAACTAAAGGTTTTCTAAAATGGGGAAGATCTAACCATGAACAATTTTAGGCAGCTAAGGAGCCAGAAAGGTCATATACACTGAAGGAATTCTCTGTGTTATAGCTTTTATACAGTTCTTAAGGGGGCAGGTATCAATCTCAGTGTGACTGTTTTGGGATATGAAGGGACAAAAAAAACTAACTAGAAATGACTAATGAAGGAGAAGAGAATGTACTCCAAGAGCACAGTGGTAATTTATGGCAGGGAGATCCTAACAAAGTTTTCCTGGGGAGGGGAAGAGAGTATTTTGGTTTTGATCTGCTGTGTCTGTTTTGTTTGGCTAAACACCCTCCCTCCCTGCATGAATGGAAGGCAGGGATGTCAGGGCCAGCTTCAAAGAGACTAAGCGGCAAAAATGCTAAAAATAAGATTAAAAGCTCATATATACCTAAAAATGTATTATATCGAAAATTATGTGGCATTTTGCATTTCATTTCTTTTCCAAGGAAATAAGCAAAAATTCAAACGTGTTACAAATGCCTGCTCTTTTTCATCACTTTCTATTACCTCTATAGGAAGATCTTCATAATAATATACAAGGTACTTAACTATTTAGTTCTAGCTAGACAGAGCTTGACTCTAATTCCAGCTGACACAATTGTAATGATATAAAATAATGTAATAATTCTCTGTCCTCTATATAAGGGGTTTTTTGTCTATTCACTTAAAAAGAGTATTACTAAAAACGGATCTACTCAGTCTTCCACAGTATCTTCTCTAACAAAATAAACCTTACTCATACTTAGGGAAGACAATAAAAACATAGAAATGTACATTACCACCAAATAAAAAAATATTTATAATGGAAGAGTAGTCATTAAGCCAAAATTGGGCACTGAAAATTGAAAAAGCAAAGCTCTTGATCAGCTGGATAAACTGTATTTCGGAGGTGCTTTACTTTAGAAAATTCAATGTCTAATAGTAGTTCAGTCAATTTAAATTCTGCACTGTAAAAAAAAGTATAAAGTACAAAAAAAAACTAACTGAGTGGAACTACTCTGATCAAGGTAACTTAAGACAAAGAAGGAAGATGCTTTTGCTTATCATTCTCAACTATTTGCTGCAAGATGGATTGGTGCGAAGCATCTTTACACTCAGCAGTGGATCAAATAACACCTGAATGCTAGCAATCATGTGAAAAGCATGATGGTATGCAGTTACTGTGATACAGGAAAAGACAAACATAGTAATTAGTCCTAAATGTTTTTATCAACCTTTTCCATATTGGCATTTCACCCATTCTTTGGGAATTTAATCTTTATTTCTAAGCACACACATAATCCTGTGGCACCACCAAAGTTAGATAGCTCAGAAATACTCTGACACGAGTAGAGTGTAACTGCATCACTTTGTGCCGAAGCCTTTGGTGTCATGGATTTAACAAAGCAGACAACGACAGGGAAACGTAATTACTAAACAAGCTCTGAATTTCTTAACTTTTCACCGATATTGCTCATTTAAATTTTGCTCCATTTAAATTTTGAAAAAACTGTTATACCAAATGTGAAATATTTCTACTCTTGAAATCTGTTTATTTCTCCTAGATCAAAGCTTATGTCAAAGACCTTAAAAAAAAACCCATGTCCAATAAATACATTAAAGATGACACAATCAAGTTCCAGAGAAGTTAAGTGACTTATTCAAATTTACCCAGTCATATAATCACAATTAAACCCACTGAACAGTTCTAGCCATCCTGACTCCCAGTCCACTATTCTACTCAATACAGAATGATGGCTCTCTTGGAGTCTTTACATCTTTACCATAGAATCTAAAAGCAGGAAAAAACTTTGCAGACCACTTATTCTAACTTTTATTTCTATAAGAATTCCTTCTCCAATATTCCTAATAAGTGGTTATCCAACTTTTGCTTGAAGATCTCCAGAAAATAAGAGCTCACTGCCATACTGAGGCATCCATTCCACTTTTGATGAGCTCTAATAGTTAGGAAGTTTCTACTTATGTTAAGACCAATCTGTCACCTTACAACTTTGACCAATATCTAATTTTTTTCTCCCTCTGACACTAAGCAGAACAAGATGTATCTCTTTTTACAACATAGTCCTTTGCACAGTTCAAGCTTGATATCGTTCTCTCCTAAATCTTTTCTTCTCTGATATTTTCTCCAGTTTTCTCACAATTTTGAGTGCTCCAGTTTATCTATTTCCTTAAAATGTGGTATTCAAAGATGATACACTTCCAGATGTCAAATGAACAAGGCAGTATAGTGAAGGCATTTCTCCCCTTATTCTGAATTCTATCATCGTCTTACCACAGTCTATATTAGAGCAGAGGTCTATCTTAAAACAGATCTCTTTGTCTAGTTTGAGAGGGGTTAACAGTCCATTAAAATGTCCAAATTTCTTTCACACAAACTATTATATGTCTATGGTTCCTCTTCCTTACTTGTGAAATAGATTTTTTTTTTAAATTTCAAGTGTAAAACTTGGCATATATTACGATTAAATTTCATCTCACTTAATTCAGTCTACCATTCTATTCTAGCCTGTCAAAAATTTTTTGATTCTCATTCTGTCATCCAGCATATTAGTTATCATGCCCAGCTTCCTGCCAGATATAACTCCATTAAAGCCACTATTAAAAATGTTAAACAATATTTGGAAAGATCTCTGGAGCACTCTATTCAAGTATCTTCAAATCTGACACTGACCCATTAATGAATACTCCTTAGGTCCAAGGACTCAAGTATATCTAAAACTAACCAGTTGCATATCATCCAAAACCTTACCTTACATTCATATCCAAAAAGATGCTACTGAAAGAATTCTGTTAAAAGCCTTTAACTATAGTGAACTCTATTAAATACAATGCTATGTCAATAGTCGCTCTCCAATATTAAACAATACTATGTAAATAGGTTTGCTCAACTGATAATAACAAATTTAAATTTCAGCCTGTCTTCATTTGTCCTGCATGAAAGAAATAAAAATGTTTAGGAACGTGTGAACCACAGATGCAAATTCAAACTAGAAATTAAAGAATTGGCAGAATTGAGAAGTCATTTAGTCTGATATATAAATAAAAAAGGGCTCTCCCTACAACAAATCTGACAAGTGACCAGTCACCCTGTGCTTAAGGGTCTGAATCTGTGACTCGTGTAGTGCCTATGAGCCTCAGTTTCCAGGGATGACATCTGAGGCTCCAGTTTGTTCTACATGTACAATCCTAGGATTTTCCAATGCATCCCACTCAACTTGGAGATGGCTCAAATTGTTAAGAAATTTTCCCTTATATCAAGGCTAAATTTGTCTCTTTACAATTTCCAGAGTGCTAGAAATGAGACCAGGAGGACTAGTTCCACCACTTACCATCCCTGAAACTTTGAACAGGCCACCTATATTGTTAGGACTCTATTTCTCTTTTTTCCTTATTTCTGGCATGCACGTACACACACATACACACACACACACACACACACACACACACAAACACTCAGAGTCTCTACCTCTCTTTCTGTTCTTCATGCTAGCTAAACATCTCAAGTTCCTTCAACCAACTCTTACAATCGAAGAACGCAAGGCCCTTCACTCACAATTTCAGCCACCCTCCTCTGAAATACACCCCTAAAATGCAGAACCTAAAATTGAACATATACTTCAGTTATGATCTGACTAGGACAGAGTACAGCATGACTAAAATCCCCTTATTTATGCATGCTGTAGCTTAAGATCACATTCTTTTTCTTGCTTGTCACATCACACTAATAATTTGTATTACACAAAAAACTTCAGATCTTTTTTTGAACTACTGTCTGTGTAAATTTCATCACCTTCTAGTATTTATAAAACTGACTCTCTGAATGCCTGTATAAGACAACATTTATTCTCATAAAATTTCACCTTATTAAATTCAATACAATAGCCTAACCTGTCAATAGCCTTCTAAATTCTGATTGTCACACAGTGTGTCGGTTATCCCTCACAGCTTTATGTCATCTACAAATAAGCATACAATATTTGCTCTACTCAAGTCACTGGTAAACATGTTACATAGCACAGAGCCAAAGAGAAATGCATGAGGCCCTCTAGTAGACACCTTCTTCTAAATTAATATTGAATTATATTAAAATATTTTCTTAAATCATAATTTTGGTTTTTTATATTTAACACAGAGTGATTATTATTTTAATTTTGAGGAAGAGAGGAATTATATATAATTTCAAAAAACAATGACATTCCATTCTCTGGTCTATTTGCATTGCTAACTCAATAAATAATATTTAAAAGAACAATTTATACCTTAGTATAATATTTCCAACAAAAATTATTTTTAAAACATCTATTTCACAAAAAACAAATATCATTATCAAGGTCTTTTGTAAGGGACCTTTTTCAAGTTAAACCCACCAAAACAGAAATACCAGTGCCTGATAAAGTTTTTATTCACTATAATTTGTTCTTTGATAAATGCTATTGAAAAAAGGACAAGATTTTCAGTTTATCTTTAAATGTGCATTCTTGGGTAGAGGGAGAGGGGCAGTAGGCTGTTTGATGCATTCTTATTTTCAAGTATCAGCTTTAGAATGGTGCTGAATACACTTTCTGAAAATTTAACTATGGATATTTTTTGGCATGCTGAAAGACTGCAGGGAACGTGGAAGTTAGGTGTGTCTGAACAAGGTATAAACCAGTATTCCGGCATCTCTGACAAACAGTTTCAAACAGCCAGGAGGATTGGAGGGGGTGATGTACTTTTTAATCATCAGCGGTCCCTCATGCTGCACAGAACTGTAAGACCAGTAGTTCCACAAACTAATCAGCACACTCTTAGTTTAGGTTCAACACTGGGATGAAATGAGGTGCCTATGAAGGTTTCACAAAGGAGGAGGTTTACTCTGCACAGCAAGGATATGCAACATGAATACAGCGATACTTAACATCTCTGGGTGGGGCCATTCTCATCTCCATCCAGAAACACACCTGGTTGATCAGTCAGTCATAAGAGTTATCAGGCGGTCTTGGGCACCCGCCAAGTCCGAGAGGCACAGAGCCCACACAGCTTGGGATTTTAACTGGTCCTAGATCAGGAAGCCGTTTTGTGGGGTGAGGAAGCTTCGCCAGAGAAGCAAGATGGGGCTGACGCAAACTGTGTGAGGGTCAGTCTGCACAGGTGTAAACGTCAGGGTGAGGAGGGCAGGAAACAGCTGTCTTACCACATAGCACCTTGCTGGCGAAATCCTAACGAAGTTCTAGAGGAACCTGCACACTTTAAATAACTAGACAGTCCTCATATCGAGAATAGCACTAAGAGGGGAAAAAGGAGGAAAGGGTAAAAAACCAAAAATGTGGAGGAATACGAAAGCCAGAATATATGTGAGCATGTGTGTGTGTGCACATGTGTGTGTGCGTGTGCATGCACACGTGTGTGTGTGATTGGTAATGCCACATCTCTGAGGTTCATAGTGGCTCTTTTAACACAAAGTAATGATGCCAAACCAGAACCACACCAAGAACATGAGAAACAAAGCATAGATAATTTCTTCTCCTGATGTAACGAGGTGACAAGGAATAGAAGTAGCTCCAGGAATACCAGGACCTTCGCAAGAACCCTTCTGACAGAGTCCTGCATCAAGTCGTCTCTAATAAAGTGACTAAGAAATCCTAAGACGCATGCATACAAACTGTCTTTGAATCTAAGTTGATACTGAGCCTCTGCCTGGACCACCACTCAGTCAATATTCCCTGACTCACCTGTCAAAATCTCTCTCATAACAGCTTCATCAGGGGGATGATACAAAATCTCTGAATCCTTACAGGCCTCTGAAGGGTTGTCCTTTCCTTGCTCAGTGGCTAATTAAGGGCTCTCCCCTCATCCTCATCCAGTAACTCGGAACCACCACCAACACTGCTTTTCTTCCAGGTAAATACATGCCTACCGTAATTATATGACAACAATTTCACCTCTCTCCGCCTTTTAAAAAGATGTCTCCCAACTATACTACCCTTCTAGTTGTCTAGGCTGCACAGTGTTGGCCCTGGAGCCAGAAGTCCTGAGGTCAAATGCAGATTGATTTCATCAAGGCTCAACAGCAGAGACTCAAACTAGGTGATTTTAATGCTAATTCTTTCTAATAAACAAAGCAAGCTAACTTCAGGAAAAATCAACAGAATGATACCAGGTGACAGACCGAGGATTAATATCAAAGCATGAGAACTGGAAAAAATGTTCACAGTGCTACAAAATAAATCCCAGTAGCCCACAAGGTTGACCACCTTAACTTTAATTCAACTGAGGAAATAGTGGGAAAAAAAGTGAAAAATGAACTGCCCATTTAATATAGAGGAAATGGGAAACAGGAAAAGAAAGTAAAGACTTTCCCTATAAAGCAAGACATATTGTGGACAGTAGAAGATAACTAGAAAATAGATTGCTGCTGGAGAACAACAAAATTTAGTCCTGTAAGGAAGATGAGTATAAACCAGTTCAACTTCCTAGTTGGGAAAAAAAAAAGGGAGAAAGTTAAGAATCAGAGACATTAAATGAAAGACCCAAGACTTACTGATTCTAATATCCATACTCTATCCAGTGCACTATGCTTATACTACTGATCCCTTTCAAAGTACGATACCTCACAGTAGTACATTAATTCTCACAAATTTTCTGACAGGGTACACACATGGACACAGAAGCCAAGACACGGATTAAAATGAATCAGGAGGAAAAGAAAACAATCTCAAATCTCAAATTATAATTGTTCAGCTGCTCTATGGTCAAGTTAACAGTACACATTAGAGAGCATTTATAGTGTTATAGAAGAGACCATAAATGGGCTTCTGGTGTTTAGGACTTGCCTATATTGTTCAGGAACTAATGTAGACCATGGTGAAGAAGGCAAG
Organism: Bettongia penicillata ogilbyi; assembly: GCA_023548195.1. Lineage (NCBI taxonomy): Eukaryota > Metazoa > Chordata > Mammalia > Diprotodontia > Potoroidae > Bettongia > Bettongia penicillata. Next base: position 5,796,769 of record JAJHZJ010000570.1, read on the forward strand.
CATATGGAAGACACAATGTGTGTGCCACAAAATAAGCAAAAGGAGTCAAAAAACAAGTACTTCGAAGATATACATTTTAAAATAAGCCACAATTCACTAAGCAGGATAAAAGCAATACTTTTATTTTAAATTTCTGATTAGCCTCTAAAATACAGGATATTAGCCAGGTGTTCTATTTGATAAAGCGCTGAATGCTTTCTGATCCTCATCATTTGTCAACTTGTACAAAATTTCCAGGCCACAGTAGAGAATTAGTTCTTTTTGTAACCGAGCTAAAAAGAAAGACAGCTTGCTTTGAAAAATAGTTACCACCTGCTATTAATCTGAAACAGAAAACAAGCAGCATAATGACATTTAGCAGGTCGACACTCATAAATAAGTTGTCCTTTCCCCTCCCCCACTTTTTTTTTTAAAAAACAGTAACAATTACATTTTATGATCTTCTGCAAAATTTTTAAAAGTTAAGTTCTAAGGAATAGACTTATACTTTAAAGTACTAGTAATACATAGTGTATGACATATGAGATTATTAAAACCAGACATTGTGCTCCTGCAGTGCGACAAGTCTGGTTTAAGCGCTGAAGGAATTCCCCCCAACCCCTCCTCTTTTTTCCTTTCTCCCTTTGTCTGGTGTCAGAGGAATACAGTGGTAATGATGACATGATCAAGGAAGAAGGGACTAATGCTGAACATGTCTATAAAAAGACAGCCAAGCTGTCTTACCAGCAAGGTCTCTTTTGTGCTACTGAAGTTTTTTATGACCCAAGGTAGCCTATGTCCTCTAGAGATGAAAGGAAACATAAAAATATTAATTGACCTATTCTGCAAATTGTTCCTGTAATACTTTAAAATACTTTCCCCACTCTCCATGCAAAGATGCTCATCCTTATTTCTGCACTTAACAATACATAAAGGCTGAAATGAAACTATACATACAGTTTAAAAATTCTATAAAAATCAGGGTTTTTTATTTTTAAAATGTGGCCCAAAACTGGTAATGACACAAATAACGTTCACATTGAAGCACGCATTTTTCTGTTCCCATGAGCATACTAACATGTTTTCCTATACTTCTCTGTTAAAATTGTAGTCACAGAACCATAGATTTAGAGTGGGAAAGAAACTAAGAAGCCACCTCTAGTTCAATTCTCTCACTTTATAAATGGGAAAATTGAAGCCCAAGAAGGCAAGTGATAAGTCCAAGGTCATATAAGTAGAATCAGATGTAAGATTTGTTTCCAGAGTCAGTATTTTTTCCACTATATTCTGCTGCCTCCATTTGACTTGCACCTCACAAAGTTCAAATTAAAGCATTCACTCTTTCAAATGGGTATCTATTAAGCACCTACTATAGGTAAGAATCTGTGCAAAGTCAAAACCACAACAGTCACTACCTTTAAGAGGCCCACCCTCTACTGTGGAGATACAATATGTACAAAAGTAAGTAAATAAAAGCAATATAGTAGAAAATGCTAATAGTTGAGAGGTTCAGAAATGACCTTATGGGAAAGATAGCATTTTGAGCTAAATCTTCAAGAAACCAAGAGGTTCAAGAAGACCTACAAACAGAGAGCAGTTGAAGCATGGGGAATACTTTGTGTAAACTCAGTGTAAGGAAATGTAATATGGCATATGGGGGGAGGCAGTTCCTTCACTTAACAAACATAGAATGTCTACTATAGGTAAGACATTACATTATGTCCTATAGAGACTTCAAAGATGGGACTTCATAATCCCTGAATTCTAGGAGATGACAATATTGTGGGAGTGTTGCAGAATAATTAATTAATTTAAAAAGATATGTATAAAGGTAACTCAAGATTTCTTATAGATGTAATGAGAACAGCACAAACTACTATATCACCAGCTGAGTGGAACCACAGGAAACTTCACGGAGGGAGTTAATAGGGATAATAGATGCACCAATCCTCCCTCACCACGGTAGCTTTTCCAAAGCTTTTCTTCCCTCCTATTAGGCAGCTAGGTGGTGCAGTGGATAGAGCACCAGTGCAGGAGTCAGGAGGACCTGAGTTCAAATCTCACCTCAGACAATTGACACTCACTAGCTGTGTGAACTTGGGCAAATCACTTAACCCCAATGGCCTCATCCTGAGTCATCTTCAGTCATCCTGATAAATATCTGGTCACTGGATTCACATGGCTCTGGAGAAGTGAGGCTGGTGACCTGAGCAGCCCTCCCTCACTCAAAACAAAGTCAAGTGCAAGTCATGTCATCATTTCTCTGACGGTATGGTCTTCTTTGACAACGAAGGATGAACACACACACTATCTTCCCTCCTCAAACATCCTTTGGCTCTTTCCGCCCCCATTCTCTAAGTTGATAACCAAGACTCATTATTTTTCTGAAGGAAAAAAAAATGAGGCCATTTGTCTGCAACTCTTTTGTCCCCTACTCATCTCACATCATTCAGATGCCTTCCTAAATCATCTCCCCCCCTTACTCCCCTCTCATAGGAAAAAAAAGGCCCTTCTTCTTACATATCTATATCTCTCATCGTTAGCAATAGGTATTTAACAAATATTGACTGAATAATTTTTAATTAGATATAAAAATATTAAGATTACTGAGCTCTTATTATACATGATTTCCTGTATAATCTCAAAATCTTGACATGATATAGTCAACAACATATTTGACTGGATCGCTTTAGTGGTGTCATCCATGAGTGATATTTAACTTTAAAACATGGGAAATACCAGGAATGAGGTCATAGCCCACAATCAAATCTCAGAGAACTGAAATGATGCTTCATGAAATAGTATCAGTAGGTTAAGCTGTTCAATTAATTGACCAGCAATAATGGACAGAAGAAAGTCAAAGACAATGAAGAATAAATTTAAAATTATGAAGCAAAGCCGTTGATTACTGAGAAGAAACTGCAGCTCCTACAGGGAATCACAACAAAAAATTAAGTGGGTAGTTTTGAACAAAAGTATTAAGAAAAATATTCTTTTAAAAAACAGAGCTACAAAAAGCAAAAGACTCTAGAGATAATGCCCATAGGAGGCAAAATAATTAGAAAACAATCTTTATGTGAAGTACTATTTAAACTTCTGTTATACTTCACTTATGTAAGCAATTTCAAATCTCCATAATGGAACTAAGACAGCAAACAGCTACTGTCATAAACCCAGGCACTTTATTCCACAAGAGAGGCTACAGTCAGGCCTTAGGCACAAAGTACAGACTTCGAATTTTGTGCAAATTAAGTTTACTGATTTAAGTGGACTTGATTATCAAGTTTTCCTTTCAGTTCTTTGAAAATTACAGCATATTAGGAAATAGGGCTCTCAGAAAACAGACCAAGAAGTGACAGCTGACAAGAGTCACACAGAAATACTGCATTAGAGGGTGATGCTGTCCAAATCCAAATAGCCCAGAATATATATATATATGTATATATATATATATATATATATATAAATACTTGATTAAAGCAACAAGAAAAGGCCAAATTATGATCAGTCTGCCTTTTAATGAGGCAGAGATGTAACACATTGTAGGAAAACAGACACAAAATGGTGATTAAAAAGCTTCAATACAATAAAAAGGGCAAACTTCAGACATATAAAATGTGTTGATATTGAATTCTCTTTTATTTATAGTGAATACCTGTTCTCTAATAAACAGTGTCATTGAAGATATGTTATGAGGGAAAAAAGGACATTTTTTCCATGAGTGGTTAAAATAATTGGGAAATTCAGGAATCAAAGTTCAGCTTATTTTTCCTATTATGAAAGACATTTATTTACTTAAAAGTCTTTTAAAAAAATATTAAGTTAGCTTGGGCTTAACCCCCTACCTTCAGAAGGCCAGATTTGATGAAATCTCAAAGATTTGAGGACACAACTACAAATACAAAAGTTTTAGGACAAAGGTTTTTGACTGTGATAGTTTTCAAAATCCAAGCATTTCATTCTGCACAAGTCTGAAAACATGTTAGGAAAGGAAATGGGTTTGTAAATAAGAAGAAATTAAGTTCAATAACTTAAATTTGGGCCAGGAGAAGTAAGAGAGGAAGAGGCAAAGTGAGAAAATAAAACAATGGGAAGAATAGCAAAGAAAAATAAGATAGAGCATGATGCCTTCAAAAGAGCTTACTAAATCCCAAAGTCTCCTGACACCAAGCCTCACCCTAAGGCAACAAGAAATGGCTAAATTACATTCACTGTGCTTTGTTTAGGGAGATAGCAGAGTCTAGACTACTTTTTTTAAAAAAGTGATCCATCTAAAATACTTGTGTTCACCTCAGTCTTTTCCTGGTTGGCAGCTCTAGAAACAAGGGCCCTTAGTCACAGTTAAACAAGGAATAGGATACTTTTTTCCTAAGAATTTTGGCATAGTCCTTACTTAGAGTACAGTAAGGCTACAGGAGCTTCAAGTGAAAAGGATCCCCCTTTATCTGATATTCAAATGATGAATTAAGTTGCTGCTTACCTCAGCTGGGAATAAGCTATCTCTTTCCAGACCATAGGCCCTTATTCCAAATACTTTAAAAGAGTTCTAAACTGAATTCGTCAGTCTCACTTTTGGGAAACCATGAAGGATCATTTTTTGTGAAGAAGTTTTAAAATAGGTCAGCTAATTATCTGACTAAAATGGGTTATCTGAAGTATCTCCACAAGGCAGAAGAACAGATGGAGATGATTTTTCAAGTTTCTTCTGGCACTGTGTCCATGTTTTTGACATTTACACATGGTCTCAGGTACATATTTTTCATCTGAAAATGGACAAGGGAATGTGTTTCAGTACTGTCACATTTTACAGAGATTTTCTTAGATATCCTGGAACCTTATCATAAGCTTAACAAGGATCATTCAAATAATTCACTAAAAATTATCCCCAAATGTGTGGGAAGTATAGGGTAGTTTTATTTTTGCCTTTTTTAACATCCTGGTACAGAGCACACAGAGCCTGACAAAGAAAGCATTTAATAAATGCTTGTTGGTTTTACAAATGGCACAAAACATTAAAACCAGCCAATTTTTAAAAACAATTTTGTATTTTTTTTATCTCAGAGACAAAGTCTAAGGTGATTAAAGTTACTGGTATGTATAATATACCCACAAATCAATTGCCCAACAGCACAGTCAGATTTGTAGCACCTCTGAAAACTGTGTTTGCCATTTAGTGAATAAGGGTATAACTGACCAAATCATGGTTTCATTTACGTAACCAACAGGATAAATACAGAATACTCAAGAAGAGGGTGCAGTCAAATGCAACTTTGAAATCTGTCTTTTTTGTACGATAATGAAAGCAGAATTTCAAAAAAGATGTTTTAGGATAGCTTGGCTTTTTGGCTGAATGTTTATAGAAGAGTTAACTCTGCAAAAGTTTACACTTCTGTCCACTTAAATACATTCACTGGCTTGGGAAGAATGCATCTATGCATCTGATGTAGATCACTGAACATTTTTGGGTGAAACAGCTATAACTTGTAATCCTCCTCTGGGATAGGTGATGTAGAGGTTTTCAGCTATCATTTCAAGTTTTAACTAGTAAGAAATCACTTAAACAAGGAACACACAGTAGAAAATAAAGCATATAAGAGAAAAATTAATATAACTAAACTGAAAAAATATTTTAACTTTTATTTCTTTACAAGTCATCTCTAAGTAAATGCTAAGAAATTTTTGTCTGCTTATAAACAGTCAAAATTGAAATCATGGTAAGTTTCAACTGTCAAGCCAAATTTACAACTCTTTTCTAAAATACATCAATAATTTGCTCTATGCATATTAAACCAAACCCAACATATCTTTGACACAGTTATCAACCTCATTTTATGAATAAACTGAAGTTAAACTAAATAACTTCACTAAACTCAAATCAGAAAAATATTTGGCAAAAAGAAGGAAAAAAAAGAAAATACAGTTCCTAAATTTGAAATGGCCTGTATTACTAAAGAGTTCATTAATTTAAAATACTATTTAAGAACTTATTATTAATTTTCCTGAAAAAGAAACAATACACTCTAGTTCTCAGCTGCCTCACTTTTAAAGAAAAAGGAGGGTGGGGAGAGATGTGAGAGACAACTAGATGTTCTCTGAAGACCTTTCTAGATTTGATAATCAATGATTTTAATGTTACACATGATGGATAGGTTCCTAGACTAGTCCATTTGTTGTTTTAAAAAGCAGAGAAAGCATTAACATGGATGGAGAGAGAGAGAGAGAGAGAGAGAGAGAGAGAGAGAGAGAGAGAGAGAGAGAGAGAGAGAGAGAGAGAGAGAGAGAGAGAGACTATGAAAGTTGTTACTTTTGTGGAAAATCAGAGTGGGATGTCTGATCAATTAAAATGGATTCATGCTGATGTCACTGGCTCATTTTATAATAATGTCATTTTAACTGAAAGTTTTCCTTTTCCATGACAAATATCACTATGCTTATGTTGTTGAGACATAATCAGGATCACTTTTTATACCGTGAGAAATTTTCCCAAGTTAATTGGACAAGAGTTGAAAAAAACTAAGGGGAAAAATTAAGGGGAAGTCAGGGAAGAGGCTACATATAAAAAGTTGTATATATGTGCCTATATGAGTAAGAGTTTCCATGAGGTAGGACTTGTTCATTCGTTTCAGTTGTGCCTGACTCTTCATGATTCCTCTCCAAGTTTTTTTGGCTGAGAAAGTGGAATGGTTCAATATTTCCTTTTCTAGTTCATTTTACAGATGAGGAAACGGAAGTAAACATGACTTGTCCAAGTAACAATGCTAATGTTTGAAAGCACATTTAAATTCAGGTATTTCGGACTCCTGGTCTAGAGCTCTATCTAAGCTATCTAGCCACCCCTGAGATAGAGGGAAAACACAAAGGTAAGGTAAGCAGGATGCCCCTGAAGAAAAAAGAAAAGTACACTGGAAAAGCCACTAGCTTAACCTCCTACTTTTAGATCTGGCACTGTCTGTGTCCAGTCTGCTCCCAGAGCACCAATGGCAATCACCTCTGCTCATTAACCAATTATCAGTCAACTTATCCACCTATTCTCTTCAACTAATATTTTTTTAAAAGAATTACATCAGCACATTCACAGATGGGAGCACTCCTTTTTTAAAAAGTGGCCTACCACTATAGTTCTATAAACAAATCTAAGTCCATAAAACATTTGACCCTTATCTTATCTGTCAGCTCTACTTTCTTCTTTTGAAATAAGAAGATCTCCAGTATTCTATACTATTCCACATCAATGTGAAGAATTTATCCACATTCAGTGTTTCAAATGCCATGGATGATTCATTCAATTTCCAAGTCATTCAGTTTTTTATTTAATCTCTGTGCCCAGTTAGGGATGGTATGACATCTGCATGGTATGTAGCCTGCTTTCATATTTTATTTAGATTTTATCTGAACAGGAACATCCTCTATCCATAACAGACTTAGATGTGGCCAATCCAAGATGAGTATGACTGATTAGGAATAAAATAATTTTATTTTAGGATTAGGAATATTTTTTGATTTTATGATTTTGAATTTTATGATTAGGAATAAAAAAATTTTATTCTTGATCAAACCAGATTTAAATCCTCAAATCCAGTAAAGATATTCAATGACAGGATGGAGCTGATAGCAATTCCTGGCATACTAAAACTGAAACTTTTTAGAGTCTCAGTGTTCAGAAACAAGTGGCAAAGTCCACAAGTCCAAAGTGGTAAATTTCACTTAAGATTACACTCCATCTTACTGTCAACTGATCAAGACGTACCTCTGCCACCAGCACCACCCTGCAGAATTCTTCATGAAGGCTGAGAACTATTGTTGGTATCAGGTATCTTGCCACAAAAGCTACCAATGAGAAAAAATGAGGACTGAGGATCACACTTCTAACAAGTGTCCTTGGCAAGGAGAACTGGCAGTGATCTGCACTAAGTAGGATTTTCTCCCACGGTTGGGTAATTGCTATTCATGCTCTTAAGAAACAAGGTCAAGAGATTTTAAAAAATGCCTTTCCACTTTCTAGATTATCAGGGAAAATGAAGCACACCTTTGTAAATGGAACAAGACATTGATGGGTGAGAGGGAGGAAGGAGACGGAACATGATGAGGAAGATGAAAGGTGAGGTATGAAACAGAAAAAAAGAAACAATACAGAACATTTGGAACTAAGTAAGAGATGTAGGCTTTTCGCATAGAGAAGGGAATTGGATACTCTGAGGAAAAAGAAATCAACCCTTAGTCCTTCAATGTATTACAGACACACATACACAAAGACTGACAGACAGACAGATACACACACACACACACACACACACACACACACACACACACACGGTATCAGAGGGGAGACTATTCAGTAATTATCATAAAAGTCACTAAGATGAATAAAGGAGAAGCTTGTGCTCTTCTAGGTTAAGGCACCAAAGTAAGCTTGATGACTACATCCGCATCTAGTGATTGAGCAAATCATAGTATTTTAATAAAAATTGGCATACATACAATGACGTGACTAAGTTATTAAAGCTAGGAGAAAGGATGAATGAAGAGTAATGGAGAACAGCGTAACGTAGGAGGGTAAATCTACTCACAGAAACATACAATTTCAAGAAACAAAATTTGATCTTTGCACATGACAAATCAGGGAGTGTCATAAGAGAGGGAAGAAGGGAAAGATAGGGTAGTAGGGGTATTCATGTGGATCCCTGAAATAAACATTTAAAAAATTAATGACTGGTAAATTTTTTTCTGTAAAGAATATCAAAGAAATTGTAGCAGTTATCATGAAACATAGATTTTAAAAAAGAAGCTTACTTAGATGTCTATCAATTGGGGAACTGGTTCAGGATGAATGTAATGGATGACAATGTGGTAAGAAATGATAAATATGAAAAACAAAGGAAAACTTAAGAAATTTAATATGAAATTTAACATGCTGAGGGAAATAAGTAGAACCAGGTAAACAACATGTGTAATGACAATATAAATGAAGAGAACAAAAAAAATCGATAAAACTGAATGTACTGTGATTATACTGACCAAGAGGCTTGGTCCAAGAGCAGAAGTGAAAATTGCATCTCTTCATTTTGCAGAGGTAGCGGGGACTAAAGGTATGGAACATTCCATATTCTGTCAGACTTTGTTGAAGTGTTTTCTTTTTTTTCTTTATTGAAATCTTTGTTATAAGGAACCACTTGCTATATAGGGGAAGGAGGAAACAATACACCAAAATGAAGGTTATGTAAAAAATAAATGGTATCATTTAGCCAAAAGAAGACTAAAAAAGAAAAACAAGCCTCATCAAATAACTGGGACATCTCTAAAAATTAAACTGAAACTTCAGGAAGAAATGGGGAATGAGATCAAGGAAAGAAATGACTTTAGACTGAGTCTAACCAAACTAAAGTTTGTTGACAATGCCCTTAAATTTATCCTAACTTAGAAGAGAGAGTAACAGGTCCACTCTGAGACAGCTGAAACGTGAACTCCTTGAGAGCAGGGCCTGCCTTTTGTCTCTTTCTGTATACCAGTATTTAGCAGGGCACACAGCAGACACTTAATAAATGTGTTTTGGCTGACAGCAAATAAAGTGTCTGATGCTAAATATATTGTTAGAAGAAAAGGATGAGGGTATCTTGAATGAGTAATGAATAAGGTATGCAGTGATTGGTGATTGGCACTTAATTAAAGCTTGTTGATTGACTTCAGAGAAACAGAAGATCTGTTTTAAAAATAAAGATTTCTATCAAAGATTAACAGGTAATCTCTACAAATTCCTGAGTTCTGATGACAGTGAAGCAAAGGTCACACAAAGAGTAATGACAAATGTCGTGCAGTGCTGCACTTGATGTCATAAAACTTAGATTCAAGTAAAGTCTGAGTTCTAGTTTCTTAGTTGGTAAATTATAAAATAATGATAAACAATATCAAAGTGGACAGTTCGTAAAAAAAGATCTGAATTTCATGTATAGTTCCTCTTTTCAGTTCTACATATATGGAAATGCTCATTTTATTTGTTTCTTATTAATTTCAAGGTTTAAAAATACATAAATCAAAAAATCATAAAAATGTACAATGGGCCTTTCATGGGTAACTGAAAGGAAATTTCTCTAAACTAATAAATTATCCTCCCTGGTACAAACAACTGTGTCAATTCCTAGGAGAAAGGATAGTTACAACAATCATTTAAGAGACTAGAGAATCCTAGATGAAGAGAAAAAGAAGGAACTGTTGGCTACGGCAGTTAATGCTCCAAGATTACAAAAAATGCATTAAGGCACCCAGAAAACACACTAGTTAGCTAGGTCTTTTTTTATTCTCAGTATATACCTCACTTCAGACAGATAAAAATGTGTATGTGCTGGGAAGCAGGGAGAGAGAGGAAGGGAAATAAGCAATTACATGGCTCCTACTATGAGCTAGGCACAATGCTAAGCACTTTATAAACACAGCATTTGATTCTCACAAAACCCTGGAGGTACGTATAGTCCTCATAGCCTTTTTACAGTAAACTTAGAGAAAGAGGTTGTGACTTGCCCAGGGTCCTACATTAAGTGTCTGAGGCCATATCTGAATTCCCAGCATTTTATCCAGAGCCACCTAACTGCCTCACACGAAGTCTAGAAACTTTCTGAAGCCAGCAAGAAGAGGAAATGAGAACACTGCCACAACAAAGTTTCTTCTGAATTCTGGGAGGAAGGGGACATTTTTCAAAAAGAAAATGTGCTTTGTAGTTCTACTGCACCTTCACTCAGCTGCTAAAGTGTTTGGTTTTTTCCAAAAGCATGGCTCTGGCCATGTTCACCTTTCCCTACTTCAGTAAGCTTTACTTATGACACCAACATCAAATTCCATTATTGATAAGGAAAAACATATAATTATTAATATAGTATTAATGCTATAATTATAATATATCCTTTAAAATAAATGCTTATTAATTGAAAGAAAAAGATTAAAAGATGAAAGGCCATTATTTCAAATACAACAGAATAAAAAATTAACACAATAAATGAAATATCTGCCAGCTCCATATAATAATTAAACATTAAAGCTTAGAAAAATAGTTGTAGTGTTTGATCAATGAAATGGCTGGCATTAAGAGTAACTTCATCAAGTTAAATACTGTTAATAGTACAGGTTTGATATCACGGATAAAAACTGTGGGTACAGAAACTTGACCAAGGTTGGGTTAGAATGACAAATACGGGGGATTAGAATAAGACTAGAAAACAAAGGGTGAGGAAAGATAGAAAGCCAAAGAACACCACTCTTAGTCTGGAAAACAAATTGTTCACCTTGCAATTTCGTATAGTGAACACTATCAGGTCTAAACATTCAACAATTCAGCAACTATGGTATTGTCTACAACGAGCAGAATGTTTACTATGTGCATATTGTGTTGCTAACAGACATATCAAGGGGAGAAAAACAGACCCTGTGGCTCAAAGTAATTTAATGACTGAAAATATCTAAGAAGGAACTGAAAGAGGTGAAAAAGACAGTAAAACAAAACAAAAACCCGAGCAGTCCTCAATAAGTTTAAGGTTTTTTTCCTAAACTAACTAGAACCTAATGTACTGAAGGATCCAGAGGGTAGATGGATGGATAGACGGATAGATGGGAGGAAGAGAGGGAGGAAAGAAGGGAGTGAGGAAGAAATTCTCCTTGCCCTCAAGAAGTTCACATTGAAAAGGAAGAGATTATATGTAAATAACCAGGTACATACACAATATAGACAAAATACAAAGGAGACCATTTTTAAAGAGGCTCTAGCAACTTGGGGTGGAAGAAGAGGCTGGGCCTATGAAAAGCCTCCTGCAGAAAGCGCAGAGTCCTGAAGGAAGTCAAGAAAGCAAGCTCAATGGCCAAGGTGAGAAAGAGCATTCTCAGAATGAAGGGCAGCCAGTAGCCAGACACACAGATACCGAGTGCTATGTGCAAGGGACAAGAAGCCCAGGTAAGCTGCATCCTAAAGTGGAGAAGAAGTGTCCAGGTAATGAAGGGCTTTAGACATCAAGCAAAAGGATATGGGAATCTGGAGGTGATTAGAAAAACACACCGTGGCAGCTGAAGGGAGGCTGCCCTGGAGCTGGGGGAGACATGAGGCAGGGACATGAGGAAATGTCACCGCAATAGCAATAGGGGGTTCATGGGACTCCTGGGGAGCAGCTGGGTGAAGAGCCCACACATTCTAATTGGGGGGACAACAGGTCCACATTTAGCATTTCCAAATTACGCACAAGGTATTTTAGGAAGGTGTGAGGGAGAAAAGGCAATTGTAGGGATCTCTGAGAAGGTGGTCACTGAGCTACAGTTTGAAGGAAGCTAGGAATTCTAGGAGGAAGAAGTGAAGTGGGAAGGAATGGAGTCCAGGGAGAAAGCCTGCGTAAGGGAAAGAAGGAAAAGGGAAGGCAGGGGAACAAGCACTCTTCAGCATCTATGTGCCAGGTATGTGTTTTATCTTCACAACAACACTGTGAAGTAGGTACTATTATCATCCTCATTTTATAGTTGAGGAAACTGAGGCAAAGTGAGGTTAAATAACTTTCTGAGAGTCACAACACAATGTCTGTGGCAAAATTTGAACTCAGGTCTTTTTAACTCCAGACCCAGTACTCTATCCAATGCTCTATCAGCTGCCTTTAGAAAATGAAAACCATGTGTATTTTACAGCAAAAGGGTCAATATGAGGGAAATAATGTATATTAGCTCTGTAAACGTAGGCTGGTATCAAGCTGTGAAGAGCTTTAAAGGCCAAACAGAAGAGCATGTATAAGATTTGAGCAGTAACAGGATACCAGTGGAATTTATTGAGCAGGATAATGATATGATGAGCTTTCTGCCTAAGGAAAACCACTTTGGCAACTGTAGGAAAGATGGATTAGAAATAGAAGAGCCTGGAAGAAGGGGAATCAATTAGTAAACTATGCAACAGTACAAGAAATTAGTGATGGGTGCAAAAAAGGGAAAGAGAAGAGTATGTGTAAGAGGTATGGGAACTAAGGGGTACTACACAGGGAACAAGTCTGGCCACTGACCACATGCATACAATGGGAAAGAGCTGAGCAGGCAAGAACTACTCAAATGGTGTGAACCCGAGTGCCTGGATGGCTGGAGATAGCCCTGAAAGAAAGGGCCAAATTTAGAAAAGGAACAGATGTGGAGAGAAAGTTCATGAAGGCAATGATAATATGTAACACAATGCCTGGCACATAAAAGGTGCCTAATAAAGGCATGCTAATTGATAAAATGTGGAAAAGAGGATGGTGCAAAAGAAGTAGAATGAACAAAAAATGACAACTGGCAGGACACTGGGCAACAATCTCCAACATAAAATGGCATACTACAAAAACTACATAGGGTAGAGGATAATCAAAAGTTTGAGTTGACGAATTTTTCACAATCTCAAAGCTATTTAAGCTTTCAATTTTCAAATTTTCTCATTTTAAATCTAAGAAAGATCTATCTTCACTATAATCTTTCAACAGTGAGAGAATGAAAACAACCAGGAATAAATAATTTAAAAGGCTAAAAGTTTTACTGAGTTTTGATTACAGCAGAGATTTGAAATTTATTTCAACTCTTAAAAATTCCTTGAAAAAAAGGAGGGGAGTCATGGAATATAGTCAAAATTATTATATAATGAGAGTTCAAAATGTAAGGAGAATTTTTAAAGTACTTTATTTTTCAAGGACCTTACAACTTCATTTCAGTAGACTCTACAAATATTTCAATGTGAAAATAATCGTTTGAGATTTATATCAATAGAAAACATTTATGGGATATGAATCAAAAAGCCTGTAAAGACACAACTTCCATTTTTCCCTGTCTCATCTCTAAAAAAATTAATAAATAAAAACCATAACAAAGCACTCAGTATCAATAATACTCAGCTCTCTAAGTGCACATGCCCTGAAAGAGATCTAAGGAAGCAACAAATTAAACTCGATCCTAATTCTTTAAGGTCCACAATGAAAAGAATCACTAAACACTGGTGGTGAAATTGTGTTCCTTTGATCTCTGCTGTAACAGAAAAGTAAAATGACATGTTCAAATGAAAATCATTTATAATGGATGAAAGAAGGTCTACAGTTTCTTTGAATTAGATCTATTTGGGAAGAAAGATGGTGAGAGGACTTGGGGAGAAAAAAAAATCAATCTTACAATTACAAAACAATTCTTGTAAAATAGTAATATCAGTAATAGGGGGTCAAGGAGTGGTAAGTAGGAGAAAGGGGTACAGAAGAAATAATTAAATGCACATATCACAACAAGGACAGCTATATACTTTCTAAAAATGAGAAAGGAGGTAATTTTGGCATAGTAATTTTAACAAGCACTGCTCATTCTACTTTGGGGAACAAGAACAGGATGCTAATATTTCATCAATTCTTTTGTATAACTGTAAATTTTTGAGTTATCTCAAAATTATTCAGTTCCACAAGATAGAAACGTTAACTATATTGTTCATAGAGGGCACATTTTCTAAGAAACCAGAAAATAACAAAGTAGCAATATTTCAAATGCTTAAGAGGTTTTTGCTTTTCTTTTCCCATTCTCTCCCTCAAGTTTCTACTATTTAGACAACTATCCATTCCTACCTTCACTTCCTCACCTTACATATATTGTACAACCTCTGGAGTGAGCACCCAACTTATTAATAATGTTTCTGTTTTACATATCATGCTCACAATATACCATTGGTTCATAAGTTCTAGCCATTTAACAAAACTAGTGATAATTTGTTTTAACAAGCTTTTCCTCAAATTTTCTTAATCCAAGGCATAAAAGGCCTTGGATTGTTATAGAATATGAAGTTATCACTGAATGATTATTTAAAACCCAGAAATATAGATCTTTTTGCACATCTAAGATAAAAAAGTAAAAAAACTATGTTTCCTCAAATACAGCTATTATCTACATAACAGCCTAACATAATGCTACCACTACATGCATACCCTCCTCTCCTATTTCAGCAAACATGAATCATGATTCCACTTTGTTTTTTTCTATTTGTATCCCCAGTGCTTAGCATAGTTTGGCATGTTTTTTTTTCCTTTAATTCATTCAAAACAAATGTTAGTCTTTGCAATTTCAACATTCAAAAAAAGTTCCAATATAAAGTTATAAATTTCCAATAAAATGTAGCAATTCTACACTCTTTATGAACTATCTTCATGAACCACATTAGGAAGATGAATATACCTTTGCTTTAAATTCACCTGTAAAAACTAGGAAATCTTGCATCTGTTTCTCACTGATTTTGATGGGATTAAACTGGGTATTTATGTCTTGATCTTGGTTGCTAGACTGGAAGCATCATATATTACCCTGGAAGTGGACGCTTAAGCGTAAGAAGATAATGTGAAAAAATATGCAGCAATTTACCCACTTGGAGACCTGCTAGATTTAATTTTAATGGTTTGTTACTTGTGTGAACCATTATTTTACTTCCAAGAGGTATGACTTTGAATTTCCTAAGGATGGATTAAAAATGGCCTAAGCTCTAAAAGAAGTATTATTTTTCTATTCAATTTTTCAAAACTGACAATCTTGGATTTAGGTCTATTTTAGGAAATGATAATCCACATCCACTGAAATGAATTCAAGACTGATTTTTAGAATGACCAGAAGTTAAAATAACCCCAAAGGTCATAAATGATTCACCAATGGAGAAACAAACAGCAAAACTTTTTTCTTAAAAAAAAAAAATCAGAATATTTTTAAGATTTCATTCATCATAAAATATTTTGGTTTAAAAAAGAGGTTCCCCAAAAAATATTTAGAGCAACTTCTTTTTATAGTGGCCAAGAATTAGAAATTGAGGGGATGCTCATCAAATGGGGAATGGCCAAATAAGCTGAGTATATCATTATCATAGAATGATATTATGCTATAAGAAATGATAAGAAGGCTGATTTCAGAAAAACCTGGAAAGATTTCCACAAATTGAGACAAAGTGAAATGAGCAGAATCAGATGATCACTGCAAGTAGTAACAGCAATATTGTGCAATGATCAACTCTGAATAACTTAGCTATTAGGAGCAATACAATCCAAGACAATTACAAAAGACTCATTGATAAAAAATGCTATCCACCTCCAGAGAAAGAACTGAAGAAGTCTGAATGCAGATCAAAGAATATTACTTTTCACTTTATTTTCATGTGTGTGTCTCTCCCCTCTCCATGTCTTCTTTCACAACATGGAAATACAATGTGGAAATAGGTTTTGCATTACTGTACATATATAAAATATAAAACTGCTTGCTGTCTCAAGGAGGGAGGGAAAAATAAAATTTAGCACTCAAAATTTTAAAAAATGAATGTTAAAAAATTGTCTTTACACGTAATTGGAGAAAGTTATTTTTTCAAAAAAGAAAAATTTGAAACAAAATTCTTTTGAATAATAAAGGGCTGTGGACGGTTTGATCTTGATAGCTGCTTCAAAAATAAAGAAATGTTTAAAAACTTTATAAAAATTGGCTCTCATCTCTTTTATCCTGCTAACTCAATTTGGTTCCCAAGGGATGCCATTTTCTTCAAAGGTATCCAAAAAGCACTCTACAAATATGTAAGATCCAAAAGTATTACTTTTCTGCAACAGACATCTTGCTGTAAAAGTTTAGACTTTCCTACAGTGACTGGCCAAACTAGAAAAAATAAACTATTCTAATTTTCCTTATAAAAATTATATGTACTCATA
The DNA here is from genome assembly GCA_023548195.1 of Bettongia penicillata ogilbyi. Taxonomy (NCBI): domain Eukaryota; kingdom Metazoa; phylum Chordata; class Mammalia; order Diprotodontia; family Potoroidae; genus Bettongia; species Bettongia penicillata. Next base: position 5,813,427 of record JAJHZJ010000570.1, read on the forward strand.
TTATCTCTAATGAAATGACATAATTTCATTATGCTAAAATGTAGGATTATTAAAAAGTTTGAATAATATCATAAAATTTTAAAATATCCACTTTGTAACTACAGAATATATAAAATAATTGAGGATAAAAATAGGAATTATAGAAGGCAATGAGGTGGCGTGGTTTCCTAAGAACCAAGGCAGTTATATATAGGCCAGTAACTAATTTCTCTTAGCTTCAATTTCCTCCTCTGCAAAAAGGGGCTAAAAACAGCACCTTCCTTTAAAATGTTGCTATGAGGATCAAATCAGACTGCTGTAATCAATGAATATCCCAAGAGGCAGAGTTTCCATGTAACTAATAATCAATTTATTAATTAGGCCAGCTAATAACTGACGACAAAACCATGATGATCCTTCAATACCTAAATACCTTTAGGAAAGGGAGTGCCCCAAATAAAAGTCAACCCCGATTTGTTAACAATTAATGAGGGGGAGAACATATTAATGAGGAGGTGGGCTAAAAGTCTTCAGCTTCTCCTGCTGAGAACATGATTTAATCATGAGACTCAGCCACCTACAGCAATTTGAAAAAAAGGAATTCATCTCTACCCAGACTACTCTGGTTGGTTTTCTCCTTCATATACTGCATCACTCTAAATTCTAATGGAGAATTTCAAGGACAGGAACTAATTTCCTAAGGGCAAGAACTTGCCTAGACTGAATTGTGTTTATACTTTAAACAGAAGCAAGCTATGGGGGGAGGGGGGTGGGGCACGAGCCTGTTTAAGATGGAAGATATTGCACCCAGAGGATTAGGCCAATTTCATCTACCAGCCCAGTCCTTCAGAGACTAGCTAAATGACCTACAGAGATTGGCACCTGAAAGAGGAAATGGAAAGGAAAAACTTTAATCCTAATTTAATAATTGGTTATTAATATAATAGACTAACCACTTCTCTCACTATTGATGAAATGTGCTTTTCAAATCTTAATGCGCTATATAAATGCAAGTTATTCTTTCAATAATAATAAAACTATAAAACATTCTACACAGAAATGGAAATAGACAAAAACGGTCAATATTGTTTATGAATAGGCCAACCCAATATAATAAAAATGGTAATAGTACCTAAATTAATATATTTATGCATGCTATTCCAATCTAACTACCAAAGGATAACTTAACAAAACTAGAAAAAAAAAAGAATATATTTAATTTGGAGGAACAAAATGGCAAGAATCACAAAGGAAATAACGGGCAATACCTATACTACAATCTACACTACAGATTAGTAATCATCAAAGGAAACTGGTACTGATTAAAATTTGGAGAGATGAGTAAAATATTTTGTACACAACAAAGAAATTAATGATGCTAGTAATCTAGAGTACACTTAACTGAAAGATGCTAGCTAATAGGTAAAGGACTCATTATCTGACTAAATTCAGTATGGCAAAAATTAGATTTCAAATAACACTTCACACTATATACTAAGTTTCAAATGGATCTATGACTCAGATATAAAAGTCACATCATTATAGGAGCAAGAAAGATTATCTTTCAGTTTGATAGATGGAGGAGAGTTCATGACCAAATACAAGAGAAGATCACAGGGGATAAAATTGCCAACTTTAATTATATAAAATTAAGTTTTTGCATTAACAAAACCATTAATAGGGAAACAATTGAAAAAAAAATCTTTTTAGCCAGATTCTTTGATAAAGGTCTCACTTCCAAGACATATGCAAACTGACACAAATTTTATAAGAGACATTCTTCAAATGACAAATGATCAAAGGGTATAAAAAGGCAGCTTCCAAAGGAAGAAATCCAAGCTATCAATAGCAATGTGAAAAAATGCTCCAAATTTCTAACAATTAGAGAAATCTAAATTAAAGGAACTCTACAGATTCAAGCTCTCAATCTGATCGGTAAAAATTTACAAAAAAAGAAAAAGAACAAATGTTGGAGGAATTACAGCAAAAAAGGGAACACTAATGCACTGGGTGTTAGGGCTCTGAATTAGTCTGGCCATTCTGGAAAGTAATTTGGGACTACTTGAAAAGAGATAATAAATTCTGCATACCATTTACCCAAGATAATCCAATGCTACCACTTATACTTTAAAGAGACAAGAAAGAGGAAAAGGACCCACACATACAAAGATATTCAAGAGTTCTTTTTTGTGACATAATTGTAAATTAAAAGGAAGCCTATCAGTTAGAGAATAAAAAAATACGTTATATGAATCTACACAATATTTACTGTGCCATAAGAAATAACAAAAGGGAATGATTATAAAAAAGCCTTGAAATACTTTTATGCAATTATATAGAATGAAGTGAGCAGAACTAGGGGAATATATAATAAAAACAATACCATAAAGACAGACAACACTGACAAACTTAAGTCTGATTGATGCAATGAACAATATTGAGTCTGGGACCAAAGATTAAGAATGTTACCCATCTCCTGACAAAGAAATGATAGACTCAGATGCATAAAGAGACATATTTTTGGACAGCGCCTATTTGGGTATTTGTTTTGCTTGAACGTATGCATGCATGTATGTTTGTGCATGTATATTTGTTACATGGGTTTTCAATTCCTTTTTGTCCCCTTAGTGGAGTTGTGAGGGCAGCTACATGATGCAGTGGATAGATTGCTGGGCCTGGAGAGAGGAAGACTCAGTATCCTGAGTTCAAATTTGGTCTTAAACACGCACTAGCTGTGTGACCCTAGGCAAGTCATTTAACTCTGTTTGTCTCAGTTTTCTCATCTATAAAATGAGCTAGAGAAGGAAATGGCAAACCACTTTAGTATCTTTGCCAAGAATAACCCAAATGGAGTCATGGGGAATCAGAAACAACTGAAAATGAATAAATGACAACAAGAAGTGGAGTGGTAAATGGGAGGGGAGAAGAGAAAATAAATGTTCGCTGATTCAAAAACTAAAACTTAAATCCACTAATTTTAGTACACCAACATTCTGACTGGAAGCCAGATTATATTGCATGATCCCAAGAATTCATCAGGTTTAAATACAGTTAAAACATAGAAAGCTCAGGGGGTAGGGTGGGGTGCGGGGTGTAAATTACAATTCACCTAATAAAAACAACTACAAATTGTGAAATTCTGTAAAAGGAGATGCTCAAAGTAAACACACAGAGGACTTGATACCAATTTCTATATCTTTTCTGAAAAGGAGAGAGATACCACTGTGCAGCAGCTGGTGTGAAATATAATTCAGCTTTATATTGTATTATGCAATCAAGAAAACAACCAGCTGTGAATTAGAAAGTACAAAATTTTTAGTTTGAGAGCCCAAGGGAACTTCAGGTAACAATGGAAAGTGTTACTTAATGCTGAACAGTAACTTTTATTTCAGACCCACTACATGCTACTATAGGGTATATTTAGCATTAAAATTTTTAGTTTCAGAATTCAAAAGCAATATACTTATTGGTCACTTGGAGGCTTGGCAGATGCAGCTCACTCTCTATCAATCAATCCTAGTCACCCAGGTTTCAACAGCAGCCTCTGACACCAATTAGGAAGCTGAAATAGCAAACTGCTGCTACCAGGTTACATTTGTGCCAATTAGAGCACAGCCTGGGTGAGATCTACCAATGAAGACTAGAACTATGGGCCAGGAAATAAGAGCGGAAAAGAACCTCATGTAATGTGCCATGAAAAAAGAAAGATCGCAGGAGAGATACAGAAAAGCACCAACACAGCCCAGAATCAAAAGGTACCCTTTATTGTTCACCTGTCAAAGAGCAAGAGACACCAAGACAAGGAAAAATGAAAAGCCAGGCAGCTAACCACTGCTATCCCTGAAGAATGCTCCTGTTGGCCTGCACAAGCCAAGAGCAGTAATGTTCACACATTACCACTAACCCTGACGTTTCCAACTGTTATCTTTTTGTCAGAACTCAAAAGTTAGCAGAATCAGACAGAGCCATAATTCTAAAGGGACAGTATCTTTATAAATACAAATCTGAGCCCTCCAAAAAGTAATACTTCTTTTTTTATAAATAAGTTTTATTGAAGTCTTTTAGGACATCATCAGCTTCCCCCCAGGAATCCTCCCAGGGAGCATTCCCATACAACAAACTATTTCAAGAAGTGATGTTTCAAATTAAGTTTCTCAGTTGTTCTTTGGACTGCTAAGCATCCTTTGTAGCAAGCTTCGGAAAATTTTTATCAATTTCCTAATATGAGTTATTCCCTCATATATTTCACAGATCCAGACATGCATTTCACTATTAGGCCTTTTCTCTTCACAAACTGCCCTATCCAACTCAGTTCTCTACAGAACATTCCCAGGTTTGAACTACGAAGGAAATCTAATCTATCCCAGTCAAATATGTGATAACCCTGTTATTTTCTGCTTGAAAAAGCAAAATTCAAATGATAAGATAATATTTTACAAGATTTGGTCTAGATCACATTTTAAAATCATTTTAATCATAAAAATTTTGTGATCATGTTTTGTAATCATATTAATCAACACTTAAGAGTCTGAATCTGACAGGATGACAGGCTAATAATGGCATAAAATTCACTGTTGTTTTTTAAAGATACAATAATTTATTCATCAAATGACATCCGTAGAAAGGCCTTTATAGCACCATGGATATTAACTATACTGCTCCCAGGATCCGTCCACACTATTCTTAGTTCCACTCTTGTTTTCAGTGGCCTATAGTATTCCATTAATTGAGAAAATAAGACTAATTTGAATGGTGGAATCAACGTCTTCTATAACCTGCACAGGGCTATTACATTTCAATGAGCAAATGATGCATAACCGCCAATTGATATTTTATGGTTTTCAAAATACTTTGGTATTCTATAATTTTGAAAGTAAAGCAAGGTAATTTTCTTTTAATAAACATATGCTTCTTTGGACATTGCAAACAGGCTGAAATTAGAGACAAATATCTCACATGATACATTTATGTTCCAAATGATGATTAAAATTAAGATATAAATAGTGAAGTCATAAATGGGAGGAGAGAAATTACCTTCTGGCTCTTTGGACAAGGGAAAGATTAATGAACAAACTAGAAATGAAGAGTAACAAAAAATATATAAATGAATAATTCTGAAAACAAATTTTAAAAGTATTTGTACCCACTCACCCCCACATCCATTTCAGTTAAAATTAGAAGAGAAATAGCAAACTGGGAGGAAGAGAATCTTTCAAAGTTTCTCTGATCGTAATATGAAAGAAAATAATTCAAAACTGTAAGAACAAAAGTTATTCCCCAATATATAAAGGAGGGAAGGAAGGAAGGAAGGAAGGAAGGAAGGAAGGAAGGAGACAAATGTTAGAGGGGCTAGAGGAAAAACAGTCATACCAATGTACTGTTATTAAGCTATGAAGTGGTCCAGCCATTCCAGCAATTTGAAACGATGATAAAAAAAAAAAAGTAACTGTGCAAAGCCTTTGATCTAGTGATGTCACCAACATATCAAAAAAACACTCAAAATTCTTTTTCAGAGTGAGCAAAGCTAAGGGAACAGTTTTTATAATAATACGTTACAAAGAAAAACTACTTTGGAAAGATTTACTTCTGCTCAAAGCAATGACTGGTCCCAACTCTAGAGGACTGATGACAGATACAGCCCAGGACCCTGAACAGTGAGTTTTGGGAAGAGCAGTATTCCCCAAACAAAAGACCTATTTCCTGCCCAGATCCTATAACCGTCACTGAGGGGAGAAATCATTATGGGGAAGGGGTGCATATTCCTCATCACCACTAGCAACAACAGCTGACCAATTGCTACCAATAGGCAGAAGAACACAGGAGGCCCAGGAGTGGCAATATCCCTCAGACCACCAGCCTACTTGTAGAGCTTCACAGCCATTAACTGGAGAGGCAACTGTGGTGGAGAAAGCAGCAGCCATCCTCATCAGCTGCCCAACTAGCTGCTCGCCATAGTGCAGACAAAACACCTGAAGCAGGAAGGTACCCTAAGGGAAAAACAGGAGGTGGCATGTGCCAAGCAATTCAAGGCACCACCACCTTAACCACCATCTTCCCTTATACTCTGAATGTGTCTAATAACCTGAACCATCTTAGGAAAAGCGATGATTCCACTTCTGTGCTGAAAGACAATCCCTAGGAACAACCACTGTGTAGACGCAACCTGGCAACTGTTCCCACAGAAACTACAGCTCTATCTTTTGAAGACTCAGAAAAAAAACATTCCTGCCACCAAAATTGACATTTATCCTCTGCATTATCTTCTGCTCTACTATACCCTAAGGAGCATGGGACTATTCCAACTTAGCTACAGCTGAAACTTTCCACATGTGCTATCTTCCCCCATTAAAATGGGACCTTCTCAAGAGCAGAGACAATTTTACTTTTCTATTTTAATCCTTGTACATGGTAAGAACTTAATAAATGCTTCATTCATTCATGACAAAGTATAGGTATTGCTTCCACATCACATCCTCTTTGCAGTTTCAATAAATCATGAAGCTGGCATAAGAAATAAAATGGGAATTTGTGGGGAGTTTTGCAAAAGCCACAGACAATACACAAAGGCCAGGAGACAACACAGTAAAAGTTTAGAAACTCAGAAATGCATAAAATATATGTACAGTACTGTATATTAACCCAAATTTATAGAAACATACTGTAAATAAGAAAAATAAAAAATTCAAATTTCTTTTCTGGTACGAAGAGCGGACCAAAATATTTTACACCAATTTTCCAGATAGTGGGGACACCATTCCCCAAAGCCCCACAATGCCGAAGGTGCAGAAGGGATAACTTATAGTAACCAATTCTCAGCAGGTAATATATTCAAAATGTGGAATAAAGACAATAATTTTAGACTTGTACAATATTGGAATTTCTTCCTTAACTTGTTCTCTTTTCCTTAAATATTTGCTGCAAGAGCTCTCTTCTTTTTTTTTCCACCTCAATATAAGAAGGGAAAAGAAAGAAAGGGAAAGTAGGGAATAAGGTTGCCAAAAAAAAAAAAAAAGGCAAAAATGGGTCATTGAACAACCTCTTTTTTTAAAGCAGAACATCTTTGACAGTAAAATGTTGAATTTCTTATGGTTCAATAATATTTCATTAAATTCCATTAAAAATCATCCCCCAATATGAGGATAACTCCCTTAGTTTCCAGTTTGGGGCTCCCATGAAAAGAGATGCTATAAATATTTTTGAACATACAAATCCTTTTCCTTGTTCTCAGGTCTCTTTACGTTACAGGTCTAGTAACAGTATTGTTGGATCAAAGGGTACATACAATTTAGTAACTTGCTGGGCATAGTGCCAAACCGCTTTCCAGAACAGCTGTATCAATTTACTGCTCCACCAATAGTGTACCAGTGTATCTGCTTTCCCACAGCCCTTCTGACCTTTGCCATTTTCCTCTTTAGTCATTTTTGCCAAGCTGATGGATAGGAAGTAGATCCATTAAGAGTTCCTTTAATTTGCATTTCTCTACTTATTCATAATTTTAAAGATTTTTTTTGTGTGACTGTGGATAGCTTAGATTTCTTCCTTTAAATACTATCTGTTCATATCCTTTGACCACTTCTTTTCTTGAGGGGTTAAGTTACTCTAACCATAGATTTTAAAAACCAGTTTGGTGACCTTACAAAAATGACATGCTTGAAGCTCCTATTGCTTTCTATTAAACTAACATTTTATATTAGGCTAAACACAGTTTGGTAACCATTGTCAAGAAAATTGGAGTTGCTCAGGCATGGCAGTAGTTTCTGATGTTATTTGTTTGGAAGCCTTGTGATTCAGTGAAATCACTAGCAATTGTTAAGCAAGTAATTAAACTATAAAGCCAAGACCTGTGATTTTCTCTCTTTTGAAAGCAATAATCATCAAAATTCCAAGTACCATTTAACTGATTCCCTTCTAAGCATGTTGGCAATATTTATGTTGTTGTCACTCATCCAGTTACATACTTTATAAAAAGAGATTATGGGCTTTATATGCAGTATACACTGCTCAACTATTTTTACTATGAGAAGAAAAATGCAAAATATTTATGTTTAATGGCCATATTTTAATTTGAATTTTTGCTAATTTTGAAAAAACTCTAGGTTCACATAACAATTCTAAAACTCCTATTTTAAGGAGGACTGAAATACTAAAATAACCAGACTATTGTTCAACCTTTTCCAAACATAAGAATGCATTATATAAATTTCACAATTCCCCTAAGTGCCTTTAAAATTACAAGCAATTTAGACTATGATTCATGTACTGTATTTCAACTGCATGAGATTTTTTTTTTACTTCACATCTCAATTATATTTTAATATTACAGGGGCTGAAATGCATTAAATAAATCATATTTCACAGACTCTTAGTAAAGCAATAATACTTACATGCATTTCAGAAGAAATTGGCCAGCATTATAAATTTAGTATTCGTAATGTCATTACCTTACTTTCCACACTGACTGAAATATTAGGCAGCAGTGACTACTTCAAGCTCCTGATGGAAGCTTTTAGCAAACCTTATGTTTATTCTGCTTCTGGCAATTAGCTGTGTTAGTTAATATAATGCAACGTTTACAAACAACAATTTACCCAATATATAAACCAGCTCCTCTAATTAAGGAAACACTGTTATGGATTAAAATTTAATATGGTGGTTGGCGTTTCTGCAATGTAATACATGAAGGGGCTGATCTTTCATTTGTCAAAGGACCATTCCTTTATAAAGAACTTTACTGATAAACTACAGTGAAGAACATGAATTTTTCAAAATTCATATTCCAGAAAAATGGAATTATATGCATTGCACTAGGGTGCTCTATAAAATAGTCATTACTAAAAATTCTAACAATTACCTCCAAATATAGTAATATTTTGGATATTAATACCTCTGAATATAATAATATTTTGGATGCTACTAAAATAACATAACTATTATCCTTTTACTAACTAGATTCTTCTCAAAATGACATTTTGAAAATTACTTACAGCATTAATTTCCAAGTGAGTATTTTGAGCATTAACGTAAGAAATATTTGCAATCCTCAACTACCAATAAGATGCACTCCAAAAATTCATTTTAAAAGCACTAATTTTAACTGAATCTATCAACCATATCAATGCTTCCGTAATGAGTACTGTTACAGATATAAGTCCACAAAAGCTTAAGATGTAATATGACTAAACCTAATTTTAAAATATTACTTTTTTATGAGAAACCACACTCACCTAATTTCCAGTTCTCCTATCCCATCTATACAGTCCCTAAAAACAACATTCCTCACATATATTCTGAAGTGAGAATTCTCAAGAACGTAGACAGAGTGAAAGAATGGAGAGAATTCTATTGACTTTTATGGGATAAAGAGTGTGGGAGAGCAAGATTCAGTAGCCTAGAGAAGGGAGGCAATAGAATAGGTAATAACTCTGGGGATGTCTCAAATATTTTTCCCCCCATCCTGTTGGTGGTGGTGTCATTGTGGGGAGGGGTGTGCCAAAGACTGCTGAGTGGAGAGAACAGATGATGATAGCAGTGATTTTTTTTAAATGTATCTACAAATTAATCATAAAGTGTTGGCAAATAAGGAGACTGCCTGTCCAAGATTTTAATTACCAAGAACATTTCATAAAAAAATCGAAATATTCAAGTAGGTCCAAGAATCCTCTTCAAAAAGTGAGGGCAGTTTAAGGAAAGAAATGAAGAGATTTTAACTATTCAGATACTTATGCACTAAAACAAAACAAACGTCTCGCTGAGATAAAGAAATTTTAAAAAAAGGAAAAAAGTCAGAATTACATAACATAGAGGAACCAATGAATGACAAAAATTTATGAATAATTAACAAAATATGATACATAATAACTACCATCACAATTTCTTCAAAGGTCCATTTGATTAATTCAAAGTCCTTTCCCCTAGAGTATATCAACTAATAATAGTGAGTGCCTAGAGCCATATTCTCATCTTAAGGGTAAAAGCAAAACAATTAAATACATAGCAACATAAATATATTACATGGAAATTACCTCCTCTATGGAAGTAATACCTAAAAGATGTAATGCAATTACATAATATATGTATGACTCCCATTAGCAATATTTATGCTAATGAGAAAAGCAAGGATGTAAACAGAATGTACCTTTTAATTTTGATGTGCTACAGATAAAGACTGGATTAGTCACAGACTCTTGCACTTAACACTCAATACCACAAGAAGCAATACTTAGAGTAGATGCAGTGCGAATTCAGATATTTAAGTTTTCAAGCCACTTAACACTTCCCAGTATTTTAGAGAATCTATATATGTATGCATACTTGTAAACAAGGCCCCTTTTAAATTTCTAAATGTGCCTCAATAATCCAGCACCTCTGGGAATTTCATACTAATAAAATTTCCAGATAAGAAACTTATCCTTCTAATTAACAAAACTTCTGCGTATTCTAACCATTATTTTATGAACTTTCTAAAATACATGATACAATTTCCTGATACTTAAAGACCCAAATCTTACTTTTTCCTGATGACCAAAGGTCAAAATTAGGAACATTCTGAATTTTTATATTTATACTAAGTGCTCATATAGATTACTACCTCCTGATTATTGTTTTATCCCCTTTCTGGCTGTCAGCTGTGACTTCTATTGTCAAGATGCCAGTCTGTTACATGAAAGTCAATATGCCTTAGAGTGAGGGCCTGTATAAAATATAGTCCTGTTGCTTTACTGAGGACACTCTGTGTCTAGTATCTCTAAGGCCTAATGACCTCAACTTTATTTACAGTACTTTCGGACTGAGACTGTACTTCAGAGAGCTGAGAATGGTGGGAGTCTGGCTTCCTAACAGGAAGAGTGTTGATGAATCCACATCATTCTTTTCCCCCATGTGGAAAAGCCTGAAAAAAGCTGAAAACCCTCATTCTAAATGTGGGGTCCTAAATCGCTAAAAGAAAAGTTTCCAGTTCATCATTAAGTGAAAAGCAAAATCATCCTAGACAACAATAACTACACTCTTCTACAATCCTCAATTTCAGGAAGCTTTAAGCCACAAATTTTTATCCTTTATTTAAAAAAAAAATGTTACTTACGCATGTATTATCCTCTGAGTTCAAATGTAAGTGCAAAACAAGATCAAGCAGCCTACTCCACAAGCGCACAAGAAGTTAGTTTTCAATCTGACAGACACTATCTGAAATTTATCCTATCTGCTGCCCTGCTTGGGTTTGCTCCACCATGATCTTCCTTCTTCCCCACACCTCCTCACCCTGACAAGCTCTTCCAACCAGGACACTCATTGTCACAAAAATTGCTTTTAGTTTTAGTTTAGTTCTGCCTATGGTACCCAAACTTCAAGGCCCTAAGTTGCCACTGCCCCTGTGATCAAGGACCAAAAACCACCTTCCAAAGCCCCATTAAGGGCTCAGAGGCCTAGCCAAATTCCTCATTTCCCACCAGATGCACTGGTTTTTTTGATCTCCATCATCTTCATGGGCCCCCTCCCTGAGCTCCTTTTCCCTTTCCCCCTGACTTTCAACTTTGTTTTGTGTATTGTTTTACCCCATTAGACTGTAAGTTCAGCAAGAGCAAAGATTGTTTTTTTCTTATTTGTATTTCGAGCACCCAGCACAGTGCCTGGCACACAGTAGGCACATAATAAATGTATAGGGGTATCAGCATGGCATGGTAGGGCACTGTAGCATACGTACCATAGTGCTTCTTTGGCTCAATGAAGCTTTTAGTTTTAAAAACAAACAAAACAAATGACCAATTTGTTATAACAGACTTATTTATCAAGTTAACTTGTGATTTGTTTTGTTACCCAGTTATCCTTAGCTGTGCTACAGACATCACAACTTACATGTTCTCCTGGGATTATTCTCACTTCAGCCCACTATGGCTGACCTATTCTCATAACAACTGCTCTGCTGCTTTACGTTCTTCTCTACGTGCACATACACATTGTGCTAGTACATACTGGTTCATTAAGTTGAACTGACTACTTTCTGGGACTTTCACTGGTGATGTTCTATTATCTAACAATTAATAAGGTTTAAAAATAGCATTGATGGCTCAATGAATTAGAAGAAAAGTTTTTTGGTGGGAATAGATGTCACTTCTATAAAGATGGTTAAAACTTGCAACTGCTTTATATACCTTTAATATGGAATTGTGAAAGTCATGGCAGATCAGAAAGCTGAATACAGGAATCCTTCAAAGTACAGCTGGGGATATTATGACTGATTCCTGGCAAAATTCTAGAAAAGTATTTTTAAAGGACAGTTTATAAATACTGATAAATTGCTAGCTGCATCATTAAAACTACCACCCAAATCAATGAAATCACAGATGCATATGAGTATTTTTCTTAGTAGTAACGAAATGGTAATATAAAAATTATGAGTCAGCAGGAAATCATTAGGATTAATTCATGCCATATTAAACTCATTTCCTTTTTTGCCAGGGTTACTGGACTAGATCAGTAGAATGGAATAGACATAATATATCCAGATTTCAGTAAAGCATTTGACATATTCTCATATAATATTCTTGTGATCAAGTTGGTGCTTTGGATGGATTATCATTGTATAGGTAGATGAATTCAAAGCTAACTAAAAAGAGTAATGGGGCTAATAAACCTTAATTAAATGGTCCCTATTATCCTAGAGATAAGTTTCTAGTGCACTGCTTCTTCCATCTGTCCTTGACCTTCTCACAGTCAACTACATTATTCTGGCTTGTATGAAGGTATAAATAGCACGATTAAGAAATTCACAGAAAATACAAAGTGAAGATTAGCTATTATATAAATGTAGGTAACAGATCAAGATGGATAATAATCTCGATAGACTAAGTACAATGGGTCAAACTTAAGAGGGATAAATATCAAAGTTCAACACAGGTTCAAAAGACCAATTGTACAAGGACAGGTGAGGAAAGGCTTGGCTAGAAAATATTTCTATGAAAAAGACCAAGAGGTTTTAGTAAAGTGACTGTGGCTCAAATATTAAGGAAACAATGTCATGCGATAACCAAAATATCCATTTAATCTTACTTTCAAATCAATCTGTGATGTCACCCATCTTGATTCTCTCTCCAATAACACTTCGAAACCATCCATGTCAGTCAATTCTATGGGTCTCTTGTTAATATCCTAACAGGGAAACAACCCAATATACTTGGGGCCAGGGGGAAGACGGGAAGGGGAAGAAGAGAAAGTCTCCTCATTTTGTCACTTTTGAGTGAGGCTGAAGATTCCAAAATGCAGTACAAGGAAGGATAGAGCACCACAAGACAAGACAGCACAAGACAGCTCAAGAAGTCCGAAGAAAAAAATAAAGCAAGCTAGATTTGTAGAAAAGAAATAAAATTAGAAGCAGCAATCAGGGAGCGTGGACATAAATCAAATCCCACTGGCATTTCAAGTGGGAGGAGTACAAAGATAGTCATTGTAGGGGATAGGGTCTAGTGGGTTCTTACATGGGTCAGGAATGGATGGGGGTGTAGTAGAGACAGGGAAAACTGGACTGAGTGTGCTGATTAAAGTTCAGGGACTGATGCTGACACATGCTGGGGTGGAGGGTAAAGGAGAACCCTAGGAATTGGTAAGTAGTTGATATTCAAAGTTCTCTGCTGGCAGAAAAAGGGACTTTTGGCTCTTAGCAGCCTGTTCATGCCTACCGTAAACCACTGTCTATTGGATAATTCTTAGTTATTTCCAGACTAGTGTTTGATTACATATAGCCATACAAAACCTAATTTAAGCATCGTCTGCATTTATATATTGTTTAAAAAGAAAGGACGTAATATTTCTATTGCTTCTTGATTTGCTCAAATCACAATTGATATGACGTATTTGGTTGTAGCTGCCACATTTTAGTAAAGACTTGACAAGCCGAAGGATACTACAAGACCAACTAGATTGGCGAGGAAACCAAATGAAGTCATTTAAATACAAGGTGGCCCTAGAGTTTTAATGCAGTTTTAAGCCGTAAGAGCAAAAATTTTTGGTAAACTGTATAAGGACTAGTTTAAGGTTCTAGGGATTTTTTCACTATGGAACATGACATTTATGGGAGGCAGGAAAGAATGTACATGATTACAATCTGCAAATATTTTAGGGAAGTCATGAAAGAGGGATCAGATTCTTTGGTTGTCCTCAAAGACAAAAGACACAGAATGAATAAGAAGAAGTTATAGAGAAGTAGATTTTGGCATCAATGTGAAGAAACACTTCCTCTAACAATGAAGGTTGTCAAAAAGTGGAATGGAATTCCTCTAGAGACAGTGAATGCCCTGTCACTGGAAAAGGATGAATTACTACTTGGGATATTATAGAAAGAGTCACAGTGCAGTTATGGATTGGACTCAGTGCCCTCTAATGTCTCTTGAAATCTAAAATTCCATGGTTTTTTCACATTGGCACCCTTCTCCATCAGAACATCATTCTGGCCTTTTTGATTTGTTTCCCTCACTTCTTTGTCCATCACTACATCGGTAGGCAGAACGCTGCCTAAGTAGCAGAAATCAGTGACAGGTTTTAGTTGCATTTTAAATGAAAATCTAAGGGTTTATGGGTCTCTGGTTCATACCTTGCTACAACTATGATAACACAGGTATAACCCTGCCTCTCTCTTATATACAATGGCAGCATTACTGACAAGCTACTTCCATTACAGTGTGATGCTGACTCTGAAACAATGTGATCATCATCCATGTTTTTTCTAAAAGTAAAGGAATTTGCATGTAGCAATTCTTGAAAGTTTCTTAATTAGATGATAGCCTATGAAACTGAAAGAGGCCATGTGCTCAAAAGTTCATTGTGATAGCAGTTCCTAGATTCTGTGCTGTATTTTCAAGCATGATTACAGGGAAAAATTGGGGAAAGAAAATGTCTTACACTACTCGGCTTCATTTAACTGGTAATAGGGAAACAAAGCATAATCTACCATGAGATGACAAAGTATGTTACCATGGTGGTAACCGTGGGAAATCTCTTCTTATAGATCCCTGACAAACTGTCATGTGGTCTATATTCGAAGACTTCTAATCATAGAAAATCTACAACATCCACATATGAGCCTGAAATGTTGTTCAGGCCATGTGATAATCTGAATACAAAGCTTCAATAGGTACAGCCTGCAAAATGTTAAGACTGGACTCAACTGCCCTCCAAAGTCCCTTCCATTCTAAAAACCTAAGGGTATCTTAATGGAAAACAGAAGAGTCTAAAACCTAGGGGTAGATGTGGTCTGCCTCAAGAAGTAAAAATTCAAGATGGGATTTGCCACTTACATGGTACATGACATAGCTTCACATTGTCATAGCAAATCTGACAGGAATGGCTGGTTTTGACAACTGATCTAGACCAGTATTTCTTCACTAGAAATAATCAAAAATTGCTCAGCTCCTCTTCATAAAGAACAGGATTTGGTATGAAGTATATGTCTCTGCAAGTACACATGGGATTGAGGGGAGAGGGGAGTAAAAAGGGCACAAGGTAAAGGAAAGGGGGAATACCATTATATTCATTAAAATACTCTTTAAATGACAAGTTTATCACCCTTGATACAGACAAGTACAAGACTAGGCATAAATAATTTATGATGTGTAACAGTTTAATGGAGTATAAAATGGATTCCTTTTCTTTCACTATTAGTAAAAGTTGTGGGGTTCTTTATGTTGTCATATCTAGACTGAGCAGTGTACCCTAATCATCCAGACTTTTGACAGATGCATCAATTTTCTAAATTGTTCTCTAATAAATACAAGTTAAGGAAGAAAATTACTTACAATGCTAGGTAATTATTATTCTATGAAGATATCAAAGAACATTGAGTAGCTTCACATCACTGAATCCTATGCCTTTATGTTTAAGAGAAAGACAAGTCTTTTCATCTTGTATGATTTTATTCTTTAAGAATGAACCCCCAGCCAAAGGTATGCTGAAAATAATAACAATGATATCTGGCAGTGACATTATAGGCACTATAATGCTACAATGGCAACATCTATAAAAACTAAAGAAATAAAGTAGAAGATATGACCATCTGTCTAAAGAATATTCAAGTTTTAAGTTTTCCCTTTCATTCTCAACAAAAAGTGATGGGACAACTTAAATAACTGAACTTCACAGGAAGATTAGTTTCTGAAAAAGCAAATATACAAGTCTAAATATCACAGCAATTACTTATTGCAAAGTATCTTTCTGGCAACAAGTAGGCATCATGTATCAATCAAACAGCTCTACCTGGTATTTTATTCATAAAGCACTTGCTGCCCAGTGATGCACACATGCACAGTTAGGGCACAAAAAGGAGAACGAGAACAAGGAGGGGAATGGTAGAGGAGGAGACTGAAAAAGATTCCTTTAAATAGCGACCTCTCCCTGGACACTCAAATAACATCCAGTTCTTAGAATACTGATTTACACATACATTCCCTTTCAGATACTGTATAAAGCTTATCTCAATTCATAAGGGATCAACTACTGACTCCAATATTATAATGCTTTAGACCACCTCAAATGAGGAATTTTATGCAACACTGCATAAATCTAAAATTTTCAATCACACAACTGGTGAAAAGGAGAAAATGTTCCCAAGACTGCATCTATTCAAGTGCTGTATAATATTCTAAAGCTTTATATATATGGTAATTTAATATTTAAAATGCATTCAGATGATCACATATCAAAACAACATTTCAAGCTCATATAAAAGTTAACTATGCAAGGGTGTGAATGACAAAGTTTGAGTTCTGTGTGGATTTTTAAAAGGCAATACATATGTGGATACCTTTAGCTATACATGCAAGTGTATTTATATATACATGCACATATTCCACAACTATAGAAAAGAAAATAAGTAAAATATAAAGAGTACAGGAATCACATTTTGGAAATGAGGAATTTTGACTTCCACTGAAATTCTACCAAAATTTAACACATTAAGATTGCTTATTAAATGAAAAAGGTAAACTACAAGGCAGAAACGTGTACTATGGTAGAAGGCATACACTACTTGTAAAACACAGCAAATCAAACTCATAGATTAAAATAAAGTAAAATAAAAAGTACTAAACTAGCTCTGTTATGTATAAGCATGTTTGATAAAAGCAAGACACATCAAGAAATGATTGGCAGAAGTAATTTTCAAATATATATAGCCTGATCATCAACTTATTTGAACAAATAATACCAATATAAGTATAGGCAATTACCACTCCAAAATGACTTATTGATTATAAAAATTTAGAAATACGTTGAACAGTATACAAGGACCCAAACAACGAGTACTTCCCCAAGGAAATGTGACTAATTATAAACTGCCATAACACAGAATCCAAAGGAGCCTGGAAATTGTATTAGTCAAAAAAAGAAAGGAAAAAAAAAAGGACTTGCTCTCCTTGGGAAACAGAACCAGAGTCAGCGAAGACACCATTGGTTTAAAATATAAAATGACTTACAAAATTTTATGAAGATTTTTTTTTTGAAGAGGTTGAAATTTATGGATGGGAAATATGCTGTCAAATGCTATGAGGCAACACGGCAGTGAAGTACACAGAGTGCTGGACAACTGAAAGGGAATCCTTACTCAGATACTTGCTGTATGATCTCGCCAAGTCACCTCACTTCCTCCATAAAATGGAAATAAGAACAGCACCTACCTTACATGGTTGTTATAAGGATTAAAGGAGATAATATTTGTAAAGTACTTTATAAACTGACAAATATTATATGAATGCTAATTATTCTCATTATTAAATACTAATGTTAAAATGCTTATTGCATTTTTTCAAAAAAAAATTTGTTATAAGATATCCCTATGGATAATAGGGACATGCTTGAAAATGAAGGTAATAGAAAACAAAAGTTAGCAATATTTTTTAAAATCTGGAATATAGTGGTAGAATATTACATGTATTATCCCCTAATAAAACAATGGAAAAACAGGACAGGGCAAAGTGGATTAGCAGAAAGCTTAAGGAGAGAACAAATAAAATCAGATCATCCCAACAGCACTTATGAATAAACTTGTAGCAGAGAGAGAGAAATTGGAAAGTGGTAACGTTTTCCGTAACACTTGCTTCTGAAATTAATGGCATGAGAAGGCATGGGTGGAAAGGGTAAGAAAACCAGAGGCTCAAATTCTGTGTCTACTATCTTACATGTATAACCTCACGCAAAACACTTAGACTTTATATGGCTCAATTTCATTACTGATTTCTTCCATCTCTAAATCCCTAATCCTATCACAGTAGAGTCAAAAGAGGAAGTCAGAGTCTGAATTGGAATGAATCTGAGAGCCTTCATGGAGGCGAGATGGAACTTAAATACAGAAAAAGATTGAGGGAAGAATCCAGATGTCACCAAGTAGTCTGGGGATCCAGGGATGGTCTTGACAGGGGAGGTCAGCCTGGAATGTAGATCAAACCCTGGGAGGATCCTGATGGGAGAGGCCCGTAGTCCAGATAATCTACAATATGGGCTGGGCGACTGGGACCTCAAGAGAATTCCAAGTAGTGGCCAGTAACATGATTAAAGGGAGGAAAATCAAAGGAACGCTAAATCAAATGAGGGGAATCCAAGGAGCCCCCAAGGCCAGGCTTTCCAGGGTCCTTCAGACAAATGGGACCAAAACCCTCCCAGTTCAAGGGACACAGGTCTCAGCTCGGACTTGTACCCCAGCATTGTTCCTCCAGTGATTTTGCAAGGCTGCACGTTATAAAATACTACAGTCTCTGAATAACTGAAGTTAAAGTTCACTCACAGGACAAGACGCATTCATGATGTGAGCAAGCTACAGTATACAAGGGGAATTATGCAAAAATAGCAGAGAAAATTGCACAGGATTAGAGGATCATAGATTGAAAAGTGAAAAGACCTTACATGATTACAGCCCCCACATTTTACTGATGAGGTGATTAAGTGACACATCCAATGTGACACAGAAAGTAAGTAGCAGAACCAACATCTGAACCCAGGTCTTTGATTCTGAGAAGATTAAGACTGATCCTTTATCATTTATTTATTGACCTTATTTGCAACTAACTGATCTTGTGTCATAACTATTTTGGCCTTGTAACTGTTGAAGTCATGGTTCTTTGTCTCTGAACTTAGTTCAGAGTTGGCCTGCAATGGGTTAAGGATAAAAATTAAGCTCTTCTTGCCTCAAGGAATTTAACTGATCTTGGAGAATATGCGTGAAAGTAAGGGAATCAAGTCTGATATCTTTATGCCACCAAGCTATCCTTTAAGGACATCTGGTTCACAGTTCAGAAACGGCTGCTCTTTGCCACCTGAACTCAAATAACGAGCGCATCTTGGTCTCATGAGAGAAGGGGGCTTGCCAGTTCCACATTACCAAACTTTCAACCTCAGCTCTATGAACAATCATGTTGCCCTCAATTCCATGATGTCATCTATCTTACTCTATTCTTTGCTCTGTATTCCCCAAAATCTATATAAGAAGAACTCTCATGTTGCTCAGGGTGTTTGACAGGCAATACACCCCTGCTAACAAATGTTATCTTGCTTGGAGCTTCGCCTAAGTTTACCCTTTTGTCAAATTTTGACTGAGATAATTCCGAATCCAGAGTTCTTTCCACTATACCATGTTGGATCTATACCATTGGAAACATGTATGAATGAAAAGCAATGATGGACCAGGCATGAAAAGGAAAGACAATCAATGAGCAGCCTCTATAATCTACTACGTCCCTGCAGTGCAAAGAAGGTTTAAGAAATGCCTCTGCATGTTAGCTGAATTCCTTGTGGTAAATTTATGGAAGCAAACGGCCAAGAGCTGTACAAAATGAGCAGACAAAGATGGGCTGCAGATGCACTGCTGGAGGGAATGCTCACACTGAAGAGATGACAAATTCACTCAGAAATGAAGTCTATGCTGAGGAGGAAGGAACAACTTTAAACAAGAAATGGTCCTCATACCATGACACTTATAGTCTACTAGAGGGAGAGAACAAACATTACGCACAAGAATATAAATACTACATGACAAATGTATTGAAGAATTGTAAAAAGAAGTAAGTACTTTGCAAAGTAGAGGAAGAAAGTCAGAATCTGCCAAGAGATCAGGGAAACCTTCGTATAGTTTTGTGGAGTAAGAAGAGGATAAAAGACAAGGGGAAAAAAAGGAGTAGTCTTAAACTAACTATACAGTATTACTACATAACAATCTAGTGGCAAGCAATATGATGAAAGGCTGAGAATACACACACACGCGTGAGCACACACACACACAAATAATAAAGGACTTGAACCATGTAATATAAGCCCATTTACATGGAAGAGGGGAAGTACAAGAAGTCTGTGGACCAATGACTTACCTCCTTGGCCAAATGAAAAGGAACATGTGTACAGCAAAGCTCAAACAACATGTCACCAAATAAAGAAGGATAATAGAAAAAGGGACCAGGGGCCTTCTAGTCCAACCCACTCATCCTACAGATAAGGAGGGGAATCTATGACTATCAATGAGCTCATTTCACCAACAATTTCCTATCTAAGAAGGCCCAGGAAGAAGGTCTCTGGGAGAGAAAATATCAAAACGAGGAAAAGCACAGAGCTTGCCACTGTGGGTAGAAAGGGGGTAAGTTTTCCAGGAAAATACACTGAAGCTTCCACCCACAGTATTACAGAGTATTAGGTGGTTTCCGGATAGAAATATGGGATAAGCCATAATCCCAAATAGTCATGTGACCCAGATCCTACTTTCAGATCATTGGTTATATGCACAACAGAACTCTTCGGGGGCTTAGTCTAGTTACCTAATGAAATGAAAGGGTTGGACAGAGAATTGCTCAAGTCCCTTTGTGCTCTAAAATTCTGTGATTTTAGAATATAATTCATTAAACCTTTAAGAATGAAACAGGAGCCGCTAGGGGGCACAGTGGATACAGTGCCACGCCTATGACGACAACAACAACAGGAAGGCTCCTCTTCCTCAGTTCAAATCCAGCCTCCGACACTAGCTGTGTAATCCTGAGCTAGTCACGTAACCCTGTCTGCCTCAGTTTCCTCATTTGTCAAATGAGTCAGAGAAGGATATGGTAAACCACTCTAGCACATCTACCAAAAAAACCCTAAATGGGGTCATGAAGAACGTACATGGCACAAAAATGACTGAACAACAGCAAAAACAAGAAACATGTGCAAAGCAGTGTACAAGATACAACACTGCAATCAATCACTGGGGAGTTATGCCATTTGGAAAGTTAACGACTCAGTATTATTTTTACTAATCCAATGTAAATTGGTACGTATTTTGGAAAGGTAGGTAAATGGATATTTGCAAGGCTGAATGCACCATGAAATTATTAAACAATTCAATGAAGGGTCGTTTTTATCAAAGGCAAAAGATATGTCTATTTAAAATAGAAAATAAATGTGTTATTTAGGGCAGCAAACTCAAACTGTCAGAGATATTAAGAAAACAAAGGGGCATTATAATTCTATAGGGTATGAAAATAGGCACTTAATTACTACAGTTAAAAGATGTTTTAGATAACCTTTTTATTTTTACAACTTTGCTCTCAGGTGAACTAATGAAAAGGATTTAATCACATTAATGCAAAATAGAAAAAAGAAATGATATCCTAGAAAGTATCAGAAGAAAAAGATATTAAGTCCAAGGCTATATCTATAAGATCAGCTTAAAAAAAGAACACAAATTCATTCAAATTCTTTTAATTTTTAATTTTTCAAAGAAAATAGAAAAAGAAACTTGACTATAATTATACAAAACATAATTCCTTCTTAAGACAATGAGAATGTTAAATTGTGTCATTAAACAAAGTAAAGGACTGCACAAGTTTCAAAAGGAATATAGAACAAAGGCAACCTTTTATGTTTAAATAGTCTCTTCAAATAAATATCACATTTAAGGGATATTGAAAAGAACTACTTTTAGTCTAGTCAATAGCCATCTCTATTTTTTAAATTGTATTCTTGAAGTAATAAAAATTTTATAAGTACACCAAATATAGAAGTAGCTAGTATTATAAGTATAGGAATATTTTATTTAAAGTAGCTATTAAAATATGCTGCCAATATTCTAGTGTTATTCAGCCATTATATTTCAGAAAAATACAACATCTAGTCAAATTAGATCATTAAACATTCAGCAAAGCCTGACTTCCACTTCCTAATGTGTAAAACTCTAATTAAAGTATTTATAAAATTATACAGATGTTACTAAATATGGTTCCCAAGATGAGAAAGTTAAAATCCTAGATAATTATGACTTGATTCAATTGAACAAAGGCAGGATAGCAAGTGACCAACAAAAGTTTTGTGTCTAGAAGACAAAAAAAAAAAAATACACAAAACAAATTCCTGATTCAAGGAGCTCACAGTCTAGATGCAATGATAAATCATTTAAATATGAGTATAAAAGAAATTAAACTAATGAGAGATTTTTTTAAAAGGCAAAAAGTGCTATAAGAGTGCAAGGGGGAAAGGGGTAAGGTGGAGTGGGGAGAACATATCATGACTAGGTAAGGCAATCAGAGAAAATGGCATCCAGTGAGGAATTGGTAGAATCCAAGTATGATGGAAAGATAAATATTGCAGACAAAAATCAGTACCAAAAAAAAAAACCCAACCCAAAAGTACAGAGTAAAATATAAAAATTTAAAAGTACTATACAAACGTCAAGGGGGAAAAGTTGACGGCTTTAAAACACCAAAAATAAGAGACAATTGCAGTCGGCGGGACTTTTAAAGTAATTAGACTGGTTTGCTATTTTGTTATTGATATTTATAAACAATCCAGTATCCAAATAAACACTACCTTTCAAAGAAGTCCAGGTGAGTAGCTATTCATTTATTCTGGAAATGCTGCCACTGCTCAAAACATTTTTGGATCACAACTTTTGGAACTGCATTTAGAACATGTTTCCAAGTCACATGGGAAAAATGATCTCCTTATGTTTTAATTGCCTATTCTTTCCTATCATTAGAATATGAGTTCCTTGCAATGTGAGCCTTTATTTCATTTTTTGTTCTTGTATCCCCAAGACTGCACAGTGCCTGGCATTTATCAGGTGCTTTGACTGATCAGTTTAACTATCAAACTTAGTGTCTCAAATTATAATCACTTATGACACTGCTAGTTATGTTTCAAGAAAAAACCCAAAAACTCATTCACAAGGGTTTTTTCTTTGGATAATATTCCAAAGAAATGGCCTGTAATCTGCAAGAGTTACGTAATTAAGAAAACTCAAAAGAAATGTTTCCAGCAACAGTAACTCTATTGGAATAGGTAGATAACCTTCCAAATGCAAAAGTAGACAGAAAAATCTAATTTGTTTATACACAACCTACTTAATTTGTTTACTAAAGAAATAACTTGTTGAATTACAAATTACCTTGAATTAGGCAACAATGAGCAGGAATAAAGATTTACCCTTTTAGAAATGTATAACCAGTATTTTTATCTTCATTGCATTCACAGGAACAACTCTAACAACCAAATTTTGGAAAAAACTGCTAGAGGAAACTAATTAGCAATATCCAAATATGCCACGCCTAATTAACTTGTATACATATATGTGCATAGATATGGACTTGCATAGATACATACTTATATGTAACTCACTTTTTGCTCTAATATATTTCCTGTTACATGACTGCACAAAATAGTGCACAGAAAAGTTCTCTCTGGAGCCAAAACTTTAATTCACAAAGCGGATTTGGAATATTTACTGTAATTAAAACAGCTGCTCATTTGCTAAGAGAATTTTTAAAACATAATTGCTCTTTTCACTTTTTTCTTGTAAAGTAATAACGTAACAGCAAAGTGTTGAAAACCAATCACCGTTTTCTGCGTCATCACATTTCTGAGAAAGCCTATTTTCTAAAGTTTCACTGACAACTTTTTAGTACTATAAAATATTAGAATAAAAAGTATTAGTTAAGAAAAGAATATGAGTGGTGTTCCCCAAAAAGCTGTTATCGTACTTATGTAAATCCTTAAGTAATCTCTTTAAAATGGGCTTTTGTGTTAAAAATTGTATCTTGTTCTGATCTCCCTGCCCACTTCCCCCCCTTTACTCAGTATGATGAGTTTATAAGTAGACAGTAAAAGTAACAATAGCAAGAAGTAAAATTACAAAGGGGAACCTATTAGTACAGATTGTGCCAAAGATCAAAATATGTAATTTGCAAATTATCACATATCACCCATCCTTAGACTATGTGCTAATCAAAGGAAGCCATTTAAACCCTTGCTGTCATGAACTTTTCATTCCAGGACATGTAAATCTTAGCTAAGTTCCAGATAACAACAGTATGTATCTGTCTATCCATCCTCAGACAAGCAGTTACAGTAAATATTACTGAAAACTTTGCGATTATATGGCTACATTAATGAACTAACCCCAAGGTGGCACAGATAAGAATTAGTCTGTTCCCCCCGCAAACCTTGTCCTGAAGAATTAGAACATGGGGGAGTAAGGAAGCAGGAATAGAAAAAAAATCTATCAATCACCACTTGAAAGAGATCCTATGAGGAAAACTCACAGGAATATTATAGTCAAATTCAGAAACCCCCAACTCAAAGATAAAATATTAAGAGCAACAAGAAAAAATGCCATAATTAGAAATCACACCAGACCTAGTAACAGAGACACTAAAAGACCACAGGTCTTGGAATACTTGGAATACTATATATATAGAAGAGCAAAAGAACTGGGGTTCTGGTCAAAAATATCATACCCAGCAAAGTTAAGCATAATACTGAATGGAAAAAAATGGGACATTCTGATCAACTGTAAGACTTTACAGACTTTGTTTAAAAAAAAATCACACCCTAAACTTAATAGAAGATTTCACATATAAGAGCCAATGAAACACAAGGTACAAAGACTGATTACAAAGGATTCAATAAAGACGTTTTATGTATATAAAACGTAAAATGTATGTCTAAGACTATCATTAGTAACTGGGCTGTTCATAAGACTGGGTTAGACCAGAGCATGACATGACTCAAAGGTAAAAAACCATTTAGGAACAGCTGAAAGGACTAATGATTTTATACAAATGAGGTCCAAGAAGGAGGACTGACACAGAGGAATTAGATGAGGGAGGAGGGATAGTGGTTCTGGTAACCGACTTTCACTAGGAACGGGTTGAAGAGGGAACAATACATACATACATACACACACACACACACACACACACACACACTATACATATATATATATATATATATATATATGTACTATTTGAAGTGTTATTTTGTTAAAGGATGATTTAGGGGTGATAAGTTACTTTTATAAATGTATTTGCCCTTATAATACAATTCAGTGATTCAGAATGCATCACCCGTGAACCACCCCCACCCTCCATCCCCCACCCCCCCACCCCCCCCACCCCCCCCCCTAGAAAAAACGCCTACCATCCACCTTCTTTTTCAATAGGGCATAAAGGAAGAAGTTTAAACCAAGGTTGCAGAACCTGTGGCCTTAAGGCCTCCCATGACCCTCTTAGGTCCTCAAGTGTGGGCCTCTGGCTGAATCCAAACTTCACAGAACAATCCCTAAAAAAAACCAATTTGTTCTGCAAAACTTGGGACTCCATCAAAAGACCACACCCAAGGACCTAGAAGGCTACATGTAGCCTCAAGGCTGAAGGCTCCCCATCCCTGGGTTAAACAAATTTTCTCTATAGTTCCGGTAAGGATTTGACTCATTTGTTCTACAATATAGACAATATTTATTTTCCTTCTTAAAGCATTTCAGAAACAGAACTAATTAGATTTATTTCCTTGCAATTTTTCCCTCTCATAAGTAATTACATAACCAACCAAAAGCTGACCAGTTATACAGGCTTTTCCAAAAATTTTAATGCAGTTTTAAGCAATAGTATCTTCAAGTTTTAGAAGTTTTATACACTTAAACTGGACTAAGACTTTTAGGATACACTGTATAAATGATACAAACCCTATCAAAAACTATGAGGTGAAAAAGAATGCTAATCAGTGTCTGACTATAAAAAGGATGGTGAAAGTCAGCCAGTAGTTATGTGTATGGGCCCCACATACTCTATAAGAAAAAGCCAAAATGTCTTCAGTATTTGAAGAAACCATACTACATGGCAATGAATTCATGTAAATATCAACTATTCTGGAGTTTCTGAAAATAAATGGATTCAGAAGTTCACAGAACATTAAATATTGTAAAGAAAGTAGTACATAGTACAGTATGTTGTTATATGGTTTCTTACTTCCATCAAAATTATATATGATAGAAAGAAAAGCATTTGTCTGCATTCAGAATTTCCTTCTCCACAATTCATTATTTTTTCTTGAGATATTCTAAATGCCCTAGTAGAAATTATTCTGAAAAGAAACGATTAAAGGTATGCTAATGACTGAATTGTGACAGATGCTGTGGAAACAAGCCTGTTGGCTCAGGCACGAAACTATTACCTATCCATCATAAAGTGCTCTAGACTAGCCAGTTTATTACTGCCGTGTAGCTCAAGGCTGAGAAAAGATCAGTAAGTGTTTCTTTCTCCAAGGTAAAATCGTAGGTTCCTCACTTATCCTAATGTGATGATTCCTACTGTGTTTTATATATATGTATATATATATATGTTTCCTACATGATAATTAGGAAAATCAGAAGTAGTGAAATATTGCTTTAGCAATGTGTGACTGGAATTAAACTGTCTAAAAGGTCAATGAGGTAGGAAGTAGCTCAACATGCTAAGTTCAAAATCCAAAGTTAATTACTGAGAACATCAGTCACAACAACCCAAGAATGACACCACATGGATAACATTGGGTCTTCCTAGGTTCAAGGAATCAATTGGGCAAGTAGCAGTAGAAGGAAGCATTAATCTACAATCTTTTTAAAAAAGATTTTATAAGAAGACAGCTGAACCTTGTCAAGTCACCAACATTTGTTGAGCATTCACCGTACAAAAGACAGAGTAGATGATATAAGAGAAAAAAATTAAGAAGCAAAAAGAATGAATTGGACTGTGATCTAGGAAACAGGTTCAGTGGAGAGAAAAATTTCACAATCTCATTTTCCTAATGAAAATGTAAACTACTTAAGACAACACGCTTGGTCATTACAAATACTCCCCAATGACATGGATGACCCATTCAAAGGAACAAAATACCACCCTGTTGAGCAAGGCTGTAAATAAACACTAGCTGAGCATTTGTACTGTCCAGTTTTTAAATAGTTTTTAATTAAGTGACTAAAGAACCACTTGTAATTTCCTAATACTCCAGCAAAGCAACAGATATTAGGGCAGAGGCAAATGAATGAGTATATGCTATTGCACTTCCATTTGCATCAAAGGGGAGGAGAAAGTTGAGCTGAGAGAGTAAATTACAGCACTATTACCTAATAATTTTCCAGGATAAATATGACTAACAGTAAGTATAATAAAGGGATTCAACAATAAGACCAAAAATTATGTCTTTGTCAAGGACAGGAGTATCAAGCCTGGAGAAGTTTGTTTTACATGTCAGTAACATGACTGCTGTGGGCAGTAACTAAAGGGAAAATATGTGCTTGTATACATGTTTTTAATTAGTGCTTACCTTCAGAAAGTTTACAATCAATGTACTAGATGCTTACATTATACTAGTTTAACATAACGCAAGAAAATGTCTAAAATAACATAAATTTAGACAACAAACAACAGACGATAGATAGCATGGAGGAGGAAAATGAACATGAGTACTATGAATTTGGGGAAATAACTCCCCAGATAAAGCAACCTTTGAAGACAAGCAAACAAAATAACAGGTTTTTTACTTGACTTCCCTCCTTACTGGCAACAACAGAATGAAGAAGAATGATGCTATTTTGCACCATCTTAGAGATTTCCTGACAACACAGGGAATTCTGGTAAGGCTAACTACAGAGAAACCCACTTTCACTCAGCAATAAGCCGGACTTTTACCAGCTCCCTGTGACGAAAAGCTTGCACACTTGCCTCATGTCTTTTCTGCTGACTGACTGTGTATTCTAAGTGAGTCCAAAAAGCTACAAAAACCCAATCTGTACCCTAAAAATCTGAAGCTGCTAGGGAGCAATCCTGGTGCACTAATAAATTTCTCAGTTGGACTCATTTTATTTAACTTCTACTTATGTGGACCTACTGGAGGCTTAAGATTCTCCCTAGTCTCTCCCTAGTAGGAATCCAGATGAGAAACTCCCTCACACACGAGGAAGTTCACACATCAGTCAAAATGGTCAAGCTGAAAGTTTGTGCAAATTATTTTTTAATCTATTGTTGTCAGTTTCCATCTACCTGGTAATCTGATTTAACTAGTTTAGAAACGCTCTTTTACTGACAGTTTCAAATTTCAACATTGTCTTTTGCCCCATGATCAATTGTGACACAACAGGAGAGTGTTACCTGGAAAAGTCAGAGGTTAAACCTTGCTTTGTGTAACTGGTCTCTAATTGGCCACTGTAGATGGAAATAAATGTTCCAGAAGACAAAAATGTTTTTATCCTGTTGCACTGGGATGACAAACCCTAAGAGAAATGTATTACTGAATTTGCATCTGCATGGTTCAATTTCTAGTTATTTTTAATTATTGATTCAGTAACTCAAAATGATTTTATCACTTGCCAGATGAAAAAAAAGCCAAATCCTCCTAATAGAAATCTTGATGATAAAAAAAGGAAAACCAATAAATACAGCATGCCAAGAGATGATTACAATGCATTCAAAATTCTGAAAATCAAGTAAAAATTTATTGCCAAACTTAAGTGTTTGAGAAACTTGTAGTCTTGGCAGATGCTCTCATACTCAGTAACAAAATTTGTCAAAATTAGAACTGATGGTGTCTTTAAAAAATATTTCTGTCAGGGAGGTATCTTAAGCCAATGTAAACAGGCATTTATACTCTATCACTCACAAGGTCAAAAGCTATTTCAAGAATACGCTTTTGTTATATCATTTCAATAGAAATCTCCAAAGGCAGAAAAATTTTCAAGGAAAGAGAAGTGTGAGAAAAACATACTGAAACATACATGTGCAACATATGTACAAGTATAGATATATATTGGAGATAAAGATCTACAAGATGGAGATATACAGCTAAAATGTGCTAGGAATTCAAAAGAAAGATATTATTTAAGACTTGTTCTTTTTAATGCTCTTAGTATAGACTAGCCTCAGTCACTTTATAACATGCTGAGTTCTCTGAGAAAAGAAAAGGAAAAGTCTGAAGAACCAACACATTTTCTCCCAAGCCATGCATAATGGAAGAATGGGGAACTGTGGGAAGACACCCTAGTGTGAGGTTACAAATAAAATCCAAAAGGGAATATGACCATCAAATAGCTCACAAATGGGCAAGACCAATGATTATGCAGTAGGATTATTGAAAATTAACATGTTTTTCATTAGGGTAAAGGAAATACAGACAAAGTGAGTTTCAAAAAGTGGGGGTCATCCCCTTGAACTCGGAGAAAACAAAAGTGCTTAAGTTAACTTCATTTTAACTCATTTAACAGTTTATCATTAGGCAGAAGCAGAAGGTTAAAGTATAGAACTGAGAGCACTGGGTACTTAGAAAGAAACAGGTTCAAAGGCCTCCTCTGACTCCAAGCAACCTGATCCTTCCTGGTATCTGGCAAGTGCCCAGAACTGATGTATTAAGTCACAGGCAAGTATCTAAATCTTGAATAGTGGAGGGAATTTCCACACTAGGCATTCTCTATGACAAAAATCACAAATAGTAAATATAATAGCTAATAACAGCTAGCATTTACATAGTGCTTTATATTTTGCAAAGCACTTTGCAAATAAAATCCTTATATTATGAGATGTAGCATAGGAAAGAAAAAGTAAGTTAATTTTAAAAAAAAGTCAAATGGAACCATTTGACTTCTTTTTAAAAGTTAAATGTATTTGAAACTTAAACACAAATTTTATCGTGCAATCTGTGGCTTAGATTTCAATTTCAAACCACAAGCATAAATTTCTAAAATGCAATTTTATTTTTAAAATGGGAATAAAAAAATGTAAAAATAAAAACATGGCAGGAAAACTTACAAACACTAGATTTCAAGCAAATAGTATAATTTCTTTTGGTTGATTCTTTAACCTAACTACGGGAAATGCCTAAAGAATCTCATTTGCACAGATCACTATAGAATGTTTAGTCATTAGAATAAACTCTCACATGATTACAAAAAAAATAGCCCTTCCACTAAAAAAAAAATACGAAACTATTTCCACATCATTTTTTCCCTCACAAACTGAATGGCAAAAACTTAAGAAAATAAAATATTTAAGGTGTCTCCACAGTAAAACGATAGATTCAACACTGTCAATTACAACTTAGTTTTTAATTGTGCTTAAAGTTTCTGTTTTGTTTTTTAAAAGAAGAAAGCACTCCCCAGCTTACCAAGGTACTACATTCTTAAACGCTACAGCTTAACAGATAATAGAAGCCTAGAGCCCTGTATAAAAGCTGGTGGGAGGTTTGGAAAAAAGTTTTATCTTCTCTTGAATCAAAAGATGAGTACTCAAAACAATTCTTTCACCTTCATCAATATACTATGAAAAATACTGTTAAATTATTTTGTTTTCTCTATCACATTCCCTTTTTCCAACATTAAAGAGAAGTATAAACTAAGAAATATATGACCATTATTGTGATGACTACTAACCTTAACCATATCTCCTGCTGCCGATTTCCAATCCTGTGTGAAATCACAGCATTATATAACTGTAAGGTAACCCAGTGGCCAGGTAACCCAACCCACTCACAATGTCGAAAGCTCTTTCATTTTTATTACTAAAAAAGAAATACTTTCATCAAACATACAATACCTAAGCAAGCTACATTTGCAGCACACTCAGGTTAACAGTTCTGACAAAAAAGGAAATAAAGTTAGCCAGCCATAAGCTATTCTTTATGAAACCAGGTAAGTACTTTACAACTACAACCTCCTCTAAATATTTACTAATGATTTCTTTAAGAATTCCTTCTAGAAATTTCTTAGATTCAAAGTCAATATCACAGGCTTATGGTTTGCAGACCAGTCTCTTGTTTTTGAAAACTAGAACATTTACCTTCTCTAGGTCTGTAGTGCCTCTTCCAAGCTTTATCATTTTAAATCAAACCACTTATATCATCACTTTTTCCTCTTTCCCCCCGAATCTTAGACTGTTCCCTGGAACCATTCTGGGCCCTAACATGTGATCTTTCACCTTATCTTGTTTGGATCCAGTCTCAGATGTCGCTTCCTATTTCATATCCTGCCCCCTACTCTTCTTTCCCTCTCCCCTTTTGGAAAACAAATTCCTTCAGGGCAGTGATTATTGTTTGTATAGCACTTAGTACAGTGTCTGGCATATGTGAAGTGCTGTAAAAAATACACAATGTAGTTAATAGTAGCAAACTGGGAGAGCAAGGAATATCTTTTATGGAGATTTATGGACTACAGAAGAGTTTATGACCAAACTAGAGATAGAGAACATTATGAAATGCAAAATGGATAATTCTGACTTCATTTGATTGCATTAAATTCAAAAGTTTTTGGACAAAGCTATTGCAAGCAAGATTAGAAGAGAAGCAGAAAACTGGGAAACCATAAAGGCCTCATTTCCAAGATATACAGAATATATATTTTATATAAAATAGATCAAATTAAAATATATAGAAAATTGAGTCAAATTTATAAGAATATAAGTCATTCCCCAATTGATAACTAGTCAAAGGATATGAACAGGCAGTTTTCAGAGGAAGAAATTAAAGCTATCTCTAGTCATATGAAAAAGTGCTCTAAAAAACTGATTAGAAAAATGCCAATCAAAACAACTCTGAGGTACCAAATCACACCTGAAAGATTGCCTAACATGACAAAACAGGAAAATGATCAATGTTAGAGAAGATGTGGAAAAATTGGAATACTAATGCACTGCTGGTGGAGTTGTGAAGTGATCCAACCATTCTGGAGAATATTTTGGAACTATGCCCAAAGAACTATATAACTGTGTATACAGTTTGACCTTTTGACGCAGTAATACAACTTCTAGGTCTGTATCCCAAAGAGATCATAAAAATGGGGAAAACATGTACAAAAATATTTATAGCAGCTTTTTGTGTGGTGGCCAAGAACTGGAAATCAAGGGGATGATCATCAACTGGGGAATGGTTGAACAAGTTATGGTATATGAATGTGATGGAATACTTATAATTCCCTAAGAAATGATAAGCAGGTGAATTTCAGAAAAACCTGGAAAGACTTGGATCAACTGATGCTGAATGAAATGAACAGAACCAGAAGAACATTTTACACAGTAACAGTAACATTGTGCCATGACTAACTTGGACAGACTTATCTCTGCTTAGTTATACAGGGATCTAAAACAACTCCAATGACTCATGATGGAAAATGCTATCCACATCCAGAAAAAGAACTATGCAGATCTAAATGCAGATCAAAGTATACTATTTGCTTTCTCTCTTTTCTTCTTTATAACATGGCTAACATGGAAATATGTTTAATATGAGTATGAGTGTGTGTGTGTGTGTGTGTGTGTGTGTGTGTGTGTGTGTGTGTGTAGAGCCTGTATCAACTTGTATGCCACATGTGGGTGGCGGGAGGGGAAGGATGGGAAGAAAATTTGGAACTCAAAATCTCATGGAAGAGAACAGGAAAAACTCAAAATAAATAAATAACCAAATAAATGAACAAACAAATAAAGAATGAATGAGTGAATGAACGAACAAATGAATAAATAAACAGAAATGCACAATCTGTGACCGAGGGTGGTTCAGCAAAACATTCACCAGTTGAGTACGACAGGATATGGTGACTTGGGCAGGTAGGTGGCACAGCAGAAAGATGACTACGACTGGAGTCACATCTGAATTAAAATCCAACCTTAGACATTAATAGCTGTATATCTTCAAGCAAATCACTTATCCTGACTGCCCAAGTTTCCTCAACTGTAAAACTGGGATAATCATAGCACCTACACATTCTAAGACTGTTGTAGGGATCAAACGAGATAATATTTGTAAATGCTTAGCATAGTGCCTGGCACTTAGTAGGCACCATGTAAATGTCACTGTTTTTATTGTTATTTTTATTACGTTTTATTGCAAAATTCCAAGTCAACTAGGTGCTCTCTATCAACCTTCTTCCTCAACCGTGGGTTATCAAGGGTCAGCCATTTTTAATCTGTCATTTCCAGTGCAAAGATCATTTTCCTTGGCAGATAACACAAAAACAAAATGATAATTAAGCAGGTCTGCCTTCTCTGTTTTGAGCTACCATACCATCTGTCTATTAAGCAGTCTTATATTTTCTTTAATTCTATTCTTTCCCACAAGGTAGTTGTCAAGGGTGGGAAGAAAAGGGAAAAAAAACAAAGCTATTTTTGTTTTTAAACTTCCTTATGTGTCCTAACTAAGTTCAGTCCATGTGAGTTTTATAACTTCTCCCACTTCTGTCTTCTGTCCTTACTTAATTCTTCTGTACATGTAATTTTGCATTGAATATTGCACTTTGTGACTTCAGAATTTCATTCCTGATGGTTTCTCATCCTTCTTATGCTGACCATCACAAAATTAGCTATCATTCACTAGAGCCTTTGAAATATGCTCTTCCCTAATCTAGGGTGCATATCCAATTATGCTCAGTTTTCCTTTCCTCTATCATACACCCTTCCCCAAGGTCTCCAGCATGCCTACTTCAGCTCTAACATCTGTCACACTGCTTCAGAAATATCTTAACCAAATCTTCCACTGGTCTCTTTCAGATGCTAGCATTTATATTCATATTCACACTCATATTTCTAGAGCATTTACCAACATCATTGTAATATTCTATATCAGAAATGGAATTAATTTTTCAAATTTCAAATTAATTTTTCAAATGTACTAGGCAATAAAAGATTTATTAAATGGAATCTTACATTTGTTAACTAGAAATTGTTGGTTCAACTGCAAAAGAGACAGTTAATTATAAAAGAATTACAAATAATATTTATTTCTGCATTTCTGGCTTGTTTTACAAAGGTCAATAGTAGCTGCTTAATTTGGACTAAAAATGTAAAAATGGAGAAAATCTAAATGATATATAAAGTTCTCTTTTAAAATAGAAAAACTTTCCCAGCAATTAGTTAAAAATATGAAGTGTAAAGAAAAGCTGTCCAAAATGACCCAGCTAAAACGAAAGAGTGCATGATTAATTTAGTAGATATTACTCAAACTACATTTATGATGAACTGTATTATAGAAAGGCAGATCTATAATAGTTTACCTTCAAATTCCACATGAGTTTTCTGCAAAAAATACAAACTGTTAAATTTACAATGTAATTAAAGTGAAAATTCAATTCTATCTAGTGATTTTGCCTTTACAGAAATCAGCAATGATCCATCTATGATTGAAAGTTTCTTCCCCATTAAAATAAGTCTTTATCATTCAAACTGAATAAAAATTAGATTAAATCAACATTTCCCAAAAACGTATTAACAGAATTCCTATGTGCTGTATGCAATGAATAGGATTAGTGTGAGATGATATCAACAAAAGTTCTGTTTTCCAATCTAAATGTTGAATATGAAATATGTATCAAAATATTATATCCAAATTTGCAGTATGAAAACAAGCGCCACAGATATTATGTCCCTAATATTTGTGGTGGATCCAGTCAGCAAAGCTGTTTAGCTTTTACTAGAAGTGGTAAACAGGATTTAGGTATGAATAGAAAAATTAGATATTTTAAGAAATTCAGTGTTTGAATTTGACATGGCATTTGTGGTAAAATGAACAAAGGCAAGAGTATCAAATTCAAGAAATATTCTAATTTCATTGTCTTTGTCAACCATAGCGTTGAGACTAAAAAGAATATGAGACTCCATCATGGGTAATATACTGAAAGATGAAGAACCTAACGGTTACAGTGATGATAGGAAAAAATAATTTGAGAAAAAAAGAACAGGAAGGCATGATAAGCAAAGGCATTTCAGAAGTCTTTTTATCTTGGAGCTAGAGGTGCTGAAATAAAAAGTATCCTGGTTGAGGTAAAGTAAAGATGAACTAAGTCAGTCTCCAATGAAAATGGCCAAGATACTAATTATCTCCTTTTTAATTCAAAAAAAAAATCAAAACAAATCTGAAACTACATTTATAGTTAGTGGTTTGAATGGAGAGAAGACATTTATTTGAGAGTCATATCCCAAATATGGAATTTTACAATTTGGTGTTAAAGATTTAAAGTTGGCCTGGACAGATCCTCTAAATATTCACTCTAATCAGCAAATGTCAATGAAACCAAATACATCTAATACAATTACTACATTATAAATAACCATAAATTATTATTGCTGATCAAACCAGCATTTTCTTAAAAAGAGTTTGGTATTGCCTCAGTAAATCATATTCTGCCTGGAGCTATGTAGCTTACCTCAAATTATTTCAGAATCATCTAAAATGACTCATTTTTCCATTAAAATGATGAATGAGCTAAATGAGGTATGTAATAAATACAGCAGGTTTGTAAACAGATTCCTTCTCTCTGGAGGGTGGAGGCCTTAACTCACTTGGTAATTCTGTCCAATGATATTTTCAAGAGAAGTCATCCTGAAAATATACTTAGTCAAGAAAAGAACTTAGCAAACGTATTAACAGAATTCCTATGTGCTGTATGCAATGAATAAGAACTTAGCATTTTCTGAAGAAAATGCAGAAAAGATTCAGTAAATAAAACAGTATTAAGATACATAAAAATTAAAGTTCAAAAAAGGGTAAACTTCAGAAAGAACAACAGGCAATATGAAAAAAGAACATAATTCAGTGTTATTCAGAGGATTATGTTTAAGCAACTAAACAAAGACACAGCCAAAACAAAACAAACCCAGTCCTATGTCATATGTAACTGTATCTGGTTAATTACATTCACTATTGTTCCAAAATCGAATGCCCAGTAATCAAGAAAGAAGCAATGTATGTCTCAAGTGAAACCTTGTAGGATAAACATCGCTGCTGATCAATTTACTATTGAATTCAGAGAAACCCCATGCCTACATTCACAATGAAAAACATATCATAAAAAAGGATATAAAAAGACAACTGCCAGACTTCAGTTTTCTACTAAGACAACATGAAAATCTTACTGGAAAAGCATAGGTGCTGCAATCATAAATACAAGATATTGTGCGATATATTTATCTTTGGTTTCTACAGAATGATGCTTCTGATAAAGGGAAAGCAAGGAAATAAGTATTTTTACATAGTATCTACCATGTGCTGGGTTAAGCACTTTTACAAATGCTATTTCATTTGATTCTCATGTTAACAGTCCAAGATAAGTGCTATCATTATCTCCATTTTACAATGGAGGAAACTGAGCAGAAAGTGATCTGTTTAGAGTCGCAGAGCTATATATTAAGTGTCTAAGGCTAGATCTGAACTTGGTTCTTCTTGACTCCAAGTTGACAACTCGCTCTATTGCATCACCAACTGCCTCTGATGACTATGGTGAATTTTTAATTTGTTACAGGTTAGAACAAACAGAGAACAATATTTCTTAGCTCCTTCAGAAGGAAGTCATTCAAAAAAAAATTTTTAAGGTCTTAAGGATGACTCATCCCAGGAGATGAAGCAAATATGTTAACAATAAAATCAGATCATCATATAAGTGCTGGGTACTATGTTAAACACTTTTAAATATACTTATCCCTTTGTAATTTGAATATCTATGCATTTTAATTCAGTGCTCTGCATACCAAACCCTGATCCCTATAATGAACCAAGTGACAGGATGTCAATGAACTATTTATGGCAGAGTTATCACATATAAAAAACATTCAACAAGACTTGGCATAAGTCAATTGGATTAGCTGTAACTTTGGGATTAATTTTTTTAAGTGTATAGGAATGACAAGACAAGAAGAAATGAATTTTGAAACAAGAAAATAAAGATTTCTTTGGCAGAAATTTTGCTGCTGAAAGCTTATGAAGTCACACCTGAAAACATCTGTCACTTTATATAGAGAAGTATTCTTAAAAGGTTTATGTAAATATAATCTTTACAAATCAAGTAATATTTAATCCTCTTATGGAACTTACTATTTAAAGAAATTATCCTGTGAATATCTCCTTTAAAGTAATCACTATTTAGACTTTTGTATGATTTTGGACTTCCATACAAGTTCCCATAAAGTGAATTACATCTGAAACAAAGTTATATTAAAAATGGCCCTAATGTTAGGAAAACATTCTTCCAATCTCCTGACCTGTCAGTGGATCCAAAATCCCATAATGCCCTCCCTTCCAGTGGTATAAACTGTCATCCATCCACAACCATTCTATGGGATTCTGTGCTCAGAATTTGTGCCTCTGACAGAAAGGACGAAAAAGTCTTCGGGAGAAGAAACTGGGAGGTAAGCATTGTCTTTACTGATATTTAGTTAAAGTAGCTTAAAATCAGGTATTAACAATGGCACTTTCCTACTGAGGATAATAAAAATATGGAAAAGTCAAACAGTATTGCTGTATTAAACATTAAATAAATGTAGAATTTGGAATTCCTTGGCTTCACCCAAGACCCAAGCTAGAAATTCACCTTCTATACAAAATCGTTCCCAATCCCTCTTAATTCCAGTGCCTTCACACTATTAATGATTTCTTGTTTATCCTGTATAGAGTTTGTTTGTTCATATTCGTTTGCTTGCTGTCTCCCCTATCAGATTTTGTGCTTCCCAAGGACTGGAACTGTTGTTTTGGATTGTTTTGGGGTTTTTGCCTTTCTCTGTATCCCTACTCCTTAGCACAGTGTCTGGCACATAGTTGGTACTCAACAGATACTTACTAAGTGAAAACAATTTTATCACCACAATAACATATTTATCTACTTCATCAGGACCAAATACTTAGTATTTGCTTTGAATACTATAGGGTCAGGATTGAGGACCAGAAAAAAAAATAGTGACAAGTATAGTCTTTGCCCAAGGAAAAGTGCGTAACTGAGATGTTGTTCATTACTAGAGAATAAAGGGGACATGACAGAAAGGATATCACAGCTGTTGTCAAATATGTGAAGGACTATTATGTCAAAGCTGGATGAACCTTCTGCTTGCCCCAAGAGATAGAACTAAAATTGATGCATGTGAGCGACATTGAAGGACATGCCTACTCTATATTGGAAAAAACTTCCAAATAATTAGAACATTTCAAAAATGAATGATGATAAAGGAGGTGACCAGTTTCCAATCACTCTAAGCAAAGAATAGATGATCAATTATCTTAACATATGGGGAGATTCATACTTAAAGGAAAAACTATTTTGACCACATGACTTTTGTCGTATTTCCCAATATTAAGATTCTACCACAGGGACTTTCCAACACTACAAAGGCAAAAAGTAATAGTAAGTAGTCAAAAATATGAATAATTCTAAGGAAATGCGAATGATCAATTACATGAAAAAACTCTCCAAATCAATAATAATAATAATAATAAGAGCAGCTAGCACTTAGATAGCATGATAAATTTTGAAAAGTATTTTGTATATGTTATCTCATTATACTTCATAATAGCCAAATGAGAAAGGTGTTCTTATCTCCATTTGCCACACTTTGGAACCTGAGACTTTAACAGGGTAAGTGATCTGCCAAGTGATCATTCGCACATGGCTAGCAAGTGTCAGTGGCATGACTTGAATTGACTGAATCCTGATTCCCACATTCTATCCATTGTGCCATCTAACTTCCCCAATAAGATAAAATGGACATTAGAATGAGTCTAGGGTTTTATCTCATATGCATTAACTTGGCAAAAACTATTTCAAATGGTCAGTGTTGGAGGAGCTCTGAGAAACCAGACTTGCTCACTATCACTACACTGTTGATAGAACTGTTGAGTTGGTCCAACAAGTCTGAAATCCCATAAATGGTCCCATATTTCCTACGGAGAAAAAAAGGAACAAGAAAGGCACCAAATATATAAAAATCTACATAAAAGATTAATGTTGCTGCCATTTTACAAGTCAGGAAATTGAAGGGCAAAGACATGAAAGGACTTGCCCAAGACCACACAGCTGTTGGTTGTTACTGATAATGAAAGTAAAATCAGCTTTCAGCTCCAAATCTGGGACTCTTTTCACTCTACCATAATGCCTTGGCAGAAGAAAAGAATAGAATAGGGGACAGGAAGTTGAGTCCATCTACACTACTCAGCAGTCCCATCCCTTCTTTGGCATAAGACAGAATAAAAAGCCTATTGTCATCACCTTAACATTTATCACAAGACTCACTGTGTTTTAGGCCTGAACCTATGATTATAAGACCAAGCAATTTCTTTTGTATATGACTTGATTACCTCCCTTTGCCCACATTATCTGAGTGTGGATTTTTTTTAACTTCCTAATAGGTCAATGAATTCCCTGTGCAGTTAAATTTTCTTCCTCAGTGGAATCATTTCTGCCTGTGCCTTACAGTTTAGTTGCTGATTGCCTATAATGCTTTTAATTAACTTTCCTTGTAGAATTTCAAGCCCCAGGATCCTACTTATCCTCTCTCTGAACTCTTCAAATAAATCTGCTCCCTAAAGTCTTGCTATGGACATCACACGATGCCCAGTGTCCCCTTTCCTTACGTATCTCAACACAGAAAGGTCATTTCCATCCAGAATTCCAGTCATTTCACTTCACCCATCACTTTTTCCTTTTTGTTCAGTCACATGCAGAATACCAGTTCCCTTACACTCTACAAGATCATCAAGGTTAGAAAAGGATCTGTCAAGCGCTCTAATAACGGAGCCCTCCAACAACAGACAAAAAATTCAGAATATTCCAAAATATTGAGAATAACAATAACTAAGACTTATTCAGTGCTGACTACATATGAGACATTACAGTGAGCTCTTGACGCTGACTATTCCATTTACCCACAACAACTCGTGGGCGTAAGTGCTAGTATTCTCATTTTACACAAGAGGGAACTCACACCACCAGTAAGCATCTAAGGCTACATCTGAACTCAGCTCTTCCTGATTGCAGGCCTTGTACTCTGTCCACTGATTGACCTAGCTGCCTTATTATTAGTAATTTGGAGAATCTGTGTCCCCTTTGCAGGAAATTCAAAAAAATTCCAAAGAGAGAAATAGTTTCCATAATGCCACAGATTGAGCAAATTTGCAGCAACTACACAAAAAATGATCTAGAGATCACCTAAGGATATTGTTTAAGTTGCTTGCTGATTTTTCTACCACAGGTAATTCTGAATAAAGTGCCTCTGAACTGTTCAGGTTCTAAAAACATTCAATTAGTTTTCACAAGAAAGAGAAACTGGGAATATAAAGACAATAGTTTAAACTATAACTTCACTTGACCAGAAGATAAATTCATAGTCAAATATATAGCAGAGATTAGGAAAATTCCTATTATTTAAATTACAACAACCTAGTGCCTTTCAGTAAAGTAACAGCATGATCAAGCACTTGAAGATTAACATCTGAGATAATGTGAAAAGAAATGTCAAAGTAACTGTTCTTATAAGCTTACTGATTCTGACCCTTTCCGTTATTCTGCATTATCAGCAGCAGTTAATACAAGTCCATAAGAAGTGTGCTTTTAATAGTAATTTTGACTTAACAGTTTCAGGGATGTAAATTATCAGCACGTTTCCTCATTAAAACAAACTTTCTTCTCTTTGATGCAATTCCCACTCAAAACTTTCCATGGTAGGCAAGGCTGATTAAAATACTGTAGTGACAACTATAAACAGAAAGTGACAGAGAAGGCAGAAGCTAAAAATTTTCCAGCTCTGGATTAACAGCTTCTTCAGCTGAGAAAATTACGATCAAAGGGAAGTTCTTGTGTTAATCTAGCTTCTGAACCAGGAAAGCCAGAAAAACAGTAACCTTGCCCTTTGGAGAGCTCTAATGAGGACAGCTGCCAGCTGTAGAAAGGGAAGCCTGGACACACATCGAACAGCACAGCAATCCAAATGTCAACAGCTAGTGGGTGGAAGAAGAGATTTTAAAAATCAGTTTTATTTCAGAAAACCAACATCATCACAGAAATTTTTATATAAACTACTGAAAGACAGCTTTCTAATTACGTAAAATGTGTGAAACCCAACCTTTACTTACTGGCTGGCTAAAAATGTGGATATCGTAATAGAGAGGCACATGTAGTGATTGGTAATGTACTAAAAAAGG
The DNA here is from genome assembly GCA_023548195.1 of Bettongia penicillata ogilbyi. Lineage (NCBI taxonomy): Eukaryota > Metazoa > Chordata > Mammalia > Diprotodontia > Potoroidae > Bettongia > Bettongia penicillata. The sequence continues at coordinate 5,854,581 of JAJHZJ010000570.1, forward strand.
GGAAAAACATTCTTCTTACCCCAGCACAAGAATTAAACAGTGGGCTGTTGGACAACCTTCAGAGTAATGTTTATCCTTTTATGAATTGACCATATTACTGGGAAATCCTTGCCTACACCCAAGGATTTCAGAGTGGTTCTAAATTATTCCAAGAGTCAAAAGAATATAAAAGATCTACAAGTGTCCAATGAGTTTGACCATCTTGAGAATTCCATAATATCAACTAAAAATTTCTTAAGGGGAATGTTGCATCTCCATACAACACCCCCACAGAATTTTGGGAACATCCTGAATCAAGAATGAAACCCAAAAAAGGACTTTAATCACAAATAAAAAATTAAATTTCATTTCTTAACCAATATGGAATACTTCTCTGCTCTAAACTGATTCAAGTTTATAAGAATAAGATTCACTCTCCAAAACTTAAATAATCCAAGGATATGAACAGTCAGTTTTAGAGAAAGAAATCCAAACTATCAATATTTACATGGAAAAATGGTCTATATTATAATTATGTATAATCAAACTTAGAGGGTTGAAATCTATCACAATAATGATCAATCAAAAGGGATTTATTAAAAATTCACTTTATGGTAAGCACCATGTTTCATAAAGGGGTTATCAAGATAAAAATCAGTCTCTACCTAAAGGGCCTCCTTACAAGGAGGGAGAGCCTGCTCATATCTAAGTATACTCAAAATAAACCCACAGTCATTTTTTGTTAGGGGGAACATTAACAGCTAGAGTATAGCAAAAAAGACCACATGAAGGAAGAAAAAAAGCCTCCGTCATGATCTTCCAAATATTTTAATATTCATCCCAATTGGTCAAGCAAAACTAATTCTCATATTGGCCTTGTTCCAAAAGTATGTTTCAATGTGTAGCCTAATTTCATCACCTTTTTCCCAGGGTTGCATAGCATTTTTCATCTTGACTTCTCTGACAGACCTGATTATCGAATTGGACAGAGCTCTGAAGTCTTTCATAGCTGTTCGTTTATATAAACTGTCCTGGTTCTGCTCCCTGCACTCATCAGTTCATAAACATCTTCACAGGTTTCTCTAAAATCATCCCCTTCACCATTTCTTCTTTGTTCTTAAAAATTTTAATTCTTTTATGTAGAACGACTATAGTGAAAATGTATTTAATAGGAATATATGTATAGAACCTATATAACATTGTATGCTGTCTTGGGGAGGGCCGGAGGAGGGAGGGGAAAAAAATCTAAGTTATATGGTAGTGATTGTAGAACACTGAAAATAATAAAATTAATATAAAAAAGAGTATTTAACTCCAAATGATTAAATTATATGGTTGCTTTCCAATTATCTGTTCTGGAATTTGATTTCTTAAATGTGAGTCTACCTAATTGTGTAAGAATATATTTTTAGTGACTTGTAGAGATGATTGATCCTTTTCTTAAGTCAAGTATATTTTCATTTCATATTAGTAAATTGGGACTCTGATTTATGAATCAGTCTCTTAAGAGTTATATTAGTGTCATTCAGTCAGTTTTGACAGTCTGCTCACTCTTAATTGAACTGAGTCCATAAGTTTAAGGTCCTCTGATGCTGGAAGGATGAAATGTCACCAAAATATGTCTAGAGAGAATGCCATACCATTATATCACAGGAGTACATTACTTATAGGTTGGCAAGACTCTGAAACTGTGAAGGTATGTTGTGAACTGACACACTGTAGAGTAGCTGAGAAAAATTATTCATCTAACCTACCTATAAAATTATGAATTGGAGAAATTATATAACAAACCAAAACATAACACAAAAGAAAATGATCTGCTACATTCTGCGTTTGAATTCCATAGTTCTTTCTCTGGACAAGGAAGGCATTTTGCCTTAAAAGACCACTGGGAATTTTTTTAAGCCCTTGCATTACAATGAAGTTCCAAGTCTACCAGAAAAAACTCTTGCCCACTGTGGTCGTTGCTGTGCACAAAGTTCTCCTGGCTCTGCTCCGTTCACTCAGCATCAGATCATATAAGTCTTTCCAGGCCTCTCTGAAGTCTTCCTGTTCATCATCCCTTATAGCACAATAGTATGCCATTACATTCATATACCATAATTTATTCAGCCATTCCCCAATTGATGGGCATCCCCTTGATTTCCAGCTTTTGGCCACCACAAAGAGTACTGCAATAAATATTTTTGTACATGTGGGACCCTTTCCCATTTTTATGATCTCGTCAGGATACAGTCCTAGAAGTGATGTTGCGGGGTCAAAGGGTATGCATATTTTTGTAGCCTTTTGGGCATAATTCTAAATTGCCCTCCAGAATGGTTGATGAGCTCACAGCTCCACCAACAATGAATTAGCATTCCAAGTCTCCCACATCCTCTCCAACATTTATCATCTTCCTGTTCTGTCATGTTAGCCAATCTGATAGGTGTGATGTGGTACCTCAGAGTTGTTTTGATTTGCATCTCTCTAATCAATAGTGATTTAAAGCATTTTTTCATATGACTATAGATATGTTAATTTCTTCCTCTGAAAACTGCCTGTTTATATTGACTTGTAACGTACATTTGACTCAGTTCTCTATATATTCTAGAAATGAGACCTTTATCACAGACACTAGCTGCAAAAATTCTTTCCCAGTTTTCTGCATCCCTCTGAATCTTTGTTGCACTAGGTTTGGTTGTGCAAAAACTTTTCAGTTTAATGTAATCAAAATTATCCATCTTGTACTTCATAATGCTTTCTATCTCTGCTTTAGTCAAAAATTCTTCCTTCTACATAAATCTGATAAATACCCTATTCTGTGCTCCACCAACTTGCCCACAGTATCAATTCTTACACCTAGACTGTGTACCCATTTGGACTTTATTCTTGTGTACAATGTCAGGTGCTGGTTTATGCCTAGTTTCCTCTACACTGTTATCCAGTCTTCCCAGCAATTTTGTTAAATAGTGAGTTCTTATCCCAGAAGTTGGGGTTCTTGGGTTTATCAAAGAGTAGATTGCTATATTTGTTGGAATTAGATACTCTTGAAGAAAATTTCTGCCAAGCTACTATACTAAATGGTCCCTTATCCCTATAGAACAGAGGTTTTTAACTGGGGTCTGTGACCTTGGGTTTTTAAAAAATACGTATTTTGATAACTATTTGTATTCCAATATAATTGGTTTCTATTTTATTCCTACGTATTTCGTTTAGAAGGGTCCATGACCTTCACCAGACTGCAAAAGGAATTCACAAAACAATTAAGAACCTTTGCTCTACAGATGTTTTTGTCTAAAAAATAGACCTAGGTCTTCTCCATCATAGCATCTCTTGCAGAATCAATAGTTCAAAAACCAATAAAAAAAATCTTTTAACATGACAACCTCTGAACAGTGCTAAACAAACACTGAAAAATTCTTCTCCACATCTTTTTTTCATTCTGCAAAATGAAACACCTTTCAATTTTCAACTTCATTCCATAGATTTTGGGATGTGTAACAATATCCAAATTCATGGTTCATTTACTATTATAAAGAACAAGTCATTTCTAGTTTTCTGATATTTAAGAAGGTATTTTTACATACATTATGTTTAATTAATTTCAATGGTGGCTCTTTTTGAACTCAAAAGTTTGTTGTATTTCCTTACTCCTTACTCATAGATGTAGGGTCCCCCTTGCTTTCTGACCTCTACCTCTGTCAATTGTGTGTATTCTGTAATGGCTTTGATTGTTCCTAGCTTTACTTTCCTATCTTACTTGACTGGAACCCACTCTAACTCAATAAACATAATCTACCAGCTACTTTCTTCTACAACTCAATCTTATCCTCACCAATTACCTCCCTCCCCTTCCCCTCCCCCTGAAAAAATAAATCCTAAAATCTAGTTTCCATTATCATTTTAAATCTATATCTTTGCATATCTATGGTTATTTTGGACTGAATGAGTTGCTATGTAGAAGTGAATGTATATCTTCAAGGCTTCTTCTGAGATAAGTAGTACATAATCTCTGCTGGAAGAGATACAAAGGCACACATAGGGCGTAAAAGAACACTCTGAAGATATTTTAAACTATTGTATTAAAGAGGAGGCAAGTTCTCTTCCTACAAAAAAAAAATGGCTTACAAATTCTTTGGCACATTTCCCATATGTGAAAGGTCAAAACAAATTTAGCATCATTTTTTCCTCTTCCAAAAGAAATGACTACCGGTTTATAGCTATTGACTCTCCTTAGAGTGAAGTTCATTCTCACAAAAAGCAGAGAGGGGTAGTAATCAAGTCTTCCAGAACAATAAATGACTCAAGTGTTAAATAAAAGATATCTTCAGAAAAAATACTAGTATTCCATATGGTAAGCCAATAGACAAATTATCAGGTGGAGATAACTCACTTATCTTCCTGTTTCACTAACATAGTCAAATAGTTTTAGAATACATTAAGGATTGTAAGTGTTATTCAACAAATAGCTGGGACATTATACTGGGTCTTCGTGCTTTTTTTTTAATTTTATGGTTTAATGCTTATTTACTTTAGTTTTCAACATTTATTTCCACAAAATTTTGAGCTCCAAATTTCCTCACCATCTCTCCCCTCCCCCCATAACAAAATACCGTGTATTCTGATTACCCCTTCCCCTAATCGGCCCTCCTTTCTATCACATCCCTCCCTTCCCTTCTCCCCATCTTCTCTCTTTTCCTGTAGGGGAAGATAGACTTCTATACCCCATTAGCTGTATTTCTTATTTCCCAGTTGTATGCAAAAACAATTCTCAACATTTGTTTCTAAGACTATGAGTTCCAATATCTCTCCCTTCCTCCTTCCCCACCCATCCCCACTGAGAAGGCAAGCAATTCAATATAGGTTATGTATATGTAGTTTTGCAAAAGACTTCAAAAGACTTTCATAATAGTCATGTTGTGTAAGACTAACTATATTTTCCTCCATCCTATCCTGTCTCCCATTTACTCTATTCTCTCTTTTGATCTTGTCCCTCCCCAAAAGTGTTTACTTGTAATTACTCCATCCTCCCATTTGTATCCCTTCTATCATCCCCCCATTCCACTTCTCCCCTTCTCCCCTACATTCCTGTAGTGTAAGATAGATTTTCATACCAAATTGAGTAAGCATGTTATTCCTTCCTTAAGCCAAATGTGATGAGAGTAAGCTTCACTTTTTCCCTCTCACCTCACTCCTTTTTTCCTCCATTGAAATGGCTTTTTCTTGCCTCTTTTATGAGAGATAATTTGCCCCACTCCATTTCTCCCTTTCTCCTCCCAATATATTCTTCTCACCCCTTAATTTTATTTTTTTTAGATATCATCCCTTCCTATTCAACTTATCCTGAGCTCTCTGTCTATAAATGTGTCTGGGGGGGGGGGGGGGGGGTGTTAATCCCTCCAACTACCCAAATACTGAGAGAAGTTTCAAGAGTTACAAATATTGTCTTTCCATGTAGAAATGTAAACAGTTCACCTTTAGTAAGTCCCTTACGATTTCTCTTTCCTGTTTACCTTTTCATGCTTCTCTTGATTCTTGTGTTTGAAATTCACATTTTCTATTCAGCTCTGGTCTTTTCATTGAGAAGGCTTGAAAGTCCTCTATATTTTTGAATAACCATTTTTTCCCTTGAAGTGTTACAATGAGTTTTACTGGGTAGGTTTTTCTTGGTTTTAATCCCAGCTCCTTTGACTTCTGGAATATCCTATTCCAAGACCTTCAATCCCTTGATGCAGAAGCTGCCAGATCCTATGTTATCCTGATCATATTTCCACAATACTCTAATTGTTTCTTTCTAGCTGCTTGTAATATTTTCTCCTTGACCTGGGAACTCTGAAATTTGGTCACAATATTCCTAGGAGTTTTTCTTTTTGGGTCTCTTTCAGGAGGTGATTGGTGGATTCTTTCAATATTTATTTTGCCCTCTGGTTCTTGAATATGAGGGCAGTTTTCCTGGATAATTTCATGAAAGATGATGTCTAGGCTCTTTCTTTGATCATGGCTTTCAGGCAGTCCCATAATTTTTAAATTGTCTCTCCTGGATCTATTTTCCAGTTCAGTTGTTTTTCCAATGAGAAATTTCACATTATCCTCTATTTTTTCATTCTTTTGGTTTGTTTTGTAATTTCTTGGTTTATCATAAAGTCATTAGCTTCCCTCAGCTTCATTCTCATTTTTAAAGAACTATTTTCTTCAGTGAGTTTTTGAACCTGCTTTTCCATTTGGCTAATTATGCTTTTTAAAGCCTTCTTCTCCTCATTGGCTTTTTGGACCTCTTTTTCCAAATTGAATTAGCATATTTTAAAGGTGTTATTTTCTTCAGGAGGGTCTCCAAAAACAGAGGCTGATGCTGCAGTGGCTGCAGTAGCTGCTGCTAGCAGTCCAGACCGTGTTCCCTTCTCCTAGGTGAAAGAGCTTTGTCGCTGACCTTTGAAGTTGTCTTTGGCATTTGTGGGCTGAGCAATCTGGGAACTGCTACTGCAGGTGGCTCTCTGAAGCCTGTTCTGGGTCCTGTCTCTGTCCCACCATGCAGTCCACACTGGGCTGCACTTCACTCCATGCCTCCATAGACCTTTCCTGTTGGTCATCCAGACTGTCTTGGGCTGGAAATCTGTTTCATTGTCATTTTGTGGCTTCTGCTGCTCTAGAATTTGTTTAGTCATTTTTTACAAGTATTTTATGGGCTATGGGGGAGAACTTTTACGAGTCCATCTTTCTACTTCACTACCTTCCCTTTTCTCTCCATCATTCTTTTTTCTGTAGGGGTAGCAATATAAAAGAAAGCACTAGATAGATATGTTAACATCTTTATTATATTATCATTTAGGAAGAACTGTGATCTTATTGAAGTATGATCAGATAGGACTTTTCCTAGTTTTTAAAAAAAAAACATTTTAAGTCATTCAAAACAAAATGAAATATTCACAACACTTTGAGAAAAGATTTGACAATGCAAATGTTAAGTAGAAGTTCATTTTGGGTAAGCAAAAGAACAAAACAATGAAAGCTTTAACAAGATGGGTTATTTTTTAGGTCTGTGAGACTCAAGAGAAAAAGTTGTTTTCCACTCCACTGGAGGTATTTTTATTTGACTGAGCTTAAGTAAAATCCAAAAATTTTAATAGTGCTAAATGATCCTAGTTAAATAGTTCTCTGAATATGGACAGGTACCTTTAACTATTAAACAGTATGCACAAGGAGAAATAAGGAGCACGGATTATAAATTTTTTCATCAATTTAGAAATATTTTTCACAATGCTTTCCTTCACCTCTATCTTTTCTTTCCTATGATAAAAGTAAAAAAAACATATTTACAGCTAATCTCTTAGGGCCCACCTGATCTGTTCTTTGTTCTTCTTCTCCCAAGTTCAGAAGTGATTTACCAAACTCACTGACTGATGCTTATGCTAGTGGGAAATGACAACAGACAGACAGAGACACAAAGCAAACTGTTGGCCACCAATTTTAAGCAGAAAAAAAGCCAGTCAGAGAAAACAACAAACATACTTATTTTAGGTAAGGTGAGATGCTTATGGCATTCGGCCTAATGCAAAAATAGCTTAACAGTTCTAACATGGAGATTAAATAATTTGTTTAATCACAAAAATTTAGTTATAAGACATGAAAATGAGAAAAATAACTGGAAAAAATAAACATTAAAATTTTTGAAAGCTGGCAAATTTACAGAAAATCTACAAAACTCACCAAATGTTTCACCTTAGACTTTTCCTCTTCACTTGATGCTCTCTCTCGAAGAATGGCTCTAGTTAACTGCTCATTGGTGACAGCCCTCTCTCTTTCCAGAAGTTTGTTGATATCTTGGATTTTTCCATGTTTTACTCTACAAAGCAAGAAAGGGCATAAGGTAAAAAATAATTTTTTCTTTATTCAATGTTAACCTTAACAGTTGGTAAATCAGAATTTAAGCATCTAAATTACTAACTCCTATCCTCTTTAGTAATGGTAACCATGACGATAATACTGAAAGTCACCAAATAAAACAGTATAGGTATAAATGTCAACAAGATTAAAAGCAATACTAATTAGATAAATTTCATATACTAATTCAACTAAAGTTGAATGACTTGCTGAAGTACTGAAATCAAACAAATATTAAATATTAACAGGAAAAGAGAATCATACAGGACTTTTAAGTTTCATGTACTCTAGCTTCCCTTTCTTTCCCACCACTAAAAGATGGTAATCCAGGCACTGCTTCCACTATCTCAGAAAGGAGAACATTGCAATAATGGAAGTGGGTCATTGTTAATTTTCCTTCCATAAGCTAAACCAAAATGTGTTCTACTTAGCAAAGTACATATAATAAATCTACCTACTGCAACATGACTGCCAGTCAATCATTTGAAAGAAATAATTATGTCCTAAGTCTTATACAAACTGAAAATTTCCACTGAATTACTTCAACCATTCCAGATCTGTACACCAGCATTCTTATCCACCTCTGAAAGCTTGCCACGTTACTTCCCTCAGAAAGCACAAAACCAAAAATATTCCACAAGTGACATGACCACAAAAAATATACACACTGGCCATGGATACTATACTTTTAACTTATGCCAAGTTTGTATCAACACTTCACCTACTGTTGGGTCTTAATGGTTTTGCAGTCAACAAAATCATAGTTACTTGAATCCATATATTTTTTCCCTCAAGTTATGAGGGCTGCCTAGGATCTATTCAAAAACTAAAACTCAAAAGCTACCTCCCCTACCCCAAATGAACTATTTTTGTTACACTCCCTTCCAATGCTATGCTAGGTTAATTTTTTTTTTAACTTAAAGGAGCTTTCTATGTATCACTCTTAAATTTCATATTACTAGCTCTATAATGTCAACAACTTTTTTAACTTCCATCCTTTAATAGGATGTATTATCTATACTTTCCAGTTTTGTATGATTTTCAGATTTGTTAGGTACCATCAAACTCATTTTTAAACAAATAACGTTGAACTGGAAAGGATCCAAGTGAGGGAATTGTGTGTCCAATCTTTGTCTTGTAAGAAAACTTTATTCAGTTATGGGAACTGTAAGCTGTGGTATACGAATGTAATAGAACACTGTTATGCCATGAGAAACAATGAACAGGAAGACTTCAGAGAGGCCTTGAAAGCCTTATATGAACTGATGCTCAGTGAAAGGAGCAGAATCAGGAAGACTTCGTACACAGCAATAACCACAGTGTGTGAGGAATTTTTTGGGCAGACTTAGACTTATTACTTCATTGCAATGCAAGGACTTAAAAAATTCCCAGTAGACTCTTGAGGCAAAACACCTTCCACATCCAGAGAAAGAATTATGGAATTGGACCACAGATAGAAGCAGACCATTTTCTTTTGTATTATGTTATGTTTTGTTTTCCTTTTATGGTTTCTCCCATCCATTTACTACTTCTACATATTTAATAGGAATGTACGTGTAGAACCTATGTAAGATTGTACACTGTCTCAGGGAAGGAGTGGGGAGGGAGGGGAAAAAATCTAAGATATATGGAAGTGATTGTCGAACACTGAAAATAAATAAAATAATTTAACTTAAAAAAAAAACCATCTACCTTCCTCACAAGTGGTCATCTAGATACTTTTAGTGAAGAGTCAGGTGTTTATTCTAGTCAGTTGTAACACTAAACTTACTCGTTACTTCAAAAAAAATTGTACTGCATGGTTTGAACCTATCCTTGCATGGCTGAATGTAAGCTGGACCACCTCAACCTTTCACTTAGAGACCCTTGACTAAGGACCTACAGTTAGATTTGCCAGAGTCTCATTCAGATCCAAAGACTGATGCAAGGAGTTTTCTCACAATTGTGCATGTCAAGCAACCTACACGTCTTATATGAAAACTGGCCTCATATTAGTCAATCAGTTACTGTTTCTTTGATTGAATGAAGACACCTGGTAGAGGGAACACTTCCTTTATTGATTTCATAGAACTGCACCAATTTGCTCTCCCCCTTTCAACTTGGAAAGCCCCTAATCTTTCCTCCAGTTATCCTGGTTTATATCCTGTTAATTGTTTTCTCTTAATGCATAAAAATCTGTCTCCCCCTATATCTGGGATCAAGTACCAAGCTGTGGAGGTCTAGTCCCAAGCTGTCATGTAATCAGCATGCACTGCTTAATGCATCAATATGATTGGAAGCTTGAACCTTTGTTTCCTATTATTTCAGATTTCACCTGTGACACAGGTTATCTAATGAGGCTCTAAGAAAATGCTATAAGAAGGATCTCTTTCAACTGTGTGGGAGGAAGGTGAGCAAGGAAAAATTCATGGTAGAAGTATCACCCAAGCTAGGCCCTCAAAAAAGGAATATTACATTAAAGAAAACTGAGAGCAGGGTTGAGGGAGAGAGAGTTCTCTCCTAGAATGTAATATTGTTGATTAAAAACACAGAGGTGTGAAGGAAATATAACAAGGAGGAGAAGAGACAACAAGGACATAAAGAGTACATGAAGGAAGGGGTTGTTAGGTGGCCCAGGGGAGACAGCACCAGCTCCAGAGTCAGAAGGACCTGAGCTCAAATGCTACCCCTCTCTAGGGGACCATGGGCACAAGTCACTGAAGCCCAAAATTGCCTCAAAAACAACAACAACAACAAAAGAGTACATGAAGGAGAAGAGCATAAAACTATTAAAAGCAAATTCTGGGTAAACATTTTAATTTTGTATTTGGGGCAACATATCACAATATATAGCAAATGGGTCCCAAACTCAAAAAAACTTAATCAAGTGCTGTTGACAGTGGATGTGTGACACTGGAAATCATCTAACTTTACAGGAGACAACTTCCTGAGAGCAGGGTTTGTCTTTTGCCTTCTTTAAATTACCTCAGGGCTTAGCACAGTGCTTGGCTTATAGAAGGCACTTGATTGTCTTCAAGTATCTGATATCCTCGTAATGTGACAAAAAAGATCAGATGACAGGTTGACCCCAGAGGGAAGAAATATAAAACACTAACCTCTCAAATACAAAGTAAACAAATGGAACTATTTTAAAAATATGAACAGACTGATTAATTTTTTAAACAAGAATAATTATGCCAATACAACTGAAATTCAACTATTTCCCAAGAAATCTTCAACTAATGCAACAGCATGACTATATCAATCCTACTAAGAATTCAATTCCATTTACTAAGCATTCAATGAATAAACATAAGTACTGCAAGAGTTTTAAAGATCTCCAATAGTTAATATGTATATTTTTGCTTTCTCTCTGTTGTAGAGGTCCTCAACCTAGGGTTCCTAAACTTGATTTTTTTATATTTTGATGTCTACAATTCAATACGATTTGATTTCCTCTGAAACTTTTGTGTATTTAAAAATACTATTTTGAGAGGGGAACCATCAACTTCATCAGACTGCCAAATGGGTCCATTAAAAAAAAGACTATCTGCTCAATGCTTTCTCTCTGCAATACTGAAATGTATTTAAGAAGTCATGGGAGAAATTACATCACAGTAGCATTTCATTTATCATCAAGCAATTAAGTATTCAAAATAGTGAATTTCCCATGAAATTATGATTTCACCAATCAAGTAAGAAAACATACATTTTAAAATGTTTGTGGAAATATTTGTGAAATATAAACTTCAATGAATTCTTAAACAAAAGTGACTAAATTTATCTTCTACTGCTGAATCAAGGTCATTGTTGTACTGTACTATATTTGAATACACAAAACAACTGATACTGCTTTTATTTTTTTTTTCTGTGCACATTGCTACGTAGTTAACAAACTGAATGAACCCATCAAAGAATGAGGTCGAGAGGGGATTAACACCTAAAATATTTCCCCTTTCCTGAGTATGGTGGAACAATGAAAGATTGACGAGGCAACCTCTCCTCTATATATTCCAGTAAATATCTAAAAGAGGGCCAGAGTGAATAATGATGATCAAGAAATCTAAAGGGGAAAAAAAGAATAAGATTCTTCATCCAACACAAGAATGCACAAAAACCCAGCCAGAAGCCTGCAGGGAGTGAGAAGGTGGTTCTGGCAGGGAAGACGAGAAAAGGCACAGATAAAGAAGCCAGGAACCTGCCAGTGCTGTAGGTGAAAAAATCTCCCCGTCCATCTGAAGCCTGCAGCACTTCTTTTCTGGGGTCAGAGGGAAGCTCCAGACAGGTTGGAAGCCCCTAATTCTCCGATCTCAGACATGGCCCAACAACAGGCGGTACACTGCCACAAGTCTACCCCTTAGGACTCCAGGCATTCACATTCTGCTGACTTTCTCACCTCTGCTTCCTGGCTTCCTTGGATTCCTTCAAGTATCAGCTAAAATTCCACCTTATACAAGAACCTTCCTTAACACTGTAAATGACAGTGCCTTCCTCGATTATCTTCAATTTATTTTGTAAGTACCTGTTTTTCCATAGCTGTCTGCATGATGTCTCCCTCATAATACTCTAAGCTCCTGGAGATTGGACTATCTTTTGCCTCTGCTGGAGTTTGCAACACTTGAGACAACAGTAGGTCAAAATTAACACAGGTTCTTAGTAAATGTTCATCAAGTGACTAATGAAGGGAACTCAAAAACCTACCAATGTTCTGGGCAAAGACATACCAATGTAGGTGAAAGCCAAGGTCAAGTATCCCAGAAACTGAGGTTAGGACTAAACAGATCTGACCACCCTATGGAAGAGTATGTGAGATAGAAGAACCTGAACCTTGAACAAAGGCCCAAATAAGGAACTAAGGCTAAGCAAATGAGTAAAAGGAAAAAAACAGGAAAATATTATGAATCAAGAAACATCTAAGAGGCAAACTCAAGAAAACAATAACTGCACAAATACTAAATTAGAGCCTCAGAGAAGAAAATGGCTTTCACACAAGGGTTACAATAATACACTGAAGAAATAAAAAATGAATTACAAGGGAAATATGAGCTCTGAAGTAAAGAATTAGGAAATAAACTAGATTAGAACAGAACTTTACCTAAACAGCAAGTTCCCTAAAAAATATTAAGCAGCACATGGAAGCCAATCATCCCACAACAAATACTGCAACAAAATTTAAAAAAAAAAAAGATGAAAAATAGGATATTTACTATCCAAAACGACTGACCAAGACACTGGACAAGGAAAGATAATTTAATAATCACTGAATAATTTTTATTTATTTATTCAATTTATTATATTGTTTTTATAAATATGTTAAATATGTTATATGTTATATAACATATTTATATAACATATAACATATTTATATAACATATAACATATATAAATATGTTATATGTTAAATAAAATATATTTATTATATAAATCAATTATATATTATTCATATTTATTCAATTATTTATTCAATAATCATTGAATAATTCCCTGAAAACCATGACAAAGGTGGGGAGGGGTAGGCTGGATAGACTATTTAAAGAACTCATAAATGCAAAATGTTCAGGTCAACTGGAACAAAAGGGCAAAATGGGGGAGGGAGGAGAAAAGAGAAAAAAAAAATCTATCAATCACCTCCTGAAATAATATTCAAAATTAAAACTGGCAGGAACATTATAGACAAAGTTGAGGGCTTCAAGGTTAAAAAAAAAATACTGTAAGCAACTGGAAAGAAAAAGTTCAAATACCAACAAAGCAGAGACAGGATCACAATAAAACTGGACAAGACTTATTTATGGAAAAGAAGACATATTAGAATGATGTTCCAAAAAGTAAATGAAAAAAGTTTATAACCAAGAAAATTTTACTCTATAAAAATGAATGTGGTCCTTACAGGAAAAAAGGAAAATGATGCAATAAAAGATTTGAAAAGATTCATGACAATAAGATCAGAGCTTTATCCTCTGTTTGGCCCTTTTATAACCTAGACTCTCCTACCTTTCCAGTTTATCTAACACCTTCCTCCCCAACAAATACTCTTCAATCCAATAATAATGGTCTCTCCTGGCTGTTCCACTAACATGACATTGAATCAGTTGGCTCTGGGCATTTTCTCTGGCAGTGCTCCATGCCTGGAATGCTTTCCCTTTTGCCTCTGGTTCCTTTAAAAGTTCCAACTAAAATCAAAACTTCTCAAGAAGCCTTTTACAATCCCTCTTAATTCTAGCTCTTTCCCTCTTTTAATTAATTCCTATTTAGCCTCCATACAGCTTATTTTCTACATATTTGCTTGTTTCCTCCCCCCATTAGATTGAGAGCTACTTGAGGGCATGGGCTGGTTTCTTTACCTCTTTTTATATCCCTAGTATTTAGCATGGTGCCTGACTCATGGGGCTTAACAAACATTTAATAAATATCTGTTGACTGAGTGACAGCGGAGGAGAAACTCTAAAATACAAAGGCACCATACCAAAGTAGTTATTAAGAGAAATCAACAAGAGAAAAAGAGCAGGGCAATGAATTGAATGTACAACTTTTAAAAACCTGGAAAGGCAATGAATCAAAAAAAAGAAAACAAAAACAATCTAAGCAAAAAATAGAAGAAAAAATAAACTGACAAAATTAAGATTAAGAACTGGTTCCCTTTAATTAACAAAACTGATCATGATTTAAGAACAGAAAACCAAATTGCCAATGAAAATGGAATGACATTGGAAATCCAAAGAAAACTCATGCTAAAAAAAACAAAAGGCAAAAAAAGTTCATTTAAAAACTATCTCATTTAGTTATATAACAAAAGAACTGATAAATGAAATGGATTAACATTTACAAAGATAAAAATATACAGGTTAGCAGAAATAAAGAATTTAAATGACTCATTCTTAGAAAAAGAACTTGAACAAGCTTAAATTGAAAATGAAAGTAAAAAGAAAAATTCAAACCAAGAGTGAAAAACAAAACAAGTGAACCCTATTAAACACTGAAAGAATATTTAGTTCTAAAGTTATTAAGTCGTTTACAAAAATAGGGAACGAAACATTCTTCCAGAATGAAATCTCCTTTGGGACAAAAACATCTAAAATAGTGACTACACTTAACCATGTATATAACATTCTGTCCATGTCTCTGCCTGGTATCAGGAAGATACCTACAAAGACAAAGATGCACTTGATAACTAAATCAGGAAAAAAGAACAGAAAGAAAACTATGGACCAATATCCTTAATGAACACTGATACAAAAGCACTGAATAAAATATTAGCAAGGAAGCTATATCAATATAATAACAAGAGCACACAACATGATCAAGTTGGATTTTGAACAGAAACACAGGTAGGTGCAATATTGTCAAAACAACAAATATTATAAAAATTCCTATAAAATATAAAAATAAAAATTCAGATCATCCTAACTTCAAATCCAGGGTTATATCTACCCACAGTGCTACCCCTCTGTTGATTTATATACTCAAAATACAAAATGTGGTCTATCAACAACAAATTTAAAAATGCAAATTAAAATTACTCTAAGATACTACTTCATAAAACAGTGTAAAAACAATAGATTTGAAGATCTGAAGCCAAATAGTCTGAGTTCAAAGCCTAGGGCAAATACGTTGAGGGCCTCAGATTCCTCATAGGTGGAATAAGGGAACTGGACGAGATGACTTCTAAGATTTCTTCTCTCTAAGACTTCATAAGTCTATGAAGTAATTCAGAGAAAAACAGAACAAAGAAAGCAATAGGCACTAATTAACTACAACAAAGTAAATGACAAGTTCCCTAAAACAAAATCCAGGGCTGTTCAATCAAAAACATGCGAAAGTCCTTGAGAAAAGATAATGTAACGCACCTCCACCGGGGACTGGAGGGACAGAATATTACATACAGTGTCAAATACAGTCACTATTTTAGATTTTTTTGCTTTTATTTTCCTTAGTTACAAATCTAGAACAATACGAGAAATGACTCATTTAAAGATAAAATCTACTTTAAAATTTAGTTAACTAACGAGCATGCTGAATGGACAGCCTTTTGATAATCACGATTTTACAGAGACAAACAGCACGTCAATTTCAAAGACAAGTACAAGGGAAAGAATTATTTTCACCGTTTGCCACCATCATTCTCATGTATGTTGCATGCCATGGTAGGTAGGTTATTGGACTCAATTTAGGGGACATGGACTTAAGTACCCCTTGAGACAACAACTGAGTAATTTGGGGCCAGGCCTAGACCAGGACTGGAAAGCAAAGAAACACTTTCCTTACAACTAAAAAGAATACTAAAAACAGAAGTTGTTCTCCTCTACTTCCACCTCATTTGCTATGACATCAAAACCAAATGAGAAAGATGTCCTGCACTTCAGAAAGATCTCTGTCCACCTCGAGAAACTCCACAAAACTGGGATTTTCTAGTCTTGTGAACCAATCAAGTCTCAGAGAAAGTATCTCTACTTCCTTAACAGGAAACCAACCTAACAATTGAAAATAAATACAGTTCCTACCACACGGTGTGATCACCTAGTCATCCAACCTCTTACAGTTTCAATTCCTTTGTATGAAAAATGGGAATAATAGCATTTTCATCCAGGTTGTTGACAGGAATGTTTGGCAGACCTTAAAAAACTACAGAAATGTGATTTTCCCCCCTTACTAATATAATTTATTTTACCAGTATTTGAGTAATTTTTATTTTCTCTTATAAGTTAGAAATATAATTTTATTAAAAAATCAATATTCTAGAATTTAATCGTAGTCCCACTACTAAGGAATATGGGGAGAGAGTGGAGTCATTCAGTCATATCCAATTCTTCGTGACCCCATGGACCATAAGCATGCCAGGCCTTTCTGTTCTGCACTATCTCTCGGAGCCTGTTTAAATTCATGTCTGTTAATTTAATGATTAGTCCTAAATATTGTTATATAATGCACACAATTTGCAATAACATACTTTTAGTAGAAAACATAACCAATTTTTAAATCCCATAGACCTACCTCACTACTGCTCAAGTTAGGTAAGTCAGTTTGCCACAAAGCAGCAGATTTATGGTTCAATTTTAAACTATATAAGATATGAAAATGATATTAACAAAGCTAAAATATTTAAATATTTACAAGTCAGTCAAATTTATATTCTTACTTTTCAAAAAACATATAATTTGTTTTTAGCTCTATTGCAGAACTCTGTAACAGAAAAAGATCATCATTTTTTTAACTGCTTTTTTTCAAATGGCTTAGGCCTTTCTCAGTAAGGACAATAAACTACTTGTTTCTAACCTATAAGAATAAATGAAGGCTGATATCACTGCCCCTTCCTCTTCAAGTCCTTGGAGGCCTAGTCAGAAGGAGAAGGAGAGAAACAAATCCAGACATTTAACCAAAGCCAACAAAAATAAGTCCATAAGCCAAGAGGCACTGAACAATCCTTATTCCTTCTCAGAAAAATAGTAGTAGCTCTGGGAGGCAGAAAGGTTCTTGGATTTTAGAGTTGTGCTGGTCTATTTATCTTCCACATGCAAAAATTTTCCATGTTTCATTCCATCAATAGGAGTGCACGTGTGCATGTGTGCACGCGTACACACGCACACTTTCTCTCTTTAACACACATAATTTTAGGGCTAATTTTGGTAAATTTGGTAAATCTGATTTGTTCCAAATTGTTCCAAATTGTTCTATGACCTCTTTATCTCTATTTTCTACTTCTACCCATGCCTCATAATTTACAGGCTCATTCTCTCCTGTTCCATTTTTCTTCTCTTAATAATAAGTGATACGAACATGTTAAATAAAAGGACAGAGACTCTGAAGAAGGGTCAAAGGAACTTTTCTTTCATAGAAAACACATGATTTCAGTTCTGGGGCTTTAGTCATGTCTATTTCACTTGCTCATTTCCACACAAAGGATTATGTTCTAGTAGATTGTGTTTAGAAAAAAGGAAATAAGATCTTCAGAGAAATGGAGTCTCTGTACCTTTTTAAACCAATGCCCAAGGAAAGTACAGAAGTGAAAGTAGCACACCAGAAACATTAAGAATGATTGTGGAAAAAACTAACTATCCAAAAATGCAATTTTTCTTCTAATCATTTTCCTTGGCTTAGCTGCTCCTGTTTATCATATCTCAGATAACAATATTCCACCAAAAAAAGTGCTAAATTTTGATGCTGAACATTTTGGGTCTAAACTTTCGGCTGACGCTCAGGTACTCTCGTTTTCTACACTTGTACCCCAACTCATTCAGCATTTTCTTCATAATTTTGGAATGCTATATATCTAT
The DNA here is from genome assembly GCA_023548195.1 of Bettongia penicillata ogilbyi. Classification (NCBI taxonomy): domain Eukaryota; kingdom Metazoa; phylum Chordata; class Mammalia; order Diprotodontia; family Potoroidae; genus Bettongia; species Bettongia penicillata. The sequence continues at coordinate 5,872,664 of JAJHZJ010000570.1, forward strand.
CTCTGGAAAAATCACTCCATAATCTCCTCTTCCCTATTATAAACCTACAGTTTTTTTAGTCCCTCCTAACATCAAAATCTCATCCTCTTAATAGTGTGTCAGTTCTCACTATTATGTCTAATTGCCATGCTAGAAAGACTTCAATGAGATTGGCTAAATTCCCTGTGTCTTGTACCAATAATTTACCACCAATGACTATATCTTTGCTTTCAATATCTCCCTAAACTATAATAGACTACTACACTCTGGCTGAGTTTTCAACTGGCTATCAGGTTGCTTTAGTGAATAAAGAAAAGACTGGCAAAAACTGCAGGCCTAGTCAGGGGAAAAAGACAAGCTCTGATTTTATGTAGCCACACAGTGTTTCAAATGAAACAACACTTTATACACAAGAGCAGTTTTCTACTAAGAAAAGTCACATTATAAAATAAGTAGGGTTTTTGTTATTATTAAGGGTTTCCCAAGATTAAAGATATCTCTTGAGGATCTTGGTATTTTTTGGTATTTTCCAAAGTAATATGAGGATTTAAGTGAGGAACAGGAAAGGAAACATTATTTCAGAATCCTTGGCCTAACATCATTCTCACATTAAGCTCCTGACACAAATTTCATTTAATTTGTCCTCTTTTAAACACATATCCTTCCTCATTTAAATTCTCTAGAGATTTAAGTAAAGCAGTAGGAGTTTAGTGTAAGCTTTTCTTATTTGCAAAATGTAATTGGGTGGCTTAATGAAACAAACAAAAGTCAGATTTGTCCTTGTATCTCTTAAGCTCTTTTGAAACAACTTTTTCCTCATCACATTCTCATTCAAGTGAGAGGCATACTTTTATATGCTAGCAAAATGAATTCTTAAACACAAACTGTCTCCAATAATAAATGTAATAAATAACCTGCCAAATTAAAAAGAAATAAACTGCTCATTAATACAGATCTCTTATGGTCATTTAAGAAGGCAGACCAAGTTACATAGGCTTCTTTTCAATGGCAAAAATTTCCCATCACGAATGCACGCGTTAGAGGCATTTTAAATCAAGAACATTGTTTAGGAGATTTTTCAGGAGGGCTTTAACTAGATTAAGTCAAAATAACAAACCCCAACCAAGGAAGGAAAGAGGTGCCTTTATCTGGTTTCACAGTAATTCGCTTGACTTAGAAGAACATTCCTGAGGTTATGAAGGAGTTTTTTTGTTGTCCTTTTAAATTTATTATTCTTAATTTTTATAGAAGGAAAATATCATCAGGGAAATGCATGACAGGAAGAGAATGAGCTAATGATAAGCAGAGTAAGAAGGATTACAGAGGGACAGAGGGCTACCTTCCTAATGTAGAAAGAAAGCAAGAAGACCTTCAGTATATTGGGTTATCTCTCTCTCCTCCACAACTTTATGAGGTCACACAGGACGAGCATGCAACGGATGGAATTCAATCTGTATCACTGGTGGCAATCCCCAGATAAACCAGATGTCGGACACAATGGAGCTGAGGTTAGAGCTAATATGATTACTGTGCGCTGTGTGTCAAACACTACTGAACAGTATCAGCCAGGTCATTCTCAGATACAGTGGTCCATCTGCACATCGGCTGCAATGTCAGCAACTGTTTAAGACTGAATTGGAAAGGTACTTACCCCACAAATGTTTATTTCAAAACTATATTCAAAACTATTCTACAAATATGGAATTGCATAATTCTAAAATGCAACAGAAAGGAAAAGTGATAATCTTTCCAGTTCATGAAAGGGAATAGGGGGTAGGAAACTGTTGCTCTAAGAGATGAGGTTACTGGCTTAAATGATTTAGGATTAAGTCAAGAACTGTACAGGCAACTGCCTCTGCATCATTTCTTCAAAATACATGAACATTTTACCTGCACACTAGCAGGGAGTATAGATTATCAAGGAGGCAGATGGTCAAGAATAAACTGCCTAGGGGGGCGGAGCCAAGATGGCGGAGTAGAAGGACGCACGTTTACGAGCTCCAAAACCAAAAGCCCATAGAATTAATGTAAAAAGAGTCCCCCATAACTTCTGGGTCAATACAAGGTGTGCAGAAACAAAGTGGAAGAGATTTCCGTTCCAGGGAGCCCTGGAGACCCGTCCCCAGGGTCCAACACGCCCCGGAAAGCGGACCCCACCCCCAGCGCTGCCCTGGCCGCGGCCCCAGAGAAGCTGACCTGAGCAGGCTTCAGAGACGGGGGCAGGAAGCTGAGGACACAGAGGTGTGGGCGGCAGCTGAGCGGACCGAGGCTCAGGAATCCCCCAGCAGCAGGCAGGATCTTCATTACGGAAGATTCCTGCATAAAACCTGACAGAGCTGAGTCTGGGAGACGGCCCTGCCCCCACCCCGCTCTATTACTGAAGGCCTCTGCTTAAAGCCCCCAAGAGAACTGAGCTTGGGAGGCGGGCCCCCCACTCCGCCCCCACCCGCTCCATTCCTGAAAGTCTCTACATAAAGCCCCTAAGGGATCTGAGCCTGGGAGACGGCCCTGCCCCCACCCCAGCACCTGAACTAAAGCTCACTGACTGACAGCCAGCAGGAGGAAAGCCCATTTAAATCTCAGAGGCCAAGCACTAGCTGGGTGGATCCAGGCGGGGGTGGAAAGGAATCTCAGAAATCAAGTAACTGGCTGGGAAAATGCCTAGAAAAGGGAAGAAAAATAGGACTTTAGAGAGTTTTTTCCAACAAATGCAAATGATCCCGACCTTCAGATCTGATGATGAGGACGTATCCTTGCCATCAGGGAAAGACGTGGAGGGCGGGGCCTCAGTACCCCAGACACCCCAGGGGGGGTGGCGGGTGGGCTCAGGCCCTGGAAGAGCTCAAAAAGGATTTTGAAAAGCAAGTTAGACAGGTGGAGGAAAAACTGGGAAGAGAAATGTCAGAGATGCAAGAAAAGTATGAAAAACGGGTCAATACCTTGCTAAAGGAGACCCCAAAAAATGCTGAGGAAATTAACACCTTGAAAAATAGGCTCACTCAATTGGCAAAGGAGGTTCAAAAAGCCAATGAGGAGAAGAATGCTTTCAAAAGCAGAATGAGCCAAATGGAAAAAGAGGCTCAAAAGCTCACTGAATTTAATAGTTCTCTCAAAATTAGAATGGAACAGATGGAGTCTAATGACTTTATGAGAAACCAAGAAATCACCAAACAAAACCAAAAGAACGAAAAAATGGAAGGGTATGTGAAATATCTCATGGGAAAAACAACTGACCTGGAAAATAGATCCAGGAGAGACAATTTAAAAATTATGGGACTACCTGAAACTCATGTTCAAAAAAAGAGCCTAGACATCATCTTCCATGAAATTATCAAGGAAAACTGCCCTGACATTCTAGAAACAGAGGGCAAAATAAGTATTGAAAGAATCCATCGATCACCACCTGAAAGAAATCCAAAAAGAGAAACTCCTAGGAACATTATGGCCAAATTCCAGAACTCCCAGCTCAAGGAAAAAATCCCGCAAGCAGCTAGAAAGAAACAATTCCAGTACTGTGGAAATACAATCAGGATAACACAAGATCTAGCAGCTTCTACATTAAGGGATCGAAGGGCGTGGAACAGGATATTCCAGAAGGCAAAGGAACTAGGACTCAAACCAAGAATCACCTACCCAGCTAAACTGAGTATAATACTTCAAGGAAAATATGGTCTTTCAATGAAACAGAGGACTTTCAATCATTCTTGATGAAAAGACCAGAGCTGAAAAGAAAATGTGACTTTCAAACACAAGAATGAGAAGAAGCATGAAAAAGGAAACAGCAAAGAGAAGTCTTAAGGGACTTACCAGAAGTGAACTGTTTACATTCATACAGGGAAAGACAATATTTCTAACTCTTAAAACTTTTCAGTATCTGGGTAGTTGGTGGGACCACACATACACATGTACATGCATGCACACACATACACACATGCACACACATACAGAGATAGAGAGCACAGATTGAACTGAATAGGATGGGACCATACCTTAAAAGAAACTAAGGTAAATGGTGAGAGAGAAATGTAGGGGGAGGAAAGAGAGGGAAAGGGAAGGGGGTAACTATATGTCATTTAAGAGGCAGGTAGGAGTTTTTCTTAGTGGAGGGAAAAAGAGGAGAGCTGAGAAAAAAAAACAAAAAAAAAAACAAGAAGTTTACCCTCATCACAATTGACTAAATGAAGGAGTGAAATGCACACTCATTTTGGTATGAAAACCTATCTTACAGTATAAGAAAGTGGGGGAGAAGGAGATATTGCAAGGGAGGGGATGATGGAGGGGAGGGCAAAGGGAGGAGGGAGCAATTTGAAGTCAACACTTGGGGAGGGATAGGATCAAGAGACAGAAGAGAAACAATGAGGGGCAGGTTAGGAGGGATGGTAATCCAGTTAGTCTTACACAACACGACTATCAGGGAGGTCATTTGCAAAACTACACAGAAGGGCCTATATTGAATTGCCTGCCTTCCCAAAGGGAATGGGTGGGGAGGGAGGGATGGGGAGAATTTGGAGCTCAAAGTTTTAGGAACAACTGTTTAATATTGTTGTTGTAACTAGGAAAGAAGACATACAGTTAATGAGGAATAGAAAATCATCTGGCCCTACAGGAGAAAAGAGAAGATGGAGACAAGAGAAGGGAGGGATGACAGAAGAGAGGGCAGCTTGGAGATAGGGAAAATTAGATTGCTTGGGGTATTGGGGTGGGGGGAGGGGAGAAAAGGGGAGAAAATTTGGAACCCAAAAATGTGTGAAAATGAATGCAAAAAATTAAATAAATAAATAAATGGGTAAATGGATAAATAGATAAATAAATAAATAAAAGAATACCCAAAAAAAAAAAGAAGAATAAACTGCCTAACGACCAGAGAAAACCGCTTCAGGTACCCCAAAAAGAAACATGAATGACTACAAACTCTTGGGTCACCGTTAATACTAACGACAAGTTTTAATTTAATGTATTATATTTTGTTGGAGAAAATGCTGAACTAACAATCAATATATGGTTTGCTACATATTTTAAAATGGGAAAGCTGACAAGGTAATTCAACTATTTCAAGCTATAAAAAAATACTGATTATGTCAAACTTTCAACTTATATCACTCCAGAAAATGAAAAGCAAGACTAACACTTCTGTTCTAAAAGTTTCAAACATATTGACTATAAAGCATTAAATGAAATTCTGTGAACTGATTGATATTCAGAGATGTAGGAAAATATATTTACATTCTCAAACAGCCCATTGAAAATTAGGTCGTTTCATTCAAAAAGAACTAAAGAAACTAAATTTGTGTTTAGGAAAAAACTTTCAACAAAATAATAATGATGCTACCCAGAAATTCAGTATTTTGTAAAACAAAACCAATTAAAGCAGTAACAATTAACCACCCACTAATATTATCAATAGGACCACAATTTTCATCACTTCAATTCTTTATCTAAAATGTAATTCACAGAACTAGATAAATCTAACTGCAAAAATAGGAGGTAAGTGGAAGTTTAGAAAAGTTTAGATATCACAAACCTCTGGAGAAAAACCACACAATCAAATGGAGAAAGGTAGAAATAATAAATGCATCCTTTTCAGATCATAATGCAATAAAAAGTGATAAAAGTCCATGGAAAGACAGACAAAAATCAACTGGAAATGAAATAATCTAATCCCAAAAAATGAGCGGGTCAAATACCAAATCATGGAAACGATAATTTCATTAAAAAGAATGATAATGAGATAACATACCAGAATACATGTGATGCTGCAAGTAGTTCTTAGGGGAAATTTTATATCTCTTAAATGCTTACATGAGGAGAATAGAGAAAGATCAATAAATTGAGCATGCAACTAAAAATGTTAGAAAAAGAACAAATTAAAAGTCTCCAATTAAAAACCAAATTAGAAATTCTGAAAATCAAAGGAGAGATTAATTAAAACTGAAAGAAAATTACTTAACCAATAAATAAAACCAAAAGCTGATTTTATAAAATAGATAAATGTTTGCTTAATTTGATTTAAAGAAAAAAAAACCGAATTACAAGTATCAAAATGGAAAGGGTGAATTCCCCACCAATGACGAGGAAATTAAAACAATAATTAGAAGCTATTATGCCCAACAGTCAGTCAATAAATCTGTAAGTCAACAATCTAGATGAAATGGATGCATATTTACAAACATATAAATTGCCCAGATTAACAGAAGAGGAAATAAAATACTTAAATAACCCCATTTTAGAAAAAGAAACTGAACAAGCTATCAACTTGAACTCACTGAGAAAAAATTGTCAAAGGCTACAAAGACTTAAAAGTGAATTCTACCAAACATTTAGAAAACAACTGATTCCAATACCATATAAATTATTTGGAAAAACAGGTAAATAAGATGTCCTACCAATTTCTTTTTTTTTTTAATTTATTTAACTTTTTACATTCATTTTCACAAAATTTTGGGTTCCAAATTTTCTCCCCTTTTATCCCCTCCCCCCACTCCAATACACCGAGCAATCTAATTTTTCCTCTCACCAATCTGCCCTCTCTTCTATCCACCCTCCCTTCTCTTGTCCTCATCTTCTCTTCTCTTTTCTCCTGTAGGGCCAGATGACTTTCTATTCCCCATTAACTGTATTTCTTATTTCCTAGTAGCAACAACAATACTAAACAGTTGTTCCTATAACCTTGAGTTCCAAATTCTCCCCATCCCTCCCTCCCCACCCATTCCCTTTGGGAACGCAGGCAATTCAGTATGGGCCATATTTGTGTAGTTTTGCAAATGACTTCAATAATAGTCATGTTCTGTAAGACTAACTGTATTTCCCTCCATCCTATCTTGCCCTCCATTGTTTCTATTCTATCTTTTGATCCTGTCCCTCCCCAAGAGTGCTGACTTCAAATTGCTCCCTCCTCCCATTGCTCTCCCTTCCATCATCCCCCCCATTTTGCTTATCTCCTTCTCCCTCACTTTCCTGTATTGTAAGATAGGTTTTCATACCAAAATGAGTGTACATTTTATTCCTTCCTTTAATCGAATGTGATGAAGGTAAACTTCTTGTTTTCTTCTCAGCTCTGCTCTTTTTCCCTCCACTAAAAAGTCTCCTGCTTGCCTCTTGAATGAGATATAATTTACCCCATTCCAATTCACCCTCTTTCCTCCCACTACATTTCTCTCTCACCATTTACCTTAACTTCTTTTAAGATATGGTCCCATCCTATTCAATTCACTCTGTGCTCTCTGTCTCTGTATGTGTGTGCATGTGTGCATGTGTGTATGTGTGTGTGTGGTCCCACCAACTACCCAGATACTGAAAAGTTTTAAGAGTTACAAATATTGTCTTTCCATGTAGGAATGTAAACAGTTCACTTTTGGTAAATCCCTTATGACTTCTCTTTGCTGTTTACTTTTTCATGTTTCTTCTCATTCTTGTGTTTGAAAGTCAAATTTTCTTTTCAGCTCTGGTTTTTCATCAAGAATGCTTGAAAGTCCTCTGTTTCATTGAAAGACCATATTTTCCTCTGAAGTATTATACTCAGTTTAGCTGGGTAGGTGATTCTTGGTTTGAGTCCTAGTTCTTTTGCCTTCTGGAATATCCTGTTCCACGCCCTTCGATCCCTTAATGTAGAAGCTGCTAGATCTTGAGTTATCCTGATTGTATTTCCACAATACTGGAATTGTTTCTTTCTAGCTGCTTGCAATATTTTCTCCTTGAGCTGGGAACTCTGGAATTTGGCCAATATGTTCCTAGGAGTTTCTCTTTTTGGATCTCTTTCAGGCGGTCATCAATGGATTCTTTCAATACTTATTTTGCCCTCTGATTGTAGGATATGAGGGCAGTTTTCCTCGATAATTTCATGAAAGATGATGTCTAGGCTCTTTTTTTGATCATGGCTTTCAGGTAGTCCCATAATTTTTAAATTGTCTCTCCTGGATCTATTTTCCAGGTGAGTTGTTTTTCCTATGACATATTTCACATTCTCTTCCATTTTTTCATTCTTTTGGTTTTGTTCGGTGATTTCTTGGTTTCTCAGAAAGTCATTAGACTCCATCTGTTCCATTCTAATTTTGAGAGAACTGTTTTCTTCAGTGAGCTTTTGAACCTCTTTTTCCATTTGGCTCATTCTGCTTTTGAAAGCATTCTTCTCATTGGCTTTTTGAACCTCCTTTGCCAGTTGAGTGAGCCTATTTTTCAAGGTGTTATTTTCTTCAACATTTTTTTGGGTCTCCTTTAGCAAGGTATTGACCCGTTTTTCATGCTTTTCTTGCACCTCTCTCATTTCTCTTTCCAGTTTTTCCTCCACCTGTCTAACTTGATTTTCAAAATCCTTTTCGAGCTCTCCCATGGCCTGAGCCCACCGAACATCCCCCTGGCATGTCTGGGATACAGAGGCCCCGACCTCCATGTCTTTCCCTGATGGTAAGAATAGTTCCTCATCATCAGAATTGAAAGGCAGGAACATCTGTACCCCATCAAAGTAGCTCTCTATAGTCTTATTTTTCTTCCCTTTTCTGGGCATTTTCCCAGCCAGTTACTTGACTTCTGAGATTGCTGTACTACCCTGCCTAGATCCGCCCAGCTAGTGCTTGGGGCCTGAGATTCAAATGGGCTTTCCGCAGCAGGCACGCTGCTATTCAATGTGAGCTTAAGTTCTGGTGCTCAGGTGGGGGCAGGGCCGTCTCCCAGGCTCAGTTCCCTCAGGGGGTTTATGCAGAGACCTGAACTTCTGCCTGCTGCTGCCTGCTGTCTCAGGCCACAGCCGCCGCCTCTGCCGCTCCCTCTGTTGTTGCCTCCCAAGGGGGCCCGAGTCACGGAGACACCCTGCTCCCCTCTCGGCCAGCCCAGACGTCTCTCTCACCGACCTGTAGCGTCTGTGGGCGGCGGGACCTTCCCGGCCACCAGAGATACCGTCCCTGAAGCTTGCTCGGATCTGCTCCTCTGGGGCCGTGGCCAGGGCAGCACAGAGGTGGGCTCCGCTTTCCGGGGCGCAACGGACCCTGGGGACGGCTCTCTAGGGCTCTCTGGAACGGAAATCTTTTCCACCGTGTTTCTGCACACCTTGCAGTGCTTCAGAATTTGTGGGGAGTTCTTCTTGTAGGAAATATATGGGCTGTGGGTTCGGAGCTAGCATATGTGAGTCTTTCTACTCAGCCATCTTGGCTCCACCCCCCCCCCCAATTTCTTTTCATAACACAAATAATGGTGCTGATATTTAAACCAGGAAGAGCAAAAAGAAAAGAAATTATAGACCAATTTCCCTAATGAATGTTGATGCAAAAAATTTTAAATAAAATATTAGCGAAAGAGATTACAGCATTTATCATCAGGATGACATCATGACCAGGTTGAGGATTTATACCAGGAATGCAGGGCTGGGTCAATATTAGGAAAACTATCAGTATAATTGACCATAATCAATAACAAAGCTAATAGAATTTATAGGATTATCTGAACAGATGCAGAAAAGGCTTTTCACAAAATACAGCATCCATTTCTATTAAAAACACTAATCACAGGAATAAATGGAGTTTTCCTTAAAATAAGTAGTATCTAAAACCATCAGCAAGTCTTATATGTAATGGAAATAAGCTAGAAGCTTTCCCAGTAAGATCGAGGTGAAACAAGGATAATCATTATCACCACTATTATTCAATACTGTACTAGAAATGACAGCTTTAGCAATAAGAGAAGAAATGAAGGAATTAGGGTAGCCAGTGAGGAAACAAAGTTATCATTCCTTGCAGATGATATGATGGCACATTGAGAGAATCCTAGAGAACCAACTATAAAAGTACTAGAAATAAATAACAATTTTAGCCAAGTTGCAGGATATAAAATAAGCCCCATAAATCATCATCATTTCAATATAGTACTAACAAAGTCCAGCAGCAAGAGATAAAAAGAGAAATTTCATTTGAAATAACTGTAGATGATACAAAATATCTGGGAATCTAGATGCCAAGACAAACCCAAGAACTATATGAATACAATTACAAAACAGTTTTCACACAAATAAAGTCAGATCTAAACAACTGGGAAACTATAAATTGTTCATGAGGAGGCTGAGCTAATATAATAAAAATGACAATTCTATCTAAATTAATTTACATATTCATACCATACCAATCAAACTACCAAAAAATTATTTAACAGAGCTAGAAAAAATAATAAAATTCATCTAGAGGAACAAAAGGTCAAGAATGTCAAGGGAATTAATGCAAAAAATGCAAAGAAAGATGGCCTAGCCTTAGTAGATCTAAAACTGTATTATAAAATGGCAATCAGCAAAACTATTTGGTACTGGATAAGAAATACGGTGGTAGGTTAGGTTCAAAATACACAGTAGTAAATGACTATGGTAATCTATTATTTGATAAACCCAGAGACTCCAGATGCTAGGATAAGAACTTATTATTTGACAAAAACTGCTGGGAAAATTGGAAATTAGACACAGACCAACATCTCACACCATATACCAAGATAAGGTCAAAATTGGTATGTGATTAAGATTAAAAGCGGGACACTGTAAGCAAATTAAAAGAGCAAGGACTTGTTTAGATCTCTCAGATCTACAGGGAAGGGAAGAACTTATGATCAAACAAGAGATAGAAAACATTATGAAATGCAAAATGGATAATTTTGATAATGTTAAATTAAAAAAATTTGTGAAACAAAGCCAATCCAACAAAGATTAAAAGGAAAACTGAATCTAGGAAACAATTTTTACAGACTGATAAAGTCTGATAAAGGCCTCAATTCTCATATATACAGAAAACTGAGTCAAATTTATAAGACTACAAGTCAATTGCCAACTGATATATGGTCAAGGGATAAGAGTGGGCAGTTTTCAGATGAAGACATTAAAGCGATCTCTAGTCATATGGGAAAATACTCTAAATCACTATTGATCAGCAAAATGCAAATTAAAACCACTCTCACTTATCACCTCACACTTATAAGACTGGTTAATATGAGAGAAAAGGAAAATGATAAATGTTGGGGACGTGTGGGAAAATTGGAACACTGATGAATTATTGGTGGAGCTGTGAACGGATCCAGTCATTCTGGAGAGTGATTTGGCATTATGACCAAAGGGCTATAAAACTGAATATCTTTTGATCCAAGGGTACCACTACTAGGTCTGGATCCCAAAGACATTATAAAACATGGGAAGGGACCCACATGTACAAAAATATTTATAGCAGCACCTTTTGTGGTCGCCAAGAATTAGAAAATCAAGGAATGCTCATCAATTGGGAAATGCCTAAACATGTTGTGGTATATGAATATAATGGAACAGTACTGTGCTATAAGAAATGATGGGCAAGTGAATTTCAGAAAAACCTGGAAAAACTTAAATCAACTGATGCTGAGTGAATTGAGCAGAACCAGGAGAACACTGTCTTCTCAGCAACAGCAATAATGTGCAAAGATCAACTATGGCAGCCTTAGTTCTTCTTAGTAATACAATGATCTAAGATAATTCCAAACGACTCATGATGGAAAATGCTACCCACATCCAGAGAAAGAATCATGGAGTCTAAATGCAGATCGAAGCATACTATTTTCTCTTTTAAATTTTTTTTTCTTTCTCATGATTTTTCCCTTTTTTTCTGATTCCTTTTTCACAACATGACTAATGCACAAACATGTTTAATATGATTGTACATGTATAATCTATATCAGACTGTTTGCTCTCTAGGGGAAGGAGGAAGGGAAAAACATCTGGGACTCAAAATCTTATAAAAGTAAATGCTGAAAACTATCTTTACAATTGTAAATTTTAATTGTAATTACAATTGTAATTGTAAAAAACAAAATACTATTGGGGGCGGGGGATGTATTTCATCACTTGACATTCACTTCAAAAGTATTCTTATCTCCCACAAGAAGAGTCTTAAGAGGTCACAGATCACAAATCTAGAGCTGCAAGACACAGAAGTAATCAAGTCCAACAAAAGATGAAATGAGGTGCAGAAATGTCAAGTGACCTGCCCAAGGTTACAAAGATGATAAAAAAGCTGAAACCTGGTTTCTTGCTTCCAAACCCGAAGTTCTTTCCACTCATTGTACACATACTACATGGTAAAGATTTAGCCTAAAGTAACTTTTACTATATGAATAAATGCTTCCTATTTTGATTTAGCACAAATTATTTATGCCATTTAAACAATCCAAACAAAGCCAAACCACAGTACAACTAGAAAGTTATTGCCACAGGTAAAGTAACCCCTGCCAAGCCACTGCTACCTCCGTTTCGTAATTTTTTTTCCTTAAGAATTCTTTCCTCTAACACTTTTGCATCACCCCATTACTTATCCTTTCCTTTAAAATAGCTGTTACTTCCTGACACTTCTTACCTGGAATCATACTATCATTATCAAATTCTAAGAGTCCCCAAAGCTATAAACTTTTCCCAAACATCTCTATTCCTAAGCCAAGAAGCAATATACACTGCAAAGATAACTTACTTAAAAATCAGTAGACCTCCCCTGGAAATCAAGGTATTGTCACTTACAAAACAATGGAGAAGTTGCTTAAACTATTAAATTCTGTTTCTTATCTGTAAAACAGACTCCCTCTACTACCTACCTGACATTATTTTGAGGATTAAAAGAAACAAAGTATGAGGTAAACATTAAAGCCTTCATTGAAAAATAAAATATGATATTATTACTGAACTTTTCTCCCATTGGCTGACTCTTCATCAATTACACAGAATTCAAGCAAACACAAAACCTCAGTAATTTATGTAAGATAAGGAAATTCTGCCATACAAGGTCTCACTCAGTTCTTTCTGTAACATTTAGACTTTTGTTCCTTTTTAATTTCCAATGGAATAATATACTATGCACCCCATTTCTCTCAGTGAGTAATAACCAAACAATCTCCCAGTAGAAAATGGCTATAGAATTTTCTTTATCCTATTCAATGTTATCTAAAGATAATGTCATTTATATAAACATAGCCGAAGGATAGCCACACTCAATATGTAGTTTTTTGAATAGGAAAGTGTTTTTCTTAAAAACACATTTAAAATCTGTTAAATAATACAAATGAAAATGTAGATTTTCATGTGTTATCTTGCAATAAAATGTGTAACTATTATTTCAATTTAACACCAATAGGTTCAGAAGATTGAACAAATAGATTACTTAGTAGAAAAATTGAGATTTCCAGTCAAGATAGCTACCTGGAACAGAAGGCAGACTGCCCAGCTGGCACACATGTATTCTGACAAATCCATCATGTTTGCAGCAGACCATATAATTTTCAAGGAATCCAATGTGAAACAACTCCTTCTACCCCAGAACTTCAAAAGAGATCACTAATAAGGCATCAAGAAAAGCCAGCTCCTACAGAGGATGGCCTCCCAAAAGGATAAGAGACAGGGTAGGGACAGTAAGAAAGAGGGATTATCTCCCCAAAAATTCCAGAAAGGCTTGGAGACCCAGGGAAAAGGCATGGAGTAGAGAGCAGAGTAGTGAAGAAGACCTCAGGCTGTAAGTGTCTAGGCCTCAGGTTTGTAAATTCCCTAATTCTATCCTGAGATATCAAAGAGAATCCTAAAGAGGCAGCACTCTTAACTTCCAAGATGGGGATGGGGAAGAGGCTAACAAGGGAAGGTAAAGGTCATAACATGAACCAGGGGACTAAGGGGAAAAGACCAAGTAGGGCCAACCATTTCACCCAAAAAGCAAAAGAATGGAAACTGCCCCAAAAGAAATCCTTGATTCATTAACTAAAGGAAGAAAAATGACCAAATAAAAGAAAACATCAACTAGCTTCAAAAAGTAGTACAAACATAGATATTCCTCCCTCCAGTAAAAACTGCAGGAACTCCAAGGTAAAAAAATGTATTTTCCACAAAAACTCATGAAGACCTAGATGAAATGAAGCAAGAGATAAAAACTGAAATAAAAGACCTAGAGAAATGAAGACTTCATAGCTGAAAAGAGAAAATAATAAACTTCACCCCAGAAATGAACTTTCTGAACCCTAGAAGTGATCAAAAAGAATTCAGTGACTTTGTGGCATAATAAGAAATGTTAGAGCAAAATTTAAAAAATCTTTAAAGTACAAAAAAAAAAAAAAACAACTGATCTGGAACACAGGTCAAAGAGAAATAATTTAACAGGCATAACAAGTCTGGACATTACATTTCAAGAAATCATAAATGAAAACTGCCCAGAGTTATAAGAACCAGAGGGCAAAATCAAGATGGAAAAAATTCACCAATCACCTCCCAAAAGGAATCCAAAACGGAAAAGTCTGAGAAATGTCATAAAGGAAATCCAGACCTTCTATGTCAAAGAAAAAATTATCGCAAGCATGCAGAAAATAAGTAGTTCTAGTATCAAGGAACTATAATCAGGATCAAATAAAATCTGGAACCATAAACAAGAAGTAATCTTGGAATATTCAAAAATATTCAGAAAGGGTAAGAGATTGGACTTACAACCAAGAATAACTTGCCCTACAAAGCTAAATACCATAGTAAGGTGGAAAAACAAGCATTTGAAATGGAATAGATGCCTTTCAAATATTTCTTGTGAAAAGAGTAGGAACTCGAGGGTGGAGCCAAGATGGCTGAGTAGAAAGACATACATACTTTAGCTCTTCCCCCACAGCCCATAAAATACCTGTAAAGAAACACTCTCAACAAATTCTAGAGCAACAGAAGCCACAGAAAGATGGAGTGGAGATTTCCAGCCCAGGGTGAACTGGAAGGCTGAGAGGAAAGGCCTGTTGCACTGGAGGCAGAACAGAGGCCAGTCCAGCCTGGGTCGCAAAACTCTGGGAGGAGCAGGACCAAAGCAGGCTTTGGGGACAGCAGGCTTCAGGGAGGAAATCTCCAGAAGAAGCAGTAATTCTCAGATCCCTCAACCCACAGGTGCCAAAGGTCAATGAGACAGCTTTTTCAAGCTGAGCAAGAAGGGAACAGAATCCAACCCTGGCCCAGACCCAAGGCAGCAGAGGCTGGGCAGGGGAGGCTTTAGAGGCTTTGGAAGGCAGAGAGCAACCGGCTTCCATTGTTCCATTGTTGGAACACTGAGCATAAAGCCTCTAGGGGAATTGAGCAGCTGGTCTTAATCTCAGCCCTGAGCATGGTCCTGGGGCGAACAGGAGCACTAGGACCCTCCTGTTGACAAAGGATTCAAGTAACTGGCTGAGAAAATGCCCAAAAAAGGGGAAAAAAAATAAGACCATAGAAGGTTACTTTCTTGGTGAACAGGTATTTCCTTCCATCCTTTCCAATAAGGAAGAATAAAGTATACTGTCAGAAGAAGTCAAGGCTTCTGCATCCAGTACCTCTAAAATGAATATACAATGAGCCTAGGCCATGGAAGAGCTTGAAAAGCGAGTCAGCAGTTTGCTAAAGGAGACCCCAAAATTGCTGTCGAAAATAACACCTTTAATAGGTTAACTCAATTGGGAAAAGAGGTCTAAAAAGCCAATGAGGAGAAGAAGGCTTTAAAAAAACAGAATTAGCCTAATGGTAAAGGAGGTCCAAAAGCTCACTGAAGAAAATAGTTCTCTCAAAATTAGAATGGAACAGATGGAGGCTAATGACTTTCTGAGAAACCAAGAAATCACAAAACAAAACCAAAAGAATGAAAAAAGGGAAAAGAATGTGAAATATCTCATTAGAAAAACAATTGACCTGGAAAATAGATCCAGGAGAAACAATTTAAAAATTATGGGACTACTTGAGAGCCATGATCAAAAAAAGAGCCTAGATATTATCTTTCATGAAATTATCAAGGAAAACTGCCCTGATATTCTAGAACCTGAGGGCAAAATAAATATTGAAAAAATCCACCAATCATCTCCTGAAAGAGACCCAAAAAGAGAAATTCCTAGGAATATTGTGGTCAAATTTCAGAGTTCCCAGGTCAAGGAGAAAATAATGCAAGCAGCTAGAAAGAAACAATTCTAGTATGGTGGAAATACAATCAGGATAACACAGGATCTGGCAGCTTCTACATTAAGAGATCAAAAGGTTTAGAATAGGATATTCCAGAAGTCAAAAGGAACTGGGATTAAAATCAATAATCACCTACCCAGCAAAACTGAGTATAATACTTCAGGGGAAAAAATGGTCATTTAATGATATAGAGGGCTTTCAAGCATTCTTGATGAAAAGACCAGAACTGAAGAGAAAATGTGACTTTCAAACACAAGAATCAAGAGAAGCATGAAAAGGTAAACAGGAAAGAGAAATCATAAAGGACTTTCTAAAGTTGAACTGTTTTTATTCCTACATGGAAAGACAATAAGTGTAACTCTTAAGACTTTTCTCAGTATTTGGGTAGATGGAGGGATTACACACACACACACACACACACACACACACAGCACAGACGGAGTTAAATCAGAAGGAATGATATCTATAAAAAATAAAATTAAGGGGTGAGAGAGGAATATATTGGGAGGAGAAAAGGAGAAATGGAATGGGGCAAATTATCTCTCAAAAAAGAGGCAAGCAAAATCTTTTTCAATGGAGGAGAAAAGGGAGGAGGTGAGAGGGAAAAGTGAAGCTTACTCTTGTCATATATGGCTTAAGGAGGGAATAACATGCTCACTCAATTTGTTATGAAAACTTATCTTGCACTATAGGAAAGTAGGGGAGAAGGGGACAATTGAAGTGAGGGGGATGGTAGAAGGGAGAACAAATGGGAGAAGGGAGTAATTAGAAGTAAACGTTTTGGGGAAGGGACAAGGTCAAATGAGAGAATAGGATAAATAGGGGATAGGGTAGGATGGAGGGAAATATATATACATATATAGCATATATATATAGCATATACATATAATATATATGTGCTATATGTATATGCTATGTAAGTTGGAATTCAAAGTATCAGAAACAAATGTTGAGAATTGTTATTGCATATAACTGAGAAATAAGAAATACAGGTAATGGAGTATAGAACTCTCTTTTGCCCTTCAAGAAAAGAAAGAAGATGGGGATAAGGGAAAGGTGGGGTATGACAGAAGAGAGGGCACATTAAGGGAAGGGTTAATCAGAATGCAAGGTGTTATGGGATGGGAGGAGGGGAGAGAGGGGAAGAAAAATTGGAACTCAAAATTTTGTGGAAATGAATGTTGAAATCTAAAAATAAATAAATAAAACTATAAAAAGGGAAAAGAGCAGGGACTCTAAAATACAAACAGAATAGCCCAGAGAAGAATTAGTGCTAACAATCTAATCAGGAAAACTTTTTGAAGACATTGAGGGTTAAGAAAAGCAGAGATTTGGGGAGAGGAGTGTGCTTCCATTTTGAGTGTTTTCAGAGAGGAAAGAAGAGAGATAAAAGGAGAAATATACTAGTGTAAAAAAGTAGTAAGAAGGGGTAGATTTTATTGTACATGCAAATGTGGCAGACGAACTTCACTGTTATTTAGAAAACTAAGTAGATATGATTAGAGCAGTGGATCTGAAGTCCCTAAGGCTGTATTTAAATCCAGACAGGGACACTTAGTAGCTGTGTGACACTAGGCAAGTCACTTAACCTCTGACTGCCTCAGTTTCCTCAACTAAAAATGGGAATAACAATAAGCACCAAACTCCCAGGGCTATTTGTGAGGATCAAATGAGATACTATTTGTTTAGCACATTTAGCAGAGTACCTGAAACATAGAAAACTCTACATAAATTCTTATTCCCTTCCCTTCCCCTCTCCTATCTGAAATACCCTCAGTTCAGTGTAGAAATATGAGGTTGAAGAGGGAGAAAGTCATTTGAAAAAGAATATTTCTGATCCTGGAAAGGAGATGAAGTGGGAGATGGGTGTTAGGGAGAAGACAAGACTATAATCTAATGAGTGCCTTAGATTTCTTCTTAGACAACAAAATGTGTTACAGGAATGTAATGAATATCTGCCATAAGACGCAACAAAAAGGAAATTTCAAAGAATCCTGGGTAGTGCGAAATGATGCAGTTCATACTAAAGTGAACAGAACCCTGAGAACAATCGATAAAAGACCAAAACCAATGAAAAGAAAAACTACTTTAAAAGACTTAAGAAGAACCATGATGAATGTGATACACTACAGTGTTGCCAGAGTGACTATGATAAGGCATACTTGCCAATGCCTATGAGAAAAGTGTAGTAACGTACAGAAATAAAGAAAGGCACAGTTTTGGCTATGGTCACCAAGTGTATTGATTTTATCTAAATATTTTTATTAATTACATGATTTAAAATTTTTTTTGGTTTCTCTTTTTGGGAAAAGGAGCTTTAGAAGTAAAAAAGATTCTGAAAAAGAGGGCAATTATAACAATTTCTTAAATATACAGAAGTTAAGAAGGAAGCATAGAAAGCAGGGGAGTTTTGAAAATTCTCCACTGTCACAGTCACCCTTTGGTGCAGGTCCTTATCACCTCTTGTATGGAAAATTATAATAGCCTGCTAATTGGTCTGTCAGACTGAAGTCTTTCCCCACTCCCACTTTGCTGTCAAATTAATCTCCCTAAAGCACAAGCCTGGAATGTGTTTCACATATATCCATGTGCATATATACATACACACACCCCCCAGTTTCCTCACCCCTTACTACACTACTACCCCTCCCTCATACTCTTCAATCCAGTCACCCTGCCCTTCCTGCTGTACCTCAAACACGACACCCCATCTCCAGACTACAAGCATTTTACTAGCTACTCCCCCATTTCTGAAATTCTCTTCTTCCTCAGATTCACCCCTTGGCTTCCCTAGATTCCTTCAAGTCTCAGCTAAAGTCTTAACTTTTACAAGAAACCTTTCCAAATCTTCCTTAATGCTACTGGTTTCCCTGGGCTAATAATCTCCATTTTTCTTCCTGCTTATAATATATATTTGAATATATGTCTCATATATATGTGAATATATATGACATATGTGATCTCTAACACAAACATAATTGTTTTGATGTTGTTTCCTCCATTACATTGTGAGCTCCTTGAGAGTAGAAACTATCTTTTCCCTTTCTTTGTATCCCCAGCACTACTACACATTGTGCCCGGAACATAATAGTTGCTTAATAAATACTTATTGATTGTTGTCTCTACAGCGACAAATCTGAAGTGAAATGGTTAGGGAATGGGTACACAGCTCATCTGAGGAGTAGGGTATGACTATTAAATAGTATTTTTAGTAAAGATGATATTGTTTAGTTTCAAGCAGTACAAAGACTAAAACTGAAAGGTTCTCTATAAAAACATATCAGGTATATGGTCCATAATTTGCACAACTGATTTCATAAAGTAAAAACCTAAAAACAACCAAACAGATACTATCCGCCATGATCTTAAGCTCTTAAAATTCTACTTCCAAGTGGCTAATACTTCTTTCTAAATTTCAACTGCATTACTGGGCTAAAATAAAGGATTTTTAATTATGCAATATTAGTCATTGACTCAGTGCTGAAATCCCACACAGCATGAACCATGTTAGCTAAACTAACAAAATGAATAATTTAGCTCTCAGTCAGCAGGGATTCACTACACCACCTTCATTATTTACTTCATAATATCCATTTCTTTCTTTTTTGAAACTCTGAATCCACTCATAAAAATTAATTCAGCCTACATTTGAAATAGTCTAAATGATCAAGAATGTAAAACCCTATCTACATTATCCTTCCGGTCTGCCTTAATATATTCCAAATACTTAGAAATCAATAATTACCAAAACATTACATAGATCCCGAAATAAAATGACAAAAATTTGCAACTTTAACTATTCATGATTTTTTCTAATTGAAACAAATTTTTTTCAATAAATGTTTTATGCTCAAAATATTTCTTCTATTACCTTTACACAGAAATAATTTTATGGCATATGATGACAGCTAGCAGGGAGGTGAAAGCATCAAGGAACAAGATGCATTCACAGCAACGCACTTCACACAAAGACCAAGGCTTTAACTCTGTTACTTTCTCATACTCTGATGAACAGCAAATGCTTCCCTACTATACTGAGCCAACGGAAGTCCTATATGGACTCACATTTGTCTAGATGAGAGATAGTTGTGGATATTTGAAAATGATCCCTATAAGCAACACTACAGTTTCATAGACAATTAGTTTTGCATAGATCAGGTTTGACTCTCAGTTTGCTCTTAATTGTGAAAAAAAGAAATTACACTAAGAATTACAATAAATTTCATGAAGAGGTACAGCAGATGTTATGTGTAGGATGAATCTTCATTCCATCTGGCCGCTACTGCCATCCCCTACCAGCCTCTCTTTTCTAAGGTTTCTAAACGTCAACATTTCCTCAACTTGAAATGCTTACACCGTACAAAAGCTTAAGCACGACACATTTGTGGTGCAAACAGTTTGTCATTTTTTGCTTAGTTCAACATGAGTGAGTTTGTTAATGTATTTTGACAAACTTGCATAACATCCTAAAATGTTTTCAACAATGCAGTTAAGGTCTAAATGCAATATTAATGAGTGAATAATGTTCCTGAATACAAGGTTTAATATTTAATGACTCAGAGTGCTGCTTGAATGTGATGCAAAAGAAAAATGTGGTTTTGGAATTACTGCAGTTGTCATGGGGCCTGAGAAAAAAGCTACAGACTATAAGAAAACCTTTAACCTTAAACTCTAAGCTATGGTCTCAGGTGTGAAATTGATGCTTCACCTACCGAACTTCTAGTAACGATAATTATTCATGGGATGGAACCATGTACTCAAGTTTGATTTTTCAGGATTTTTATATCATTAAAAGTTCACCCACTTGCATCTGCACTAAGAAAGGAAAAAATGAAGTCTACGGAGGGAGAGCAACTAAATCAAGATTAAGTCCCTTTTATGGGATAAACAAATTCAACAGTAAGACCACTCTTCATCTTGTCAAAGAATAGCAGGCTTAAATAATAGTCCCTTATTTGGGGCAAAGAAATGTGCCTGAAGGAACCTAGGTCAAATTTAATTTCTCCTGCTAATTTGAGCCTAAGGATAGATAACTTGCAAACATGATCCCAAGTGAGATATACCTCATTCAAAAGTAATGCCCCAAACTTAAAAATCTGTAAGAAAATACAAGAACAGGCCTTTCTGAAAGTTGGTTAAGTATGACAAGCCCTCCAGAGATGTAGGGAAAATACTTTAAAAAAATCCTTAAAGGTATTTTAATATTACTAGTTTGAAATGAAAAGGTATTAAAAGTATGAAAATGAGTTTCAATTCCCATCTCCCAATCTGCATTTGCATTTTATAAGAGATATTAGCCAAGCAGATAAGCACTTTGCCCACATTACTTCAAACATTTTAAATTAACCTGGTACTATGTGCACAAAAAAAGAATAAGAACAGTATTGAGGGAGGTATTTATGCTAACAATTCTAATCAATGGGCCAGAGAATGGCAAGTTAATGTGAGTGTAAAGGGGCTTGGGAAACACTGGGAAGGCCCAAAGTTTGATTTATTTTCATTACAAATCTATGAAATAGTCAGGACATACTGTGATTGCTTTTAAACTAACAAAGAAAAACTCAGCCACTTTCAATTCTTCTCACTGCTGTACTATCACTCATGTTATAAGTGGAAGCACAGTAATCAATCACTCATTCAAACATTTACTGAGCATTTCACGTGTGATAAGAACAATGTCTGAAGCTTTCCTCTTATAGATCTACAAGTCACATAAACAATATTAAAACCAGAGTTTAATTATTTCCAAATCTGTCATATACAAAGGCGAAAACGGATTACTTTCAACATCTGGATATTACAGTTTCTTTGAAGTTCTAATGACTTTTATCCTTTACTCCAAACACCCAAAAAAATGGACATAGAGGGATCATCTTATCATTCAGATTATTCCACTATCAAGATATAGAACACTGAAATTCCCTTAGACCATGACCTCTGATCTTACTGCATCTATTCTCCTAATTTCAACCTTCAATACCTTAGCTGCACCTTATTCTCATTCTATCAACTCCCTTAATGTTTAATTTGCCAACCCTACCTAAGAACAAATAATTTCAAAGACTTTCTTGCCAGCATCTTTTTGTTTTTAAGCATTACCTATCTTGCCCAAATATGCAAAAAATCAAAACTGAAAGGGTCTTCAGGAAAACAATATCTGATGTCCCTAATTACTAGATCTTTTTTTAAAAATTTTTATTTTTATTTTTTTTTAATGTTTTACAATCATTTCCTTAAAGTTAAGATTTTATCCCCCACCTTCCCCCACTACCCCCCTCCCTCCCCGTGACAGCATACAATTCTGTATAGGTTCTACATATACTTTCCGATTGAGCACATTTTCACTATAGTCATGCTATGTAGTTGAACTAAAATAAATGGAAGAAATCATATAACAAATCAAAACATAATATGCTGAAACCCACACACACACAAACATGATCTGCTACATTCTGCGAATGACTTCCATATTTCTTTCTCTGAGTGTGGAAGGCATTTTGTTAGAAGACCGACATTAAGATTTCTTTTTTCTCAGTAAGTTCTTGTGTTATTACAAAGTTCCAAGTCTATCAGAAAAAACTCTCACACACTGTGGTCGTTGCTGTGCACAAAGTTCTCCTGGTTCTGCTCCTTTCGCTCAGCATCAGGTCATATAAGTCCTTCCAGGCCTCCCTGAAGTCTTCTTGTTCATCATTTCTTATGGCACAATAGTACTCCATTACATTCATATACCATAATTTATTCAACCATTCCCCAATTGATGGGCATCCCCTTGACTTCCAGGTTTTGGCTACCACAAAGAGTGCTGCTATAAATATTTTTGTACACGTGGGACCCTTTCTCGTTTTTATAATCTCTTGGGGATACAGTCCTAGTAGCGATATTTCTGGGTCAAAGGGTATGCACATTTTTGTAGCCCTTTGGGCATAGTTTCAAACCGTTCTCCAGAAGGGTTGGATGATCTCACAGCTCCACCAACAATGAATTAGTGTTCCAACTCTCCCACATGCTCTCCAGCATTTATCATTTTCCTGTTCTGTCATGTTTGCCAATCTTACAGGTGTGATGTGGTCCCTCAGAGTTGTTTTGATTTGCATCTCTCTAATCAATAGTGATTTAGAGCACTTTTTCATATGATTATAGATATCTTTGATTTCTTCCCCTGAAAATTGCTTGTTCATATCCTTTGACCATTTATCAATTGGGGAATGACTTGTATGGTTATATATTTGAGTCAGTTCTCTATATATTCTAGAAATGAGGTCTTTATCCCCAAGCTTAGCCGTAAAAATTTTTTCCCAATTTACTACATCTCTCCGAATTTTGGTTGCATTGGGCTTGGTTGTGCAAAAACTTTTCAGTTTAAAGTAATCAAAATTATCCATCTTGCATTGCAAAAACAGAAATAGATCTAATCAAAAGGGATAAGGATGGAAACTCTATCCTGCTAAAAGGCACCATAGACAATGAAGCAATATCATTACTAAACATGTATGCTCCAAGTGGTATAGCATCCAGATTCTTAGAGGAGAGGTTGAGGGAGTTGAAGGAAGAAACTGACAGCAAAACTATACTAGTGGGGGACCTCAACATCCCTCTTTCTGAACTTGATAAATCTAACCTCAAAATAAACAAGAAAGGGGTTAAGGAGGTAAATAAAACTCTAGATAAGGTAGGTATGATAGATCTTTGGAGAAAACTGAATGGCAATAGAAAGGAATATACCTTTTTCTCAGCAGTACATGGAACATTTACAAAAATTGACCATGTACTAGGACATAAAAATCTCAAAATCCAGTGCAGAAAGGCAGAGATAATCAGTGCATCCTTCTCAGATCATAATGCAATAAAAATTATATGTAATAAAAGGCCATGGAAAGATAAAGCAGAAATCAATTGGAAACTAAATAATTTAATCCTAAAGAAGGAATGGGTTAAAGAAGAAATCATAGAAACAATCAACAACTTCATTCAAGAGAATGACAATAATGAGACAACCTACCAAATCTTATGGGATACTGCAAAAGCAGTTCTTAGGGGAAATTTTATATCTTAGAATGCCCACATAAATAAAATAGAGAAAGAGGAGATCAATGACTTGGGTATACAGTTGAAAAAGCTAGAAAAAGAACAAACTGAAAATTCCCAAGAAAATACCAAATTAGAAATACTGAAAACAAAAGGAGAGATTAATAAAATTGAAATTAAGTATTGAATTAATAAATAAAACCAATAGTTGGTTTTATGAAAAAACTAATAAAATTAATTACTAGATCTTATACTGACCTGTGAAAACATTTTATGCTCCAAAAGAATGCAAATTTCTTCAGGGCAGAAGGCTGATGGGGGGGAGGGGGGGGGCAGTATTGGCAAATTCTACCAAATATAATGCTATACATATAATAGGTACTTAATAAATGCTTGATGGATTTAAGTGAAAATATTCTTAACTACACCTTAACAGAATTTCTTCTAAAATATAACTGACAAATGGTCATCCAGCCTTTGCTTAATGATGGGCCCTTAGGGGCAGCTAGGTGGTGCACTGGATAGAGCACCAGTGCAGGAGTCAGGAGGACCTGAGTTCAAATCTTACCTCAGAAAATTGACACTCACTAGCTATGTGAACTTGGAGAAGTCACTTAACCCCAACTGCTTCATCCTGGGTCATCTCCAGTCATCCTGATGAATATCTGGTCACTGGATTCAGATGGCCCTGGAGGAGAAGTGAGGCTGGTGACTTGCATAGCCCTCCTTCACTCAAAACAAAGTGAAGTGTAAGTCATGTCATCATTTCTCTGATGGCATGGTCTTCTTTGGCAATGAAGGACGAACACACCATGAGCTCTGAGGGGAACTCTATCTGAATGAAGAACTATGCCATTCGTTAGTTCTAACAACGAGGAATTTTCCACTTATATCAAGCTCAAATCTGTTCCTTTATAACTTTTACACATTACCCCATCCTCTTTCCCATCTGTACCCTGCTACTCATTCACAAGACCACCACGTTATTTCAGATTCTTATACCTCACCATTTATTATCCAGGTTGCCAATTTTGTCACTCTACTTCTAAATATCTCTTACAATCATCGTAAAGCACTGGTCTGAACGTTTCACTCCCATGCTCAAGAATATTGAATTGTGTCCTAAAGTATCCTGGATAAATCAATCAAATATTTATCCAGTGCCAGAAACTCCTTGGCTTTGCACATGAAGCTCTTCACAATCAGGCTCCAAACTACCTTTCAACACTTCACATAAGCCTCCCTCATGCACTCTGGGTGAATGAAATTGGTTGTTCCTTCCTGTAGCCCACACATGGCCTCTCTGTAGCCTTACCATCTCTGCCTCTTCAAGTTACCAGTTAATATGCTACTTCTTTCAGGATTCCTCTCTAGTCCCTCACCTACAAAAGGATTTGGGATTGGAGGTTTGGTTTGGAGAGGGAGTTACACTACAGAACCTCTAAAATCCTTTCCATCTTTCAATACATGGCCTCACAGCGATCCTGTCACAAAAAGTTTAATATCTTTTTTGTTGCTGCTTTAAAAAGATAAATATGTCAAATAATTTATGGCAAAAGGAAAAAACGGTTTAAATCTCTGCATGTCCTGAATTTGATCAGTAAAAAATCCTGAAGTACTTTATGGAATACATAGCTGTCAAACAAACAAACTTAAAAAAAAAACACCAAAAATCTATTTACTTTTTAAAGTAGGGTTACAATGTTGTTCTTTTCTTTTTAATTAATGCTTTGTGTTAAATAGCGTTATGCAAATTAGCTTAGACATAGTAAAATAAACATTGATTTCCATGATAAACCTGATTTTTAACATCTTATAATATGTAATATTCTCTTTTTGCTGTAATACCTTGTTTTACATGATTTGGCACTGCACTTATAATGACATATAATCTTTAATTCTTCTGAATATTAAGGTATTCTTTATTTTACATTTTTATGACACTATATGAAATGCAGTATAAGAATCCTTTTTTCCAAGTTTAGCCCAAAAGCTATAAACTCTTGTGTGTATTAAAGGGGAAAGGGAAAGAGAAGAAGAGTGCAGGAAGGAGGGAAAAAATGTGTGAGACGTGTGGCAAGTAGCAGGGAGAGGCAGGTGACATATAATTTTTAAAATTTTATATTCTCTTACTTTCAGCTCTGAATATAAAACACACACACACACACACACACACACAAAAAGCAAAAGCTATTATAAATATGTCTAATCAGACACCCCAGTGTCTTCAGACCTCTCTGTTTTCTTAAGTTATCTTACACTGAAAAAAGCACATACTGGGTCATTTTCTTGAGTCTCCCAAACAAAATTCCTTCCAGTGCATTTTCTAGGTTGCTGTGAAATCTGAGTTAAGTTAGCAAAAATGCTTCCTCGCACTCTGCTACCATGACATTCCTTCCTACCCCACAAGTTTTCAATGAGTTTTAAATTAGAAGACTCTCCAGGCCACAGAAGTATTCTTATCTCCATCTCTTAGACAAATTTATTAACTTTTCAAGTTTTGTGGCATGATGCAAGGTCATACTGCATTGTCCCATCTCCATTTGGGAATTTCTGTAATTCCAGAACATCTCTGCTTTTCAATGTATCAAAATCTTTATCACAGTTCATTGTTCCCATCACAAAGGACAAGATTTCCAAGATGACATTAAGCTTCAAAAAGAAAAAAAATGATTGGGTAGATGTTTTACTATGTGACCAAATCTTAGACACTTACCTGGACTTCTGACAATCCTGGTACAGTCGTGAATGGCAAAGAGATTTTTATGGCTTAAAATGATATTTTTCCAATATTCAATATGCCAGTATTTGTATTATCATACCCGTGTATTTTTTTTCTTTATCAAAGGCTGACAACTAATTTTTACTTGCTTTCACCATGTTCATTCACATTCTATTGTCTAAATCAATAACAACCTCTGCTTCTGTGAGGTCTTTCAGATCTTTTCCCATTTTCTGATGATCAAGCAATAGTTCTAGGTGGTTTGGTTTTGTTTCCATTTCTGACCACATTCCTTTAAGTGTAGCTGCAATGAAATTAGATCCATTATGGACTTAAATGATCCTGAAAACATGTGACTTCCTCATACCAAAAGTTATTGCTATATCTCTAATATTTACTGAAATATATTCTTTAAGAACTAAAACTTTTGCACATTTTTTGAGAAATATCATAACAATAGCTGTTGCCACATCTCTAACATTTACTAAAATATATTCTCTAAGAACTTCAACTTTTTCACATATTTTGAGTAATATCTATTTTTAAGTATGAATTAAAAACACAACAAAACAAAACAATGAAACATATTTGTATCACATGAAATCTGGTACTCAAGTGATAAAGAATTAACTAAAGATAAGAAAATCAATTCAATCCAGCTTCATCTGGTCAAGAACAAACATTATGAGTTAGCCAAGTATCAACAGAAGCATGCATATAGGGCCAGTGCTATCACAAAGTTAAACATATCAAAATCATCACTTGTCCCAATTAATTCACACAATAATACAATACTATACATCATCCTCATGAAAATTACTTACTCTACTATTGAATTTTTTAAAGAGAAAGGCACAATATCTAACACCAATAAACCTATATCTTTATCTGTATAAGTCACACAAAACAAACTACTGTATCCCTGAAAACTCAAATTATTTCAATGTTCCTCAAATTCAAAGATACACATTTGAAGTGATTTAATACCTGGGTGTTATATAATGAAGAAAGTAGAAACAAAACCAAAAGCAAAAGCAGAGAAAGGGGTGGGCCTTGGCAGGAAGCAAAACCATGTCTTTAGAGAACAGGACAAAAGAGACAACGAGGAATGATATACAGAAACTTTGAGTTACAGTTTAAGGGAGAAGAAGACTATGATGGATTACCTATTTTCTCCGTGAAGCAGAAGGAGGGGTCTTCTGATTGGAAGAGGGTAAGCATATGGCATAGGAAGCATGAGGAATACTGACAAAATCTGGAATAGCAGCTTTAGATAATTATTACAGATTATCAATTAGTGAAGAATGATGGTACTTCAAGTAGCAAAGCAGGCCCAGTTGAGATTATTCAATAAAGTTAAATAATAATGAAAGCTAAATTATATTTGGCAAGAACAAGATTATTACGTTCAAATGCTCTGTTAAGATCTATAAGAGAATGATGAGGTCTAATGTGGGTCAGAAGACAAATGGGGAAAAACACTTTTACACAAGTTGCTGTATTAAGAATATTTTAATCAACACTATTTTATAACCATAAAGTTTCAATGAATTCACTGCTCATTAAGATTGGAGAATGTGAAGTTATTGACAACATAAACAATAATGTACTTTTTCTTCAATTCTTTAGGTCCTTCATATTTGTATAAAAACTTTTTTGTACAGTTAATTTTAGAAGACATGTATATAACTTGGTAGGTATATACATATATTTATGTATATACCCTGATAGTTAATATATTTTATTTCTATTTTAAGTGCAATTTTTCTAGTAAAAAACAGGAAAATGAGATAGGAATTGTGATAAATTGTGTAGGCTTAATTTTTACCCTTCCACTTCACAAAACCTACTCTCATTAAATTTTTTTTGGTTCTCTCCTGTTCTCTAAGTAAACACTTATTCTGCCCAAAAATGTTGTACCCTTTTTTAATTGTTCCTTTTATTTGTCATTTGCTAAGGCTATCATGTGTGTGGCATGATGGAAAAATTAAATAAGTAATAACAATGACAAACAGATCACAATTATATGTGGCTTTAAGTTTCGAGTGCTCTGTCATATGTATTATCTCAGGGAATATCTGGAACTTGAGGCAAAAGCTTCTGGTTTTGTAAAAAATACAAATGCTGGCTAGTACTATTTTTAGATAAATGCTTATAACAGTTTTAAGAAAGGTCCTTTTATTCCATTTTGTTTTGGAATGTCCCCCAAACCACCAAGTATACATCCAGCCTATCTCCTTCAGTCACCACAAAAAGGAACAAATCACCTTGAAAAAGAAGGCCACCTTCCTCACTACAACCTGTAACAACTGTCACCAAAAAGTTGGACAGGCACACGAAAACTGAGAGTAGCAGTACCTACCCCCAAATCACCAGCTCATCGTCCAGATCATCCCTTACAGTCATCATATGGGGAAAGGGACGGCCATTCCCTACAACTGCCAACTAACTTCCATCCACAGAGCAGGCAAGACAGCCTAGCTCAAGGAGCAAAACATCCTGGAACCATCTTAGAAATGGCAATGCTAGTTTCCAGAGCCTGAAGATGCAGGGTGACAACTGCTCTTCCAGGTGCTACAGCCACATCTATTTAAGATCCAAAAAAGTTTATTGGCACCAAATTCCTAGGTTCTATCAAATGGTTCAACATCAGAAAGTGACATGATTTTATAAGTGGAAATGACATAAAAGAAGAGGTATCACTATCTGCTTTGCTGCCATACCATAAAGACCACAGAACCTTTCAATCTGACTTGTAACTGAAATCTTCTATATGTTATCTCCTCCTAATATTAGAATGTGAACTCCTTGAGAACAGGGAATTACCTTTTTTTTTTTTCCTATTCCTATTCCCATGGCTTAGGGCAGTAGTTTTCATATAGGTATGCACTTAACAAATAATTAATTTACTGATTTATTCATCTTTTTCTTTTCAGCTTTCTTAACATAAAAGACTGCTATATTGTTAAAGACTTTCTTTTTCCATCTACTGATCAAATTTAATGATTTTTCTCATTGTTATTAAAATAATTAATCATGCTAATAAGTTTCCTAATGTTAAATGATCCATAGATCCCATGGAAAACATTCAATTTTGTCATAATGAATAATTTTTAACTACATTGCTATAGATACTTACATATTATTTTATATTTTTACAACTATTTTTATAACTATTTATTACTGATAGCTGTCTATAATCTTCTTTTTCTATTTTATCTTGATTAGGTCTGGGTATTGGAACTGTGTCTATTGTGGGATTTGGTAAAGAGCCCCCTTTCAATATTTTTAATAAACAATTTATGCAACACAGGGACTATTTAATCTTTAAATATTTAATATAATTCACTTAGAAATCCAACTAGACAAAGCTTCCTTCCTAAACAAACACGTAGGAAGTTAATTTATGGCTTGCTCAATTTCTCTTTCAGAGACTAGATGGTTTGGATTCTCTATTGCCTATTGAATTGAGTATTTTAAATGTCTGGGTTTGCTCATCCCTTTTACTTAATTTTAGAGCTTTGCTGGAATTTAGATAGACAGTACTTTCTTCTGTTGATCATTGTGAATTCTCATTCTTATCTTTTTAACTTGATTTTTTTATATTCTGGAATTTAGATTTTCGCCTTTTTTTTAAAAAAATTTATAATAGTCTGATTGAAAATAATTAAAGATTTTTCCTATTTTCAAAGTCTTTGTATTTTGATTTTCAACTAAAATCTTCTTGTTCTCAATATTATTTCTCCTTTCTTTCACTTTCAAAACTTCAATTTTTCTGCTTTTTTTTGCTTTTATCTTACTGGTATTTTTGTCTTCCTAACTGCATGTTCAATTCACTTCTCCTAAATCTTTGCATTTTTTCCTATTAGAAATGAAAAAAGCAACAAAAAGGATAACTTACAAAAAACTACAAAAATGTAAGTAAAAACAAAAGAACAAAAACACATGTAAATGGAACGGGAAACGTCAATATTAATCTATTAAAGGAAAGTCACAACTTAAAAATTAAACTACAAAACTCTACCGAAGATAAAGCACACCTGTTAAAAATTAAATTATAAAAACAGAAATTGACTTGGGGAATCACAGATGTTGGGTGGTTTATTTTCAGATAAAGTATTTTAGGTGGGAGGATTTTCTGGTACTGGCTATAACAGTAAAACAGATAAAAAATAAATTAAATATTTAGTCAAATATGAACCATGAGGAATGCCTCTGGTGTTTCATCATGCTTTCTGAAAAGCTAATTAATTCAGTGACTTAAATGGAAAGCATATGCAAACCTCAGGGTTCATTCCCTTTAGAAGGGGAGAAAGGACTAACAATCCAATGACCATAAAATCACAGAAGTTAACGTTAAAGCTCAAACAGACATTAGAGATCGTTTAACCTAATCTCATTTTACCTAAAGAAATTATGGGTTTTTGCCCAAAATCACAAAGATAGAAAATAATAATAAATCAAAAGTTAACTATGTATTACTTTTCAGACTCTTTCACTAATTTGAGAATCTGACTAAAAAAAAAGAATTTCCTCATATTTTTCAGAATATTATTTGTTGTTCTTATTTTAGTCATATCTGATCTTTCTGTGGCCCCACCTGGGGTTTTCTTGGCAGAGATATGGAGTGGTTTGTCATTTCCTTCTCTACCTCATCTTACAAATGAGGAAATTGAGGAAAACAGGGTTAAGTGACTTGACCAGGGTCACACTGCTGCTAAATGCCTAAGGCAAGATTTGAATTCAGGAAGATGAGTCTTCCTGACTCCAGATCCAGCACTCTATCCACTGAGCCACCAAGCTGCTGATTAACAAAAACAATTTTTTTAAAAGATTCTTAATTATACTAACACTCAAATGGTTGTGAGATTATAGCCACAGAAGGGCTACAATGGATAAAGGATGGCTTCTTCATTTTCCCCTCATAGTGCAATGACTCTAGTGGCCAACCAGCCAGACCACTGTTTACCCTCATTCTCACCACCTGATCAGTCCATTAAATTTTCTGCTCTTCTGCAAGTTTCTTTTCTTATCTGCTGCTTGCTTCCGCCTCCACCATGTATCTCTCTGTTGCACTCTAAAGACACTCATTTTTAATTCTTTGCAGATTATAGTGTTGCATGAATTTTAATCAATCAACATTGGCAGAATATTTTATTTTACAAGTTGGGACTATTTCTCAGAGAAGTTTAGAGACATTTAAAGGAGCTTTGCAGTTTCCTGAAGCCAACCAAGACTGACCCTTACTGCTCCTATAACTGTAGGCTCCACTCATTATCTGCTTGCGTTGTCTATCCAAGATATAAACATGAATGGATGAGCTCTATTGGTTGCCATCTAAATGCATGTCATAATCTGGAAATTTGGCATTCTTTATCCACTTAATTTTACCTATGTGGATAATTAGGATTTTTTCCAATAGCACAACATTACTAACAAGCAGAAACATCTAGAAAGCACAAGACTCCTAAGTAATCCCTCCCTCAATTCTGTTCCTTTTCTTGATTACCTCCACGATAGTAGTATTTGTCACCCTCTCTGTTGCATGTTTCACCTAACATTAACAACCAACTTAGCATTATATCTCTAACAGCTGGTATTTTGTTCTATCGAATCGAATGCTTCTTATAATCAAGAAACAATAGGCATAATTGTATTTTGCATTCTCCACATCTTTTAAGCAATGTGCACTGGTAAACGTGTGGTCTACTACGGAATATGACTCCAGAAACCTTGACTGTTCCCTGCTAAAAGCCTTATCAAGAATCCTTTTACTGCATGTGTATATGATGCTAATAATTTCAAGAAGCTGAGAAAGTACACACATAGTTGCTGTTCTCTCCCAGTCACTCTTTTTGGGGGGGGCCTTCATAAGGGGTAGGAATATTGTCCTGTCTTTGTTATCTTCCCATCTTTGGGATGCTTGTGAGTTGGTCATTCAATATCCTCAAATTTTTGCTAAATCCAGCACTGATCAAGATTATCTCCATGTTTTGTTGAGTCATTTAGTCGTATCTGACTATTCGTGACTCTAATTTGGTGTTTTCTTGCCAAAGATATTGGGGGGGATTTCCTTGTTCAGTTCATTTTACAGATGAGGAAACTGAGGCAAACAGGATTAAGTGACTTGCTCAGGGTCACACATCTAGTGTCTGAGATCAAATTTGAACTCAGGAAGAGGAGTCTTCCTGACTCCAGGTCTAGTACTCTATCAGACTAAGCCCCCTGGCTGCTCTCACTGCTCTAATTCAGCTCCTCTGCCTATTTTTATTCCCTTTGGTATAAATTCTATCAGCTCTACAAGCACATCTAGGACAATGACAGTCGAGTTCAAGTGAGATAATTCTGCAACTCATGATGGTTAAAAACAAAAGTTTGTAAAACAATCTCTTTATGTCTTTTGTATTTTTCTTTTATTTGCTGTCTTTCCATTTTCATTCTTAAAGCTCCTCAGGATGATGCTCCTGAAGTGGATATCTCTTGGCAAGGTTTGTAAAAACTACTTTTACCCCACCACTGCCTGTGTGGAAAGAAGGAAGGAAGGAAGCAACCAAATATTAAGTGCCTACTATGTGCAAAGCACTTAACAGTTATCTCATTTGAGAGGTGGGTGCTATTACCAGTCCCATTTGACAGTTGAGGAATGTAAGGTAGAGAGAGTTTAAGTGATTTACCCAGGGTCACACAATCAGTAGGTGTCTGAAGTTGAATCTGAACCTAGGTCTCCCACATTCCAGGACCAGTGCTCTATCCACTCCATCACCAACCTTTCTCTGAGTCATTTAGAAGGTGGTACTGTTCATGATGTCCAATTATTCTTCTTTGGACGATTATACAAATGAATATATACTCTGAACTAGTGTTCTGTCCTTGGCTGTTAACTATATCCACTTAGCTAGGAAGTCTAGTCGTTGCTGACAAAAGTACTTCCTTAACTCTCTGGTTTCTCTGTGATGGCAACTGACTTCTATATGAAATTATAGTTGTCTCTGCATCCTTCCTTCTGTGTATTTTCACCAACCTATTTTAAATAGATCAGTATGAAACAGCTTTAACAGGAAGCCTGTTTAAACCTCATTTTTAATCTCTCTAGCTAATTTTGATCTTTGCTCTAAGAAGTTAGTAGCTTGTACACAAACAGGTGATTCCGGGATGACACCCAAATGAGTAACAAGTCATTTGCTATTTATTAAAATAAAATGGAATTCATTTTTAAAATGTTATTTAATTCTCCCCTGCTATGTCCAGGTCCTTCAGATTCTACTCCTAAATAAAGTATTTATAATGTATAAGCATGAGATTTCTAGTTGGTCCATAAACATTCTAGCTCTATGATTATTTATGATCCAAATTCTCCAGCATATTTCTTCCTAAACGCAATTATTCTATTTTTTGCATTAAAGTTAAGACTTTAAGATGAAATATGAAATGGAACATCCTACCAATTATTTATTCTTGATGATGAAATTGAAAGGATAATAGGATGACAAAGCCAGAGTTAGAAGGGACCACAATGGAGTTCAAGTCCAACCCTATTTTGCAAATGAGGAAATTGAGGCCCACTGAGATACAAAATTTGCTAGAGATTATACTGATAAGCAAAAGAGGCAAAATTTGAACTACTTTCCATGGCATGCCCTAACTAATTAATATACTTCAATTTGTACTTTCTCTTGATGTGTGGTATTTCATCTGATCTACTAAAAAACAGTACAAGCTAGAATTCTTTATTTAAAATGCATTTTGGCCATTTTTATCAGGTCCACTTCTGAGTTCATGCTTGTAATACAGAGCTGACTCATTTACTGGCTTAACTTTAGGAAATAACTGCAATTTTACTGTGTCATCTGGCATATCCTTAAACAACCACTAAATTTCAATGTTTATGCTTATTCATTCAATGCTTAATCTGTAGGTCTCAATGAATGTTTTTTTTTTAATTCTGTGTAAATTCACTAAAATTTATCTAATTTATGTTTTTATACCAGATTCTCTCAAGTCCAAACACCAGCTAAGTTAACATTCTCCACTTATTCCTAACAATAGCTAGTTCGGTCTGGTAAGCATTTATTGAGTGCCTGTTATTGTTTTTAATGGTAGTTCAACATAAGAGTTCTACAATGCTTTGTAGTTCACCAAGCATTTTCAAACATTGATCTGACTTTCACAAAACTGAGAAAGTAGGCAGTGTACATGATTCCCATTTTGTAGATTAGGAAACTGAAATTCAGAAAGGTTAAGTGATTAGTATACCAAGAGCTAAATAATATGCCAAAAGGGCAAAATCTTTCCCAAGTTTTTACTTAAAACCTAAAGTGAGAGATAGCAAAGACAAGATCAAAATGTATTAAGACACATTCAAGGAAAACCCCAAAATTTTTTTTCAAGTTGGTCTTTTCCTTTTTTCTAATTCTAATGAAGTTCAGGTTTTATGGGAAAGGCAACGGAAAA
This sequence comes from Bettongia penicillata ogilbyi, assembly GCA_023548195.1. Classification (NCBI taxonomy): domain Eukaryota; kingdom Metazoa; phylum Chordata; class Mammalia; order Diprotodontia; family Potoroidae; genus Bettongia; species Bettongia penicillata. Next base: position 5,907,754 of record JAJHZJ010000570.1, read on the forward strand.
TAAAAAGGAAGTGTCCAAAAAAATAAAGGAAAAAAACCAAAACATGATGGCTAAGACATTTAAAGGATGAAATAAAGAGAATAAAGAGAATAGAGAATAAAGAAAAATATGAAGAATAATGACAGTGCTAGAATGAGGCTTCAGTTCTTGGCAGCTCCTGATCAACTACCTATACCTGAGTAGTCAATGCCAGTAGAGAAGAACAGACAGGAGTCTTAGGTCAAGTGAAGGGTGTGCCCAAGAAAAATAAAGAGTAAGGCAACACTGTGGCTGCTGTCTTTGCACAGCTGGCCAATCACTCTGTCCTTCTCCATGACAAAGGCATTTTAAAAGGAAAAGAGGTTAAGGAAGGGCTAGTGTCTGAGGACCCTCCCAGTTGTGGTTCAGCAAGCAGCATCTGACTCTCTATTACCTCACTTGGGGTTTTCTTGGCAAAGATACTGGAGCAGTTTGCCATTTCCTTCTCCAGATGAGGCAACTGAAGCAAACAGTATGTATCTGAGGCCGGAAGACTCAGCTCTTCCTCTACCCACTGTGCCACTTAGATGCCCCTCCCCTCGCAGAGCACATGTTATTTCTGATGCACATTCCTGGCTATATCATATTTCTTCCCACTCTTCTAATTACTTCAGCTTCCAGATTAACTAATTTTCTTTTTTTTAAATGGCATCTAATTCATAAAATATTCCATTTAATAGATATTTAAGTACTTTAGATGGGCTATCAAAGTATCCCATAAACAATGGAACTATTGTATTACAGAAATAAGACCGGATACACACATCCTAGTTCTCCCCAGGCATATTAACTTGATGTTTTACAGGTAGAAGGTCATTTAGTTCATCATTCATTTCATAAACCTTTCTAGGTGTATTCCTCTACCCTCTCTGGTACACACAACCTTGTTTAATATCTATGTGACTGAAAAGATCAGGGAGAAAATTAATACTATTTCCTAATGGCAATGGCCTCACTGTTCCTTTTCTGGAAAGGATATGAACACAAAGTAAAGCTGATTCACTGCCATGGTAGCACCCTACAATCACTGCCTTCATAATTGGAGACACAAAAGCACTTACATACTGAAAGACAATGTATATCTCTGCCTTTCAAATAAAAAATTATTATATTCAGTGATCGAAGTTGTCAGGTAAGGAGACTTCCTGTTCTGCATTGCTACCATTAGTGATATAGTAAATGACAGCTGCCATTATGAATCCAAATGTCATCACTGCTCTCAGACTCAGCCTATTAAGCTACCAATGGTTTTCTGGATTAAAATGCACACAGGACTTTCTTGTCATCTATGCTTGACAAAAATTCTGATTTTGGAGAAAACAACACTTAGTTATATGTCATAGCAAAGCCACAGATATTTCAAAAGGAACAGAAAATACTTAAAACCACCATCATGACATCCTCTCCTTATATAAAGAATATGAATTAAATATTATAAATAATAAAATGGTAATATATAAAAATTCTTTGAAAAAAATTAGATGACCACAGTAATAAGGAATTTAATCTTTTCTTTTTGTATCCTCACCAGACCTATATCAGTAAACTAGAATAAACATGTTATTAAAACAGAATCAATAGAAAGCTTTAAAATATACAGTACCACAAAAGGTCAAGCCCTTGTATTGATTTTAATATAACATTTTTGTCCAGCTTCCCAAAGGATTCTTTTCTAATATGATTCTTCATTTTTCTTTCACTTTGTTCCCTGACTGGTGAATGTGTTGTTCTTGTCTGCAAAGAGCTGTCTACAAAAAGAAGTTTGCTGAGTGTGTGTCATTCCTATGACATGCTGCTAGGAAATGGGAGTGTGGGGAAGGACATTTAGAGACACTGAGATGATAGAAACACAGAGCTCAGCAGGACCACATAATCCAACTTTCAAAATTGAGTGCAACATATTTTAAATGGAGAGGAATTGGTTTCTCAATGCCCAGTGTAGTACAGCACAAGCTAGCACAATATTTATAAAACTGTGCTTCAAGGAACCCTGAAAGTCTGTTTGTTTTTTAATGAATTTTATGTTGTCTGTTAATAAGGCATTAAAATAACAATTTTAGAAGCTCTTATTATAAGGGCTCTGTCAAGGTTTTGTTTAAATCAAAGAATGGAAAGGTTTGAGATCCCTCGATCTAGTAGAAAGATGTATATTAAGGTATACAGAGATATAGAATGGTATCATGAACACAAGTCAGGAGAGATCTGAATTTGAATACTGATTGTGACAATTACTAATCATGTAGTAATGACTTGATCTGGGTCTCAGTTTCATCATCTGAAAAGGGTGGCATATACTTGCACTAGACAAGGTAGATGTCCTTCCCTCAAACAACAAGAATTCTATTAAATAATTGGAGGAGAGAGGGAGGACAGAGTGAAGCACCGCCCTCCCTCACTTAAATCACTCGCAAGGCATGGCATCCAATTCCTGATGCCATGACCATCTTAGAGAACAAAGGATAACAACCACCTGCGAGCCGTGGGAAATGCCACACAGGGGCCCCAACTGTCCGGTTCCACTTAGGCAATGCAGTTCCCCTCCTTCCCTTCTTTCCTTCCTTGTCTCCCTCCTCTCCCTTTGTCCACATAGGATATCATAGCCTTACCTGTGCATGCTCCGCCCAAAGGAATGTAAATTTTGTGAAACCTCGCAAGATATCTTGGGGCCCACAGGCTAGATTTCTGTCTTAAGGACCATGCCTTAAACACAACTCTCTCTGACTCTCACTGACTGGCCAACAATAGATCCCAGTCAAAACTGCACTTGGTCATTATCTAGGCCCAAAGGCTTAGAGTGAGAGTAAATAACAACTGGTTTATTTTGGCCAGAAACTTTGAGGGTCCTCCCCTCCCAGAATGATTTTTTGTTGTCACTGTTCTGACTAGGTAAAGAAATCATTCTCTGCCTCATTTTTTGAGGCATTAAATTTTGGATTTAATCAATTACCTCAGTCAAAGTGAGACCTATTTAAGACCCTTGCCACTGGACCCAGACTCCTGGTGACCTGCACAGCCCTCCCTCATTTCAATCTAATTCACTTAGGAGTCATGGCCTCACCTTCCCGATGTCAGGGTTGTCTCTGAGCATAAAGGACAAACAGCAACAACAATGATGACAGTAACATTAAACACTTCATATGGACCTGACATAGTAAACACTGAGGAATGGAAAAAAAGACAAAAGCATTATCCCAGCCCTCACGGGAGGACACGCTGAGGGTAGGAGACAGAGCAGGCAGAAGGGAATCAATCTCAGGAGGAAGGCACCAGGAGAAACCAGAAAAGGCCTCCGTAGAAAGTGACTTTACTGTATCTCAAAATTGACCATGGAAAGTGAAAGGCAGAGATGGGAGAGTAGACAATTCCAGAGGAGGGGAACAGCCAGAGCAAAGGTGGGGAGCCGAGAGAATCAGTGCAGTAGGAAGGAAAGTGTAAGAAGACTATCACTCTTACTATTTGTTTTATGAAAATGAAATTCAAAGCTATAACAAAAACTAAGCCTATTAAAAAACATGTTGTATCAGTATCATCTAGAATACAAATATATGACACTATCCTTTCCACAGTTTGAGGATGTTCTTAACAAAGTTAAAAACCTAAACCACCTCTGAAATACTGCTAGTAGGGATTGGACTCTATCCCAATGATCCTCAAATTGTCACTTTGATCATTCAGATGGAAGGATAGCTAAAATAAGAGCTCCGATGGACATGACACCAAAAAAGGAAGATTTTCCTTTAAATAAAGACTGGCGCCAAGAAGTCACTATCCTAAATCTAATCAAGGCCCTAAATCCAAACATGACGAAGATTAAATAAGTTCAGTGACACAGGAATAGCTTAAGAAAGAGCATCATCCTTCTTTTATAAGGAAAATGAATGCAAATTTTAGTTTTGTCACTTCTTCCATTCCTACCTGTTGGATGCATTTTGGGGCAACTAAGTGGTGCAGTGGATAGTGCAGGAGTCAGGAGGACCTGAGTTCAAATCTCACCTCAGACACTTGACACTCTCTAGCTGTGTGACCTTGGGCAAGTCACTTAACCCCACCTGCCTCATCCTGGGTCATCTCCAGCCATCCTGATGAATATCTGGTCACTGGATTCAGATGGCTCTGGAGGAGAAGTGAGGCTGGTGACCTGCACAGCCCTCTCTCACTCAAAACAAAGTCAAGTGCAAATCATGTCATTATTTCTGATGGCACAGTCTTCTTTGACAATGAAGGACAAACACAAAATGGATGCATTCTGTTTTCCTATTCTCCTTACCCACAATAACAATACAGCAATTGCTCTGTGACCTACAATGTCCTAACTGGTGGATGCCACATGGTTCCTAATATGTAGTCAAAACAACCATACTTCGCAGTCCAACAAAATGGACCCTCTGCTAACCACCACTCTCCTATCTATACTTTTTCTCCCTATTAGAATACAAACTCCATGAGAGTAAAGACTAACTCACTTTTATATTTATAGTCCTAGAATTGATATTAACTCTTTAATAGACTTTTTTCATTCAATCACTGATTCATCAATAGCTTAGTTCTTTTGTTCTTTCCCTTTTCTGTGCAACAAACATCGACCGCTTTCTTCAAAGTTTTAGGAATAGATTTTGTTACAAATCTAGGTTGCTATGGAGACATTCTAAAGCACTTGCAGCAACATTTCCATTCCAGCTCCATAACAAATATCAATCAGATATGATAGGGGGTGATGTTTGTTCTTTTTTGTTTTTAATTTCCTGAAAATTGTATGGTAAATTTGATGGAAATATTTATAAAATAGTTCCTTTAAGGTTAAAGTCAATAAATGCATATTAATTTTCAGTTTCTATATTGTTTTCCATCATTTTGATAGACTGACTAGTTTAAAATGCATACTTGTGATTTTTTTAAAGTTCTTTATTTGTGGAGGCTATTTAGAACTAATGACCTTTTAACAGTTCCATCAAAAATGTAAAATTAAATAATGCAAAATATTTTAGAATCTATCTTTAATAAACTAAACCAATATGAATGAGGAGATGGCAGAGATAAACAGTAAGTAATACAATAGCTATACATATGTAACTGCAGAGGAACATTATTGGGGTTATTGCTGGGGCTAAAAATTATTTACCTATAATAACATTTCCTGTGTTACATTACAATTGACATAATTCTAATCTATGTCTAAAAATGGCAATAATGACAAATGATTTTCTGCTATCTTTTGTCTCCTTTCCCCATCTATATATTCAGGAAAGTAGAGTTCTTGAGCAAGCCCTGGATCTAATTCATACAAACACTAAGGAACTTGAAACAAAAATAAAATAAATGCAATTCACTCCTTCATCAAAGTTGCAAACCTTAAGCTGTTAAATGATCCATTCATATTATTAAAGAACCTCTTTTTTACTACTACTAAAGAGCCAAAAAACTATACCATATCAAAAGGTACAACTCTAAAGCATTTCCAACTAAAGAAAGCGCTAAAAACTTCAAAGCAAGGAAGCAATTATTAACAGTGCACAACTAATAAATTGTTCCCTTATCATTTATGCATATTTCAATGGAAGAATCCAATATTCTAGTTCCAAAGGTAAAATGTCAGGACAGCTAATTGTTTAAATTGATTTTTAAAATCACAGTTTCAAGGTAAAATGTGATGACTTAATAGTAATATATTCACTATGATTAAAAGGAAAATAAATAGTACTATCAACAACCATGAAATATAAGCAATATAAGGTGCATGAGAATAAGTAATGTAAGAAGAATCTGGAATAAGCACCCGGTTCCACCACTATCTAACAGCATGCAACAGAGAACTGTGCAAAGTTTTCAAACTTAATCCTTTCCCTCATTAATGTTGATGTAAATTTCATTGTCCTCCACTATCAGATGCTAGGTTTCTAAGATACATTTCTGCCTAGTACAAGTCATATAGCCATTCTGAGGTAATTACGGCAAATTGCATCAGATAATCACTATGAAAATGCTTTCCACCTTTCCCAAAACTTTATGTCACTTAAGAACTTCTCAAAAAATTTATGTTCTCAGGTTATGTTCTCAGTAACACTGAGTTACGGAGTTCAACTTTTCTGATTCTTCCCCATCTCTGGTTCCATTAATTGACATTATTTTTTAATCAATACCTTTTTTATACATACACACACATATATACTATATAATATTTATTACTACTTTACCATTTATTACTGCTTTGTAATGTAAGTTGAGGTATGGAAATGTTAATCTCCTTTCATTTCTTCTTTTTATTTAACTATTTCCCTTGAAATTATCATTTCTCCAGATTTTGCTGCTATTTTGTCTAGCTCCGTAAAGTATTCCTCCTTTACAGTTTGACTGGAATAGCCCTACATCTCTAAATTAATTTGGGGAGTATAATCATTTTTATTATATTGAAATTACTCAATCATATAACTATTTATACAAGTCTTTAATTTGCCAAGATAGACTTACTTTCAATTGTGCTGGGCATGTAACAATTACTTTTAATGGAATGTCTATTACTTACTCCTGAATTCTGTAGCTTCTATGCAGAAATGCTGTTGCTTTTGTGTAGCTAAAAAAGGAAACTGCTGATGACTTAAAAAAATCTCTGTATGAAATATTCTCTATAAAGGTTGGATATCCATGATATCTATGCAAACTAACACAAATATTTAAGCTCAAGACTCAGTTCCCAGAAAACAAGTGGTCCAAGTATATGAACCAGCAGTTTCAAAAGAAGAACAAGCGCTTAACAATCAAATGAAATATTAGTCTAAATCACTAATATGAAATGCAAACCGCAACAACTCTGAAGTTTCCCCTCACTCCAACAAACCTGACAAGATTTCAAAAACTGATAATAATCAATCTTAGAGAAGTTGAGGGAAGAAAAGTAGTGATACACTGCTGGGAGAGCCAAATTTTGGTACAGCCATTCTGAAAAGCAATTTGAAGATATGCTAGAAAAGTGACTAAAATAGCAAGATCTTTTGATCCAGAGATCCTCAGTGCTAAGCGATACCCCAGGAATATCAGAAAGAAAAGTTGCAGGGACACCAAAATACTAATAGCAGAATTTTTTGTGGCAGCAAAAATAACCCTAGAAATTAAAGTATCAGCTAAAAAGTGACACATGAATGTAACAATACTACTGCAGCCTAAGAAATAACCAACAAGAGAATTAAGAGAAGTATAAGAAGACCAAGTGATGTAGAATGAAGGAACCAGAACCAGGAAAATTATATAAACTACAACAATGCACAAGGAAAGAATACAGCTAAACTGAATCTATGTCACTAAATGGCCAGGCTCCCCTTTCTAGACTGATGGGAGTACATGCTGTCAGGCTGCTGATGTGCTGATCAGTTTTCCTGAACAACTCCCACCTCCCCCATTCTCCCTCTTTCTTAAATGGAAAGGCTTACTGGGAAGGTAAAAAAACACCAATTAAGTACCTACTATGTACCAGGCACGGGGCAAAGGATTTGACAAATATTATCTCATTTGATCCTCACAATAACACTCTAAAGTAGGTGCTGTTATTATCCCAATTTTACAACTAAGGAAACTGAGGCAGGGAGCAGTTATGTAACTTGCCCAGGGTCACACCGCTAAGGTCAAATCTGAACTCAGAGCTTCCTGACACCAGGGCCAGTTTTCTCCACTGCATCACCTAGCCTAGGAGAGGGAAGGCATTGCAATGTAAAAACAAAAATTAACAAGTTTTTGTCGTTACTGTTGAATAAATATTACCAAGTGGACTAGAAAAGACAGCAAATTCTAACTGCCGTCATCACAAGAGGCATAAAGTTCTTAATACAACTCCTGGATCAAAGTAGAAAGAGAATGCCAACTTCACACACTGATCACCAAAGAAGTTTACGCCAAAGATAAAGAAAGGAAATAATACCAAACAGCTTCCGAGATCTACAGTATCACTTTCATGAGTCAATTCATTTACTAAAGCTTTAAAGTTTTAAACTGACATAAATAATTCCTTCTATCTACCAACTAAATTAAAAAATAAAAAAGAACAATGTATAGCTACAGAAAGCACTTACGTAATGTTTCCTCTTAAATCCTTTAAGAAGGCCACTCACTACCAAAGACCATTAAACCCATGACAGGATTGCCTAAGTTTTTTCAAAAACAATGAGATATCCCAGAGCAGACTCATGGCCAAACTCTTCTTCTACCAGCAAAGTCAAAGAAGTTGGTTCCTAACTCCACCATTCTAATTAAGAGTACAGAATCTTCACAACTAAATTCAATGAGTTTTGTTTTGGTTTGATTCTCTCAATCCTAATCTTCCTGGAATTATAAACAGCTTCTGACCCCCCTGACAATCCCTGTCCCACTACCCTATAGCTCTCTCCACCCTTGGCTTCTGTGATACTGATCATTCCTGGCTCTCCTCCTTCTCGATTCTTTTCAGTATCTTTTGTCTGCTCCTCATCAGTCTTCTGCCTTCTAAACATCAGCATCTCTGAACCCTTTTCTCAGGTGGTGAACTCCCCTGGGTTCAATGATCCTCTCTACGTATACTATACACCAACCCAAGTCTAAGCTCTCCCATAAATCTCAGTCTCTATAACCAATTACCTGCCAGACATCTCTACCTGCAGGGCCAGCACTCTAGCCACAGTGCCACCTAAGTGTAAGGATACAGTCAAGTCTGCTAGTCAACAAGCACTTATTAATTAAGCACTTAGTATGCGTCAGGCACTGTGCTAGTACATTAGGAAAGCTTACTACTATATTTAGTGAAGTTCAGCCCCAACATGCACTAGACTACTACCCTTAACCCAGAGAAAGATACAACAATGGTCATTTTCCATAGGGATTAAAAAGTATGTCTACCTTCAAAAACTCACAAAGAACTTTCCTACCTGACTCTGCCTTACATATTTCCCCTTGGATCCCAAGTTTGGAAAAGCTACAGAGAGCTAATAAAGTGGCTTCAAGTCAGAAAAGGCCTTAGAGAGTGCGGCATACTTTTTGTTAAGAAGAAGTAAGTCTTTTTTACTTGACAGGCTAAAAGATTTGTGGCCAATATGTAAATAACTGTCAGCTGTCTATAGCAAGTACACAAGTTTGATTCAATGTCCTCTTGTGTACATTAGACAAAATAATACTGATAATATTTAACGATGAATCATAAAGTATAGTACATTACTTCACAAATACTGCCAATTAGATTATTCTAGAAAATGGGAGAAAAAAGTCTTAACATAAATTGCCATAAAAATCACAGAAGTTTAAGAACAAGAAATTAGAAACTAGTTTATGAGAGTCTAAAATTGAACAAAAGCATTTCAAACATTATACATCGTAGAAATGCCCAGTAATTACTGTCAGCAGAGAGATAATTAAACAAGAGTATACACATCACTGCAACTATTACAACAAATAAAAAAAAAATTACAGTGCATTAGGGTATGTTTGATTGAGTCTTTTCAGGGTCTGGTATTCATGTTTTGTAAAGATAACTTCTTAAAAAGAAGGAACTCTTCTTCGAGCTCAGGTAGTCCCGAAAAATGCACAGAAACTAAGATAAGCCTAAAATGGGTGAATTTTTTAAGCAATAATGCAGTTTCTAAAATGTCTATAATTCTTAAAAATATCAAGAGTATATATAATAGACAAACTAAATAATCATTAATAATTGTTAGCTATTGAAAGCACAGTGCTTCTATCAAAAATGCAAATATTCCACTTGAACTCAAAGAGGAAAAAAGTAGCAATGTAGTAAAATATAACAGAGTTCATGTTTTCAGCAAGTTTATAAAGAAATTAGTGAATGATGATAAAGTCATCTTCCTATTATATATGCAGCTAAGGTTGATGCCTACTTTTAAGCTCAATAAAAGAATATTCTTAACCCAGAAGAGAACATCATGAAACAATGGGCATGAAAAAGAACAGAAAAGCAGGCTAGCAAGACAATTTTAAAGGAAATGGCATTTTTGCATAACAGGTTGTTTTAAGTACAGGAAGCATTATTATAGAGAGAATGGGGAATGCTACTCTTCACCATAACTGAACAATGAAAAATGTGTTTAAACTGTAAGTGGTTTTAGATAGAAATTAGAAATGTTTTCTTCTTGTAAGAGCACTCAGGTAGTAAGTACTTAACAAATGTTTACTGAATAATCCAATTATTAAAAAGAGTTATAACCAGATATTCTGGTATATTTTTTTTGGTGTCTTTAAAAAAATAAAATAGAAACACGTCCTGTAATTCATATTATTCACTGCCTTGAAACAAAACTGAAAGTTAGAGATGCTAGTCCACAGACTCTTATAGTCGGGAGGAACCTCACAGGTCATCCAATCTAACCCCTACTCAAAGCATAAATCCATTGTCAACATCTTTCAAGGTCATTTCCAGCCCTCAAATGTTAAAATAATGTTTAATGATGAATATCATGATCAACATTTCTCATTTCCTTTATTTTTTTTTAATTCATAAATGCTAGGTAGATTTGGTGTGCTCCAATGGGGATGGCAGCAGTATGTAAACATAAAGTAACCATTTTCAATTTCTATCAATGACTGGAAGCAGGATGCAAACACTATACTAAATTAAAATATTTATAAGATAAGTACCAGTTCACTAATCACTGAACTGTCTTTTTTCAGGGCAAGATTCTATTCCTTTCTCCTTTCACTTCTAATTTTCAGTATAATAAAGAATAATTCTTCCACAGAGGTCCTATTTCCAAGATTTACCTGTCTCACTATGATACGTGATAGCCAACAAGTGCCAAATTCACTGGCCTGAGGCAGTCAACCATAAGCAGATCACTTCTTTTTTTTCTTTCTGCCATCAACAGCAGAAATTATATCACAATAAAACTGCCTTACATAATTAATTTTGGCAGAAAGTAATTGACTAAGTTACTGAAACTTCTCAAAAGCTGTACATGAGGTAGTGCTTTAAGGAACCAAAAAGTAGAAATAAGTGTAACACTTATTTTGTGATAATAATATAAAGAATAGCACTAAAGACAATGTATATAAATTTAATTACTGTTGAAAATTAACAAAATTCAAAAATGTTATATGGTACTTATTAAGCTTAATATTTCAATGGAACTGTGCTCTAAAAATGTGATTTTATGTACTGAATCAAATTTATTTTAAGTCTAGTATTACTATACTTTTAAATTTAAAGGGCACAAAAAAGCATTCTCACCTCTAGTTCACTTTAGAGGGAGATAAGAAATCTTGGTGTACAACTACACTAGCTGCAACATCTTACATTCCCTTTCCTCTTGAGATCTTCAAAAAGGTTATTAAAAGTGTAACAATTTTACTTGCCTTTTTAAGGTAAGAAGTGAAATTCAAATGTCAAAGGCTAGAGGTCTAAAGTGTTTGCATTTTTCTTGCTGTCACAATTTGGGTTTGGTAAGGAGGGAGCAGGTGAAAAGCAAGCTGAGTTTTTATATTCTCTCCTTCCATTGTAATCTATTAGTTCTGACTAAATTAGCCTCCAACAATTTCAAAAGGATATCATCAATGACTTACAATCCAATCTATACTAAATTACAGTCACAGAAAAAACACAGACATTTGCTTGAAAATTTACTAATGAAGGTAGATGCCCTTTATCAGACTCTGCAATGAGAAAAATCAAGAATGCAAACGAAGGTTTATAACTTTTCTGTTATGTACTAACATTTTTGCATACTAAGACATTATCAAGATTTTGTAGTGTCATAAATATCTTAACACTAGCCAACATGAAAGTGGACCAGGCCTAAGAAAATGTACTAAGAATTTTAATAACTAAAATCTTAAAACATATAGTAGCACTATTAGATACTAAAATATTATTTCTACCAGTTAAAAAACTGCATCCAACTTGAGATATATCAAGTAAGCTTTAATGACAGAGCATTAAAAGGATGAAGATTCAATAGCTGAAATGAGGATAACTTACAAAATTCTTTCAATTTCACTGGCTTTTGAAAACTATAAGGTTATTATATTTCTATATATTTGAATGAATGCATGTATAAATATGTTCCTATGAGGATTTTTGTTTGTTTTACAATGATAGTCACAGTTGATTTCTGAATAGGATGGTAGGCAGTCTGCCCACAAAATCCTGAAGTTCCCAAAAAACAGAATAATTTTCAAATATTCCAGTAAGAAACTCCAGTAAGTGAATACTTCCACCCAAAGTCAGCTAGAAGTCCATGAACAATAGGAAAGGGAGGCACTAGCAAAGCCAGCACCAGCACAGGGTACCTTCCCAGAACAACTAGATATGGGACTATATGTATACTCTCCAAAGTTCTATGTCCAGAGGCAGCAATGCGGGAAAGGCTCCTCTGAGCAAACCTCAGGTTCAATAGAAAGCCCCAGAGTGGTCAAAAGGTCCAGGGTGAAAACTTTGGAAGCCCCAAAGAACAGCAATAGTCAATGATCAGAATAGTGACACAACACTCAAATGGGACAACCCAATCCCAAGAACTCTCAGTTCCCTAAGACAATGCAAAAAGGTCATAAAGGTTCAGTGGTGTTAACCTCAAAAGATATACCAGGGCCTAAATCCAGGAGATGGAAATAATAATGATTATAAGTGGAAATCAGAGCAAGAAGTCAGGGAACTCAAGTCAAGATCAAGCATGGAGCACCACCACGCCCATCCAAAAGCACAGCAAGGGGCAATGACAGGACCTGGTAAAAAGTGCCAACTCAGAAGTAAAGTTACAGAGTTGAATAAATTTCAGGACATCTCATAATCTTCCTAACTAGATAGTTTACAAAGTCATGTTGGGCCCTCACTGCAACAAGATGGCCCTTTTATTCCTCCCTAATTGATTCCCTACATCAGTTTGCACAAAACTTGTTCCAAACCTCTTCTTTCCCCTTCAAGCTTCCCACACTTTCCTTACTCCTTTTTCCCTCAGCTAAGGACCTCACATCCTACTTTAAAATGTCTCCTCCCATGAGACTCTCTCTCCTAGATTCTCTTCATCTCAAAACTTCTTGAGATTCTTTCCCATAGTATCTGACAAGGATGTGGCCCATCTCCTTAACAACTCCAATCTCACTGCATGTGAATTTGATCCCATTCCTTCTTACAATCATACAAAGGCAAAGACATATGTGCACGCGCACATACATGCACATGTGTACACTCTTTAATAACTACCTTCAAAGATGTCCAATTCTCCCCTATCCTTAATAACTATTGCAAGAACCTATTACTCCCTCAAGCTATCATCCCATCATTCTCTTCTCTTTCTTAGCCAAACTCCTTGAAATAACTGTCAGCACTCACATCTCTATTTCCTTTTGATTCACTCCTCAGTCCTTTGCATTCTGGGTTTCTATCTTATTCAATTAAAACTGTTCTCTCCAAAGTTATCAATGATCTCTTGACAAATTTTTTCTAACTCATCCTTTTTGAAGTATCTGCTGCATTTTACACTGCAGACCACCCTCTTCTCCTGAATACTCTCTCCTCTTTTAATGGATTTTCATATTAATCCCTCATGACTCACCTCTTACCCATCTTTCTCAGCTTCTGTTGTTGGATCATGATCTATATCAAATCCCCTAACTGTGGACACTACCCAAATTTCTCTCCTACACCCTTTTCACTCTCTCTCAGAAATCTCAACAGGTCTCATGAGTTTAAGTATTATCGCTATGCAAAAGACTAGTAAATTTATATATCTAGTCTTTCCACTAAGCTTGATCACCAACTACCTGGAGTAGTCATTTTAAAACAGAGCGTCTCAGAGACATCTTAAACTTCACATATGGAAAAGTGAACTCATTATCTTTCCCCGAAATCCCTCTTCCAAACTCTCCTATTTCTATCTAAGGTACCAACATTCTTCCACTCTCCAAGGTTGATAACTTCACCACTATCCTCACTATCTCTCACTCCATATATCCAGTTTACAAACCTTACTGTTTCTATCTTCACAACATCTCTCGGCTAACTTTAGCTCAGTCTCTCATCATCTCTACCCAAAATTACTGGAGCAGCCTCCTAACTAGTGTCCATGCCTCAGGTCTTTAGCTGTTTTACATACTGCTGCCAAAGTAATGTTCCTCTAACACTGAACTGACTGTGCCGCTACCCTACTCAACTCCAATAACATCCAAGTTTTCCAAGGATAAAGAAGACTTCTATTTAGCTTTTAAAGCCTTTCACAACTTTCTCTCCCAAGTTATCTTTCCAGTCTCTCTAAATACTGCTCCTCTGCTCCTATACAATGTGATCCAACCGAACTGGCTGTCTCCCTGTTCCTCTTCATATGAGACACTCTCTTTTTGCCTTTGTATTGGTCACTCTACATTCCCCAGAATATATTCCATCTTTACCCTTCAGATAGGAAAAGAAGCCTCCCTCCCTTTAAAAAGGGAAAGAATGGGGATGGGGAGACAGCTAGATGTTAGAGTAACGGGAACATCATGGTTCTGACCCCATGAAAAAATTCAAAATAGAAAGGAGTACTCCAATTCTATGTCCACTTCTCCACTTCTGCAAAGGCAACAGCATTCTTCTGGTAGCACAGATTTACAACCTCTTTGTCATCCTCAACTGTTGTCACTCCACTCTCCAAATTCAATCAACTGCCAAGTCATGTTCATGCTATCATGATGGCATATCTTACTCCATTCGCTCTACTTGGATAGCTACTGTCTTAGTTTAGAGCTTCACCACTTTTTATGTAACAGCTTCCTAATTAGTCTCTTGGACTCAAGTGTCTCTTCTCTATGAGTTACAGCCCAGACATTTCCCAGCAGGTCCGATTATGCTACTTTTCTCCTCAAAAGTGTCCAGTAAGTCCCTGTTGCCAGTAGGATTAAAATACTCTCCTGTGGTAATTAAAGCTCTTCACTTTATGATAAAGCTATGGTAATTAAAGCTTCTTCCAAAGGTTGGCTCCAGTCAACCTTTTCCAGGCTTATTAGGTATCATTCCTTTTCATATGCTATAAGTTTTAAAATGTTTTCTTTTTAAATTACCAACATTTTTAGATTACCACTGAGTTCTCCTGCTACAAAGTAAAACAGCTAAGTAAAACTAATAACATAGTGACTTCATCTGAAAGTGCATACAACATTCCACGTCTGCAGTACTCTACTACCTCTTTTAAAAATGTTTCACTTAAAAGAAAATCTTTGCAACAAATATGCACAGTCAAACAAAACAAATGCCTTTTTTGGCTGTATATAAAAATACGTACGTCTTATTGTATTCCCTAAATTTTTCACCTCACCGTTAGGGGGACAGTAGTTTTCACCATCAGTCCTCTGGAATTATTGATAGTCACTGTACTGATCAAGCTCTTACAGTTTTCAAAGTTCTTTGTCTTTATGATGTTGGTTGTCCTTCGTACTTGAAGAAAACTAAATTGACATCGCTGTGCTGAGGTCAACGTACAGGGCATCCCACCGTACAAACTCAGAAGGCTCTACCACAAGTCAGGTACAGAGTCCACATGAACATTTGGAGCGGGGATATCTTGTTCTCTTTGTTCTCATTTCATTCTTCATCAGTTTATAAAAAATCTTTAAAAATATTCACTTTTATAATGTGGATGGATGAGCACAAATTATTCTTTAGGTTCTCCATACTTCATTCTGTATCAATTCATTGAAGTCTTTTCTATGTCTCTTTAAAACAATCTATTTCCTCATTTCTTACAACATTCTATCACATTCACATACCACAACTTTTTTTTTGACATTCAATTGATGGCGATCCCCATTCTTTCCAGTCTTCTTCCAGCTACCACAAAAAGAGCTCTTATAAATATACACACATACACACATGTAACTTTTTTTTCTCTTTCTGATTTTTTTTTAGTATAAGCCTAGCAAGATCAAAGGGCATATACTATTTAATAACTTTCTGTACACTATCCCAAATTGCTTCCCAGAATGGTTGTTTTGATTCACAGGTCTACCAACAGTGCATCAAAGCACTGTTTTACCCCAGCGTCTAGAGAAAATACTTATCATTTCCTTTTCTGGTCCTCTTTGCATCTCTGCGTGTGAAGTAGAATCTCAAAACTGCTTTAATAGTCATATCTTTAATTAGTAGTGATTTGGAGCATTCTCTCATATATAGATAGCCTGGGTTTCTTTCCTTGAGAACTGCCCATTCATATCCTTAGACCATTTATCAGTTGGGAAATAGCTCTTATTCTTATAAATGTGAATCAGTTCTTTATATAGACTAGAAATGTGACCTTAATCAGAGAAATCTGTTTCAAAGACTTTCTTTTTTCAGTATACTGTTTCCCTTCTAATCTTAGGCTGCCTGGATTTGATTTTTTAAAAATCTTTTAAAATTTCATATAATAAAAATGATCCATTTTATCTTCTGTGAATCTCTATTCTTTCTTTGGTAATTGTTTTTCCATGTTTTTCTAAACTGTTTATGAGTTGTTTTTTATTTGACCTTTTATATTTAAGTCAAATACCCATTTGAAGTTTATCATAAGGTAAGGTGTGATGGTATTTCTTCTATGCTACCGTCCATTTTCCCTGCAGGGAGTCCTTACAACAGTCCAATAGCTAAAATGTTTGTGTTTATCAAATACTAGGCTGAATACATATGCACCCCTGGGTCGTGTACTTAATCTGTTCCTCTGATCAATCTATCTTTTTTTAACCAGTACCAAGCTGTATTACAAATTACTACTCTACAGTATATTTGAGATCTGGCACTGCCAGGCTCCATGCACACTATCATCTAGCCAAACTGGCCTACTCACTGTTCCCCATACATATTTTGGTATGTGCCAAGGGTACACTAAACAGGAAGTAGAGAATATGTTTGCAGGTGTATACAAATGAGAGGAATGTCTATTTTCCAAAACTACTTAAAAGTCCGGGGTCAATTAACTTGTGAGCTATAGTAAGGTATAATGCCATTTGGTAACAAAAATATTCTTAAAATACTTCGCATAAAACTAATTTTGTTTTAAGTTTTTCTCCCAAGGACAAAAAAAAGGAGGGTGGGACAGAGGGGGTAACAATTATTGATTCTTCTAACAACTACCACACAGGTGAACAGATCTCAATGCTAATAACACTTGACAGCTATGAGTTTTCATGATGGCTTCAAGGGAACCAATCTTTTTAAAAGTTATATTATCTCTCTTGCTTTCTTAAGGGGCCACAGAAAATACAATTTTTTGTCAATGTTCATATGTCCAGTTCACCAGGCTGCTGGCCCTGACCCACAAGAGACGTGAAACTGGCTCCAGCAGGCATGGCTGTCTTCATCCGATCTGCTCTTTATTAAAGCGGAGCAAATGGAGACTGAATAATGAAACGGAAAAAATATACAACACACAAGAAAATTTACCCCAGTTAAAGGAGAGGATCTAAAGTACGGAAAGAAGAGAAAGAGTCTATATCATTGGGAAATACAAAGAAAGCATAATAGTCCTATATGAAATATAACACAACTAAATATACTATTCCAACAAAAAGTCATGATTAGAACTAAATTAAATTAAAGTAGTAATAAAATTTCAAGACAAGAAATATATTGGTTTGCTTTACTTCTTAATCAAAGAAGTCTTTTAAAAATATTTAAACTCGGTTATCTAATTATATACTCCATCAAACTAATCCAATTAAATAATTATATAGCATTACGTGGGAAACAACTGAAATATATGCAGATAATTTTAGTAGTACTAATTACAATCTGATTTAAGAAATTTAGTGCCATGAGCCTTATATACTCTAAAGAGAATGGGAGGGCAGTAGTTTAATATTCATAAATGCTATAATAAATGTTTTAAAATGAGATAGGTTTTTTTTAAAGTTGCGAGAGAGAAATCATCTAGTCTAATGCCGTCATCACTTTAAAAATTAAAAAACCAAGGGCCACAAAATATAAGTACCTTGCCCAAAATTTCAAGGAAGTTGATGGTAGAACTCAAATTATATTCCCTGACTCCTAGTCCTCAGTTCCTTAAGTATAATATTTAACTAATTATCTTGGTACTTAGTTCTCAGCACTATACATGGATGTTAATGAAAATATACTTAAAACATGCAATAACAGACTATCCAAACAGAAACTCAACTTCCATTACCTTCAACCATCCAGTAACTGAACATGAGCCAGAAAACCTTGTGAGAGACACAGCTCTAAAAAAATCCCAGTATTTTATGTCATAAAAAACTGGAGCCATCATCAACCCCTTACCCAGATAAATGCACAAATGAGATAGTAGATCAGAAGCAGCAACACAGGGACAGCAATAATAAATGAAAATTAAAGAGCAAAGACGAGAGAATGAAATAGCTAATGCTAAGTGAATGAAATAGCAGTGGAGACTAGGTTGTACCAACTCCAAACAGATCCAAGACTCCTCAAAAGCTTGAGGGCATCGTTGTATTTACTATATACAGAAGGGTAATAATAACACGGTAAATGTTCAAAACAGCAACACTGTCTCTTCAGGAAAGGACTGATTTATAATCACTTTTACTGTTATTAATTCTTAACAGCTAGAATTTATTTATATGGTGCTTTAAGGTTGGAAAAGTGCTTTACAAATATTATGCTATTTTTATTCTTACAAAAAACTTGACGGGGAGTTGCTATTATTCCTATTCTGCTGGTGAGGAAACTAAGTCAGATAGAAATTAAGTTACTTGCCTAAGGTTGCACAGCTAATAAGTGTCTGAGTCAGGATTTGAACTCAGGTCCTCCAGATTCCAAATCCTGTCATCTACCCACTGCAACACCTAGCTACTACTAGAAGATATCACAGATATTAGTGCTCATTTTAATACTCAATTGTTTAAAAAGGTTGGAAAATGGTTAAACTAATTGTGGCAGGTGAATATTACACTGAATACAATGAAGGTAACTGAATATTACTGTGTTTTAAGAAACCACAAATATAAAGCAACATAAACTATTCCAGAGTGAAATAAGAGAACCAGAAAAACAAAATACAGTGCCTGCAAAAACGTAAACGGAAAGGAGAATTTTAAAAATTACAACAATGCTACAATAGTACAATGACTAAACTTGGTTTCAAAGAAGTGATGTGAGAACACAAATCCCTTCTTCATAGCAATGGGGAGAGAGGAAAACAGGGAACAAAGATTTCTAAAGAAGCCTCTGGGTGCCAGGCGCTCTGTTAAGTGCTTCTTGCAAGCGTTATCTCACTGGCTCCTCACAACTCCGCCAGGAAGGTGCTATTATCATGCCCTTTTTAAGCTGGAGAAACTGAGATAAACAGAAGTTAAGGGACATCCTCAGGGTCTCAGGCTACGGTGTTAAGTGTCTGAGGCCAGGCTTCTGGGCTTCAGGCCCAGCATTCTCTGCACTAAGGGGTACAATGGGTGTAGAACACCAAAGGACATTTGGCTATTACACTGGTTACTTGTGGTGAACTTTTTTTCTCCTATTTATTTTTTGTTATGTTATAACTAATTTATTTTTACTCTTAAAACTAACTAAAATTTTAAAAGTTTTAATACTTGGGGGAGTAAATCAATTACACTGAGAGTTAAGTACACTAACAAAGCCAAATAATGCTTTACTGCAGAATGTTAGTTAACAGTCACTATTGGTATTTATACTATGTCAAAATAAAAATATTATTTAACTATTATTATTGGACATATTTTAAAAGCTTAGCTAGTAGTTTATTTACATAAAGGGACTAGTGTTGCTAAGTATGAACACATTACCTTTGATTTATAGCCAATAACATGAAACTATACATTTCAATTTTAAATGCATTAACCAAATTTTAAAATTGTCTGCATAACCCTTTTAAATTTTATTTTGTATTTAACCATCCAAACAGAAATCACTTGACCTGAAGGCTGACAGTTGATTCTTATCTAAATGGACTTGCCACATTTTCTCTCTGCTCCCTGAAAGAAAAAACTCACCAAAAGTTTAACAAATCATTAATAAATGATATAAGCAAATTAGTAATTCACTATAGGGGAACACA
Source organism: Bettongia penicillata ogilbyi (assembly GCA_023548195.1). NCBI lineage: Eukaryota > Metazoa > Chordata > Mammalia > Diprotodontia > Potoroidae > Bettongia > Bettongia penicillata. The sequence goes on from JAJHZJ010000570.1 coordinate 5,927,748, forward strand.
TATGCATTGTTTTCCTCACAATAACTTGATGACACAGATAATGCAAGTTAAGCACTAGTATTCCTATCTGACAAATAAGGGAAATTAACCTCAGAAAGTTTAAGAGGCCTTCCCCTCAATCAAGCGGGAAAGGAGGAGTGTATTTGGGAGAATTCAGTCTTCTGATTTCAAAGTCCAATATTCTTTTCACCAACCCACACTGACTTTATGACAGAAACAAAACTGCAGGTCTTGTTTTATTAAACAATTTGCTACCATGCATTGTTATAAACAACTACTAAGAATTACTTCCATATATTAGAATGAATAATAACTGATGACCCAAGTGATAACTGGAAGACACTTTAAGGTCCTATCCCAGTCAAAGAATGATTTACATGTATTCAGTATCATAAAATATACAAGTGGAATAGACCAAAAGAAGCCAATCAGTTTTAATTAGACCTAAAAGAGAATTTCCTACAGAGTTAGCCCTAAAAGACTTCAAATAAGCCAGAAACAGTCAACTTATCACGAAAAAAGCCCAAGCAACTTTGGGATGGTTCTAACCACTGTGTCTTCTATCCTTATCTTATCAAGTCTAAATTCACTACTTTACCAGTCCTAGCTGTGGCTGCCAATTGCTGCCCCCTAGGGCCAAGCAGAACAAACCTAACCCCTTTTCAACAGGACAGCTTTTCAAATGCTTGAATGCTATTGTCCAGGATTCACAAAGTCTTCTTTTCTGCCATCCCCGGTTCCTTTAGTCTCAAAAAGTACTAGGCTCATGGTCTTCTTTTCTCCCATCTAAACATCCACACTTTCTTCAATTTCAAAAGGTAAAGCTGTAAGGCCCTTCTCAACCAAGTGACCTCCTCTAGATAACCCTTGGTTTATCAATGATCTTCTTCAAATGCACCTACCACAACCAAATACTCCCAACAGTCATGTCTGACCAGGGCAGAGTAAGGAAGGCCTATCCTCACATAGTCCTGGATACGAGGCCTCTCTTAAAGCAACCTAAGATTCCACTGACTTTATTCTTGCCATATCAGACTAAAATTGATCTTGCAAGGTCAATAAAATCCCTAGAAAGATTTTTTTCAGATGAACTGCTGACTAGGTATGCCATCCTCATGGATTTTTTGAATTCAACTTTACACTTGCCTCAAACAAATTTTAGCACATGACCTTTAGTCCAACATTCTAACCCACTCAAATCTTTGTTGATACTACATCCAATACAACAGCTATGCTTTCCAGCCTTCTGCCACCTGCAAATTTGATGATGAAAATGTTCCATGAATCCCTAAGGTATTCATGTCACAATGGTACAAGCAATGGATTTGAGTCTGAGGACCTGTCATATCTATCATTTACTGTGGGATCCTGGTCAAGCTGTTTCCTTTCTCAGGAATTCTATTTTCTCAATTCTAAAATGAGATTGGACTAGATGAGCCTAAAAATTTCCTTCTAGCTCTAAATTATGATTCTAAGATCTTAAATTAACATCAAACCATTAGTGACTTCTCCCTGGGTCTGGTCATTTCCACATTTGTAAATCCACCCAACTGTACGTTGTCTGGCCCATATCTATCTTGTCCACCTGAACAGAATGAGGGATAATAGCCAAAATGTTGGCTAATATCAATTCAAGTAAATTTTAACAAGGCATTCCCTGTAAAAAAAAAAATGCTATAGTGTTATAGTGAAATGGTAGTCTATTCTAGATGAAGCCATGCTGGCTTTTCTGTGATCACAATTTCCTTTTCTAGATTTTTCAGGGGTGCAGCCAAGATGGTGGAGTAGAAAGACTCACGCATGCTAGCTCCGAACCCACAGCCCATATATTTCCTGCAAGAAGAACTCCCCACAAATTCTGGAGCACTGCAAGGCGCGCAGAAACACAGTGGAAAAGATTACCATTCCAGAGAGCCCTGGAGAGCGATCCCCAGGGGTCTGTCGCGCCCCGGAAAGCGGAGTCGACCCCTGTGCTGCCCTGGCCGGGTGGCCCGAGAAGAGCAGATCCAAGCAGGCTTCAGGGACGGAACCTCCGGTGGCCAGGAAGGTCCCTCCACCCACCGACGCTACAGGTCAGTGAGAGAGACTTCTGGGCTGGCCGAGAGGGGACCACCGGGGTGTCTCCGTGACACGGGCCCCCTCAGGAGAAAGCCGCGGAGGGAGCCGCAGAGGCAGCAGTGGCCGGGACTCCTCAAGCAGGCAGAAGCTCCATTACCAAAGATCTCTGCATAAACCCCCTGAGGGAGCTGAGCCTGGGAGGTGGCCCTGCCCCCACCCACCCCATTACTGAAGGTCTCTGCATAAAGCCCCTGACGGAACTGAGCCTGGGAGGTGGCCCTGCCCCCACCCAAGCACCAGAACTTAAGCTCACATTGAATAGCAGCCACTCCTGCCGTGGAAAGCCCATTTGAATCTCAGACCCCAAGCACTAGCTGGGCGGATCTAGGCAGGGGTGGACAGGAATCTCAGAAGTCAAGTAACTGGCTGGGAAAATGCCCAGAACAGGGAAGAAAAATAAGACCACAGACAACTACTTTGATGGGGTACAGATGTTTCTGCCTTTCAATTCTGATGACAAGGAACTATTCTTAGCATCAGGGAAAGACGTGGAGGTCGGGGCTGCTGTATCCCAGACATCCCAGGTGGATGTCCGGTGGGCTCAGGCCATGGAAGAGCTCAAAAAGGATTTTGAAAATCAAGTTAGACAGGTGGAGGAAAAACTGGGAAGAGAAATGAGAGACATGCAAGAAAACCATGAAAAATGGGTCAATACCTTGCTAAAGGAGACCCCAAAAAATGCTGAAGAAAATAACACCTTGAAAAATAGGCTCACTCAATTGGCAAAAGAGGTTCAAAAAGCCAATGAGGAGAAGAATGCTTTCAAAAGCAGAATTAGCCAAATGGAAAAAGAGGTTCAAAAGCTCACTGAAGAAAATAGTTCTCTCAAAATGAGAATGGAACAGATGGAGTCTAATGACTTTCTGAGAAACCAAGAAATCACAAAACAAAACCAAAAGAATGAAAAAATGGAAGAGAATGTGAAATATCTCATGGGAAAAAACAACTCACCTGGAAAATAGATCCAGGAGAGACAATTTAAAAATTATGGGACTACCTGAAAGTCATGATCAAAAAAAGAGCCTAGACATCATGTTTCATGAAATTATCGAGGAAAACTGCCCTCATATCCTACAACCAGAGGGCAAAATAAGTATTGAAAGAATCCATCGATCACAGCCTGAAAGAGATCCAAAAAGAGAAACTCCTAGGAACATTGTGGCCAAATTCCAGAGTTCCCAGGTCAAGGAGAAAATATTGCAAGCAGCTAGAAAGAAACAATTCCAGTATTGTGGAAATAAAATCAGGAAAACTCAAGATCTAGCAGCTTCTACATTAAGGGATCGAAGGGCATGGAATAGGATATTCCAGAAGTCAAAGGAACTAGGACTCAAACCAAGAATCACCTACCCAGCAAAACTGAGTATAATACTTCAGGGGAAGATATGGTCTTTCAATGAAACAGAGGACTTTCAATCATTCTGGATGAAAAGACCAGAGCTGAAAAGAAAATTTGACTTTCAAACACAAGAATGAGAAGAAGCATGAAAAAGTAAACAGTAAAGAGAAGTCATAAGGGACTTACCAAAAGTGAACTGTTTACATTCCTACATGGAAAGACAATATTTGTAACTCTTAAAACTTTTCAGTATCTGGGTAGTTGGTGGGACCACACACACACACACATACACACACATACGCACACGTACACACGTGCATGCACATACACACGTGCATGCACACACACATACATACACACATGCATGCACATACAGAGACAGAGAGCACAGAGTGAATTGAACAGGATGGGACCATATCTCAAAAGAAATTAAGGTAAATGGTGAGAGAGAAACGTACTGGGAGGAAAGAGGGTGAAATGGAATGGGGTAAATTATATCTCATTCAAGAGGCAAGCAGGAGACTTTTTAGTGGAGGGAAAAAGAGCAGAGCTGAGAAAAAAACAAGAAGTTTACCTTCATCACATTCGACTAAAGGAAGGAATAAAATGCACACTCATTTTGGTATGAAAACCTATCTTACACTACAGGAAAGTGGGGAAGAAGTAGATAAGCAAGGGGGAGGGGGTGATGGTAGGGAGGGTAATGGGAGGAGGGAGCAATTTGAAGTCAACACTCTTGGGGAGGGACAGGATCAAAAGACAGAATAGAAACAATGGGGGGCATGATAGGATGGAGGGAAATACAGTTAGTCTTACACAACACGACTATTATGGAAGTCATTTGCAAAACTACACAGATAGGGCCTATATTGAATTGCCTGCCTTCCCAAAGGGAATGGGTGGGGAGGGAAGGATGGGGAGAATTTGGAACTCAAAGTTTTAGGAACAATTGTTGAGTATTGTTCTTGCTACTAGGAAATAAGAAATACAGTTAATGGGAAATAGAAAGTCATCTGGCCCTACAGGACAAAAGAGAAGATGGGGACAAGAGAAGGGAGGGAGGAAAGAAGAGAGGGCAGACTGGTGACAGGGAAAATTAGAATGTTTGGTGTATTGGGGTGGGGGGAGGGGAGAAAAGGGGAGAAAATTTGGAACCCAAAATTTTGTGAAAATGAATGTAAAAAGTTAAATAAATAAATTTTTATTAAAAAAAAATAGATTTTTCACCAACTATGTTTGTAGTAATAATACATTTCAGGAACAAAAGTCAAGTTCACTGCCATACAGTTTACAGATCCCTATCTCTTTTTTTGTTTGAAAATTGAGATGTGCACCCCTATCAATCCTAAGAAACGGCTCCTATTCTACACAATCTTTTGGACTACTGACAGTGGCTGAGGCATTACATGCCACGTTCTAGTATTTTTAGCCCCTAGCACACAGTTTAACTTGATAAAATTATCAAGTACAAATAATGCTCTCTTATCATCTACTTATTTACCTCTGGTATCATCTCCCTATTATCATTAACTCTATTTCAAATCTCTGTTACTTTTCTACTAGGAATTTTTTTGGGGAGACTCCATTCCTGATTGTCACTACTGTAGGGAACTTCTGCCCAGGAAATCCTTCTCCCTCAGAAACTCAGCAGTTTCTCTATAACTTACAGTTTTAAGAGTGTTTACAGGGGCACAAGTTTTAAATCGTTTAACCCAGGTTATGTATCAATATGTGTCAGAAGCAGGACTTGAGGCTGACTCCAAGGCCAGTTCTAATCCACTACACTCTGCTGTCTATTACATATACTTCATTTTCTCCTAATTTTGCAAGTAACAGAAATTCACCTAGAGTATATTTAATACTGCATTACCCAGAATATCTGACTAACCAAAACATCACTTTCCACTATGGCATCAAGTAACAACTTGCTACTTACAGTATGCTGTTGAGACAAATAAGTTTGGGAAATCTTAGGTATTAGGACTAGTAGCCCAGTTATACAATAGCTCAAAACACCCTGTAGTTAGCATAATTATTACAATTATTTTAAATTTGAGGAAATAAGCTCAAAAAGGGTGACTTACCCACTCTCCTAGCTAATAAACAACAAGCTAAAGATTAAAACTCAAGATTTCTGTTTCAAATATAGTGCCCCTTTTTCACTCCGCCATGTTTCCTTCTCCCAAAAGGAACCTCCAAAGTCATACAGCTTTACCGCTTCATTTTGCAGATGAGGAAACTAAAGCCCAGTGGAATTAATTCAGAATACAAAAAAACAGGAAGACTCCTTAGTAAATCTGCCACCAGAAATATTAAGAGGATAGGTTATACCATTAGAATATCGTCCATACAACATAAAACAAACCTCTTCAGATTTTCAGACTCTTTCACGGCCAATTCATCAGCAACTCTTCTTCTTATTTCTTCTTCATTAGCTAGAATTAAGAAAAAAGTAATGCATAAGCAATTAAATAAAGGCACCACCAGGAAACAATGCATCAAATACTAAGTAGGCATGTGTGTTCTAGGAATTAGGAAATCATAATACTACAGAAGCAACATAATCAACACTTCCTAATGATTCCAGGAGAGTTTTATCATCAGTCTACACATAAACGGATTCTACAAGCAATTTTAAAATGTCTGACAATCTCAAGAAACCATTTACTGCTAGAAGGACCTGTGCCGTTACATCAAGTTACTGTGAACATAATCGGCAATTCTTAAAACTGTCTTAGAAGTACAGAGACGAGGAATAATCAACGATGTGTAAGATCAAAAGTATTCAATGTCACTCTTGCACCCACATCTCTTAATCTTGTCCCTTCTTCCTCCACAGGAGCCCTAATCTACTCTCTACTCATACAGCTACCCCACCTCCTAGTTCAAACCCAAATCACTTCTCATGTATAATGAGGTAATTGCCTCCTGATTAGTCTTCCTGCCTAACACTTCTCCCTTCTCCAACCTCTTCTACTCCACACATTTACAAAAATGACAGTCTTAAGATAGGTCTAAGCATCTTGCTCCCCTGATCAAAAGCCTCCAGTGGCTCCCTATTACCTTTAGAACAAAATAATTCCTCTGTTTGGCATTTAAAACTCTTCACAACACAGCACTGACCTAACTTTCAAGACCTGTTATATATCATTCCCCTCCATGCATTCTATATTCCAGCCAAACTTATCTACTTATCATTTCACCCCTCCTCTATGGCTTGGCGCAGACTATCCCCCAAGGATGGCATGCTCCTCTCTGACTTTTAGGAATTCTAGATGTCTTCAAGGTCAAACTCAAACGTCACATCCCACAGGAAGCCTTGTTTGAACCATCCCACCAAGCTGCAAATGCTGCCTCCAAAAAAAAACCAATTACATTATATTTACTTTTTATATATCTGTTTCTATGTGTACATATGTTTCCTCAATAGAATGTGAGGTGACAGAGCCTTATTTTTGTTTTTTATCTCCTAGTGTCAGCATAGTGCCTGGTACTTAGAAGGTGCTTAATAAAATTATCATCTTGAAATTTCCATATTTATTAGAGAAAAATTATCTTTGGTGTTATAGTGATCATGCAGATTGACTAAGTAAAACCACAAAACACTTAAATCATATTTTCAAATATATGAAATTCAAATTTAGGTATCAAAAGCTTTAAAAAAAAGAAGCACAGACTAGTACTAAAGCCACAGTAAACACTACTTCTTGACTTAACCCTAAACATTTGGCTTTCAGATTAGAAGATTTCATATGGATCTGAAGTTCTAACAGCACATCAAAGTACTATTTCTCTCCTCTGCATTCTACCTTCCCTGCCTCCCCTACCCCCACTCCCTCACATAAAATATAGGAGCTTTTCGGTCAAGTCCCTCAGGAGTAAGAAGCTTTGACTCCATTAGAATCCTATTAGCAAACACATCTGGCAGGAAGGCAGACAAGTACAAAAGATGAGAAATGTCTTGTGATGTCAGAAGGTATCTAAATAGACAATCTTACCTAGGGTAGTGGTTATTTACACAATTTAAAGACAAAGATAACAATTTTTTAAAAAATTTAAAGAAGTCAATTACTACTAAACACATCTGTAAGGATAGCTGACGAGTACTAAAGACAAAACTCTTCAAGGAAATCTAAAATTAGAGAATGACATGAGATTCTGAAATACAAAAATAAAACATTCAAAGACCAAGAAGTTTTGGGCAATCTTCTCCTGACATATACAGGGAAAGAATTTCAGTACAACCTAATATGTTTGCTTATGCTGAGCTAAGATGGAGCAAATGTCATTATGGAAGGAAAAAAAAAAATTTAAGGTTGTTTTTAAATTATTTTTTACTATGAGAAAGGAAAAACAGTACAGGTCAGGTAATTTAAAAAAAAAAAATAGGCTTGGGGCCAAAGATGGAAATTTTAATAGAAAATGTGGAAATAGGGTGGCCAAAAAAATAAAATCTATTTTTCATTTTATTCCAAAAATTTTTATCCTATTATTCATAAAAAATTTCAAGTAGATTAAGAAACTGTTTCTTAAGACTTTTGTCCAAGATAGTGACTTTAACTGAGGCAGGCAACTCAGCTCTTAAGTTGTTACTGCAGCAAAAATCTAATAATCTCACCAAACTGAGTAATAAAGAAATCTCTTCCAAAGAAAAACTGTACAAAAAGTTAGCAAGAAGACTAAGGACAACCAGAGAGGGGGCCACCAGAAAAGTCAGAACAAGGGCAAAAAAGATGCTACCAACCAGATAACAGAGACTTAGAGCCTGCCAAGCAATATACCTGGAGGTGGGGGCCATCTCCTGTCATTCTGATCTATACCTAGCCTCTGGACCCAGATGGCTCCAGAGGAGAGAGGAAGGCTGGTGACAGCCCTCCCTCACTTAAATCCAATTCACCTGAAAGTCACAGTATCACCTTCCTGACATCAAGGTCTTCTAAGAGATCAAAGGACAAACTACAAACTGCAGGCAGTTAGAATAGAGGACTCCTCTGAGAAAGCATCAGGGTGATCAGAATCCACAGCAGGTACATAAGAGGGCAGAAGGGCAGTGACCACTGTGGTTGAAGAAGAACAAAGGCCCAAACAATGCAATTCTAGGTCTTTCAGATTCAGAGCACTCAGTCCCCAAAGCCAGAGAAGACCTCAAAGATCCAGTACTCTGAATCTCAAAGGAAGTCCTGACTCCCCCAGATCAAATCTCTTTGCATACTCTAGTCTGCTAAGATGTAGCCCTCCTGGGTGTCACAAGACTCAATATCTCCACCTGGCCCTTGAAAGGAGGTTTTGAATAGTTTAATCATGAGCACCCTTTCAAAGGGTCCTCTTTCAAAATCCACTGATACTCTGCCTGGATTCATGCCTCAATGGTTAGCATTCTCTTCTTACACCATCACCTTCTTCCCATATCAGTGTTTCAGAACGCCCAGCTTTCAGTGCACAAACCTCATTCCATATTCCCCACAGTCCAATCTCTTATTACCAGTCCCCTAAATTCTATCTCCCAAATGTCTTACTCCAGATCTACCAACCTCTTCCACTATACTTTCTGGAAAGCAAGTTTCACAGGCAATAAACTTGCTTTATCTTAAACATTTTCCTTTTCCTTTCCCATTCCTCCATTCCTCACTGAGACCTGGTTTCCTCCAAATGATATAACATTTTCTGGCTACCCTTTCCTAATAGTTTTTGCTGAAACCCTCAGAACTGGTCAAGGTAGGAAGGTCAAAATATTCTTTCCCCCAAAATGCCCATTCCAGACTCTTCCTCTATCACCACCACTCAGTAACTTCTCCTCTTTTGAAGTTTATTCAATTAAATTTATCAATCAAAATTCTAGTAGTTCTATCTACTCTGGAGCACTCTTCTTCCTTACTCATTGAGTTCAATGCCAAGATCACAGTCTTTCTCTCCATCTCAATTCCTACAACTCACAAAAAGGGATTGTAATATACATATTGACAAACCTTGAAAAAGCCCTAATTTCCCAGTTGCTCGATTTAGCCAATTCCAGTGTATTCCTCCAGTACACCTTGATCTTGGCATCATCCAAAAATATTCCAATTTCATGTTCAAGAACTCTGAAATTCTGTATCTAATCATAATCATCAGATTATGTAATACATAACCATAAGTCTGGTCCTCTTATCCAACTGCCAATTACGCCTTGGATTGCTCCAACCAAGTCACTTTTACTACTACTCAGGTTGTTCTGGATGAGGAAAAACTGGAAAAAACGTTGACTGGGTTCACTAAAAATTTATGTTATAGGGCAGAGCCAAGATGGCAGAGTAAAGGCAGGAACTCACCCAAGGTTTCCCCTAAATCCTTCCAAATACTTTTAAAAAATGATTCTAAACCTCTCCTTAAATGATAACACCTTGGAAGAACTGAAAATTTATAGGTCCCTAGACCTATCTCTGACAACAGCTGCACAAAACCCCTAAATTTTGTGACAGTACAACCTCCACCCTGGAAGCTGAGCCCTACTTTAACAAAGAGTTAAAACTGAAGTAATAGATTGGGAAAATGAGCAAACAACTGGAAAAAGCTCTGACTACAGAAATGGTGACAAGGTGACAAAACACCCACTTGGAAGAAGACAACAAAGTCAAAGTTCCTACATCCAAAGTCTCTAAGAAAAATATAAATTGGTCTCAGGCCATGGAAGGATTCCAAAAAAGGAATTTTGAAAATCAAGTAGGACAAGGAGAGGAAAAATTGAGAAGAGAACTACCAATAGCAAAAAAAACTGAAGAAAATAGCACCTTAAAAACAGATGAGGTAAAATGGTAAAAAAGGTATTAAAAACTCAATGAGGAAAAGAATGTCTTAAAAAAACAGAATTGGTCAAACAGAAAAGGAGGTTCAAAAGTTCACTGAAGAAAACAATTCCTTTAAAATTAGAATGGAGCAAATGGAAGCTAATACTTTATGAGAAATCAAGAAACAATAAAACAAAAAGAATGAAAAAATAGAAGACAATGTAAACTATCTCATGGGAAAACAACAGACCCGGAAAATAGATTTAGGAGAGATAATTTAAAAATTACTGGACTACCTAAAAATCATGATCAAAAAATGAGCTTAGACATCACCATTTAAGAAATTATCAAAAAATAAGAGAATAATAGAATCAGAGGGTAAAGTAGAAATTTTAAAAATTCACCACCTCCTAAAAGAGATCTCAAAATGAAAACTGGCAGGAACATTATAATCAATTTCCAGAGTTTCCAGGTTAAGGAGAAAATATTGTAAGCAGCCAGAAAGAAACAATTCAAGTATCATAGAGTCACAATCGGGATAACACAAGATTTAGCAGCTTCTACATTAAAGGACTGGAAAGCTTGGAATATGATATTCCAGAGGACAAAGGAGCTGGGATTACAACCAAGAATCACCTACCCAGCAAAACTGAGTATAATCCTTCAGGTAAAAAAAAAAAAAATGGACATCCAATGAGATAGAGGGCTTACAAGCATTTTTGATGAAAAGATCAGAGCTGAATAGAAAATCTGATTTTCAGATACAAGACTGAAGAGAAACATATAAAGGTAAACCAGAAAGAAAAAGCATAAGGGACTTAAAAAGTTAAACTGTTTACATTCCCACATGGGAAGATGATACTTGCAACTTAAAAGAACATTTTGATTATTAGGGCAGTTAGAAGGAAAATATATATATGAGAGAGAGACAGAGACAGAGACAGAGAGAGAGAGATACCTCTATATATAGAGGGCACTGGTGTAAGTTGAACATGAAGGGATGATGTCTAAAAATTAAAATTAACGGATGAGAGAGAGGAATGTACTAGGAGAAAGAGAAAGGGAGAGGTTGAATGGAGTAAATTATCTCTCATAAATGAGGTAAGAAAAACATTTACCGTGGGGAGGGGAGAGGCAGGAAGGTGGGGAAGTGAGGGGGAATCTTACTCTCATCAGAAGTGATTCAAAGAGGGAATAACACACACATTTAACTGAGTATAGAAATCTATCTTACCCTATAGAAAAGTAGGGGGGGAAAGGGATAAGAGAAATGAGGAGAGGGGAGGGGATTATGGGGGAGGAGATAATCAGAAGCAAAACACTTTTGAGGAGGGGCAGGGTAAAAGGAAAGAGCAAAGAGAATGGAATAAAAATTTTGAAGCAAATTTTTCTGATAAAGGTCTCATTTTCAAAAGTACAGAGAACTGAGTTAAATTTATAAAAACAAGAGCCATTCTCCAACTGATAAATGATCAAAAGATATGATCAGTTTTCAGATGAAGTAATGAAAGCTATCTATAGTCATATTAAAAAATACTTTAATTTACTATTGATTAGAGAAGTGCAAATTAAAACAATTCTGAGGTACTACCTCATACCTAATTAGATTGGCTAACAGGACAGAAAAGGCAAATGACAAATGTTGGAGGGGATGTGGGGAAAATAAGACAGTGCACTGCTGGCAGAGTTGCAAATTGATTCGATCATTCTCCAATTCAATATGATATTATGCCCAAAGAGCTATAAAACCATGCATACTCTTTGACCTAGAAATACAACTCGGTCTTTATCTCAGAGGAAGTGAAAAAGGACCTATATTTTAAAAAATACATGTAGCGGTTCTTTGCTGGGGGCAGAAAATTAGAAAATGCCCATCAACTGGAGAATAGCTGAACAAGTAGTGATATGTGATTATGATAGAATACTATTATGCTATAAGAAATGATGAGCAGAATTCTATCAAAAAAAAAGTCCTATATACAAGGTAGTAACAATATTGTAAAATGATTAGCTATGAATGACTTAGTCATTCTCAGTAACACAATGAACCAATACAGCTCTGAAGGATTCATGATAAAAAATGCTATCCATCCCCACAGAAAGAACTAATGGTATCTGAATACGATTGAAGCATACTTTTTTACTTAATTTTCTTGAGGGGTTTTTTTGCCTGTTTTCTTTCACAATATGATTATTATGGAAATGTTTTATATGACTACACATGTGTAACATATATTGAATTGCCTTCTCAATGGGGTTGGGGAGGTAGGGAGGGAGGACACAGAGAGAATCTGGAACTCAAAGTTTTAAAAACCAATGTTAAAAAATGCTTTTTATATGTAACTGGGGAAAAACAAACGATTAAATTAAAATGTACAAATTTATATTATATAAACTCAACCGGACCCTAGGGTAATACTCCAAAACTGGGAAAAGGGGTGACAAACAGGAAAGGGCAAGTCCTGTAGGCAAACAGAAGAAAGCCTGCAGGAATAGCATTGCCTTAAAGGAAATTAAGCAAAAATAAAAGAAACAAAGTACCGTCTTTAAAGAGAAATTGGAATTTTTTTTTTTAAATCCTAATTTAGAACCATGTGTCAATGTGAAAAAAGAAAGAATGGAAAAGTCTCAGAAACATCAAAGCCAAAATCAGAGCTTCCATGTCAAAGGAAAATTACTGCAAGCAATCAAAAGGATTTCAAATACTATGGGATGGTAGTCAGGTTCATTCAACACCTAGAAGCAACAGTATTAATAAAAGCAATGATAATCATAACCATAATACGTATTTATATATAAACGCTTTCAGGTTTGCAAAGTCCTCCTCACAACAACTCTGGGAAGCAGGTACTAGTATGATCCCAATTTTACAGATGGGGAAATGAGGAGGTCCAGTGACTTGTCCAGGGTCATACTTGAGCTGAGGTTTTGTTGAATACAGGCAGGCACTCTGTGCAGGGCGCCTCATTGTCTTCTATCATAAATAAGAAGAGATCACAGAAGACAGTGTGCCAAAAGGCAAAAGAAACAGACTTAAAACCAACAATAACTCACCCTTCAAAACAAAGTATGATCCTGCAAAGAGGGGGAAACAATGAACCTTTAATGGAAGAGGACTTCCAAGCATTAAGTAAACACAAAAATCCAGAGAAATATAGAAAGATAAAAAATTGTAAATGAAGATGTAGAAGGAAATTTTGAGGATGAAGGGCTAATTCCCTAATTGGTAGAGGAGAAACAAGTTTTATTTCAAAATCTTAAAAGTCTTTAAAGGCCACTGAGAAATCTGAATAAGAAAAACAGAGGTCATGGGGTGGACTTTTTTTATTATCAAGGTTTTGACAGGGGAAAGAAAAGGAACATTAAAAAGAATACAGTGTTATTTTAAAAAAGGAGGAATAAGGAGAAAAGGCCTAATATATCCCAAGAGTTGTATAAACTTGAAGAGCTAAAGGGAGTGGGCATCAGATACATTTCACTTTTATCTGAACTGGACAAAGGAAAGCTAAACACATACAGCAGACAGTTTGGGGTTGTAGTGATGCATGAAATTCTACAGTATGTGTTCTTAACCTTTTCTCTCTTTTTTTGCTAATGTCACAGATTCCTCTGTTAGTCTGGTGAAGGCTCTTGACCCCTTCTTAGAATCATGTTTTTAAAGACATAAAATAAAATGCATAGGATTACAAGGGAAATCAGTTATGATGAAATAAAGAAGTGATTTTTTTTCCTCATCCAAGTTCATGGGTCCCTGAAAATCATCTGTGGGCCCCAAATAAGAACTGTTGCTCTACAGTGAATCAGGTAAGGATAGGGGGAGAGAGGATTAAAGGAACAGCAGGACGGGAGAAGAAATACTTCAAAGCAAAAGGAATTGTTCATCTCAAAGCAAAAAAGGGGTACCCATCAACTGAGGCAAATAAATTATGAATAAGATTGTTTCAGAGAATCCTGAAAGGACTTATGGAAAGTGAAGAAAGCAAAACCAGGGGAATAATATATACAAATAACAACACTATTCTAATAAACTAAGGCGTAAGTAATGCCTTCAACTTTTTTAGACAACGGAACCATTAGCAATGAAATTTTAAAACATTAAAAAGGACAATTAATTAGTAAACTTGTGATTACTTGAAGTAATTTTTAATTTAAATTTAATATAGCATGTGACATACATTTTTCTCCCTACACTAAAAAAACTACTTTAGATGTAGAGACAGTACTGGACCTTTCAAAAAAGTATGTATTTCAAATTTTCTCCAAAGTCCCACCCCACAAACTTTTTTTTTATAAAAAAAGACCAGATTCTATGGTTTCAAAGTTTCTGGAAATAGTCATCTATACTAAAGACAGTGCTCTAGTCAGAGTTACAAACTTCCAGTTTTCCACCAAATTGGAAATTTTCATACTTGAAATTAATTCTCATCGTTAGGTCTTCAGTTACAACTAATAAATGCAAAGAATAACATTCTTCAGAAAATTCTAATTATAAAGAGCTAATTATAAAGAGCTACATAAGAAACCTTACTTCTGGTTAAATCATATTACTTCCCCTTACAGTCTAAAGAATTTTCAATAATTGCATTATAGTTCACCAGGCATGACTCAAATATGTTTGGAACTTAAAAAAATAAATTTATTTTATTTGAATGTAAATTTACAAAATAAAGAATATAATTTCCATATATAGATTGTGGAAAATTACTCATGACTTTGTAGTTAAGCTTTAGTCATTTCATAAAGGAGCCAGAGAGGCACCAAAATATATTACTATGGTTTTTATAATGCTGTCATTGTATACAGTACAATAAACACTTGACTATCAAAGCAATCAGCTTATATGCAAATAGAAGATTCAATTCATTAATATTTTATTAATTATCTACTATGCATAGGATACCCTACTAGACTGGAGATTCAAAGACAAACCAAAAAACATTCTCTTGCCCTTAAGGACCATATATTTCTACTAGGAGGAATACAACATATAAACACGTAAATGTATAAAAAATAAATTTAAGCAGGAATCCTCTTAGAGATTTACTTTACAAAAACATAAGCATGAAACTTCTAAGGGATGTCAGGGGATTACTACAACTTCAGGGTAATAACCTACACATTTTCTACATTAAAAAGCCCTACAACATTCATGCAACAAAGACCTAATTATACTCTACTGTACTAGTGATATATTTTACAAGAATAAAATTTTCCCTTTTTTCTCTAACGTATTTCTAATAAGAATTGTTAGTGTCTGGGTCTTGGTCCTCTGACACCATCAATGTCAATCTCTGAGATTCTCAGTCCCACGTAATAAACAACTGTAGCTCACCACAGGAACACTAGGTGGAGCAGTGGAAGAGCACCAGCCCTGAAGTCAGGAAGACTCTTCTTTATGAGTTCAAATCTGTCCTCAGACTCCTAGCTGAGTGACCCTTGCATCTCATAACCCTGTTTCTTCATCTGTAAAGTGAGTTGGAGAAGGAAATGGCAAACTATTTGAGGATCTTTGCTGGGAAAGAAGTTAAACTCAAAAACCCAAATGGAGTCCAGAAGAGTGGAGTCAGACACAACTGAAGAACTACACAGATAATATACACAGAATATGGTAGAAACAATATCCTGACCCCTGCTCTCAAATAGGCTAATTTTTCCTCAAGAGATACTAAAGACCATCCTTGAGTCCTGGTTGACTCAGGGAACTCCAAATCTAGGCTGTTGACCTCATATCAAACTCAGCTGAGTACAAAGCAGGCAGTAGCTTAACAGCTGGACTGTTGCATCATTATAAAGCATTCCACTCAACTGAATCAATGTGAGGTATCCTCAATGCCTTATTCCGATTTTTTAAATATCCTTCTCCGGCTATGGTTAAAGAAATCTCTTTTTATAAACTGCTAAATAACTGAAGAGTTCTTGTTTTGTTTCCATACTAAATCTATTGTATCCACAGGACTTGTCCTGAGTCAAGCTCAACCCAGAACACCGGGCAAGCCAGCTATTAGTAGTCAGAAAAAATCAGTAATAATCTAGATAATCTAATACTTCTTTTCCTCAGCTGTAGCCCAATTGTTGGTATTAAAAAATATTTTAAGACAGGCTAACAGAGTAGATAATAAAGACAAGTAGAGAAAGATGATTCAGGAGTTCTTAAGGTTTTGGGTGGGGTTTTGGTATGCCAAGCACCCATTTAGCAGCCTGGTGAAGCCCACGGGCCTCTTCTCTGAATAATGTTTTAAAATGTATAAAATAAAATATGTAGGATTACAAAGGTAACCAATTATCTTGGAGTGTTTAAAAAAATCCAGAAAAAAGTTAAGAACAAGTTAACACCCAGTTCAAAGTGATTAAAAGATCATTTTAGGATTTCCTTTCCTTTGAAATTTTAATGACTTCAAAACCTGGGAGTTCTCTAGGACCAGAGGTAGGGAAACTGCAGCTTGTGGCAACATGTGGCCTTTAAAGTCCTTGTGTGCAACCTTTTGACTTGAGTACAAATTTTACAGAACATATCCTTTTATTAAGGGGCACAGTTGAGGGGCTAGGTGGCACAGTGAATAGGGCACTGGGCCTAGAATCAGTAAGAACTGAGTTCAAAGTCATACATTTACTAGCTATGTGAACCCAGGAAAGTCACAACCTCTGAATGACTCAGTTTCCTCAACTATAAAATGGGCATAATGAACCTACCTACCTGACAGGACTGTGATAAAGATCAAAGGAGATAACATCTGTAAAGCACTTAACAAGGTACCTAGATTATAGGAGGTGCTATATAAATGCTTATTCCCTTCCCCCCACTTTAATTAAAAATCACAGAACCAAGACACTTTTCATTTAGATCATTACCAATGAAACTTCAAAAATAGGGATAATGAATACAAAATGATGAGGCTGAAACTATTTTTCTTGTTTTTCTCTAAAAACATACTAGGAGAAAATATACATAAGGACTATAAAGGAATATTTTTCTTTAAAATGCTCAGTTTAAAGAGAAACAGGAACTATTAATCAAATGTTTTAATATCTGGCCATCTGTTCAAACCAATGTGACTTTTTTTTTAATTTGTTTCTTTGTGACGGCAAACCTTTGTGTGGGGACTTAAAAAATGGCACAATGGATATTACCACAAGACCTCTCAAACAAGTATAAGCTAGTTATATCACGAACTTTTATGTAAAGTTTCACAAATTTACAACAACCAAAGAACAGGAGCCTGAAAAATTAGGTGCTTCACAAAAAAAAGTTCAAAATCCAACAAAATACAGTTATGAAGTGATAAAGGATATCAGAGCAGAAAAGATTTATACATCCCCGGCAGAAACGGAAATAAGGTACAACTGAGAAAAAAGTCAGTGTTTCTAAAAAGTCACTAGAGATTGGAACATATTTCAACTTTTTATTCTCAAAACCTGAAGAAAAAAATCAGCTACACATGAGAAGTTTTAAAATACTCAAATAAGCCCCTAACAAAAAAGGTTTACAATTTAAGAAAGTAAATCAAGTATAGACATGTGTAATGAAGTATAGCAGTATTAACAGTAAATATAAAATATATATTTATCATTAAATTAATATCATACAAAATTTAAAACTATATCTCCTGCTGATAAAGCTGATCCAAAATAAGAAAGAAAGAAGCTCAACCACTTGGAGAATTCTGTTTAAAAATGGCTTGTCTGAAAATAGTCTTTTCAGCTTTCAACAGTTGAATGTTTTCTCAAATAAAACTTATTAAAACTAAAAGGTCAGTGTTTCAGGATGGACCATGAAAACAGAAACAGGGGAAAGGCCAACTTTACCTATTAGCACACTGGTTTTTCACATGCTCTTTAGGGAACAGCAAAGTTTGAGAAATGCGGAGAGGAATAGATAAGAATGCTTCATGCCACAATCAGATCGGTCATGGAAATTAGCAAATTTATTTCAAGTCTATTAAGTATTCTGCTATGTTATTAAAAGATGTGTGAAAATTTTCTTTTAAAATATTTTAAAACAAAGGACATTTATTTCATATTTCTCCAGAAAATACATTTTTAAAACAAACAGAAATACAGACAATTGGACATAAATACTGGCATTTTGACAATTGTTTATAAACGGCTTTAGTGACCAAAGGACATTAAAAAAAAGTACTCAAAGTTTAGTTTCCGGAAGTATAGCCCTTAACAACTTAACAATAATATATTATTTTGATGCCGTCTATGGGCAAAAGCAGCTTAAAATTACTAACAAGGTATTTTGAACTATTCTAGGTATAAACAAAGTCTATTGATGAAAAAATTCATGAAAGTATACTTCATAACTCTTTCAGTGTCCTTAGACTGTTACAAAACTCATGCATTTTGAAACTCAGATTTCAAGATCAAACTGGTAACTAACATGCCAAGGTTCCCAAACTCACACTATAATTCTGACAATTGTTGGAAACTGGAGATCTGGAGCTGAGCCTCCATTTGGTTCCCTCAGTATGTGTGGCCTTAAATTCTCAAATCACCTGCCCCTCTCTTTCAGGCTACAAAAATGGTACCATTCCAGGCCTCCATCATCTGACTTTCCAAAGAGACATTTAGATAACTTGATCTCTAAGATAAACTTCCAGCTCTAAATCTTAAAAGCCTAGATCTCAAATTCTTCCTAAAAAGATAACACAAGTACCCCAGTGCAATAAAGGGAAGAAAGTATCTTTTACCTTTCTTTGTGTCCCCAAAACAGTGCCTGGCACACAGTAGCTTTTTAATAAATGTTTATTAACTATCTCTTTACTTTCTTATAAGAAATTAGAGTTGGTATGCAAATCCATTATTTATGGCTTGACATTTATTTAATCCTTGGAGATTAATTATGTCAAGTTTAAAGTCATACCTAAGGTCTTCAGACTCCACATCCAAAAGACACTGGTTAACTGGAGGTTACAGCACTTAGAAATATAGCAGCTCTTTCAATTTTTCTGGTCTTCCTATTTTGATGCCATAAATCGACTACATAAAAAATAAACTACCGTAGGAAAATAAGTTATCACCATAAGATTCAATCCAAATTTGCAAACACTAAGTTTTAAATGTCACCTAGCCTCCGCATCTATAAAATGCAAGGTTTGGACTACAATAGGGATGGGGAACCTGTGGGCTCCAGGTTAAATGTGGCCATCTAGGTCTTCAAATGGGGCCCTTTGTCTGAATTCAAACTTTACAGAACAAATCCCCCCTAACAAAAGGATTTGTTCTATAAAACTCTGATTCAGTCAAAACGCTGCACCCAAGAACCTACAAAGTTTCATGTGGCCTCGAGGCCTCAGGTTCCCCACCCCTGGACTAGATTGCCTTGGAGGTCCATTTCAGTTCTAAATCTTGACTGTTCCAAAGGTAGAATAAAGAAAGCTATAATCAAATTATATAATATAACCAAATTTATTTTGCTACTCATATAAAGTCTTAATAAATATTAGTAATAATAACAATGTCTAAAATCATAATAATAAAGTCTTGTAGACTTAAATTCTTAACTACAACCACTTATTAGAAATGCATTTAGAGATTAAAAACTTCATTCTTTATAAACACTGAAAGACAAAAATCAGTACATCAATAGGACAAGGGTCAATGATATTCTTGGTATGAGAATTCTCCATTCCAATAAAGATCTCACTCCATCCATTCCCAACAACCTCGGAAAGTTAGTTACACCTGAGACTCAGGATGCTCATTTTATTCTTAGGGTTACATAGTTATTGAGAGTCAGAGGCAAGCTTTATACTCAAGTATTCCTGCCTTTGGTTTAAAAGCAGTGTTGGCTTTGATATTCTTGAGCCCAAAGATCATAGCAGATGGCAACTGCAGCCATGAAATTAAAAGATGCTTGCTCCTTGGAAGGCAAGCTATGGCAAATCTGGACAGCAGACTAAAAAGCAGAGACATCTTGCTGACAAAGGTCCATGTAGTCAGAGACATGTTTTTTCCAACAGTGATGTACATCTGTGAGAGCTATTCTATAATGAAAGCTGAGTGCCACAGAACTGACATGTTAGAACAGTAGTTTGAGAGATCCTGGGACAGCAAAATCAAATCTATCAATACTTAAAGAAATTGATTCAGACTCTTCATTGGAAGGACAAATACTAAAGTTGAAACTTCAGTACTTTGGCCACATAATGAGAAGACAGAACTCACTGGAAAAAACCTGATGGTGGAGAAGACTGAAGGCAAAAGGAAAAGAGGATGGCAGAGTATGAAATGGATACATAATATCATGGAAACAAGAAGAATGAGCTTGGACAGACTTCAGGAAGATAGCAAAAGATGGAGCCTGGCGTGCTGTGGTCCATGCACAAACTCACAAAGAGTTGAACACGACTGAATAACCGAACAACAATTTCTATATTCAAATTCAGTATTCTATCCCCTACACCATGTTGCCTCTCATTCCTCTACTGGCTGCTCTCCACATTTCCTCTACATGCCCCAGAAACCTCTTCATTTTAGAAGCTCAATCTAGCCCAGGAGTTCACACATTGGAAGTACAGTTATCCCTCACACATCACAACTTTCCCCACCGTGGTTTTGATATAGCACAGATTGGCATAAGAAATTAAATGGGAATCGTCTGGGAGTTTTGCAGAAACCACAAAGGCCAGAAGACAGCACAGAAAAAGTTTAGCACAGAAATATATAAAATGTAAGCATAGTATTGTATAATATCAATGTTTGTATTGTATAATTGTATCATATCAAATTTTACAATAAATTAGTGTAAAAGAAACCCATAAAAGAAAAAGAAAAAATTCAGACTCCTTCTCTGGCACGAAAGGAAGGCCAAAAAATTTTCAGAGGATGATGGGGATGGGGGGAGGTTTCCACACCCCTACCCCATGTGATATGGAAGGGATAACTGTATCTCTGCCTCTATAGTCTCTCCCTATGTTTGAATGATTCCTTCCAGAATTTCCATTTAAGGAGGGAGTGCAGACTAATCACATCTTCAATCCTCTTCTACATTCTGGACTTTCTCTGTCAAGCCACAAAGCCCAATACCTACTTCAGCTTCCTTTTATGTTTATATACAGTCTTCCCCCATTTGAAGTTCTTTGAGGTTCACCTTTTCAAAATTTTTCATATTTTATTTCTCTCTTTCTGATTGAATTTGTATTCCCAGTGCTTAGAACAACAATAAATGACAAAGCCCATTTATCAGTGGGAAAATAACAGTAATGAAAAAGAAAATAGTTTAACCAAGGATGTTTTTAAAAGGTAGGGGAGAAAACTGGTTGCAATAAAATGAGAAAACTGGTTGCAGTAAAATGAGGGAGGCTTTGTCTCATGATTACATGGATTACAAAATGAATCTTTTTTTGTGCTTTATCTTCTATAATGTTATTAAGAGTTGGTTGGGTAAAGGACAAAGATATGACTAAAATATCTGGTATTCTGTAGGAAATATGAAATTATTTGACATTCATGTGATAAAAAAATGAATTAAAGAAAAAGTACTTCTTAAAGACTGTAGTAGGCACTGGGAACACACAAACAGAAAAACAAGACAGTCCCTGCTCTCAAAGAGCTCACATTTAAATAGAGGGAGACAGGTTTCAAACACCATCTACTCTACAGACTAATAATTGCCAATCTGAGATAGACATGAACACAAACAATAAACATATTCAACTGACACTTAGCATTAACTATCAAGTAAGAATAATATATCTTAAGGCTGTCTTTGAAAAATGCCATCTGTCTAGATACCTGGCAGGGTAGCTACTACTATACATGCATTAATGAAGATGTCAGAACGAAAATCATTAACTGCATGCTAAAAATCATAAATACTGATCAGAAAGCACAGTGTTAAAAACAGCTTGGCAACCCAGTATTAACAACATCAACTTCATGGTTTATTATGTAGCTTTATGGCTCCTTCAGGATTTATAAGTCATTTTAAAATTCTAATTTTGAATGACATAATATGCAAATAACCTTCATTTTATTGTTTGACACCTCATAAGCACTCCAGAGCTATAGCCAGATATTCCCTTCTATGTGAAAACAAACATCAGCAACCAGCTGCTAAACTCTGCACACCAGGAAGAAAGAAATCCATAACTCACCTTCCACGGATTACATTTCCAGAGAGTTAGTTTAAAGGATCAGTACTGAAAGAGTGAAACAGCTAGCATGTTATTTCGTGTCTAATAGCACCTTAAAAAACATGAGTAATAGTTATGAGACTTCAAAAAGCCTCTAGGAAAATAATATCTATAATTTAAAATTAAAAATAGTAATAATTACTTCAGGATATTGCTTTTTGATGCATTGCTTAATTTTTTTCTTTTTAGAAAAAATATTTAGTCCACTGAGGGTAAAGGCATAAATTAAAATAGTATAAGCCCTCAGAACCCTAAATGAGATGCCACAACTTCCTAAAGCTGCCTCCATTTAATTCACTAGAGCTTAATATAAGGAATATATCGGTATCATTTTAACACAATGTCACATGAACTTGTTTAACAGAGTCATCCTTCAAGACATCAGAAATCCAGTGAAAGCCAAAAGCCTCCCCAGAAATGCTTACAGCATTAGGAAATTTAGGAAACCAGAAATGAAGGGAAGTTTTTGCCGCCAGACCTGATGCCTTACCTCCACTCTCTTCACTGTTCCTCAGTTTCATTTGCCCAACCACTAACGATTGCTTCTAGCCTTTATCAGAGAAGCACACATGCTCTGGGCACAAATGAGGTGCTCAACAAATGCCTATTATCAACACATTTATGGATATCAAACCTAAAACAAAAATTTTAAAATCAGACTTTGCAAGCTGTAAACAGGACCTTAGAGAAAATCAAATCAAATCTTTCCTGAGACTCCTAAAACAGCTTACTTTAGGAAGTGGATCACAGGCTTTCAGATTACTTCTCTATTGTTTGGAATTCATAAAAGATATAAGACACATAGGAAGCTAGTGAATAAGCCTGACACTGTTCCTGTGGCTAACTCTAAAATAGTTTTCCACCTACCCCGACTTTTGCTGTTGTTATCACTCAATCATATCTCTTCATGATCCCATTTGGGGTTTTCTTGGCAGAAATACTCAAGTGGTTTGCCATTTCCTTCTTCAATTCATTTTACAGAAGAGAAAACTGAGGCAAAGAGGATTAAGTGACTTACCCAGGGTCACACTGGTAGTAAATGTTGGAAGCCAGGTTTGAACTCTGGAAGATGGAGTCTTCTTGACTGAAGGCCCAGCACTCTATCCGCTGTACCACATAACTGCCCCTAACCTATCCCACTTCCTAAGTTTCATTTTACATCAGTTAAACATTATATAGTATAGATAAAGACTGATTATCTCAGTGAGAGCAAAACCTATCAACCACTGTGAAACATAAAATATAAAAATGTTACATTTTAAAACACTGAACCTTGCTTCCTTACTCAATCATGAATCACCTCTTGCCAAATTCCAACCTTGGCTTGCTTCCACGATCTGATTCTTTGGAGTCCATTCAGGTGCTACAAGATCTGAACTGGAAAAACTGCTCTCAAAACCCAGTCAAACTGCTGACCGGATCCACTATAAATCTATGTTACATAATATCAACTGGGACCTTCCTACAAGCAAGGCAATTCTTTTAAGTCTCCTTAATCAATTTGCTATCCCACTTACCACAGTGACTATTCCAAACCCTTTTACCTTTCCTAAAGCCCCCAATGTCATCCCCTCTCCTCTTAGCTAAAAATCTCTCTTCACATTTCAGCGGAGACTAAGGCCATCTGAGAAGAGTCCCTCTTCTCTTCCATTCACCTTGCATTATTCAGCTCTCTTTCCTGCTATTTTTTTCGTTTGTTTCTAACAAAGAGGTGGATGTTCCTCCTGTCAAGGTCAACCCGTCTATATATGCCCTTGCTACCGTCCGTCCATCCATCCAACCTTCTCCAGAAAACTGCTCCCATAATCATCCTCACTTTTCCTCACCTTCCCTGCTGCCACAAATATGTCCATGTCTACTCTATCCCTAAAAAGTCCTTACTGGATCCAATCTCCTCTGCTCTTGAAAAAGGCTATTTATCTAGCTTCCGTTCTCAGCTAAATACCCTAAGAAGGCCATCTCTTCCTGGTTCCTCTACTTCCTCTGTCTAACTTCTCAGCAATCTGGCCTCCAAACTCAGCAATCAACTGAACCTGCTTAGTGACCAAGTCTTAAATGCCTTTTTATCCTTCTTGACCTTTGAGAAGCCTTTGACAATGTAAATCACCCTCTTTTCTTCTCCTTTCATAGCTCATCAGCTCCGATGGCTTTGGTTATCAATTCTATGCAGATTATTCACAGATCTACTATCTCTAATCTCTTACCTGAGCTCTAATCTCAAAACACCAATTGCCTTTTGATTTCTCATAAATTAGATATCATAAAGGCATCTCAAACTCAGTACACCCACAACAATTCATTATATCACACCCACTCAATCCTTCCCTCACCTCAATTTTCCTATTACTGCTGAGGGTACCACCATTCATCCTCCCAGTAATCCAGGTTAGCAACCTCAGAGTCATTTTCAATTCTTCATTCTCTTTGACCCTATATACCCAGTCTGTCATCACATATTGCCCTTCTACTTTCACAATATCTCTCATATACTTTCCCTTCTCTCCACTTACACAGGTATGGCCTTCATTATCTCATGGTTAGATTATTGCAATAACAGTCTCTTTTTATAGCTATTTCATGGTGTGTTTTAAAAATTAATAACCACTTATTTTCTCTTTCCTCCCACCTCCCCCACAACAATGCCCCCCACCACAGAGAAATAGAATAAAACCCTTGTAACCAAGACGTATGGTCAAGTCAGACAAATTTCTATATTGACCATGTCCAAAAATATATCTCATTCTGTATCTTAACATCTCTATCAGGGGGTGCATAGCTGACATTATCATTGGTCTCCTGGAATTATGGCTGTTCACTGTATTGAACAGAATTGTGCACTTTTTAAAAGTTGTTATCTTGACAATATTGTTCTAAATTTATAAATTATTTTTCTCCTGGTTCTGCTCACTTCACTATATAAATTCATACCAGTTTCCCAGATTTCACTAAAACTATCCCTTCATCATTTCTTAGTCTATTACATTCATATACCATAACTTCTTCCACCATTTTCCAATTGGTGGGCATCCTCTTCATTTCCAGTTCTTTGACACCACAAAAACTGTTGCAAATATCTTTATACATATGAGTTGTTTTCCTCTTTCACTGATCTCTTTGGGGTACAGGCCTACTAGCTGTATTTCTGGGTCAAAGGTTACAGTACACACATTAACATACCTATTTTTTCCACACCCTCCCCCCCAATATTTGTCATTATGCCTTTTCTTCTATCAAATTTGCTTATCTAATGGGTATGAGGCAAATCTTTGGAGTTCCTTTAATATGAATTTCTCCATTAGTAATTAAGAGCATTTTCCACGATTGCTGATAGTTCGGATTTCTTCCTTTGAAAAACGCCCATTTGTATATTTTCACTATTTATGTTGTTATTTTTACCACAAGTTTTAAGAGCTCATTTTTCTGGCTTTCTCTGATACTTAAAAGTTGGCCTCTGTCTTTGCAGTTTCCCTAAGTTTTACTCTCCTATACTTACTCCCTGATTCAGCAACACCAGCCCACTTGCTCTTCCTCCCCAAGGACATTCTAGCAGCTTCCTCTAGGCTCTAAAGCAACTGCTTACTGGGCCTAGCAGTGTCCTTCCTAGTATCCACTTCATGGCTTCATTCAAGGCTCAACCTAAAACCAGTCTTCTGAAGGAGACCTTACCAGAGACTATATTACAATACCTTCCTCCAGAGAGTCCTTTGTTTTCCACTGCATCTGCATATATCTTATGTGTACATCATTATTTGCATATTGTCTCCCCACTAGAAAGTTAACTCCTTCAGGGTGGGGATGGTGTTTTTCCGATGTTTGCATACCCAGTAGATTGCACAGTTTACAGCAGGCATTTATAAATGCTTGATGAATGACTGACAAAAATAATATATTACACAACAGCAAATCAGTAAATAAACGTGTCTTTTCCATGTTAAAAGCCTTGATCAAAGCTCAAGTTCTTACTTAAATAATTTAGCCTAAGAATGGCAAATTAAACAGAGCTCTCATAACAAATCTGACTTTGGCATTTAGGCAAACTATATGCTAATATGGGTGTTTGTTTGTCCTTTGTTGCCAAAGAAGACCATGCCATCAGAGAAATGATGACATGGCTGCACTTGATTTTGTTTTGAGTGAGGGTGGGCTGTGCAGGTCACCAGCCTCACTTCTCCTCCAGAGCCATCTGAATCCAGTGACCAGATATTCATCAGGATGACGGGAGATGACCCAGGATGAGGCAACTGGAGTTAAGTGATTTGCTCAAGGTGTACGATACGCTATTTCTTCAATGACAAATTTTCAAAGTTTAATGAAAACTTAATTTTTTTTAGCCTTTTAACATGGTTGCTAGATAGTACATTGGAGAAAGCACTGAACCTAAAGCCAGGAAGCCTAAATTCAAATTTGGCCACAGATTCTTACCAGACATGTAACCCTAAGGAAGTCACTTAATTCTGTAAAATGAAAACAATGATATCACCTAGGATTGTTATGTGTATTAAATGAGATAATACTTGTAAAGTGTTTTGAGAATCTTAAATCATTATATAAATCCTGGCTCTTATCATCATCATCATTATTACTTTAACACCCCCTCCCAATGCCGCCCCCCACTCCTACCCCCAGAAACACAGCTAAGCTGGCTCTGGTCAAGAAAGATTATTCACCAGTTAATGAGAAAAATCAAAGTGAACACAAAGAACTCATCTCAAAAAACATCTCAAAAGAGACTAAGTCTGTTAACTTACCCTTAGACTTCTCTGTGGTCTTGGTGAAATAAATGCACATGAAACTCAAGATTTTTTTTTTAATGCAGAATTAATGGGGATAAAAATTATAAGAAAACTTTTGAGTAATTCTTCTAAAAAGAAAAGGTAGTACCCTCACTAAATACTCCAAAGTATCAGCATATTGTTTAACAACAGAAATTAATTCATTTCTTGTTTCAGTGTCTTACTTTGCAGGATACAAAAGTGAGAGACCAAAAAAGAAAAACTGGTTAATACAACAAAGTAACCATTTCCAAACAATAGCCTCCCTCGGGACATTTTAAATAACCCAATTCAGGTTTCATTATCCCCCTCTCAGTTAATTCATATTTTATTTATGCTAATTTAAATATATAGACCATGTGGGCTAGCAGAAAACAGAAACATATGTTTTTTCACTATGCTATAGTATATAACCTGTACTTTCTTTTCATATTTAATATGCGAGATAATTAAACCACTCTCCTTTTTGAAGTATGATTGCAATTCTGATTTCCCCCTCTTCATCTCAAGTAACAAACTGACTCACTGTTCAGAAAACACCATTTTCATAAGTATCTATAAGTAGCTCTAATCTTTAATAAACAACATATTCTCTTATAGCATTTCTGAAACCTCTGTCATTTAGTTTATCATAATTCTACCATTTTAAAAGAGTACAACTTTCCTCAATATAAAGACTTAAAATCTACACTATATTCTGATTTCCCAGCATATTAAAGTGACTTCAGAATCTCCAAGCTATGCCAGCAGAGTCCAAACTCTGGCATATCTTACCAAGTTGGAAATGTTTTGATGTATGGGACTACTGATAAACCATATGTCTAACATCAAAGGACAAAAGTTGCAAAAAACTCGTCACCAGGTTACCCAAGGGGAAATGAAGCTTTTGGCTACAGTAAACTCTAGATTAAGGTCCACCAGATCACAAACTGGTTGCAATCCACAGCAAAGGAGAGATTTCGCGCAGGAAATTATGAATCTTTGAAGTACTGAGGTGAACAATGTCTCCAAAATCACAATGAAACATCCGATAGTTTCCAGTTTATATAAAGTCATATGTTCAACGCTGCTCTAAAACAGAAATGAATCAACTGTAAAATATGGTTAATGAGAGCAAAAAAAAAACTTCATTTACTATTGTTTGCCTAATGGCAAATATATCCCCTTAATAAAAACAAAAATGTCTCACAGTTACATATAGAGGGGTTTTAAAAAGATTTTGTGATTAATATAGCATTTTCCTCACCACAATCCTTTCAGGTCAAGTATCAGAACTGAACAAAAGCATCAGGTGGTGGCTAGGTTGAAAGACAAGAGTTGTTGCAGTTTTCCTATAATTCTATCAATATCAGTTTAAAAGGTAAGTTTTCTTCCATAGCCAGAATCCTAAATGTCTCTGCCTGGTTACCTTGCACATCCCTTCCTTGTAAACAAAGTTTGCTAAGTTTCAGTGACTAGTTCACTTCATGTGAAACAGACTGGGCCACAAAATTTGCTAAATTCTAGGAAGGTTGATGGGTACAATATTGCTTAGACAGTTAACATTGGAAATGCAAATAAATGCCACAGATGTGGGCAGAAAGCCTGCAGACTTGGAATTATGATGATATTCACAGGAATGCAGATGCCTATCCAAAAACAACTGCAACTATTTTTACTATTGAATAATCACCTGACATTTTCACTGATTCATTCCTTATTCTCTCCATATTACTGCATCTGAGTCAGGAGAAGCAAGTTTCCTAAACATTGATTTATTTTATCTTAGTTAAATAATATTCTTCCTTTATATAATCTTCCGGATCTGGTTCTTCTTAGTCAAAGCTGTATGTTTCAAAGGTGGCACTACTAGAGTAAACATTCTACTGTACCACAGACCCACACATCCTATTTTTATCTTTACAGGTTAAAAAAAAAAAAGCAGAATTTAAAGACTACTAAATGAAAAAGTAAGAAAATTCATCTTGAGGAACAAAAAAAAAATCAAGATTGTAAACACTCAAATTAGTCAGTGTACATTTATTAAGTTAACTATTATGTTTCAAAGGAAGGTAAAAGACTGTCCCTGCTTTCAAAAAAAAAACCATATTGAGAAGGCAAAGACAAAGAACTACGAATAAACAAGATATATGCTGGATAAACTGGAAATAATTAATAGAGGGAAGGTATAGGCATTAACATGGATCCAGGAATGGCTTCCTGTAGAAGGAAGACATTTAGGTGATACTTGAAAGAATCCAGGAAAGTTAGAAGGCAGAAAAAAGGAGGGACAGAGTTCTAGGCATAGGGGACAGCCAGTGAAAATGCCCAAAACAGGGAAATGGATTATTCAAAGAACAGCACGAAAGCCAATCACTGGATTACAGAACATATTGGGGTGGGGTTGGGGTACACAGGAGGGGTAAGGTATAAAATGATGAGAGAGTAGAGGAGGACAAGGTTACGTATGGTAGGCATTGAACAATCAAGGGTTCCACGTCAAGAAAAATAATGAAAAAAAAAAGCAGGAAGGAAGGGATCCTGGAAGTACTAGATTTTAAACTATACTACATTTGGCATTTACTTTGAAACTTGGCATTTACTTTAAAAAAAGATAAATACAACAATAGAACAGACAAGGTACATAGAGTAGAAAAGCAAATGAACATCACGTTTTACAAACCCAGACCCCAACTGCTAGGGGCAAGAAGTTCAACAAAAACTGGGAAAAATTGGCAAGTGGTTTGATAAGAGTAGATTCAGATCAAGACCTCATAGTATATGCTTACAGTAATCCAAAATAGATAACCTAGAAACAAAAGATCATATCACCAAGAAGTTACAGCAAAAAGAAAACACCTGTCACATCTACGAATAAAAGTTTGTGACCAAACAAGGGACAGAAAGGATCACAAAAGATAAAATGAACAATTCGGACTACACAAAACTGAAAAAATTTCGTACAGGCAGGAAGGGAGAGAAGTTGGAATTCAAAGTATTAGAAATGAATTGCTATTGCGTATAACTGGGAAATAAGAAATACAGGTAATGGGGTACAGAAATCTATCTTGCCCTACAAGAAAAGAGAGAAGATGGGGATAAGGGAAGGGTGGGGTGTGACAGAAGAGAGGGCACATTGAGGGAAGGGTAATCAGAATGCAAGGTGTTATGAGGTGGGAGGAGGGGAGAGATGGGGAGAAAAATTGGAACTCAAAATTTTGTGGAAATGGATGTTGTAATCTAAAAATAAATAAATGAAAACAGATTTCGTACAAACAGAAGAATGCAATTAAAATTAGAAGTGAAAGTGAAAATCTTTGCAGGAAAAAAACATTTTTGCCTAAGTTTCTCTGATGAGAGTCTGATATTCAAGATATTTAGGGGCTGATTCAAATACTAAGAACAGCCATTCCTCAATAGATCAATGGTCAAACAATATGCATAAGTTTCTCTGATGAGAGTCTGATATTCAAGATATTTAGGGGCTGATTCAAATACTAAGAACAGCCATTCCTCAATAGATCAATGGTCAAACAATATGCATAACCTGGAATTAATCTGGGCTCTGACATATAAGCTTTGGCATTATCTTGCCCAGGACCAGGCTGCCAGGTCACTTCCCTGCCACCAGCTCAAAGCATGCCAGTCGCAAGTCCTCGTGATCACCCCTCAGCTTTCCAGCTCCCCTTAAGGTGCTGTGTTTATCCATTAAATGTAAGCTCCTTGAAGGCAGGGACCATCTTTCTTGCCTGTATTTGTATCTTCAGCACTTAGCACAATGCCTAAGCACTTACTAAAGGCTTTATTTATCTATTTATGAAAAGGCAGTTTTCAAAGGAAGAAATCCAAGTTATCAATAACTATATAGAAAAAAATACTTAAAATCATCAATAAGTGAGAATTCTATCAAGGTTCCATCAAGAAAAATAAGAAAAAAAGGAAAATGACAAATATTAGAGGGGGTTCCAGAAACATAGGTATACAGATGCACAGTCAATAGAGCTGTGAATTAGTACAGCTCTTCTGGAGAGCAATTAGGAGCTATGCCCAAAAAGTTCTTAAAAGCGTATATCTTTGACCCAGCCAAAACCTAAAGAGAGAAAAATACAAGAGCCATATGTGTAATAATAAGTATACCACTCTTGTTTGTCATAGCAAAGACATGCAAACTCGGGAACACCCCTCAAGGCAAGGATAGCTTAACAAGTTATGGTACATTAATACAGTGGAGTTTCACTTCATTAATAGAAATGATGGAAGGCACAGTTTCAGAGAAGACTGAGAAGACTTACAAACTGCTGAAGAGGGAAGTGAGAAGAACCAGGATAACAATTTATATTATAAGAAAAACTATAAAAACAAAGCACTTTGAAAGACCTCAGAACTCCGATCAATGCAATAACCAACAAGGACTGCACAAAATCAATGACTCAAGGATGATGCTCACTTGCTGACAGAGGGCTGATTAACTTAAGGTACAAAATAGGAAAGAGATTTTTGGACATGACATGGTTGGATCTTTTTGGTTTACCACGCTTATCTGTTACAAATATTGGGGCTTTCTTTTTTATTTGAGGGGAAAGATTAGTAAGAAGAGGGGAAGTAAAGATATTATTTCACAAAAAGGAGAAGAGATAATTGAAACATTTTTTAAAATATATATACGTATAGCTGAAAACAGGACATTCAGAAGGAAATAAACAAGCAGGGTAGCTTTGAAAGTAGCATGTTAAATTTATTAGATATATTTTTAAAAACAAGCTAAATGCAAGAGATTCACAGTTTCAAAAGTAATGTCTTTCTGTTTTATTTTATAAATGGAGATGTTCTGGTTTGGGGTATTTGTTAAATTCAGAACAGAAAAAAAAAAGCTAGCTATGTAAAGAATAAAAGAATGATGGGTTTGGAATCAGGAAAACCTAGGTTTAAATTCAGTCTCCGACATTTACTAACTTTAATGACCCTGGACAAGCCATTTAACTTTTATGTGCCTCAGAAAACTATGTAGGACTTACTTATTAAGATGGCATCTCTCTCAGTGAGAGAAAGTGTAGGTAATAAGAAATTTCTATCACCAATTTACAGAACCTTGCCTATATATGCATTCTTCCCATTCTAAAAATAAGGTGACAAAGAGGTGATACTAAGAAGCATGTCACTTCAACTATCAAATTTATATGAGTTGAACATTTAAACATGAAAACATTTTAAGTCTATTGTATTTTTTAAAAATCAACTGATTATTTTACACTAATTAGAAGGTGTAACAGCAAGGACCCTGACATACACAAGAAGGCCTTCCATACAGGTTTTTAGATCTAATTTTCAAAAGGAAAGCAACTTTTGAGGGATCAACAATCTACTTTAATCAAGCACATATATAATTCACTTAGTTCAGGCAAAAAAATTAGCATCCTAAACTTCAGAGAAAATACAGAGAAATAAAAACCAACAGACAAGGCATCCATAAGCAATACATACACCACAGATCAACAGATCCAACAGACACCATTACATACATACATACTGAAAGAAAAGCACCAATATCTGGGTTCTCAAAGCCAGGTGAGCTCCTTAGCAGCTACCCAGAGTCTCATCTGGCCAAACAAAGGCTTCCAATGAGTAAGCCCCAAAACAAAACCTCACCTCAGAGTATACAAACACTTTCCGGAGCCAGAGGGCACCATTAACTAGTGCCTCATTAGAAATTAACAAAAGGTGTGGGCCTTCCTATAAAACAAATCTCCCCTAATCAAGCTTCCCTTAAGGAGCAAGCCCAATAATGGGTGGGGAAGTTGCTTTCTTTTTAGAAAAGCAGATCTAAGAACCTGTACAACAGGGCCTCCTGTGTATGCCAGGGTCCTGTTACAGAAGGGCAGTCAGAATTGTTGAAGAGTTTAATGATACAAAAGAGCATGTCATTTTACCAAATTTATATGAGCTGAATATTTAAATATGAAATCATTTTAAGTATATACATTTTTTAAAAATCAGTATTTTAGACTAATTAAAAGGAAGAACAGTCAGAACTAGGGAAAAGTTTAAATTCTGGATCATTTTCAAGGAAATATAGATTTGTTGATTTCAAGCACAGAAAGTGATTAGAATTAAGCTACAAAGTATTGCTTAACAGAACCCCTTAAATGAACAATTTTAATTTAAAAAGTAATTCACAAGTACCATATAAATTATTGTATATAAGCAGGTATTTTCCTAAGTATTCACAGGTGCTAGGAAATAGTTTGTACTCAAGTAATTTAAGTATCCTTTTTAGGAAAACTGCATTAACACTATTAATTTACCTTGTTTGTCTTCAAAGAACAAAGTAAATTTTAGCACTGTAAAATGTCTTCACATAAAAAACACATTTTAAAAAATAGTTAAGGAAAAATTGAACATAATTATTTAAATAGATGATATTGTAGAAGGGGAAAATCTGATTAATGTACAACTTTCCCACTGAGTTTAAATTATATTTCACAAAATCTTCTTTTAAATTATATATTCCTCTGAATGTCAGGATGCTAAGATTTAAGATTTTAAAACATTACAATATAAATCATGTAACAAAAAGAATTTTAAGTAAAATTTTCAATAGGATTAAGCAAATGGCTTGAGGTCCATGCACAATCCCAATGTTTCAGTTTCCTATCTCCAAGGTCCATATGCTTATCAGAAAAATGCTTTATCTAACAAGTTTATTATATCTTTCATTGTCTCTGAACTTTGCCAGAGTCTCAGAGGTAAGCCATAGGTTGCTAGAGGTTATGATGATGCAAAGACATAGAAGATAATTTAATAAGATTGAGAATGATCATTTATGACTAAAACTTCATTGTTACAATCACCTGAAATGATTAAAGAAAATTCATTCAGGAAAGTTTCCCATGGGCTTTCTCCCAAAATATTGAAGACAAAATTGCTTCTCCCCAAATTCATCCATAATTCCCCCATACAGTCACATCTCTACAAACTAAAAATAAGAATTTAAAGATCATACTAAGTTTCACATCACAGTTTTAATGCACTTGAATGAATAAAGTAAATGACTCCAAATTCGA
The DNA here is from genome assembly GCA_023548195.1 of Bettongia penicillata ogilbyi. Lineage (NCBI taxonomy): Eukaryota > Metazoa > Chordata > Mammalia > Diprotodontia > Potoroidae > Bettongia > Bettongia penicillata. The sequence goes on from JAJHZJ010000570.1 coordinate 5,961,921, forward strand.
TTAAATGCTTCTTGGTACCAAAAAAGCTAGGAAAAAAATTGGTCACCATCAATTGGAGAATGTACTGGAATAACAGTGAGCATTAAGAAATGCTAAACAAGGAATGAAGAAAACATGGAAAGATCTGTACAAACTGTTGCAGAACACAATAAGCAGAACCAGAAAAACAATGTGCACAAAGACTATAGTAGAAATAGTAGAAATTAGGAGATTACAAAAAGGAAGTCAAACTGAATAACCAACAAAACAAAATCAATGGTGCTGTGTAACAAAGAAACACTTCTGCCAAGAAAAAGCAACCGAGGAGGGCAATGTACATCCACAGATGTAATCACTGTATCAATTGTGTTTTAGCTTAGCTCTTTTCTAATGCAAAAACAGCTGGTTGTAAACCCAAAGTCAAATAAAACGTACTTTAAAACTTACTTATTAAACATAAACTATTTTTAAACACTTAGGCATGTTTAAAAATTTCTTTTTTCTTCCTCAAAAAAATCCTTTTAACACCTCACCATTTAGTATCAATATGAACCACAGGAACAACAAAGATGGAGCAATCAACAACAGCATTATATAATGAACTACTTCAGTTCTTCTAGGTTTTGAAATTTAATCAACATGGGCATCAGATCCACTCAGACAGACAGCACTCTTTAACTTGGGGATGTTCTTCAAGACTAATTGTGGCTGACAAGTTTATCACTTTGCAGTCTATCTCCTGAGGAGCCTTTCCAAACTGAGCTAGGTGGATCCATATTTAAAATATTTCAAGCTTGTTACAACTTACCGAAGCTTATGCTCTGGTGCTATGGTCTTTAAGGACCCAGGATCATCTCCATAACATAAAGAGGCAAGGGAAAAGGCTTTTAGAAGAGGATATACTAAAAACGCAGGAAAATTCACACAGTTTATACAATGCCCAAGGTGGAACTATAACAGTAAAACTGGAACCATTCTTCCTAGAAAAAAACTTACTAGAAAAATGCTTTTGTTCCCTTATTGAGTTCAAACCTTAGAGTTCACACTCCAAATCCAGTTATCTGAAACCTAATTACCTGAAAGTAAAAACCACATTATCCAAGATAAATAAGTAAGGCTCTAGGTACCAGAGTGGAACAAGAGCATAAAGCTAGACCAGGTAGGTAGCCTAAGAGATTCTAGTCCAATCAAAAGCAGATGAAACTTTAAAAAATCTTTCCCCAAATACAAAACTATGATAGTCAGTACAAAATCCTGATACGATTTGAATTATGATGAAAGGATTTTAGAGCTGAAAAGGACCTATCTAGTTCACTCTCCTCATTTTGTTGATTTCAAATATGGTTTGTTTTGTTTCAGAGGAAGGAGAGGGAGTTGACCTTTACTGTGTGTTGTAGAATTACAAATTTAGGACTAGAAGGGACCTTCTAGCTCTACTGGAAGCAGTGCAGACTCTGGAGTCAAAGTACCAAGGCTTACATCCCACCTTTCCTCATCCGCAAAAAAAAAAAAAAAAAAGTGCTGGAAGAGATGGTCTCTGGGACCCCTTCCAATTTGATATCTATGATCCTATGACCCCTCATTTTACAGATGAACAAACTGAGTCATAGAGAGGGAAAGGGAAATGCCTAAAATCATACAGATAAATAAGAAGTGGCTGATCTGAGATTTCAATGCAGGTCCACTGACTCCAAATAAAGGGCTTTTTCACTCCAATATGCAACCTCCTTAATTCTGTTTCAGGAGACATGAATATTCCCACATATAAAATAAAGCTTCATCATCTGAAGGGTTGGGAAGCAGAAACCAAAATGCTGGTAGTGTTCTAACTGAAGAAAAGAATTCACAATTTCATCATTTAATAAAGAAAGAAAATTAGGAAGACATAGGGCAATCCCAAAAAGACAAAAATCTCTTTTCAATTCAGTCTGCAAGTAGCATCGAATTTTTTTTCTTCCATTTAGATTTTTAAAGGGATAACACCTTACAGTTCAATTTGATGAATGATGTATGCTACCAAGGATAGTAGATAAAAATTCCTTAGTATGAACTTGAGCAATCTTCTGAGCTTAAGCTATGCTAGATAAACAGAATGAAAGATAACTACTGATAATAGTTTCTATATCATGTAACAAATATCCACAGCATACTGATAGTGGGTCTCTATGGAGATATATTTTCTATATGTAGTTCTAGTCACCATTCCAAACAGTCACTAAGTTCCTGAGTGTTCTAGGAAATCGTGACATACAAATTGCCTATTTTGGATGTGAAACAGATATAAAGACCTATTTCTTTCAATCTCAAAAGGCAAAGGGTAAAGGAAAATGCTGCTTCAACAGTAAATTTAAACTGTATTACATCCATCATTACATTCTTTGCTGCCACTAGCAAAATAAAACACTTAATGTTCTTTGCTTGCTGATTAGATTTATACTTGGTAGCAAATATATATCAAAATTTAGATTTACTCCCATAAAATGGAAAATGACAACCTCTCACTGGGATTTTCATGGCCTGAAGCTTTACTAGCAAAAACTGTTATTCCATATAACATATTTTCATTTTCATTTTTTAATGCATAGCACATGCAACATTGCAAGTGCTAAGCTAACGCTATCTCCATATGAAATACCTGTTTGTGGGGGCTGAAACTTGTTGACAAATATCAAAAACATCACTTGTTACAAAGTTTTAGAGACAGGCTGGCAACGATAAGTGACAGATTACTCCAAAAGATACTATAGTTTATCTTGTGTCTAGGTCTCATTTTATTTATTTGGATAAGGAAAAATTCACACCAATCATGTATTTGATAAACTACCAAAAGATTAATCAAATATGAATTATACAGCTTGGGTACAAAATGCAAAATATCATCTCTTTCAATTTTGAATTCATTTTGATTTTTCTTAAAAGGAATAAATGAAACCCAAACAGGAATCCAGAGATATGAACCACTAAGCTTTATGCCTAATATCTTTATGCAAACTAATATCTTTATGCAAACTAATATCTTCGTGCACACTTGCTTCAGAATAGTCTGATAAAGACAGCTCATAAGCATGGGAAACTATTTTCAATATAATTAATCTACAAGAATATGACAAACATATTTTTATATCTTGGCTACATTCTATTTCACAAACCAGAAGAAAAGTATCAGTGTCATAGGTAACTAGCATATCAATGTATTCCTGCCCTCTCCTCCCCCAAGAATATAAATTCCCATCCATACCTACTCATACTATGGAATTTTTGCCCATGTTCAAAAGACCAATTCAATATACTCCAGATCTCTCTCTAAATTTCATAATGTGTGTGTGCGTGGGTGTGTGCGTGGGTGTGTGCCTGTGTATGTGCCTCTGTGTGTGTGTGTGTGTGTGTGTGTAGAGGTTCAATACTTAGTTATTCTTGCTATGCCATCAACCTATCATTTCTTCCTCAGTCACATTTCTCTTTGACAACAGCCTTTGCACTGCTTCTCCTATGTAATTCATTTGCATGCTCTGGCCTACAAATGCCAACAAATATCTCTCCACTGATTTGTATATCCCCCTAAATTTTCATTCTCCAAAGACTCTGGTATTCCATGCCTCAAAACCATCCATCCACTATCTGCAGGCACATAGCTGGAAATATATGGAGAGAATTAAATCTATGACCTCTCTGGTACAGGAAGCTTCCAGTTGAGAAAACTACCTTTATCGATGCAAGTTTGCACTTCCTATGAAATACAGTCCTTAGGAATTACTCGGTGTATTAGGAGGTTAAGCAATTTCCTTGCCTAGAGTCACACAACCTGCATATATCAGAGGGAGTACTCTGATGCCAACTCGTCCTGGCTTTAACAAAAGGCTCTCTTATCTATAATGCTATGCTGCCTCTGAATACTGAACCTTTATTTTGGAGAGAAATTTGGAGTAATTAAAAACATGGTACAATTCTCTAAAGACAGTCCAGCCCATTCTCTTTCTCTAAGGCAAGCAAGAACTGAACCCAGGTGTCCCTGACTATGGGCAATGAGGTGCTGAAGAGGATAGAGTGCTGAGCTTGGAATCAGGAAGACTCATCTTTCTGAGTTCAAATCTGGCCTCAGATACTTTCTAGCTGTGCAACCCTAAGCAAGTCACTTAATTATGTTTGCTTCAGTTTCCTCATCTAGAAAATGAGCTGCAAAAGGAAATGGCAAACACTTCAGTATCTTTGCCAAGAAAATCCTATATGGGGTCATAAAGAGTTGAATATGACTGAAATGAATGAAAAACAAAAGTCCCTTGAGTCAAAATCCAACACTCTAATAAACCACTTGTATGCTATATACAGGGAGGTTCTCTTCAGGCAAGGGTTGGACAACATAGCCTCTGAGGTCCCTTCCCAGTATTGGGATTCTGTGATGTCATTCACAGACTAATACTTAAGAGGAGAACTAATTCTTCAGCCTCTAATCCATATATTTACTGTGAGTAGCTCCTAGTTTTATCTGAGCACATGAGCAGATACACACCCAGGCCTTATTTTCAAGGTCACCTGAGAAGCATGAACTTAGACCTAGAAAGGACCTCGGAGGGTCAAATATTACCCCTCATCTGTCTGAGGCAAGATTCAAACCCAAATTCCAAGTCTCAAAGAGTCTCAGTCTAATGTTCTATCTACTACATTATCTCTAACAAGTAAAGGTAGATACCCTATGTAGACAAAGTGAAAAGGAAATAAGGAAGGAAGGAAGGGAGGGGTTGGAGAAAGGAAGAATGAAAGGCAGAGAAGGAGGAAAGAAGGAAAAAAGGCAGGAAGACAGGGAGGAAGGGAGAGAAGGAGGGAAAGGAAGGAGTTAAGGAATGCATTTCCCAACTGGTCAGTGCCAATTGGGTTCTCGAAAAGGACCATGATATCAGGGAGGTGATGTCATGACATGTAAGCAAACTGGATGTGACCAAGCTGGAGGTTCAAAACCCAAGTGTCATCCCCAACTCCTTCTCTATCACTCCTCCATATCCAAGCAGTTGTGAAGTTCTGTTGTTTCCATCTTCACAGTATCTACTCCTTTTCTCCTTCAACACTGCCACCACCCCAGTCCAAGCCCTCATCACCCCACACCTGGACTATTGAAATAGCCTCCCGGGTAGGCTCCCTGGCTCAAGTTCCCCATCATTTCAGTCCATTTTCCACTCAAGGTATCAAATTCATCTTCCTAAAGCACAAGTTTCACCATGTCATCCCTTTGTTCCCTACTGCTTCAGGGATCAAATACAAAATCCCCCACGGGCAGCTAGGTGGTACAGTGGATAGAGCACCAGCGTAGAAGTCAGGAGGACCTGAGTTCAAATCTCACCTCAGACACTTGACACTCACTAGCTGTGTGACCTTGGGCAAGTCACTTAACCCCAATTGCCTCATCCTGGGTCATCTCCAGTCATCCTGATGAGTATCTGGTCACTGGATTCAGATGGCTCTGGAGGAGAAGTGAGGCTGGTGACCTGCACAGTCCTCCCTCACTCAAAACAATGTCAAGTGCAAGTCATGTCATTATTTCTCTGATGGCATGTTCTTCTTCAGCCACGAAGGATGAACACATAAATCCCCCATTTGGATTATAAAGCCTTCCATAACCTGTCTCTCTTCTACCCTCCTTACACCTTAGGTCTTCTTACGCCTTACCTCTGCCCCACTACACTCTTTAATCCAGTGACAAGGGCACCTTTGCTGTTTCTTAAATAAGACACTCCACTTTCCTATTTCAAGCATTTTCACTGGCTGTTCCTCATGTCTAAAACTCTACTCTGGCTTCCCTCAATCCTCAGTTCAAATGAGGCCTTGCGTATTAAGACATTCCAGATCTCTCTTAAAATGAATGCTTTCCCTCAACAGCTTATCTCCAATCTATTTTTTATGCATCTTGTTTATACATAGTTCTTTGCATTCTCTCCCCATTAGACTGTAAGAGCCTCAAGAATAAGGTGGTCTTTTAGCTTTCTTTGCATCCCCAGTGCTGAGGGAAGTACATGGTGCACAGTAGGCTTTTAACAAATGCTTACTTGACTGACTCCATGACTTGCAGAGCAGTAAACTGCAGAGCAAGAAGTGAACTCAGATTCTCTATCTCCAATACGATACTTTTAGTACTCCATCACAGAGCCTCTCTACTCTCACTCTATTAAAAAAAACAACAACAACTTTGTTTTAAATATACAACAACATATATAGCAAGTTACTTTCAGGAAATACAAAAACACGAATTGATAATATTGTCCATTTCCCCCCTAAATGCTTTTAAGAAGTTATCTCTTATTTAACAAACAAAAGAACTAATAGTCTTAAGGAAGGAAAGCACTGTAATACACTTAATCTGTCTGGTCTGACATTTGATGAGTTTTAAAAATACTTAGCTGCAGGCTTAGAGCTACTGAAAAAAGGCAATAAAACAATTTTTTTCAGGCTTACATAAAGTTCTACATGAAGAGGCTCTTTATTAAATTTTAGGGTCTTTTTGTGGTATATCAGTTATTATTTATATGAAACAAATACTGTAAGGTACCCTCAATATAGTAATTAATTAAAATAAGCTAAAAGTAACAAAGTGGATATTTTTCAAACTAAAATTTTTTAACCCAATAAAATTTTGGGGTCTTCTAAAAACCCAATTTAAGATTGCTTGATCTAATAACTTTCAGTGGATTCAATGTGAATTCCAATTTAGTCCAATAATACCATAGTATATTTGGCCCAGACTTATTTTCTTCTCCAAAAAAAAAATTACTTAACATGATCTTATTTTTAGAACAAAACATGAGCATATCTTCCTTAAAAATATGGCTCTTCCATAAAATTTAAATAATCAATAGTCAAAAGACACCTATGTATAAAAAAGTTTATTCACAGAGCAAAACAAAAGAAAGATAGAGCTTTCCACAGATATTCATAATCTTCAAATGCCCCTTGCCCTCACAGTATTAACAAAAAGATAACTCAGAAAGGAATAACAGTGACACTTTAAGTTATGGATCAAACCCAATGAACTGTATCTTTTACTTCACATCTCTATCTATCTTCCCTTATATGAAATATTTACCAGGATTTTGTCATTTGTCAGCAGCTATATGGCTTGAGCTGAATTAACTAGAAGAAAACGAATACAACTGACATTTTAGGGGGAAATGTACTTTTCCTTTCTCTTTGTACTCCAACATTATGTATATAATATTTTAAAAACTTCAAAAACCATCGTTCTAATTAAAATGGAAAAATCCTTGTTTACATGGAATCAATTTTAAAATATGAAACAGGTTACATTATTAATATGTTATCTATAACAGATGAAAAGGACATTATACTATCCAACTGAGCAATATTTATTAAATATTATGAGCAGAGGATTACTATAATTGAAACAACAAGATAAGATAAAATACAATCCCAGGACATAGAGTCATAAATCTAGTAGCAGAATGATATGACTACCCAAAACAAACTAAAATGTAAAATAATGCATTCTAAGCGTAAAAAAAAATGAACCAATCCAACACAATGGAATGGATTAAGAAGAGAAGATCATGGCCAACTGGAGGGAGGAGAAAAGAGAACAAAGTAGACCAAGGAAAACTTAATGCAATAAGACATTTATTCTGAGCTTTAAAGAACTGACAAGATTAACAATAGGCTGAAATGGGGGCTGAGGGTTAGGATTAGGGAGTGGGAGTGCTGAAGGAAATAGTAAGCAGACATAAAGGCAGAAGAACTTCTATTTTGACTAGAGAAAGGGATATATTTCAGAGAGAATAGCTTAGACTAGATGGCTGCTAAGGTCCCTTTAAATTCTAAATTTTGAGATTATGTGACTAGAGTGAAAAATACAGATGAAAAGCCTAAAGAGCTTGAACATTTTATTCAATAGACAACAGGGAGTCATTGAAATGCTTTCAGCATGCTACTGCATGACCAAGGAATGAGGAAGACTAGTCTAGAGGTTGCAAAGGAGATATTTTAGGAAGTGGTAATGAGGGCCTAAGCCACAGTAGTAGCAGTGAGAGGGATATGAAAATACACTAAAAGATAAAAAATCAATAAGACCAGGCAAATGATTAGTATGAGAGGAGAAAGGGAAAAGTCAAAGGGAAAGGTTGGTTTAGTGGATTCCAAGCTCAGTTAGTTCAACAGTATTCTATAAAAGCTCCCAAACTTAAAAAATCCTAAAATGGAAAAAAAAAATGAGGAATTATTTTGTTACTAGGCATTTGGGGGGAAAGGGGAGTGTCAAAGTATAAAGAAAGGTTCATATAACAAAATATCAAAGAACTGGAAACCAAGAAGGTACCCATCAACTAAGAAATAACTAATGAAATTAAGGAAAATGAATGTAAATAAAATCTTACTTCCCTGAAAGAAATGACTATGAAGAATTCAAAGAAGCACTAGAAGACATATTAATTAATGGAGTCAAGAAGCAGGACCAGGAATATTATACACAATGATTATAACAATGTAAACTGAAACAAAAAAATCAAAACCAAATGCTATGAAATTACAATGACTACACTTGGGCCTAGAAAAGAGAAAACATACCTTTAAACTTTCATTGCTGAAATGGGGTACAATTAGTGTGAAATTTTCCAACACCATAAGCCACAGTCAATGCACTGGTGGTTGTGATGAATTGCTTCTTTTCTGGAAAGGACTACAGAGGGCTAATTACCCCTTTCCCCACATATCACAGATAAAGAAAATGAGGCAGAAAGAAAAAATGACTTCCCAAAAGACATCCCAGGGACTGTATGACAAAACTGGAATCTGAACCTGGGTCTTCTACCATCAAAGTCAATGTCCTTTACATTTCATAAAACTGCCATTTAACCTATCTCTCTTCCATCTTATCCACATATACACAAAAATATGTTCTATAGTTACAAAATAAGGTAATGTTTTATTTGTCAGTTACTTGGGTATTTCACCTCAGAAGTAACAAAGGAAATCTACTAAAAAAAAATTCCTTTTCATTCTTAATCTTACTCATATTCAATTTAACGGAATAGTAAATTAATGTCATTTCAAATGAATATAAATATGTAGAGATCTCAAGAAATGACTCTATGACATTAGATGGAAGAACAATTTCAGTTATACTTCTAAAGAGCTGAAAAGGGAAAAAATTCTTCAAATAAAGAATTTTAATAGCTTTAAATAAAGCTATTTATAATAAGCTATTTAAAAAGCATTGTTAATCTCACTGAATTCCAGCAATGGGGGGAAAGCCCTGATAAATGAGAAATTGTGGCTCTGTTTAGCTTTTTCTAGACTCTGCCTTTCTTACAAAATTGGGCTTAATTATGTGGTTTGATATGTTTACATTGTATCTATTTTGTGCATGTTCTTTATGCACCTAAATGTATGCATGTGCAGGGACTGTTCCTTCTCTATATCCTGTGATAGTTCCTCTCTATCCTGTTCTGATCAGATCAAATATAGAGCATTATTTTTAATTTGTGGGAGTCAATTTAAGCAAAGACATTAATAAAAAGTATCTACAGGACAGTGATAAGGATTGTGAATAGTTTCAAGATCATCCTTTTCAGAACTAACTGCACTGGTGCTGTGTTCCTAAGGGTAGGGGGATTGGGTGAAGACCCAAAGGGAAGGACGATAGAGAAGTTCAAGTACCAGAAGAGTTATCATCATGTGGAAAAGTCTTGCTCTGTGTCGCAGGGACCAGAGGGGCAGGATCTACTAACAAGAATGGGGAGAAGGTTCAGAAAATCAGATCTAGATTTTATGTAAGGAAAAATATCCCAACAATTAGAAAGAAGCTAAAATGGTATAGTATTGGGAAGTAGTAGGTTCTCCCTCACTGGAGATCTTCAAGCAGATGCTGGACAACTATTTGTCAGGTTTGCTATAGAGACGATTCATGTTCAGGCCTTCGTTCAACTACAAACACCTCTGAGGTTGCTTCCAACTCTAAGATTAGGCAATGTCACATAAATACAGCACAAGCACTAGTAAATGAATATCACACTGTTATTTTTAAAGTGGATGTAGGTAAAAACTAGTGATAGTGGTCAAGCATCAATAATACAAAAACTGAATGCAAACTAAAATGCTAAGAACGTGTCTATACAGCTCTTCTTCCCCTATCCCTATCCCCACCCCATTTACCCTTCAAAAACACTGCTCCTCTGGATAAGTTCCCTTTTGTAGCTGGCTTGCTACTACTTCAAGCACAGAGTATAGAGTCTATAGAGTCTTGCAAAGTTACTTATGACAGATGGTTACCTGAGATGGTGGGCCTAATATTATGCTGCCAGTTTCAAATCCTTTAGACTGCACTTTTCTAAATACAAGATTCTTGCAAGCCAGCAGGGTACTAAAATATGCAAGCATTCAACCTCTTGAGGCAGTGTTTCAGAAAACAGCTAAATATTAATATACTTTGGGCTCATAATAGAGCAAACAGGCATCATGGGGAGACAGCGAGACATGTATGCACCTGAGTTGCATGTGACCCCCAAAACCAAAACACAGCTGGCAAATTTAAATTTAGACCTACCAACCCTGACAGTGCTCTTTTAATTACTGTTTTCCCCTAATTCTCTACAATCTATTTTTTACCTTGAAGCTGCCATCGGTGTTTTTCTGTTTGCAAAGTTATTCTAAGCACAGTATCCAAACAGTGAACCACTTAAATGAGATCAGTTTAAAGGAACAGACTCTTTAAAGCAAAAACATTTATAAATGAAAGATTTATATGTACATTTTGTACATTATGTATGTATTTGTCAACAGTGAATTAATAATAATAACAATTACTAAGACTATAAATATTATTATTATTGACAGTTAGATGGTACTGGGACTGGAATCAAGAAGACTCATCTTCTAATATCACATCCTGCCTCAAAGAGTTACTAGCTGTGTGGCCCTGGGCAAGTCACTTAACCATGTTTGCCTCAGTTTCTTCATCTATAAAGCAAGATGGAAAAGGAAAAAGTAAACTACCCATTCTTGACCAAGAAAACTCTAAATGGGGTCACAAATGAAAAACAACATAGAGAAAGGCAATGGTTTTGAAATCAGAAAGATCTGGGTTCTTGTCCCACTTCTGATACAAACTAGCTGTGTGACTCTGGGTAAGACACTTAACCTCTCACTACCGCTAGATAGTTCCACAACAGTAGATATTGTGTTATAGTGCTGATCCACATGATTCAATGGATTATCCCAAGAAAGTTCCCTGTACTAAAGAAATCAAAGATCCGGACCAAAACAAAAACAATTACATATATATTTAGGGACACAAACATATAGCTAGGAAGTGTAGTAGATAAGAGTGCCAAACCTGGAACCAGGAAGACCTGAGTTCAAATCCAACCTTAGACACTTACTACCTGCATGATCCTGGGCAAGCCACTTAACACATCTGACTCAGTTCTTCAACTGTAAAGGAAGTTGGAGAAGAAAATGAAAAGCCAATATCTTTGCCAAGAAACCTCAAATGGGGAGTCACATACGACCAAAATGCCTTAACAACAACACTCACGTATTTAGATTATATTAGTATATATTATATATTTATTATATATTATACATAGTAATTTAGGAGCTAACTTTTTGAATAGATTTTCATTTCTCATTTTACACATTACATAAATAAATGCATCTATATTTAAAATCCAAAGCACCCTAAATAGGAGTAATTGTTTGGATATTACAATTAATCAATAACAAGTTCCTAGTTATATAGAAATATATTTAAAGATCTCTAACCATTAAATATTCTTACAATCAGGCGTGACTACGTTAATACAAAATGATTCTTGAATATATATATATATATATATATTATGTATTATACATATGTATGTATGTGTAAGTATACACATACTTATTTGCAAAGCTTAACACTGTATTCTGAATCACAGACTGTAGATCTGGAAGAGAATTAAAGACTCAAATTTTTCGTTTGGAAGATGAGAAAACTGAGGCTCAGAAGCCTCCCATGGCTGGCCTGCCCAGCATCACACAACTAATTAGTATCAGAGCCAGGGCTACAACGGAAGGCTCCTGAATACCAATCTACTATTCTCTCTACTATAATACTCTGCCTCTCTAATGACAAATTACATAGAGATAAACGTGTATGGAACATAACTGATCTGACAAAACATGAAAACAAAAATAAATTCTATAAGCTAGACTAAACTGGCTTTAAAAAATAAAGCAGTAGCTTTCTTATGGAAAAAGAATTGATGTCTTTTGGAAAGGGGTTGAATTTTTTAAATCAAAATGAGTATAAAGTGGGTAGAATAAAATCTCCCAGAATAATCTATTTTATTATTATTAATATTATATATATTAATATATTATAATATAATATTATTAAAATTATATTATAAAAACTATTAAAAGGTCAGTGAGAAAACCCTATATAATCAAAATTGTACAGTTTTTATGTATCTGTTTCATATTCTCCAACCATCATCATCAGCACCATGCAAAGTTAGAAAGCTGCCAAAATTTGTCTTTAGGACCTCTCCACACTCCTGTTCAACACTAATTTCTTCATGATAGGTACCCTTAATTTCTCAGAGCTTTGAATTTCCTTAAGTGACACAGGAAGATATATTCTTACAATAGTCTCAAAGGACAGACAGAAATGAAGGGTTTGTAATCTGTAACAAAAAAAGGAATGTCCACATCAATGATATCACATATTCATTTGACTATTTGAAAAAACTGATCTGCAAAAATAAGCCAGTGACTCTAGGTCAATGATTGATAACGGATTTCTTTCCCAGATAACATATAACATGAACATCTGATATCGAGACATAAAGTTGATACCCTTATGTTAGAAAATTAAAGCAACTAGTACGATAAAGGGAATGGTATTCTATGGCAGGGAACTGACCTTTCAGATTACACTATATATTACCAAAATCTTGCATATTTTCCATATGCTGACAAGCCACAAGCATAATGAAGATAACATACAGATCATTCCCTAGTTTTCAACTTGTTTTTAAATAATTTTCACAAAAGAAGAAACAAAGAGAATAGTAAGACTACATAGGCACCGCTTACATTAAAAACAAGTTGTTTCATAAGTTACTGGTAAAAACTATGAGTTGACTATAAATGGTACTAAAATTCTCAGGTCAGAACACAAAATTTATTCAATAATAATACACTTGAAGGGTACGAGCATGGCATTTCAACTCTAGTTAACCACTAGTCATAACACTATTTCTATAGGGGGAAAAAAACATTCCAAGTTTGAATGCAAAACACCAAAAGAACATTAACATTGTGATCAGCGCAGTGACTCTAGAGCGCCACTGATGAAGACGTTACCCACCTCAACACAGAGTGACGCCCACAGAGACTTAGACACATACTAGGCTTATGGTATCACAAGGGAAGAAAAGGAAATGCTTGATAACTGAGGGGAAAAAAAATGAACTTAATTTTTTTAAAGGAATATTATCATTCTGTATTCATAGCAGACTTCCCCAGAGACAAGGCTGACATCAGAGGGAGTAAGACAATTGCCTATATCTTTACTATCCAAGTATTTCATTTCAATGTATGTTATTATTATACAAACAGTTTCTAATTAGTGCAATTCCCCAAACTAAATTCCAGATTATATAATTTTACACACTTTTTATGCTATTTTAGCAAATATTAGTTTTTAAAACTAAAGTTGATTATATGAAATATGTGTTTAACATTCTGAAAGAAATTACCTATACCTCTGACTCAGGTGACTGAAAACTGTATTCCTTCTCTTTTTGCCACTGGCTCACTTTTTTCCCTCGATAAAACAAAGTAATCCATTATTCCTTGAAGAATAACTTTTTTAAGAACATGAAAAATAAAAATATACTATTCAAATATATCCAAGAAAGTCATTCTGTTGATGCAAAAAAAAGTAACTACAATAGTCTACTGACAGAGAACGAAATTACAATAGATAGATAAGACAGTCAGGAATACTCCCTAAAACTTCCTAAATGGTTACTGAACTCTCCATCCTCTACTTCATCTGCAATCTACTGAGTTGGGTTTCTGGTGTGTATAGATGAAAGGCTGTAAAAACTCAAGCACAAAAAATATGTAATTAAACTGACTCAAAATTGGCAAGGATATTTCAAAGCTATTTTGGGGTTCTTTGCTATTCCTAATACATCTCGCAGACATTAGAATTGGTGCATGTTAATGTAAGGAAAGCAAGAGTCTAGAAATCCTATGTATCCATCAAACTATCATGCTCTAAGTAATGTTAGCCACAAAGCAACAAACTGAAAAACATTGTTGCTAGTATTTGTGACTTCAGCATAAATTGTAACTATTAAAAGAATTGTAAATAGTTACCATACTCTTCATTCAGGAGGATCTTAAGACATAATTCTAATAAGTATGCATTACAGGTTTTCGAATAAAGTCATCTAAGGTCTCATGCTTCAATTTACCACCTTAGTGTAAAGCAACAGACATGCTACTTACTCTCCTGCCTGACTACTACCCAGTCTCTGCTAGATCCTTGCTGACCTCCTGCCTCATCAGCATCAGAGTTCCCATGGTTGCATTAGAGTCCCTCCTTCTTCCCCTCTAAAGTGACTCCTCCCTTTACATTTTTATAATCTATTTCAATATAATTGCCTTCCTTAGGAATTCTAAGAGTTTTATGTATTTTAAAATGTCATTCTGAGAAAGGCTTCACATCTTTTATCAGAATGCAAAAACTGTCCACACAAAAAGGTTAAGAACCCCAGATCTTAACACTCAGAAATTCTTTTTTTCTCCTATAATTCCTCCCTCCTTCCCTTCCACCACACACGCACACACACACATACATGCACACGCACGCACGCACACACGCATGCACGCACGCACACACACACGCACACACACACCCTTCTAACCCAAACGCTCCCTTCACAGGCATCTCAAACTCAGCACGTCCACCACACAACTCACTAACTCACACTAAACTGTCTCTCTTCTTTCTCCTTCTGCCACACAGCCGCTGCCATCCCGCAGCCGCTCCATTTTGTAGGGACAGAGTCGCTTTCACTCTTCAGTCTCCCTCACCCCACATAACCAGCCAGTTTCCAAGTCTTGTTGATTTTATTTCCGCATCTCTCATCTGTCCACTTCTATATATTCACACAGCCACCACTCTCTAATTCAATACACTTAATGCTCTACATTACTCCTCTACCTGCAGTACACATACACACACACCCCTCTCCAGTCTTTTGGAAATAACTCTCTCTCCCTCTCCCTCTCCCTCTCCCTCTCCCTCTCTCCTCAGGTGCCATCCCATCTCGGAGACTTTTTCTGATACTTGATTTTTGGTGGTCTCTCCCTATTAAACTGTCCCCGTACTATAATTAATTATACTTTCCCAGTAGACTCTAAGCTTCTTCAGGTCAAGATCTCTTTCAGTTTTGTTTATTTTATTTCCAGGACTGAGAACACTGCCTTCACAGAGTAGACACTTAACAAATACTGAGTTGAACTAAGTTATTACCCAAAAGATGCAGGGAACTAGGACTATATTATTATTATTTGTTTCCTTTGCTCCCCAACACAAAAATACTTGTTTCTAAAAAGATATCACAAAAATGACACTATAACCTTTCATATAGTTTGTCCACATAGCATGACTATAATGAAAACGTATTCAATAGGAAAGTATATGCAGATCCTATATAGAATTGTATGCGGGGGGGGTAGTGGGATGGGGGGGCTAAAATATAAATTTTATGGCAATGATTGTAGAACATTAAAAAAAATAAATAAAATTTAAAAAAAAAAAGAAAATTCCATTCTGTGCCTTGAATTCAACATATCCTTAATTTAGGACAGTCAAAGAAAAATAGCCATCATATGAAATTTAAAGCAATTAAATATTCAACTGATTAACCAATAGGATATCACATGTATACCTAAAGATCTGAGATATCAAGAAAATATGCTCTTGTTATAGAGGAAAAGGGAAGGGACTGGATTTGTGACTTCATAATGATAGGAAATTCCCTCTACCAATGCAAATACGTACTTTTTCTGTAATTTACAATCTTAAGAGTAGCCTAGAACACAGCCAAGCTTAAATGACTTTGTTGTGGTAGTTTCATTGTATCAATCAAGTGTGATTCTTTGCAACCCCTTTTAGGAGTTTTCTTGGCAAATATATCTATCTCCAGTACATTTTACAGATGAAGAAACTGAGGCAAACAGGGTTAATTGATTGCCCATGGTCACCCAGTAAGTGTCTGAGGTCATATTTGAACTCAGGTCTTCCTGATTCCAAGCTCAGCACTCTATTCAATGTGCCACCCACTTGACCAGTTCAATGACTTCCCTAGAAGCAAACAACCAGTATGCGTCGTACAAAGTTCAAATTCAGGAATTCTTGTTCTCATGGCCATGATCTACATCATGCTACTCTGTTACTATTTTCACATCTTATAAAATGAGTAAAAATGAAACACTTGTTTACTGTTCATTCTTCATGTAGAGCTAAGACTAAATGAGTCTTGAAATGGTACATTAAGATCAGTTCCCTGAAGAAAATAACCTAAAGAATATGCATGAATTTGTTTGTTTACCTAAAGTAATGCTGTTTCATTGGGGCTATGCTATTTCCTATACAAATTGTTTTTCCGCAGATTTTAAACCTGCCAAATATTTAGTGATCTCCGTAATATAGTTAGCATAAATTGTTCCTGTTTTTCACAGTGACAAGAAATTTACAGAGAAACTTACAGTGAGGATAATAGTGAAAGTGAGTTCATTTGTCTTTTCTCAGATTCATCATTTTCCTCTAGATCTCAAAGGCTTAGAAAACAACAAATAGCTCCTCCATATCTCTTTACCTGATCCTACACTTACTTCTTCATACTGATTTTGGGGTATAATTTCCTTAGCAAAAAGAAAGGTCAAACATGGAACATGTGAATTCACTAGATGTTCCAAAAGAGAAAGAGATCAATGTAAGAGGAAGAAAGTCAGTGTTCCAATGTGGATGTTAAAAATCACAGATAAAAGATGTTATTAAATATTCCAATAAAAAGTTACCATTTTATGTCAGTCTAAACAAGAAACTAAGACGGCAACAGCATGGGGTAAAAGGACAAACTAGTGCAGTGTTTTTTAAAAAAAGCAAAGAGATAGTAAGGACACAATTCTTCAGAGTATATTCATTTATTAAAGTGACATCACAATCTGCTTTGAGTATCACAGAATACATTATTTTGCTAAAAAAACAACTTAACATGCAAAGTACTTATTGCAACGAGTCACTGGTCTGGTTAAAAGTTTAGCAAAAAATAGTTTCAGGGGAAATTTACCCTCTCCTACAAGATAAATTCTATTCTCAAAAATAATTTACTATAGACATATTTAGTTCACATGTGTAAAAGGCCTAAGGCTCTCCATTTCTCAAAAGCATTATCCTTACAGTTCAATCATGCAAAGTGGCCCCAGACCACAGGCCAAAAGCCTATGAAAAAGTATGCCAGGGGAAAAATAAATTAATTCTAAAACTCAGCTCTTATCCAATGTATTTATTATCTGCCTGACTTTGAGAAAAATAGTAAAGGCTGACAAAAATCCTGGCCATAAAAACACTCCCACTTCCCACCCACAATACTATGTAACCCTATTGTCTAAAACATTTTACTGAAGCCAATATTTCAGCTCTGATGTCCATTTTTAAAAGTCTAAGAAGAATAATTATATGTAAACTCTATAGAATCAGAATCTAGTTTCAATTTTTCAATCCTAAGAAAATCAAAAGGAGTCAATAGCCTTTCCAAACGGATATGTCAAGTCTTTTTAACTCCCTCTTAAACAGGGAAAGGCAGAATGACACTAGCAAAACACTAAAAGAAACTGCTTTGCTTTAACTGGTCAAGTCAATCCCATTAGTAAGGTAATGTGAACCATCTAAAGTACATTTCAAAAGAATGCTTCCCCAAATCTTGGTTTCCTAGATGACCCAATTGACTAAAGGTCTTAGAGCAAGAAGAATAATCACTGGGGAGATGGGTGACAGGGTAGGTTTGTCCCCATTTATTCTCACTACAAAACTAACTGCACTGTCACTAAAATTAATTTCACAAGCCACCTTAGGCACATCTCACTATCTGTTAACCTGGCCTAGAGATTCTGATGCATGTATCAGAATTCTACTGTAACAGCTGACACTTATATAGTACCTTAAAGTTCACAAAGGCCTTCTAGCTAAATGTTAAAAGCACTATTATCCCATTTTACATATGAGGAAAACTAAAGTTGAGAAAAATTATGTGGCCTGGCCAACAAAACACAATTAATAGGAAGACAAGCAGGCATCCCAATGAAGGGCATACCAGGGTTACAGCAGGGGCTTGTTAGCACTCTAAAATTTTAGACCTAAGGGTTAGCTGGAAATGTCGGGCTGGGTTTTAACAATGTAGAGTTTGCACCCAAGAAGCTTAGTGAATTAGCCCATAATAACAGTGCCAAAATGTCAACATGACAATGTTGCATCACAATGGGCTAATAACACTATGTCTCTTAAGGAACAAGCACTCAGACAGGTTTTTGGCTTTCACTTTTTTAGAAGTCAGTAGCAGGGAGAACTCTGTTAGTCCTTATCAAACATCCCATATTCTCCTGTGAACTCCTGAGCCAAACTCTGAGTCAGGTTTTTCCTACCTTTACATTCCTGGTCATGTGCTGACTAATAAAAAAGTTCTTCAAGTTCAACTTCAAGTCTAGAACTACAGATACCATTTTCTGTTGTTGTTCAGTTGTGTCTGACTCTATAACTCCATTTGGAGCTTTCTTGGTAAAGATACTGGAATGGTTTGCCATTTCCTTCTCCAGCTCATTTTCCAGATAAAGAAACTGAGGCAAATAGAGTTAAGGACTTGTCCAGGGTCACACACCTAGTAAGTGTCCGAGGCCAGATGAGTCTTCCCAACTCTAAGGCCCAGCACTTTACCCACTTGAGCCACCTATAGCCTATACCTATCCATTCATTTTCACAAAGCAGAACCTGACAAACTCCACACAAATGGATCAAACTGTCTCCTTTACACAAGGACCAGACAGGGAGACTTATTAGAAAAACCAGTAGAAAAGAGAGAAAGCCATTTACAGAATGAGAGTTCTTTTCTGAGGTGACCTGGCATAATGCTAAGAGGAAAATCTTTCCATCTGACTGATCTCCATCATAAACTTCAGACAATCACCATTTTCAACACTGTGTACCCTCTTTATGACCCAGTCATGAGACCTTCATAACACAGAAGGCAGTGGGAAATAACCAAGTGGCTATATAAGTAAAAAAATTTTCAAGATGGAGTATAATTTCTATCAAATATTGCTTAAATTATTGGGCAGTAACACTAAGAGAAGCTTGATAATTCCCCTAGAATTAGTTGTAATGGAATTCAATTTATGTTAACAGGAAAAAATGGTGGTGAATTACCTATTACATGCAGTGCCACTCTGGCTCTGGCTCTTATTTCTCTACTTCTGCCCCAGAGATCAGCAGCCTCTCTGACCCTCAATGGGACAAAAGGAGTTAACCAACGTCTACTCTTGTCACCATCAGGTCTTCAGATAAGAAAAAGGCACAATGACACTGTGCTGCTGGTTTTTCCTCGGGTAGTACTTCTTTCCAAATACTACAGAAATATCTCTTTAATGTTGATCATCCAAATTCTGTACTTCTCTAGCAACAGAAAAGACAGGAAATGGATGAGAAGAGAATGTCCTATTTTCTATCTCTCAGTTCCAGTAAAATGAAGAGAGAATTAATTGGAGCTACTGGATGAAACAGAGGTTGGGAAGTATATATAAACTGAAGTTAGTCACACATTACCATGGATGATCCAAAGCATACTAGGGGAAACTTAATCATCTGCTGATTTATAGTCATTTTAAATTACACTAAATTTTGTAAGATGTAGAAGTAAGCAATTCCAACTTTTGAAATTCAAAAAGTAAGTTTAAATTTTAAGTAGTACTTTGTTAATTTAAATAAGAGAAGATAAATATTTTTGTAATGCTTTTTAATTTCAACATTCTTAGTAAATATTCATCTCTAAATCCTTACAATATACCTGTAAGGTAGATAAGAACACTGAAGACTTTTCAGATGCAAGGAAAAAAAGTGAAAGAAAATCCATCCAAAATATAAAAATTACAAGATGAATCTTGCTACTGGTTTCAGGTAGAACCTAAAATTCCCATGGTTGGTCGAAGGGTAAAGCACATACAGTTCAATTCAGATATTTTATTAAGTGATTAGTGTGTGTATATATCACTAGGTAATGGAGGAAGGTATAATCCAAAACAGTAAAAATCTCTCTTTTTAAATGGATTCTTCATATACCCACATCTAACCCTCCCTCTTGTGATTTTTCTGTTAAAAACTCACAAAATTAAAAGTTTAGAAATACCTTTAGAATCATAACCAGGTGAGGTACTTGGAGACTTTGAGCCAGATGGAGAAGATTCCTTCATTCGCCCAATAACATTTTCTGAAAGCTGAAAAAAAAAAAGCATCCAATAAAATCAATTAGAAAAGAGTATGAAATACAAATGACACAAAAAGTCCAAGTCATATGGTCACACGCACACGCACACACACACTTTTTTGTGCATAAAGATTGGTCTACATAAAATCAGAATGAGTAAGAAGTTAAGCAAAAAATAAGAAATGTATTAGCTTTTGAAAATACACAGTAGTAGTACAGCCATTTCTTCTTATCCTCCATTAATTTCTCATGGCAAATACACACACTCAAACAACACATAACACATTATATATTGAATTTTATCTAATTTTTGAGATGGAAGAAAACTTATGGAATATAAAAATGAGGTTTAGAAAGGTTAGTTTTAAAGATGATTCAAAGGAAGTCTAAAAGAAGACTATCCAACATGACTGAACTAAAAAGAGGAAAATGAACTTCAAGTGAAAAGAAAGACATTTAGAGAAGCAAAAGTTTTGAAAAAGATTTTGGTCAGATTAAAGAAGCTGAAATGGGAAGCAAAAAATTTACCAAGTGAACAGAAACAGTAAAAGTTTTGAAAGTCAGGAACCACCAGCGAACAACAATCCATTTTACACAGACAGATTTAATTTACAGAGATAAGATATTTTGTCATGAGATACTAGAACAAATCCAAAGGAGTCACAAACAGAGAGGGGTTCAGATTTACACAAAGAAAATTATTTTCCTGAACATAGTATATACCAAGATTTCTTCACATCCACACAAAGCACCTTTGTTTTATAAATTACAATTCCATGGAAAACTCACAGCAGAAATTAAATGTATTATATGTTATAAACTATTCATCTAAACCCGTTTTGGGCCTGATTGCTTTCCAGTTTGGCTAGTAGTTCTCACGGAATAGAGTTCTGGCCCCTCTATTTTTATCCAGTATCACCGAGTTTTGATAATTCTGCTTTGTAACATAGTTTGAGTTCTGATAGCAGCACTAAGCACTCCTGGTTCCTACTTCTTTCCTATGTCCTCTACTATTTTCCTAATTATATAAAGTAGCCTTTGGTTATTTGTGATTGATACAGAAACGGAACTGTAAAACCAACTGGGAAATACCTTTTTTTACTGTATTTGTACAACTCAGCCATGCATGCTAGTATAGCTTCAGTCACTGAGGCTTCATTCGCCCTGAGCATGTCTTTGTAAATTAACTAATACAACTTGCTTGAAATAAACTTCTCTTCTGAGCTCTTCCTGAACTTAAGCTTCCTAACTTTATTAGCAATATGCAGAAATGCCAATAATTTTGTTGATTCATTTTCATATAGTGAAATTTTAATGAGGCTTGTCTCAATTAAATTTCTGGTGATTCTCTGGAGTTTGCCAAGTAAGTTATATCACCTGCCAGAGAGATACAGTAACTTATCAGAATTGCCAGTCTCTCCTTTCTAACAAAAGTGGTTCCTCTGGGAAGTAAAATGGATAATTTTAATTACATGAAATTAAAAAGCTTTTACACAAACAAAACTAATGCAGCCAAAATTAAAAGAAAAAGAAGAAAGTAGGTGAAAAATGTGTACTAAGTTTCTATAATAAAGGCCTCATTTCACAAATATATAGGAAACTGAGTCCAATTTATAAAAATATAAGTCATTCTCCAGCTGACAAATGGTCAAAGGATATGACCAGGTAATTTTCAGAAGAAGAAATAAAAGTTATTTATAGTCATATAAATTTATATGACTATATATTTATAGTCATATAAAACTATATATTTATATATAGAATTTTAAATATAGATTTAAATTTATATATTATATGATTATAATATGTAATATATAAATAATATAATAAATAATGTATACATAATATAAAATATAATATGTAATATAATTATTATATAATATAATTATATATAACATAGTTTATAATTATATAGTCATATATACTTATATAACTATGATTATAGTCACATGAAAAATGCTCTAAATCAACACTGATTAAAGAAATGCACATTATATAAACAAAATAACTCTAAGATAACCACCTCTTACCTATAAGATTGGCTAATATGACAGAAAATACATGTCAAATGCTAGAGGGGTGTGAAAAAATGGGGACACTAATATACCGTTGGTGCAGTTATGAACTGGTCCAGTCATTCTGGAGAACAATTTGGAACTACACCCAAAAGACTATGAAACTGTGAATACCCTTTGGCCCAGTAATATCACTACCAGGTGTGTATCTCAATGAGATCAAAGGAGATCAAAGAAAAGAGAAAGGGACCTATATATACGTACAAAAATGTTTATAGCAGCTCTTTTTGTGGCAGCAAAGAAACTGAGGACGCCCATCAACTGGGAAATGAATGAACAAGTTGTGGTATATGATTATTATGGAATATTACTGTGTTATAAGAAATGATGAGTAGATGGTTTCAGAAAAACCTGGTAAGATTTATATGAACTGATACAAAGTGAAATGAACAAAACCAGGCACCAAGATGGTGGAGAAAAGGCAGTGACTCACTTGAGCTCTCCCTAAAACCCTCCCAACACCTTTAAATAATGCCATAAAACAATTCCTGGAGAAGCAGAACCCACAAAGGACAGGGTGAAACAATTTTCCAGTCAAAGACAACTTAGACAGTCAGCAGGAAAGATGCGTTTATGCCTAGGTGAGAGTGGAGCACAGTCCAGCACAGACCACACCAGCAAAAACCCAGACCCAGCATACCAGGAACAGACCTTGGGAAATTGAATCAGCAGCGTCAGCTGCTGCTTCCAGAGTTCTCAGCCCACAGACAGTAAAGAGGTCAAAAAACTGTTCAGAAGGAGATTACAGGGGTCTTTTTGCTAGCACTAAAGCAGGACTCTGTTACTTTGGTCATACTCAGATCTGGGTCTCAGCCCTGGGTGGCACTCTCAGGGTGAAGAGGAGAAGTAGAACACTAGGGTTTGGAGCTGCAGTGGAGTAGGGACCCACATCACAGTTCCAAGCCAGAGGAGTGCTTGTGGCTGCTCACACACCAGAACACATGCCAGAAGACACACCTCTGAACCACACAGCTCTCCTTAGATCACACCACCATGGAAGAACAGAAAACTTTCAGCTCCCTAGAAGTATCTCTGAAAATAAGTGCACAAAAATCTTGACACTTAGGACAACATACCCTCTACTCTGGAAACAGAACCCTAATTTAACGAAGAGTCAAAAGTAAAGAAACAGACTGGGAAAAAAATGAGCAAACAAACAGAAAACAAAAATTCTAACCACAGAAGATTACTAGGGTAACAAGAAAAATCAAAATATACACTCAGAAGAAGATAACTAAGTCAAAGTCCTATATCCAAAAGCTCCAAGAACAATATCAATTGGTCTCAAGCCATGAAAGACCTCAAAAAAGATGTTAAAAATCAAGTAAGAGAGTTAGAAGAAAAATTGGGAAAAGAAATGAAAATAATACAAGAAAATAATGAAAAATGAAACAACAGCTTGGTAAAGGAGATGCAAAAAAATACTGAAGAAAATAAGACCTTAAAAAACAGACTAGGCAAAATGGCAAAAGAGGTACAAAGAGCCAATGAGGAAAAGAATGTTTTAAAAAGTAGAACTGGCCAAATGGAAAAAAGTTTACCATATTATTTCAGGAAAAATTCTTCAAGTTCTTGGGTAATAAGATACCAGAACTATGACTTATATAGCATGTTAAGTTTTCAAAGTATTTTACTCCATTTTATCCTAACAATCCTGGAGATAGATGCTATTATCCCCATTTTACAGAAGAGGAAACTAAGCTAAACAGAGGTTAAGTGACATACTACAAATGAAACTGAGGCTCTGATCACACCAATAAGTGATTAAGGAGGGATTTGAACCCAGGTCTTTCTGATGCCAAGTCCAGTATTCTATCTACTATACCACATCATTATGATGACTCTTCTGAACACAGTGACATATGCATCCATATGGAATTCCTTCCAATTAACTAGGATCTCTTTCCCTGCCAACAGTTACAAACTCCAGAAACCATGGTAAGGAGTTACAATGCTACTTACTCCTTTAATGCAAAGGAAAATGTGAGTGAAAGAGGGGATATGTCAAACCAGTCAATCACAAGAGAATACAATAAATGACTTTGGATTTATCCTTCCCATTTTCCAGGACTCCTTAAAACAATCTTTTCAGATCGATAAATTACAGAGATGATGGTCTTTTCAAATTTTATGGGTTGTTTTTTTTAATCTCCATTCTCTATTAAGTAGAGTACTCTTCACATAGAGTACTATCACAGTTTTTATTTACTCAATAAATATCACCAACTGAGCAGACTGCCTACCCTCCATCATATTATAACAATGTTTGCCAATAAAATGGACTCTCTTCCAGTAACACCCAACATCATCATTTCTTCCCACTCTGGGCAGAACCATAAGGAAATTCCATTGCTGGTAACTCACACAGCATATTTTTTGTGTCTCATTACTGATGCCTATTAATTTGGCTTGCAATTCTGAAGCCCAGTTGTGGAGATCAGGTGATGCTTAGAAAGCATGAAAAGTATTACTCGGAAACCATATACTAAATTTGACATTAGCTTTTGGCAAATTCCCTCATCTGGCTTTGATGTTTGAGATAAAACTGTGAAAGTCTCTATTGTAGGCTAACTACCCATACATGCACAGCAGGTATTCACAAAAATCCTATTAAGCAAATATAATGTAAGTACTTCCCTGGATCTGCTTTGACAATTTTGTCACTAGAACTTCATCTTATACTGAAGGAAATACATCCTAAAATGTCATACATAAATGGGTATTTAGAGACCCCTTTAAGGGACCAGATTCACATTAGAACCTGGAAACAGGATGGAAAGGGGATGATGAACGAGAAGACCAGAGAACATTTTGAGAACGAAACTAGTAAATGTTAGGCAGCTAGATGACACAATGAACAGAACACTGGACCTGGAGTCAGGAAGACCTGGATACAGCCTCAGACAATTACCAGCTGTGTGACCCTGGGCAGACTTAATCTGTCTGGCTAAATTTCCTCAGCTGTAAAATGGGAATAAAAACAGTACCTAACTCACAGGGTTTAAATGAGATATTTGTAATGCATTTAGTACACTGCTTTAGGACATGGCTGAAACTTAAAGAACTCTTATTCTTTTACCACCCCTTCCCAAACATTAATAGTAAAAGGAAAATGCAAGATCCTGGAAAATTCTGTTAAATACTTGCTGAAAGGAGAAAAAAATACTAATTAAAAATGGAAAGAATTCCTAAAAATGTCGGATGTCAAAAGGGTCTTAGCAAGAAAAATCTGAGAAGAGATTCTAAGGTTATCCTACAATAAAAGCTGAAAGCCTTGTATTCCAGTTGTACTGAAATGCTATGTTAGTGACACTGCTAACTCATTCAATCAACTTTCAGTCTATTTTCCTGTATCAGTGAAGGGTTGTACTAAGCCATGAACATACTCCATTCTCATGTCAGAAGCCTGATTAGAACTGAGCCATTTTTCTTCATGCAATGTTTACTGAATTATTCAAGGTTCAAGTCTAAATGCTGACCATATGGTCATCATGCTAAAACCAAGAAAGCCAGAAATTCAATATATAACACCTTAATTTAAGGTGATTTCAGATGATTCTGAAAGCGTTTTATAACCCTTCAAGTACTTACGTATCAATTTTATTACTAAATCTATATTACAAGCTCCAAGACCACATGACCAAATTCCTCTATACTCTATATATGCCTCAAATTAAGTGACAACCTCTTTCCAACTATGCGGCCACAACTACTACACTGTAAAAGCTGATGCCATCCAAAGGGGGCTTCCCTCAACTGCCCTCTATCCAATTCTTCACATTTCTCAACATCATGAGTGCTTGCTTCATTTGAGCCACAGACAAAGAGGTATACCCAATTATCTATAACACCAACTCTCTATGGTCTTTTTTAACCCTACCTCCTCTCCAGGACCTTTATTCCAGTTATCATTTCATCGTTCATGCATTTCACATTACTACAAACATCCTCAGGTTTTCCTAATCCTTCCCATGACACTCTACCCATCCCATTACGACATCACCTCTCCTGCCCTAATCCCTCAGGTGAAAGTTGGCTAGCTCTGCTGAACTACTTCTGTCCTCTTTCTTTTTGACTCTTCGCCACAACAGATAGTGCACTCAATAGAGGAGTGGGTAGCGATAAAATAAAAACAAAAGATATCCATAAAAACAACAAATTTTAAAACTGTCTATCCAATGCCTCTACTTGTCAACTTCTTGCAATGTGACTGCTGCCTCTAGCACTCTCAAAGATCACTCAAATGGTGTAATGGTTACTAGTGGTACCCCTGGGTAAGTCACTTAACCTCTTTGGGCCCTAGTTGCTCAACTAATAAAATGAGCATCTTATCCTATGACCTCACAGAAGGGACTGCAGCAATCATCTAACCCAGCCAGAACTTAGAGAAACCTATCCAAAAACTGGTCATGCAGCCTTTGTCTCGCACAAGGAGAAATCCACCCTCTTCTGAGGCAGCCTCTTTCACTTTTGAACAGCCCTAACTGGTACAAAGCTTTGCCTTGCATCTAACCAGTCACCTGCTTTGCGTTCCGGGGCCAAGACTACAAAGTCTAATTCCTCTGTCAGGTAACAGCCTTTCAAATGTCATATGTGAGTATTCGCCAGATTAAATATCCCCAACTCTCAATCAACACATCTTTATTAAGTATTTACTCTGTGCTAGGGCAGTGCCTACCCTCAAAGAACTTATATTATAATGGGTGAAACAACACATATAGAAATCAGTATACATAAGACTCATACACAATAGATGGAAGCCTCAGATGGTGGCATTAGAGGCAAAGGCACTATTAGCTGCAGGGATGAGGAAAGGTCTCCTAATCACCATAGTTAAAAACCTTTTTCTCAGTCTTCACTTTCCTTGACCTTACTGTAGCAGTGGGCACTGCTGATTACTCTCTCTTTCTGGTCAGGCTTTTCTTTCCTTCACTGCAGACATGTCATGGCCTTCTGATTATCTTCCTACATAGTTAACCATCCCTTCACAGTTTATTATTCCCCTTCTGGAACCCTCAAGTTGAGTGCTGTCCAAGGTTCTGAATGTGGGCTTTCTTCTCTCTACACTCTTTAACAATCTCTCATTTGGTTCTTTTAATTTAAGGTGATTTCGGATGGTTCTGAAAGTGTTTTATAACCCTTCAAGTACTTACGTATCAATTTTATTACTAAATCTATATTACAAGCTCCAAGACCACATGGCCAAATTCCTGTATAGGACACTGTCAGCTGGAAGTCCCATCAGCAACTCAAACTGAAATGTCCAAAAATAAGTTTTATCTTTTTCCCCAAAACCTGTTTTTAATTCTGGGTTCATCTGCTATTTTAGATCATTAATTTCTGTCAGTAATTTTCAGCAACCCTTCTCCTATCTAATCTATCTGATGCCTGGCTGCCAAAAAGATATTTCTAAAACACAGATCTAATCATGGCATTCCCCTGCTCAACAAATCCAATACAAACACCTCTGTTAAATATTAAAGGCTCCTCACAATTTGCTTCTTACCTACCTTTCCAACCTTCACAGATTACTTCACATTCTTCAAGTCAATCAAGGTTTTCCTTCACACACAAGTTTCAATTTACCATCACCATGCCTTTGCACAAGCTGTCTCCCCAGAACATGCTTCCCCAGTTGAATGCTTGGAATCCCTAGCTTCCTCTAAAGCTCACTCAAATGTCACCTCCGCCCTAAGTCTTTCTTGAGCTCTGCAACCATAATACTGCAAGTGTTACTTTGCAGTTATTCTGCACATATTTGCATGTGTACATCTTGTCTATCCCAGTAGCATGTAAGGTCCTCAATGGTAGGAAGTGATTCACGTTTTCCCTTGTACCTCAGCCCCGAATAGAGGATCTGATATTTAAAATGCCAGTTAATGGACTAGATTAAGTTAAGGAAAGCAGCACTTGCTAAGAAACAACTTTGTACCAGGACAAATTCTGGGGATTTTACAAGAACTATCATCTGCTCCTCACAACACCCTACAAGGTAGTTATTATCTCTATTTTACAACTGAAGAAACTGAGACAAGTAAGGGTTAAGTGACTTGCCCAAGTTCACAGAGCAAGTCAGTGCCAGAAGTTGGATTTAAACTCGGGTCTTCTTGACTCTAAGCCCAATCTTCTATATACTATGCCACCTAAGCTATTTCTCAGGGTCTCAGTTTCCTCAACTATAAAGTGAGAGAAATAAGAGCAATGAATCAAAGAATAACTTTGTGGATTAAATGAGAATGAGTGCAAAGGACCTGCAAACCTTAAATGGTCACACATCAGGTATTAACTGGATGAGTAGAGTCTTAAAACTTTTTTCTATTGAGGATTTCTTTGGTGAAGTCTATAGAATCTTACGCAGAACAATATTTTTAAATGCATAAAATAAAAAACACAGGACATAAACCAATTACACTGAATACAGTTGTCAAAATAGTTTTTAAAACAAGTTTAAGAACCAGATTCTTACTAGGTTGAGAACCCCAATCTAAAACTAGCTGACATGACAGAAAAAGAAACCAATACATATGTGAAGGGATGTGGGAAAACTGGGACAATAAGGGCCTCTTGATAGAGTTGTGAATTGATCCCACCATTCTGGAGAGCAATTTGGAACTATGCCCAGAAGGCAATTAAACTGTACATACTCTTTGACCCAGCCATACCACTACTAGGTCTCTATCTCAAAGAGATGACAAAGAGGAAAAGACGTATGTGTACAAAAATATTTATAGCAGTTCTTTCTGTAGTGGCTAAGAATTAGAAATTGAGGAGATGCCCATCAACTGGGGAATGACTGAACAAGTTGTGGTAAATCATTGTGATGAAATATTACTGCGCTATAAGAAATGATGAGCAGAAAAATCCTAATGTCGGTCTTCTAAGGCAAAATGCCTTCCACACTCAGAGAAAGAAATGTGGAAGTCATCTGCAGAATGCAGCAGATCATGTTTGTGTGTGGGTGGGTTTCAGTGTATTATGTGTTGATTTGTTATATGATTTCTTCCATTTATTTTAGTTCGACTACGTAGCATGAATATAGTGAAAATGTGCTCAATAGGAAAGTATATGTAGAACCTAAAAAGAATTGTATGCTGTCATGGGGAGGGAGGGGGGTATTGGGGGAAGGGTGGGGGGGATAACATCTTAACTTTAAGGAAAAGATTGTAAAACATTTAAAAAAAAATGAAAAAAAAATGATGAGCAGGATGATTTCAGAAAAACCTTGAAAGACTTACATAAACTGATAAAGAGTGAAGTGAGCAGAACCAGGAGAACATGATACACAGCAACAGCAATATTGTACAATATACAACTGTGAATGACTTAGCTACTCTCAGTAATACAACGTTCCAAGTTCACAGAACTCATGATGCATAATATTATATGCCTCCAGAGAAAGAACTGATGGTGTCCGAATACGGACTGAAATATATTTTACAGCACACATATAACCTAAAGCATATTGCTTACCATCTCAAGGATGGAGTAAGGGAGGGTGGAAAGGAGAAAATTTGGAACTCAAAACTTTTTTAAAATGTCAAGAATTTGGTTTTACATGTAATTGAGGAAAAAAAATATTAAAAATGAAAAAATAAAAATTTCTCCCATACTAAATAGTCAAAAAAGAAAAAGAGAATCCCTGATTTAGACTCCCCTTTCTCCTCCAACCAATCTGTCCTGCTCTTCTCTCTCTGTACAATTTTCTTTGACAATCTTGTTTCACTCCTACAACTATTACTGGAAGCAGATAAGAACTATGAAAAGATATGAACATGGTTTAAACTCCACCTCCCTCCCTGCGTAATCCTGGGCATGTCACTTAACCTCTGTCTGCCTCAGCTTCTTCAGCTATAAAAAGGGGACAACAGCACCTACCTCAGAGAATCATTTGAGGGTAAAACAAGTGTTCAGCACCATGCCTGGCATGTCGTAAGCATTTAATAAATGCTTGTTTCCTTCCTTCCTCTTTTGGTCTCACTTTCCTCATCTTCAAAATGAGGGAAATAATCTAGATAACATCTATCCCTTCTACTTCTAGATGGAAGAGCCTTTGATGTCTATGGAAATGACTTCCAAATGACCTTTTTCCTGATCTCCAAGGCTCTGCTAAACATCTAACTGGATGTCGCACCAAAAGGTCCAAAACCAAACTCATCACTTTTCCCCCTCCTTTGCCTTCCTCCTAACTCTTCTAATTCTGTCAATGGTGCTCCTAGAAATTATTCAGGTTCAAAATCTGAGAATCATCTCTGATTCCTCTCTCTTCCTTAAACCACATGTCATTTGCCCAGTACTTTCAATGCAATTTCCAAAATATCTCTTAAATGTTTCTACTCCTTTACATTTCCACTGCTACTTTCTTAGGCCAAGCTTAGTCTCTTTCACTGGGACTCTGCAACAGCATTCTACCTCATTTCTTCAACTCCAGTTTTTGCCTACTCTCAGCTCTCCCCCTACAAACCTGCCATCAATTAAATCAACCTCAGATCAGCCCATGCCTCCCCTGCTCAAACTTTTAATGGCTCTTTATTGCATACTTTTAAAAATCCCAAACTACTTTTAAGTTCTAATCTTAATAACTTTCACAATCAACTCCTCTCTCTACATTTCTTTTCTTTTTTTCCTCAGGGAAAGAAAGAAGTAAAATTAAACTGATGCTCCTTTTTTAATACTACAGTTCCCCGCCCCCCATAGGCCCTCCACATTCTAATAGAGTTTTTCATTTTCAGAAAAACAATTAAATAAAATCCATAAGCAACCACCTATGACTGGATGTGAAACAACTCACACCTTACCTTTTAAACCTTCTACACTTTTTCCTCAGTAAATCTGAGGAAATTCCCACCTTCATTCATTTGCTCAGTCCAACCTGTATTTACAATGTAATCTCCCTGCTCTCTCCTTGAAGCTTTGAAATCCTACCTATCCCTCAAGCTCACTGATCCCTACACCCCCAAGTACAGAAGTCATTTCTCCCTGCTTAGATCTTCCACAGAACTTAACTTATATGTCTCCTATTCACTTACCTACAACACAAAATAAACATTTTAGTGCAGTATACCTTATTTCTCAAAGACTGTATCTGATTCATCTTTGTATCCTAAACAAAGGAGCACACCACCTTCGCATATAAGACATGACTAATAAGTGTTTACTGAAAGAACAGATTCCAAGAGACTAAAACAAAATAAACACAATTCAAAAAGTCAACCTCAAACTGTAATATAAAGCTTGATATTATCATTGATATCATGAAAAAGAAACTAGATCACAGATAAAAAGTTGAACTAAACAGGCATGAATAGACAGCAGTTACTCTAAAAATAATCTGGAGGTCTTAGTGAACTGAAAGTTCAACAAGAGTGAGCTGTGGTGTGTCAACCAAAAAAGCTAACAGGCTCCTGGGACCTAGCTTCCAAATATAAGGAGATGTTAGTTTCTCTATATTCTGCTCTCATTAAACACCATCTGGAGAACTGTGTTCATTTTGCAAGCACAATATTTAAGCAAGATATTGATAAACTGTGGTGTCTAAGGGAGGGGAACCAGGATGGTGAAGAGCCTTGAGTACATGGCATATAAGGATTAAGTCACATTTAGCCTAGAGAAGAGAGGTATGTGATAGCTGTCTTTAAGTATTTAAAGGGCCATTGTGTAAAGAAGGAATTAGATACCTTCTATTTGAACCTGGAGGACCAAACCAGGAGCAACAGGTGGAATCTGCAAAGAAGTAAATTTAGGCTTATTAACTCTAAAAACTTCCTAACTGGACATTCCTAAAACATCCAAAAGAGGAATGACCTCCCTAGAGATGTGGCAGAGTTCCTCTCCTTGAGAATCTTCAAACCAGTTGGATGACCAGTATATCAAATGTTATAGTGGGATTGTGTGTATAATTTCAACTAAATGGCTGCTGAGGTGGTTTCCTTCTCTCAAAATCTGTGATTTCATGGTTCTGGTTCACTTAGTATGGTAACACATTCAAAGAATAAAGCTTATAATTTTCCAACTACTTATATAGCTTATTTTCTGGTAATAATTATTGAAAGATATCACTTTAATAAATCTGGCTGGTTCTGCAACAACAGAATAAATAAGGGTGTGTTTACATGTATAGGTATTATTACAACATTCTTTAAACATAATTTCATTTGCTAGTTTTAGACATCCTACTTCCAAAAACAAGTGTGATGGATAATGCCTGAAGTTAACAACACTACCCCCACCCTAAAGGACCCACCGTTTGTCTTCATATAGGAATAATACAAATCCCATTCTAACATTTGTCTGAAGCTGATTCAATATTTTTTACATAAATTTAATATTTTGTTTATTTTTTACATCCTTTTTGTAAAATTATGAGTTCCAAATTTTCTCCCTTCTTCCCCTCCCCCACCCATTGAGGAGGCAAGAAACGTGAGATCAACTATAATCATGAAGATCCGTAACAAGCTGATTCAGTCTTACACTACACTAACAGACACTTGCTCATTACGTACCAACTAACTGCCCGGGTTTCTTAGAGTGATTAAAAACAGGTGAGGGAGGGAGGGGAGAGGTTGAAGGAGCTGGTGCCAGGTGAGAAACAGGGAAGCAGGGCAGACCTGCCACCTGTGGAACTTAGACAAGTCACTTCACTACATAAGGACCGGTTTTCTCCTCTAAATAAGACAAAGTAAAGTAAGAGGAAGCAAAATGAGAGAGCTGGCCCGACGGGATGGGAGGCTCTCCAGGGTCTTTTCCAACTCCAAAGTTCTCTGACTGCACCGACTACCACACGGGCACAGAGTGGCGCGGAGAAGGGAGGCACGTGGTGCCAGGGACCCTGGTGACCCGGAGGAGCTGGGGCAGGGCGGGAAGCCTGCAGAGGCTCAGGCTGCCAGTCAAGGTCCCGGGCTGGGAGCCGCCCGGAGAGGGCACGCAGGGCTCTGGCCGCTCCGCCAGGACCACGAGAAGTTAGAGGCGGTGGATCTCCGACAAGTCGTTTCCCCGCGCGGAGCCTCAGTTTCCCTATCTGTTAAGTGCGGCCACTCGGGATCTAAAGATCCTTCCACATCAAACTCTTGAAGTCCGCGGCCCCCTCCGGGGATCCTCGGCCACTCTTCCGGGGGCTGGTCTTGGGCCTCGGTCCAGAGACGCAGGCCCGGCAGCCCGACCCCGCCGCCCCCTCACTCACCCGGATGCCCTTCACCACCGTGATGTTCTCGTTCTCGTCCGCCTCGAAGGTGACCCGGCGGGTGCTGGACGTCCCGCCCATGGCTCCGGCTCGCACTGCGGCCCCGCAGCAGCCGAGCGGCCCCGATTCCCGTCCAGTACGCACGCACCGCCGCCGCCGGGAGCAGAGGCCGCCCGGTCCCCCTCGCCCTTGCTCCTTCTCCGCGGGTGAGGCACGGGCCGCCGCAGGGACAGCGGCAAGGAGACAGCGCCGGGCTCTCCCCCAGGATCCTTCCGGTCATGCTCGGTAGCGAATCGATGTTCTATTGGTCCGCGGGGCCAAAGACCCGCCTCAGCTCCTTGAGGGGGCCGGGTAATTGGCCACGGATCCGGATGCTATGCCACTCGTCAGAAGAGAAAAGTTTCCGGAACCCGCGGGTGTGATGGGATTTGTAGTTTGGCGAGGGATGGTGGGTATTCGGCCTCTTTCTAGTTAAACGGGAGAACCGGGTGGGGCACGGAATTCTGGGATTTGTAGTTTTACGGAGCCAGAAATTAACGAACACCTGCAAGAACGGCTCCTTAGCCTTAAAGAACTGCAGATAAAATTAACCCCGCTTATTTTACATTTATTTCTGCTGTCGCTATTCACTCGTTTCAGTGTGTCTGATTTTCCCCCCATTTGGAGTTTTCTTGGCAAAGATACTGGAGTAGTTTGCCATTTCCTTCTCCAGCTCATTTAACAGAAGAGGAAACTGAGGCAAACGGGGTTTAGGGACTTGCCCAGGGTCACACAGCTTGTGTCTGAGGCTGGATTTGAACTGATCTCTCTCACTCTAGGCCCGCCACTCTATCCACTGTGCCACCGAGCTGTGCCCTTGCCCTTATTTACCGTAACTTAATATACCCTGCTGTTGTTTCTTGTTCTGTAGTTTCATTCATTCGTTGGTTCAGCAAGCATTCTTAAGCCCTTATTAATCAAGGGCATGATTCGTCCTTATGTTCTGGATTAGCAGGTAAAGAGCAGGGAGTGGAAGGGACGTAAGCATTTCTGGGGCAACTACTGTGCTAAATAGGTTTACAAATATTATCTCAATATTCTCACAATATCCTTGGGAGACAAATGCTATTACACCCATTTTGCAGGTGAGAAAACTGAAGCAGAGGTTGAGACACTACCACAGTGGCTCATTTGCTTTTTAGAACAACCTACTATGTGCTAGGCTGGAGTCTGGGGATTCAAAACAGAAAGAAACCGTTACAGGCCTTACAGGCCTTGAAAAATTTACATCGTACAATATATAGACAGATAAGTTCATACAAAATATGCAAACTAATTGTGATTGGGTGGTATAGTAGGGCGTTGACAACTGGGGAGTTCTGTTCAGTTGTACACAGGGCGCTGCTCTAGGCAGTGGAGAAACCAAGACAAAAAAA
Organism: Bettongia penicillata ogilbyi; assembly: GCA_023548195.1. NCBI lineage: Eukaryota > Metazoa > Chordata > Mammalia > Diprotodontia > Potoroidae > Bettongia > Bettongia penicillata. The sequence continues at coordinate 5,997,097 of JAJHZJ010000570.1, forward strand.
AAAACTAGTTCCCACTCTTAAATAGCTTATGTTCTGTTGCAGGAGATGGATACAACAGCTCTACAAAGTCTGCATAAAATTTTACAAAGTGACTTTAAGAAGGCTGTGAGATCATAGGAATGGACACCTAAGCTGTGCTTTGTGCAAAAGCTGGGAATTCTAAAAGGCAGAAATGAAGAGGTGGAGCATTCCTGATATAGGAAACCACCTGTATAAAGGCCGGGCAAATGGAATGGGCAATGTCTACTACAGGAAATAGCTAGCCAATCAGCTTGATGAAAGTAGTGCAAAAAGAGGAAGGATATGAAATCACTAGCAAGTTTAGATGAGATCCAGATTATATAAAACTGTAAATGTTACATGCTACTTAAGTAAGAACATAATTGTATTTCGTACAATAAGTAATTAGCTCACTATAATGTAAGCTTATGGCAAATAAGAATTTTTTTTATTCATTGTATTTGTGTCTCCAGCCCCTAGCATAGTGCTGCATTGGTTGGTTGGTTGCTGCCCTTTGCTGTCGAAGGTACCCAAAAGGACATCACTATGCTAGAGTCAAGCGTCCGTCTGTCCGACTATAGCTGATCAGACCAATATGGACTCAGGTGCTTAATAAATACTTTGTGTTTGACTGATTGAGATTGTTGAAGGATGACATGGTCAAGTAAAAAAATTTTAGGAGTGTGGGAGATCAGGGCAGCTAGGTGGCAAGATGGATAGAGTACAGGCCCTGAAGTCAGAAGGAACTGAGTTCAAATCCAGCCTCAGACACTTACTAGCTGTGTGACCCTGGGCAAGTCACTTAAACCCAATTGCCTCAAAAAAATAAAAGAATGTTCCTGCCTTAGTACTTTCGTGTGGAAAAGAGAAGGAGCCAATGGATATGGACAAATTAAAATAAAGGGATGAGAAGGAATGAATGGGAAGGCAAGGTATCATAGGGAAAGAAAAGAAATAAGTAATTACATATCACCCACTATGCTAAGTATTTTACAAATATTATCTCATTTGATCTTTACAAGGTAGGTGCTTTTATTATTCCCCCTCTTTTGCAGTTGAGGAAACTCAAGCAGAGGTTAAGTGACTTACCTAGGGTCACACAGCTAGTGTCAGAGGTTAGATTTTAATTCAGGTCTTCCTGACTCCAGGCGCAGTCCTTTATCCACTTTGCTGCCTAGTAGACAATTAGAAGGAATAGGATTAAAACCACAAATGGAGAAGTTAGCTTTGGCATCAGAGACAAGGACATAGAAAATGGTTGATGATGTAATCAATCAACGAACTATGATTTATTAAGTCCCTTTATGTGCCAAGCACTTTGGAAGAAGCAGGGGAAAAAATGACGGCCTCCAATTTTTTCTAGTAAAATAGGAGGTGAAACCTGGTAAGAAGGAGATGAGAGGAGGTATGGGAGGTGGAAGGAGGCTGTGTGGAACAACTGGTGTAGAGAAAGTGATCAGTCGGGGAATAATAAGATAATTGTGAGGCCACAGTAATGGAACAGTTGAGATTACTTGTCATACATTTGTAGTAAACCCAGTCAGGTGGGTTGCATGTGGTTTTTTTTTTCAGGATATACAGAAGCACATAAGTAGAAGAAAAGCTAGATGGTGGGGGTGATCCAAAGTTGACGCTTCTCAACATACCTAGTGATAAGAGGGTAAGGAATCCAAGAGTAACTGCTTGAAATGGTCAACTAGGGGATCTATACTGAAGACAGAGAAGTAAGGCTGAGTAGGAATAATAGACTGGGAGAATAGGCAAGGATGGTGAGACTGAAGGACATGAGGAAAGCAAAGAATAGTTTTATGAGGAGTAGGGCAGGGGAAGAGATAGAAGGAAAAGAAGGGGTTAGAGACAGGAATTTCAGAGTTCTGGATCATAGAGGTGGAACAGTCATAGGTGACCATCAGATCAAACACATGACTGTCCTTATATATGAATGCAATGGAATGAAAGTGAAAAATAGGAGAATTTAGGAGACTCATTAACTGGGAGGTCAGTGCTTAGGAGGAAGGTGAATAGATCCAGGATGAAGGGAATTTGTTAATAACAACACAATACTGTGGAAGTCACAGGATCTGACTATGGATCCCATCTTACTACCTATGTGACCTTGGGTCCCAAACAACTTCCCTGGGTCTTAATTTTCCCATCTGTGAAATAAGGAGTTTGGATGAGATAGTCTGTAGGGTCTCTTCTAGCTAAATGAAGGTGATGTGAATAGAGCCAGGATTCTAAAGTTTGCAGTGGAACAGAAGGGTGGAAGAAGATGTGGACTAAGTGGGAAATGAATGACAGTAGAAAGAGAGAAAGGATGGAATGAGAGGAGCTTTGCTTCAGCAGATGCTGACCCTAAATCAGGAAATAAGAGAAAAGGAAACTGGAAATTTCATCTCGAACATAGAGAATGATCAATGGAGAGGGGCAACCAGACCTCTAGACTCCAGTTAGGCGATGTAATGGAAAGAGCTCTGGGCTTGGAGTCGGGAAGACGAGTTCAAATCTAACCTCTGACACTTACTAGCTCTATAACCTTAGGCAAGTCACTTAACCTCTGTTTGCCTCAGTTTCCTCAGCAGTAAATTGGGGATCATAGTAACACCTACTTTCCAGGATTGTTGTGAGGACCAAATGAGAGAGTAATTATAAAGCACTGAGCACACTGCCTGCACATAGTTAGTGCTATGTGAATGTGCTATTATTGTCATTACTGTTGAATGATTATTTATTAGCTAACTCTTAGAGAGGTGCCTGAGGTTCAGAGAGAATAAGTGATTTCTCCATGATAAACCCAAATCTATAAGTGTTAGAGGTGGGATTTCAACCCAGGTCTTTCTGAACCCCAGTCCAGCATTATGCCATGCCACCAGCCCCCTACCTGGTCCTTCAGCTTATTTGTGGTCGTATCACCCCATCCCACCCCGTCCTCCTCCCTGATAAGATTGTAAACACTTCCTTGAATCTTATGGCTAAAAAAAGAGCGTCCCCACGGATAAAATCATGATTCTATGAAAATAGTTAAGTACCTTTGAATTGGGCAGCTCATTGTATACAATCACATCTTCCCAGACCCTTTATTTTTTTTACTTTTTGTTTTACTGATGCTTTTTTTTTTGCATTGCTGTCCAATCACCTTCCCTTAAACTATTCGTAATAACAAAGAATTACAACAAGGCAAAACCCAAAAACGTATTGGCAAATATCTTTCAGTATTCTGCAATGTATTCTACTGTTTCTTTGCAAAAGAGAGGTATGTTTAATCATTATTCTTCTGGAACTAAGATTGATAATTGCATGTATCTGAGTTCTGATTCCTTTTAGCACAGGTCGTTCATCTGTATATCAAACTTATTAAATTCATTAGCATGACATCCGAGATCATCCACAATCTGACAACCCTCTACTTTTCTTTTCTTGCCTTATATCACTCCCCTCCACAAACTCTACATTCCAGACAAATGAGGCAATTCTCTGTGTTTCCAACATGTCCTGTACTTTCATACTTCCAGGAGGGATGCGAAGTTCTCAAGAATGGCATTCTGAGGGAATAAAGAGAAACAGATCTGATGAGGATGGAAAGGAAAAGTTGTCAAAAAAGATCAATGTGGCTACACAAAGAACTCATGAACCATCTTAGATTTGTAAAAGACATTGCAGGAGATGAAAGCAAAGACAGGTAGTACAGGATGAATAGAAAAGCATGGCATGGCCCTGTGATAAAATTGTCAGGAATGTTAAAGCTGGGGATGAGATGAGCCTGATAATGAACGTTAAGAATAATAAAGAGGATTTGGGGAGGGGTACTATAGTGGGAAAATGGGGGGAGGGATCAAAAAAGGGACAGGAGCACTGCATAGAGTAGAAAGTATGACCATAACAGATAGCAGAAAGCAGGCAGTGCTTATCTAATTTCTTTTTTTGCTTCTGTTTCTCTGTCCAGGAGAATATCTTCTTACACTGAAAAGGACAGAAGAAAATTGACTAATGGAAAGCTAATAGCCAAGATAAGTAGAAAGAGAGAAAGAAACTAGATGCTGTCAGGCCTAGATGAGCTACCATGGAGAATACTGACAGCACTGGCAGCCATGGTTAGTGAGCCCTTATTAATGAACTTTAAAAATTATTCAAGAACATTTTGAGCTACAGAAAAGATTGGAGGAGGGCAAGTGTTACTGAATTTTCAAAATAGAGAATAGTCTGTAAGGTCACGACCTTGATTTCAATTTCTGACAAAATTCTATAAAGTATTAAAGGGATGGTTGTTGGACATCAAGAAAAGGAAGAAATGTTCATAATCAACGCAGTTTCATCAAGAATGTGTTGTAATAGACTCCAGAAGGTATCAGGTTCCCTCTCACTAGAAACCTTCAATCAAAATTCAGTTGCCCACTTCTTGGATATGTTGACATTCTTATTCGGGCCAAAGTTGGAACAGACATTCCGTAAGGTCTCTTTGAACTCATATTCATAATTCAGGGAAGAAATGCCTCAGATGACATCTGAGATCCCTTCCAACTCTTCTGTGACTCATGAAAGTTAGATATTTCCAGACTCCAGGATGCAATCTTCATTCCAAGGAAACCATTCTGTTCAATGTTCCTCCACATCGGTGTTGAAGGGAAAGGAAACAGATCTAAGATGGTTGAGACTGGAAAAGATTACAAAAATGGATATTTGAAAGGGAGGGGGAAGTAGCAGAGGAATGTGGAATTTCTAGAAAAAGTTAAGTGAGAAAAAAAGCCATGTTTCTGGTCCCTAGCTAGAGAGACTAATCCATATTTGAACCATCTGCCTTTCCCCTCACCACAGTAGCTACCCTAAAGAATTTGGCTCACTGCCCTTGCCCTGAAGTGGGAGCAGTTGAATAAGATTCTAAAGTGAATCCTGCGGTGGGATGGAACTAAATCAATTGAAAAGACTTTGCAAAATACTTCACAAAAAGTGTGCGCAGCCAAAATCACATTGAAAATATGGTGGCTTGTGTCAAAGGATTCCTCCTGACACTGTGGACCCTTTCACTTGCCTGACTCTTCATTCTTGCCCAGATGGAATCTGAACAATTTGATATTACCATATGCCCCCCAAGAAATAGCTGGGAATCAATAAACACTGAATAAACTAAACTGAATTTGACACTTTGACCATTTAGCAAACCCAGTCTCCTAAATTGCCATAATCTCTGCTAGCTGGGCCCCTTAGACTGCTCTACCGTGGGAAAGTCATTTAATCTCCCTAAAACTTATTTTCCTCATCTGTTAAATGAAGATAATAATATCCCATAACTGCTTGGATTGGAGTAAAAGATTCTGAATGTGAATCCTAGCAGGATTCCTCACACACAACCTGTATGACCTTGGCAAGATCCTTAGTTTCTTCATCCTTAAAACTAGTCAATGAAATTTGACCACAGTTTGACTCTAAAGGACACTTCTAGTTCTAAACCTATGTCCTATGGCATCTATCTCGAAGGGTTTTCATTACAATCAAATGATAAAGCTTATATAAAGTGCTTTGTAATCCTTACAGAACTACATAATTATATACTCAGAGGAAGAAAGGAGTTTTTCCTGGAGAAGTCTAGGGAGTAAAGGGGCTAATAGCCTTCATTTCAAAAATCTCTCAAGTGAGATATTGCTAGAATGTTAGGAGAACATCTCTGTGGTCTCACATAAAAACGTCTTGAAAATGTATCAGTGAGCAGAACCAGGAAAACATGATACAAATTACTAAAACAATATAAACGAAAAGGACAAACACAAAGAAATCGAATGCTGCATCATTAAAGGGATGAAACTTAGACTCTAAAAAAGAGAAGAGAATATGCAGAGATAAGAGAACATCCCTTCTTTCTTGGAAAACTGTCCATACGTTCAGGCTGTGTTGATGCTTTAATTTTACTGAGCTGCTTTTTTCCCCTTGGTTTTATTATTGTAGTCATATACCATAATATGTTCAACCATTCTGTAATTTATGAACACTCACTTTTGTTTTAAATTCTTTGCTAAAAAAAAAAAAGAGTGGTGTATAACTGTTTTTGTACATATGGGCCCTGTCCTTCTATCATTGATCTCTTTGCATTATATGCATAGTAATAGTGTTGTTGGGTCAAAGAGTATACAGAATTTAATAACTTTCAGAATATAGTTCCAAATGACTTTCCAGAATGATCAGATCAATTCATAGTTGCGCCCATGGTATTTTAGAGTATCTGATAGTTCAAAATTTTTGTTTTCTGATAAGATTCAGTGTTCTGTGTTCCTCTATCTAAGTTTTGTTTTTATTCCATTCATTCTATAAAGTAGTTCTCTGATAAGCATGATTAGCATGGCACCAACTCTGTAGATTAATTTAAAATATTGTCATTTTTATTACATTGGCATGGTCCGACCATGAACAACTAACATCTCTATTAATTTGTCTTTATTTCAGTAAAGGGTAAAGTTATATTCATATAATGCTAAGTGTCTTAGTATGTGGTTTCCCAGATATCTTATTCATTCTGTAGTTATTTTGACAGGAATTTCTTTTTCTAGCTATCCCTGATGGGTCTTTTTTGGCAATACAAACAAAGGCTGATGATTCTTATGGGTTTATTTTAGATATTGTTATTTTACTGAAGCTAACTGTTCCAATTCATTTTTAGGTAACTCCCTAGAGTTTTCCAAGTAAAACAGTATATTATTTACAAAAAATGAAGGTTTGGTTTCTACTTTGCTTATGCTCTCAATTTTTTTTTCTCTTATTGATATAGCTAGCATGTTTAAGACTATAAGAAATAATAGTGCTGTTCTAAGCCTAAGTCCTTCTAAGTCTTCTAGTGTTTCTCTATCACAGTGATGTCAGCTTTTGGTTTTAGTTGTAAACCATTTACCATTTTAACACAAAGTACATTTACTCTGGGATTTTTAACATCAATGTGTATAGTATTTTGTCAAAGGTTTTTATGTATCTCTTGAAATATTGTGACTTTTGTTCTTTTTCTTATGTATTTTGTTTGTGGTTTTCCTAACATTCAACCTACTTTTCATCCTAGTATAAATCTACATGATCATAGTATGTGATTTTTAAAAATATTATACACTTAGATCTTTGCTAGTACTTTATTCAGTATTTTAAAATGAATATTCATTAGGAATATTGGTCTGTAGCTATCTCCCTACTCCCTGCTTTATCTCACCTTAGTTTAAGTATCAAAAGTATATTGGTCATTGAAAAGGATTTTAGCAGAATGCTTTCTTTTCTTACACATGAAAATCACTTATATAATGTGGAAATTAATTATTTTTTGAATGTCTGATTCAATTCACTTAAAAATGCATGTGGTTATGGACTTTTTTTCTTCTTTGGGAATTGATTTATAGTTTGTTCAATTTCTTTTTTCATAGACTAGATTGTTTTAATTGTCTATTTCTTATCCTATTGGTCTGAGTATTTCATATTTTGATATTTCATATATTTGCATTTACTCAGTTATTGCATTTAAGATATCTATTTTCTAGGCATATAATTGGGCAAAATAGTTCCCAATAATTTTCTTTTCTTATTTTATCTTTATCTTTTGACCATTCCCCTTCTTCATTTTTAATTTTGATAATTTTATTCTCTTTTTTATCATATTATCTAACCTCTTTCTTGTCTTTTACTTTTTAAAATTTTTAATATTTTTAATCTTTAATAATATATTTTAATTTTTAATATTTTTTAAAATCCCTTAGTTCTATCAGTAGTTTTTAATGTTCAATTTTCTTTAAATCTTAATTTTACTTTCAGAATTTCTATTTTTATATCTGATTGGGATTTTTTATTAATTTCTTTTTTAGTTTTTTTAGATACACACCCCCAAAATTACACTATTTGTTCTCTCTTTTGTTGATAAGGATGTTTAAGTATATATTTTCCCCTAAACACTTTTTTGCCTGCATCTTTAAAGTTGTCCTGTGTTATCACATTGTTATCATTTTCTTCCCTGAAATTATTTATTGCTTCTATGATTTTTTCTATGATTCATATATTACTTAGGGTTAAATTATTTAGATTCAACATATTTAAGTTTGAATCCTCTTACTTAAAATGCCACTTGTAGATTACATAGTTTTTATTGTCTTGTAGACAGTAAAATTTTTGGCTAATATTTTTATTGTCTTTCCGCATTTTTATAAGGTTTGTATGTCCAAGCACAAGGTTAGTTTTTGTGAAGGTACTAGTCACACTTCAGGGATATGTATACTCATAGAGAGCTATCATATCTAAATTTTCTAAAATGCTGTTTAGGTCCTTAATTCCTTTCTTGTTTACCTAGATTTTTCTAGATCTAAAAGGGGTATATTGAAGTATCCAATGAGCACAATTTTACCATCTATTTATCTTTAATTACTTAGATACTATATTATTTGGTGCATATATTAAGTGTTAATATTATTTTATTATCTAGAGTAGCTCTTCTTAAACTATGGGTCATGGCCCCTTATGTGGTTGTGAAAAATTGCCAACAGTAAAAATTTCTGAATGTGCAGCAGCCAAAAATTAACTAAAAATCAAACACGTAATGAATCCAAGGTGTGCAGTGCTTGCCACCGTTGCATCACATAACTTCATTACAGCCTTGGTTGAGAACACAGAACATGCACACTTTGCTCTGCACATGCCTTCAAACCAACAAAAGCTGCCAAAACTTGAAAAGGGGCTGCAAATGGAAAAAGTTTAAGAAGCCCTGATCTAGAGTACTTTTAAGCATAATTTATTTCTGTGAATTGTCTACTTTTTAAAATTTGCCTGAGATATAACAAATTTTGTTCTAGCATCCCTACCCCCCATTTTAATTCTGTATGAGCCTTTTATGTTTCAAATGTGTTTCTTACAGATAAGACATTGCTGGATTCTGCTTTCAAATCCACTCTACTATCTGCTTTCATTTTATGGGTGAGATCACACCATTCACATTCACATTCATAGCTAGGATAGTTAATTGTATATTTTCATCATTTTCTTCTTTTATTTTTCTTTTGCCCAATTTTTTTATCTTGTAGGATTTGTAAATCATTACCTTCTGTCTTTTGAGTTATTATATCCTAAGATTTTTTCCTTTTTAATAGATATAGAATATGTAATCTTGCCTGTGGATCCTTGGTGCTTGGACTCTAAATCTGTCTGGTTGGAGTATTTTTTCTTTGATCTGAAAGTTCAGTTTATCTTCCAGATCAGTTCTTTTTTATACTTTTTACCTTATATTTTCTTCTAACTTTTAAGTCTTTTGTCTTTGTTGTACTGTTATTGTTTTTAGAATCCTTGAGTTTTGTTTATTTCATTCTGTTTTTCAGAAGTCCACAATATAAGTAAGTTTTTCTACATTCTTTTCTGTTATTTATGAGTTTCCCATTTTACTTCTTACAAGCTTTAATTTTTATTGCAGTCATTTTTTTTTTATCTTTCACACTTCCTTTTTTTCTAGCCACTCTTGGACTTGTAGAGTTACTCTCTTTTTCTGGGTTTACCTTTTGAGCTTTTCTCAACCCATAGTATTTCTTTATTGTCTTCCTCAAATTCTTCTGTTTGTTTTTATCCTCAGTTTCAGTTTCTGGATTAGAACTTTATACTAGAATCAGGCTATGCCTTCTCCTGTACTCTTGGATAATCTGCATAGTCCCTACATAGCGACTCTGGAGACCAGTTGTTGCTATGTAGCGTTCTAAATGGGGCAACTGAGATCAGGCCCCATAATCCCTAGTTTATACTTCCTCTCCTCCTATCTCTGGCAAGGTGTTAGCCCCAACCAATCTTTCTCATTCTCCTTGCATAATCCCCAACTGGGAATTGATTACATTTCCTGCGATGGTCCTAATCAGTCCCATTTAGATGATAGAGATCACATTGGTTTCAGACCCCATACAAGTCACTCCAACGTGTACTCCCAGTCATCGATATTCTGCTTTGTCTCTTAGTGTTGCAGAGTATACACAGCCTACTCTGTCTCCCTACTCAGTGATGATGTAGGGCTGTTTCTATCCCGGGCTGCTGCTCCAATAGGCCAGGGCTTAGGTTTTTCTGGCTTCATACTCCAATTGCTTAAGGTTGTGCTGGCTTCCACATCTTCTGGCATGTTCTCTCCCAGAGCATCTGCCCATTTCAGGTCTTGTGAGATCAGACTGGTTTTAGGCCCCTTCGGGTGCTTTCCCAGTCAGAATGTTTTTAGGCTTCTGGCTGTATTCTTGTGGAGAATCCTGGAATAGAAGAAGAATTATTAAAATTTCTCTTATGTATTAATTAACGACATGGCACTCTTTTATATCTTTGGGGAGTGTATATGGGAAAACTAGAATCCACTGGAACTTTTAACACTGTCATCTTAACTGGAAGTAGAACTTTTTTTAAAGGAGTCCTGTAAAGATTCAGAAGTCAGTGGATATGGCAAGCATTGAGTATAAGAAAGGGAGGGAAGGAGAAAGAGAGACAGAGAGAGAAAGAGAGTGAGAGAATGCAGTAAGTGCCGAAGAGTCATCTAAGGAAAACGTGGCATGTAATGTTTATGTTTATTTATGGGATGGAAATAAGAAATATACTTCTTTTGAACCAGATTTCCTAAATCAGAGACAATCACTTATATTAAAGTTAAGCCAGTTGTGGGGGAAAAGCTGGAATGACTTCATATTCTAGCCATTCTCACTTTCCCTTCCCAGCCACCTGCCACCCTACCCCACCCCCACCACCCCACTGATAAAACAAACATGAAAAAAAAAGACTCATTCTCTATCCTCAAGGAATGTATGATCTTCAAATACGTGACCCTTTATTATTTGAAAGAAGGGGTTGTTTTATTCTGTTAGGTCCAAAAAACTATTGTTGAAAGTTACAGGAAGGCATATTATGCCTCAATGTAAAGAAAACTTTTCAATTAGAGCTTTCCAAAACCGGATTGGGCTACTTCAGGACACAGTACACTCCCAATTCCTGGAGTTCTTCCAACTAAGGCTAGATGATGACTTGGTGAAATCATAATAAAGGGCATGCCTGATTAGATACAGGTTAGGCTAATCTAACCTCAAAGGTAAGGCAGTTCGGTGGCACAGTGAATAGAGTGCCAGGCTTGGAGTCAGAAAGCCTCTTCTTCCTGAATTCAAATCTGGCCTCAGACACTTACTAGCTGTATGACCTTGGGCAAGTCATTTAACCCTGTTTGCTTCAGTTTCCCATCTATATAATGAGCTGGAGAGGGATATGACAAAGCATTCCAGTGTCTTTGCCAAGAAAACCCCAAATGGAGTCATGAAGAGTTGGATACAACTAAAAAATGACTCAGTGATAATAACAAAGCCTCAGAGGTTCCTTTCAGTTTTATGAGTCTATGATGGACAATCTTATGGTCCTATGATACTGTAAAAGAAATTCCTGACTAGATGACCTCAGAGGTCCTGTTCAGCTGTGACAATCTACAGAACTCCTCTTTCCTGTGTTCTACTTCCTCTCTCCTCTTCTACCCTTTTTCTATTTGTACTTTCTTTTCTTTTTCCTTCATCTTTGTTTAACCAAAAATCATTGCATGTATACATATTACACCTTTCCTATTAGATAACACTCTCTGGAAGAACAAAAACTGTGTCTTTTTTCCATATTTTTGTCCTTGGAAGGGAAAGGTAAGATTGTTAAAACATAAAGAGATATTCCAGATCTTTACTTTTCCAGCACCAAGCTTGAAAATGGCACCAAGTTTCCCTGAATGGCTTTGTCTTTGATATGGACTTAGCAAACCTGACTCAGAAGAGTTTTTGTTTCTTTTCTCATCTCCCTTCCTTAAAAGAGGAATAAACATTTCATCCCACATCTCCTTTGGATAGCTCACATGGCCTTGATGCATTTTCAAAACATTTTTATGTCAGAGTTTAGGGATGCTTGCCCAGCATTTTAGCAATATCTGTCTGTCGTGATACTCTAGAGATTTTTGAAATTCAAGCTGTTAGTCACTTTACTTCTAAATAAAATTTAAAAAAATGTTGAAATGCATCAAGGTTACATGAGCACTTCTACTGAGGTGTAGGACAGGTTGCCAGTTTACTGATGCTAATAGCTTAGAAATGCCCACAGGTGCATATTGAGTTCAGTCATTTCTCATGTGTGTACGGCTCTAGCCACTTACTTATATTCTGTTTCATTAAACATCAGTCACATAGAATACCTTACATTTATGTAGCATTTGGTAGTTTATATAGCTCTTTTGGTCATACAATCTTATGAAGTGCATTGTGTGAAAATTATTGTTTCTGTTTTATAGATGAGGAGGCCAAGGCTCGTAGGACTTAAAAGGACTACCACTGAAAACATAACTAGCAGATATCTGCAGCCCAGGTTTCCTGATTTTAAATTTAATTTCATCAATAAACATTTGTTGTTCTTGTTAGGTTATTTCAGTCATGTCTGACGTTTCATGACCCCTTTTTGGGATTTTCTTAGCAAAGGTACTAGAGTGGTGGGCTATTTATTCCAGGTCGTTTTACAGATGAGGAAACTGAGGCAGAGTAAAGTGATTTACCTAGGGCCACGCAACTAGTAAGTGACTGAGGCTGGATTTGAACTCAGGAAGATGATTCTTTCTGACTCTAAATGCATTACTTTATCCACTGAGTCACCCAGCTGCCTCACCTCCCATGCATGAACACTATGAAGAGTACTCTGGTGTTTTATAGAATGAGCTTCTATAGGTCAAGAGACAGAAGACAAGTAACTGCCTTAGAACTACCTTAAAGGTGAATCCATGACCATCATTTTCCAGATGGGGTCACAAAGAATCGGACACAGCTGAGCAACAACAAAGTTACTCAACCAGAGTCTCTGACTCTTCCTCTGTAAAGTCATGATAATATCAACTTCAATTTGATGGGTTGCTATGAGAGTCACCTAGGAAAGTATATACAAAACTACTCTGAACCGCATAAAGTACTAAATAAATTTAAGGTCATAATATACTGCTCCCATCTATTACTAGTTCTAGCCCGCATTTCTGTAATCATCTCAATAGCTTATTTCACCCACCAAAAAATCTGGGGAACCCATCTATGTGACTCTACTCATTGTGTAGTAGCTGGCTTCCCTCATAAGCTTATAGTTCATATAGCTCAAGGAAGAAAAGATTCATTTTTAAATCAAAGAAATGAAGAGTTCTCTTACTGGAACTCACAGAAAATATCAACCCTACCTATCTATGGACAGACACCCTTCCTCAGGAGCCTCTAATGCCTTAGTCAATTCAAAAAGACTGGGCTCCTAACAGGCATTGCCTTTCATAGGTCTTCCATACAAGTGAGTGTGAGATAGGCAAAACCCTAGGTCTCAGCAGATAGTATCCATTGGCAGTACTTCTATAGCTCTCTGATGTGCCCTGTCTGAGTCCTGCTTCCTCCTCTTCTTGAGCTTTACAGCTCCTGTGCCTCCCTCTGCCTATGCTCCCAAGTGATGTCCCTTAATTATATTTCCAAAGTCCACTGGGTTAGGAGAAAGGTAGGGTATTTCTCAGTCCCCTTGCTATAGCATCATCAAAAATCAAATGTGAAGGCCGAAGACTCGAATAAAAGAAAAGGAATGAAAGAAAGTGAAAAATGACATGATTCAGTCTGTGTTCAAACAATGTCAGTTCTTTCTCTGGAGGCACATAATATGCTTCATCATTAGTCCTTTAGGACTCTCTTGGATCATTTTATTGCTGAAGCTCATCTTTTCTGATCTCATCACCACACTGCTAACTCAAGTCCTGAGACTAACCCTACCTCCCTCTGCCTGCAGTCGTCTCTGATTGGAGAGCTGGAGGGTGGAGTACCAAACTCCTCCCAATGCCTTTCTTTATAGAGAGCAGAAAGCGGACTTTGGGGTTCCCTCCACTCTGCATCTGAAGTTCTGCCTGGCTTCAACTCCACAGAATAGGATGCCCCCATGCTGGGTACCCTCTGGTGTCCCATCTGCCCACCCCTTCCTGCCTCCTTTTGTTTGTCTCCCCCCATTAGATTGTAAACTCCTTGAGGGCAGAGATTGTCTTTGTTTTCATTACTTGCAACCCTAAACAATTAAGAAATTAAATAATGAGGTCACTATTAAGGAGTCACTGCCTTCGCAGGCTGAGTATTTAGCACAGGGAGAGATCATGCTTATCACAGTTCCTGTTACATTGTAGGAACTTAATAAATGCTTTTAGGATTGGATACTCGTTAACGGCATAGGCCATTGTGGAGAGGAGGGGAAGGAAATTGGTTATAATGTGCATCCTACACTACATAGAGGTGTCACACTGAAGTCAAGAACACCTGAGTTCAAATCGGCCTCAGGCACAAGCTGTGTGACTCTGGACAAGTCATTTAACCTCTGTTTGCCTCAGTTTCCTCATCTGTATTTTACAGATAAGGATAATAGCACACACCTTCCAGGGCTGTTGTGAGGATCGAAAAGAAAATCATTGTAAATGTTTAATACAGAGTCTGGCACATAGGAAGCACTATATAAATGTTAGCTATTTATTACTACTAGCAGCTAAAGAGTGAAAAATCACTTATTAAACACTTACTACACACAAAGGTAGACACTTGTGATTAAATTAGTAAAGGAATCGCCCAGTTTCCTTTAAAGGGGAATCCCTTTTCCAATGCTGGTCAGTACCTCCTTTGCAGATTTTAGTCTTAGAGGATAGTCTAGAGGTTAAGGGACTTGTCCAAGATGACATAGTCAATATATGTCAGGGGAAAAATTTGACCCCAGGTCTTCCTTGTTTTAAAGCTAGCTTTCTATCTATCACATTAACACTTTTAAGTACTCAGGGCACAAACTGAAAAGGAAGACAGGCACAGCTCCCAAGGAGTTCACATTCGAATTTCTTAGAGATTGAAAAAATAACTTCCAATGTTAGCCCTGGCCTCAGGAGCCTAGTATATAGCAGCTCAACATCATGTGCTCCTGTGCTTTCCTTGTCCCTCCGGACAACCTTTAAAAAAGGGTACAATTGCAGTTCTCTCCCTGGCCCTTTGACTTTCAGAGTACCAGTTTTTTCAGCCAGGCTGTGCTTCACCAGTTATCAATGAACTGTTTAAACCCTTTTGACTTCTTCAAGTGGAAGTTTCCCAGGGTGAAAAGATAGTTCTCAGGGTACTTCTCCATGGGTTACATGGAGAGAACAGATTCAGTAGCTTGGAAAACACCAATACTGCTAGCAAATAAATCAATTTTAATGACCCCTGAAGTAAATGATTGCTAAACCCTAAGCAACAAGCTGGAGATTGGAAGGTGCAGCTACGAAAACATGAGGTAGAGAAGGTGACATATAAAGACTTATTCCACTTGGATAGCATCTCCATTTTCTTCTTCCATGGATCATTGTGTTTGCTCTTTTGTCTGCCTGCTGCAAGGAAGCAGATGTGTCTTACCTGAACACATTAAGAATTTATAGTTAATCTTGGGTTGTGATGAGCCTTATCAATCTTGGTGCTGGTACATTTTCCATAACTGTGCTGCCTATATGCTCTGAGATTAGACTATAAACAAAGCTCTTATAGCCAATGGTGGCCTTCTCTTAGAATGTTAAATGCTTAATGGAGCAGCAACTGAAATGTAGAGCTGTCTCCTGCCTTTAGGTCAATAGCATTTGCCAGGGCTCAGAACTATACATTTGTCAGACCTGCCCCAAAGAGTTGGATGATTTCCTCCTAGGTATTTCCTACAACCCCTCATGAGAGCTGAAACTGAGTAGGTATTCATGATGCTGAGTGAAAAACCCTGGTTTGGAAGAGAGTGAGGGGTGGGGGGGGGGGTCCACCTAGAAATTCCTTTTCTGGGAGTGTCCAATAGCCTGGAGCCAGGGGAGGGGGGCAAGGGGGGGCAGCTGCGATCAGGAGTCCAGAGACAAAAGTGAGAATTAGGGTGTATTAAAAGGAGAAAACACAGCAAGGTTTTGGAGGAATTCAGTGTTCATATTACATAGGTTCAGCACTAGGCAAGAAGCTATAATTTAAGTTAGACTGTGGAATTATCTCAACCTTGCTAGCCTCATCAGGACAGAGAAATTCTGAGCCCAGACATACCCTCTAGTGTCATCCATATTCCCTATTGCTGAAGAGGTGCCCTCACCATCACCACCTATATTAATAACCTCCCTCGAGCCTGAGAAGTGTACACTATATTAAGTTCAACAGTTATGGATGATGGTTTAAATTTACTAGGAGAGACTTCAATCTGCTTAATCCAAGTTAGCAAGTTCCTGGGACCATTGTGGCGTTAGATAACATGGAAGTTGCTTACCTCAGTTATTAGGGAGCTCACAGCTCACATAGAGTTAGCACTTTTAGCTCTACATTTTATCTCATTTGATACAATTTCCTGGAAGGAAGGAGCTCTTATTATCCTCATTTCACAGATGAAGAAATTGAGATTGAGATTAGTTAGGTGACTTATCCAGGTTCCAACAGCAGGCAAATTTCTGAGGCAGTACCAAAACCAGAATCTTCCTGACTCCAAGTCCAGTGTTTTATCCAATAAGTTACCTAGTTGTCTAAGAATTGTGTTAAGATAGTGGGGGAGGTTGGGTCAGATACCATGAAGTTAGGTGCCAGGCGCCAGTCACTCTGTCTGTCTTTCTAATAGTGGCCATCACTTGAATAATGGTGTCTTGTGCTTGGTTATGCAGACAAGAAAGTGGGGAGAGATGCCAGATGGCAAGGGGTTGGCAACTGATTTGTAACACAAATTGTGCTACTATGAATATTTTGTTACATGTGGACCTTCCTTTTTATCTTTGTCTTCTTTGGGGTATCTTTGACTTCCAGCAATGGTATGTGAACCTTTCTCAATGAAATGTTTCTTCCTTTTCTCCCCTTTAGGCATTTAAAACACAATTTAAGCATGATATAAAATTTTTTAAACAAAATTTCTTCTTTCTCTAATATCTCATGCTTCAGAACCCTAGGGTATATGATGTACTAGAAGTATGGCTGAACCGTGGAGTCAGTACACCTAAGTTTTAGCCCTAGCTCTACTGTTTGCTGGATTGTGGCTTTGGAAAAGTAAAATCCTTCATCTTTCTTATCCTCAGTTTTCTCACTTGTAAAACAAAGTGGACCACTTGACCCCTGATGTATCTTCCAACCTATGGTCCTATAGTCCATTAGATATAGAAATAGAAGCACCTGGGTATAAATAATGGTAGCTGAGAAATGGAAAACAGCAAAGTCTAGGTTTGTCAGCCATGTCACCTTGCCAAATTATTTCCTCTTCACACTCACACCTTTACTTTCCCCATCTATCACAGGTGTTTGATTAGATGATCTCTCCATTCCCTTATAGCCTTAAATCACATTATCCTATGATCTTCTACCCTATGTTTTTCTATTAAAATCCCACTTCTAGAACTAATGTTTTATCTCACTATCCTGTTGCTATACTCATTATACATGTGACTTCCTAAAGTAAAACATCCTTTTCTGGCTACCATTTTCCTTTGCCTCCATCCATTAGAATTATAAATGCCTTGAAGGCAAAAACTGTCTCATTTTTTGTTTGTATCCCCAGTGCTTAGTACAATGTATGTAGTAGGCATTTAATAGATTTTTTTTATTCATTCACTCATTCATTCATTTATTCATTGACATCCTTTCAGAGATCTCAAAAACTGGCTGTGTAATGCTCCACATTTCAGTATTGCTTTGATTTCCATCTTTCCCCTGAATCCTAAATATATTGCTTTTTCTTGGATTTTCCTCTGCTTTCCCTGTCTAATTTGGGCTATGCTGATAGGCAGCCCTTCCCACAAAGTCACAACTCCATCGATTGGATTTTCATTTACACAGGGAAGCAGAAAACATCTCCTTGAGCCCAGAAAGAGAAGACAGGGGTTTTGTCAGCAAACAATTTTCTGAAAGCTTTAGCTCTGATCTTGCCTTCCCTTGGATGACATTATTCTTCAACTGTGTTTGAACCTACTTTATAGAAAAAAACATCAAAAAAAGAAATGTTCGTATTTGATTATTCAAAACAAAACAGATGCTTAGTTACAGGTACAATGTACCATAGTAACAGATACTGGGCTGTCCACGCACCTAGGAAGAGCAAGGGGACTTCATTCTAATGCATGGCCATTATTTAGAGATTGGTTATCAGTTGTGGAAATTATCTAGTCTTCTTGTCATTCTTGTTTCTACAGACTTTTCTCTAAGTCAGTTTTTGGTAGTATCTTACTTGAAGGTAATCTAAGAAGAAAAAGTGAAAAATCAGTGTTTTATTAGTATCTCTGGAGGAAAAAAAAGTTGGTGAGAAAGAAAACTGAAACTCCTGGTTTAGAGTTTGGGGATTATCTGTGGTTTTCAACTATCTAGTCTTTATGTGATCCCTTTGAACAGTTGTTTTCTTTTCCAGTGGATTTTTCAGGAGATTTCTTTAGGAGATTTCAGTGGCACTAATGAAGAATCACAAAAGGTCTCTACTCCAGTCCTTTCGTGTTGGTTTTTTTTAACATAAAAGTGAAGGACTTAAAGCTTAACAGGGATAAATATAATCTAACTGACTATACCTTAGAAGCATGGATTTAGAGCTGAAAGAGGCCTTAGACATCATCTAGTCCAAGTTTCTAAATTTATATATAAGGAAACAGGCGGAAAGAAGCTGAGATTTGCTAGAATGCGAAGTCTTTTATCATAGGGATTGTTTCATTCTTTGTATCTATATACCCTGAGGTTAAGAGTACTTATGCACTTAAGAAATGCTCATTGATTAGACAGGTTGGTTGTGCAAAGCCACACAAGTAATTAAGTGTTAGAGCCAGGATTTGAAACCAGTACTCTTTCAAATAGGAGATCTTTTGAAATCCTGATTTTTGTTATTCAACAAAAGTAGAAATTCTAGCTCTACTCATCTACAGATCTGATAAGCATGCCATCTGGTCTTTCACTTTAAGTCGTTGATTTAAAATACTGAACTAAATAGGGTCAAGGATAAGATTTGGTTCTCTCTACTAAGGCTCATTAGAATGACATCCATCCATTAATCAGATTGGATTTTGTTGTGTAATTTATTGGATTTTGTTCTATTTTGTTATGTGACTTATGCCAAATCCATCCAAATGTACAAATGCACTGTTATCAAGTCTGTGTGTGTATGTGTGTCTCAGAGACAGATAAACATAGAGACAGAGACAGAGACAGAGACAAAAAAAGGAGAACAGTTGTTACTCTAGGTTGGAGGTTCCAATCTGCAGCCTACAGAACCACAAGGGATCTCTGCATAGATTTAAGGGAGTCTTTGAAATTGAATGGGAAAAAAGCCATTTTTATTTCCCCTAACCTCTAACTGGTAATTAGCATTTCCTTCTATTATGATTTTTAAAAAACAAATGAAACTATATCCATAGACTTCACCAGACTGCCAAATGGCTCCATTCCCCCCTAAAATGTTAAGAACCTCTACTCTAGAGCTACTTGCAACATTTTTCTGTTGCCCTACTGGCATCACCAGCAGCATAGCAAGAAGGTAACCCCTTGGATACAGGGCATGTTTTGATGATGATTTTGTCTCTGCAATATTTGTGCTTTTAAATCCAGTTATAGGAGGTGCATGGAAGTAGATAGAAAGGAATTGAACAGGTGAGGATCATAGCATAGATCAGCAGAGAGAGGAAGAAATAATTTGCATTATGGGTATGTAAGTATTGGATGAGGGAGGAGTGCAGTATATCAGAAGTGGGGAGTGACCCACTGTTCACAATCAAGCCAAAGGACACTATCCAGATGGTTAGAGAGAAGAGCCATGTCTTTAGAAATGGCAAAACTGGGAGTCAAAGTCTTGCAGGATGGGTGGAGGTCCTTTTCACCGTTGGCATCTCATGATTATATGACACTAGAAGTGGTAGGCAAGACTAGAAACTAGCTGAGGCTGACAAATGAGATGAATTAGAATGAACTCAGAGTGTCAGGAAAACCAAGGTAGTCCCTATAATTTAGAAATTTTAGTGCCTGGTGGCCCATTTAGCTGGTTTCAAACCTTTGTTCCAAGTAGAAAGATACAAAGGGGAGCTATGGTTCAGTTATTCTGTTCACAGCTTTAATTCCACTCTCAGTTATGAACAGACTCAAGGTCATTTGGTCTCCTACTATGTCCTCATTCCTTT
This sequence comes from Bettongia penicillata ogilbyi, assembly GCA_023548195.1. Taxonomy (NCBI): domain Eukaryota; kingdom Metazoa; phylum Chordata; class Mammalia; order Diprotodontia; family Potoroidae; genus Bettongia; species Bettongia penicillata. Next base: position 6,017,219 of record JAJHZJ010000570.1, read on the forward strand.
GTTTCCCTGTTCCCCTTCCCCTTGCTTCCTAACACAGAATTTCAGAATTGGAAGAGATCTCAGCATCCATCTAGTTCAACTCATACTCAAGAGGAATTCCCTACAATACCACAGCTAGCAGTCGATCATTCAACTAGGCCTCCAACAAGGGGGATCTCCTATATTTTTAGCCAGCTCTCACTGTTAGGATACTCTTTCTCCCCCTATCCCTGCTATTAAGTCTAAATTTGCCTTTTGCTTGTAGTTCTGCCTTCTGGGAACAAACAGAACAAATCTAATCCCTCTTCCACATGAAAGTCCTCCAAAAAACTTCAAGCAAGCTTGCAGGTGCTCCTGAACCCCTCTTATTATCTGCAGGCTAAAGCGCCAGTACTTTCAATTACTTTTTATAAGACATATTCTTGGGCCCTTCATCATTCATGTTACCCTTCTTTGGGTGCTCTACAATTCATGAATATTGTTCTAATACTACAGTACTTGGAACTGAAAACAATACTTCAAATGTCACTTGGCCTCTGTCCAGTCCTCTCCTGAACCTGCTCAGACTTCAACATGGGAGACCAGCTTCGAAGTTAGACAGAGTTTGAAGACAAGCTGGGGCAGGAATCTTTCTGGTTTTTTCCTTTCCATCTTTAAATCATATCATACCAGTCATTTCTACAAACTGCTGGTGGAGAGATGCCTTCTGAACATTGTGTAGCAGCATCTCTGCTTAAGGAGCAAATGAAAAGAAATTATAGGCATCCACTCAGCCCTCTCTTTAAAGCTAACATCTATCCTATTCTTATTACCCTATTTTCAAGTTGTGGACTCTTCTCATCTATTTTGTATATGTATCCAACCAAAGGTTAAACATATGGCTTACCCAAGCTGCACTGTGCCAACACCCTGTCTCAGGAAGACTGGAATCCTTTTGTCAGCCCAGTCCCCTTAACTTAAGAACTTATATAGGATAAAGACAAGAGCTATTATTCCCCAATAGATAAATTGTCCAAGGAAATGAAGAGGCAGTTTTCTAAGGAATTAATCTATGCTATCAACAAAAAATTTTTGCTCCAAATTATTAATAATTAGAGAAGTGTACATTAAGTACACTGAGGTTCTAGTCCCATGCATCAGATGTACAAAGATTATAAAAAAAAAGTGACACTTGTTGGAGGGGTTGCAGCAAAAGAGGTATGTACATTCGGAGGGTTTGTTTTCCTTAGGACTAATCCCTCCTTTAATCTACTCTCCCTCTAATCCTGCCCCCTCTACCTTTTTCCCTTTCCTTCTGATTCCTCTGTTGAATGAAATGCATTTCTGTACCCTACTCTGTGTGTGTGTGTGTGTGTGTGTGTATTTAGTCTTCTTCCTTTAACTGTCAGATGACAGTGAGATTGAAGTGTCAGCTGCTCCCCCGACCTCCTCTTCCTTGTGAGTATAGATGTCTACTTGTGCACCCTAATTCTGTCAGATAATTTTCCCTAACCTTCCTTTCCCTTTCTCCTGCTCCCCAGTATACTCCTCTTCCCCCTCTTTTTCCATTCTTTTCTTAAGATCACCAAGACATACTAGAACTACTCCCAGACCTAGTCTTATTAGACTTCCTCCATGATCCCTGATGATGATAAAGAGTATAGGGAACACATCTATTATCTACCTATATTAGAATATAAGCAAGTAATCCTTGTTTAGTCAAATATTATTTTCCTTTCACATTTCCTTTTTTATGCTTTTCTTAACTCCTATATTTAAAAGTTCAAGGTTTCTGTGCAACTCTGGTCCTTTCATCAGGAATGCTTTGAAGGCCTCTGTTCCACTAAAGGTCCAAGATCCATTCCCCTATAGCATTATACTCAGTTTTGCTGGGTAAGTTATTCTTGACTATAAATTCAGATCTTTTGCCTTCTGGAATATAATATTCCACATTCTCTGTTCCTTTGTAATGGCTGCTAAATCATGTATGATCCTGACTGTGGCTTTTTGGTACTTGACTCTTTTACTCTGAAATGTGTGTAATATGTTTTCTTTTGACCTGGAAGTTCTGAATTATAGTTACGGTCTGCCTGGGAGTATCGAATTTTTTTTCAGTAGGTGACTTTCAGATTCTTTCTATTTCCATTTTACTCTCTAGTTCTATGGGATCTGGGAAATTTCCAGGTCAGTTGCTTTTTGTTTTGTTTTGTTTCTTTCTATGAGATACCTTACATTTTCTTCTAGATTTTTTCAGACTTTTGATTTTGTTTTAATGGAATTATTGGCTTCTATTTGATATATTCTGTTTTTCAGGGAGTCTGACGTTTGGGCAAGGTTTTGTACCCCTTATACCAAGCTATTAATTCACTTTCTTTCTTCTATTACATTTGTGATTTTTCTGTAGTTCTTCTTCATCTTTCTTACATAGTTCTCATTTCTTTTCTATTTATTCCCCCTCAATTGCTCTCATTTCATTGATAAAAACATCTTGGATGAGTAGGGAGAAAAGAATATGCCATTTCTTCATCCTGGTTTTGTCTTTCCTGGGTTGTAAATGAAAGCACAGCTAGTTTTGTAGAGGGTTCCAAGAAATATGTTGTGTTCAAGAGAAAGATATATTTGAGAGACCACCAGAAGAAAGAAGGACTGTGAGAGAAAGTTATCTAGGAAAAACTTATTAACAATAAAGGCAGATTGTGTAGGACACAATGGAAAAGAACAGAGAAGCATGGAAACTGGAGAGAAATGAAGTTGAGTTTACTATTTGTGGGAGGGGTGACACACTACCTTTGCCACCCCTCCATCTCTTGTTCATCCTGGGGCTTATAGAACAGATGGTACTTTGATGATAGTCTACTGCAGTGGTAAGGTGGCCTGGGATGGGGAGTGATGGCCATGGGATCTTAGGGATACAGGGAATGACCCTGCTACCATATGTTTGATCTAACTCTGGTAGTTAATACTTACATAGATAGAAGCAGAACTTATACCAGTGCATCCCCAGATCCTTGAAAAAAATCCTTTTATTTCCTTTCTCCTTTTGCAATTTTGTTCAAGAAGGCTTTTCCTTACCAAATTCTATAACTTTCTTAAGAACATAACTCTGTCACGTTCATTTCTTGTACTCTTCTTGTAAACTCTCCTTTCCATGAGTAATACCATTCCAGTGATTGTTAATATCGTTATCTATTCTTGAAAAGGTGTCCTGCCCTGTATTAATTGCTGCACTGTGTAAGCACCCAAGTGGGTGTCCTTATCCATACTCCAGCAGCATTTGAACTTTCTTGTCATTCTGATTTCCATGGCCAGTTGTTTTCTCAATCCATACTATGACTTTGTTAAGTCTCAGTTTTGACTTTTTCTCAATGTCCCACAGGGTCCAGACCCAGACAAGAAAATGATTTAGGTGCATAGATTTCGGACAAGTCAATGTGTGAGTGTGATTTTTATCTGAGAGAGAATATCCTCTTGCTAAATTCTCCTAGGAGATTCTGGGTTGAAAAACATTAATGTGAACAAGGAAAAGAAAAAGAGAACCTGTTTTACTTTAGAAGGAAGAAAATTATGTGCTGCTTTTCTGAGGTGACCCATTTATCATTTTGCTAAAATACAATATAAGTAATTGCCAAGAAAGTAATAAGACTGAGAATCTATAGTGAAATTATAGTTGCTGATATATCCTAGTCATCTTTATAAAGCATCCTTCCAGGCCACACTTACACAGAGCATGTTTATGGCCATCTTGAAAGTACTCAGCACAGTAAGTATCAGACTTATTTGCCATAAAGCAAGGTTGAGTTAAGTCATAATATACCATTTTAAGTTATACCCTAAAACTCCTTTTTTAAAAAAAAATTATTTAGCTACATGAAAAACAATTTTTAGCATTCTTTTTTTTTAAACTTTGAGTTCTAAATTCTCTCCTTTCCTCTCTCCCCACCCTGCCTCATTGAGAAGGCAAGCAACTCTATAGAGGTTGTACATGTGTAGTCATGCAGAACAGTTCCATGTTAGTCATGTTGTGAAAGAAAACATAGACCCCCCACTCCTCAAAAAAAAAGCCTCAAGAAAAATGAAGTTTAAAAAGTGTGCTTCAATCTGCATTCAGACTCCATCAGTTCTCTCTCTGGGGATGGATAACATTTTTCATTCTAAGTCCTTCAGAGTTGTCTTGGATCATTGTGTTTCTGAAAATAGCTAATGCATTCAGAATTGACCATTTGTACATAGTACATTTCCCTTTGCATCCGCTCAGGTGAGTCTTTCCATGTTTTCTGAAAGTATCCTGTTCATCATTTCTTATAGCATAACAGTATTCCATCACAATCACATACCATAATTTGTTCAGTCATTCCCCAATTGATGGGCATCCTCTCAATTTCCAATTTTTTGGCCCCCAGAAAAGAGTTGCTATAAACATTTTTGTATTATAGATATTTTTCCTTTATGGGTTTTTTTAAAATCTCTTTTGGGATATAGACCTAGTAATGGTATTGCTAGATCAAAGCGTATTCATGGTTTTATAGCCTAGTTCCAAATTGCTCTACAGAATGGTTGAGTCAGTTCACAATTCCATCAACAATGTGTTAATGTCTCCTTTTTCCCATATCCCCTTCAAACTTTGTCATTTTCCTTTTCTGTCCTATTACTAATCTAATAGATATGAGGTAGTTCCTAAAAATTGTTTTAATTTGCATTTCTACAGTCAATAGTGAGTTAGAGCATTAGCCCTAAGATTTCTTCAAGAGAGAACCCAAGGTTTAGGAGGATTGTGCCACTTGTGTACCAGAGAAAGTGAAAGATTGAGTCTTGACATTTGCCTGACTCTTCTCCAACATATAGGACTCTAGCCAGAAGGAGGAAAGGAGAAATCAGAAGAAAGAGATTAAGTGGCCAGACTCTCCTGTCATTAGGGATGTATTAATACTTGTTTTCATTACCCATCTTCTATCACTTCATCTTTCTGGGCTTCCCTTGTCTTCTCTGAATCCTATGATAACTAGAAGAAGCATTCAGTAAGGAAAAGGAAACATCTACTATTAAACTATCTACTATTAAACATCTACTATATGCTGGGCATTGTACTAAATGCTTTACAAATATTATTTCCTTTGAGTCTCACTATTACTATCTCTATTTAATAGTTGAAAAACCTGAGGCAGAGGCTAAGTGATTTGCTCGAGGTCACACAGTAAGTGTCTGAGGCTAGAATTGAACTCGGGTCTTCCTGGCTCAAGGCTGAACATTCCATCCACTGTACCACCTACCTCGAGAGAACAATATCATCAGTGGTAGGGCTAAACAGCCTACGTTCAAATCCCTGTTCTGTTACTTTTTAGTGATGTGACTTTGAGCAAGTCCCTTAACCAATCTTGGTTTCAGTTTCCCCATCTATGCAATGGGAGGATTGAACTAGGTACTCATTGTGGTACCTAGTTCTAAATCAATATTTCTCTGATCTTATTTCTACTTTAGACTAAGAAATTCCTGGAATGGTACATTTTTGTTATGTTAAGGGTTGCCAGTCTCTCCTATCTACAATTAATTCATCTCACATACCACCACCCAATTTGGAGCCTAATATCTAGAGCTGGAGGATACCTTAAAGAACATCTAGTCCAGGGGTGGAGAATCTGCAGCCATGATGCTACATGTGGCCCCTCTAGGTCCTCAATCTTCTGTGAGGCTACAGTATCTCCACAATCTAGTCCAATCTTTGCTTTTTATAGATGAGAAAACTGAAGCCAAGATTGAGGATTTACCCAAGATCACTCAGGTAATGAGAAGGATTCACACTCAAATCCCAATTTTCCCCAAGCATACCATTTTCCCCTGTTCCCAGACTTTCAATAGTTTCCCATTATCTATAAGACAAAGTCAAAATTCCTTATCCTGATCTTAAATATTTTCCAAGTATAGCTGAACCTACCTTTTCTACAATACTTCCTTTCTGATCGATGTGTCCTCTTGGGTTCAAACAGACTTACTGTCCCCAAAACATACCAGGAACACCCCCATCTCCCCACCATTGCTTCTGGGATTTTTTTCCCATTACCTCCTAGGCCTCACCAAACTCTCAAAGCTAGAAGGGTCTTACCTTTTCCATGAAAACTTCCCTGGTCATCTAAGCTCACAGGGACCTCTTCTACCCCTAAATTCCTATGCCATTTTATGATCTGGATCCCTCATATAGCATTTATTTACTCATGAGGCATGCTAGAATCATTGACTTTTATAGCTTGAACAACCCTTAAAAACGATCTCCTCCCTCCAGTTTTACAGATGAGGAAACTGAGTGCCATGGAGCGGAAGTCACTTGCCCATAGTAACACAGCCAGTTACTAGAAATAGAACCCTATTTGACTCCTACATGCTCCATCTACTATACCACATTACCTCCCTTGTTAGCTTGTATTATTGGTATATGTGTGTGTGTGTGCATGTGTGCATGTGTGCATGTGGGGGGGAGCATGCATGCATGCACATATCTTATGTCCTTGGCCACTCTGTACTTGAGGCCAGAGGCCAGATATTACGCTGCTTTCTAGCTCCCACAGTGTGTAACACATAATAGAAACTCCATAAATATTTGTTGAGTGAATGCTCAATAGACACACTGTTATTGTTACTATTATTGCTACTATTAATAATAGCAGTGATAATACTAACCTCCTAGCAATCTGTTTTAACCAGATATTAGGCTCTGAAAGGCTCTTTTCAAATGTCTTCCACCAGCTTGTTCTCCAGAGAGACAGCATGAAGTTGGTAATGAGATTCTTAGAATGATCAGAAAAGAGAGAGGCATGTTTACTGAGTCCTGCCAAGCTTTGAGTTTGTAGCTCTATCAGCTGCAATGGAGAGCACACCCAGAGTGTTCAGATGTAACACATGAAGATCAAGGTGGAAATGCGATGGCGGGGAGGCCATTTGTATGCTGACAATGGGCTTTCTCTTCTGCATGTAGACCTTTGGAGTCTTTTCAGCTCTTAAAGAGAAATTAAGGAAAACCAAATGTGCATGAGGAACAAGTGTACCACACACATACCAGTATGTATATGCAAACGTTTTGGTCCTATCTGTGATTTCATTGGTTTAGGGAACTACTGGTATGGAAATTCTTCTCAGTCAGTAAACAAATACTAATTAATTGCCTATTATATTCCAAGCAGTGTACTAGGTAGTAGGAATACAAAGACAAAAATTAAACAATCTTCAATAAAGAAGCTGCAATCTTATCTGGGAGAAAACACATCATATTGTTGTGTGTGTGTGTGTGTGTATATGTGTGTGTGTGTGTGTGTGTGTGTGTGTGTGTGAGTGTGTGATTTAGAGGATAAGAGAGCCAGAGAATCGTAGAAAATGCCATTTTAATTGAATGTTGGACAGGGAAAAGTGAAAAAAATACCATGTTACCTGTCTGTAGGAAATAGGAGGATTGCTGAATCCCATATGAATAGGGAATTGATTAATTGCAGGTGGTGACACCAAACTATTTGCTTGGTAAGAAATTGTTCAGGAATTTTATCTTATTTCAGACCTGTGTTGTTGCCTTATTCAACTTGCTGGATTTTAAACAAGAGGCTAATGCCATCTCATGTTGTTAAACTTTGGTGATGATAACAGTGGAATCAACATGAAGGGCAGGAGGTACTCAAATAAGATAATTGAGTGGGGACAGATGACGTTTTGTTCCTTTGGGGCTTTAGCTTGCCATTAAATGGGAATGAAGGGAAAACAGGAAAAAGTGAACACAAGATAATCTGACTCCTCACCTAACATTTTTCTTACCAAGGACTCCAGAGGCAGATATATAGATAGCAAGACTATCTAGAGACGATACAATATCCTGGATGAACTGGAGTCCTAGTTCTGCTTTTCGGTAGTACTGGTGTAAGACCAGTTCTACCACTTGCCCATATGGCATTCACCAAGATATGTCATCTCTCTTAAGATTCAGATTTTTTTTAAAAAAAAAAATTAGAAACTTGGGATCCTGAGATCCTACTATTAGTCATATACCCTAAGGGGATGTGAGAAAAATAAAGGCCTAAGGACACCAAAATGATTATAATAGCACTTTTTGTAGTAGCAAACAACTCAAAACAAAGCAAATGCCCATCCATTGGGAAATGACTAAGCAAGTTGTGGTACCTGAATGCAATGGAATAATACTGAACTCTAAGATGTGATAAATACAATGTATACTTAAAAGTATTTGAAAACATACGAATTGATAAAATCAGAGTAAGGAAGATATATAAAATGATTATCATAATCTAAATGGAAAAAACAAAATAGCAAAATAATTAAAACTGAATGCTATAGGATAATGACCTAGCTTGGCCCCAAAGAAGAAATATGGGAAAGCATGTTTCCCTTCTTTTGTGTGGAGATGGTAAATTCTGGTTATGGAATGTTATATATATTGTCAGTTGCTGAATTGGTTTTCTTTCCTCCTTTTTAATTCTTTGTTATCTAGAGATAGCTATCTTGCAATAGGTGGGGGAAAACATTGGAAGATGTAAATGATGTAAACACAAAAGAGACAGGAAAAAAATGTTTTTAATGAAAAGGTTGATTAAATAGCATTTAAAAAGTCCTCTTACCTAAGACTTTCTATGATTCTTTCCTAAGAATGAATCCTGGAATCAGAGGAAAAGTGTGAAAGTCCAACTTTTGCCTCTAGTTCAACATCTAAATAGGAATTTCAGCTGTAAGATTCTTGACAAATAGTTAAGAAGCAGTTTAGCTTCCACATGAAGTGTAGACATGAAGTCCTCCTCTAGTGGAAAACCCACTGTCTCTTGAGATATCGGTTCCACTTTTAGACAATTCTAAATGTGAGGGACTGTTTCTTTACATTTGGCCAAAATCTACCTCTTTGACACTTCCTCCTGTTATTCCTAGGTGTCCATTACCAGAACAAACCTGCTCCTTTTTCTGCATAATGGCACTTCAAATGTTGGAAATATCTTTATTCCTCCTTTCCCCTCCAAGTCTTCTCCTTCATAGATTAAATACCTCTGAGCCACCCTCATTTGACATAGTCTCCAATCTCTTCACTGATGGTGCTGGTCTGCTCTGAACAGGAAGAACTGAGTTTAAACCCAGCCTCAGACACTTACAAGTTGTGTGAGCCTTGGAAAGCCACTTAAATCTCTGCTTGCCTCAGCTTCCTCAACTGTAAAATGGGGATAAAATGGCCCCTGTATCACAGAGTTATTATGAGGATCGAAGGTGATATTTGTAAAGCACTTAGCATAGCTCCTGGCACATATTAGGCATTTTAAAAAATGGTTGTTCCCTCCTAATCCTTGAAATGTTTCAACCAATGATGGAAAAAAAATGTTCTAAATGTATTCTGATGAAGGCTAAGTATATGATAGTCATCACCTCCTGTGTTTCATGACTCCATTGATGTAGCTAAAGAGCGAGTACTTTTTCTTTTGGTTTCTGTGACATATTGTTGCCTCATAGTAAACATGAATTCCATTAAAGCTACTGAATCTTTTTCATGTGAATTGTTGTCTAGAACTGTCTCCCTCATCCAATATTTGTGCTAGTAATTTATTAATCAAAATGTATCACTTCACATGTATCCTTATTTAATTTAGTCATAAAAAAGTCTGCCCACTTTCCATCTCCCCATGGAGACTCCCTCTGTCACCAAACAGGTCAACAACTATCATGAAGCCAAGAAGGCTATGTAATTTTATAAAGCATGCTATCTACACTTGGATTCCTCACATTGGAAGCCTTCGAGCAGAGATGAATATGGCCATTTATTAGACTTGTTATAGTAGGAGAATTGTTTTAGAATGTGGGTTAAACTAGATGATTGATGTGGTCTCTTCCAACTCTAAAATGTTATGATGTCATTGATGTAAATGTTGAAGAGCAGAGGCCAAAGACCCATCCCTGAGTGGTGTACTCAGGTCTTCCAACATAATGCCATCAACCTATTCTAATGGTTCCTTTTTAGTTCCAGTTATTCAAGTAGTTATGGATCCATCTGACCACACTATCATTTAACCATCTTCATCACAGCAAGAACAACATGGAATGCTTTGTTGAGTGGTTTTCTAAAATATAGGAATGCTATATTGATGAGCTACCAACCTAGTAACATGTCAAAAAAGGAAATGAAGGCAGTTTGACTTGGCCTATTCCTGTTGAAGTCATGCCAGTTCTTAGTGATTCTTAGTGATTACTTCCTTTCTTAAACCTCACAAACTGTCCCTTTAATTATATATTTTATAATTTTGTCAGTAATCAAACTCAACTTCACCAGTCCATAGTTTAACTATGGACCCTTTTAACTTTTTTGAAAATTGACACAATATTTACCCATTTCCAATTCTTTACTACTTCAAATATTCTCCATTATTATTAACAATAACTCAACACTCACTCTGGTCAATTCTTTCAGAACTCTAGAATGCTGTCCATGTGGGCCTGTTGACTTGAATTCATTGAGAGCAGCAGTTCTCTTACAAGTTTCTTATTTATCTTGAATTTCATTCCCTCTTGACCATTTTTGTTCTATCTTTCCCAAGCTGTAGATTATTTTCCTGTAGAGAGAAAAAAATCAATATGAGTATTAAATAATTCTGACTTTCTACCATCTGTTATTATCAAACTCTTCCATCTAAACACCAGTCTAATTCCTTCTTTCATCCTTCTCTTGCCCCCAACATAACCAAAAAAAAATCCCTTTCTATTGTCTTTGGCATTCATCATACACTTACTCTGAGCTTTAGGGTTTCTGATAGCAATTCAGATGAACAAATATCTGTTAAGTGACAATTATATAATGCAAGATCTAGGTCCTGGCAATACAAACACAAAATGAAAAATAGTCTCTAACCTAAAGGTATTCTTCTAAGAATACCTTCATGCTCTGTTACCTGGTCTTGCTTTTATCTTTTGTTCATTATCTTCTGTCTTTAAAACTACCTTGACTAGGCAGTGAGTTCCCTGTGCATCCACACACACCCCTTTAGGCAGCTCCACCTTTTCATCCTCATTGGACTGTGTCATTAGAAAGTTATTCCTGAGTAAGAAGAACTTAGTATACACAGTGAATAATAGGCACTTAATAAATATTATTTGAAGTCTTTATTGAATTGAAATCATTCCTCCTGAATTCTGAAGTCAGTCCTCAAAGAAGCCTTCCCTTGTTCTCTGTTTAATATCATGTACCCCCAGTAACAACTTCAGTAGAATTTCCCTTACCCTTTGTTTAAAAAAGTGAGGGAGAGAGCACTTGTTATTTTTGCTGCAAAACTGTGGGCACAATTTATGCTTATGTCTAAAAAATGTTACCTTTTGTTTTTAAATTCAAGTCCAAACCAACGAGCAGAAGCAAAGTATAATAATTGTATCATCACTTTTATCAGCATGTTTACTGGAAAGGAAGTCCTATACCAAGTGTTAAATTTCATGCAATGTAGATTTTGTGGATGTTTTAGTTCCAAAGGAAAGAAATAGGGTTAGGAATAAGGATTCTTGGTTTCTAGTGATGGCTCTGCTTCTTAATTAGCTAAATTTGAATCTGAAAAATCATTTAACTTCTTAGCAATTCCATTTGTCCTTTTATAAAAAGGAGTTAATTGTATCTTATCCTATCTACTTTATGAATGAATGAATGAAAAATCATTTATTAAGTGCTTCTTATGAACCAGGTCCAGAAATTTCTTCATCCTAGAAGATTCCTTTAGCACTGGCATTCACACTTCAGAAATACCTTCTGCCCTTTTGATCTCTTCCTCTGATTGGTTAACTCCTCCAAAAACCTCATTTAAGGAGAGCACCTAGGTCAGCTATCTCTTCATTTCTCAGCAGCTACACTTGGAACATCTCCATCATGCCCCTTAGGCTGGTACCTCTCCACCTCCCTTTCAGTTCTGTTTTAGGTGTGGTCTTATACTTATTAGAATGTAAGCTCCTTGGGGACAGAGACTGTCTTCCTTTTTGTTTACCTATATTGTTTTGTATACCTAGCATTCAGCACAGTGTCTGGGACATAGTAAGTAATTAATAAATACTTGCTAACTGACTGGCTGTACTAGCTAGTACACAAGGTAGGCTGCTAGCACAGGTTCTTTGATCAGCTTTTCTAAAGGAAAACGCTTCAAAGTGGTCAACAATCTTACTTTAATTAAACATGTATAAGTCTTTCACTAGTTCAGGGGAAAGGTCGGCACCATGAACGTAGAGAAAACACAAACAGAGAAACAGAGAAGTTACCACAGAGATCCAACAGACAGGGCTTCAACTGTCTAAGCAAAGTAATCAGCATACCAGGGAGCATCAATATCTGAGTTCATATAGCCGGGTGGGCCTCTTAACAATGGCCACTCAGAGTCTCATCTGGCCAAATCACAAAGACATATTCTTCCTGTGAGTGAGCCCCAAAACAAAATGCCAACCTCCCAGAATATATAACAAAGACTCTGCCCTGGATTGACTCAGAGCCAGAAGACATGAAACCTATGTGACTCAGCACAGCTGTGAATTATCAAGGTTCAAAAGAGATTAATCCTTCAACTGTTTACAACTTAGCCTGAGCCTGGGAAACTGCACTTCAAAAAAGAAATAACAAAAATCCCACCTTGCCTGTGCTATGTTATTGAATATGCTTTATTCTTGAAGAGGACCATGACATCAAGAGGATGATGCCATGATTGGCAAGCGAATTGGTTTTAAGTAAGGAAGAGATAGGCAAAGACATCAGTTTAACTTTCTCCTCCAGAGCCATCTGGATTTAGTGGCAAGATATAGCTCAGGACGCCTGGACATGGCCCTGTGTCATATACTAGGCATGCAAATAGAACAAAGTAATACAATCCCTACTGACAAAGAGCTTGTATTCTAATAAAAGAAAACAACATATATTGGTGTGTTGTGGCCAGGGAAGGGTTTCAGTCAGTGAAGTCACAGGATGATAGGTGGAATCATAGAACAATTGACTGAAATGTCCTTTCCAGGAATGGAAATTGATTTGTTTATTGTTCCCAGAGTCAGAAGTGGAAAGGGAAAATTTGGGTTGGGAAGTGTGACATAAGGATGGCCATGGAACAGCCACCTCATGGTCGGGGTTCATCTATAAATGGTGAACATTCACCCATGGCCCTAGGGAAGTAGATGGAGTGTCATGCCATGGTTATATAGATGTGAGATGACTGGTAGAAAAGTCCTTTGGAGAATAAGTAAAAATACTGTGCAAATACACGGCTGTCATCCTTGTTAGAGCATTTCATTGGAAAAATTAGAGTTCCATTCACAGCTCTGCTACTGGCTTTTGTGGGTGACTTTTGCTTTCATCCCTTTTCCCTCTGACCATCCAAGTAAAATCAGTCTTTCAACACAGGTAGCCCTTCTGGACTAATAAACCAAAAGAACATTAGCTCACCCACATTAGCCTGTGGCAACTCTCCTTGCTAACTCTTTTCAGCATACAGTCATTAGTTCTAATAAAAATACTTTATTGGAAATAAATGTCATCCCCCTGTTGTACCTGATATTATTACTCCTGACAGAAAGAGTGCATTACTCAGTGTCTCTAAGCAAGAGGACACAATAACCAAGAGGCACAGCAGTAAACTGAATTATATTCCAGATGGTATTTCCAACGGAGTGTGGAAGATTCACAAGTGAAACAGTAATAACATATGAGATATCCTTTTATTATTTTTCAGGAGGGGTGTTTCTTAATGTAGATCTCTCCAAAGGGTTTTAATTAACTTGACATCTGATTTAGAGGAAAAATGAGCCAGAGAGGAGACTGGAAGCCAAATTAGATTTGGAGTTTTTGTTTTCTTTAATTTTTTTCTGGCTATGATTCATTGTTTTTGTGGGAAGGAGATACACAGTTCCCACTCATTTATTGCACCTAAGAGAATGGTGCATAATAATTAATACATAGAGGATAAATGACTGGTCTCAAAGTTAGGGATAACAAGGTTCAAGTGCTGCCTTTGCCTTTCACACATACTAGGTCAGTGATGTCACCTATCAGTGCCTCAGGCAATTCTGTGAGACTATAAATTTAATAAAAGGTGCAAACTTGTATTTGTAAAGGAAGTTTCCTCACCCAGAACTTCCCTATACCAATGAAATAGTTTCAGTTCCTATCCCCAGGGTAGAAAAGAGAGTTCAAGACATCTTTTAATGGATGCAAAGTTTCCCTAAAGGAAATTGATAGGCTCCATTCCTTTCTCTACCAATATATTTATTCCTCTAAAGTACAAATCACCCTCCCTCTGGAACCTCATCACAAATTAAACTTGGTCCTTACCTCTCCTAGCCGTGGCAGACATTTTTCTTAGCCACTTGGGCTTTAAATATGAACTTGAGCTTCCCATAGTCAATCCTCAGTTGTCATTTTCATCCTTGATGCACCTGTTGATTTAACAACATGCCAGTGCACGACTCCATCTGTCACAATGGCACAGTGCCTTTTCTGTAGGATGGCATGCCAGCATCCACCAGCCCTGAGCACCAGCCAAAGTGGCGTTAGCAGTAATGCCCTGCTTGATACAATAAACTGTATACCTATTCAGTGAGAATGTCCTCTTGGGGATTGGAAGGACTGCCAAATTAGGAACACATGGCCCATTACATTGAGGAACACATGGTCCATTACCATGTGGACACTGTCCCACCCGTTAGCTCTTTAAGCTCAAACTGCTGTGATGGAGAGTGACCTCAGACCAAGGAGTCCTGCCTTTCACATTTCCTGTGGAGATCTGCCAGTCTTCAAAATACCAGGAAATAACTCTATAAGAGACTGCCCACCAGGCAGATTCCTCCTTGCCCTTGAGGCTTATTCCATCCTTGCTTTATATTTACTTTAGCGTAGGGGAGTGGGAAATACCATCCCTATCCTCAAGAGGATTCCAGTATAGTTAGTTATACATTAAAAACTTACTGACCTGAAACAAAAAATGATCTGAGATACCATAGGATAAAGTGTTAAATTAAATATAGTTAACTATCTTTTATCATTATAATATGACGGTTGAATTTGCTCCTCTGTGTGAAAAGGCTATTACCTCATGAACCAAAATACATCTTTAAGTAGCCAATCAACTCTCTCCCTCTCTCTCTCTCTCCCTCCCTCCCTCTCTCTCTCTCTTTCTCTCTCTCTCTCTCTCTCTCTCTCTCTGTCTCTCAGTGCTGAAGGCATGTTGACACAGTCATATTCTTTGTCCTTTTTCTAGCCACCTTACAAACCATGAACTGTCTTGTGAGTCACATTCTATAATGTTTAAGATGCTGTTTTTTCTTAGGTGAGTTACCTCAGCTAGATTAGTATGATTTAGGAGACACAATACTCTCTTTATAAGATTTAGGAAGCATTCTAATCTTTATAGCAATCTAATTGCAAACCATCTCTTCAGATGCCTTGCTTCTGCAGTTGGCCAGTCTTATCCATCTCATGTTGATCCTTGTTAGCATGAGTTTCAGAGGGTAATATTTTCTAATCTTGTTTCTTGGTTCTGGAGATGTGCCTTATTTGAGTTTGTAACTGCTTATTTGCAGATGGATCCCCAATACTCCCCCAAACAGAAAAAGCCTAAAGTTGAGGGGGAGATTAGATAAGTAGTGCTTGATACTAATAGAGAAGAAAAAGTAAAACAGATTAAAGCCTGTATTTGGAAACCTCACATACATCTGTATGTGTATGTGGGCATACATATGTTCGTGAAGTCAAGCATGGCATCAGGGATGCCCCCTCACACATTGATCCCCACAACCGACTGACCCACAATCATCATGCTCTATATCCACATCCATTCAAAAATCCTAACTCCTGAGCCCCCAACAAGGCACTTAGTTTTATTGGTCAGCCAGAAGATATAAAAAGCTCAAAGCAAACACTTTCAATGAAATACCATTTTAAGAAAAAAAATCAAAAGAATATTTCCCCACAGAACCAGGGGAATATTCTCCCATAAATACACACACCATCACTATGAAATAAAAAGTGCATGTACCTAGGAAATATTCATGAAAGGGTACCCATGTAGAAAACATGTATAGTCAGAGCACCCGTATGGAGGAGTTAACTTAGGCTTGCGCTGCGATGGGGCCTCTGGTGCTTTATGCTTTTGCTAACTCTGTTTTCTGCCAGTCTCAAGTAGCATACAGTCTCTGACAGGTGATATTCTGCTTTTCTTGTAGTTGCTACTAGGCTTTGTTCTGCAGGTTATGGTTCTTCTCTATATTTCTAGCTTCTGGATTCCACTGGATTTATCAAGTGAGATGTTCTCTCTCCCTTATAAGAAAAGGAGGGGGAATCTATCATCTCTGTTTATAGTCCAGAGACCCATCACACATCTGTGTGTTCGTCCTTCATTACTGAGGAAGACCATGCCATCAGAGAAATAATGACATGACTTGCACTTGACTTTGTTTTGAGTGAGAAGTTGACACTTCTCCAGAGCCATCTGAGTCCAGTGACCAGATATTGATCAGGATGAGGCAATTGGGGTTAAGTGACTTGCCCAAGGTCACACAGCTAGTGAGTGTCAAGTGTCTGAGGTGAGATTTGAACTCAGGTCCTCCTGACTCCTGCACTGGTGCTCTATCCACGGCACCACCTAGCTGCCCCACATCTAATATCAGAAGCTGCTCCTCCATGAAGCCTTTCTCAATCCCCCATAACATAGCTCTATCTATTTAATCTTCATGTTTTGTTTGTACATAGTTGTTTGCATATTGTCTCTCCTTCTAGTCAGTGAAATCCTTGCTAGCACACTATCCTTTCATTATATTCTCAATGTTGAGTGTAGTGATTGGTATACAGTAGGTGCTTAATAAATGTTTATCGACTGATTATGAGAAAACCCTCAAGTTCATTTTCTCCATAAAGATAACCTAACAGTTCTCAGGATTTTAAATGTATGTAGCTTTTCTCTCTGGAAGAGTTTTTGCCTCCAGAGACAGACTGCTCTTTTAGAACACAGACAAGCCAGTCAGATGGGTAATGTAGAGTTTGTAGACATTTAATTTGCCTTTGAACTGACTTCATCTCAGACTGAATTGCTGTCTTTTGTCCCAAAAAACTATCTGATAAAATGTTAGAAATTCCTTATAATTCTGACTTAAAACCTTATGGGAATACTGTGTCTTCAAATCTCATTGCAGGGAAAATTCTTGCCAAAAAAACTCCACAAGAGTTGTATGGATCTCAGAATCTATGCTCTTCGCTTCTTCTGTTCCTTTGGATCCTTGGGTCCTATTCAAATAAATTGGAAGAAGGGGAGACAAGGAAAGAATAAAGAGAGGTGGGGCTAATGTCACCCCCTACCTCAATAATTTGATCCAAATTTCTTCCCCAACTTGGGCCACCTTAAACAAATATCACCATATAAAACATGCATAATAATTGCTATGGGTAGTCAGAAAGGGAAAAGACTAATGTTGGTAGTAATTATCAGAGAAGACTTCACCAAAGGAGGCTGACTTTGAGATAGGCTGAGGCAGAATGCGTCCCTTGATAGGTAGTAAGTTCCCCAACACTAGAGAGCTTTAAGGAGAGGCTGGAGGTCCACTTGTGAGGCATGTTATGAAGGAGATCTTATCCAAGTACAGGTTGAAATAAATGACCTCTGAGGTCCCTTCCTGTTCTAATGTTCTACGATTGACCAATTTTAATAGATGGAACTTCAGGTGTGTGAAACAGCGTGAGCAAAGATAAGAAGAAAGGACTGAGACTGGTGATAAACGTGCATGGGATCATGAGGAGGAAACTGACCTATCAGGTGCAAAGAATGTGTGTAAAAAAGCATCAGCAGACAGGGGAGGTAAAACCAGATTAGAGAGGACCAGAATGTCAGCATGAAGAGGTTGGACTTGATCCAATAAACAATCGGGAGTCATAATTATTTAAGCAGTGGAGTAGAATGATATAGGTGGTAATTTAGACAGATTGGAAGCTTTTGCAAAAAGAGTCTAAACCCAGGATGATACAGACCTGGAGTGGAAGTAGGCAGTGAGAACTAAATATAAGAATTGGACCTGAGAGGTTCTGCAAAGAGAAAATGGAAAGGATAGCACATTCTACATCTGGGGAGAGGTTGCAAGAACAACATAGCTTAGAGATAGCTGAGTGGCACAATGGATAGACTACTGGTCCTGGAGTCAGTAAGACCTGAGTTCAAATCTGATCTCAGACATTTACTAGCTGTGGGACCATAGGCAAGACACTTAATTTCAGTCTGCCTCAGTTTCTTTATCTGTAAAATGGAAATAATTCTAGCACCCATCTTCCAGGGTTGTCGCAAAAGTAAGATGAGATTTGTAAAGTGCTGTGTGTGTGTGTGTGTGTGTGTGTGTGTGTGTTTGTCCTTTGTTGCTGAAGAAGACCATGCCATCAGAGAAATGATGACATGACTTGCACTTGACTTTGTTTTTGAGTGAGGGAGGGCTGTGCAGGTCACCAGCCTCACTTCTCCTCCAGAGTCATCTGAATCCAGTGACCAGATATTCATCAGGATGACTGGAGATGATCCAGGATGAGGCAAGTGGGGTTAAGTGACTTGCCCAAGTTCACATAGCTGGTGATTGTCAGGTATCTGAGGTGAGATCTGAACTCAAGATCCTCCTGACTCCTGCACTGGTGCTCTATCCACTGCACCACTTAGCTACCAAAAGTGCTTTGTAAACCTTAAAGCAAGGAACTACATTTTGTTTTTGGATGGAGGGAGTGTGGGACTATGGTTGGAGGTCAAACTATTGGTTTTTAAATAGTAATTCTGGGGGATGTTGTTGATCTCGTCTGTAGATTCTAGAACAGATTGTAGAAAGGATCTTCTCTTTTGCTTTCTGATTTTCTTCTTGGGCTTGAATGGAAAGATTGTCTCATCCACCTACTTGAGTGTACATCCTGTAGGAGGTCCAGGTGCCTGAGTTGAATTTCTAGTGGCAAGAAAATTTTTTCACAGATGGAGTATCACAGAATACAAGGAACTCACCAATTAGAACATTTCCATTTCTATTAAAGTTATTCTTTTTTTCTAGTATTTAGCTTTTGTTAAGTAACTTCTACCATATGCTTCAAGCATCACTAATGCTCTGTGATTTTAAAAATGAATTCCTTTTGGGCCTATAATTAACATCACCAATTCCCTAGTGCATATGTTGGGGGGGCTTATAGTAATATAAATGTTTTTAACCTTTAATTTGAACCAATGAGAATAAAGACATTGTAGTGTAGTCAATTAAATTTAATTCTACAAGATACAAAGTCAAAAATAAAGTATACAAAGAAGAGTATTATAAAATTATAATGGAAAGGTAATTT
Organism: Bettongia penicillata ogilbyi; assembly: GCA_023548195.1. Taxonomy (NCBI): domain Eukaryota; kingdom Metazoa; phylum Chordata; class Mammalia; order Diprotodontia; family Potoroidae; genus Bettongia; species Bettongia penicillata. Next base: position 6,036,489 of record JAJHZJ010000570.1, read on the forward strand.
GGAGCTATGCTAGAAAATGCTATAAATGTAAGGCTCAGGATTTTGCATTTTATTTGAGAGGCAATAGGGAGCCAAGAGACGAACATAGCCAATGGTTTAAAAGGTTGCAGGTAGGTCAAGTGAAATGAGAACTGAGAAAAATGGAATCTGAATTAGCAGTGTAGAGATTCTTGATAACCTTCGAGAAAGAATTTCAGTACAGAGCGAAGAGCACTGAATTTGAAATTAGAGCTGAATTTTATTTCCAGTTCTGACACACCCTAGTCATTGAGCCTTTTTAAACCTTTGTTTTCTTGTAAAATGGATATCATTTTCCTTATATCTCCTACCTCAGAAGGCTGTCATGAGGATCAATGGAGATTATGCATGTAAAATGCTTAAAGTCGCATATAAATGTCAACTATTGTTATTACTTAAAGTGGTAATAATAAATGCAATAAGAAAGTGGGAGTGAGGCTGGACCTGTGATTTCCCCAATGCAAGAAACTTCAAAAACTTCAGTCCAAACACTGTAGCATATCGGCAATATGATCATAACTCATAGTCCTAGAGAGTCATGTGAGAATATTGAGAGATCAAGTGGCTTCAGCATGCTTCCTTTCAAGGAGCTCTTTAAAAAGTACTTTTGAGATATTCAAGTATTTATAGCAAGGAGGTAGCAGAGATGAAATTAAAAGAGGACTAACTCTGGAGTCAGAGAACCTTAGTTCCAATTCTGCCTCTCATGCTTTTTACTTGTATTACCTTGGAAAAGTCACTTGACCTTGTGACACTTCACTTTCCTTATCTGTAAAATGAAGAGGAAGACCCTTCCAACTCTACTTCTAGAATCCAATAAACTTGGTATTGAAGACAAAAGAAGAGGGAGGCAGTTAAGGTAATACTTTCATGGTTTCAGTTTGAGTTTGAATTTTATTTAGTTTGAGTCAGAATGAATAATTTTGGTCAGAACTTATTCTGACCAATGTGGGTATGCGCCAATGGAATGTGCTATAAATGCATCTCCCCCTACCACCTGAGTACTAAAGGTAGTTCTCACCCCACCCCATAGTCTCTAGTCTAACCAGAGAAGCCTACTCATTTTCTTCCATCAGGAAGAAATGAAATCCCCTCATACAAGTCCTACTCTGAAACCTCTGAAGAGTGGAGGTTCTCAACGTGTATGCCAGTGGAACAGAAACACCAACAGCTTCCACCGTGCTGGAAAGACTTGGAGTATGCTCCTTCCAACAGACTGTTCCTGCTCTCTGAGGACCAGACTGACCTGCTCCAATCTGCCATTCCTGGGCTCTTTACCACTTATAAACCTGAATGGAAGTCATGTTTTACAGTAAAGAGAGCAATTGTGGAAAAGGTTGAAGACATGAGAGAGTTTGCTTCCCTTAGTAAGAATTCTATGGGGCACAATGAGAGGGGCAAGGAGAAGAGTGAGTAGCGTAGAGAAAATGATAGGATCAAGTTGGATCAAAGAGTATAGGAAGGTTAGTTAGGATGTTATTGCAGTGTTTCCCAATCAGGAAAGGACTGGGCTACTGACAGTTGCATATAACATTCTGAGTTAATCCTAGAACCATTTGAGGATCCGTATAGGACTTAGTTCTTTCGCTAGGTTTGACCTTTGTGGTGAGACTCTTGAAATGGAAGACTGAATTCACACTTGAAATAGTTATTTCTGAGTACTTAGTCATGTTTTCAGACTCTGCAGAGCTCCTGCCTTCAGCATTTCAACACTTTGTCAGTGCTGTTCCTTGGGACTTGCTTGATCATTCATAATCGCATGCCTTGATGAAATCTTAAGTTTTTTCCCTTAAGAAAGACTCCAAGAACACACCAAGGACATTCATCTTGTCTTATAGAGCCTCAGACAACATTATCTCTGTAAGACTGAATAAATGTAAGCTCTGTTCAGAAGAAATGGAACCCCTCCCCCCATAAAAGTGCTACTTTGAAGTATCTGTAGTATAGATGTGACTTTGTATACTCAAGGTCATGCAAATAGGGTTCTACCCTGCTACAAAGGCTCTGAATGTGGTCCTGGCAGCAAGCAGACTGTTCCTGCTCTCTGAGGATCAGGCTGGTTAAGTGCACGAAGTTCATCACCAGAAAGTCAGTCACTAGGTGATAAATTAAGGTAGCACAGAGATCTATGAAATATCTTCCTGCGGAGTGTTCAGAAAGAACTCAGTAAGATCAGCAGTATTGACTAGGAAATACTTGCTCTTGCCCTGAGAGGCATTTCTCAGGTTTGTCAACTTTTGTAACTGGTTCTGCCAAGGCAGTGGGTCTTAAAAAGGTCTATCAACATGTTTTAAGTACATTTATAATCATATTTCGATATAATTGCTTTCCTTTGTATTCCTATGTAACTTATTTTAAGCATTTAAAAACATTATCATGAGAACGAGCCCATAGGCTTTACCAGACTGCCCAAGAGTTACAAGGTACAAAAAACAAAGGCAAAAACAAAAAACCCAAACAACTTTAAGAACCACTATTTTGAGTCTTCTTCCATACAACAATTTTTTAAAGGTCTCTTCTATATATTAATAGAATTTAAAGCTCTTTAAGATCGTCACTATTTTTAATCTTTCTTTGTCTTCCCAATGCTTAGTATAGTGCCTGGTACATATTAACCATTTATTAAATGTGTTTTAATTGCTTGCTTGATTGAAAAAAATCTCAATCCTAGCGTTAGAAAGGGGGTGGGGAGTGGGGAGGAGAATCACCTTTATTAAACCAATTGTGACTGGTCTGTTTCAAAGAGCCATAACTAGGGAAGAGCAGCTAGGACTTTTCCACAGGGCCTGATACCTAATGGGGACATACTTCCTCTCTGCATTGATTGACCCCGTGTCTTGTGGTTCTCCTTCAGCCTGAGTCACCTTCAGGGGGTCAGTGTGTGATGAGAGAGGTGGAAGGAAGTGTGTGAGTAGGGAAGAAGAAGAGGTTGAAATTCAGGGCAGGAGGAGGATAGCACACATCTCCCTCTCTTAACACTGCAACAACAGTAGGAATCTCTTTCCCAGGGCTCACTGGTATCAGAGCACAATAACCCCCTAGCACCTAATCTTTCTCTTCTCATAGCTCAAGCCAATTTGCCCAAGGTCCTGGACTAACCAGTTAGAGGTCTATTTTCACAGTACCAAAGGCTAGTGCTTATTATATTCTTTCATTTTCCATGTGGAAAAGCTGACACTAATGGGATAAAATTATAACATCTAGGTCTGCAAGCTATTATCCATCAAGATGACCTTCAAGGAATGGAAATATCTAATCAAAGGTGCATAGCAGATATTCAATGTATTAATCACTCAGCACTGCCGTCATCTTATGGCTCATGAGATCCCAAAAGCTTTACCAAGCCCAGTTGGGCTTATTATTCCTTTTGGTTTTTTTTTAATTTTGTAGTCATCCATTTCCACAGGAACTAAGAATAGTCGTTCAAAATGGTGTCAGGGAAAAAGCACTGAATTAATATTCAAAGGATTTGCTTTGGTTCTTGGGTCTGCTACTTACTAAGGCAAAATGATCAAACTGGTGTTTTAGGCAAATCACTTTAGTGGCTTAATGGAAAATGCATTGGAGAGAGTAGATCCATTGCCACTTTTGGAATAATCTAGGAGTGAGATGATGCAGACCTGAACCAGAGTGGTGACTATGGAGAGAGTGGACATATTTGAGAGATGTTACAAAGGTGAAGTCAACAGGATTTGGCAACAGCTTGGATATGGAGGTGGTGGGGTTGAACAATAGTGAGGAACCCAAGATGGTGCTTAGATTGGGCACCCTTGGGATTGGGAGGATGATGTTGCCCTCATAGTAACAGGAAAGATAAGAGAGGAGGAGAGTTTAGGGGGAAAGACAATGAACTAATTTCCTGAGAGCACCAGAATCATAGCATGGTAAATTTAGAATTGGGAAATCCTTGCAAGTCATGATTTTTACAGATAAAAAAAACTGAGGGCCAGGTAAGGTTAAGTAACTAAGGATTCAAATCCAGTTCTTCTGGCTTTGGATTCAGTACCTCTCTGCCTTCTGTGATTCCTCTGACCCAAACTTCCACTCTATTGAATCAAGGGGTGAGTGTTGGGCAACCCTCACCTCCCCTTTTGTTGTAAATCTGTATGCTTCTCTCTGAGTTGGAGTCTCAAATTCTGGTCTTGGGGAAGTGTATCTGATACATAATGTCCCTGGTAGAGAAGAGCTCCTTTTTAGGTCATAGCTCACCTATGTGTGTTCAGGTTGGACCAGAGAGATTTGGAGGCAGGTCCTGAGCTGGTCACTTTACCCAGGGCTGCTACTCATTGAGGAGAAGTTGACCTCAGTTCTGCCTGATGAATCTTCCTCCTCACTTTAGCAAAAAGAATAACTAGGATTGAAACAGACCCTCACCTAACTGAATTCACTCATTCAGTTTCTAGAATGACCCCTTCAGCTCTTGAATAAAGCCAAGGAAGATGGCAAAGAACAAGGGGACCTCTTCTGCTAAAAGGAAACTAGTTTCTTTTTAAGCTACAATGCATAACTTCCTTTTTATCCTTTCTAATTATTGAACTTAACAATCATAGCAAACAAAAACATTTCAAATTAGAAAGAAGAAAGAAGAAAGGAAAAGAGGGCTATGAGAAACCATGAACTTCTATTACACGTATAGTTTTAAAAAGATAGGTATGTGCATGTGTAAAGTTTAACAAGGTAGTAACAAAATTACTCCATTTGTGTTTCCTTCTGTATTTCTTTCTTTTTTCCCCTGTGCATATAAATGCTTGTTAATGCTCTTTTTTTGGTAACTATCACTACCCTCTAACTCACCTTCCCCCCCTGGTAGAAGCATTTCCTTGTTCTACTCATTTCACTATGTATCACTTCATGCAGGATCCATTGCTCAGAATCTATCCCTATTTTTGAAGGGAAAGGGAATATCACAAAAACCAGCCTTAGAAACCAGCTGCTTGCATCCACTTCATGTACCAGCCAAAGTGAATCCCTACTGCCTGAGCTACCCTGATGATTCAAAGTCATGAATTAGGGCTGAGTTCTGTCATGATCTACTTTTACTTCTGGTCCACAGTCCTTATGACAGTCAGACTGGCTGACTTTCTTTCACGTAACTCAATGGAACACACTCGACTGGCTGTGTGTTGGGATTTGTTTCTGTACGAGGAAGAAGCATGTAAGTGACTTTTTACTTGAGATATAAGATGCTGGTGCTCACTGGCTTGCCTTATCCTCTGCTACCTAAGTTACAGTTTTCTGTGGTTGTTTTGTCCTTCATTGTTGAAGAGGACCCATGACATCATGGGATGATGTCTTGACTCATGCATGAATTGAAGTAAAGAGTTGCACAAAATCATCAGCCTCACTCTCTCTTTCAGAGTCATTGAAGTCTAGCAGTAAGACAAAAGTCAGGATGAGTGGCAACGGGGATGTAGTGGATGACCTTGGTGTCTTCAATGTCTGACTAAGCTCGAAGGTCTCCGCAGTTCCTGCTTCAGCTGCTTTCATGGCTGTTGGAACACATCCACCCATTCCTCCCGGAAAAGTCTTCACATATTTGGTGTAGACATGCCCTAACTCAATGACAGGCTTGAGACCAATAGGTTACTCTTAATCTGATTTAGTCCACCTGCTGAGATCGTTTACCAGGGTGTGGCCACTGCACATGCTACAGTTTCTTGGAACCATAAGTGAGAGTTAAGTTCCAGGTAAGCACCAGGGGTAGATGAGCAGCCCTGAAAAGGCCTCAGCAAGTTGTTACACCAGGGGTGCTAGTCCTCTTTGAATATCCCATGCACACCTAAGTATTACCTGATTCATCACTCGCTGATTTCCTACCTTGATGGTATCTATGCATTTCTTGGCTCCTTACAACCTGACAGGCTACTGAGCAACTGCCTTGGCCCCTAAGGTTCTGTTCTGGGTCCTCTTTTCTCTATATACTCTATCTCTTGGTGACCTTATCAATTCTCATGGGTTTAATTATTGTCTCTACACAGATGGTTCATATATCTATATATCGAGACTAAGTTTCTTCCATGAGCTTCAGTTTCACATCACTAACTGCCTATTAGACATTTCCAACTGGTTGTCTCAGAGACATCTCAACCTCAGCATATCCAAACAGTCTTTCCACCTAGTTCTCAATCTTTCCATCCAGACACACCTCTTTGTTGAACTTCCATGTTTCTTTTGAAGGTACCACTCTTTTTCCAGAGTCCCAGGTTCATAACCTCATTACTATCTTTAACTCCCCACTCCTTGCTACTTCTACATTGACAACATCTCTTTCACTCAACTCCCACTCTCTGCTCACACAAATACCATTTTAGGTGCAGCCGTTACCACTTCCTGCCCAGATTATTACAGTAGCTTATTCACTGGTCTCCTTGCCCGATGTCTCTTCCAGCTTCAATCCTTTCCCTACATTGCTGCCAAAGTCATTTTCCTTAAGCACAGATCTGAGCTCATGATTCCTCTTCTCAACCAATTCCGATGGCTTCCCATTGCCTCTAGGATAAAATAAATATATAAAAAAATATAAAAAGTAAAAATTAAAAAACCCCTCTGTTTAGCTTTTAAAGCCCTTTATAATGTTATTCCAAACTACCTTTCCAACATTATCATATTTACTCCCCTTCACACACTCTACACTCAAGTAAGATTAACATTCTCTCTGGTCCTCACATAGGATAGTCAATCTCCCATCTCTTTGCTTTTGCCCTGGCTGGAATTCTTAGAAAGCACTCACTACTCATACGTACCTCGAAGAATCCTTCTCTTCCTTCAGGACTTGACTCAGGGTCCACCTTCTACGTGAAGGCTTTTCTTATTCTCTTTCCATATTCCTTGCATTTCCTTATTCTTTTCTACTATATTTATTTTTTTTTGCATTTATTTCCTGTAGACTTGTATATGCACTTGCTGTGTCCTCTGTTAGAATCCTTCAGAGTAGAGCTTGTTTCATTCTTTTTCCTTATATCCTGCTCGGTATTTCAAGCCCTTGGTAACTTGACTTCCTTCTACCTTTCCAGTCTCCTCACATCACACTTACTCACATGCCCTTCACTGACACTGACCTTATTGCTTTTCCCACAAAACATTCCATCTTCTGATTCAGGGCATTTCCATTGGCTCTCCTCTGTACTTGGAATGTTCCTTTTCCTTATTTCTTCATGGGTTCCCTGGCAGCTTCTTTCAAATCCCAATTAAAATTCCACCTTCTACAAGAAACCCTCCATATCCCCCTTAATACCAGTGATACTAATGATATTGATCACCTCTGATTTTTGCTGTCTATATTTTTTTTTATGTAGTGATCTTCACATTGTCTCCCCCTTTAATCTGTGAGCTCCTTAACAGTAGGTGTTTCTGCCTTTCTTTGTATCCAAAGCACAATGTCTAGCACATAATAGGCACTTAATAAACACTTTATTGACTGGCCCAGAATCTAGCACAGTCCTTGACCTACTGTAAGCACTTATTAAATACTGATTAATTAATTCCTAGTACTGAATTCCAACTCCTGTTTATCTGATTTCCCTTGTTAATTGTCTTGATTATCAACATGTAGGCCTTCCTTGGGTATATCTCATTTAATTCCTAGGCTCCCTCTCTTTGTTCCTGGTACTTGTTTTGCTCTTGCAAACCCAGCTTCCTCTTCTGTCTCTATGACTCACTACTGCCCCAAATCCCAACAGAATGGGATCATGCCAGAGACTATTCTGTCTTGAAATGGGAACTAGATCTGGGACCTGTGAAGAATGACACTTGAATTCTGTTCCTGGCTTCTCCTTCTGCCTTGCCATCTGACCTCAGGTGATCAGTGGTTTTCCTAGAGACATGGAGAGTTGCTTCCGCTGAAAGAAGAAGCACCATGAATTTAACATAGAAATGTGGAAGAGCCTTGCCATGAATGTTATTACTAGGATATTTGACTTCAAGAAAGCAAATTTTGTGGCTCCAAGTAATATTGTCAGCATGAAGTGGGAGAAGGAAAGTCCAGAATCCAGTTCCTATAATGAAATCTCAATAGACTCCAGTGCCCTGAACATAGAATTTCAGGGACATAAAGCATCCAGTGTGGCTTCTGAGGAAAAAAAATAATTTGTAATGGGAGGGAAGAGACCTGAAAAAGGAATAAACTGTTATTACTCGTTAAGACTCTTGGGAGGAAGAGGTAGAAGGGCAACTGCTGAGGCGATATTCAGTGATCTTGCATGTCTTACTGGGCTAAGCAAGGTAACAGGAAAACAAGTTGTTGGTGATGGACTGGGGTGGGCAGCCAGAAGCACTTGAGTTTCCCATACCAAGCTTTTCCCAGCTGTAAAGCACATACTGTTCTGCCTCCCAGGGGATGGCTGTCAGGGATGCTGTGAGGCACAACTGATGAACATAATCATAAAACAATTTGCAAACACGGCAGCTCACATGTCTAAAGGTGTATTTGCGTATCCCTTGTGGAGATCTGGTTGCAAAGAAGCCTCATGTCAGAGAGTAGAAAATAATTTTCTTTTTTCTTTTTCTGTTTATGAGAGGAATCAGAGTTCTGGGTCTAATAAATAGGGAGGTGAAGTGGATAAGAGTGCTGGACCTGGAAGCAAGAAGGCATGGGTTCAATTCCTGCCTCATATACTTACAGAATGTGTGATGATGAATGAATGAAAAAAGTATTTAAGTCCTTACTACATAGGAAGGGCTAAGTGCAAAGTCTGCAGCAGAAAATAAGACAGTCCCTGCTATGAAGGAGCTCACATTTGAATAAGGACAGAAAACAAATAGAGAGGGTTCAGGTGCAGGATGGAGACAAAGGTCAATAGTCCTCAAGATACAACAACCAGGTAGATGATAGGGCACAGAAGTCTGGAGAAGCAGTAGGAGAGCAGGTAGCAATGCCTGGAAGTCCTTAGGGCGAAGCCTTTTTTCTCCTTATCCTTCCTTCCGTACCTCCTTCGTGTTTCCCTTTCTCCCTTCCATTCCTTCTTCCCTCCCTCCCTTCCTTCTATCTTTCCTTTCTTCTAGCTTTCTTTCCCGCCTCCCCCTTTCCTTCCTTCCTTCCTTCCTTCCTTCCTTCCTTCCTTCCTTCCTTCCTTCCTTCCTTCCTTCCTTCCTTCTTTCCTTCTTTCTTTCTTTCTTTTTTTCTTTCCTTCCTTCCTTCCTTCCTTCTTTCCTTCTTTCCTTCCTTCTTTCTTTCCTTCTTTCCTTCCTCCTTCCTCCTTTCTTTCTTTCTTTCTTTCTTTCTTTCTTTCTTTCTTTCTTTCTTTCTTTCTTTCTTTCTTTCTTTCTTTCTTTCCTTCTTTCCTTCCTTCTTTCCTTCTTTCCATCTTTCCATCTTTCTGTCTTTCCTTCCTTCCAATAGAGCAAGTAGTAAATTAGGAAAATCCAGTGATCTAACCGGCAAGTAATACAGTTTGGCTGAAATTTACACTCTAGGGAAGAAAAGGCTGATGCACAAATACATCCTCATTAGTATCATTTCAATGAACAAAGTCCTATTCATTTCTGACTGTGAACCATATAACAGTGCCAAACATTAGTCCCAAGAAGTTTTCTTTCCCTTGTCTTCATCTCTTAACCTCTCTGGGCCTCAGTTTCCTCAATTGTAAGTTAGAAATAATAATGAGACCTATCTCATAGAGTTGTTGTAAAGCTCACATGTGATAATATACATAAAGCACTTTGTAAACTTTAAAGCAATATATAAATGGAAGTTATTAATACATAAGATTTAGATCACTTAGTACAACTTTTACAGAGAAGGAAACTAAGGCTCAGGGAAATTAAATGAGTTTCCCAAGGTTACAAAGATAGTAATTACAGAACTGGATTCATATCCAGATATTTTTATTCTAATATATCATACAATTCCCAAATGTTTCAATAACAAACTCTGCTTTTCACCTTTCTTTTTCCTTTGACCCCCAACAGCCTCACTTTTGGTCATTTAGCACTGCTACTAGGAGAGCTATGAATGTACTGAAGTCCAACCAAAGAATGATCCCCCCAGTAATGGCTTGACTTAGCTCCTACAGGGATATACTTAATAGATAATTACTAGTGCTACTTGACTATTTATTCAGGAAATCTTACAAAGTGCTCCGGTTGCATCATCATCATCATGACTATCAACATCAACCCATGTTTCCTGAGTGCCTTCTGTGTGCCAGGCTTCTTTCAGGATAATTAAAAGAGATCTAATTGAAGGGACCTTGACTTCATGAGGGTTATGATGTCATTGCAAAGACATATTTAAAATTATCTGATAATTGGGAAGGATCTGGGACTTGGATTGCTGTGGAGAATACATTCTTCCAATGCAGATCACAACCATTTCCCAATAATCTTCATGTTTTCAATGAAAATACACACTGGGTCAAAGGATTCTCTCCAAAATCTCCTTGAGTGTTTTAAATAGATAATTTTAGGGCATATTATATTATAGTGGAAAACATACTGGCTCTGGAATCAGAGAGCATAAATTCAAATACCACCTCTAATGTGAACTTTGTAACTTTAGATGAACCATTTCCTTTCCCTGAGCGGCACTCTCCTCTTCTGTGAAAAAAAAAAAAAAGACAAAACTGGAATTGGACTAGATGACCTCTGGAGCCTTTCAGGTCTATCATTTTCTATGTGAAATCTCATATAGCAAGATGCCAATATTGTCAAGGATTGTTGATTTTGTTAATGAGAGAACACCTTCCCCACCCCCCGGCAGAATCCAGCAGGTCTATAATTTGGTTTTTAAGTCCCAAGAATTTGCTTGAGGTAGGTAGAAATGAAGTGACTTGATCAAGGTCACACCTACTAAGTGTCCATGACAGCATTTGAACCCTCCTCTTCCTGATTCCAACCCCAGTAGTCTACAAACTACACCCTTTTATCTTCATCTATAAAAAGATGGATAACATAACAGAGGAAGCATAATGTAAGTGCTAAATGAGTGTTTTAGTCACTAAGCACTGGAGAAGACAGAAAGGTGAGACCTTAAGGGAAAGTCAGATGAGTGGGGGCCACAAAGGATGAGTAGGATATGGAGAAAGATGAGGGGGTATATTTAGGAGGGAGCCTTCCAGGCAGGGGGGACAGCAAGAGCAAAGCAAGGAGGCTATTGTTTGGCACACACATTTTCTCTTTAATCCAAGGAGCTCTCTGTGCCTTACAGACATTATTACCTCATTAACTCCTGCTGTACCTCTTGGGGGCTGGGTTTTGTGAGGAGTGCCATTACCCATGGAAGCAAAGGATGTTCAAAACCCAGCACCCTGGGAGGCTTGGGTTCTGGCAGGTCTAGGAAGTGAACCCAAGACTGCTCCTGCTCAGCTCGCTGCTCCAGTTCATCTGGGATCGTTGCCCTGAGAACACACATTATTCCGTTTTTGAAACAAATCTCCAATTCCACAAGGATGATGAAAGAAGAGAGAATTGACCATGAGCAAAACTCCTTTCCTCTCCTCCCACCCCTGACAAGGGCCAGGTTCTTCCAAAGAGAACAGATAAAATTAAAAATCACTTATCCTTGTGCAGTGACAAACTGAAGTAGCTATAAATGTCAAGGCAAAACAATACAAAGAAAATGGATGTAGTTACTGGAACATGTTCATAAATTTACGTGACAATTGTACTGCATGCATTCCAGTAGGCAAACAGCCTGATCTAAGGCAATATTAAGGCACAGCATAATCTAAGTTAATATAACATTTCTCCGCTATCCAATTTAGATTTATGCCCTCCGTAGTTTATGGGTTTTAAACAGCTTTTTCTTTGGCATTAAATATTTAGCAGTTACAGCTAATTTGTCACTTTAATCTTGAATTTTTTCAGCCATGCTGGGTGACAGAAGTTATTCAACACAAAAGAATGATGAGGCTATAGCTACAGGTCATGGGAGGGAAAAGGAGTGAGAATGAATGCCAAACCAGAAAACATTGCGTCAATCTCCCAAATGTGAAATGGAGAGAATGAAGTCTTTTGTCTTTGGGAGATAGCTGGTCACGTTGGATGGTCAAAGTGGTACAATGGATAGTGTCCTAGATCTAGTGATCTCTAGCTATGTGACAATGGACAGTCCTCTCTGAGCCTCTGTAAAATGGAGATAATGATACTTGCATTCCTTACCTCACAGGGCAGCACTGAAGAAAACTTCATGTCAGTCTTAAAGTGCTATACAAATATGGGCTATTATTATGGCAAAGTATCCAGCAGATTCACTTTGTAAACTATAAACTTGTTTAAGGGCAGGAAGGCAGGTGCTGTTACTCCTGAGAAAGAAAAAAAATGAGGCATCACAAACAGAGTCCCTTCAGGTAATGACTAGCAGCCAAAATCAAGACAGACTTAATCTCAGAGTTAGAGTCAATAGTTATTTCCAACCTCTTTGATTCATAGTTACACCTTTATCCTTCTCAGGCTAAGACTGCTGCGTCTAGTCTTCTCCAAGAGGAGAAAGGAATTCTATTTTCTTAGCTCCAGAAGTGAAACATAAACGTTTATTTATTTGGGTACAGAGAACTCTGGCAACTGTGATTTCATGGGTACAGATGAGAAAATTCCCCATACATCAATGCTGGTCTTCACCTGCTCAGCAATTTATAATCTTAATAGCTTGGGGGCACCAAGAGGTTAAGTAAAAGACCTTAATTGGGCAGAACCAGAACTAACCTCCAGAGATAATAATAGGCAACGATGTCAATTCAGATCTCTTTCCTTTAATACATGCCCCCCTCTGTCCCTACCCCCCAAGATTAGGAGCAATATTTGTATATAGAGAGGAAGGGGACAGTACTGAATGTCAAGCCACCAGAGTACTGATGGCCAAGTGCCTGACTCCACTGAGTGAGGACCACCAATGATGTCAAGCCTACACTTTCCCCAGTGGTTATACAGTCCACCAGTGCAGAGAGACCTCTAGGTTAGTATTAAGATCTTTCAGGTTCTCAGAGAATTGGCTACTTCTATCCCATATAGTGCTCATCTCATTGTTCTAGGGGTGTGATGTATATAAATTTGAATCATAAAGATTCATATGTCTCATGAAACTTGCATCAATTGGAAAACTCCAGAACCTTCCCCTGGCTGCTGAGATTCAATAGTATTCCTCCTTGTGGAGGCAGGTGTCACTGAAGTGAACAGTATATAAATGGTGGTCTCAATTTAATATAGTGAAAGATATTAGGGATCAATGTAAAGTCTGATACTTGGGTTCAAAAAATTAACTCTGTAGTTACAGGATAGGATGGGGCAGACAGCTTAGTTAAATAGTAGTTTAGGTGAAAAGTTCTGAGTGAACAAGAAGTTCAAAATGATCAACAGGATTACGTTAATAGAAGCATAACCAGAATACAGGGTGTGGTGGTCGTTTTGTACTTTTCCTGGTCAGATGACCTCTGGAACATTGCATTCAGTGGAGTGTTATGTTTTAGGGATGAACTGGAATGTGTCCAGTAGGGGGAGGCACTGGAGGATGCTTAGCCTAGAAGAGAGGAGACTGGGGCCAGGGAGGAGGGAGAGACACAGTGCCTATCTTCAAGTATTTGAAAAGCTGTTAAGTGGAAGAAGGATTTGATTTTTTGTATGTTTGGCCTCAGAATGAATGAATGTATGAATATATGAAAAATTATTTATTTCAGCTCTCACTATGTACAAAGCACTGTGCTAAGCCCTGGGGATATCAATAGAAATGTGGAGATAGTCCCTACTCACAACAAGCTCACATTCCAGTAAAGAGAAGTAACCAATATGGGTTCAGCTGTATCAGGTGAAAAAGACCCTGTGGTCCTTAGGGTGTAGCAGCAAAGTAGATGGTAATGTGTCTTCCACTGATAAAAACAGTATCTATTTCTGGTGTTGAATCTTATGACAATGCTAAGAACTTTGGTGGCAAGAATTTTCTCTTCTTGGTCTTCAGTTATTGTGACTTCTAAGGAAAGGTGGGGTGTACCACCTGCAGAAGAAATAGCCAAGTCCCATCACTACAAAGGTTGTTTTCCTGAATGATGGCTATGGGGACTGGGCTGGAATCAGCACTGGGAAGTTTGTGGATGCTACTTCTTCAGGAGCTAATGGATCAAAGCTGTAGAGAAGCAAATTTCAGTTTGACATAACAAAAAACTTGCTGGTAATTAGAGCTATCCGAAAGTGAAACATCCCTGTTTCAGGAAGTATTTTAAGATAGTAGAAAGGTTAAACAATTGATGCCAAACTAAATATCCAACCTGATGCAGTTTCCAAATATAACAATGGTGGGAAAATATTTTCAGTGATAGTTCTTAAACCATGGGTTTAACTCATATCTTTGATTTGTTGCTTTCCTTAAGAACAATGAGTAGTCCTATCCTTGAGTGATCAAAACTAGCAGGAACATTAAGGAAATTGATTGCAGTGTTTGGGAGTTTAGAATCCCACCCCATCCTCCCCCTCACTCTGTCTCCCATTTGGCAGGACCTTGGCACCCTGGCTCATTTTTGACAGGAAGATGGAAGCCAGGGTGAGGAACTAGCAAAGAGAAGACAGAAAAGGGATCAGAAAAGAGAACCATTTCAATCAAACCCGAGACTAGGGACCTGCACGTTCAAAATTCTCATCTCAACATCACTACTGATTGGCAGTACTGCCTATAAAATAGAGTGAGCGATTTCCGCTACCTCTGAGAACTGCAGTGGAAATGGAAGAATTTACACAAAGTAGATGTCTCCATAATGCATTATCCACACTGAACGGAGAGAAGGGAGAGTTATAAATTCTAGGCACTCAAGATCCAAATCAACATTAACAGTTGGTGTCATTATTTGCCCAACCTTTCCTCTTCACCCCTAGGCTATAGCAACTTGAACTTTCTGTCTCACCCATGTTTTACCCTATTTCCTTTTGAAGATGCTATATTTTTTCCTATATCAAGTTCCTACATATATTTAAAAGAAACAGGCTGAACTATAATAAGGATTCTTTCCCTTCACTTAACCGCAATGAAAGAAGTTGGGGATGGGAGTGGGGATAGTACTGGGACTTGTACTTGATTCCATTTAACAGTCATGAAGCTTTCAGCAATTCTTCTGGTCACAGCTTCATGGCAAACAGAAATGTAAGCCTGCTCCCCAAGTTCCCAGGATCTTATGGTCTATTAGGTTCTGGGAATTCAGAGTCAGGTTCTGTTTGGGTCTGTGTATCCCTGCAATTTCCAGTTCTGAAACAGAGTATTACTAAAATGCCCTGGAGGAAAAGCTAAAAATCACTAAAGGACAAATAGATTCAATGGAAAACGAAAATAATACAGAAATAATCAATACTAAAGCTGATTCTTTGAAGACACTAATGTAGCTGTGGTTGGTCATATGGTAGTTTGCTGGGCAAATAATCCAGGCTAATTATTCTCTTTTACTTACCCCAGTCCTTACGTCAATTAGACTGCTCTTTACAAGTCATTCCCTTACAAGTCACATCCTTAAGAGTAGTTTTCCTTTCATATGGGACTGTAGGAAAGTGTGGGAAATGAAGAGGCCCCATCACCCCCACCCTCCTAATGCTAACTAGTTATAGCCTCCAGAAAGATTCAGATTTCTATTTAATAGCTAATAATAATAGTTCATGTTTGTATAGCATTTACTATGTGCCAAGCACTTTACAGTTATCTTATTTGATCCTCATCATAACCTTGGGAGGTAGGTGCTATTATTGCCCATTTATAGATGAGGAAACTGAGGCAAATAGGGCTCAGTGACTTGCCCAGGATCTCGCAGCTAGTAATTTTCTGAAGCCAGATTTGAACTCAGGTCTTCCTGATTACAGGCCTAGTATTCTGTACCACTGAGCTGCCCTCATTACCTCAGTTAAATATACACAAATACATTAAATGAGGGCAGTAATCAAGGTAAACAGATATCCAAATATATGGAGGCAAATTTGTCCCATCAGCCATTCTGATAAGCCTGGGAACTGCTGGCTTATCTCTCTCTGAAGGGAACTGCTATTGATGTTGTGATTGTGAATTAAAAGAGCTTGTCTCTACTTCCTCAGTTTAAAGGAAGAAAAGATTTTACAGGAGAGTGATAAGGTACATATGCAGATCAGCATCTTTCTGTGGTACAGATGTTCCTGAATGGACCATGACCTTAAGTTTTGCAGTCTAGTGTTGTGAATGATCCAAACTCATCGGTCTTCCTTACAATATGGTTCTGTGTAAGGTTTCTATAAGTGTATGCCCACTTTTGCCCACAGATGCTGATTACATTGCTGAGACGGTGGCACCCAGGTTTATGTGTGGATTGTCATGTTCCGATTCTTTGTGAATTTGCTCAATGGTGTAAGTATGATGTATTTATTATTATTGCTTTTGCCTTATTGTTTAGCAGATCACTGTGTTTAAAAGCTAATATCCTTGCATGGGTCTAGTTTTATTAAAATGGGAATCAAACTGGTGGGAGCAAGGGTGGTTTTTATTCCTCCACAACTGAACCCTGAGAGAACACCCAATAGTGGTGAGCAAGGGGTGTTTTTTATTCCTCTACAACTGAACCCTGAGAGAAAAAGAATGTAACTGAGTTGTGGTAATGGGAACATAGTCCTAGCAATGTGAGGGAAGTTTGGGGTGAGTGAGCCAGCCTGGACAGAAAGTGTGAGATTCTGTATTAGGTACCTTATAATGCTATACTCTCATTATTAATAATCAATGACCATGTCTTCTATTGTTTTTCTTAACCCACACAGTACCACTTTGTGTGTAGACCAGACAACTTATAACCATGTAAATTTCTTTCTGGCTTGAGCCTTCTGTGATCCTATCATTCCAAAAGGTTGTTGACTGATTACCTGCAAATTAGGTAAAGACATGACCCCAAGCTTCACCTAAGTGACATTCACTTGGCTAACTAGAAGGACTACTCTTAGAATTTGGAAGAGTGCTACTTTTAGTTATATATCTGGGTGTTTCTTCTGTTTAGGTAAATTGCCTATCTCTATGCTTTTCATGAGTTACTATGACCAAAAAAGTCATCATCAGGATGAAAACCTTCTGATAAGTGTTTTCAAACATGACTAGGTTGACCTCAGGACAGCAGACATATGGGCTTTCATCAGCATGGTACTGAAAGCTTTTCTAGCTTCATAGCACTGAAGGAATTTTTACTTTGCTGACAGTCTTCCAGAACCCAAAGTCATCTCCATCACCATCATCTTTCATGAGGTATATAGTTACAATAAGAATAGTAGTAGCAGTCGTTGGCATTGAGGTTTACAAAGCAACTTTGCAGATATCTTATTTTATTGTCACATTTGTCTTGGGAGGTAGGCGCTATCATTATCCCCATCAAACAGACGAGGAAACTCAGTCAGTAGTTAAGTGGCTTGCTCAGAGTCACATAGGTAGTAAGTGTTTGAGGCCAGAATTGAATTTTAGTCTTGACTCCAGGTCTACTACTTTATCCACTGAGCCACCTAGTTACCTATTTGTGTTTTTAAAACTTGCCAAACAGTTGAGGGGTACACCTCAAGCTCTATGTTGTGAAAATTGTGGCCATGTTCCAAATGACCCAGGCTTATAAGGTGACAGTTTTTTTTAAGGTTCCCTTAGCGTTGTCTTATCTTTTGCGTGGAAATAGATCCACTGATTTATGGTTTCTGATTAGTTTTACAGAAATCAATTTTGGTCATATTGAAGACTGACTCCATTAACTGTTACTTACACTTCATACAAAAGGGACAGCTGTTTGACTTGCTATGTTTATTTCCATGTCAGGCTTCAATACTTGCAGTGAATCTGTGATCTCATCCATGTGGGTCATTCTTCAAACTTGATGGATTACAACTTACAGACATTTTCACATCCTGAGTAACCCTTATTCCTATCCTGCCATAAATTTTCCAAGCGAGTCCATTCAGTGTCTAAGGGGCCTTCCTCTAGGTCTTTTAATTTGCATGGACACTAATAGACTCCATGGACTTTCCACTGATTTTTCCCTATTCTTACTCTTTCTATGTGACCATCCAACCTCCTTTTCCTGTTGTAGCATTCTCTAAGAATATCTTTTGCCCTGCCTCTCCTGGGCAGTTCTTTATCTGTGATATGTTGCAAGTGAGAACCCACCATTTACCCCTCTTCATTGCCCTCCATTTCTTTAAGACTTTAGTTCTTTGGAGACAGTGACATAGTGCTTGGCACACAAGAGGTGCTTAATAAATGTTTATTGATGGATTAATTGATTTCATGATCCATATCCTTATAGCATCATTAGAAGAATATTGATGGTTAAAAAGATAGACTTCTGTTTAGGGAGAAGGCTGGAATCACTGAAATATTGTGAAATTTTCCAAAGTCAATGTAGCAGGCTCACCTCTTCCTTTTCAATTCTGAGTCCAGTTTACTGTCCATTTGCACCATTTGCCCAAGATATCTATGTCTATGTATCTATCTAAACAAAGATATAGCTATAAGTAGCTATACAAAGCCATATGATACATATATACATAAGATAAATATATACACATATGCATGTGTATGTGTACATATACATATATTTATACAGGTTTATGTGTATATATGAGTATATGTTCATGGGTTGTCCATTCAACTTCATATCATAGTGTGGACAAAGAGGTTTTTCTTTAATATTTTTTCCCTGTGTATATAATTAGTCTGAATGCTTTTAAGCAGGTCTCAATTATCTGTAAAGAAGAGTATCCGAAGGACTTCATTATCTATAAGGAATCAATCTTTCTTTCATTTGAACTCTATGCTGGATATTATGATAGAGGAAAATACTTTTGGCAAACATTTCTTCCTTTTTATGCCTTGTTTGATATTACTAATTAAAGAGTTATTGGAAAAAGTTACTTCTGTTGTTATATCTTCCAAGGAAGTTCATGTGATTTTGACATATGCATGAGAAATACATTGTTGGAGAAGAGTCGATAAAACAGAATTTTGTTATACCAAATCAAAGCTTTTTTTTTATAGTTGACAAACTATGAAATACTATAATCTTCTATTCTCTATTCTTTTATATCAATTTTGTAGCAGTAAAGATGTGGTTGGCTGTGTAATATCTTTTGTGAAAGCCTGCCTGTTCCTTTTTCATTTCCGTTGAAGGTTGTGTATATTATTCATTTTATTAAATTTTGTAGTGATGGGTTGATCACAATTGATATTTTTTCCATCACTTTTTCTTTTTTGTTAACAATAATGTCTGTTTTTTCTTTCCTTAAGTCTTTATTATCCTCTGCCACTTCACAGAGGTCTTAACAATTGATTATGTGATATCCTAAAAGTTATGTCATTTGCAACATGGACTGTATATAGTTGATGTAGGAATGTATGAGATGTTTAGGGAGGACTAGCATCTCTAGTGAGGGTTTCTAGAGCCCTTTTCAGGGCTGTTCATCTACCTTTCACCCAATTCTCACTTGAGACTCCAAGAAGCTATAAAATATACAGTGGCCACACCCTGGCAAATTGTCCTGGCAGATGGGCTAAACCTTGTTGAGGGTACCCAACAGGCCTTGAACCTGTCAGTGATTTGGGCGAATGTCTACCTCAAGCATGTAAAGACTTGCCCTGGCAGAATGGGCAAATGAGAATAATCTGTTCCCACAGCCATGAAGGTGGCTCAAGCAGGTGCTGTGGAAGGCTTGGAGCTTGTTCAGACATTGAAGACACTAAGCTCATCCAGTGCATCTGGGCCATTTCCAGTTGTTCTGACTTGTCCTGCCACTGGACTTTCATGACTCTGAAAGAGAGGGTGAGGCTGAGAACATCGAGCAACTCGGCCTCACTTAAATACAATTCATGCACAAGTAATGACATCATTCCATGATGTCGCTGGTCCTCTTCAAAAACAAAGGACAAACAACATTTTCATCCTTTTGCTTTCTTTAGTGCCATTTGTTTCTTTGGAAACACATCTAAAACTGCACTGCTGGAGTCCAAAGGATGTAGTTCTACTGTCATCAATAGGGAGAAATATTTGCTATAGAAATTTTAACAGGTGTTTTTCCCTTCCATTTTCCTTCTTCCAATTTCATCTTTTGATTTCCTTGGGATGATTTGACCTAGTTAGGTCTCTTATAAAACTTTCACTAACCTTATTTTTCCCCTCACTACTTCTTAGTGTTCTGTGAGGCAGTACTATCCATAACCTTCCATTATCATTCTTGATTAGGTTTTACAAGTGAGTTTATATATCTTAAACTGATATTTCCCTCAGCTGCTGGGATGGTGTTAGCTGACTGATTCAGTTTTTAAGATTCTTTGGTCTTCTCACTTGGGTGATTGACTTACAGCCATTAAATTTCATTAAAAATGGTGATGGTCTATGCTGATATCTGTTCTTTTGACCCATTTCTATTTTTTTATTTTTGCTTCAACAGATCATTCAAATGTGTCATGTGGAAGTTACCTTAATTGCTCCTAACTTTTCCTAATATGTTTATTCTTCCTTCTAATTTTGTATAGTTTTGATCTTTGCCTTAACAAATAAGTAGACTTACTTTAGAGATAATTGATTTGTAAATGACTCTCACATTAACAGCCTTTTCTTCTTGAAAAGGTGATTGACTTCATTTTTGTGACATTACTTGGTGCTCACCATATTTATCATCTTTCAACTCTAATCTTGAAGAAAACGTTCAGGATACATGGACATGAGGTTTCTATATGCTCTACAGACTTCTGTCCTCTCCCATTTGTTATTCCTGGCATATATTTGCATGTTTTCCAACATACTTTCCATTATCCCTCCCTAAGCCCACATATTGTCACTAAGGATTAAAATACATGCTGATTTAATTTGGAGAATCTTACTGAATTCTGTATAAAATTATTCTACCTTTTCATCCTCTGCAATAGTTGTTTGTTGTAAGTTACAGTTATCTTCATGGTACAAAATGATCTTCCCTTTGCAAATGCTTACTAAGATATACAACACGATGACACAGGATCCCATGACATGATCTTCTCTAATTGCAACACAATGAAACTAATGCTATCAACTCCCTTACTTGTCTTTCCAAGAGGAACCTGTGAGCCATCTGTCCATTTAGTTGAAATTTCCTTTTGTCTTCTAGTTTCACTTAGATAATTTTCATGTTGATATGACCCACTTCTTCCATCAGCCCATTTATTCATTGATTATAGGATGAGGTTCTAACATCTGGTTAACATTTTGATCAGGGGGTTCTTAAGTTGAAGTCCATGAACTTAAATGGGAAAAATACATTTTTATTTTCATTTGCCTCTCATTAGAATTTGATTTTCCCCTCAGTTATGGAATTAAAGAAAACATTTTTCTGAGAAGGGGTTTATAGGATTCAGAATGCCTAAGGGCTCCATGACACAAAAAAGTTTAAAAAATGCTAGACTAGATGATCTCAAAACTATGTATCTTTGCATCCTGTGCTTGTTTCTCAAATACGCTACCACCCTCACTGTAAAAGTGGAATGAGAATTGTAAACAATTTTATATTTTCCTTTGTTTTATACCCAAAGAATTTATCGCTAAGTAACCAGTTCACTACTGATGAACTTCCTTGTACTTGACTTGTCTGGGTCTCAGAAAGCAGATTAATTTTTTTTCTGACCTCCATTTGACAAAGCCTACCAGAGCTTGCTCTCTGCTGACCCATCCTTCAGAATCCAGGGTTGCCTCTACGCTATGATGAGGCACTGGAGTAGGATTCTGTAGAGATCCATATTAGGCACTATGACAATATAATGGCCCCCTAGTCCAACCAACGATATATGAATGCCCTTTCTTTTTCTGAGAATTTTCTAAATCCACTAGATAGTTATTGCTATAATGAATTTCTTGGATTAACTCATCTTAGATTTGAAAGCAGAGCCTGGAGTAACAGTTTTATGTGCTGATCTCACCAAAAGAGGAAAATTCCAGGCATTTCAAAGTCTTTGCTATTAAAAGTGCACATACATTGAGATGAAATAATGATTGTAATCTGATCAGGCACTATTACTAGCCCAGTATTATATAAACACAGAGTATATTACTTAGATGACTTCCCCATTGATTTACTTGGGGCTGTTATGATAGCCATCTACAAGCTCAGCCTAAAGGATTTATCATCTAGTGGTTCTCATGCTGAAACAAGAGTCCACCTCAGATATGATCAGGGGCTGATTTAAGAAATTGAAGTTTAATATGATTTTCCTATGAGAATTTATCATTCTCACTTCCTCTATTGATTGAATACTCTCTGTAGGAGATAAGGAGTATGGTAGTTTAAAAACAGTGGGGTCTCAGAACTCTGTACTATCTTTGTTCATAGGACAAACTTTCCACTGGTCCAGGATGGATGGAAAAAATGTACTTGATCTGAGCTCTGAAGGGTAAATAGAGGCACATTTAGAAGAAGAAGCATTCTAACAGGGACAAGTTTTAACGCTAATCAAATTGGGTCCAGCTACAGAAATGCCTCTTAGTGGGTGATCACTGCCAATGGAAAAAGGAAGCAGGTGGTGGTGGTAGCTGGTCCAGCTGCTGCAGAGCTGGAGGGCAGAACAGGCCTCACATAATGGGGCATAAAAATGTTTGTGTTCATAGAAAATGGAGGGCAACAAATTCAAAGAACTAATCCCTGGATTTCCACCCCTCCTTGTTATCTATTTCTGTATCAGATCTCTGCAGCCTGAGTTCATGTCTTCATTTGTTCTTTCAGACTGCGTTCCTGATTCTGAACTCATTTTCACCCCAGATAGCGCGCTCTGTCTCTGCCAAGGAACGAGTTTATCCATGCCAACTTATTGTGGAATGTTTCAGCCTCAAAACTCTTTTGGAGCTTCTCATCTATAGTGTTACCTCCTCAGCCAGGGAGGCTTCAGCCGGTCATGGAACCTGTGCAGTTTCAGCACGGGACAGGTCTCATACCTGACCCAGATGCAACAATACACTCTCTGCCCCAGGCAGAAAGATGTGATGAAAGCTTATTGTTAGGAGTGACTTCCAACTGGTGAGTACCTCACACACCTCATGAGGGGTAGACTTCACTTTATTCCTCCGTCATCTTCTGGACAACCAACCTGCTGCAGAACTTTCTAAATAGAGATTATTACGCAGAGGACTTAACTTGTTTCAGATTCAGTTAGTGAGTATTCCACATGGCCCATTATATCTAGGCAGCCTCTGCCATGATTTTAGTATTACTTCGCTATCAGGGACATTTTTTCACCAGTCACCCTGCCATGCATGGCACATGCTCTTGTCCTCTCCCCCAAACCCTGCTCCCCCTTTCCAATTCTAGAACTAAAATCAAATTAATCCTACCACTGCTATTGGAAAGGTTGTATCTGTAGATTCCCCTATGGCTCTACTCACCATCCCTGTACGTTTCCAAACCAAAATACGCTTCACTGGCCACCACTTCCCTACGTGTGCTCCCCCTTTCCAATTTTAGAATTAAAATCAAATTAACCCTACCACTGCTATTGGAAAGGTTGTATCTGTAGATTCCCCACCATCCCTGTACGTTTCCAAACCAAAATACCCTTCATTGGCCACCACTTCCCTACGTGTATTGTCTCCCCATATTTGCATAGGGGTTCTTTTAGGTCCTGCTTTTGTATTTGTATCAGGGTCCTTAGCACAATGATTTATTCATTTGTTTCAGTTGTGTCTGACTCTTCATGATTCCACTTGGGATTTTCTTAGCAAAGATACTGAAGTGGTTTGCCATTTTCTTCTCTAGTCCACTTTACAGATGAGGAACTGAGCCAAGAAGGTTAAGTGACTTGCCCAGGGTCACACAGCTAGCAAGTGTCTGAAGCCAGATTTGAACTCAAGAAGGCAAGTTTTTCTGACTCTAGGCCTGTCTCTGTGTCTGCTATGCCACCTAGCTTCCCTTTAGCACAGTATTTGGCATGTAGTTATTGCTTAATAAATGCCTTTTTATTCATTCCATAGGAAATAACATAGATAAATTAGAGGTCATGACCTGTAATCCCTGCTACCTATAGTAATCAGATCACCAGGAAAGCTCTTGAGACAAGGGGAGAATTAGGGAGTGTGTGCAGGTGAAGATCAGCGTCGCATTCACTGCTACTATCACATGTAAAGGAATGATCAACCATGGAATAAAAAGGAGGCAAAGACGCAAGTCTTTTCAGTAATCTTTCAATCCAGGGTCAGTCACTCTGACATTCCAGAGTGGTCTTTGCAGTACAATAACTATACATGAGATAAAGCGTCTTACTCCTCTGGAACTTGCAACTCTCTCTGCTTCTTTTTTCTGGTTTTCTATCTGGTCTATTCCTTAGGTTCTGATTCCAGAACAATGTTCTTGATGTATATGGGTTAAGATGGGGAAAACATCATCCTGTATTCTTCCATGAGATGGGGAAAAGAGTTAGGCCTGGATGGAGCTTGAGTTGAGAGAGCTGTGGTTATCACTGGGATTGGATGTGACTGGTGAAGGTGTGCTTGATCTGGTGGATGTAGATACTTACACATTGATCTGTTTAATCACCTGCCCCCAGCATGGCAGGAGGTGGGCTCCCTTGAAAGGTGGGAAGCTGGAGAGCAAACCTTCAAGGCAGAACAGCGCAGTACGCAGAGTGCTGACCAAAATCAGTGGACCTAGGCTTGATTCCTGCCTTGGACACTTGCTTTATTTGTGATCTTGAATAAGTTACTGACCTCCCTGAGCCTCAGTTTCCTCATTTGTAAAATGAAAGCATTGACTGAGATGGCTCTGAAGTTCCTTACAGATCTAACTCCCTGGTCCAAACACTCACCCTATCAGTAGTACTAGACAGCTTCATCTTTCATGGGACTCCTCTTGCTCGCCTCTTGCTTGTTTTCTATGATGGAAGAAAGGAAATAAATATTTATCAACTGCCTACTATATGCCAGGCACTGTGCTAAATGCTTTATAAATATTATCTCATTTGATCCTTACAACAATCCTGGAAGGGAGAGGCTATTTTATCCTCATTTTACAGCTGAGGAAACTGAGACAAACAGGGATGATAAGTGGCTTGCCCAAGGCCACATAGTGAATGAATGTCTGATACCAGATTTGTACTCTAGGTCTCCATAGCATTTCTATCCATTGATCCACCTAGGTATATCAGTGTTGGGAGATGGAATCGTCTTGGGTTAATTGACAGTGGGGATTATAGGCTCAAGGGCTTGAAGGGACCCTAGGAATCATCTGGTCCAATCTCTGTATTTTACAGACCAGGAAATTATGGCCCAGAAAGACTGTAACTTGCCCAAGGTCACACACAAGTAGCATGCAGCAGAGTCTCAATTCAAATCCTTCCTGCACTCCTTTCACTGCTCCACATCACTCCCCAAGCAGGTACCTGAATCCTGGACCCAAGCACTAGATGAGTGTGAGGGTCTCTGAGGGGTCAGGATGGCTTTATTGCTCTTGTGCTAAGACTTTCAGGCCTCCACTTAAGATAGATTAGAGTCAGCACATTTTTGTAAATTGAATTTCCAAAATGGATTTGAAAGAGGAAAGAGTGATTCCTCTCAGGTTTCAGAGACCAGCCTGGGGCAGGAAGTGGAGAAGACAGTGGGAGACAAAGAAAGATCACCATTAGTAAAGAAGTGCTGGACAGTGGGTGGCAGGGAACTTGATTACAGGAGCAGCTGCGCACACGACACTTCTTCCCAATATTTCCCTGTCATTCAGAGAAAAGACAGTAAGCTTTTTAAGGATGCAGAAGATTGCAAGGGATGGATGGACCACCATGGTCGGCTGGGCTGGTGATTTTGTAATTACGAAGCAGGTTTTTTAGACAGAATGGTTGCCCCAACAGTGTAATTAAGAGAATCGTTAAGAAATGTTGCTGGGCTTTGCATCACCCTGGGGCTGGAGCAACCACATGCTTACCATAGAATAATGTAGTCAGGCTACATCATCGGGGTACTACTAATTAATTGAAACAAATATTTGTGGTAACAATTCCTATGCAAGATATATGTGAAGCATTGGATGCTACATGGATCCATGGAGGTCTGGTCACACCTAAAAATGCCATGAAAACAGATGTGTAAACCTGTGGGACAGAGGCTCCCAGGTATGATGTTTAAAATGAGGTAGTCGCAATGTAGTTGAATTAGGATTGTGCTGTGTAGCATTAGGTCA
This sequence comes from Bettongia penicillata ogilbyi, assembly GCA_023548195.1. Lineage (NCBI taxonomy): Eukaryota > Metazoa > Chordata > Mammalia > Diprotodontia > Potoroidae > Bettongia > Bettongia penicillata. Next base: position 6,062,577 of record JAJHZJ010000570.1, read on the forward strand.
TGTCCTTGTTCTAGTTAGCCTAATAACTTCAGAGGACTGTGGAAAAACTGGAGTATATGCAGGAAACAGAAAAATAGATTAAGAAGTTCAAATACAGGGCATATGAAGGAAAGTGAAGGTGACAGATTATTTGGGAGTCTAGTGAAAAAATCTGGGTGTGGAAAAGATAAATATATTCAAATATGTGATGGGTTCTTTTGTGGGAATGGGGTGGGGTTGGTGCTTAGTTTTTTCTGTCTCCATGGAAAAAAGAAACAAGCCTTAGTTGCAAGCATAGAATTTGGATTAAGCACAAGAAAGAACTTGCTATTTCAGCTTCCCTTTTAGACAATGACAGGTTGCCAAAGCTATAACTAGGGTGAAGCAACCTGCACTGTCCAGAGCACTGCAATTTAGAGGGTCTTAACAATACTTGATACACCTGAGGTTAGTGCCAAATTAGCAAGAATAATTTGTTCAAATTGAAAGTTATCAGAACACAGCAGCACTTAGGTGAATGCCCCCTCAGCCTGCCCTGCCTCAATGTTGCCCTCTCCACTACTCTCATAAAGAGCTTTGTGTACTTGTCCTGAGCATATTTTGGGCTGATTATCTTGTCTCAAGTACAAAAATCACTAGCTATGGTTCTGCAGGTGACTAAACAGCAAAGTTCAGTCAAAGCATTTTTGTGTTACCTATCCCTTACATTTTAAAAGCCATCCAAAAGCAATGTGTCATAAAGTCAATCTGTTCAGTGTTGCATGGACCAACTGTTGCCATGGAAAATAATCACGATGGTCGTGGCAGTAGAGCTCCCTCTTAAATCAAGGTTTCAGAAGAAATGGGAAAGAGAAGCCAACCACACATAGTAGGGCATGAAAAACACATGATACAGACCAAATATTGGAAAATCAAGACAACTAGTGCAACCCCCAGTTACCTACCCAGTACTGAACTGCTGAAGCCTAAAACCTAGACCTTACCACTCATTGCTCTGTTTCTTATCAGATCTTATTGTTTTGTTTTCCACTTAATAATATTTTATTTTTCCCAATTACATGTAAAGATAGTTTTCAATATTCACTTTCATACTATTTGGAGTTCTAATTTTTTTCTCCCTCCTTTCCTCCCCAAGAAGGCAAGCAATCTGATACAGACTATACATGTACAATCATATTAAAAATATTTCCACTTTAATCATGTTGTGAAAAAATAATCAGAACAAAAGGGAAAAACCACAAGAAAGAAAAAGGAGAAGATAGTATTCTATGATCTGCATTCAGATCCATAGTTCTTTTTCTGGATGTGGATAACATTTTCCATCATGAGTCTTTTGGACTTGGTTTATCATTCCATTGCTGAGAAGATCTAAGTCTGTCAAAGTTGGTCATCGGACAATGTTGCTGTTACCATGTACAATGTCCTGATTCTGCTCATTTCACTCACGTAATTCACATAATTCTCTCCAGGTTTTTCTAAAGTCTGCCTGCTCATCATTTCTTATAGTATAATAGTATTCCATTACATTCATGCGCCACAGCTTGTGCAGTCATTCCCCAACTGATGGGCATCCCCTTGATTTCCAATTCTTTGCCACCACAAAAAGAGCATATGGCTGATATGACTTTGTTTCTGCTTCAAACACTGCCTCCTACCTATAAAATCCTCCATTTGTACTTGAAATCCTTCACAAACTGGTTCCTTCCTACCTTTCCAGGCTACTGACACTTTACTCTCTTCCATGAACTCTGCAGTCTAGATACTACAACATGACATTCACTATCCGTGGCCCCCCATGCTTGGAAGGTTCTCCCCCCTCACCTAATTTCTCTGGCTTCCTTCAAGCCCCAGCTAAAATTCTGTGTTGTGTAGCAGCCTTTTCTGCTTCTCCACCTCTGGGCAAATCACATCTTCTTTATTGTGCCTCAGTTTCCTTCGGTAAAACAAAGGGAACAGGTGATCTCTAAGATCCCTTCTAACTCTAAATATTATCATTTGCACTTGTCTCCTATCTTCTTGAACTTAGCAGAGAATGAGTGGTCTGTAGAGGAAATTTCAAATTATTGCCATGGTTGTTGCTCAGAAATAGTTTTTGATGAACTCCAATTTCAGCCTTGCTCCTGACTGGGGCCTGGAAAACCAGTATGTTCCAGAGAGAGTAGACTTGTTGATTCAAAGACAGACAGTTGTGTTGTGCCCCAAGCAGCTTCCCACCTTCCTACCCTTGGTCCTTGTTCTGCCAAACAAAGAGGTAGAATCTTTTTTTTTGCCGGAAATGTTTAAAGAAAGAGTAGATACCCAGTTTCTTGCAATGCATTTGGAGCAATATTATATAGTGGAAAAGTAGCAGATGTAGTCAAAAAACTAAGCCCAACCAAGCCCAGGTACTTACTGCCTATGTGACTATTTCAAGCTTGATTTTCTGTAGCGTAAGCTGAGTCAAATCATTCAACCTCATGGTCCTCCAAGCAACTCTCTAAGACAAGAAGATGTGGGGAAGGAGCTAACCTGCCTTAGTAAAGGGAGTTTCTTCATCTTCAAGTTCCCATTACTAGTGAAATCACAGGTCCAGTCCTTATCCTTGGTCCTAAAAAAATTCATTGTGTGAGATACACATGTTACAATGGTGCTCTTGTCCTCAGGAAGTTCTTATTCTCAATTATTTAAGCAAAAAGCATTTATTAAGAACCTACCAGTCATGGTACTAGGCTGTGGGAATGGAGATAGAAAGAAATGAAACAAGCTCTACTCTCAAGAAGCTTATATTTTATATGTAAGTATATATAATAAATATAATACACATATATACGCACATATCATGTTATATTTGTTATATGTCACATAATATACATGATTCTTATATTTCTATTTATTATATGATATGATTCTATTTGTTATATATAATATACATGCTATAACATAATGCACATGATATATATGCATGTATAATGCCACATATGTTATCTTATGTTTATTTCATACCCTTAAATATAATTATATACAGAATATTTAGGCAGATGGGTGGCACAGTGAATAGAGTTCCAGGCCTGGACACAGGAAGACCTGAATTCAAATCTGGCCTCAGACACTTACTAGCTGTGTGACCCTAGGCAGGCCATTTAACCTTGTTTGTCTCAGTTTTTTTCATCTGTAAAATGAGCTGAAGAAGGAAATGGCAAATTACTTCAATATATTTGCCAAATAAACCCCAAAAGACGTCATGAAGAGTCAGATACAACTGAAAAATGACTAACCAACAAGAGAAATGCGTTATTTTTTAAGTTCTTTATTCAGCAAGTGCTTCAAGAAAGTAGGACTGCAGGGTAGCCTACCAGAGACTCTATGGAGAAGACAACACAACCACCACCAAAGCTAAAAGCAAAGCCCTTAAAATCAGAACTCTTGCAAACACGAAGGGAGCCTGTTGATAGACAATGATAGCTCGCAAAGGTCAAGGAGCTGCACACACCTCTGACTGAGAAATGTTTCTAGGGTGAAAAAGCAGACGTGAAAAATCTTCTAGCAAGTACAAAGAGATGGTTTGTTCACAGGCAGAGAGTGCTGACTTCTAAGAATGAAACAAAGTGGTGGAGAACAGTCCTTAGATCAGGAAAACATACTGTTTCTTCCTCTGCACTGTCATAGTTCAACATCTCAGTAGGAGGGGCCTGGCCACTTTCAGAGTAGAATGTAAACCAGGGCTCCATTATTCAGGAACATAACCCTTCACAATAAGACATGGCCCTAGATGTTGTCCAGCCAAAGAATGGCCTCATCAATCAGATGTAAATCTGAAGACCTCAAGTAACCCTGATCACCAACATGCAAGGCTCAGCTTGGCCTCTTTCCCAAAGTGGAAAAGGAAGATGCTGGGTTTGGGATTTCTGAGAGTGCCTGTTGGTGCAGCTGTGTGAATGCAGCCTAGCATTGAGCAGTGGCTTCAAAGATATAGAGAGAGCCAATTATCCGAGCCAGCCAGCTCTCCCTAGATCACTGACAGAAGTAGGATCAGTTAGGAAGCTGGGCTTTCTGTTGTGATGAGTTGCTCCCACCGAGAACCTGCTGCTTTGCAGGCAGGACACGTAGCATCACATTCTACATCTCCCAGCTTGCCACATCCTGTTATGTTGCATCCTATCAACCTAAGCCACGATAGAGGCGAACACAACCTATGGTGACAGAAAGCACTTTGTAATGCGTTGTAGCATTTAAATGTACATCAGCCAAGGTGCACACATTGGCTTTTACACTGGATGCTCATTATCCAGGAGAATGTGATCTAATGTGCAGGAACTGCTGACTGAGGGGCTAAAATGTAGTCGAGTGACAGCTGCTGTGTTCAACTCCATCTGAGCACTAGAGTTCATCCACCACCTTGAAGTACCATGCATCTGTCCTTGGTTCTCAGCTTCTGAAAAGTCCACAGCTATTGGACTGAAAGATAAGACAGGAATAGAAAATGGCATCATCCTTTGTCAATGAAGATTGTATTCTAGTTCCAGTGTTAAATGGGTGGGCCCTTGGATTTATTCTTCAAGTAGCAAGGACCAATGACCAACAGTATGCCTTTGTAAAATGGCTCCAATCCTGGACAGCTGAGCAAAGATAATTGTCTAACTGCCACCTTGGGGATTCAACCTGTGATCTTGGCATCATCATAGCTGTATTACACATGGGAGACACTGGCACAAGACTGTTCAGCATGGTGTGCCCACTTAAGAAAAGGTGCCATGCTCTTTGAGCAAAGCAGAATTGAGACAACACGAAGTTAATGCAGGATTTGCAAATTTGGGATATCCATCGCAAATATTCACATGGATTTTCTCTGCCCAACCTATGGTAGAGCATTCCGAGCTCATATTAGTCTGATCAGTCACAGTCGGACACACTGAAATTTCACTTTGCAATGGTGATGTCATTTTGGTTCTCTTCGATGATGAAGAAAAACAACCATGACAACCTGCTGAGCTTAAGGAGAAGGAGCAGCAGAGGATTTGATGGATAGATAATGTCATAGAAGCAACAAACATAAGCTTGGACAGACTTTAGGAGACAAGAGAGGATAGAGGGGCCTGACGTGCTATGGTTCATGGAGTCACAGAGTCAGACACAACTGAGCAACAAAAAACCTGCTGAACTAAGTAGGTGAGACATTACAAAGGAATCAACACCCATTAAAGCAATGAATGAGTGTTATGAGAAGCTAGGAGCTCCCATACTGAACATGACTTCCCACGCCTCAACATTAAGATGCTGCCTAGGTCAACTGAATCCCTTCTCAAACTACAAAGACAAGTGCTATTTGCCCCCAGAGTTCAGCAATGGTATAAAAATAAATTGTTTGCTGTTAGAAAAAACAATGAAAGCTGGAATGGAATGGATCCCTTCACTAGGGGTTTTCAGGCAGAGACTGAAGAACAATTTATCAGGGTTGTTGGAGAAGGGATTCCTGTTAAAAGACAGACTAGACAGGATGACCTCAAAGGTCCCTTCCCAGGCTAAGATTCTGACATTCTGAGAAAACTTGAACTCCCCAAATTCCAATTCAAGAAAGACAGCAGGAGGGAGACTTGAAGCCTAACTGTTGAGAGTCCCTGATATGGTTGAAACATTTAACAACCCCAAAAAATGATACAGCACTTCAAGGTCTGCAAAGTGTTTTACATGTTATCTCATCGAATCCTCAAAACAAATGGAAAATCTAAACCAGACTGGGGAACCCCCCAAGCTCCTTATAAAAGTTGGGAATATGTTTGTTTCAGGAATTCTACAAGGACTAAGCCTTTTTATACCTTTAAATTATGGAGAATTTCCTTTCTATCCCTCATGCAAAACCGTGCTTGGAGAGCTAAGAATTAGGGTTTTTTCTCCACCCATGACTTTTATGGGATTCTGGATATATCAATCATAATGATAATGTAGGTAGCATTTCTCTGATACTTTACAAATATTATCTTACTTTATCTTTTTAATAACTCTGGTAGGCAGATGCCATCTTTTTTTATCCCTCACTTTTATCCCAACCCCCCATCCCAGATGAGAAAACCAAAGCTGAGAAAGATTGAATGATTTGTCCAGGGTAACATAGCTAGGAAAGTACTTGAGTCCAAATTTGAACTCAGGTCTCCAAGACTCTAAGCCCAGTGCTCTATCCACTACTACCTAGCTGCTTCCAATAAACATTTTTAAAATTTCCTTCTGTATGCCATGTACAGGGGTAGGCATTGGACACTCAAAGATATTCTTTTTTTTTCTTTTTTTTCTTTTTTTTATTTATTTAACTTTTTACATTCATTTTCACAAAATTTTGGTTTCCAAATTTTCTCCCCTTTTATCCCCTCCCCCCACCCCAATACCCCAAGCAATCTAATTTTCCCTATCTCCAATCTGACCTCTCTTTTGTCATCCCTCCCTTCTCTTGTCTCCATCTTCTCTTTTCTCCTGTAGGGCCAGATGACTTTCTATTCCTCATTAACTGTATGTCTTCTTTCCTAGTAGCAACAGCAATACTAAACAGTTGTTCCTAAAACTTTAAGTTCCAAATTCTCCCCATCCCTCCCTCCCCACCCATTCCCTTTGGGAAGGCAGGCAATTCAATATAGGCCATACCTGTGTAATTTTGCAAATGACTTCCCTGATAGTCGTGTTGTGTAAGACTAACTGAATTACCCTCCATCCTAACCTGCCCCTCATTGTTTCTCTTCTGTCTTTTGATCCTGTCCCTCCCCAAGTGTTGACTTTAAATTGCTCCCTCCTCCCTTTGCCCTCCCTTCCATCATCCCCACCCTTGCTTATCTCCTTCTCCCCACTTTCCTATACTGTAAGATAGGTTTTCATACCAAAATGAGTGTGCATTTTATTCCTTCCTTTAGTCAAATGTGATGAGGGAAAACTTCTTGTTTTTTTTTTTTTCTCAGCTCTCCTCTTTTTCCCTCCACTAAAAAGTCTCCTACTTGCCACTTAAATGACATATAATTACCCCATTCCATTTCACCCTCTTTCCTCCCACTACATTTCTCTCTCACCATTTACCTTAATTTCTTTTAAGATATGGTCCCATCCTATTCAATTCACTCTGTGCTCTCTGTCTCTGTGTGTGTGTGTGCATGTGTGTATGTGTGTGTGCGTGCATGTGTGTACATGTGCGTATGTCTGTGTATGTGTGTGTGTGGTCCCACCAACTACCCAGATACTGAAAAGTTTTAAGAGTTACAAATATTGTCTTTCCATGTAGAAATGTAAACAGTTCACTTCTGGTAAGTCCCTTATGACTTCTCTTTGCTGTTTACTTTTTCATGCTTCTTCTCATTCTTGTGTTTGGAAGTCAAATTTTCTTTTCAGCTCTGGTCTTTTCATCAAGAATGCTTGAAAGTCCTCTGTTTCATTGAAAGACCATATTTTCCCCTGAAGTATTATACTCAGTTTAGCTGGGTAGGTGATTCTTGGTTTGAGTCCTAGTTCCTTCGACTTCTGGAATATCCTATTCCACGCCCTTCAATCCCTTAATGTAGAAGCTGCTAGATCTTGAGTTATCCTGATTGTATTTCCACAATAGTGGAATTGTTTCTTTCTAGCTGCTTGCAAGATTTTCTCCTTGACCTGGGAGTTCTGGAATTTGGCCACAATGTTCCTAGGAGTTTCTCTTTTTGGATCTCTTTCAGGTGGTGATCGATGGATTCTGTCAATACTTATTTTGCCCTCTGGTTCTAGAATGTCAGGGAAGTTTTCCTTGATAATTTCATGGAAGATGATGTCTAGGCTCTTTTTTTGATCATGACTTTCAGGTAGTCCCATAATTTTTAAATTGTCTCTCCTGGATCTATTTTCCAGGTCAGTTGTTTTTCCCATGAGATATTTCACATTCTCTTCCATTTTTTCATTCTTTTGGTTTTGTTTGGTGATTTCTTGGTTTCTCGTAAAGTCATTAGACTCCATCTGTTCCATTCTAATTTTGAGAGAACTATTAAATTCAGTGAGCTTTTGAACCTCTTTTTCCATTTGGCTCATTCTGCTTTTGAAAGCATTTTTCTCCTCATTGGCTTTTTGAACCTCTTTTACCAATTGAGTGAGCCTAGTCTTCAAGGTGTTATTTTCTTCAGCATTTTTTTGTGTCTCCTTAACCAAGGTATTGACCCATTTTTCATACTTTTCTTGCATCTCTGTCATTTCTCTTCCCAGCTTTTCCTCCACCTGTCTAACTTGCTTTTCAAAATCCTTTTTTAGCTCTTCCAAGGCCTGAGCCCACCTGACATCCCCCTGGGGTGTCTGGGGTACTGAGACCCCGCCCTCCACATCTTTCCCTGATGGCGAGAATACGTCCTCGTCATCAGATCTGAATGTTGGGATCATTTGCATTTGTTGGAAAAAACTCTCTATAGTCTTATTTTTCTTCCCTTTTCTAGGCATTTTCCCAGCCAGTTACTTGACTTCTGAGATTCCTGTCCACCCCCGCCTAGATCCGCCCAGCTAGTGCTTGGGGTCTGAGGTTCAAATGGGCTTTCTGCAGCAAGCTTTAGTTCTGGTGCTGGGGTGGGGGCAGGGCCGCCTCCCAGGCTCAGTTCCCTCAGGAGCTTTATGCAGAGGCCTTGAGTAATAGAGCAGAGTGGGGCAGGGCCGTCTCCCAGGCTCAGCTCCCTCAGGTTGTTTATGCAGAGACCTTCTGTAATGAAGATCCCGCCTGCTGCTGAGGGAGTCCCGGCGGCCGCCACTGATGCTGCCTCCGCTGCCGCCCACACCTCTGCCTCCGCCGCTTCCTGCCCCCATCTCTGCTGCCACCGCTTCCTCCCGAGGGGGCCCGAGTCACGGAGACACTCTGCTCCCCTCCTTCAGCCAGCCGTCTCTCTCACTGACCTGTAGCTTCTGTGGGTGGAGGAACTTTCCCGGCTGCTGGAGCTTCCGTCCCTGAAGCCTGCTCGGGTCAGCTTCTCTGGGGCCGCGGCCAGGGCAGTGCTGGGGGTGGGGTCCACTTTCTGGGGCACGACGGACCCTGGGGACGGGTCTCCAGGGCTCTCTGGCACGGAAATCTCTTCCACTCTGGTTCTGTACACCTTTCAGTGATCCAGAATTTATGCGGATCTCTTTTTACATTAATTCTATGGGCTGTGAGTTGGAGCTCGTAAATGTGCGTCCTTCTACTCCGCCATCTTGGCTCTGCCCCTCACTCAAAGATATTCTGACAGTAAAACAGTTTCTGGGCAGCCGGATGGTACAGTGGATAGAGCTCCTGGTCTGGAGTCAGGAAGACTCCCCTTCCAAGTTCAAATCTGACCTCAGGCACTTAATAGCTGTGTGACCCTGGGCAAGTCACTTAACTCTGATTGCCTTAGTTTCCTCCTCTGTAAAATGAGCTAGAGAAGGGAATGACAAACCACTTCAGTATCTTTGCCAAGAAAACCCCAAATGAAGTCACAAAGAGTCAGACATGACTGAAATAACTCAACAGCTAAAACAAAAAGTTTCTGTGCTCAGTAAGCACTGAAGTCTAAAAGACTTGCCACATACTTCTATACTATAAGTACAGAGTAATTTGGGGAGAAGGCACTAGAAGCTGGGGCTATTAGGAAAGGCTTTATGTAGAAGGTGGTACTTGAGCTAAACCTTGAAGGAAACTAGGGATTTTAAGATACAGAGGTGAGAAAGGCATGCATTCCAGGCATGGATGTTAAGCATCACAAAGACATAGAGACAGGAAAAGTGTCACATATTAAGTCATGTATGTAGGTAGAGGAAGTACATAGGAAGATATCACTTTCAAAATAGAATTAAGATTCCCTCCACGCTTTCCCCCTTTCTGATTCTTTTTTTACAATATGACTGATATGGAAATGTATTTAACATGATTGTACATGTATAGCCTATGTCAGATTGTATGTCACCTTGGTGAGAGGGGAGGGGAATGAATGGGAAAAATTTAGAACTCAAAATCTTATAAAAGTAAATGTTGAAAACTAAAAATTAAGTATATTTTTAAAAAGATTCCCGCCCCCCCCCTTGCATGAGAAGCCTTAGTTGTACAGCCAATAACTTGGTGAAACATAGGTCACCGAGCCTATGTCATTCTGTCATATAACCCATGAGTGGCAGCTTGACATAGGAGGTAGACTGAAAGATTTGGAGGCAAAAGACCTAGATTCAAAATCTGCCTCAGATACTTACCAGCTCTGTAAGTGTGGGCAAATCACTTAATGAGAGGATTGGACTAGCTGACTTCCAGGGTCTCTGCTCACTGTAGGACTCTAATCCTAATCATATAACCTCTCAGTTCCATGGTTTGCCTATCTGTAAAACTGGGATAACACTTATACTGTCCAACTCAGAGATTTATTATGAAGAAAGTACTTTGAAAACCTTAAAGTTCTAAATAAATATTATCTTTTTAGTTTCTAGACCCTTTGTCCATTTTCTGTCAACTAAATTCTTATCTTCTCTATATTCTCTTCTGGTTAATATTCTTTCCATTCGCCATCTTTTTCCATGTTGTGTTGCCCTACCCTTTACCCAAACTCCACATGCTGATTCCCCTTCCTTCATGTTTCATTTTCATTCATTCTTTCATTCACTTATTAAGTACCTATATTCAATACATTGCTAAGAGCTGAAGGTGATACAAGCTTTTTTGTCCTTCAAAGATTGTCTCCAAATCCACTTTCTCAATTAAACAGAATGAAGTCCAAGATCAAATGCAAAATCCTATGCTATTTAAAACCATTTGCAACTTGACCTTTTTTCTACTACAATGGCCATCTTATTCTACTCCCCATATATATAAAGCACTACATCTCCAGTCTCCATGCCTTTGCTTTGACTGGTCCCTCATCTTGCTTCCTAGCTTCCTTGGCTTTCTTTGTGATTCAGCTCAAATCTCACTTCCTTCAGAAGACTTCTCCAGAAGACCTTTCTCAGGGCCTTCCCCCACTAATCCCCTCATCTACCCAGACCCTTCCCTCTGATATTATCTTCCATTTACTCTGTGTGGTATAGTTATTTGAATGTGAGCTTCTTGAGGGCATAGACTTTTTTTGGCACCCTTAGTCCTTTGCACAATGCCTGGAACATAGTAAGTACTTAATAAATGGTTATTGACCAATTGTAGTGTATACTCTTTACACAACTATTGTCTTCAAGAAGCCATAGAGGCTGTGTCCAAGTCCAAAATAATCAGTCAAAGCTGGGCAGTGTGGTTGTAGCTCTTGGTAGAAAAGGGAGCATTAGGGAAAGGGGTGGTGGTGCTGATAATAATTTAAACATCAAATTGGCTCAAATTTGAGCTAAGAAAAAAATTAATAGTTAGTCCATAGAGGGGAGTTGGGATTCCTACCTACATTACTGTGATGACTTTGAAATGCACTTGGGTTGGATCCCTCTGGGAAGAGGAAGGCAGGTTTCTGCGCAAGGTAGATGGGTGGCTTTGGTGACCTGCCACCTACATTCACTATCTCTCATGTACCAATTTGTAGAGAGTTATGGAGGTGACAAGATAGGAGGAAGAATTTATTGGCTGCTTTCCAGTGTCTGTGAATGCTGAGAATAGATATTTAGCAAGGGGTGAGATAAGGAATCTTGTGTTTAGAGGGTATTATCAGTATTATCAGTCGGAGACATAAACACTTGTCTACATGCTTTAGGTCAGCAAAAATTAAAGGCAGAATATTACTCCCTGTTTTGTCTAAACTCGGTAAGCTAGAAGGAAAAGAAGTTGGTTAGCACAAATAATATTTTGGCTTTGGTACATATGTGTAAAATACCACAGAAGCTATTCCAAGTCTTTGTGCAGTTTTAAACTATTGTGACATTTTATAAAGTTGGAAAGACATAGTTTCTGGGTAATTTAATAATTTTATTAATAATGTCAGCATATTTATTAATAAAAGGATCATCATTTGGCCATCTGTCTTAGACCAAAGACCCTTCATGGCAATGGGCTCACAATTTGTATGCTCTTGGAAGAGAAGGTGTTCCTGAGAGTGGTAATCAACTCTGACTGGTTAACAATTAATGAGAGAATGAATATTACAATGAAGCGCTGGTTCTATATTTCAATGAAGGTCTTGAGATATGTGACTTGGATCACCCAAGTCTTGGTCAAAGGGACTTATCAATTTCCATATCATCTGTCTGACAAAAGAGAGGGTCCACATTTTCCCAGACTTGTCTGAGCAAACACAACGAGCAAGAATTCACCCATTAACCTAAACCTAGAATTTCTTTTACTGTCTTTGTAAGATCTCATCCTGGGTAAGTCTTTGAGAGAGACTTCCCACATTGGTTGTTTTCTGTATTAGGAAGTATAAAAGGGGGGAAACCTTGGTTCTGATTGAATAAGTAGTTATTACAAGAGAGAAATAATAATTTCTCACACCATTAAAGCTTAATACTGCACTCAGACTTTTGGGACACCTTACAAAACAATCCTACTTTCTCTACAAAGGGAAGGAGACTAGGGAGCTGTAAACCTCCCTGGGTGGCAAAGCATTGATTGGCTGCCACTCTTTTCCTGGAATATCCTTCTTTTCCCTCTTTGCCTCTTAAATGTCTACATATCTCAACTCAATGCTTTTACTTGAAGCCTTTCCTGATCCTTTCCCCTTTCAGGTAATGGCCTCTTCCCCCAGAGTCTTGCCATAATGTTATGTTTTATAACTCCCTAATGTGTTCATCTTGTAATTTTCTTTAAAATAGATTTTGTGTGTATGTGTGTGTGTGTGTATGTGTGTTGGCATCTTATTCTCCTTCTAGGCCAAAAACCCCAAGAGGGCAATGACTGTATCTTTCTCTGCCCCTTGTGCCCTACCCCCACCATATAGCATTTTGTTTTGCACACAATAGATATAAGAGAATGACCAGAATTTTTCAAAACCTGGAAGGACCAAACTTACTACGTCAGGTGACCCAGGGTTTTGGAAATATTAGAAATAGTAGGATGAAAAATTTTATTTCAAAATAGAATTAAAATATCTACTTGTAGTTATTTGTATTTAAATATATATCTTATCAGATAGAAGAAATTATAGTAAATTAGAGTAAAATTATGAGAAATTATTTTTAAATTCTTGTGTCAGTTGACATATTTGATTTTTTGAGTTTACAAATATTTCATGAATTATATTCTAAAGGTAACTCATAAAACCGTGGTCCTAATATGGAAGACAGTTGTGGGCTCTAGGGAAATGATTCTTTTATCTTCCTCATGAAAGGAAGTGCAAAAAAATGCTATTTCTACCATTTGGAAATACAAAATGTCCAAGTTTGCAGGGGAGAATTGGGTTTAGTATCTTTTTTATAAGATCATGAGTTTTGAACTAGAAAACATCTTAGGGACCAGGTCATCCAACCCCCATTTTACAAATGTGAAAACTGAGGTCAAAAAATTACTTGCTCAAAGTCATATATGCAGTATATCAGATAGCAGGGTCCTCTGAATCGAAAAACAGAAAATTTTCTATACAGAATTATGTCATCTCAAGTTACTTCATTTGTCACAATTTAAAAATTGAAATTTAGTTATTCGGTTCAAAGTATGTTTTTTTACTTCATTCACTCAAACTTCAATGTCATGATTCTTATTCATCTGAACTGGAGTTGTGCTAATTTTAGCCCTGGCTAGGACTTGAGAACAGAACCAGAATAAACTTTGAAAAATAGTAGTGCGGCCTGAGGGGTGGGATTTTCCTTTTAACAGAACTCCAACACTCAGTTTCTACCTCTGTGTCCAATAAGAAAATGATAGAAAAGATCTGATAAAGTCATACATTCATTTTTTTAAAATTTTATTCATTTATTTCTGAGGGAGCTAGGTGATGCAGTGATTAGAGCATTGGGTCTAAAGTCAGGCAGACCTGAGTTCAAATTAGGCCTCAGACACTTAGCAGTATTTGTGTCACCTTGAGTAAGACATGTAATTGCTGTGTGCCTCAGTTTCCTTAACTGTAAAATGAGGATAATATGACCTACTTCCCATAGTTATTGTGAGGATCAACCAAGACTTTTTTTGCTTGTTTTAGTTTTATATCATATTTTATTTTCCCCCAATTACATGTGAAAACAATGTTTTAAAGTTTTGAGTTCCAAAATTCTATCCCTTTTTTCTTTCTCTTCTCTCCCTTCCCTGAGATAATAAGCAATCAGATATAGGTTATACATGTACAATCATGTAAAATATTTCCATATTAGTCACTTTTGTACAAGAAGACTTGAATTTAAAAAAAAAACAAAAGAAAGTGAAAAATAAGAGTGCTTCATTCTGTATTCAGACAATATCGGTTCTTTCTCTGGAGGTGCATAGTATGCTTCAGCATTAGTCCTTTGGGATTGTCTTGGATCATTGCATTACTGAGAATGGCTAAGTCATTCATGGTTCTTCATTGCAAAATATTGCTGCAAACAAGACATTTGTAAAGTGGTTATTACTATGTGCCTCGTACATAGTAAGTGCTATATATATGTGCATGCTAATTACTATGTTATTATTGATATAATTGTTATGATTTATTCATTTATTATATGTGATTCATTGAGCACTTACTATCCATAATGCATTATATCAGCTTTTATGGGGCATAAACAATTTCATGAAGATAAAATCTCGAAACTCAGGGTGCTTACAAGATATTAAAGAATATGTCAAATGTACTAAAAATATAATATAAGGTAAAGACTCAAAAAATTTGAGGGAAGGATCCTAACCCCTCAAAATAAAGGCTAGGCACCATGATTAAATTTAGTCATCACACGCATGGGTCAAGAGAATTAAAGGAAGCTTTCAGCAGAGGGAGAGGGAGAAGCAATGTTCCCTACCTTCGGCACAGCAGTGATATTGTTACACACACATTGGCCATATTCTGAAAAAAATGTGCTTCATTCTGTACCTCTAGTCACTTCTCTGGCAAGAAGTCAGAAACATGGACCACAGCTTCTAGTCTAAAGACCTAGAAAAGAAAGTTTTTCTCATCACAAAATTCTTTTTAGCTCAAATGCTAATTGGCTAGAGCAGAAAAGATACATTTATCATTCCCCTGGATGCTGAGCCCAAGGGACCCCTGAACTTTCCAATCTCTTCTTCATCTCAGCCCTCCTATATGTGCTACGTTCCACCATGTGAACTCTGGAGAGCAGGGACTGTCTCAAGTTTCTACCTAATGCTTAGCATACTGCTTTACATGTAATAAGTGCTTGGTAAATGCCTTTTCAATTATTCATTCATTCATCTATTGCAAGGGTATTCGATCATTCTGTGGAGAGACAGAAGAGTGGCTAGATGAAGAAAATCTCCATTCTGCCTATTTGAACCTAGTAGACAGAAACAGGTTACGAAAAAATACCTTCTTACTTTATTCTTGGATGTAGACAAGCCAGGACGTAACTCCAGAAAAATAAGGTAATCCTCTCCCCTCATCCTTGTGAAGGCTCTATGGAGCCTTTAGAGAAATTCTGATGAAAGTGCATCATGTGTACTCCTACCTACCGCACCTGGCCAAACTGGATGTGACAGGTATAGGTGTTGGTGGGAAAAAAAACGTATGATCAGTGGCTCAGAGATGTCTGTTGACCTGGTACCACAGGGATAGCCAGGTGTCTCTGTGAACATCATGGCTCATTTATGCCCATCATGGCTCATCATTTATACCCATTGATGGGTATAAATAACATTCATGTCACCATGCTTACAGATAGATGCCAGACAGAAACCGACCAGAGAGACCCTAGTGACTGTAGCAAGCTACCCAAATACTGTTAAATCCAGGGTATTATGGGCTCTTATCTTCCTACAATTAAACAGATAATTAAGACATAACAGCATATTTTCCCAATGTAAATTGATAGATGCTGGTTGGTAATGTTAGCATTAAGAATAAATTGGGCCATAATCAACAAAGGATGTTATTGCTATTATAAAAATAAAGATCTGTCTCCTCAACCAATCAATTCAGCAGATATATACCAACAATCAAATTGTTAAAAAAAAAAATGACTTCTATAAATTACCCAGTGTTCCATCTAATGGTGCCAGAAGCAGCTGTGATACAATTTGGGGCTGATAGAACCATACGTTGAGAGCACTCTTTCATTCCAATGCTTTTCATTCCTTTCAAAGCATTTATACCAGAGTCGGCATCGTTGTTTAATGTCCCCATGTGAAAACAAAGTGTATTTCACACCGGGTTAGCAGAGTCATTTTGGCAGAAACACTCAGGAATAGATGCATTTAATATGGGAAGAATAATTCAATTTTCCTTCTATTATTTCAGTGATAGTGAGGCAATATCCTTAATTCTTCATTAAGCCCTCTGGGTTGCAAGGAAGTTGCTATTCTTTATGAGCTGCCATGTCTCTTTGAAATGAATGTGGAAAAGACCCACAAAGGAATCGTTGGAATCATGTATTTTTTAGTCATGTCTACCAGCCATTTTTGTGGAGTTGGAACAATTTAGTACCTTTGCTTTGTACCTACAGCACTCCCACCGTCAACCTGTCCAAACTTTTATTGTCTGTGTTACTGTCTAATCGCCAGCCCTCCATGTGATTTTGCCAGTGGCCCACTTTGCTTTGCATATTCATGGCAGCTGGAAAATGCTGCTAAATGCTGGCTGAACTGAAGGCAATTTTCCCAGCTGGAAACCCTCATACCCCAGGAATCTGTCTTTAGTGTGATGTTCCCAGGCTTAGTTCTCACACTGTGGCATAGCTGCTCCCTGTGTCGCACAAGGCAGCCTGAGCTAGTGCCCAGGTGGGAGGAGGTTTGGGTTTTTCTAAACGTCATCAGAGAAATGAAATAAAATTTAGATTATTCAGGAGGAACTAAGCATCTAAAGACTAGGCTCCCATAGGACTGATCTGCTTATTGAAAAACAGTAACTTACTTTCCCCTCAAGGGTAGAGATGAGATGCAAAGAAATCTAACTCTTCATCTTCTCCCTTACTTGGTGTGCTTTTCCCACAAAAAGTTATAATCCCATTTCTTAGGTTTGCAAATTCATCAGCCAGCCCGTTAACACAGGTCATGATCCTGCAAGCTTGGTGGCAAGACAAAAATGTCCCTGGCCTCAAGGAGCTTACAATCTAGTTAGGGGAAAAAATTCATATGATCCATGAATTTAGAGCAAGAAGGGACCTTCATTATTACCTAGTCCAATCCCATCATTTTAATAAAATATTATTGATAGCTTTTATTTTTTTCAAATATCTTGATTATTGGGTGTATTTCTCCCTCCTCCCCTCTGCAGCAAGCCATCCCTTGTAACAAAAAATAGAAAAGAAACTGGGGGGAAGGGTTTCACTAAAACTGGCACATCAAACAAGTCTGGCACCATATGCAATATTCCACAACCATGGCCTCTCTTTAAAGAAGGGAGGGAGTCATATTTTCTCAACCATTCTCTAATGTCAAGTTGGGCATTATAATAACATGTTCCATTTCCTTTTTGGTTTTTTTATGTTATTTTCACTTGTATTGTTGTAACCTTTGTGTATATTGTTTCCATGACAATTCCCTCATTTTCTGAATGAGAAATTGTGTCTCCAAGAAGTGGAGGGACTTAGCCAAGGTCATATAGGTAGCTGGTTGCAGAGACAGGATTTAAAGATATGAAGGAACATTCTCTAGCTCCAAATCAAAGGATCTTTATATGGTGTATAGCTACAAAAATAAGACAATATAAGGAAGAAAATTTATGCAGGTCAAATAAATGGCACATGCAATAGATGTTTGGGGAGCACAAAGGCAAAGATCACTTCAAGGAAGAGTAATCAGGGTAGGGATTTAATTTGGGCTTGAAGGGTAGGTCATTTTTGGATACAATCTGCTTCATAACCATCACCACCACTCCCAAGAACAGAAAAGACCATACCTTTGAGGAACTTCTGCCTTGGTGCCACACTCTTGTTGACTGTCTATTTGTCTACCAACTTACAGACAAGTGAGCACTCTTTCCACCCACCCTTCTCCCCCTTCTGGAACCTTGAACCAAATAAAATTTGCCATTGTTCCTGCATGGGGTGCACTGGTCCACTTCCCTATGACCCAAATCACTACTCCTGTAAACTTCTAGAGCAAAGTATCCCTTCCATGACCATCACTCCACTATTTAAGTTGTTTCCTCCACTATAATATAAGCTCCATGGAGGCAGGGATTTTCTTTTCCCCTGTGTTTGTAACTACAGGACTTAGCAGAGTGCTTGGCACATCGTAAGTGCTTCACAAATGTTTTTTTCATTAATTCATAATACATTGTTGTATGAGGGACTTTTCTTTCTCTCTGACTTCCTTGGAGTATATAAGCTATTGTAGAGCTACTATTTATCAAAGAGTATGAACAATCTGGTGATTTGTCTTAAGTAATTCTAAAGGGTTTTCTAGAACAATTGAACCAATTCCACCGTTTTAGTGTTCTTGCCTTCCCAAAAAGACCTTCAACATTAACTATTTCCATTTATTAACTTCTTTGACAATTTGCTGGCTATTAGATGAAATATCAGAGACATATTAATTTAATCTTACTCTTCAAGATTAGGAATATTTTTTCATATGGTTCTCCCAAAATATTTTTCATCTCATTGTCAGATTAGTATTTCTCATGTATAGATCTCATCATGTCACTCCTGTATTCAAAACACTTCCATGGTTCCCTAAAATCTACCAAATGAAATATAAACTGTTTTGTCTAGTAGTCAAGGCTGTAGGCAATTTAAAACCATGTCATTTTTCCGAATATCTTATACCGCTAGCCACTACGTATTCTATGGCCCAGTCAGGCTAGATTGTTTATCATTCCCCCATATAAGTCCGGTGCTTTCCTGACTCTACATCTTTGCCCACACAATATTTTATACCAGAAATGTCTCCTCTCAAATCTCTGTATATTGAAACCCTACCACAGATATACATAGACTGTGTGTGGCTCAGGCATGCCCAAATACCCTGAGACGAGTGTTACTATCAGTCCCTTCCCCTTTTCTACCTTCTTCATCATCATAGTAGATGTTGTATTGGGCGTCTTTCTCCACCGTAAATAAGGGGAAGAGGAAGAGATAATGGCAATGCTCACTACAGGGCACATCAGCATACCCACCCAGGCCATGCTCTTTGCAAGCCTACGAACCCAATACATTCTTCAAGAGCTCATTCAAATGTCACTTCTTTCATCAAGCTTTTTGTGATTCCCCTTAATTAAAAATATTCTTTTCTTCCAAATATTTCATATAATAGTTTACTTACATTGCTCACATCTAGGAGGGATAGTGGCTAGACCACGGGGCTTGGAATAAGAAAACCTGGAGTTCAAATCCAGTCTCACATACTTACTAGCTATGTGACTTTGAACAATTCACTTCACCTCTATCTACCTCAGTTTCCTCATCTGCAAAATCCCCATGTATCTCCCAGGGTTGCTGTGAGGATAAAATGAGTCTATATTTGTAAAGCACTTTGCAAACCTTAAGGAATTATATAAATGTGAACTGTTAGCTTTTTGCACCATAATTAGCACTGTATTTGTCATATCTACCTTACTAGATTATATCTCTTCCAATTCTACAAGCATAGCAACAAATGAAGCCCTCCAGTAAAACTCTGTAGATTAAAAAGGGTCTGAATTATCATTTCCAATATATGCAAACAATATCTTGCTAAAAAATTCTAGGACTAGAAAGGGTATTATTTATTGCTGCTGTGGCTAATAAGCTGACTCCTATATGCTGTTGCTTTGAGGCATTTGGAAACTCGAAAAGAGGTAAGCTCAGAAAAGAAGAAGAGAAAAGGCAAGTCTTGCTGTCTGGGTGACCTGGGAGTGGAGGAGGTGGGGAGGGTTCATTCTGCTCTTAGCTTTGTGGTCTCTGCATAAAAACTTGCTGCAAGACAGACAGGAGGGATAATAGTATGTTGGTGTCTTCTATTTCCTCTCTCATTTTTTGTGCTGTGATTGCATTTGTTACCCACAACAGCGCTCCTAGAAAGGGAAAATCTCTGATGACAATAATCCAGATTCAGCTACAAGGTTGCTTACCTGAGTAAGCACTTTGAGGCTCCTTTTTCCTTCTTTAGGAGTTTGTCTAAGTGATCCTCAGGCATGAAAATTGCTGAGTACGATGTTCTGCCCATAGGGTGTGCTTAATAAATGTTTGTTAGATATTACAGTATGAACTAAATCAGAATAATCTTGATCTTCTCACAATAAAGGAAATCAGAAGACAGAAGAAAGTTGATACTAAATGGAAGGTTGCCTCACTGTTCTCCTTGGAAAAGAAAGGAAGGATGGATTGGCAGACGTTATTTTATCATGTGACCAAAGACAACAAGAATTATCATTTCACAGGACATTTGTTAACTTGTATTACATTGATCATAAATATTTGGAAAATGATCACCATAAAAATAACAATATCTCCTTCCTGCTGCCATTGTCAGAAGTAGAGGATTAGGGTATGCAATACTATATATACTGTCAGATGTGACTAATGAATTGATTGGCTGAACTGCCTTTTTTCTCTTCCTTTCAAAATTGTTGTTACAAGGGAGAGCTTGGAAAAGGGGGGGAACATATTTGGAAATAATAACTAGAATTTATATGTCACCTTAATGTTTGCAAAGCACATATATGTTAAGTATACACATACATATATGAAATTTTGATCCTCAGTCCTGAGAGGTAGCTGCATATTACTATTCTCTTTTTGTGATGAGAAAGCTGAGGCAAACAGGTTCTATGACTTATCCAGGGCCATATTGCTAGTAGAATCTGATGCAGAATTTGAACTCAGGTCTTCCCAACTCCAGGTCCAGTGCTCTATCAACTTTGGCACCCAGCTACTCAAATAAATGTGATGTAAAAAGAAAGGGAATCAATAACAAATGAAAAAATTAATGCCAGTGGGAAAATCACAACTTATGAAATAAGATCTATTGCTGAAGATAAGATATAGAAAATTTATAAGGAAATCAATAAAATCCTCCATATTAAATCAACATATACCATGATACTTAATGACTTCAGTCTGAAACCAGGAATAACTAAGGATAATAAGGATCAGGAATAAGAAATTAAAGAAATGAAAGGTTTATAGTGTACACAGAAAATTTGTGCCTATATATTATAAACACTTTCTTGCAGAATAGAATAGGAGACCCTGGACGTAGCAAATACCGATTAACATCATAGAAGTATGAAACTGGTCACCTAGGTCATATGTCACATAGAAAGCAATTTCTTACTGATGTGGGAGCTATTCCTGCATAAACTGTCTATGCATTAGCAGAATACTCACTTATGAAAGCAAATATCAAAAGAAGTACAGTGTTCAAGGAATAAAAATTTTAAAAAGAATTGGCATGCAATTAAAAAAAACTATACCTCAACTTACTTAAATTTTAAAGGGTTTTTTTTAATGTCTTTCATTTTCTATCACATTTGTTTCTAAATGTATCTGCCTCCCCCATCTAGGAATACAACCCCTTATAAAAATTAAGAAGTTATTGATGATGAAAACATGGGACATAGGTGGAAGAAATGGCATGACTAATTATAAGAATTTCATATAGAAATTTAATCAATCTAAGTCATTTGCCACAACAGGGCAAACAAAAGAGTACAAAATGTACCTTAGCAAACATTTTACTTATTTCCCAAGCAAAGAGAGATGAAAGCCAAAGGTAACTCCAGTTTAGAACATGAACTTGTTTGTAAAATCTTACTGCAAAGGATGATGGAAGATTATGGGCAGTATCACCTCATAAAACAGAGAGAAGCAGTGAAGGATAAAACTAGTTTAAAGGAAGCTTGCCAAGATATCCAACGGAAAAAAGTCATCCCAGGAGCATTTAAAGATGAAAACAGGAGAAAAATAAGCAGAAGAAAAACAGAAGAGATCAGCAAAAGATTTTTTATCACAAACTCTTCACAATCAAGGATACCAAACCTCCACACTTAAATTACAATTAAAATTGCAATTCCAGATGTGCTTACTGGGGCAGGAGAAATAGAACTGAAGAGATCAAAGATAGGAAGAATGGCTAGATCTGGGAAAGTGTACTTGCTACAGGTAACAAAATTTTGAGGGCCCTGAGAGATCAGTTTACAAGATAGCTGAAGGAGGAAGATATCAAAATGCATGTTAAAAATGCAGACTTTATTTACACACAAAAAAAGACAATCAAAAGAGCATTAGCAATTACCAGTCTAAATATCTACTTTCCTATCTATACAAACTTTTAAAATCAGAATAACATAGAGACATTAAGAACATCCTTGATGAAGTTATTATTAGGGAACAGATTAGTTTTTGCAAACTATATTGCACAATAAACCATGATTTTATCATCATATAATTGACTAAGAGATATAGAGAATAAAAGATCCTACATGCCAAGTTAATGTTTGCTTACTTCAAAAGAAGCTTTTGATCTAGTAGAGCAAAATGATGATGTAAAGGCTTTCTAACAACAAAGTGTCTCCAAAGTATGTATCAAAATTGTGCAAGGTTTCCTGAAAGGTATACCAACAAAGATACCTTATTTGATAACCCCTTGACCATTGATATCAGGAAAGACATAAAGCAGGGAGAGATATTTTCACTAAAGGTGTTCACCACTGTCATAAAGGAAATCCAGTGCAGAGTCCATGTAAACTGGAATTCCCTATAGATGATGATTCCCGATGCTCTTGTTTCTATATGATATTGCACTGGTAATATCAAACCTTTGACCACTGCAAAATCTTCCATATGAGATTTGTCCCTTCTCAAAGTTTGCTCTAACCATTCACACAAGGCAAATCAAGTGGATGAGGAATGCCCATTTTTCCAGATGAATGATGAAGGAACATTGAAAAAACTTTCATTAAAGAAATATATATTCAAAACAGAAAATGAGTTGGTCATATGTTAAGAGGGGGTTCCAAACATTTTTGACTATGAACCCTATCAATAAAGAGTTTTGAGCAACTCCCAAATAAATTTATTTATTTATAAACTATATCTGTATACTACTATTCTAATATATTATATACATTATAAAATGTAAAAAGAATAAAAATTTTTAAAGGCTCATTCCACCAACCAATAAGCATTTAACAAGTACCTATAATGTCTCAGGCACTGTGCCATGTACTGGGAATTCAAATGGAGCAGTTGTTATTCTCAAGGAACTCACATTCTAGCTGGGGAGAGAGAATGGTGAAAAAAAGGGGGAACCTGAGGGAACTTGTTCATATTTTAAAAACTAACCATGAAGGAATTAGCTTTTAGCTTGACTTACCCCAAAAGAAGATAATGTTAAAAAAAATCCTTTCCTATCCTCTACTCTGTGGTTCAAAGAACAAGTTATGATATTTGCCCAAAGGCTAAAAAAGATTTTTTAAAAACAGTTTAGAGAGTTTTTATAAGACTCTATAATGAAAGAAATAGAAATAGACATCATAAAAATGTATAGATTCATGGATAATAATGTAAAGTATGAAATTTTCTAGGTTGAGATTTATGCAATGTCATGATCTCCCTAACAAGGTCTGGCCACCTGGTGTGCACATTTGTTCAATGAAAGCAGGTACCTACTGCCTCCTCAGTTGACCTCACTGTCTAATGCCCACATTCATACATCAAAATTATTATTCAATTCTCCCTGAGTCTGGACCATTCTTAGAATCATAAAATTTAGAGTTGAAATCAACCTTGTGGTTGATTTAAGTTCCTACTCCATGTAAGAACCCTTTCTATGACATCCATAACAGTTCTCAGAGAGAGAGCCAGAGACAGAGAGACAGAAAGAGAGACAGAGACAGAGAGAGAAACACTATTCACCTTCTACCTTGATTCTATTTTCTATTTTCTCTGTTAAGAATGATCTTCAAACTGGAAAAAGGTGAATAAATTTGGTTGAAAGGACCTTAAAACCCAAGGATAGTGAGTTGCTTTCAAATGAGTTCAAGAATCCTGATCCAGGCAAATTATATTCCATAGTTTCAGGGGTGGAGATATGGGGAAAACCTTGTCATTGAGATAATTAAACTGTCATAGGTAGTCTTTGTATGTCAGACTTCTTTTCATCATTGCCAAGTTTTCATTGAACTTATGGACGCTATCCGTGGTGCTAGGATTCCCCTGTGCATATTCTTTATAACTTGACTTTTCTGGCTTAACCTTTGCATCTATTTGGGCTTCTCTATCAGAGAATGCACTAAATTGTGGAGACTTTAGTCAATGGGAGTTGTGTTTGCACAGACAGAAGACAAAATGCTAGCAATGACAATTAGCTGTCTGTCTTTCCAGATGTCTTGAACCCACTGTGACTTAGTCCAAGGTCTGATTTCTCAGTTCTAGCTCCTACTTCCATGCTCTATGGATTACCTCTTACTGGACACAGTGACTTACCCATCCAATTTCTACTGCAAATCTCTCTTTGTTCCTGGATCACACTCCCTGATCTTTACTGGTAGGGTTAGATTTGGCATACTCACTCTCTGGACCCTCCTTTGGTCAAAATTTTCAAGATGTTGCATTGCCTCAAAATTCCCCACCCTTACTCAACCATCAAATACTATCTCAGGTACCTCACAAGGGAATGGACACAGCACTGCTGGTATTCAGTAGTCCCTACCTATGATTCCTAGCTGATTCCTGTTTTTGTATCTTTGATTGTTCCTTGTATCTGGAATTTTCTCCCTCCTCACCTCTGCCTGTTAGAATCCTCAGTTTCCTTGGAGAAACTGAAATCTTACCTTCTGTGGGAGGTTGTTCCTGACCCTCCAGGGGCTAGTACCTTCTGCTCTTAAAGTTACCCTGGATGTATTCTGTATCATATGTACTTATTTATGTATATGGGCTTTTCCCCATTAGAATATAAACTATTTGAAAGTGGGGATTCTTCATTTTTTCCTTTCCATCCCCAATATCTGTGACAATGCCTGGCACATAGCAAATGTCTCATAAAGGACGTTGATTGATTGACTAATTCAGATTCCAGGGGTATTCCTGGTCTATTGCTTCTAGTCCTAAGTTTTCAGGATTGTTTCACTTTATCAAACATACAAATTACTCACCTGGATGCCTGCTTCATTACCTGATACTGGTTTATGCTTCCTGTGTTCTACCTTAGATTTTTCTTTCTCAGTTTTCTGTCTCCTGTTCTTAGTGTTCTGTTTTGCTGTAGTGTTTTTCATGCAAAGACCACAAGGAGAAAAGGAAAAAAAAACTTCCACAAAAATCTGTCTTACTAGATCTAAAATTCTGAGCTCCATGAGGGTCAAAGTTGAATATGTATGTTACCTATTGGGTGTAGTAGAAAGAATACTGGATTTGGAGTAAAAAGACCTAGATTCAAATCCTGACTCTGCTGCTTGCAACTTATTTGACCTTGGGAAAGTGACAACCTCATAAAACTTTGGTTAATTCATTTGATTGGCCTAGATGATTTTTAAGGTTCCTTTTAAATCCTATGATTCTGTGAGATATATAATGACAGCCCATCTAAATATTTATTTTATTTATTTTTACTTCCTCCACTACTTCTACCCTGACACCACTTTCAAACCCCTTTATTGTACTTCTAAGTTCCTTCCCTATGTAGATACATGTATGACCACAAACAAGTCATTTAAAATGCCTACCTCCAAAAATGCTGTAAATAATAACAAAATCATAGAATTTTAGAGTGAGAAGTATCTTTAAAAAGCCATCTAGTCCAATTCTTGCCTAAATCACAAATCACATCTTCAACTTGTGAACTTCGGTGCTATTCCTTCTTCCCAGTTCTTGGACCAAAAGGGACTAATGAGGTCATATGACATTAATGATTTAAAGCCTACATTTAACCCTTAATCATGGAGACTCATAACAAGGGCAGCCTAATACTCTTAAGTCCTGCTGTCAGTGGATGCCATGAGAAGTAGATGGACCTTAGAGATCATCTAGGCCAATCCTGATGTTACAAATGAAAACCTGGGATCCTTAGAGGTTAAGTGACTTTCCACAAGGTCACAATGGCAGCTCTTTGGATCTGATGATCTTTTATGTTCTTATGGGGGCTATTGTGATAACCTCTAGATCATTGTTGTAGGAGGAGAATTTGAGAGGTACACCTGCCAAGGTCAATCTTTGTTGAGGGTTCACATGTGGTCAAAGAGTTGTGTTTTTTTTAATTATTTGCCTCATTAACTCAGTCTCTCCAGATCTTGACCTTGTGAAATCAGCACAAACCTGCCCTAAAATACATGCCTCGCAAATTGCTTTGCTCTCGTGATTGATCTCATTTGAGTCTCACAGAAACCCTGAGAGGTCAGAAAGAGGTCACATCTTCTCACTACTGGTTTGTCTAGTATTCAACAAAAGCAAGCCTTAGTGTATTTTACATAATCTGTATCTATCTACATAATTAAGAATTGTGCGGGCACTTTGAATCATACAGATAAAGAAACTGAGACTGAGAGAGGTTAAGTGACTTTCCCAAGTTCACACAGCCAGTAAGTAACTGAGACCAGATTCCTAGCTCCAAGTCCAACAAGCTATCCTCTGTGTCCAGCTGCCCTCCCATTTATTGCCTGCACCCAGTAGACATGCTGAATGGATTAATGAAATAATTTTTAGTCAAGGGCACATGACTAGTAAATAGCAAAGCTGGATTTAAACCCACTCTCCTGCCTCCCATTCTGGTGCTCTTTCTGTTCCTTTCATTTGAAATTTCACACTTAAAATTCTAAAATGCTAACTGAACACAGTAGGAGGGACAGCTCACCTTTGGCCAGACGCCTAAAAATCCAATTCAGAGAATGGTAAAGAGTGCCTGAGACTAACCACTGAGGAAATTAATGAAGAGAGTGGTTGAGGAAACAGGTCATTTTAAAATTCTGATCCTTTCACCAGATCATCAAGATGGCCAGATGTTTGGGAAGCCTCCTGTACTCCCTCCTGAAGGATGAGCTTTTTTGACTCTAACTTAGCAGTGGGAGCCCCCTATGAATTTGCCTATGAACAAGAAGCTGCTTCAGCCCAGGCCCCACAATCAACAGCTTGTAAGTAACTCTCAAATCTAATTTATTAAAAACTCATTTATTCTGAACAACACCAGATTTCTGATTAATTTCCTAGCACCGTAGGTTATTTAATACAGTGAGTTTCATTGTCATTTCAGATTTCCCAGAGTGCTTGATTGATAGAAGCTATTGTGGGCTTAGTCTGCTGATATATTGTTCCCCTGTCAGATGACAATAAAAACCTTATTGATGAAATTGCTAGGTGTCTCAAATAAGGCAAAGTCATTATACAGCATTGCTTTTCCCTCTTACCCCCTTTTGGGTGCCCAGAGATGCCCGGGGGAACCTGGAAAAATTCATGTCAGAAAAGTTGATCTCAATGCAAGAAGCATTCCTCTCCTTACTCACACATAATCTTCCCACCCACAAAGATTTGCCTGCAGTTGTGTCTCCTGAGCTGATGTTAATCAAGGAATGAGGCTCCTTTTATTTTCATTTTGTCTTTTTATGAGGGCCACAAAAATGAAGTGATGTAGATTCAGGATCATAAATCACTTTTAAATTAAAGCAGCCTTATAGGTGTTTCTTGGAGGTTTTTTAAGCTTCCAGAAAGTTAAAGAGCCACTGGGATGACTTTGAAAGTACCTGACATGACAACTTACATCCTTGTAAAGAAAAATATGTTCCCAATCTCCCCAGGTTAAAAAGAAGACCAAGGGCAGTTCTATAAAATTCATACTTTAATATTTCAAAGAATAGTGGATTCTATTAGTGAGGGATTCCCTCCAGGTAGACATGTTATAACTTCTCCACATTTTAGTAGGTAGCTTCAGGAATTGCTCTGGACCCCAAAACTCCATCATTGACTATCTTAGAATGAGCCTCTTTGAACTCAGGCTGACTTGGATGATAGCAGATATAGTTCAAAGCTACACTTGAAAAGTTTTCAGCTTGGTAGAGCTTGCTAAATTTGTACCACACTGGCATCACCCCCTTGCCATGATGAGGTATCAGTGAAACTGTTAGAACTGTCTCACCATGACTTTATTGTTTCCCCTTTGGTCATATGAAGATACCTTAAAGGTCCAACTTCCCCATTTTATAGATAAAGAAACAGGCCTAGAGAGGTTAAATAAAAACGATAATTTCAGTGGAAGAATGGGGTGAGCATTCACATCTACTAAGATCAGGAAAGGGTTCATATAAAAGTGGACATCAGCTGAGTCTTGAAGAGGTCAAGGGATTCCAAGAAGTGAAAATGAGGAGGGATGCCATTCTAGGTATGTCCATTCCAGGCAAAGGAACAGAGGAAAGAAGGAATGTCTTGTACAAGAAAGAGCAAGTAGACCAGCTTGATTGGAATGGAGGGTCCTCAGGGACCTTGGGAAGGTCCTCAGGTATGACCAGGATTGTGGCAGATCATGACTTCACTAAAAATAGTAACTAGTCTCCTTTTGAAGAGTCTGAACTCTTATTATTTTTCTTAAATCTGACCCTGGTGAAAGGAGTGGATGGGGATTTATAATATCATAGATCTGAAAACTAAGCCTCAGAGTGACCTTTCCCTGGTTACATAGGTATTAAGGGAAGCAATATTTCTTTTCTAAAAAAATACATTTTGTTGACACTTTTTTGTTTTATATCATCTACATTCTAGCAGCAGCAGTGTCCCAGCTAGCATTTTTATAGCACTTTAAGATTGAATAAAGAGCTTTAAAATATTGTCTCATTTTATTCACAACAACCCTGGGAGGCAGGTTCTATTATTATCCCCATTTCATAGAAGGGGAAACTGAGGCAGATAAGGTTAAGAGACTTGCCCAGTAAAAGGCACTGATTATTCACTTTGACTGGATTTGAACTCAAAACATTGTTAACCTGACTCCAAGTCCAGAGCTCTATTTACCACATCACCTAGCTGCCTTATATGTTAATGATATACTGCCAACACATGAGTGATTTGGACTATTTTATTCTTTCAACATTGATAAGTTTTCATTTTTTCCCCTTGAAAATGTGAGAGGTAGTGTGATAAATAGAAAAGGTGCCCATTATGAGCCTCAGAAAAAACAGTGCACTTGGTACTCCCAAAAGGATTGCCTGTAAATTTTCATTAATTTCTACAAAATGGATTATATTGGTTTCTTATCTCCTAACTACAGGAAATCTAAAAACTGTATGATTTAAGAATTTTCTGTCTCCCCTTTCCACCAGCCCATTAAGACAGGAGTAGAAAGTTGTTGCACAGGACCGAAAACCATTTTGTATTTTCTTTGTTTCTTGTGTTGCGATGGCCAATTAATTAATCCCTCAGTCTCCAAACTACTGATGAAGGGTCTCTAAATACTTATTAGGGTGACCTTTGGACAGAAGGCACAGTCTGTCTCTAGGACCACACTCAGGTCTTTAGTTTGGTCTTTTCAGTAATTGTAAAAACTATCAAAGTTTCCACTGACAAAACCTTTCACTTGATGTCACATCTGTATCATGATGAGGCATCTACATACTATTCCCAATGTACTACTTGCCAAAGGAAAAAATGCAAACTATTAATGCTCATACAAAAAAATGTTCAAAGTCACTCATAACAAAAGAAATGTAAATTGGGGTTTTACTTCCTACCCATTAAGTCAGCAAGGATGATTAAAGAGGGCAACAGTCAGTGTTCCAATAGGGCTAATGGGAAGACAGAAGCAATAACACATTGATATCGGAGCTGTGAACTAGTCCATCTGTTTTGGAAAACAATTTGGAATTAGGTTAGAAAAATTCTCCGCTATTATTTTATAAAATTCTGGAAATGCTAACAATGAAGGAAAAGAAAGAAATTAAAGGAAGATAGATTTAAAAGGAGGTAAAACTATCCCTGTTTGCTGAGGATAAGATGGTTTACTTAGAAAATCCTAGGGAATCAGAAAATATACTTATTGAGAAAATTAATAGTTTCACCAAAGTTGCAGGCTACAAAATAAATCCTCAAAAATCAATAGTATTTTTATATAACAGTAACAAAATGTAAGAAGTAACAATAGACAGAGAAATTTCATTTCAAATAACTACAAAATGCATAAAATATTGAGGGATCAACCTCCCAAAGCAAACAACACAAAGTATAGATTCAATGACAAAGTGTCTCTTAAAGAAATAAAGGATAACTTACATGACTGGAAGAATATTCAGTGCTCATGGCTAGACCATGTCAATATGATAAAAATGACAATACTACTAAAATTAATTTATGCTTTTAATGTCATACGAGTCAAATTATGAAGGGTTTACTTTGTGGAACTTGACAAACTAATAAAAAATTCATTTAGAAAAATAAAAGATCTAGAATATCAAAGGAAATGATGAAATGGAAGCAGAGGTGAAGGGGGGGAATAACTCTTTCAGACCTCAAATTATAATATAAATCAGCAGTCAAAACCATCTGGTACTGGCTAAAGAAAAGAGAAATAGAACAATGGAACAGACTAGACAAGGGAGTGCCAGAAAAAATAGTACTCAATAACCAAGTGTTTGATAGAGGCAAAACATAAATTATGTCAGGGAAAAACTCACTATTTGATTTTTAAAAACTGCTGAGGAAACTAGAAAGCAGTCTGGCAAAAATTAAGATTAGACCAATATCTTACCACATGCCACAATATATTCTAAATGGATAAATGACCTTAATATTAATGATTATACTGTAAAAAATTAGAAAAAATAGATTATATACATCTAATAGCTGTGGATAGGAGATGTACTCTTAACCAAACAATGACAGAGGCGATTACAAAAGATAAAGCAGATAACTTTGATTACTTGAAACTGAACTCTAGAAACTTTCTGCAGAGACAAACTAATGCATCTAGTATAAGAAGGAAAGTGGTCAAATGGGAAAAAAGTCTTTGTATAAAATTTTAATAAGGGTTTTAATTTAATTTAATAATAAGGACTTTATGTCCCAGATGCATAAATAATTAATAAAAATACATGACTAATTCCCATTCCCCAATAGATAAATGATTATAGGGTATGAACAAATATTTCTCAAAAGAATTGTAAAGTATTTACTACCACATAGGGAAAAATTCTCCAAATCACTAAAAGTAAGAAAAATACAAATCAAAACAACACTGAGATTTCACACCATACCCTGCAAACTCGCAAAAAATGACAGCAAATGGCAACAGTCAATGTTGTAGGGGTTGCAGGAAGATAAGCACACTATTATATTGTTGGTGGAGTTGTGAAATCGTCAAACTATTTTGGAAAGCAATTTGAAATTATACGAATAAAGTTAACCAAAAGCCCCATACCTTTTGAACCGTTAATGGGCTTATATCCCAAGGAAGTCATCAATAAGGAAAAGAGGTCTCATATACTCCAAAATATTCAGAGCAACACATTTTGTGATAGTTTAGAATTAGAAACAAAGTAAACACTCATCGTTTGGGGAATGGCTGAACAAATTGTGGTTCATGAATGTAATAGAATATTAGTGTGCAGTAAGAAATTATGTATGTGATGAATACAGAGAAACATAGAAAGTTCTATATGATCTGATGCAAAGTGAAAGACATAAAAAACCAAAAACAAAATAACTACAGAAATGTAAATAAAAAGAACAGCTACATACCAAAAAAAAAAAATCAAAAGTAAACGTTAAATTCATCACTTCTTCGGCTGGTGAGGTGAAACTACCTAAATTTCACACAAAACAAACAAAATCCTCTGGAAGTGTTTAGAAAATGATTTAGAGACAGGTATTATGGGGCACACTTACAATCCCTGTTTTATGGGAGACTGAGTCTGGCAAATCTTTTGAATTAGGGAGTTCTGAGCTGTAGCAGACTATGCCCACTGGATAGCCACATACTTAATATGGTAAGGCTCCAGAGACAGACAGATGCCGGGTTGCCTAAGGAAGAGATAAAGCAGTTCAGGTTAGAAATGGAGCAGGTCAAAGTAACCATACAGATCAGTAATAAGATCTTCCTCTGCATGGCTCCGGCATTACTAGCCTGGGAAAGATAAGGAGAACTTGTCTTTAAAAAAAAAAAAAGTATTCTCTAAATAACAATCCACAGTAATACATAAATTCTGAAGGGGACGGTCATTACTGACATAGGGAAGGTTTCCCGGAAGAGGTAGGATTTGAACTGGGTTTTAAAGAAAAAGTAGGAATTCAAATATAAAAAAGAGGAGGGAGGGTTTCGAGGAATAGGAAAGAGTAAGAACGTAGTGTGAGTGAGAGTGTGAGTGTGTGGGGGGAGGGGCAAGAGTTGTCTAGTTTGGTTCCAGTGTGGAGTCCATAAAGGGGTGTAATATAAAGTAAGATTGTAGAGTTATGAAAGCACTGAACTGTAGAGTCTTTGAAAACCAGGAAGAGCAGTTTGAACTTTACTCAGTAAGAAATTGGAGTTGCTGAAGAATTTGGAAGAAAGGAATAAAATAAGAAAGATTGTTTTGGAAGAGATATGAAGGATAGATTAGAAAAGATAGAATGTAGAGGGAGGAAAACGTAGGTAGATGATCGAATTAGTCCAAGTAAATGCTTCACAAGGGTCTATACTAGGGTGGGAGCAACAGAGGAGGAGAGGCTAGATTGTGAGCTACACAGTAGAGACGGAATCTACATTAAATATGAAAAGTAAGGGAGAGATTCATGATGGGAAAATGCTATCCACATCCAGATAAAGAACTGATGGTGTTGAATGCAGATCAAAGCATGTTATTGTCACTTTATCTTTTCCATGGTTTTTTCCTTTTGGTATGTTTCTTCTTTCGCAACATGATTAATTTGGAAATATCTTTTACATGATTGTACATATATCCTCTATATCAAATTGTTTACTGTCTTAGGGAAAAGAGAAGGGAATAAGGGATAAAGATTTGGAACTAAATTTTTTTTAAATGAATGTTAAAAATTGTCATATGTAATTGGAAAAAATACTATTTAAAAATATTGTATTAACAAATAATACTATCTAGAGTATTCTATGTATGAATAAAATATAAATAATAATGACAGAAATGAATAATATAAATAATACTATTGTCTATAAATAATACTATATATAAAAAGGAAAAGTGAGGGAGAGGAAGGAGTCAAAGATAGATGCAAACAAAGCGTTGAATATGGGAGGCCATGTTCTGCTTGCTGACAAAACCTTGGGGAATGCCCAAATGAATGAACTAGGGAAGAAAATAGAGTAAGTAGTTTCAAGAGGTAGAAGAAGAACCAGAACAGAGGGTGACAGTTTCCGAAGTTCAGAGAGGAAAGATTTCAGTGCAAGTGGGTCAATAGGGTCAAAACCTGCAAAGAAGTGAAGGAGAATAGATTTAATGATCCATCCTTGATGACCTCAGAAAGAACAGTTTTGGCATAGTGGTGGGGGTTGAAGTCGAGTCTCTAGAGGCAAAGGGGAATAAATATTGAGCATTTAGAAGCATCAAGTATAGACAACCTTCTCAAAGATAAGTGAGATTCACAGCCTGGGTGACCAGAAAGATAGTAATGCTCTCAACAGAACAGAGAAATCTGGAGAAGGGGCAAGTTTGGAAGGGAATGTAGAGTTTGTTTTGTGCATGTTGAGTTTGAGATTCATGCTGAACACCTTGGAGGCATTCAATAGGCAATTGGTGCCGTGGTGATTTGACCTCTAAAGAAAGACAAGGGCAAGATCATCTAGATTTGGGATAGAGAAAATAATCATGCTGATGGAAGTGAGAAGATCTCTACGAAATAGAAATAGGTTATAGAGAGAAAAGAGAAAAGCATCCAAGACAGAGCCTTAGGGAATAGACACTGAGTACCACTGGAAGCCAAAGCTCAAGTTAGGGACAGATTTGGCATAAACAACAGGAGATACTGGATCATTTTCATCAGTTTTAGACTATTCTTCCCCCAAGAAAAGTTTGCTGTTTATTTCTTCTAATTTTTGAGATATGTCCCCTATTCCTGGAAATGAGAGGTGGAACATTATGCAGAAGAAAAATGTAAGTTTCTTGAAGGCTGGGACTATTAAATTTTTTTTGATCTTTGTATAGCCACCCCTTAACATGGTACTTTTGGCAGGGTGGTGGGAATTAGGAAGACTTGAATTCAAATCTTGCCTTAGACATTTGCTAACTATATGGTAAGTCATGTTAACCTCCCTCAGTGACCTTATATGCAAAATGGAAATAATTATAGCACCCATCTTACAGTTTATGTCTCAAAAGAAATAATATCTAAAATTCTTTGTAAACCATCAAACAATATGTAAATGCTTGCTCTTATTACTATTTAACAGGGATAAATTAATATTTGATTAATTGTTCCATTTATAGTAAGTTGTTCTCTACAACTTACTGTGTGTGTGATACTGGGAAAGTCACTTAATCTCTAGGATCTTAGTTTTCTCTTCTGTAAAATAAATAAGTGAAAGTAGGTGATTGCTGTTTCCCTTCAATTCTAAGTCCTAATTTGTTACAGAAAATAGTCTCTGATTATAAATAGGCTCTTTCACACATTACTTGGCTTAGACTACACTACTGCCTGTAAAGGAAAATATTTTCCTTCACTCTTGCCAGAAAAAAGAAAGAGCAGGACAGGTGAGTGCTGGTGAAGTACTTCCTTTATCCCTTTGAGGAGCGCCTTCTCCATCAATGGGCTTCACTCCCAGGTTGTTGTCAACATTCTCTGTGCATGTCAGCCTCTGAGCTCTCTCCATCTTTTGCTAAGTTGCCCCAGGAATACTAAGGGCATTGTGAACACCTGCCTGCACAGAAACAGCTAGAGGAATTGCCAGCCAGCTTTACAGAAGCCACTGAGCAGCCATTAGATGCTAATGAATCTTGGCCGGGAGTACCTGGGCTGGGTTGGAAGTTGAAGCTATGAGTGGAAATCTACCACAGCTCATTGCCATTCCCATAAGCCATCTAGATCCCTGGAGGCCTCTCAGTTGTAGTTTGTCAAGTGACTAGTCGGTCGAATGTCTATTTTCTAATCTCATTGCTGTCCTTTATTGTATAACCAGAAGTAGGTTTCTTCCCAACTGTTTCATAATATGCTCCTTAGGTGTGTTAGATCAAGGTCAACCTTGAGGGCTACAGTGGTTATTCAAATCACACATGTGACCAAGTTTAAGGTTACTTATTGAACTACATGTGGTCTAGGTGCCCTGATTCCCAGTGTATTGTTCCCTTGATTCAAAGATAAATACTATATACCTCAAGCCCTATTACATTGATTCCATCAGTAGTAACCCTCCAGCAACAATTCCCTCTTGCCCATACAGATCAGAGGTGGACCTTGACAGGAAGTCTTGGATAACATTAGACCAGCATGTGGCTGGACTATTCAGAAGCAGTCAGGGCGAGTAAGCTGCATCTAGGAACCTACTAGTATGGACTTCTTAGACAGTTTGTGCCTCCAGAAGTTGGAAGGCAGATAGCTTGATCCTTAGATCCTGTAATAGAATTGCTTATGTCTTTGGGTGCTGATTGCCCTGATAAGGTTGTAATATGTCATTAGCCTCTTGATAAACCAGGTGTCAATTCTCCATTTTGTGAATTATTTGTGGTACTTTTTGAAACTGGTTCAGTTGGTAGACCATGAGGTCAGTTGGTATTAATGAGGCCAAATTCATGAGTTTGATCTTCACAGGGGTCCACTTCCTTTGCTTATGCTCCTCTGACAGTCCTCAACTCTGTAATTCAGCTTCCAACCTCACTCAGTAGGAATGGCTCTCTCCAAAGTTAGCAATGATCTCTTAATGGCCAAGTTTGATGTCTTTTCTCAGTTCACCTCCTATTCTATCTTTCTGCTGCATTTAACATTGTTGACCCCTGTCTCTTCCCCATTATTCTCTGCTCTCTAGGTTTTTGAAACAGTATTCCTTCTTAATACTTTGTGCAATCACTCTTCTATCTCCTGTGCTAGCTCATCATCTATATCATTTCCACTATTTGCAGGTATTCCTCAA
This sequence comes from Bettongia penicillata ogilbyi, assembly GCA_023548195.1. Taxonomy (NCBI): domain Eukaryota; kingdom Metazoa; phylum Chordata; class Mammalia; order Diprotodontia; family Potoroidae; genus Bettongia; species Bettongia penicillata. The sequence goes on from JAJHZJ010000570.1 coordinate 6,098,464, forward strand.
AGGTTCTCTCCTAGACTCTTAGACTTGCTCTCTCTCTGTCTCTCTCTCTCTCTGTCTCTCTCTCTCTCTCTCTCTCTCTCTCTGTTGCCCCCAATGGGTACTCTCCCTCCCAAATGATGGTGTATTGAACTACTTTGTAAAGATTTGTAATTATTTATTTTGTATATAAAAATATATCTTATTTACATATTATATCATATATATTATGTATATATTTGAATTATGTATTTATTTTATCTATTTATAAATTATATTTTATATTATACACTGTTTATATTATGTATTTATATATCTATTACATACTATATATCTATATATTATCTATTTATATATTATGTGTATATATTATATATCATATTAACACTTGCTAATGTGCATTATATGCTATATATTCAGGGTATCTAAAAGCCTTAGTGAAGCTATAACCTATGAAAAGGTAAACTTGAAGGTTTTTAAGCTACAAAGCCTAAAATATCACTAAGATTTTAGGATGCCTTGTAAATATACTTGTCTCTGCCATCAGAACAGGAGCTCCTTATCAACAGGGACTGCTTCATCCTTGTACTTATATACACTGAACACAACGCTTGGTACGTAGCAGGCACTTAATAAATACTTGTTAACTGATTAAATGGAATTGAATGTTGTTCTGAGCCTTTCCATTTACCAGCTAACCCAACCTTTTTTTGAACTGAGCTGTGAATATTTCTCTCTCCAATTAGCTTTTCCTAAGTGGGGAGAAAACAAAACTGTGTTTGTCCAGGTATAGACACTAGCCATCTTCAGATGTGTACCGCTGGTCACAAAGGGGGCTGGACTGAGAGGGGGACAATTTGAATGACTCAATGTAAATCACTATTATTTCAGGAAAATCCACCTAAAGTATATTACAGCATGAAAAAAAAATGCAATCTCAGTGTCAGTTGGACTCTGGCCCTTGAAATGATGGATGATAGGGGACTCACTCAAAAACAATCTCCACGACTCATTTTGTTCCCACCCAGAGTTTCTTCTTGGAACATTAGAATTTAGCTCAGATTTCCCTAAGGGCCCTTACCTCCCTTTACCTAATGTTCAGGCCAACAAACCATCAGATATAGGCCCAGTGGTATTTTACTTAGCTAAAAGTAGCCTTTCCCAAACCCCGCAGGATGAACTCATGTCCAAACCCCCTCAATGGTTAGGAAAATTTAACTTCTCTCGCTTCCCTTGCTCCCTTTGAGGACAAAAGCAGTACTCTGTTCTGGTGGGTTCCAACTTTCCTCTGGGTCTGTGTAGCCCTCTGTAAAAGCTAGTACCCTGCCATACATAGGAGGCCCTGCTGCACAGGTTCTTAGATATGTTTTTCTAAAAGGAAAGCAACTTTTGAGGGGCCAACAATCACTTTAATCAAGCACACATATCATTCACTTAATTCAGGGGAAAAAGTTAGTACCCTAAACTTCAGAGAAAATACAGAGAAATAAAGATCAACTGACAGGGCTTCCAGCTGCCTGACCATAAGCAATACATCCATCACAGATCAACAGACAGAGCCAACTATATGACTATACAGACAGAGTTACCAGAGAGAGAAGTAGTAACATCTGGAATTTCAAAGCCAGGGGCCTGCTTAGCAGCTTCCCAGAGTCTCATCTGGCACACAAACCTTCTTCCAAAAACTAAGCCCCAAAGTAAAACCTCACTTCAGAGTATTTATATAGTTTTTAGAGCCAGAGGACATCACAACCCTTGAGTACCAAGGCATTAGAAATTAACAAAAGCTGTGGGCCTCCCCTAATCAAGCTTCCTTTAATGGGCAAGCCCATTAATGGGTGGGGAAGATCTTTAACTCTCTGATTAGCATTACATCCCCCAACTCACACTACCAGTCCAAGCTGCTCCTAGGAGCTTGTGATTCCCTTATGTACCAGTCCTTCTTTCCCTTCGGGACTACATAAATGGTGTCTAGTACCCTGAAGGTTTCATGACTGAGCATTTCATTCTTATCTACTGATTTCTCCAACTGAGGTACTGAATCCCTTTCCTCTCTCTCTCACTGAGACTTTGTCTCACCTTCCACATCTCTGTCTGGTCTGGCCTCTAAGTGCATGTGGTTCACACCTTGTCCAGCAAATTCCCATCCATTCAGGAGACAGTGCTTATTTGACTCCCGTGTATATACCTACCTGGATATATGCTCACTGTGCAAATGCGGAAGAAAATTATTATTGTAGGATTTAGAACTAAGATTTTTAGGGACCATCAAATTCAACTCCTTTGTTTGATTGAGAGGCAGCGAGGTGGCTCAGTAGATAGAACAACGCACATAGAGTAAAGAAGACTTGAGTTTAAGACGCTTCCAACACTTACTAGTCGTATGACCCTGGGCAAGTCACTTAGCCTCCATCTACCTTAGTTTCCTCAACTTTAAAATGGGCATAATAATAGTATTTACCTCCAGGGCTGTTGTAAGGATCCAATGAGATAACAGATGTAAAAGTCCTTTTCAGACTTTAAATTGCTATTATTGGGATGAGGAATTTAAGATCCAGAGAGGTTAAATGATTTGGACAATATAACACAGCTAGTAAGTAGCAAAGTACGGATTCAGACCTGAGTCCTCTGCTTCCAAATCCAGCTCTTTTTATACTGTGCTCTGGTGGCTTATCTATGTTTCTTAGAATATCCTAAAAGATTCATCCATTCAACAAGTATGCATTTATCACCTACCACGCATCTGGAACTGTGCTAGGGACTATAGGGTTAATTAAAAAAATGTAGGACAGTGCTCCTGCCCTTCAGAAGCTCACAGCTTTGTTGGGGAGGTGAGAAATGCCCACATGAAACAGTTAAGTAATTATGAAATATGACCAAATTTTTCATATCAAAAAGTCTGAAGGAAGTAGGACTTAACAAAAAGATAAATTCATTTGTTATGGATTGGTTTTAGAAATAAAAACAAGTCCTTCACCATATATGTAGGGATTGAGTGGGGGTAGGGGAGAGGAAGTAGGAATATAGGGGCATATGCTTTAAAGGTTGGTGGATTTCACGACCCTAATATGCCTAATCATACAGTTTACTGTTAAAACTTAGTTAACTCTGTCACTCACAGATAGCTGCAGAATCTATCAAAAGCCCCTTCCCATGCTACTATTTCCTTTGACCAATTACTACAGTCTTCTATCAATCTTCCATAGATGTTGAACATCAGTCTATATAGTTTGAGTTGCTCTTGATGGGGAAGGGTGAGGAGGAGGACACAGTAGACATGAAGAAAGTTAGTGGGTGAGAAAGAGTCTACCTTGACATAGATCTAAGACTAGAATTATTAATGCTCACCACTAGCGACATTTTTATTCTTGTTCTAAACTTAAACAGAAAAACTTAAATACACAGTAAGAAAAGAAAAAGAAACATATTATAAACTTAAATATTAAAACCTGAATGCAAAAAAAAAAAAAAGAAAAAGCATTGCCATGTGAACAGCAGAACATGAGAGGATTCAAAATATACAGCAATAAATTTCCATTTCAAAAAAGCCTACATAATAAATACTACAAGTTTTGTTCAGAGCTGTCCATCTTTCCAGCCTTGTGAGTTTTCTTTTGTTCTCTGCTGTGCACCTTTGTTTGTTCCTTTTCCCTCTCCCCTCAGTAGTGATATTTTTATGAGGACAAGTCAATAATTCACAAACAGCTAGTGCAAGACCCAAGGATAATTTGCAGCCCAAGTACCCCTTGGACATTCATGAAATGACAAGACTAAAAGGAATTCCCTGGAACCTGGGATAGATCTCCTGATGGGGAGGGGGATGGATTTATTTATAGGAAGATTTGTGGAAAGAGTTGTCTGGGAGGAGAGAACATGGTCAGTTTCTAATCTGTACCACTGGAGATTGTGTCCTCATCAATAAAGTCACAGGGCCATTGAGGCAGAAGTTTTGAAGTACCCACAGATGCGAAAAAATTAATTTTTGTTATTACTTGCTGGGGAAAAAAACGCCCCTGTTCCCAGTTGATTATAGATTATATTTTGTCCATTTCCCTATCTAAAAAGTTAGAATATGCAAATGTTAGTTTAAAATATGCTAATATAATAATGATTTGACTGGGAAGAGGACCATGAGGACAGGTAGCCAATGGAGTAATGCCAAGGCTAGAGGAAGGTCAGAGGCATGAAGAAACAAATGAAGTTCTTTAAGAGACTGGGAATCAAAGAACAGATTGCTTTGGCAAACAGTAGAGGGCTATAGGGGCAGCCAGACAGTGACATATCAACTAGCTAGGTTAGAAAAACTTCAGAGTAGGGAATTACTTCAGAGATTTTTCCAGGTTCCTAGAGAAGAGGAGGAAGTACTTGATGGTGGTATTTGGAATTGTAAGGGTCATAAATCTAGGGTTGGGAAAGGCCTCAGAGCCATTTAGTCCAATCTGAGACTCAGTGAGAATAAGGGGCAACTAGGTGGTACAGCAATTAAAGAGATGAACCTGAAGTCAGGAAGACCTGAGTTCAGATCTGACCTCAGAGGCTGGCTGTGTGACCCTGGGCAAATCACTTAACACTTTTTGCCTCAGTTTTCTCATCTCGAAAATGAGCTGGAGAAGGAAATGGCACACACACCACTCTAGTATTTTTGCCAAGAAAACCCTCCAAAAAGGGGTCACAATGTTGGGAGCCAGCACTTAAGTGCTGGGCCCCTCACCCTTGAGGTCAACATGCCCTGCTTTGCAAAAAGCAAACATCACAAGAGGTCTTTGTCAATAGATGTTGCAGCCACAAAAGGGCTTGGCCCCCAGTCCCAGGAAATAGCCTCATTGTAAAGATTGCATGATTAGATACTACCCTCGCCCTGGACCCTCCCCATTCCTTTCTATTCCTCTTCCCTGTTTCAATTACTATATAAGCTGTACCCTGAGCTAAATAAACTGAGACTGCCTGCCACCAACAATGCCTCGGTCTCCTTCCTCTGCGTGATCCTGTTCCCAGGTCTCTTAGACCTTCCCAGGTCCCCTGGACCTTACGAGCTCTGCTCCCCCGGCGCTTACCGGTTTCGGTCACCCATGCTTGCTTGGCCTGCAGGTCGGGTCAATTGGCGCCCAAACGTGGGGCGACCCCAAAAGCTGGTCTGCTGCCGCGATAGACGTCCCAGTTCGTCCGGACCCCGTTAAGGTAAGTGTAAGTGTTCATGTCTATCGCAACCATGGGATCACAACTCTCTAAGGAGCAACTTTTCGTTCAAAATTTGAAACGACTCCTTGGAGAGAGAGGAATAAGGGTTAAGAAGAAAGACTTCTATGATTTTTCTGGCACTCAGCACATATCTGTGGTGTAGTAAAAAGTTGCAGGAATAAGTCTAAAAGAGCAGTCTTGTATGGGAGAAAGTCTAGACAGGGAATCTTATGCAAGGCTTAGTTACACAGAGATAGAAATTAAGCCAGAGTTATAATGTGTACAGAGGATTTCTGACAATTTTTTCTCAGTATTTTGGATTCTTTTATTGTCTGTATATGTGTTCTGTCTTTACATGTTCTGTGTGCGTGTGTTTGTGAGTTATTACGGTCAGCTCCATGGTGGCTGGACCTTGGAATGTTATCTCTTTCCCTCCCCCTCCTCCCTTCTCTCTGATGACTGCAGCATCGGGGAGAAGTATGGGAGAGAGAAAGAGAGGAACTAATCTTATATTATTTAGTTTATGTGATTGCAAGGTGTAGTCTTGGATGGGAAATGCAGGGACATAGTGTCTGTGCAGTTTTAAAGGGGGCTTTAATCAAAGCCCATTAGGAAAACAACATGGATATGAAGTTTAAGGAAAGCATAAAAGTTTTGGGTATTATTTGAAAGTTTTTGGTTGAACTCTCTCTCGCTTCACCCTCCTCACAATTCTGGCCAAATTGTGAGGGTGGAGGGAGACAGAGATCTGGTGCAGGCTGATCGGCATTTTCATTATCTCATGCCTCACCTAAAAGAAAAGTATTTTGTATAATGAGAAGTAACCAAAAGGTAGTTATTCTGGTCACATTTTAAGTGAAACGTGTCACTCCTAATTGGATGTTTAAAACAGATCAGGATTTGTTATATTGTTTGGCACTGGGCAAATTGGAAATATGCATAAATCTTAAAGGGACACCTCAGCAGAGATAAAGCTTTTGAAACTCTCCAGCAGAATGGAATAGACTTGGCGCCACTGGGCAGTTGTCCAGAAGTCTCCCTCCCTTCAGCTGAGGAATTCAAAAACCCTCTCATTCAAAAAAGTTCTTAAGGAGTGGACACAGAAGTAAAATTTACTTGAGTAAAGGATGGAACCATTAAGATTTTTGCCCTGCAGTCCCAACTCATCACTCAGCTGGGTCTACAGTGAATTGTAACTTTTATCATTCCAGATTAGATCAAAGGAAGAGAATGCTAAAGAATAGTAGGAAATTTAATTTACCCTTCCCAGAGGGTAGGGGTTGGGTCACAGCAGTATGAGATCACAAGCCAACCAGCCCTTACATTTAGTAAGCCCAATCTTCTATTAATAATATTTATATGTGATGGTTTGGAAATGTAATTAGTGACACCTAAGTTTCACTCTTGGTGTTACTGTTGTGTTTCTAAAGTGTTATAGTCTTGTATTGTAAAAATTGAGTAACCCCTGCAATTCAGAAAGTGTTAGAGAAAGTAATTTCTAAATGTGAATATTGTTGAAACCAAAAGATGTTGGGAAAATTGTAAAACCAGTTCTGTTATTTTAAATTTACCAGTCTTGCTAACCTTGTCTTAGAATGTTTTGGTTTTTGTAATTGTCATTTAGAAAACCAGGTATTTTCACCTTTGCCCATTACAGAAGTTAAAACAATTTGGCTATCACTTTAAAAGTTGTAAGATTTTTATTTGGAGTTACTGTGTTAATGCTAAACCTAAAGCTGTTAATTGATTGCTGTGTGTAGAAAAGGAATTGAATTAAAACTTTTTAGATATGCTTGTTGATGGCAGGCATGGGTGCGGTACTGATCCCCTTTATTTTGTAAAATTGTGAAGGCCTTTAGGAAACCATCCCAGTAGGTAGTCATCAGTCCTGAGAAAGAAACTTTGATTGGCTTATGCAAATTATAAACAATGAATAGGACTTGATTAGAAGTTGTAATATATAGAGAGGATTTTTTGCAATTGGCTTTTACATTTGAACAAGTTTTAAACTTGAAAAGGAAAGATCTTAAATGGAATTCCCTTATGCATATGAGTCCTAGTAAATCATTATTGCTTACTCATAGCTCCATGAGAATAGGAATGACTATCTGGCTCTCAGCTGATGAAGGAATTGTTATTAAAGGTGAAAGACGTGAGACCACAAATATTTTTGTTTTTGAGTTTGAATTTGAGTATAGTTGGTTGCATTAAATCAGTATCAGAGGAATACCACAAGCTACTCAAAGGGAATGTTTTCCACCTGACTACTCCTGAGTCTGGCTATGAAACAGATACTATATAATTGGAGAATTTGTATCTGAATTCAAAGTCAAGGATGTTTTATTCTGTCCTATTTGCTATGTCACATGTCCCTGCTTTCTCTTTCTATAGCAAATTTTATGATCAATAAATAGTAAGTGACCAACAAAACACGTGAGCCCCAATCTAAGTAAACTCACCTAAGACTCACCTAAGATGATGTCCCCATTGTTTAAAAGAATTTTATAAGCAGTAGTGTTTTTCTGTAATCAGTCTCTTACTGTTATCAATGTGAGAGTATATATTGCACCTTTTTGACTAAAGAGCATTTTGTGGGATGCATCTAATATTCTGTGATAATTAAGAATTTGGTTTGTTGTAATACTTCCGGCATTCATATCCTAAGGACATTTTCATACCAACTAAGCTTTAATGGATTTTAATTTTAAGGGTTTATTTTTGTTTCAAAGTAAAAAGAGAACTATCATTTTAAAGGTCTTCAGCAAATTTTCTTTATGAAAGTTTAGTGACTGTTAACAACAGGACAAATTTTAAACAGTTTTAAATTTTCATTTTCAAGACAATGTATTGATAAATTAATATGTAATGGTCTATGAAGCAGAAAAGATCTTGCTCTTTTAATCTGAACTTGTAGTCATTCCTTGGCTTAAGCAAAAGTTAAATTTAGTGTTTGAACTTATTAACAACTTAATTTCTAAAAAGTTTTCTTTTTCAGAGTAAATGTAATCAGAGAAGGAGAAACTACCCTGTGAAACAATGATATAAGGTGGTAAGGCTTAAGTTTGAAGTCACCCATCATAGATTCTACAAAGGTTACAACTTTAAATGACTTTCAGAAATTGATAGGAGAAATTCAGTGGTGTAGGCCACAGTTGGGAATTACAACTGATCAAATGAAACCATTATATGATTTATTGAAAGGTCCTTCTCAATTAAACTCATGCAGAGAATGGACAGATGAAGCACTGGAATGTTTGAAATTAGTGCAGAAAAAGATTATGGGGTGTACTATTAGCAGGATATTAGAATCACAGGACTTGAAAGTAACAATTTTATTCACTGAAAAAATACCCGCTGGAGTTTTACATCAAAAACAAGGGATTATTGAGTGGGTACATTTGGCTCAGATAAAGAACAGAGCTTGTGTGTCTTATGCTGTGCTGGTAGCCCAAATCATACATAAGGCAGTGAAGAGAATAAGGATGTTAATAGGACAGGAACCTCACACAATTTATACTATGTATACAAGTCAACAAATAGAGAACTGCATACAAGAGTTTGTAGAATGGCAGATATTGATTAATCAGAATTTCCAACATGGGCTCCCAATTCCTTTTGGGCAGCAATTTGCCACGTGGCCATGGTCTTGGGCCGACAAATGCTCTTCCTCACCGGTAGAGGGAGTTAATGTTTTTACAGATGCAACAAAAAAAAAAAAAAAAAAAAAAAAATTTTAGGGCATCTATGTATATTCCATCTAAAAAGGAGATGCATAAATTTAAAACAACATTTACTTCTACACAACAAAATGAATTATATGCAGTATTGCAAGCATTATTATATGTGAAAGAACCTTGCAATATCATCATAGACAGAAAGTATACAGCACTATTGATACCTAGATTAGAGTCAGCCTATACTCCTGATAGGGCAGATAGTATTAAACAGATTACTATGGAAGTTCAACAGGCAATGAGGGCCAAAACAACAATATTTTATATCACACACACTCGGTCACATTCTAAATCATGGAGTACCAAAAAGCATTAAACCAGACAATGGTCCAGTTTATGTCAGTAAAGCCATTGAACAGTTCATGGTGGAATTTTCCATTTTACGTGTCACTGGAATCCCCCATAATCCCACTGGTCAAGCTATAGTGGAACGAGCAAATCGCTCCCTGGACACCTACTTGCACAAACAAAAAGGAGTAGTTGGACCAGGAGTTGATGACAAATTTGCAATTGGCTGTTTATACTCTAAATTGATGATAAATTACAATTGGCTGTTTGGCTGTTTATACTCTAAATTATTTAAAATTCTATAATGATGGCTTATTGGCTGCTATGAAATTCTTAACATTTCCTAATAAGGAGTCTGCAAAGAAGGAATCAGCAATAACAAGTGCCCTGAAAGCAGCCAGTAATGAGGCACGATGAGAATAAAAATTGATTTGGTCCTCATACAGTGTTAACGTGGGGAAAAGGGTATGTTTGTGTTTTAACAGATGATAATAAAGAAGTTTGGGTTCCAGTGAAAAGAATAAGAGTGATAGAGGACAACTGCCAAGGTGAAGCGGTCACAGGAAGTGAGAAGGTGCTATCGGTGGCAGATGAAAAAACTTCTGGAGAAGCTTAATCAACTAGGTCACGATGACTCCTTTCATTTTTCTCGTACTTATCATGACACTCAAGAACACTGCGTCCATCGACCCAGCACCGAAGGAACAACAGAGATGGGCGTTCGTCAGGAATCCACCATGGTTAAGGGTGATGTCATGGAGTGAGACAATAACCAAATTTATCATCCAAGGCAATATTTCTCACATGTTTAAAGATGATGGACTATACTATGATAATAATGGGACTCTTTTTCAGAGACACTAACTTTTCAGGACTAGTCGCAGGTTTCCCACCTTGTCTATAGAAGGGTATCCCTGGGAATTGGAATGGGTTTGGTTTTAAATACTTCAAGGTTCAGCCCGGCATTCCCTTTGCTCTCCCCTCCCCTTGCTACGCCGGAATTACCCCCCATAACTCTATTACCCTCGATGTTGGGTCCTCCCTGCCCCCCAATTGCTCTTCCTGGACGAATACCTCTGACCCCCTGTACCCCCCACTAGGGCAAGTTTTTTTTTTTTGTGGGGGCAATCTGGCATACACAGCACTCCCCCTCATCCTCCGCTGAGGAACCCCCTGCGGATTCTCATTCCCAGGATGGGTCTTCCAGTAAGGATGAGAATAAGAATGATGATGACCATGCAGATGATGCCCAAATTGCACAAAACACCCCTCCCAAGAAATTTCAAAAGCTTCATTTCAAATCATTCAAAGATTTGCATTCAGCAGATCTTTGTAAACTAGCCATAGGGGCTCCAGCCAATTGGGACTTGGAGGGATATTCTGATCAACAGGAGGCCCCCTCCGGAAAGCAGGGCCCTGATCCATGGGGTGGGTGTGGTACACAATCCCGAAGAAGTATGTTGAGAACACTCCCCTTTTATGTTTGCCCCGGCCCTCATAGAAGCCGTGCCTTGAACACCAAATGTGGAGGCATAACTGATTATTACTGCCGTAGCTGGGACTGTGAAACCACGGGTGACACTTATTGGGGTCCTTCTTCCTCCTGGGACTATATTAGGGTTACTGCTAATTATACCATCAAACTTTTCAAAAGCGTCCCTGTACCCTGCTATGATCAATAATGTGCTTTTGCTGTGACTGTGCCAATGACGGGAATATTGTGGCCCCATGACCTGGATAATCATGCCATTGGCTGCAGAGGTACCCCATGACGGGATTATTGTGGGTCCACCTACCAGAAATACTGGAGGTGGGAGCCACCCACATAGCCTAAGACAGGGGCCCTGCCCACTTTCGGTACCAGGCATGGAGTCAGGCCACATAGCCTAAGACAGGCCTTTCACCTGCATTTCTAAACAAAAAAGGGGGACATGTTGGGAGCCAGCACTTAAGTGCTGGGCCCCTCACCCTTGAGGTCAACATGCCCTGCTTTGCAAAAAGCAAACATCACAAGAGGTCTTTGTCAATAGATGTTGCAGCCACAAAAGGGCTTGGCCCCCAGTCCCAGGAAATAGCCTCATTGTAAAGATTGCATGATTAGATACTACCCTCGCCCTGGACCCTCCCCATTCCTTTCTATTCCTCTTCCCTGTTTCAATTACTATATAAGCTGTACCCTGAGCTAAATAAACTGAGACTGCCTGCCACCAACAATGCCTCGGTCTCCTTCCTCTGCGTGATCCTGTTCCCAGGTCCCCTGGACCTTACGAGCTCTGCTCCCCCGGCGCTTACCGGTTTCGGTCACCCATGCTTGCTTGGCCTGCAGGTCGGGTCATCACAAAGCATGAGACACAACTGAAAATGCCTAAACAACAACCTTAGCCAATGTTACCTGGGTACTAAGCATCAAATTTGTGATTTGAAGCTGGATCTTTTGGCACCAAATTCAACACTCCTTTGACTGTACCATGCTAGAATCTTAAACATCACTCACTCCAAATTTCTCATTTTATAGATGAAAAGTGAGGCCCAAACAGGCTTAGTTTCTGCTTGAGGTTACCCCAATAGTAAGTAGCAGACCTGAGATTTAAATCTAGGTCCACTGATTTCAAATCCAATGATCTTTTCACTATATCACACTGCTTTTCCTACATCCAAACTTGTCATGAACAATTTCTTAGTCCATGTGTTAGAAAGAAGACCATTTTAAAAGAACTGTTGTGGAAATATTCAAGGAAATGAGAAGAAAACAAGTTAGGGGCTTCCAAGAGTCTAGAATTGAGGAGTAGGAACGAGAGAGGGGTGGATTAGAAACCAGAGAAGTCCAATTTACAGGGAAGCAGAGAGAACAAGAGCATTAGCTTTTATAATACGAATAGATAAGTTTATTAAACTGAATCAAATTGAATGGAGTAATGTGACTACCTCTAATTTACCTACTTAATATAATTTGTATCCTAACCCTTCTATATGACAATAAAGGGGTTTCTAACTTTGACCAGTTGACCATATGTATTGTACTGGAGACTTGCATGGAGGAAAGGTAATGGTAAGAAGTATAGAGGAAAGGTCATGTTCTCTTAGTCCTTGTCTGTAAAGGAGAAAACTGAATTTTTGATGATAAATAATGTTACCAAGTTCCTGAGAATCTCCTTTCTATCCCAAAGAGATCTGTACTGAAGCTTTGTCATTCTACAATAATTATCTAAAATCTTTCCTAGGACTTATTTCTTTCATCCTCAACACATCCCTCCTTTTGTTTTCTCTATCTTCCTCTTTTCCTCCCTTCTCACCCCAACTGCTACTTAATTTTTTTATCTTTTAGTTTTACCCTCTTTTAATCTTCTTTCACAGACACAGAAGAAGAATTTAAAATGTTCATCATTCAACATTTTTGATTTAACTGGCTTTTGATTAATATCTATAGATTAAGGTCAAATCCCTCATCTGAGATCTCTGGCATAGTGATGATGAAAGTATAAATGTAGTTCTGCCTTGAGGCACCAACCCAAAATGCTGCAGTAAATCTTACCTCTCTCCAGCTCTGACTAGTCTGTCTGTAATTCAATTCCAGACCACAGCCACTGGCTCGATTGAAGACAGATTCCATTGAACAAAAACCAGGGCAACAAATCACTTGTCAAAATAGTAATATCCTATGACAGGATCATAAGAACCTGGATTCATAATTTCCATAGATCTTATTCTTACTCTACTTTATCAGACTTACGTGGTATTTCTCAAGCAAGCACTAACCTCCATAACTGTAATTTTTTTAGTGAAATACTTTGTCTGACAGGTTGAACAACGCATTGGGTACAATTTTTCCTGGTGGCATAGGTTAATTAAAAAGCATCATAGCAAATCACTTTATCCAATAAGTCTTACCTTTCCCAAACTCTGCCTACCCTCTAGGGCAATTCAATTCCAGATCAGACTTACTAGCAGATACCACTGAAATCTACCATTCCAATGATCTTTCCATTTCAGGCATCCTGAAATAGAGGCCCTTCCACATGACCTCCTATTCTGCTCTACACATACAAAACCATACCATAAGTGTCTTGGGGGTAATTCTAGTAAGTATTCACCAAGAACTATTTCAGAAAAGCTAGGTTATTTTGTAGGGTAGTTCTGCAGTTAATTTCTGAATCTAATTTTAGCACTCTCTGTATCAGAAAATCAGTAAAGTACCAAAAATATTAGATGCCACAGTCAGAATTACATGGTGATATATTGGTCTGCTGAGACCCTTCATGAAACCAACTATATATGTTAAAAACTGAGAAAATTTTCTAGTCTTATCTGTATTTGAAATGGTATAACATTTCCCCCTAAAGAATTCCTTGGATCAGCTCTTCCCACACAAGTTTGTTTGGTTGTTGCAAGGCAATCGGGGGTAAGTGACACAGCTAAGTAAGTGTCATGTATCTGAGACTGGACTTGAACTCAAGTCCTCCTCACTCCAGATGCAGTGCTCTATCCACTTCTCTACCTAGCTGCCCCCATCCTGGAAGTTTTACAATGACTTTTAAAAAATTTAATATTTTATTCTTCCCCCAATTACATGTAAAAAGCAATTTTAACATTCTTTCATCAAATTGTGAGTTCCAAATTCTCTCGCCCCTTTCCTTCCCTTTTCTCATCACTGAGAAGACAAAATAATTTGACATAGAACATACATGTTTTGCAATGACTTTTGACCAAAGGCACTAAAGGTGCCATAGAAATCCTAGTATTTCCCCAGAAGTCAAGTCAACAAGCTAAAAACATTCAAGTGCCTCACCTGGGCCAGGTGCTGTCCTGAGATCTGGGGATGTGAAGAAAGGCAAAAAAAGTACTCTTGGCCTCAAAGAGCTCACAGTCCAATGAGAACATGAAAATAACTGTATGAATGAGATATATATATAGGGTTCAATTGAGGGTGACCTCAGAGGAAAGATTGCTAGCATTAAGTTAATGAAAGAAACGAACTGTATTTACGCATGCATTCTGTAAAGGGGGAGATCGATTCAATTCAGTTCAATTAAGCAAGTATTTTTAAGGCATTTACAACGTACTCAGCACTGTGCTGGGTGCTGGGAATATGAATACCAAAATGAAAGAGTCTCTGTTACTGAGGAACCTACATTTTTTCTAGGAGGGGAAGAAACAAGAAATTTTCCCAAGGAAAAATGTGGAATAATGTGAGACTGCATATGGAGGGGATGAAATAGAACAAAAATAGATAATATTTATTGTCTTGGGCAAAGTTGTGGTAAGGCAAGAATGAGATGATTAACCAACATGGAGGTACATGCAAATACCTGTTCTTAGGGGGTTTTGCATAGTCTGATTTGCCTCCAGGATAAACAAGTTTGACCATTTGAAGACAGCTGATCCCTAGGAAAGATTCTATTGTTTCATTAATTTGGAGGGAATTCCTGGAGGGCAAGAATATCCTCCCCGAGAAATGTCCCTTTCCCCACTCAGGTAGGATATGTAGTGACTACAGATATCTTGTATTCACAGGATGTTTGTGTCTCCAACAGTGCCCTAAGGGTTAAAAAGAATATTAAGTCTTGCTTTTCTGGTACTCTGTGAAGCCCCGTAGCTTATTCTGTAACTTGAAAGCACCCTAAAGCTCCCTTATCTTGAACCTGTGCCAAAAGAATTGCTTTTGTCTCCCTTCTCCTGAATTCTTGAATTTTTAACCTGTGTCCTCCTGCCCTGTCCTTCCATCCTTTTAAGCCATAAAGCATTCCATTTGTCTCTCTCATCCTATATTATAAAATCCTTTCTTGTACTATCTTTAATCTTTAACCCCCCTAAAAACCTCTAAAACTACATCATCACTCTGAAACCTCCATATAAGCATAACTCCTTCAAGTATTAGGGATTCACTTAGCTTTCTTATTAAGGAGGCCCATGTTTGCTTACACAATAAATAAAGCTCCCAATGGCTACCGAAAATGTCTAAGTAAATTCTTTCTCACCCAAACCTCTCAACACCAAGAGTATGAAACATTGTGCCTACCATTGCACAGCTAATATCATATCCTCAACTCCCCTCCCGATCCCTTTTGCTGGACTGATCTACACTATGTTTCTATTAAAGTAACCTCAGAGGGATTCAAATTGTCAGTCTGGTGCTCTATCCCAGGGTAGAGCTTGTTGTGCCTGGTTCGAGGTTTCTTATCTCTTTGCTGGCCATTTGACCCTACTCTAGCATCAGAACTGGTCCTTATGTAAATGACCTAGCCTCATATACTCAATCTTTATTAATTAATGATCTGTCTTTGGTATAATATAATCTCTCTTCAAACCCTGCCCCCTCCATCTTCTTCATCCCCATCTCTTTCCCTCTTTGATCCCTCAGTGCTATCTCTTTGACCACAACTGAGACATGGATTTTTGTACCCTCCTAGCAATTATGGTGTGGCCTCTCCTCCCATCCCCTTGAAGAAAGTAGTCCTTCTTTAGACTACTGTTAAGCTCTGCAATCTCCATACTCCAGATCCTTGACATGACATTCAGAGAGGCAAGGCTTAAGAGTATAAAGATTAAACAGTTACCTATCATGAAATAAATGGAGGGTCTCCAACTAGGACATTTCCTGCCACTAAAATTATTTCCCTGATATAAATATTAAGTACCTCCAATCTCACCATTAACACTTAATTTAGATCAGTGATTAAAAAAAAGAAAGACTACACAAAGTTCAGAATATTTATAGCAATCCTTGTTGTGCTTTCAAAGAACTGGAAATAAAGTAGATCTCGATCAACTGGAGAATGACTACACAAGTTGTAGCACTTGAGTATAATGGAATATTATTGACAACCTAAGAAGTGATAAATATAATACAGAAAAGCATGGAAAGAATTGTGTGAATTGATGCAAAATGAAGTGAGCAGAAACAGGAAAATAATATGCACAATGACTATGACAATATAAATGGAAAGAACAAAAGCAATGCTATTTAAACTGAATGCTGTTCAATTATAATGATCAAACCCAAGCCCAGAGGAGAGTTATGGAAAATCCCTCCCCTTCTTTCAAAGAGGTGGAGGAGCTTGGGGGTAGTAGAGTGTCTGAGTGGAATAGTAGAAAAGCGTCAGAGTTTTTCAGTGAGCTGGTCAGTTCTGCTAAATTGTCTTTTCCTCTTTTGTGTTCTTTGCTATAAGAGACAGTTCTCTGGGGGAGAAATGTGAGCCTTAAGTAATGTAAAACAAAAATCAATACAAATTAATTTTTAAAAGAAATTACTTTGTTCCTTCGAAGCTCATTGTCTTCAGTGATGTTACGCCATTATCAGCTAACAGTTTACTAAGATTTAGTGGACAACAGAAAAGAAAAAGTTCTGGGCACAGTTGAAGTACCTGAAGGCACTGGCTACTACGCAAAGGATTGCTAACGATGGGTGACTGCAATCACCTTGAAGGTAAGTGTATCAATTCATTGTTCCCATGGTACACAATTCTTCATATGGAAATATATATGTGCATGAGTATATATATATATATATATATATATATATATATATATATATATACATATACACATACATACATATATGTATTATGTGTGTATATATACATGATACATATATGTGTATAAAACAAATTCCAATACACATTAATTTATTTATGTATTTAGCTCTGCTAAATATTTTACAGCCAAATGATTGAGGTCATAGTATGATTGTCTTTGACTGAAGGAGGAGGTAGGAGACATGATGAGCAACACGCTGCTGCCATGGAGTTAGATTCAGGCTAGTTCTCTGTGTGAAACAGATCATCCACCCTAATCCCTCTCCATGGTGTTTTCACGACCCTTCTCTGAACAGCCTCCTCTGGCTTTCAACCAGATGCTCCCAAATTCAGAACCTACTCTCCTTCCTACCCTTTAAGATTGCTGCCTTTTGACCTGAAGATTGAATGTTAGTTATTCTCTTAGATCACTAGAGTGAGGCATTGTGCTTAGACCATCCTCAGGAATTCCATGTGGGATAATCTAGACTAAGTGAGGGTCACCAAGGCTAAAAACTAAAATGATGCCTTGGGTCATCTCATTAGCATGAATAGACAGAGGCTAGACCAGAGTTTTTGCTCATCCCGAGTCTTAGGGTATCTTGGCAGATAACTTTCATATTAGATTACATCTTAAGGACTAATATGTCCATTTATTTTTCAAACCAATTAAATGGAAACAGAATAACATTCAAGATGGTATAGGTGGCTGTGTATTCAATTCAATAACCTAGGAGGTTTGTGGATTTATGATGGTTGGTTGTTGTCCTTCGTCTTCAAAGAGGGCCAAAATATCATCATTATGATAAAGTGAAATTTCAGTGTGTCCCACTGTGGCTGATCAGACCAAAATGAGCTTGAAATTCTCTACTACAGGTTGGACACAGATAGACCGTGTGAATATTTGGAGTGGACATCTATTTGGAGTGGACATCCCAAATTTGCGCATCCTGCATTTACTTTGTGCTGTCTCAATTCTGCTTTGCTCGAAGAGCACAGCATCCTTTCTGATATGGACACACAAGACTGAGCGGTCTTGTGCCAGTGTCTCTCATGTTGCACAGTCAAATTCAAATCCAAAGTTCTTGAGAGATTTATGATACAGTTTTGGTCAAAGCAGCCACTAATCTGAACTCCTGAACCAAGGCCTTATTCTCCTTCACTAGTGAAAATCAGACTATTGGAAACAGTAACTTCTTCAGCTTTAAGTGTGTTATACACTGATAAATATGTCAGTTTTCTATGTTAACAAGTTCAAACTTTATCAAATCAATAGCTAATAGTCAGCAAACATTTATTAAATGCCTCCAAAGGCCAGGCACTGTGCAAATTCTGGGGATCCAAATACCAAAAAGAAAACAGTCCCTGCTACCCTAAATCTAATGAGGGAAGAGAACATGCAACAGAAAGCTGAAAAGGGGTAGGGGAGAGGGAATGTCAGGAAGGTGCTTGGTGCTTGATAACATAACAGAAAATTAAAAGAAGTAGAAATGAGTTCAGCAAGGTAGGAAATGAGAAGTCTCTCCTGTGCCCTCTCCTTAAATGGAAGTTGATGAGTTCATGACTCTATCCTCCAATCAGAAGGGCAGAGCTACTAATGAGATGTGAGTACCAAGGTTGATTGGATCTTTCAGGATGATGAGATTTCTTAATGATGAGGCTCCTAAGGGGCATGATGGAAAAGTCAGAGAAGTCCAAGTGGGAAATGATGAGGACATTGCCTTCCCTCTGTGTAAACATGGAATATCAGCTGTATCTAGGTATAGATGATATTCCCAAGGCAGTAGGCTCTTGGGAGATTGCACATCCCAGCACTTTCCTGTTCAATGGTCATATTTTTTGTCTGAATAATTTGTGACTTTGCTTTCTATGTAGGAAAGATAACACAACACCCTTCTCCACATCCTAAAACTGTTCAAATGGGTATTTTTTATGTCCTTCGTTGTTACTCAGTCATAGCTTGCCATTTCCTTCTCTAGCTCATTCTACAGATGAGAAAACTGAGGCAAAGAGAGTTAAGTGACTTACCCAGAGTCACACAGCTAGTAAGTATCTGAGGCCAAATTTGATCTCAGATGTTTCTAACTCTAGACCCTGAACTTTATCCACTGTGCCACCTTGCTGCCCATTCTTTTGTCCATTTCTAATTGAATAAGCCAGGAGCTTTAGGAAAAAGACAAGAAAATGCCTTTAAGTTTTCTGCCCTTTTAGAGACTACTCCAGAGCATCCTGGGGAGTCAAAATGTCAATCTTCCATCAAGACAGAAATCAAGTCTTAACATCTTTCCAAATAAGTTTGTGTAGGCTTGTTTATTGATGAACCTATTGTAAAGGTAACCACTATCTCTCACTGCTCTGATTTAATGAAAAAAAAATTTTCAGAACTAACAACATCTTGTTTTCATAACAGGGCAAAAGCCTAATTCAAAGATTTTTAGAGTTCAGATTCTTATTTTGTGTTTCATGCATGAATGAAAGTGCCAATTAACATAAAATATAACTAGAAGCATTCTGGTAAATAACCACTTGTTCATTTGTCCTGGGAAATGATAATTTATGTCAGGCAACCAATATAGGTATTTTATCTCATTTATTTTATTACCTGAGCATTTCTAAAGGGAATAGTAGATAAACTAAAATATATAGACTGATCAACTTGGTCAATATCATAGAATCAGATAAAAAAACCTTTGCAGTCACCCAACTTAATCTCCCAGTTAATATAAAAATTTACAACATCTGGGATAGATTTCTTCTTAAATATTACCAGCAATACAGAGTGCACTTCTTTCTGAGGCCATTTTTCCATCGTTGGACAACTCTAATTTACCCAGCGATTTACTTCGTATCAAACTCAAACACCTTCTGATTGTCCCCTGTGTAGACAAAAGAGAATATCTCCTCTCTCTTAGGCATAGTAGCGCTTTCAGATATTGAAGATAGTGATCATTCTCTCTCCTCAACTTTTCTTAACTCCTTAATGTTCCTCCCACTGTTCTTCATATTTCAAGATATCTCCACGTCCTAGTCACCTTCCTCTGTACATACTCTAGTGTGTCATTCTAGAGATCATTTATTAGATAGAGTAGAAATGAAAGCATCTCCAGAATCAAGTGGGAGTAGGGGTCTGAGAAGCCAGAGTAGGTTTCTGGAAAATAAAAAGGAAAGAAAGATTTTGCTTAGATAATTTCCTGCTGTAGACTAACGGCACTGAACATTGGCAGAAGTAGCCTTCAAGGAGGCAGAAGTAGTCAGTAGCAAATCTACCAACAAAGAATGAGATGCGGACATAAATAGGGTTCAGAGAGCAGAAGCAGATTAGAAGTCCTGCTCAGCAGAAAACAAGAAAGTAAGTCCTTTCTGATCTTAGTGATTTTTGAGGGCTGATATATACATCACTGACATTTGCTACTAAAGAGCCCTGGTTTTACTGGGCCCAGACTGGGTCCCTATCCATTAGCCCATACTACCTCTATTTGTTATCTAATTACAGCAAGCATATGGCTTATGGGTCAGGGTCATCAAGAGTAGAGATAAGAGGTGAGGTGAAGCCCAGAAATTAGAATACCCTGGAAATGATCTAGAAATTTGGAATTAATGAGACTTAGCCTCTTTACCAACCAAATGAAGGATATGATTTTCACTGTGGGGCAGGATCTACAATTCTTAATAAACAAATGTTCACAAGTTCTCATGATTGCTATATTTTGTCATACTTGGAAGACCAATTATGACTACGTTGCTCACTTCTCAACATGTTCTTGTGCCAAGTTACCTCTTCTCTGTTTGGTACTCTGTTGGGAATGGATTTGATTTTTTAAATAAAATTGTTAACAAATTGTCTGAACATGCTTTAAAGGAAAGTCTGTCCAAAGGAACTGAGAGGAAAAATGGAAAAGCTAATCTCCTGCAGGCTACCCCTCTTCCTCCTCCCTCCTTTTTCTGCTTATTTCCATGCCTTCTTCATTTGTTTGAGGATCCCCATTGAGAGCTTCCTTTCTACTCCAGAGAGAATTGGAATGGTAAGTAAAGCCTACTTACTAATATTAACCACCTCCCACCTTAGTGTGTGAATATTTTCCATTGTCTCCAAGGTTTGCATGGCTCATGTTTGTATAATTTATACAAGCATATATGTAAATGCTACCACATGCAGAAACTTGCCCTTTATAACCAGCTGGGCCCAGTTCAAGTGCATTTGAAAGTAATCAAAGCCCTGTCTCACAAGTACCTTCTAATGGATTCATGACCTTGTTTACTTTTGTTAGATTGCAGCAACTTGATAGTAATGCAACTATTTGTTGAATTGAACTGTCAGCTGCCTTCCAAAGTATATCGATAATAGTTCGTTTTGAATGGTTATAATTGGTTCTTGGCACTTGGACAGGGTTCACCTCATCAGTGCAGCTAAGTCATTTGTCTGTGAGAAAGTGGGCATTTTTCCATCTATAAATTACAAAGAGAGACTCAAACATGCTCTTTCCAGTTGAAGATGATGCCTCTCACAGTGATAACTGTTGGGTTTGCAACATATGACTCAACACATGCAAGATAAGCTATTTTCCTTATTGTATTCACATAGTGAGTGCTTTGGATTTTCAGTAAAGCTTAATGCTTGAGAAGCCAAAGACTATAACATTACCTTTTCAATTCAGTTTCATGGACCGGTCCAAAAAGATTGTTCTTGGTTGCTATACACTGGGCTTGTTTATATGCTGCCCTCGTTTCCTAGCAATCAATATCAGTATCCTGTTGTTTGAAGCTATGTTTCAGAGCTATGTTTCACCATCTTTAGTGGTTTAAGCTGCACGCAATCCAATCAAGGGCTGTTTCTAATGGCAAATCTAATGGCAAATGGCAAATTCCTACTAACCTACCAGAGACAAAGCACAGCCAACATCTCTGATATGGTAGATTCAGGATGACTTATTAACATTCAGTAGCTGAAGTTTGTAGACAATAGTACCAGCAAAATTGTGATCTCTCTACTTAACAAAACTATTCCTAAAATGTGAGTGCGCAATTCTGTGGATTCATGCACTTTTGAGACTCTAAAGAGATTTCACTCCCATGCTGAAGAGTAGTGGACACTGCTTTTCTCCCAAGTGTTTCTTGTTCATAAAAATAATTAGGGATTGGCAAAAAATTACTTTTTATTGGAAGAATGAAAGAGATGGGTGGGAGGAAAGGGAAATTCTTAAATTGACCTGAGCAAGATCAGCCTCGAGACCTTTTGTAGATCTCTGAATCTAGTCCAGTCCAGTTCCAGGGTTAGGAACTTCCTGATCTCTAGAGCTTTTAGACAATTTTCCTGCAATTTCTGGGTGATTCTGTGCAAGGTATTTATCTTCATTCAAAATAAATTATTAGTGGACACCTCAAGCCAAATTCTTTCCTTAATTTTCCTTGACAGAAACAATAGGTTTCCCCCAAATAATGCAGAAATGAGACCAAATTTCAACTCAGAAGCAAGTGTTAGGCAAACACCGGCCCTAAAGCTAAAATTTGAATAATGGATTTTAACAGAGCTGGAAGGAACTTCGGAGATCTCCTAGGATAAGTTGCCACCAGGAGGATCATAGTTCCTGGGTGAAGCCATGTAATGGATGCAGAAAGGCTTCCCATTTGCAGAAAGAATATCGGACACTTCGTACATACTAATGTTTTCTATAAATACGACTTTTAATTAAAATAATAAGCTATGTTTACTGACCATACAGATAGTGCTCAATTTTTTGCTTCTCATTTTACCAGCCTGCTGATCTGACCCTGCCCAATAAAGAGTAATTTATACCATAGCCCAGACAGAAAAGTCAGCAGTAACACATGGGTAATCAGCATACAGGACATGTGGTCAGGTTTTTGCCATATAGTGATATACAGTCAGGAAAGCTTTATAGCCTTAAATATTTTACACCCACATTGATGTATGATTTAAAGTAGAAACATAAATACTTAATATACTTATTGGTACTTTCTCAATAGCCTCTAACTTTAAATAGTCACTGCTTCATCAAAATAAGGTTCTATTATATCTTTGATCTTGAATATAACTGTCCATGGTATATCCACAACGTTGAGGCCTCAGGTCAATTCCACTGGCAATCAATATAGCTATATCCTTTTTTCTGGTATAGATCTTAGCTAGAAAACTTTTTTTTTTTTATCACCTCAGGCTCTATTAAAGACATTGAGATGTGGCAACATGTAGAGTGTCACACCTGGAGTCAGGAAGACTAATCTTCCTGAATTCATATCTGGCCTCAGACACTTTCTAGCAGTGTGACCCTGGACAAGGCACTTAACTCTGCCTCAGTTTCCTCATCTGTAAAGTGAGCTAGTAAAGAACATGGCAAACCATTCCAATGTCTTTACCAAGAAAACCCCCTAGGGGCCACAAAGAATCGGACATCACTGAACAACTGAGCAACAGGCTCTGCTGCTTTGCTCATCCAATTACTACTGTCTAGGTATGTAACTAAACAAAGCCTGTATGTGTGTGTGTGTGTGTGTGTGTGTGGTTTTATATGTTGGAGGAAATGACTTTCTGTTGGTTTAGCAAAGTGAAAAGAGGTATCTTCCCCCACCCACTTGACTACACATTGCAGCAGCAAGAACCGTCCAAAATGATCCTTTTACAATTAAAAAGTAGTTCTGTAGCATTTTTTAAAAATAAGTTCTCCCTCTGCCTTTCTGATATTTACCCTACATTTGCATACAATTGGTCTCCTTAGTAACAGCTCCACCAGACTTCCTTTTCTGCAGCTCAGTTTGGCCTCTTTTCACAGACTATTTACTCTTAAAGGGACCCTACACCACTGCCACCACTACCCCTCCTCAAGACATTTTTACAGAACAAGGTCTTAAGAACAATTATTTGACAGTGGTTTGTTAAAGTATACTACCATTCCTACACACAAATTTTCTTTTTCTCCCTCCTTTGTGAAGCCTGGAGCTCTCTCTGACAGACTTTCAGTATCATGGCTAGCACACATATACACTTCTACACCTCCTTAAGGCAGGCTAATCTCATTTCAAAACCAATTTATCAGCTTTATCAGATCCAAACTATTAAATTCCATTTCCCCTTCTGAAGCAGATTGAGGGAGTTATTCAATATCAAAGATACTAGCGGAAGTTTTTCTGATGTCCCAACTGTCAAGATGGTGGCAGTGAAAGGGTTATGTGAGGACTTGTAGATAAGCAGAAAATATATGCCAGTCTCTACTCCTAGAATTGACATTTTAGCATTTAGAACAGAGGCCAAGCAACATCTGATCAAAAGTGGAACAGTGTTGATAACTGTGCAAGTGATTGACTTACTATGATTTTAATGGATGCTGAGGAAATTAGAGTACTATGTATGTTGTTTCCATGCCCATTTCCTGGCTGTAGAATAAATTAGAATATAAAGGACCACTGTGTATAACAAGGAAGGCTCCTTCTGGACCAGGCCTGTTACATCTCCCTTCTCCTGGTCCCCCAGGGTACCCTAAAGGAATTGGAGTACCTCTTCTCTCTATCTTTAGGTAGAGCCCTCACTAGCTATGTTCTCTGCAATGGTACGGGAGCCAGTGACTAGCATCCTCATTTAAATAATTGAATTCAGATTGACTGTTAAAAGGATATTTATTTCAAGTTCCTTTGCTTCTTAGCAGCCTTATATTTCACCACTTATTATTCAATTTGTATATATTATGTACATTCTGGCTTGCCTAATAGACTATAAGCACCTTTAGAGTGAGGATTGCTTCATTTGTTTTTGTTTTTGTACCCTCAGTCCCTGGCACATAGTAGGCACTTAATAATGCTTGCTGATTGATTGATGGGTTGATTTACTGACAGAAAGTTGATTAAATTTGGGATGTCATAGAAACTCACAACATCTAGGTACCTAAAGCAACGAAATCAAGTATGTTGGATGATTGAAGCAAATCTATTTATAGCAGACAGAGAACAGGAACCTACTTTTCCACCTGTTCCAACCCAACTGGTTATTGATCCTATGTACACAGCAACTTCCTTTTCAATAAGTAGATTAGCTAACTCTCTACAAGTACAGTAGGACCTCAGAGTTGGAGGTAGAAGGCTATATATTCTTTGGGGCTAGTCCATTCAAGCTGCCAAGGAAGGCTACTAGGAATATGCACATAAACTTCCCTGAAGATAAAAAGCCTTTCACAGTAGTATCTGCATTTATCTGTACTTGCTAAATTATCTGTAGCATGGTACCCTGCCAAGTAATCTTGAGGCTCCTCCTTAAAAACCTCCATCAGGACCTCCTCCTCTCAAACAAAATAGCTCTCAACTGGTAGAAATTGTTCATGTACTTGAGCAATAGCCTCACTTCCTGCTTATAATCACAGAACCATTACCAGATACTTCACTTAGGACAAAAGCCAACATCTCTGAGAAGGCTTTCAGGGAGATGGAAGAGAGTAATTTACTTAATGAACAGAACTAGGCAAAGAGAACAAATCCCAATAAAATCCCCATTCATTGGTGTGGGTACTCCATCCACACACACAGATTGCAATCCCCCTTACACCTCTGCAGATGGTGTTCCTGAGTTTTTGTGATCTCCAGCCTGATATTAAAGACTTTCCGTAATCTGGCTCCAAACCATCTTTTCAGTTGTTTTTTTTTACATTACTTCTCAAAAGATATTACTAGCTGCTCTTTAATGTTACATAATACAGTGGAAAGAATTCTGTACTTGGAATCAGAGGAATTGAGTTCAAATCTTATCTCTGCTTCTTACTGCCTGTGTGACCTTGGGAAAATCGCTTTATGAGGGTACTGGATTGGATAACTTCCAATCTCTCACCCTTCCCATCTCTAAATCTGTGATTCTGAGTACGATTCCCCACTGCCAGGAGTATGCACTATTTCTGTGTATGAAGTGCATTCAGTCAAGAATCTTCCTTCAAAACTCAGGTCAGGTTCCGTCTCCCCAGTGAAACCAATTCTGCTCTCCTAAGGCGACTTAGTTTTCTCTCCTTCCTCATGGCATCTGTATACTTGCCTCATCCCCCTTTTTGTGGTTCATTTATTTCAGTCATGTCTGTCTCTTCATGACCCCATTTGATGTTTTCTTGGCAAAGATACCAGAGGTTTGCCGTGTCCTTCTCCAACTTATTTTACAGATGAGGAAACTGAGACAAACAGGGTTAAGTGACTTTCCAAAGGTCACACTGCTAGAAAGTGTCTGAGGTCAGATTTAGACTCCCAGAGATGAACCTTTCTGACTCTTGGCCTGGTTCTCTATTCACTGCACCGTGTAGCTACCCTTTATTTTCCCTTAGAAACTAGGTATTGTAGCGAACTGAGTCATAGCCTTGAAACCAGGAAGAACTGAGTCAGAATCTGGCTTCCAACACTTACTAGCTGTATGACCCTGGGCAAGTGATTTAATCTCTGTCTGCTGGTTTTCTAGACTGTAAAATGGGATAACAATAGCATCTACTTCCCAGGGTTGTTGTGAGAATTGAATGAGATAATGGTAAATTTCTTAGCATACTGTCCAGAATCTAGTCAGTTTTTAATGAGTGTTTGCTTTCTCCCTGCCTTTCTAGCAGACCGTGAGCCCCCAGAATGCAGGAATGGTTTCAGTTTGTCCTAACACTAATGATATAGTGCCTTATACGTGGTAGGTATTTAGTAAATGTTTCTGGGACTAAATGGGATTGAACTGAATTTCTGCTCCTCCTGGGCTGTGCTATGACCCACGATCTCCTCTGGGTGAGTAATGTGGATCTGATTCTCATCTACTTCTACCACCTTGTACGTAAGCTCTGAGAGGCAGAATTCAGGAACCCAATTACCTCACTTGAGAGAAATCTTTCTTAGTCTGTTTAGTGAAGAAGAAAAGTTCTGATGATTTTTCAAATAAGCTTTTCATCTGTTAATAATGTGAGGGGATGGAAGCACCATTTTCTTCTCATTCCTCAAAAACCTTAGAACTCTGCCCCTCAATCTCTCCTTGAGGTGGTAAAACAGGGTCCTTCTTGCCTACTGTATTCATCTGTGGTCCAATAGGGAGAGCAAGAGATAGAAAGGAGAAAAAGACAGACAAGACAGACAGATGAATCTCCTTTTTGGGGAGAAGAGTAGGGAGAATATTTCCATCATTTAGGAAGAAAGTTTATGCCGAAGCCCCCAAGGATCTAGCCTCTTCTCAAAAGGAAGGAAAATCTCATGTCTCAATTTTATAACACAATTTAAGATGCTGAACTGATCTATCTTAAAGTTTGAATCAAGACCAGATCCCTCCAGGAAAGGTTTTTAACTGATTACTTTTTGGAAGCAGCATAGCATCCTGGGTTGTACAATGGGTCAGAAATTTCTAGGTGACCATCCTAGCTCTAAATTTGCTATCTGTGTGGCTACTCACTTAACCTCTATGTGCCTCAGGAAACTGTCTAGTCTAGAATTTATCTGCTAAGTCATAGATGAGTTGTCAACTTTGATGGATGGATTTCTTACACTGACAAAATCATAGATCTTTTGGGTATCTGACCTGAGCCAGGAGGATGTTGGTCACCTTCTTGGTGGTTATGGTTAAAATGAAGTCGATAAAATGCTAAAGCAGTCTGTGGATGTAGTTTCTAACCACCTTTACTTTTTCTCCCTGTGCCTCTTCCTGGCTTGTTCATTTCAGGGAATTCTGAACTTGTATGATCAAGGCTGAATTCAACAGATACCCAGGGAATATCCTTCTGTTTATCCTGTCTTCCCTATCAAAGTCTTCCCTAAGTCTTGTGAGTCCTTGGTTAGAGTGGCTTGACTAAATGATAAATGTGTTCATTATCTTTTCCAAGGTTTATATCTGCAGTTCTCAAGTTGGAATGTTGTCAAGAGTATCTGGGTCAGTGGTTTTATCTACAATTTTGGAAATACTCCCTGTTAGGGTAAAGGGCACAAAATATTCCCAAGAACTCTGATGGAGCAGGGTCAGATGTGGAGGTAACTTGGCCAAGGCTGAAGTACAGCCAAATAGAATTTGTCCCATAAAGCTACACTTTGTAAGGTACTGGCATTTGTATCAGGGTATTTATGGATGCCAGGTACTAGGAAGACAATTGGCATACAAACAGGTGAACACAGAAACTGTTGATTTGGGTTGTAGAATAGGTGCATTAGAATGATGTATTGACTTGGTGTAGAATAGAGAGCACTACTTAGAATGGAGAGAACATGTGAGAAAGGTAGAGAAGTATATAAAAGGCAGAGAATCATTGAGCCTGAAAGATTCGAGGAAATGGCACCTGAGATGTTTAGTTGTGAGCTTCCTTCCTCTCTTGTCTCATCACTGTTATGTGGGTATGAGAATCCCACGTTGTTGTGTAGGTTCAAGTCTTGGACTGCTCTAGTGCTCCATATAATAGTCTGGGAATAAATGATGCTGAAGCCTTGGGGTCAGCATTAGCTCTTCCTATCCGAATTGTGCCAGTGGAGCTTGCTTTCAGTTGACTGTCCCTACAGAAGAGTGATCAGTGTCTTTGGGCAGCATAGCATTCATATATTCAGTAGTGTCCAAGATAGCCATGTTTAACATCATATTACTGCCAATTTGGACAACTATAGTGGGTTGAGCAGAATAGGTTGAAAGGAGGGGGAGATAGTCAATGACTATTTACATATGTTTATATCTATCATTTATCGACATACATCCGCAGATACATAATACATATGTATGTTTATATACACGTATGTGTGTATATATATTGTGTGTATATACATATGCATATATACATACTATATATACATACATATATACATAACTATCTATCTATCTGTCTAATTAAAGGATAACTATACCAATTTGTTAGACCATCAGATCACAGATTTAGAGTTGTAAGGGACCTATGAGGTTATTACATTTTACAAAGAAAAAAGAAAATTATTTAATAATGGGCAATTAGCATGCTTTCCCAGTCAACCTCCTTTTTAGAAGTAAAAATACAGGTCTTTATTAAAATACTTAATACTCAATAAAACCAAGCACTAAGTAAAATCAATCAATCAGCAAGTTCATTTATTGGTAAGTATCCACTCTGTACCAGGCACTGCACTAGGTATGGGGACCACAAGTGCACAGAATGACACAATTCCTACTCATAAAGATCTTACCTTCTAATGGAGGAGACAGCAAGTGCACATAAAAATAAAGACAGTGAGCAGAAGCAGGATGATTTATACGGTAATAATGATGTTGTAAAAACAAACATTTCTGAAAGATTTATTATGAATGCCGAGTAGCATGATAACCATCATTCCAGAATGTTGATGATTTAGAATGATGCCGACCTTCTGATAGAATTTATCGACATGAACTAGATATGAAGAGTGAGACACAATTTTTTAGTCATGGCCAACGTGGGAATGAATTTTTCTGGAGTATCAGTTTTTGTTGCACTTTTGTTTTTTCAATGAGGAAGGAAGTTGGAGAGGAGAAGGGCAGAAGTTTGTTAACTAAAAAAAATTTAAGTATACATTCCTATATGTAAATACACTGCACTAATATAAAGTGAATAAATACCAACCCTATATGTATGAAGTTTGGGAGGGAAGAAATTAGCAATTGGAGGGATTTGGGGAAAGATGTCAAGCAGAAGATAGAGTCTGAGCTATTTATGAGGTGGAGATGAGGGGGGAGTTCGTTCTAAGCATGAGGGACATCCAGTACATGAAGATGGGAGATGGAGTGTTATGTAAGGAACAGAAAAGCTAGTCTGGTTAGACTGAAGACTTCAGGAGCGGGTGATATGTAATAAGGCTAAAACACACACACACACACACACAAACTGGGGCTAGGTTGTAGAGGTTAATTTTATCCTAGAGGCACAGGAAACTATTAGAGTTGATCAAGTAGGGGAATCACACATGATCAGACTTGTGATTTATGAAAATTCCTTAGGAAACAGTATGTAGGATGGACTGAAATGGGGAGAGATCTGAGGTAGGCAGGAAAATTAGGAGGCTCTCCTAATCTGGCAAGGTATGATGAAAGCCTTAAAAGGCTAAAAGCTGTGTGAGTGAAGAGGAGGGGTCTTATCCGAGAGATATGAAGGTAGAAATAGCAAGATTTGGGAACTGACCGGATATAGGGCAGGAGGGGATGAGGAATCCAGGATAATTCCAAGGTTGTGAACCTAGGAGACTGAGTGGATAGTGGCTCTTTCAACAGAAATAAAATTTCAAAGGGGGAAAATTTAGGAGGAAAGATAGTGAGTTCTGTTTTAGACATGTTTAAAGTTAGCCGTCTCTATGTTTAAGACATGTAGTTGGAAACATCCAATAGATAACTGGTGAGGCAGGACTGAGATTCAGGGGAGATACAGGAACTAAGTATGTAGTTCTAAGAATCATTTGTATAGAGATGATGGTTAAAGAGTCATAAAGAATGGAATGTTTTTAAGAATATAAGCATAAGGTACAGTTCAGTTTCTCATTAATCCTTAATCGATATCAATCATTTCTTAGTTAACTTAGTTAACATGTAAACTTTATTGTTAGACCTGATTAAAATGCTTCTTTCTCATTTACTTTGCATCCTTATCTCAGAATCAGTTCAGTTTAGGAGCAAAGTTCCTTCAAGTTCCCCATAACTGCTGGCTCTGTGTGCAACAGTTTAAGAAATGATTCTCATGACTGTCCCCATTCACAGCTGCCACTGAAATGAGTTCCCAGTTTCTAGCTGTCTCAGATTTCCCTTTTCATCTCTTCCATACAATAGGAAGAAGAACGATTACAGCTGCATAGGGCATCCAAACACTTTAATATGAAACCACTAATGACTAATTCGCTCCAATCTCAGGTTTCTCTCCACTTGACTGCTTCTAATCTTTACCAGATTTTTTTTCTTTTTGAGAATATTTTCTTCAAGTTTCCCCTCTTCCTTTTGATCAATATCTTATTTTGCAAACAATAACTTCCCTTATTAACTCCCTAACAACTCACAACTTTTATAAACTGTCTTCATAGAAATTGCTCACTGAAAGAGCTGCTATCTTTACCACAGAGCTTTATTCTTTTGAAGAATGTTTTTTAAAGAAATTTAACGCTTTTAAAATGAGATTTTAAATTATTTCATGACAACAGGATTGGAGCAATTATTTAAATAATGCAGGTTAAAAAAACACCAGTGGGGATCTGGTTTTGAATAGACTACCTCCTCTAAATCCCTTACTCTTATTTAAAAAAACAGGATTCATCTGTGAGGCTCAGTAGGTTGCCACAAATACATGGTCCTTGCATTGAGGAATGGCGATTCAATTCAGAATATAAAACATTCATTTATTAAATGCCTACTATGTATAAGAAACCCCACTGACAACCTTCTCTGATGCCTCACTTTTGGCTGAATGTCACTGTGTTCTCCAAGGCTATGCTCATGAATCAGAAGCTCTAAAATATCCTACCAAGCCGGAAAAGCTTTGAATAGGGGACAGAGTGTATGCCTAGATGGTTCGAGGACCAGCCTCGTTTGGAGAGGCTCATCTCCAGGCTGACTGTCTTTAAGATTGTGCATGAAATTGGAGAGTCTTTGGTATAATGGAGAGAGAGCTAGACTTGGACTCAAGATGCTTTGGGTTCCAATTTTTCCTCAGACACTTGTTGACTGTGTGACTCTGGGAAAATCACTTAACCTCTTTTGGCCTCAGTTTTTTTATCTATACAGAAAATTCTTGCTTTAAGTAAGTGGATCATTCCATAGAGCATTTTTTCAGTAATGCAAATTTGCCTTAAGATGTTAAGAAGGGAGGGAAGTAGGGAGGAAGTTGGCCCACACACTTGTGGAGGGAGGGAGCCAGAACACATTGAAGGACATATGGTGGCTGAGGACAGAGAAGTGAGAACAGAGGGAGGAACACAAGGGGGCAGGAACAAACAGGCCATACTCAAGCAGGCTGGACTTGCCAGCAGGTGGGCAGATGGGGCAAAGGTTTCCTGTCTTGGTGCCAGAGGTCTCAAGCCAAGCCCTTTATCCAGAACGGACTTCAGTGGTCTCTCTGACCATTATTCTGCTGGTACTTGGAGGGTTGTTTGTTTTCAGTGTGGGAGAGGGAGGCCACAGAGCACAGAGCCAAGGGGCAAGGAGAGAGAAGAGAGACAGACAGACAGAGAGGCAGACAGATACAGATAGACTGATAATCATTTAATATAAATTTTGGACTTTAATAAGGGCCAAAGCTTGAATTAAGAGTCTGCACCTAATAGCCTCTTTGTTCTCTGAAGCAAACTCAGAGAATACCTTTTGCTATGTCAACATAGCAAATGGGGCTGATAGCATTCCTTAAGAGACCTTTAACCTAAGATACTTTTTCTAAATAATGGGATGGTTTACATATCTTAATATTTTGTAGACATATACTATGTTATAGCATGTTAATGGTAAAGAAAACACAGACATCTTGGGTCTTAATTTCAATTAAAACTTTGTCAAACTCTGTTTTCTTATTGTATTTACAACCTATGCAATTAAAAAATTCCTTTGTAATGGTCTAGTTAATCACTCATGGAGACCATAAATCTGAAGGACACAGAACACCATCTTTGTCCTAAAACAGATTTAAGCCTGGTCAATTTTTGTATCAGTCAGTCAGATAATATCTGGCTCCATAGTACTATGTAACCGTTACTTTAAGGGGAATGAATTAATAAAATGTATGCATTTAGCCTGTTGCCTTTTCTTTAACCAAACTTTCAGGTCAACAAGACATAGGCAGATATATATATATATGGAGAGAGGAGAGATAGAGACAGAGAGAGAGAGAACAGTACTATATAGCAAAGTTAACATGTATGGGTTTTTTGGGCATGGGGACTTCTTTCAGAATTATTTACATAAAGTATAATTTGTGTAATGCGAATTTATATAAAGCAAGAACTGTCTATTAGAATGAGAGTTGAACTCAGTGACTTCTAAGATCCCGCTCAGCTCCATATTTTTGATCTTAGGATCTGAGGTGCTTCTGGCGGTTTTCACATTGCTGAAATGAAGAGAGAGATTTTCAGGGCAATTCAAAGTCTGGAAGCTTGATGTTGGCCATTTGTAAATAATAAAAGGAGGAATGTGGAACACAGAATACCAAGTAGAGGGACATGCCACCGCCACCACCATTTCATTTCAGGTTTTCTTCATTGCCTTAATCTTCATTTTCATTTGAATCGGAGTCTCAAAGCATGTCAGGCTGAGTAAGAACTAAGGTCTTCCTCCTGGAGTTTCTTTGGCAGAAGTCCCATCCCAAATGGGTATAGGTAAGCTCTGAGCAAGAAAATTAAGTAAGAAGTGCAATAAATTTCTCATCCTAAATAAGACTGTCATCTGGAATAATAGACTATGATTCATCTCCAATACAATTAAGTTTAAAGGTATCAAACGCCTTCAGAAAACGCGTAGCAGTTTGATTGTTCTGTATTCTAAAATATCTTGGCCCTTGGAAGAGTCTTTCTGGAGAGAAAAGTCATAGGCACTCTGAATTTCATGGGTAGAAAGGCATTTAAAGATTATTCTTAGTCTGCTACTAGGTGTAGATGGCCTGATTTCTCAAGTCTCTGAGCTCTAAGATAAAAGAGAACCTTTTCTTTTTTCTCATAGGGAAGAGGTTCATTTGAGGACTCCAGTTGAATCTAGAAATTAGAAACAGAAAGTTTCTCCTACAGATAAATGCCTGACAGCAACCAGAGACCTATGGCAAATCACCTTGCATAGACCACAGTACAGAAAAGAACATTAAAGAGCAGTCCCAAGAACCACGAAGACATCACCAGAAGACATTAGTGGCTCTGTAGTATCGGAAGCATAAACTGGTCCTCTGTACATGCGCCCTGATCTCATGCTTCACTGCATATATATTCTTCCACATTTACGCCTTGACTGCATATACATGTGTATATGCCTGTCTCCCCATTAGTATTCACTAGGTATATCCATTATTTTCCCTGACTGTATGTATTTTTGGGACAGTGTACCCCAGGTTTGTGAGAAAAATGTTCATTTGCTATTTTTTTATTATGTCATTTCAATAAATGCCTTTGCTTTGAACTAATTGTATCCTATGGCTGATGAAGAAAAGAAAACGTTCTTTTTCACCGGTGGTTTTTAGTGGTTACAGACTGACAGGGTAATTTAAACCTGAACTAGCCTGTGGGAGGAGGGGGCAGGGCATGTGTGAGTGAGACGGTACCTAGCTACTGAAAAAGCCCTCGAAGTGGGTAAGAATACAGCTACACAGCAAAGTGTAAAAAGACAATCGCTGCCCTCAATAAGCTCATAATCTAATGAGGGAGATAGCAAATGTGTGTATGGGGGGATGGGGTGGTAACACACTATGTACAGGATAAATGGGAACAATTAACAGAAGAAAGGAGAAAGGTTTGGGAAAGCCTCAAGTATAAGTTCAAAGGAAAGATCCAAATGATGAGGTACAAAGAAATGCTGGAGGCAGATGGAGCAAGCAGGATGCAGGATGTGAGATAAGATGCAGGGCGGAAGGAGCCAGAAAATTAATTAAAGAAGACTAGGCATTGAAATACCGCCCCCCCCCAGCCCTACCATGGACTTAACTGTGCGCTTTCACGAAGCATCCCCACTTCCAGAACAGCTCTTCCCCTCCCCTTTCCTATTCTCTTTGCTTATCTATATGATAAAGGCACCTCCAGACTACCTGATATTCCAGGCATTTTGGAAGTCTCTTTGCTCCTCCAATTCTCTTGTCCCTCTCTCTACTATTCCATAAAATTGTATTTAAATCAGACACCCAACCCCAATAACCCTGGGGCTATTGCTACCGGAAACAGGGACCACTCTGCTCCCTTAGTGAAGCAGGGCCTGCTGCCTGTGCTGTCTCTCCTACATGGGAACAGGCCTGGTTGGGTGCATGACCCCAATAAATGCCTCTCTTTAACTTGGAGACTAAGTGAATTCTTTTAGGACAACCAAACCTGCATGTCTATTCCTCATAATTTCAGGTGGTACCCCAAAATTATTGGGGTGCACCCTGAACTCATCACAAAGTACTATGAGAGATTTGGGGAGGAAAAGAATAAAAAAAACATTCCTGAAAGTGTTGGCATTTTGGATGAGAGTCTAATCAGAGTCCACAGCAGAGCCCACAGAGTATGCCTGGAAAGGGTGGGGTGGAGAGGGTTAATACACTTTGGTCCTAAAAAGGACCATACCCTGGGTGAATTTTTGCGGTACAGCAAATCAGCACTTTTTTTAGAGAACAGTTCTCTTGCACTGTTATTTTATTCCTACTCTGCGCACACATGGCTCCTAAATCCAGAACACGTTTTTCTGCCTTACTCGTTTCTGTTTTACATGATATTTTGGTCTTGATCTGTGAGTTGTACCCAATAGTTTGCCATTTGAACCCTGGATGAGGGCCCTGGAGAATTTGTAAACTTTCTTTCTCCTGTTAACCACTTGCAAATTTCTTTCAAGGAAGCTAACCCCCTTCTGAAATTCACAGGAACTGGTGATCATTATGATGTCCAATTATGCAACCATGGGCATCCATTTCCTGTTCTTCTGCTAACATAACGACTGTTCTACTTCCTGGCTCATTTTCCCTAACCATAAGAATGATTTTTTAGGATTATAGCTAAAGTGAATAATAAACAAGCCACTTTACTTCATTCCTTTGAGGAAAAAACAACACTCATATGCACAGACATGTTTGAATGTATATGTACACATATAAGCATGTGTATATAATATATGTAATACATATATGGACAGCAAGGTGGCTCAGTAGAGTGCCCGGCCAGAAGATTCATCTTCCTCAGTTCAAATCTGACCTCAGGCACTTACTAGCTATGTGACCCTGGGCAAATCACTTAATTCTATATGCTTCAGTTTCCTTGTCTGTAAAATGAGCTGGAAAAGGAAATAGCAACCCATTCCAGTATCTTTGCCAAGAAAACCCTGAAAGGGGGTCATGAGAAATTAGACGCAACTGAAAAATGACTGAACAGAGAATGTACACACACCTAGGGGTGTGTATATACATATATGGATATGTGTGTGTATACACACACATTTGTGAGCTCATGCCAAAACAAAGGACAAAATCAACCGACTAATGAAAACTTATTCCCAACAAAACCAACCCTTAGCTGATGAAGAAATGTCATGGTCTTGGCGTTTTTTTTAAAAGGATCCAAAAAGGCAGGGTTGAGATGGGGGTTCAGCTTCCTTGAAAACAAGCAAACATTAGCTCTTACAATGTGTACAGAAATACAGTCTAAAGTTCAGAGGATAAGAGAATGGAAGACATTTGGGACATAGTGGCAAGGCTGGGTAGGCAATTCCAGGAATAAAATTCCCCCAACCCCTCAAGCAAGCAAAGAGCTAGTTGAACAGAAGAGGCCTACTTTGTTCACTTGGGAGCTATGTCTGGCAAGCAATCTTTAGATAGTGTTTCAGTTTAATATTTCCTAAGCATCTGACTTAGCAGGGCTTGGAGAGTGTTGGGACCAGATGATTTGTACTCTAATCCTGGCTGGAAAGTAAGCATCTGGAAGGACTTTCAAACTGTAGGAACAATCTTGGCCTATAAGGTAAGATATAGAAGAGGTTTTAGAACTTCTGAACTGCAAAGCCCCTTAAAAATCAGAGATCATTTGTTCCAACCCCTGCATTTTACAAATAAGGGCACTGAGGTATACAGAAATTAGGCGATATCAAAGCTCTTTAATCTTTACTGCTGTGTAGGTTGTTGAGGTTAGAATCATATTTAAGGTCAGTCATCTAAGTATCTAGAATTATTTGTCTCTGAAATAAAATCAATCAATTAATAAAAATTAAGTACTAATTCTGTTCTTTACTATACAGTGGGGATACAAAAAGAGGCAAAAACCAATCCCTGCTCTCAAGGAACTCACATTCTAATGGGAAAGACAACAAAGAAACTTACAAAAATGCTATATATAGGATAAATAGAAAATAACTAACAGAGAGAAGGCACTAGAATTAAGAGGATTAGGGAAGGCTTCTTATAGTAGATAGAATTTTATTTGGAATGTAAAAGAAGCTAGGGAAATGAGAGAAAATGCCTGGAGCTGAAAGATGGAGTATCTTGGTCATGGAACCACAAGGTGGCTAGGCAAGGAGTAAAATGTAAGAAGACTGGAAAGGCAGGAGGGGACTAGGTTATGAAAAGGCTTTAAATGCCAAAAGGAGGATTTTGTATTTGGTCTTAGAAATGATAGGGAGACAGTGGAGTTTATTGAGTCACCTGCTAGGTGACATGGTCAGATCACTTCAGTGACCCAAAGGAGAATGAGAGTGAGAAAAGACTTGAAACAGGCTCTTGTAATAGTCCAGGTATGAGGTTCTAAGGGTCTGTACCAGAGTAACGGCAATGCCAGAGGAAAGAAGGGGGCCTATATGAGCTATTGCAAAGGTAAAACAAACAGACCCTGGCAACAGATTGGATTTGGGGAGTCAAGGGTAGTGAGGAGTTGAGGATAACTCCTAGGTTGCAAGTCTGAGGGACTGGGAGGATGCTGCTGCCCTCTACAGTAATAAGGAAGTTAGGAGGTCAGGGAGTGGTTTTAACAGGAAAGACAATGATTTCTGTTTTGGACATACTGAGTTTAAGATGTCTACTGGACAGTATTGAGGGCACAGTTCCGGTTGTGTAACAAATTTGTAGAGATCCATTCAGACTTAAACCTAGATGGAGAACTCCTTCATTTCACAGATGTGGAAAGTAGAACTTGTAAAGGCTAAATCATTTAATCCATGTCACCCAGGGAGTGAGAGGCAGAGGAGAAGTTTGAACTCACATTCCCTGCCTTTGGATCCAACCCTCTAAAGATGGATGTTTTAAAGGGAGATGGATATGCTGGAATAGCCTAGTCACAGTGGTGGTAAGGGGAATGATGTGATAGATCATCACATGTCTGGGGTTTGGAAGACTTTGAGATTTCTCCTCTTCTTTTGTACAGCCTAGGCATTAGGAATTGAGGTAGCAATGTTAATGCAGCTCTAAGACTCTTGGGGAACAGCATTCCTATGGCAGAGGCTCCAGTTCCTAAAGACATGATGAACAACATTGACCATTGGGTTTCCTGTGACAATGGACCTGGCTGCTGGACTGGGATCAGGAAGACCTCAGAAAATTTCTGCCCTAGGGGCAGGGCAAGTTGGTAGTGGTTTGGCTCTAGCTCCAGGTGTTGAAGGCATTTGCTGTTAATACCTACTCCTGATTTTATCCTGCTTGTTTCTTTGGAGAGTGATAAGGAGACTGGGCAATCAGTCCTGGTCCTTTAGCATGTGTAACATGAGGTGTGATGAGACTCCTTCCTCCCCAACTCAGAGCATGTGCAGGATTCTATTTTTTATGTGTTTACTTTGTGGGTTGGATTCTGCCATGAAAACCACTGAAGCAGGCGCTGTGGAAAGCTTAGAGCTGGGTCAGACATCAAAGATGCCAAGGTCGGTATCTTGGGCCATTGCCAGTCTTCCTGGTTTTTGTTCTGCCACTGAACATCGATTAGTGGAAGAGACAGTGAGGCTGACAACGTTGTGCAACTCTGCCTCACTTAAATCTGATTCGCATGCAAGGCAAGACATCACTGCATGGAGTCATTGGTCCATTCCAGTTGGGGGGATGATAAAAAGCTTTTTAAGGGTTGCTGAGCAGGAGGTGACTGTACATACAAAAGGCTTGAACTAAAGAGAGCACAAATTCATCAACAAATGCTTTGTTTCAACAAACATTTGTTGAGCGTCTCCCGTGTACAAGGAACTAGGATTGAGACTGGGGTCAGGAAAAAATGAAGAATAACACTGTGCCTTCTGTCAAGGAGTTGGTAGTCTAGAAGCAAATAACTATGATAAAAATGAATCATTAAAATTCAATAAGAATGGTTCAGATATGCCATAGGAGTTTAGAAAAGAGACATCATGAATTGCTTGAGGGAGGGGAGAAATCAAGAAAGACTTCATGGAGGAGATGATATTCAAACTGAGGCTTTAATATAATTTATATATACATATGTGTGTATAACATATATAATTTAATATAATAAGGTAGAAATTTTATAGGCAAAATATACAAAGAATATGGAAAAAAAAAGCCAGGGAATGTGCAGGAAACAACTTTGTCCCTCTTAAAATTACTTTGAATATGCTTTATTTTCTTGTTATTTGCTTATTATCCTCTTGTGTAGATGTTCTGAGCTCCCTGAGAGTAGGTACAGTCTCATTTTTGTCTTTGTATTGTCAGTGTCTGGCAGACATATAAGAATTATGTATGTGCACATAGATTATGCTTAAGCATTTGTTGAATTGAATTAAACAGAATTTTATAATCCTATAACTATAATAGAAATAGAGATTGTAGAAGATCCTGTGTGAAAATTCTTTATATAGTTAAAAATATGTTATTACTGATTTAGCTGGCTTATCAGGCTCCTTTGAACGAGAGTAGTGAGAGAAAAATAGGTCAGAGCTAAACTTGGAGGCCCTTGAATACTAGGAAAAGAAATTTGTACCTTATTCCAAAAGTCCAGTAGGTGGTGGGAACACATTGACCATTTTTAAGTAGAGGAGTGACATGGTCAGAGCTGCATTGTACAAAGATTAATCTGGCAATGGTATATAAGTCCTTGGTGGTAAGACTGGAGGTAGCTAATTATATCACTCTTGTACAACATGCAGGTCAGTAGCAATGGAGAGCTTGAACAGAAGGGAACAGATTTCAGAGGAGATGTACAGGTCCAATAGAAAATATTTGTTTTGTTTTTTAAGATATGGTGGGAGGGGGTCTGTTTTCTTCCATGGATGGAATCAACGGAGAGGGAGATTGAAGACAAAAGAGGGAGGCAAAATAGTTAAGGGACAGTAAATGGAACTATATTTTCTTTGTATGATTTTAATTCTAAGGGATTAGTTTTACTCCTTTTGTGTATTATTTTTGGACAGTTACTAGGCTTATGCTTGCAAAGTCAATTAACATGTATTAAGTGCCTACTATGTGCCAGAAACTGTGCTAAGAGCTGGGGATACAAAGAAAGGGATAAGGCAGTCCCTGCCCTCAAGGAGATCACAATTTAATGGAGGAGACACACAAAAAGCTGAAAAGGGCAAGGGAAGCAAGTTACCCAGGAAAGGCATGATGAAGTCATGCATCGAGGTGGGAAATTATAGGAGAAGTTATGAGTTCTGAGTTGATTTCATCATGCAGAATGATACGTTTCAGGATAGTAGCCTGGTAGGAAGTGATTTCATTGATGTGTGTGTGTGTTGTCCTTTGCTGCTGAAGAAGACCATGCCATCAGAGAAATGATGACATGGCTGCACTTGATTTTGTTTTGAGTGAAGGTGGGCTGTGCAGGTCACCAGCCTCACTTCTCCTCCTGAATCTAGCGACCAGATATACATCAGGATGACTGGAGATGACCCAGGATGAGGCAATTGAGGGGTTAAGTGACTTGCCCAAGGTCACACAGCTAGTGAGTGTCAAGTGTCTGAGGTGAGATATACCCTCCAATGAGGCAGATCACAACTAACCCATAATCTCCCATTCTTTATGACTCTTGTTCATGTCTGTAATTCTTCCATAGGAAGCATACCTAGTGTGCTGGGAGACCTCCTCTAGATCTCATGACAATCTATGAATACTGATGGAGCAAGTAAGCTGTTCAAAATTTTTAAAAATCTTTTTAAACTCAGCTACCATGGTTCACAACCTTGCTTTCATCCTCGACTCTTTATTCAACCCACAATCATTTGTCAAATCTTGTCATTTCTACCTTCATCAATGATTCAAGAAAACAACGTCAGCTTACATTGGTAGAGGGAGTTTCCTTATTGAGACTTCCCTATACCAATGAAATCACAGATTTAGTCCCTGTCCCCTGTGTATCCATTTATTTATATGCTGTTTCCTTCCTTAGAATATGAATTGCTTAAGAGCGGAGAATGGAGCTTTCTTTATATCCCGGCACTTAGTACAAGTGCCTGGCAGATAACAGTGTTGATTGATTGAGTGATTGTTTTATTGACAAGCATCCCTGGTGAGTTAGAGCCCTTGAACCAAATTTGACCAGCCGCTGGGAAACTGGGGACTCGACTGAGGATTAGCAACAAGGTGAAAGCAGAAACAGCAGCAACCCTGACGAGCTGAGCTGGGAACTGATGCCATGGAGTCCTTTGTATTTCTAACAACTTGCACCAGTGTCAGTCTTAAGGATTTCAGTGGGGACTAAATCTGTTTCAGGGGAAAAAAAAAAAAAAAAGGAACTTCAGCTTCTTGAATTAGAACGATGTCAGTCCACCCCTAACAGCTTACTTAGACCTCTTCCTGATGAACTTTGTAAACATTGTCTGCTGGGAAGTATAGAGATCCATAATGTAGAGGCTTTGAATTCTGAAAGGGGAAATATTTTATGCCAGTCATGAAGGACAGAAATTGTGGCAGCAATAAACTGCTCCAAAGTCTTCCCATTTCCTTACTTCAGTGTTCCTCAGACTTAACTGTCATGAGTGTTACCCAGGCTGCTTTCATTTGTTCTCAAACTGTGCAGTAAAACTGATCAACCTGTTCTTTTATTGATCTTTAAAATCTTGGCTGAGATTTATGGAGTAGTCTGCATAGCATTGGTTAAAGATTGGTCTTATTAGAGTTTAAAATATATCTATTTACACTAAAAGTTTGGGCTCATTAACACCAGTTCATGATCTGATGTTTTAAAAATCAGGACTGAATATTCAGCCATAGAAGGTAAGAAAAAAAGGGGGAAATAAGCATCACTAAGTGGGCTCTTTGAAGCTGGTGACTATCATGCATTTCTCTTGTGTCCACCTCAGAGCACAATGTCAGGAACAAAGCAGGAGTTCAATAAATACTTGCTTAATTGGATTTTAAATGACTACTTTCCAG
Source organism: Bettongia penicillata ogilbyi (assembly GCA_023548195.1). Lineage (NCBI taxonomy): Eukaryota > Metazoa > Chordata > Mammalia > Diprotodontia > Potoroidae > Bettongia > Bettongia penicillata. Next base: position 6,140,053 of record JAJHZJ010000570.1, read on the forward strand.
ATGTAATAGGTCTATCTATTAGTTGTAGAATAGCAAGTGAAAGAACTTCCAGGTTTTGAGTGAGAAGACCTGGACTCAAATGCCAGCTCTGTAATTTACTGGTTATGTGACCTTGGGAGAGTCATATAAACGTAGAATGAGAGTAGATAGGCACCTTAGATGCCACCTAGTCCAACTCCCTCATTTTAGAGATGAGGAAACTGAAGCCTGGGAGGTTAAATGATATTCCCTCAGGTAACTCACTTTATCTCTGTGGGAGTCCCTTGGGAGTCCCCCTGACCCTTTTAGGGGGTCCTTAAACTCAAAACTCTTCTCATAAGAATATTATGATACTATTTTCCCATTAGAAAACTCTTCCTTTTTCCAACTCTGTATCTGTGTGAAGCCAGATTTTCTACATATATTTCAACCAAAACAATATATCACAGCAGATTGAATGTAGAAGCAGAGAAGAGAATCCAGCTGTCATCTCTTAAGATAAGCATTAAAAAGATTTATAAAAATATGTAAAACAATGCCACCCTTCACACTATGTTTTTTGTTTTGGAAAATATAGACACTTTTAATTCAAAATGTTATTTTTGTTCATATGTAATGGGTTTATTGTTGTCTTATAATAAATATTTTTTAAAAATTATGAGTATTAACTTCAAATGTAGTAAATATTAATAGATATTATGAGGGGTACCACATAAACAGAAGTTCTTAGCTATTCTCAGTAATTTCTAAGAGTATATATGGGGCTTAAAGTCAAAAAATTTGAGAACCACTGGACTAGATGATCCTTAAGAATTCCAACATCTTTAAAACCATGACCCTAGCATCCTTCAAAATATGACTTAGCAAGAAAGCAGCTTGGTCATAGCCCAAATGGAAGAGCAGAGGCAGGAACTTACCTGAATTCTCCCAAATTATCCTCCAAACAACTTAAAATAATACCTTAAATTGAATTTTGGAGCAGCAGAGCTAATAAAAGGTTGAGGTAAAACAGTTTTCCAGTCTAAGACAACTTAGGAGGTTGGCATGAAAGGTCTGCCTCAAAAGGTAATGGTTGAGTAGAAAGGACAGCATCAGCAGGATGCTTAGGAGGGTGGAGAGGATGGCAATCAGCAGGATGCTTAGAAGGGATGGCATCAGCAGGATGCTTAGGAGGTAGCTTCAATAGTGGTGGCAGCAACAGCTTCAGGAACTCTCAACTCACAGATATTAATGGGGACAATAATGGTTTGGGAAGAGATTACAGGGGACTCTTTGCTGCCACTGGATTCAAGACCTGTTGCATTGCCCAGATGCAGTTCTGGGTCTCAGTTCAAGGGCAAAGGGAAATAACCACAGGGAATCAGGAGCACTGGTCTCTGTTATAGGGCAGAAAGGAGAACTAGCACTTGTGACTGAAGGAGAGCAGAAGAGCTGGGCATAGTTTCAGGGTCAAGAGAAATGTGCTAAGGCTTACAGGAGAACAAAATCCCTTCCTGGATAAAAACCAGAGTACAATCCAGGAGATCAATGGCCATGCCTCTTCTTGGATCATACCACTTTGGAAGCACAAAGAAGTTATAGACCCTTCCCTGCCCAGAACTAGCTCTGAAAACAGCAACATGAAAAAACTGAAGCATGGGACAGTGCTCCCTCCACTCAAGGAGCAGAGACAAACTTAACATAAAGTTAAAAAGCAAGAAATAAGTTGGAAAAAATGAACAAACAGCAAAAAAAAAAAAAAAAAAAAAAAAGAACCTGACCATAAGATAGTGTGGTGACAGTGACGGTCAGGATACAAACTCAGAAGACAAGAATTTCATAACAGCTACAAGCAAAGCCACAAAGAAAAATGCAAATTGGACATAAACTCAGCAAGAATTCCTTGAAGAGCTCTAAAAAGATTTTCAAAACTGAATAAGAGAGGTAGAGGAAAAATGGGAAATGCAAATGATGTAAGAAAATTGTGAAAAGAGATCCAATAACTTGATAAAGAGGCACACAAATATTCTGAAGAAAATTTCACCTTAAAAACAACAGAATAGGCCAAATGGTAAAAGAAGCACAAAAATCCACTAAAGTGAAGAACTCCTTAAAGATCTGAATTGATCACATGGAGAAGGAGATGGAAAAGCTCATTGAAGAAAATAATTTCTAAAAAATTAAAATTGGGCAAGTGGAAGTTAATGACTTCATGGAATATCAAGAAACTGTAAAACGAAGTCAAAAGAATTTTTAAAAAGAAGAAAATGTGAAATATCTTATTGGAAAGACAATTGACCTGGAAAATAGATCAAGGAGAGATAACCTAAGAATTACTGGACTACATGAAAGCCATGATAAAAAAAAAAAAAAGAGCTTACATATCATTTTTCAAGAACTGCCCTGATATCCTAGAACCAAAAGATAAAATTGAAAAAAATGGTGGAATGAATCCACCAATGACCTTCTGAAAGACATCCTCAAAGGAAGACTTCCAGGAATATTATAGGCAAATTCTAGGGCTCTTAGGTCAAATAAAAAAATATTGCAAGCAACCAGAAAGAAACAATCCAGACATTGCAGAGCTCCAGGCAGAATTACATGAGATTTAGCAACTTCTATGTTAAAGGGTCAGAGGGCTGAGAATATGATATTCTGGAAGGTAAGGGACCTAGGATTACAAGCAAGAATCACCTACCCAGCAAAATTGAGTATAATCCCACAATGGAAAAAAATCAATATTTAATGAGATAGAGGACTTTCATATGTTCCCAATGAAGAGAACAAAGCTGAATAGAAAATTTGACAGTCAAGCACAAGACTCAAGAGAAGAACAAAAAGGTAAACATGAAAGAGAAATCATAAGGGATTCAATAAGACTACATTGTTTATATTCCTATATGGGAAGATGATACTTATAACTCAAGCATTTTATCATTATTTTAAGAAGGAGTATAAGTAGACAGAGGTCATGAAGGTAAGTTGACTATGATAGAATGATTTTTTTTATCTTTGTCTTTTTTAATCTTAATAGTTTATTTTTTCCCAATTACATATAAAAACAATTTTAATTTTCCTTTTTTTTCAAATTTTGAGTTCCAAATTCTCTTTCTCACTCCTTGCCCCCTTATTGAGAAGACAAGCAGTTTGACCTAGATTATACATATGTAGTCATATAAAACACACTTCCATATGTTATTCTGTGAAAGAAAACAGACAAAAATCTCCAAGAAAAGTAAAGAAAGTAATGAAAAAGTATCTTTGTTCTGCATTTAGCCTCTACCAGCTCTTTCTCTGGAGATGTGCAACTTCTTTCCTCATAAGTGATGATTTTTTTAAAAATGAAATTAAGGGGTGAGAAAGAGAGATGTACTGGGAGAAGGGATAAGGAAGATGAAGAATGGGTAAAATTATCTCACATAAAAGAAGTGTGAAAGGAAGAGTTTTTTTCTCTCTGCAGAGGACTATCTATCCCAAGATATACTTTATTCTTTATTTTTATAGCATATTTTTAAAAATTTATTTTTAGTTTTCAACATTCACTTTCATAAGATGAGTTCTAAATTTTTTTACCCTTTCCACCCCCCATGATGGATCAAATCTGATACAGGCTGTACATGTACAATCATATTAAATAAATTTCCACATTAGTTATGTTGTGAAAGAAGAAGCAGAACAAAAGGGAAAAATCATGAGAAAGAAAAAGAAAAGACAGTAAAGTAGTATTCTTCAATCTGCATTTTTATTCCATAGTACTTGGAACTGGATATGGATAGCATTTTCCATTATGTGTCCTTTGGAATTGTCTTAGATCAAGCTAAGTCTACCAAAGTTTGTCATGTGTATGATGTTCTGTGTATGATGTTCTCCTGGTTCTGCTCACTTCACTCAGCATAAGTTTTTGTAAGTCTTTTCAGGTTTTTCTGAAATCTGCCTACTCATCATTCCATGACATTCATATACCACAATTTGTTCAGTCATTCCCCAGTTGGTGGGTTTCCCCTCAATTTCTAGTTCTTTGCACCACAAAAAGAGCTGCTATAAATATTTTTGTACATGAAAGTCCTTTTCAAAAGGAAGTTTGTTTTTTTTTACAAGGGAGGGGCAAAGTAGGAGTGGAGGGCAATGAACCTTACTTTCACTGTAATTGACTCAAAGAGAAAATAACATACATACTCAATTTAGTACCAAAATCTATCTTATCTTGCAGGAAAGTAGGAAGAAAATAGGATGAATTGGAAGGCTAATAGTAGGGAGGACAGATAAATAGTCAGAAGCAAAATAGACTTTTGAGGAGAAACAGGATAAAAAGAGAGAAAGAGAAGGATAAATAGGAAAAAAATTGGATGGAGGGAAGTGCACAGTAATCATAACTGTGAATGTGAGTGGGATAAACTCACTCGTAAAACAGAAGTGAATAACAGTATGGATTAAAAACCAGAATCCATCAGTATGTTATTTACAAGAAACCCTCTTGAAACAGAGATAGGGGCTGGAACAGAATGCTGAAGCTGAGGTAAGAAAAAAAAAGCAGGGTTACCAATCATTATCTCAGACAAAACAAAAGTAAAAATAGACTAAATAAAAGAGATAAACAGGGAACTACATTGAGCTAAAAAGGTATTCTAGATAAAGAAATAATATCGGAAGCAAATATGTATATACCAAATGGCATAGCATCCAAATTCTTAAATGAAAAACTAAATGAGTTACAGGAGGAAATAAAGAGTAGAACTGTATTAGTGAGGGAAATTTATATCTCTAATTGCTTATATCAGTAAAATAAAGAGCAGATCAGTGAACTGGGAATGCAACTAAAAAATTAGAAAAAGAGCAAACGAAAAATTCCCAATTAAATTCCAAATTGGAAATCTTGGAAATCAGTTGGTGTTATGAAAAAATAATAAAATAAATATTGATTACTTTTATTCTCAAAAAAAGAATAAAACAAATTGTTAGTATTAAAAATGCAAATGGTGAGTTCACCACCAATGAAAATAAAATTAAAGCAATTATTAGGAGATATTTTGCCCAATTATATGCCAATAAATCTAACACTCTAAATGAAATGGATGAATATTTACAAAAATATAAATTGACCAGATTAACAGAAGAGGAAATAAAATACTTGAATAATCCTGTCTTAGAAAAAAATATTTAACAAGCCATAAAGAACCTCTCTGAGGAAAACTCCACAGGACCAGATGGATTCACAAGTGAATCCTACCAAACAGTTAAAGAACAATTAATTTCAATACTTCATAAGCTATTTGGAAAATAGGCAAAGAAGGAGTCCTACCAATTTCCTTTTAAAACAGAAATATGTTGCTGATACTAAGCCAGGAAAAACAAAATCAGATAAAGAAACCCATATAACTTAAGAATTTCATTATTTTTAGAGCAGTAAGAAGGAAGTATATGTAGACAAAGGTCATGGATGTGAGTTGACTATGATTGGATGATATTATTTTCTGCAAAAATTTTAAATAAAATATGAAGAAGGAAATTACAGCAATGTATGACAAAGATAATACATTATGATCAGATGAAATTTATACCAGGAATGTAGGGCTGATTTAATATTAAGAAAACTATTGGCATAATTGAACATATCAATAGCAAAAACAACAAAAATCATATAATCATATCACAAGATGCAGAAAAAAACTTCTGATGAAATACAACACTCATTCCTATTAAAACACTAGAAAGCATAGGAACAAATGGAGCTTTCCTTAAAATGATAAGTAGTATCTATCTAAAATCATTAGTAAGCATTATCTGTAACAGGGATAAGCCCTTCCCAATAAGACCAGGGGTTGTGCAATGGTGCCCATCCTTACCACTGTTATTCAATATTGCAGTAGAACTGCTAGCTATAGCAATAAGAGAAAAAAAAATTGAAGGACTTAGCAATGAGGAAACGAAACTACCCCTCTTTGTAGACAATATGATATACTTAGAGGTATGTGATAGAGAATCCTAGAGAACCAACCAAAAAAACTAATTGAAATAATTGACAGCTTCAGGAAAGTTGTAGGGTATAAAATAAACCCACATAAATCATCAGTGTTTCTATATGCTACTAGACAAGTCCAATATGAATCGATAGAGAAATTCCATTTAAAATAACTGTAGGCAACATAAAATACTTGGATATCTACCAGTTAAAACAAACCTAAAAACCTTATGAATACATTTCCAAACCCTTTTCACAAAATAAAGTGAGATCTAAATAACTGGAGAAATATTCATTGCTAGTAGACTGAGCCAATATTATAAAAAATGACAATTCTACTTAATTTACTTAGTGCCATACCAATCAAATTACCAAAAAAAAAAATACAACTCGATAAAAATAATGACAAAATTTGTCTGAAAAAACAAAAGATTATGAATATTTAGGGAATTACTCAAGTTCATAACCTGGAACTTATTCTCGACTCTTCTCTCACCCTCATTCTCCATATCCTATCAGCTGTCAAGTATGGTCAGTTCTACCCTGCAGTGACTCTTGCACCTGTCTGCTTTTCCAATGGCTATCATCCCAGTGCAGGTCTTTTGTCCTTATCTAGTCTTTTGCTTTGTGTTACTGTTCAGTCGTTGCAGTTGTGTCTGACTCTTTGTGGTCCCATCTGGTGTTTTCTTGGCAAAGGCACTGGAATGCTTTTCCATTTCCTTCTCCGGCTCACCTTACAGATAAGGAAGATGAAACAAGCAGGATTGAGAGACTTTCCCAAGATCACACAGCTAGTAAGTGTCTAAGGCCAGGTTTGAACTCAAGGCTTCCTGACTCCAGGCCCAGCACTCTCTCCCCTGTACCACCTACGTGCCCTTTTTTTGCTTGTATAGCTCCCCATTTCCAGTCTCTGCTAATAAGATACATCCTCTATTCGGTGGACAAAATGTATTTCCAAAGTCAGGGTCTGACCATATCACCTTTTCACCCTGACCCTTAGTGGATCCCTACTGCTTCTTGGATAAAATACTCAACCTGGATTATAGGATCCTCCATGTGAAAAGCCCATTTTTAGCTACGCAGCAATAAATGAGAAACTTTCTGTCCTTAAGAATCTTATCCTTCTCTACTGGACAAGAAGAATGATGAATAAATGAGAATGAAAATTAGTATTTGTATAGCACTTTTGAATATACAATGAGATTTATCACATTTTGAGTCCCACAATACTTCTATGAAGCTGGTACTGCACATGTTCTTGTATCCATTTTACAGATGGCAAGACTGAGTTGCCCATGGTCATGCAGTGTAGTGACAGAGGTAAGACTTGATCCCTGGTTTTTTTGATTTCAAGTTTAGTACTCTTTCCATTATACCATAGGAATCCACTAGCATTGGTGATATGACTTCATAGAACTTTGGCAGTCTGCAATGAAATGTGGCCTCGAGATCAAAGAGGATAACACAGTTGCAGAGATAAAATCTTAAGGTGTGACATATCCTAACCAAATTTTTATTCCTAATCCCAAAGGTTTTCTTCATAGGGAAGATTTTACAGAAGAATAAGCCAGTCATTCATTGAGTACACAATCTCTAAATACATCATTTCCAAAAAAAGTCTTCAAAGATGATTATTCAAATGCTTATTTTTTTCTGCATATTGTAAAGCAATTTGTCGCTTCTTTTGTGTTTTGATAGATGTTTCCTGGTGTTTAGCTCCAGAAATGCTTCCTTTCATGCATTTGAAACATTGTCATTTCCTAGAGATTCAAGGGATGACTTTAAAAATGATGCACAGCTCTATCCGTGTGACCCTGTCTTTGAGGGAGGTACCTTCCACAGAGAAATGCGAACCTGCTCATTTGTCAGAGCCAAGACTGCCAAAGTTAGTTAAAAATGTCTGTTAACTTGTGTATGGAGCCCTGAGCTAGGGCAGAGAGAGAGGTGAGGTGGGGAAATAGAAGAAGCTGCTAGTAGTGGTGGTCAAGAGTGACTACAAAAAGAAAAACATTACTGTAAAGGCTGCATTGTTAGAACTGCATGAATAGAAAGTTGACTTGGAAGTCAGAAAGGTCTGGATCCCACTCCTGCCTGTAATGCTTGCTGTGCTTGTGACTCTAGGCAAATCGTGAATCTCTGAGTGTCCACAAACAGCTCTCTAGAATCCTGTGTCACAAATGAACTATCATTCTTTATGAGTGAGGGAGTTTTCCTACAGGGTAGTGAAATCATAGGTCTAGATCAAAGAATACTAATAACTTTAGGACTATTTCTGTTCTCTGCATGCCAGTGGTACCAAACGCAAACAGAATCAGATCTGTTCAGGTTGCATATTGACTTAAAAATCATAAATTAATATAACCAGTTTTATTGTCTCTTTATTTATTTTGTTAAATTTTTCCAAATTATATTTTAATCTGGTTAGAGTGTTGGGGGCCAGGCCTAGAGTTTGACACCTCTGTTGTGCACCAGTATGGAAATTTCACCTTTTTCATCCTAAACAGTATTGACTAATATCTGTTCATACCCTCCAGTCATGCAAATTTCTTTTCATCATTTTCCTTTTTCTTCCATACTGTTCCCTATACTAGAATAAATCCTCCTACTGAGCATATACCTATTCACTTTCCTTTCTTCATTCTAATTTTACTTCTATCAGCATACTTCTCAAACTAAATGGGACCAATCAACCTAAGAGAATTTAAAAAAAAAAATGAAATGGGAAAATCAAAAAGAAAAAGCCAAAAGCCTTTATTTTCTTTGTGCTCCTTAAAATCACAGGTACATATAACCCCAAAAAAACTGGACTGTGTACATGCTATCTTTAAATGGGGACCTTCTTCTCTAACCCCCATGGAGCATGCCTCGTTACCATATTTGGCACCAAGTGTTCATATGGAAGCTTGGGTGTAGAGGGTCTTTCTTTGGGTTATATAAGATTCAATGGTGAGGGGCTTGCAGTGGGAGATGACAGAGTCCCCTAATTGGCTGCTAAACCAGGAAAGCTCATGATCCAGTAGATATACAAAAGGTATCAATTTGAGTTATCCTCAGCTCTTACCTCCTGACTGTGAAAGATCTGGACTGTTTTAAGTAGAGCCCCAAGATTTAGATGGAGGAAAAGGTGACTGCTCCATCTCCCTCTGCCTTCCTTATGTTTGTTATTTCCTGGCCTTAGTCAAATGAATATACCACTTTCAGGACTGATGGCAACCTGTGAGTCCTGAAGGGAGGTCTATGAGGACTCAAGGTAACTGCTATATCCCTAGAGCAGTGGCTGACAGCCAGAGGAAGTTTCTATATCAGAGATGATAGCCACTCACTAATATGAATACTGAACTGAGCCTAGCTGCTTTACCAGTTGACAAATATGGGGATCATTTAGGATAATACCAGGCCAAGGTGAAATATAATATGGCTAATTAGTAGGATTGCAAAATTAATATTTCCATAAGTATTAAATATTGCTCTCTTATCCAATCGTAACTATAGTTATCTTAAGTTACTGTATTCTGTTCTAATCATTCTGTGTATGAACATGGTGATTCTCTTGTGTTTCTAAGTTGGAATAAATTACTTTTTCAATACCCAATTTATATTGTGTATTGGGTGCCTTGTTTATTCTCCAGTTTGTAGCAGCTCTTAGACTTTGAAGCTACAACCTTTGCTATAATTAATTCCCATCTCTAGGATTTCAGGGTTGGAGTTTTAATGAGCTTATGATTGTGGACAAAAAAGGGAGTCCCTTTTCAGTAATAGAAATGTCCACTCAACGCCGAACTTGGCACAGTCCACAATGACTAAGTTCAAAGCAGGGAGTGGTACCAGCTCTTCAATCTCTTTTGCCCCAGCAACAGTTTTCCTTATTTTTTTCCTAAGTTACTTTATTTTTCCAATTACATGTAAAATTTAACATTCATTTTTACATAAAACTTTGAATTTCAAATTTTCTCTTTCCTTCTTCTCCCCTTTCTTTTCCCCTTCTCTAAAACAGCAAGCAATTTGATAGAGGTTTTATATATATGTGATCATGTGAAATATATTTCCATATTAGTTACAGTGGTGAAAGAAGAAACAGGACATAAGGAAAAATACATAAAAAAATAAAGTGAAAATAGTATGGTTTGAAATGCCTTCAGACTCCATCAATTCTTTCTCTGGATGTGAACAGCATTTTCCATCATGAGTCTTTTGGACCTGTCTTGGATCATTGTACTGCTGAGAAGAGCTAAGTCAATCATAGTTGATCATTGTACAATGTTCCAGCAACAGTTTTTCAATGCTGGTAATTCCTGAAGAAATTTGGAAATCTTACTGTGATGATCCTGACTGCTTAAAAGGTTTGAGTTTCCAAGGGAAGCTGAATAGAGGTTGATTAAGCCCTTGTAGGTTCTGTGCTAGCTGAATATCAGCTAGAGTCTTCTTGGGAAGGGATACCTCAAATAAGCAGTTAGGTAGTATGTTTATCCTCTTTTTATTGAATTTTCTACCAAAACAAAATCCAACTAATCATATATTTTGCTCAATCTCTAATTTTTACACATAGTGTTAAAAGTTAAACTACATAATGTTTAAAAGTTAAAAGTCTGACTTTCATCAGTCCTAATACATTTAGAAAGATGGCTTCTATCTGCAGACACAAACTTTATTTCCACTTCTCTAGGTTTATTTATATTCCAAACACATCTAACTTGAATTTGCAGGCTTAGTATGGATCACTTGTGGAAATACAATGCACTCATGTACAACATTAGCAGGAGACCCAACTAAGCAGTCAACTTTAAATTTTAACTTTGTAGCATAAGCCTACAACACTGCAATACTTTACTCAGCACCATTAGTAGGCAGAAGGATATTGAAGAGAAAGATTTCAGACACTAAAAGGGACCTTTGCCTGCTTCTTGGTTGTATCTAGAGCTGTTCCCCACAAATTTCTTCTACTATTTTCTTGGTCTCTCTTTCTTAGTTAAGCCCTCTTTTCCAGCTATCATTTGTAGAGTCAAAAAGAGTAAAAATATGTTCATAGCATCTCCACCATTGTGAATTCCAGATATGGCTAAGCCTGGAAATTCAAAACAGATGTGATTGGGATAGGAACAGTTGTGAATATGATGCTTGAATTTGTTGTCAGGAATTTGAGCAAGAGAATGTAGTTCTACTAAGAAATCTTGGTGTAGAGGGAACAGAACATTACAAATCCATGCAATACAGAGTTGCTGAAAGAGAGCATTTTTTATTTGTAGCAGCTTTTTTTTGTGGTAGCAAAGAATTGAAAACTGAAGAGATGCTTGTCAATTGGGGAAAGGCTGAACAAGTTGTGGCATAGGATTGTGATGGAGTACTATTGTGCTGTAAGAAATGATGAAGGGAATGGTTTCAGAAAAATCTGGAAAGACTTACTTGATATGACACAAAGTGAGCAGAATTAAGAGAAAATTGATATAGTAGCAATCATATTGTAACAATAGTCAACTATGAGAAAATTCCTTTGATCAATGCAATGATCCATGACAATTCCAGAGGACTCATGGTGAAAAATGCCATCCACCGTCAGAGAGAGAATTGATGTACTCAGTACAGATTGTAGCATATTATTTTTCTCTTTTTAAATTCTTCTTGCTTTTTCCCCACAATGTGGCTAATGTGGAAATATGTTTTGCATGATTTCATATGAATAGTGGGTAAAAATAATATTGAATACAATTTGAATAATATTGAATAATAATGATAACAGTAATAATGAAAAAATATTTCTTGCCTTCTCAGTGGGTCAGGGAGAAATGACGAAAGGGAGAGAATTTGAAACTAAAAATAAACATTAAAGTAAATATAAAGAGAAAATTAAGCAATTTGTCATTTTTATAATACATGCCAGAGAAAGCCCCACAAAGATAATTCACCTATTGCCCACTGAGGCATTGGTTGGGCTCTTGGTGAGCAGGAAGAGAAAAGTATTGTTGAATCAGCCAACTCTAAGCCATACTCTAGGAAGTGTCCACCCTCTCGTTGGAGATGTTAGAGATGGATAATGTTTCATGTGGCAAGGCTCCAGATATTGACTTTGATGGGGAAAAAGGGACGCTATACAATGGTATCTAACATAAGGTTAAAGACAAGTCACTCAAGTCTGTTCTGAATCATGGGGGGGCCACTTTCCAGCCAGAGGTATAAGGATAAACCTAGAGCTCATTCCTTCCTTGTCTAAAACTCCAGCTATGGAGGAACCGATGTCTTATGGTTAAAATAATTATAATCAGCCTGGACTATCCACAAGCTAAGAACTAAGAACTTTTAGTACCAGGTGTACAGAGTGGGACTTGGGTAACAATAGAAATGTTGGTCCTCATTTAACTCATGATCAAACTGTTTTATGATGCTTTAATGTTGGAGTGCACATAACATGCCATTTTGTGTTATATTCATGTTATGTTATGTTTCCTTCCTATATGACTTATATGCTAATGCTATACAACTTCATTGCAAAAATAAGAATGGTTGAGGATGGATGAAAAAGAAGCATTTTTAAGTGCATACCAGGTAGAGAGCCCAGTGGTAAGTTCTGGGGATGTAAATACAAAAGCAAAATACTCTATCCTCAAGGAGTTTACATTTTAATGGGGTCGACAACACATATAGAAGAGTGGTGACCTGGGAAGGGGTGCATTGCTTTGAAAAGTCACGGTGAGAGTCACAGTGAGAATAGCCAAAGAAGCGTAGATTGATATACCTTTCCAACAGCAGTAGTAGCATTGATTTGTTATGCAAAACTGGAAAAGGAGAGAGTTGGGATATGGTAGGAGAGCTGGTTAAGGTTTAAAGTGAATCATATTTGGGGCTCTCTAAATAGACTAGATCACGGTAGATATTCACCAGTAAGGATAGCATAGACACCAAGATGGGAGGATAGTAAAATATGTTAGAAAGACTTGCAAGCTTTTTTGAGTATAAGAATGTAATAGTCCCCCCACCTTACCTCCACCCCTTGGGGAACACATAGATATTCTCTGCCTACTATATATAGCTCATAGCATAGATAACACATTAAGGTTTGTAAAGCATTTGTGGATATTATCTATTTTATACTCGCAATAACCCTGGGAAGTAGGTGCTATTATTTTCCCCATTTTACAGATGAGGCAGATAGAGGTTAAGTGAATTGCCCAGGATCAAACAGTAAAAAGTGTTTGAAGTCAAATTTTAATCTGGCTCTTCCTGACTCTAGGCCCAGCACTGTACCCACTGTTCCACCTTGTTGCCATCCCTGAGTTGACTCTCTTTGATTGATGGCTGAACCTGAAAAGTTGACACTGGGGCTCTATGTGTGGTTGAAGTTTTGGAAACAGCTTTTGAGAAGACAAAATATGATTACAGTTAGAGGAAGATGGAGGAAAGAAAGGTCTTCCTCAATTTCAGCACAACAGTGGGACTGGGGCCCTCACAGGCCTGCTCCCCAGATGGAGTAGGGAATGTCAACTAGCAGGACTCCTAACAGAGGCCTTTAGCTACATTTTTTTCTCTTTTGGGGTTTCCTTTCATCTGACATTGGCCTTGTGTGCATCAAAAGGTCCCAGAAGGCCAGCCAAGGGCATTATCGACTGGGACTGTTGCAGGAATGGCAACTTGATCAGGCTTACCACAAGGAAAGGGTTGGCTTTAGAGAGGCACCTCTCCCCATCTCCTCAGGAAGATCCCACATGATGTTTAACAGGACTGTGCCCAACGGAGGTGAAATGTAAATGGCTAATTAGCAGCTTTGCAATTAAGAAGGTTTCACTATTAGCCTCCCAACAGATTGTGGTATGACTAGAGATAAATTAATGGATTCTGTTCTAATTACTCTATGATTCTTTATTCTTTCCAGGAGTAAACTAGTCAGTCATAAACATTTATTAAGCACCTACTTTGTACCAGGCACTGTACTAAATACTGAGAATGAAAAGAAAGGTAGATGACAGCCTCTGCTCTTAAGTAGCTCAGCATCTAATGGAGGAGACGATATGTAAATGACTGTACAAATAAGCCAAATTCAAGATAAACTTTAAATAATCAACATAGTTAATGTCTGGGTTAGGTTTCCCTTCAGGAAGGGAGACCCTAGACTAGGATCAAGAGCAGGATTGTCCCCGGAGTAGTTGGGAATAGTATGGATTTGAGAAGCCAAGGGATGGGGGCATTGGGAGCTTAATTCCCCTAGCCTAGAGTCAGGCAACTTCTGAGAAGTGAACCCATGAAAAACCCTGAGGTTAGGTAAAGGACAAGGATTGGTGCAGGCCGTAGTGTGGCCTTAGTCTTCTAGTTGTTTATAGCCTTTATCTTTGACGTTTTTATATGGGAATTGTCTTCCCCCAGTAAAATGTAAACTCCTTGAGGCCCGGGACTGTTTCATTTTTTTTTTTTTTTTTGGTCTTTGTATACCAAGCACCTAGTGTAAAGCCTTCCATGTAGTATGGGTTTTTTTTAAGTTACTCTTTCCAAATAGTCACCCTTCTGGAGTAAGTCAAAGAAATGAATCTAGTAGAGAATATTTCAGAACTGGTGTCTGAATTGGGGGATTGGGCTGGAGTGGGGATGGGAGCCTCTCTAAATTATACCCTGTAGCTGGGCTGTCATGACCAGACACGGATATGTCAGAGGAAAGGAGGAACAGCTTATGCCTGGGTAGCTTTCACTTATTCTGAATTTTCCTTCAGGCCTATTATAAGTATATAGAAGTAACCTTAAGGTTATAGCTGGTCTTTTTGGAGGTTGGCCTGGGTGTGGACTGAGAGATAGATTGAATATTGACTCAGAAGGTGTTGAGAACACGGATCTGGTTAAACTGGGCTTCAGTTTAAAAACGTCTCATAGCTGTTCATCGTGTTGGAATATATTGTTACATGCGCAGGAACGTGTAGACCGAAACAGCCCAAGTGACTGATGGATCCATGAAACTCAGCTCCTGACACCAAAGAAACACTACCTTGTCCCCCTGCATAGCTCTTGTCTGGCCTACTCAGGAGGGGGATTTTTGGTTTGTTTCTTGTTTTTTTAATTCTGAATTTAGCAAACATCAGATAAAACAAGAATTTCCATATGCATAGCAGAATAGAAAAAAAGGACTGCACACAAAGCTAGGCATCATTGCTATGTACAGCTTGTTTTTCTTTTTAAATATACAATAAATTCAGTGTGTTCCTTTCAAAGTTGCCCTGCTTCTGTGTGATTCTTTCTCCCCTTCCTTCTGTTCTTTTCTATGCATTTACAAGTATGAAAACAACGCACAGAATGCTTCAGGGATCCTCCCTTCTTTTACTTTCTTTCATTTCTTTCATGCTACCCTATCTTTTAGTTATTAGCTACCCCCTAAGGCTCGCTCCCCCACCCTCAGGAAAAGGGACTGTCTTTCTGTTGTTGAAGCATCATTGCTCTTCCAGTTGGTCCCTCTTGCTGGTTGGTGGAGTGATGGGGTGGGATGAGGAAGAAGAGATGCCATTACAAGAACACAGCCTCCCACACGGAGTCCTGCTTGAATATGGGCTGTCTATCCATCTGGAGCAGAGCAAAGGTCCTACACTGGCGCACGCGCATGTGTGCGTGTGTGAGTGTGTGTGAATGTGTGTGTAAGTGTGTGCGTGTGTGTGTATGTGTGAGTGTGTGCATGTGTGAGTGTGTGTGAGTACGAGTATGTGTGTGAGTGTGCGTGAGAGCGCGTTGAGTATGTGTGTGAGTACGAGTGTGAGTGTATGTGAGTGTGTGAGTGTGTGCGTGAGTACAAGTGTGTGTGAGTGTGAGTGTGTGAGTGTGTGCGTGTGTGAGTGTGTGTGAGAGTGTGTGAAAATGTGTGAGAGTGTGTGAATGTGTGTGTAAGTGTGTGCGTGTGTGTGTATGTGTGAGTGTGTGTGAATGTGTGTGTAAGTGTGTGCGTGTGTGTGTATGTGTGAGTGTGTGAGAGTGTGTGTGAGTATGTGTGTGAGTACGAGTGTGTGTGAGTGTGTGTGTGAATGTATGTGAGTGTGTGCGTGTGTGTGAGTACGTGTGAGTACCAGTATGTGTGAGTGTGTGTGAGAGCGTGTGTGAGTGTGTGTGTGAGTGTATGTGAGTGTGTGTGTGCGAGTACAGTGTGTGTGAGCATGTGTGAGTGTGTGAGTACGAGTGTGTGTGTGAGTACGAGTGTGTGTGAGTGTGTGAGTGAGTACAGTGTGTGTATGTGTCAGTGTGTGAGTACGAGTGTGTGTGTGTGAGTGTGTGTGTGTATTTCTTTCTCTCTCTTCTCTCCCTCTCTTCTCCTTTTCTTTCTCTCTTCTCTGTCTCTCCTCTTCCCCCCTTCTCTCTCTTTCTTCTCTCTCTTTTCTCTTTCCTTTACCTCTCTCCTCTCTTTTTCCTTTCTTTGTCTCCCTCTTCTCTCCTTTCTTTCCTCTTTTCTCCTCTCCTCTTCTCTTTTCTTTTGCCTCTTCCTCTCTCCTTACAAACGCACTCCTCCCCTGTTGGTTTCTCTGTTCGTCTTGTTTTCTATAATTGTGTTTGGTTATTACACAGATTATAGTGTGATCCTTCAGAGGTGATTGACATCTGCTTAATCTAGATGGCACATTTGTTTCATTTCCTTTTTTTCCTACTTCCCTATAAAACTTCAAAGACTCTAAAGCTCCAGGCCAGCCCTCAGATGTAGTTTGCAAAGTTTGGGGAAGGGCAAGTTGCCAGAAACTATTATGTGGGCTGCTTCAGCTCTTCAGAGTTCCAAGGAGGTAATTGAAGCAAATATATCATCAGTATCCCTTTTGCACTAGATTGATTTATCTACTATCAATTAACCCTGTATTTAGATCAGCTGAGCATAAAGCTATGTCTGTATCTTGAAACCTAGGACTATACTAGCAGAGACCTAGTGGAGGAGGATATTTGTGAAGAGAGAAAGAGAGAGAGAGACAGAGAGAGAGAGACAGAGAGACAGACAGAGAGAGACAGAGACAATGACAGAGACAAGATATACATACTACATCTAGGAGCTTTGCCCAACTCCCAATGTTTGGTGAGTCCCTATTGAAGCAAGACTGTGTGAGAATCTGTGTTTCTGTGTGTACGCGCCCCCAACTCCCAATCAGCAAAAGGTACCAACATGAAGAGAAGCTGCCAAACAGATACAGTCTCCTATCACTTATCTGAGGAGACATTGGTTATGTTTGGGAAAGAAAGTGCCCCTGAGGAACACTTAGATAATGTGGCAAGCATGATTACATTTGCATGGGATCTTTAACATTAAAGCATCTTATCCACATTGGATCAACAAATTCACCACTGGAATTCCAGCAGATGACTGAGAATTTGAAGAATTCCATTTCAGGACTGGAATGAAAGTTTGCCTGTCTAAGGCGAGAACTTTATTTTAGTCACAAGTTAAACGAAATGTTCCCATGGTTTTCAGGACACAGCTACAAAGCATAGCATGATGCATCTTCTTTCAGGTTATTTCCACTGATGAAACTGTCTCTTTCTGATGTTAAAGCATTTGACAGGGCCAAGGATTGTGGTAGTCCGATATTTTTCCACGAGTATTCACTATCTGTGCCTGCTGAGGATGCTGGGGCCACTGTACCCACAGAATTCTTTCATTGTATCCCCACAACCATGTTGGGAGGTAGGTGCTAATATTAATCCCATTTTACAGTTGAGAAAACAGAGGTAAACAGAGGTTAAGTGACTTGCCCAAAGTCATACAGCGGGTAAGTGTCCAAGGCTAGATTTGAATTCAGGTCATGGTATCCACTGTGCCACCTAATAGCTAACTCATATAATGCCTACTGTGTACCAGGTGCTGTGCCATGTGCTTTACAAATATTATTTCATTTTATCCTCAACAATCATTGGCAGCATATGTTGTTATCTCCTTTTTATAGTTGAAGAAACTGAGGCAAACAGAGGTTAAATGACTTGTCCAAGGTCATTCAGCTAATAAGTATATGAGGCCAGATTTGAACCCAGATCTTCCCAACTCCAGGGCCAGCATTTTAAATATATTATCTCACTTGAGCCTCATGACAACCTTGTGAGGTAGGGGCTATTATTATCATCCCCCTTTTTAAAAAAAATATAAGAACTCTGAGGCTCAGAGTCCAACATCCTATCTCCTACCCCATGCTGCCTTTCACTTACCACCTGTGTGATCAAGTCTTTTAATTTTCTTGGATTTCAGTTTATTCATTTATAAAGTGAGGGAGAGTTTAATGACCTCAAGATCCTTCCACCTTTAAATCTATGTTCCAGCTTTGGTTCTACTTTAATTAAAGCTTTAATTTCTGGTCCAACTTTGAATCCATGTGGTACTGTATTATTCTGTGTTTGCTTCTTAGTGGTTGGGACAATGAGTAGCTAGGTATCACAGTGGATAGAGTACCAGAGTCAAGGAAACTCATCTTCCTTAGTTCAAATCTGGCCTCAGATTCTTTGTAGCTGAATAACCCTGGACAAGTCACCTAACCCTCTTTGCTTCAGATTCCTCATCTGTAAAATGAGCTGGAGAAGGAAATGGCAAACCATTCCAGTATCTTTGCCAAGAAAATCCCAAATGGGGTCACGGAGACTGAAAATGACTGAAGAAGAAAAGTTAGGACAAGAGGACCACCTGGCCCTTGCCATCTATTTCCTCTGGATGTTGAAAGTCTTTGTGAGATAAAAGGTACTTTAAGATTCAAGGTGAAAAGTGCTGTAAAATAACAAAGTGTTATTATCTGTGCACACAGCGCACATTACCCTTTCAAAACTATTGCATTTAGACAGACTGCACAGAATACGGCCCCCTGGGAACTTACACTTTCAACAAGAAATGGTTTATTATGATAATGGAGTATTCAATTACTGGCACTGGGGGGTGGGGGAGTCTCCAAATTCATTGTATTAATTTAGAGTTTTTTGGAGAAAATAATTAAAAGTGTCGGACACCTATGGATACTACATAATGCAGATGATCTAGTGCAGTTATAATGGGAGCGTAATACATTTTATTTATACAGTCTCTAGCCACAAAGAGTATATTAAGTACTTTGCAGTAGGGCTCAGAAGCCAAAAAACAAAGAAGATTAAAATCAGCAATAAACCAGATCACTGGATTCAACAGTGCAGCGCAGCAACAAATCCAGTGTGAAGGCTGACATGAGCTGTCAAAGACCGGGGAGCATTTTCCCTAGAAAGATGCTGTGTGGTGCTTTGGTTCAGGGATATGGGGAGCCAAAAAAGGTCTGGTTGTGTGTGTGTGTGTGTGTGTGTGTGCCTTTGTGTGTATGTGTGTGCGCCTTTGTGAGTACGTGTGTGTGCGCCTTTGTGTGTGTGCCTTTGCGTGTGTGTGCGCCTTTGCGTGTACGTGTGTGTGTGCCTTTGTGTGTATGTGTGTGTGTGTTTGTAGAAAAAAGGATAGCACTGAGGAAACATTGAATAATCTGAGTAGAACAACTGATCATTCCTTTATTTCTCTACTAGGTGTTTTCTCCTCAAAAGAATGTAAACACCTCCCGGAGGGCAAGGCCCTCTTTAATTTTTATTTTTGTATGTGTGGCGCCCTGCCGAGTGCCTATTGCATCATAAGGACTTAGGAGATGTTTGCTGAACTGAATTATGGAATGTTAAAGCAGAAAGAGGGCTCATTATCGTCTAATATTACTCTTTGTTTGGTGAAGTCATGTGTTCCCTATCTGCATCTTTCCACGTAGGCTCCCTATGTGTGTGCATTCTTTTTTTACTGATGTGTGTATTTGAGAGTGTGGCCCAGGTTCATGAGGAAAATATTTTATGCTACTTGTATTATTACGCTGTTTGATTAAGTACTTAAAAAACACAGAAACAAAAAACATCACTTAAATCTGCTCTCTGATTGCTAGTAGAAGTAGACATATTGATAGGGACATGTGACCTCTGGTTTGGAGTGAATATAGAGCTGCAGAATCCATCAAGCCTAGGTTAGCTTTGGGGGATTTATGTGCAACTTCAGAGGTCCTTGTTTGTCATGGATAACATCTCACCTTACTATCCCAGGAACTTAACGTGCCACATTTCTGCACTGCTGGACATTTAGGTTGTTCATGTCTCATTTCTCAGTCAAAACTTTAGGTTGCTGGCACCTATTTTTAGATTTCCTTTGTATCTTACCTAGGATAGTGCAGTGCACATCATGGGGCCACAATAGAAGGTTGCTATGTTAATGATGGGTATTTTTTTTTTTTTAACAAAAATTCATTTCCATAGTAAAGTAAAATGAAAAAGTTTCTTCATCACTTCTACCCTGAAGATTTTTATGATTCTGAGTATATGGAAGAAAAATAAGTCATGTTAGAATTAGGATGGGAAAGATGAAAATTTTGAATAGAAATATATGAATCTAAGAATCTATAGATATGGACACATCCCGGATCTCAGAGGTGTATTGGTGTATGTGTGTGTGCATGTATACATAAGCACATAGGTATGTTTTACACATATGTACATATACAACCACATACATACAAATATATGTGTGTTTCACAAATCCAGAATATATCTACATATATCTGCATCTATATCTATTCTTTTTTTAAAAAGTATCTATTTTATTTTGTTTTTAATTTATGGAATAAATTTTATTTATTTATATATTTATTTATTTGTAATTTATGGCATAAAACAAGCATTTCCATAACATAGCATGATTTTTAAAAATGATGATTGCACATGAAACTGAATATCTATTTTATGTAACTTGCTATTCCTTTAAAATACATATTATAGTTATGTAATTTTTTTCTTTTTCTTCCACCCTAGAGAGGGCTACCATTAGATACAAATATGTGCATATGTATGTATATATGTAAAACCATTCTGTACAATCGTCTAGTTTTCAATTCTTTCTCTGGATGCAGATAGTATCTTCCTTCATATATCTTTTGTAGTTTATCTGCGTATTTATAATATTCAAAATGACTTTTAAGAACAACTATCTATTCTTAAAGCACAGATCTGACTGTGTCATTCGCTTCCTTAAGAAACTTTAATGGCTCCCATTACCGCTAGGATAAAAGATAAATTCCCCTGTCATTTAAGCCCTTCACAGTTGAGTTCCAATTTATTTTTCTAGGCTGGTTACATTTTACTATCTTTCACAAATACTCATGCCCTAGCCAAACTTGCCTACTTGGTGTTCCCTGTTCATAGAGTTCCAGTTCCTTCCTCCCTACTTTTGCCCAGGCTGTGCCCCATGCCTGCAATGCTTTCCTTCTTCATTTCTTCCTTTTATTTTAGATCTTTTCAAGGCTCAGCTCTGATACTCTAATTTAAAAATTCTCTAACATTTTCTGATGTTTCATTTAAAATTTCCCCCCTTGGCAGGGTGTGGAAGAATGTTTCTTTGTAATTTTTTAGTAAATGCATTATAGTTGCAGATAATTTTTCCCTTAGTATTTGCTATTTTTTTTTCAGTCTTGAAATGAGAGTGCAAAGTGCTTTAGTTAAATGGATTTGATGTCAACCTTCTGAAAAGTGTGTTGTAATCCCTGATGATGAGCTAGGTTAGAATGTTCTCTTATTATACTGGGTCTGGGCCACTCATGACAGGGTTAGCTTCGTTTGAAATTGTGAAATAGATGAAGCTTATTTTTAGAGACTATCATTTTCAATTTCAGCATGAAATACTCCTTCTTAGCTGTATAGGGTCCTGACTGTGGTCCCCCAATCTGCTCAAGTATCACTTTCTACATGAAGCCTTTCTTGAGCACCCAGGAAACTAGGACCCTTCCTTCCAAAATTAGCTTGTATTTTATTTTGTGTATTTCCTCATATGTTGATAATAATAAAAAATAGCTAGCATCTATATGCTAAGTGATGTAGCTGATGGTGCAAAACTTGAAAGGAGAAAGATATGAATTCAAATACTGCCTCAGACATTTACTAGCTGTAACCCCTGGTCAAGTCACTTAACCTATGCCTGCTTCAGATTTCTCATCTGAAAAATGAACACCATAATAACACTTTCCCATCAGGGAGGTTATGAGGTTAAAATGAGACAATATTTATAAAGTGCTTTGCAATCCTTAATTGCTAGCTGTGGTTGTAAAGAGCTTTAAGGTTTGCAAAGCATTTTACAAATGATTTTATGTATCATTTGATCCTCACAATAGCATTGTCAAGGAGGTAGAGTTATTATATCCATTTTACAGATGAGGAAACCGAGGCAGATAGAGGTTAAGGGCAAGCCACACAGTCAGTGAGATCCACAGCAGAATTTGGATCCATGTCTTTCCTGATTTCAGGTCCTGTGATCTACCTACTGTGTCACCCAGCCAATGGTCTGTTTATCTTTATATTTGTCTCCTGGAGAGAATGCTAACTCCAGGGATTATTTCATTTTTGTCTTTGTATCTGCGAGAAGAAAGCATTATGCCCTAATAAAATCACAAGCTAGTGGAATGGGTTTTAAACTACTCTATTAACAATGCCCTCTGTTCAGAGACATATAACTACATATCATCATCCAGTTCATGAAAATCAAAAACCTAGAGTAGGTGAAAGAAGAAATGAAATTGAGAAAGTGGTAAAATGTAAATATTCACTTAATGCAAACTACATAAACATGACAGAAATGACATTAATTTTTCAAATTATTTTGAAAAGGATATATGTACACTTAGAATGAAATTTCAAGAAGCCTTTTTGAGTTCGATAACATGCATTCTAATTTAAGATGCTTTAAATTCATAGATAATGGGTTGAATTTTGAGGGAGTTATTATATTGTTATAATGATTACTGCTCATTACTTGGGTGGCTAAGTGGCAAAGTGGATAAAGTGGCAGGCCTGGAGTTAGAAGACTCATCTTTCTGAGTTCAAATCTGGCCTCAGACATTTACTAGCTGTATAACCCTGGGCAAGTCACTTAACTCTGTTTGCCTCAGTTTGCTTATTTGTAAAATGAGCTGGAGAAGGAAATAACAAACCTCTCTAGTATCTTTGCCAAGAAAATGCCAAATAGGGCGATAAAGAGGTGAATGCACCTGAACGATGGCAGGTTTCCTCTTATCTTGTTCTCGTTTGTTTGTTTTCGCTATAGTCACAATAGAAGTAAGACCAGTGCTATTTATAGGGTCATAGCTTTAGAGCTGGCTGGGATCTTAGAGACCATTGAGTCTAAAACCTTCTCTAACAGATGAAGAAACAGAGGCAGAGGAAGATTTAATTACTTATCCAGGACCACACAGCCGGTAGTTCAATGGGATTTGAACCAAATAATCTTTACTCCAAGTCCAGTGCTTTATGCACTCTACCATGTACTATCATTATTTTACATTTAATGTTTTGGAGACTACTGCCTAGGTGGATAAAATAGCTGCCTTTCAGTAAAAGTGCTGGAATGTAAGTGTTTCTTCTATAAACTTACTGAAAACAGCTTTGAGAAAAGTCCAATAGTCAACAGGATGATGATATGTTTCTTTTGTGTCCAAGTGCCTTTGATTCCTTAACTTTTTGTGGATCAGTGTATTTTGGGGCCATTGTGGTCAATGTGTTTAATAGATCTGGCTGTACCAAGTACTTATAATCTCTGGGCAATGTAGAAGGAAAAATATTCAAAATATAGAGACCTAGCAAAAGCAAAGAGTTTGCATACCAGGAGGTCCACCCCCTTCCTCTAATCGTTCTGTCTGTAGTTGAGATCCGTTACAGTTTATTTGTTGAATTCTCAAGGATATTTTGAAGTCTGCTTTTGTAACTATGTCTCAAGGTAAAAATCCAGAGGAATACTACTGGAGTAATATGCAAGCAACTTCTGAATATGGAACTATGTGGCTGTCATTTATAGCCCTAGATTGCGGTGGGGAATCTTCTTCTCAGAGGCCACCTATGACCTTCTAGGTCCGTGGGTGCAGCCTTTTGACTGAGTCTAAATTTTACAAAAAAATCTTTTTATTAAGGGAATATGTCCTGTGAAGTTTGGATTCAGCCAAAGGGCTGCACTTGAGGACCTAGAGGGCCACATGTGGCCTCGAGGCAGAAGGTTCCCCACCCTTGCTCTAGCATCTTTCTCCAGAATACTTTCCCCCAACATCATTTGCAGCCTAGATACATACCTAGCAAATAGCAATTTGATACAGATCCCAAAGAAGCCACTGAACTGCTAGGCTGGCTTCACTTACACACTTCATTTATCTACAATAAGAATATCAATACTGTGGATTTATCTTCAGCTTTTAATCTGAGGAGGTCAAAGCATTTTAATTTAATTGTATATTCCCCTGACTTTAAGACCCACTGGATGTATTTACAAATGTAATAATAAGAGCTCAGCTCCATCCCAGTTCACAATCGAGCAGACAACATCAAATCAAAATCTGCACATCTGCACATGCAGTAGTTTCTGCTCTGACTACACAGGCACCTCAGATGACTTAGCTTCGGGTTCAAGGACCTGCGTTTATTCTAAATTCTACACACATTTATTGATCATACACTGCCTGCTGCTAGGCGTAACAGATAGAGGTCCAGGCTTGGAGTTGGGAGGCTCCGGGTTCAAGTCCATCTTCTGACATATAGTTATGAAATTGGAGACAAGTCAGTTAACCTCTTGGTGCCCCAGGCAACTCTTTAAGATGGAAAATTGCAGAGGAGTTGTGGATTTATGCTAGTAGAGAGAGTTTCCACTTTGGGAGTTGCCTACTACAATGAAATCACAGAATTCTTCTCCCAGATCTCTGGAAAAGAAAAACAAAAATAAGTCCAAAGTCACTTCATAGTCTTGAACACGAGGGCTTCTCTGGTGAGTCACTGTCTACCTCCACGTTCTGTCTTTGCTTGCTGTCCCTGCTAATTGAAGAAGACAAGTTTTTACTTGCCCCTTCCCCCTTCTGCTATTTTTCAGGGAATGCCCAGTCTGGCTTCCTGGTCCACCAGTTTCTAGGAGTAAGGGAAGACAAGTCTCTAGACCTCTCTAATCTTTGATGACTAAACCTCCAGAGTCCTCTTCTCCTTGGTTTTGGCCTCCTAGGTTTGAAGGAAGACAGTGGTGTAGAGTTTAGTGCCCTTCCTGAATTCTGGGATGAGAAAAGAAGCAGTGTGAGTAAACACTGAAGAGCTCCGGGCTTTATCGCTTTAAGTTTTAATTTAGAGTTATTGATCCAGGGTGGAATACTCACTGAATCATCTACTTGGCTTTTGTTCCTTGACTGACTTCAATTAAAGGAAAAATTGCGGTCTTTAGAGAATGCTGATTCATAACTGAAACAATTTGATTTCCCCTCTTCTCAGTTCTTCAATCTTTTACGTTTCTTGACATGATCTTTTTCCAACTTCTCCCTCTTCATCTTTTCTCTCATTTTTCTGTCCTTTATACTTATTCCCCTGGTTTTTTTTTTCATGCTTCCATACTTGATGTAGCAAATGAATCTTTTGCAGGACTAAGAGAGCTCATCAGCTAAAATTATTGTTTCAACTAACATAAAAAAACTATACATAAAAATCTAACCAGATTAATTATTATTTTTTAATCTCTCACATGCCATTCTGACAGATTATTTATTATTTTTTAATCTCTTTATATGCCAATCTGACAGAGGAGAGGGCATTTAAAAATTTTAGACAGTTGCATTGTACTTCCTCTCTTATAAAACTGTGTTTTTAGCTTTATTAGATTCTGGAACATTGGCATAAGACAAATATGCAAATTAAACAAGAAAGCAGAATTAAAAATATAATTTTAATATTCCCAAGGAGAAATTTGCATTTTTATCAAATTTTATACACTCTCTGGTTTTAGACACAATTTTAGACACATAAATCAAACTTCTAGAAAACAGAATTCCGATTGTTTAGGGATGTACCAAAACTTTTGTCCCCTATAGATTTATTCCCTTTGAGACTTCCTCGGGCAAGTGGATAATAATTTTTAAAACACAAAAACCTAAAAAAGTACGTGAAAAACACTAAGATCAAGTGTAATGGAAAAAATTAAGACCAGAATAAAAATAAATGAAGAACAACGATCTGGAGTTTTACGAATTGGTTTAATTTTCCCACGCTACTAGCGCGTGCCAGAGGGAAATGAGCTTAACAGCGGAAATCCACTATTCATGGATAAAACTACAAGTACCAAAATGCATTGCGGAAGAAAGAGC
Organism: Bettongia penicillata ogilbyi; assembly: GCA_023548195.1. NCBI lineage: Eukaryota > Metazoa > Chordata > Mammalia > Diprotodontia > Potoroidae > Bettongia > Bettongia penicillata. The sequence continues at coordinate 6,166,069 of JAJHZJ010000570.1, forward strand.
TCGCCGCGCCACGGATTGAGACCTCTGATCCCGCCTTCTCACTTTCACTATTGGAGTGTTGGGCGCAGAGCAACGCCCCCGCTCTCGTGTGATTGGTGGAAATTTCTAACGGGTCCGCGCTCAGTGGTTGAACGTCCTTTCTCCGCTTCTTCCCGCCTCCTCACCTCTTGCCCCCCGCCCCGTACCAAGATGGCGGCAGAAGCAGCTGGTGGGAAGTACAGGAGCACAGTCAGCAAAAGCAAAGACCCCTCGGGGCTGCTCATCTCCGTGATCAGGTGAGGGAGGGCAGAGGCAGAAGGCCGCACTCAGGGCCGGGGGCTGAGGGACAGGGGAAGGGCTGTCAGTGGTTCTCACCCTCTGGACCCTTCCCTCGCCTCCCTCCCCGCCTCTGATGGGAAGCCCGTGTCAGGGACGGCGCCCCCGCCTCCCCCAACGCCCCACGGTTGGCAGGGGTTCCCCCGGAGGTCCCTCAGCCCCCCAGCAAGGCTAGCTGGGAACGCGGGACAGAAAACCAAGGGGTTTCCATCCATGCACTCATCCATCCCTCCAAACCTGAATCTGGGGCCCTGAACGCCCAACTGCAGGAGTGGAGCCCAGGGAGGGTGGTCTGCAGCCCTCGCCTGAGTTTTGGGGGGTCTCTGAGGCCTCTGGCCGAGTCGGAGCAGCGGCCCTGGCCCACCCCCTGGGGCACCTAGGGCCACGGGTTTGAAAGACAAGAAACCTCGGGGAGAGGAATGCCGGTGCATCCTCATCTTAAGGAGTTGTTCGTCCTTCACATCCCTGCCGCCCTCCTCCCTGCCTGTCCCCTTAACAAAGTATCCTTGGGCCTGTGTTTGATTTCTCAGTGTTAGACCTTGTAGATCAAATAGCTATCAAGTTTAAATGAATTGGTCGGAGAAGGGGGTGAGAGAGAAGAAATCCTTACCTCCAGGAGCAAATAAAGTACTGAAAGTAATAAGGTGCTGTTTCAATAGGAGTCCATCATTTAGTTTAAAGAAGGTAAATAGTCCGATTTCATTTTGGAATTTAGTCCATTTCATTCCAAGCTTCTCGCCCTAGTGAGTTTGTTTTGTGTTTCTGCACTGACCAGGGATGTTTGACATAGCAAGAATTGAGTAAAAAACATGCTGAATAAAAAGTTTTTAGAAGAGGAAGGAATAAATCTCACCTTTTTTTTTTTTGTTCATTTGATAATTCTTTTCAACGTTAAATTAATATTTGAATTTGCACTGAGGTATTCCCAATTTAAAAAAAAAAAGCCTGTAAAAATAAAGCCCATTGGTCATTAAAATGAAATTAGAAGTGATTGTTCTAGTAGATGACACTGATATTTTAAATACCACATATTAATTTATTCTTTTAAAACATGTTTACTAAGTATCCATTGTGTGCTTGATGCTTAGTGGCATCCATAGATAGATAAGACCAAGTCCCTGGCCGTAAGGAGATCATGAAATTAAACCTATATATCCAATTCACTGAAATTTTCTTGCCCTGTTTATGAAAGTAAGACTGGGGAAAACTGGGAGGAGGATCATGATTTGTAACAATAAAACATTTGCATCCTTCTAGTGCTATAGTTTACACAAATGTGGAGGAGCCTTTAGCATTGCCATTGGTTTCTAATTGTTTGCTATGATCTTGGTGTGTGTGTGTGAGAGTGTGTATGTGTAAGTTGTGTGAAGACCTGAAATCCACTTGGGTGTGTGTGTTTTAAGACAATGAGAATAAAACATGTGTGCCCTCAAGAATTGCTGTGTTTGTCGTAGGTTGGTGTAATGTACAGTGCTTATTAAGGCTGAAACACAGTTGACCCATGCCACCTGTGGGTCCTTGGTTTTTTGTTTAGTATGATGTTTTTTCCAGTTGCCAAGTGCCTTAGCACTTTATGCTAAAAGTGTTACTGTTAAAAAACAAACTAGCTATAGTGCCACAAAAATAGTATCTGAGAATTTCTGATGATTTTACATTATTATTGTGTAGAAGTGTATACTTGCCTGGTAAAAGTAGATTCTAGTGAAGATGGTTTGACTAGTATAAGATTTCTATCTCCTGAAGAAGAGAAAATTAACTGTCTTGGGTATGAGGGAAGGGTTTCTCATTTTCTTTTCTTCTCCCATATTTTTTGCTCTCTTTTCTGTATTAAGGTACTGGGTAAGAAATAGGAGTTAGAAAAATGGCTCTTTGAATCTCTAGGACCCTGAACTTGATGGTGAGATGTAGTCATAGTTCCATCAAATAATCTGAGATTCACTGATTTTCGTGGAATCTCAAAGTTGGAAAAAACTTCAAGGATCCCTTATTCATTCATTCATTACTCAACAAAGATTTATTGAGTACTTACTATATACAAGGCAATGTATTCAGCATTGATGTTTTATTCAATTTCATCTACCAAGACTGATGTTTCAGTTCTAATTACCTATATTTTCCCCTCATGCTTAGCTGTCCCTCTTTTCCATCTAACAAGAATCTCCTTTTTAGTCAGTTCATATCCCATGATTATCCTAAGTACGAGACTAGAAATTTTGATAATTGAGAAGGACTTCCAATGAGAGGCAGAGAAACAGTCCCCCATTTGCTATCTCAAATACTTCTGCCTACCTTGAAGCTGCTTAGAGCATGTTATTGCTATTGTGAAATTGATTCTCATTCAATTTCTTAGGACCCTGCTCTAGCTTATTGGGCAAAGGCAACTGGGGGAAACTGTTTATGTAGGATGAAGAAGGCAGAATATTGTGGCATACAGATTCATACTGAATGTGAGGCAACTGATAATCCTCTGCCTATCTGCTCAAAAATCCCTGAGTAGTATCATACTTTGGGCCTGGGAATTTGTTCACTTTGATTTCTTTGCCATTGTGTGTTACTGACTGTTCTTTCCTGTGTCTCTGTCTACTCTGGATCAAAGGGAAAATGCTTTCTGTCAAAAGCTGAGGATGGAAAGAGAGTACACACACATGGTATTATGTTGGGTGATTATGTTATGGATTGGGGATGAGGATCAAACCTTTACCTCATTATCTAGAAGTGTGAGTCAGGTTGCTGCTGTGATGTTTTTATGTTCCTGAATGGCATTCAGGAATCTTTTCCTATTTAATTTAATTGACTTTCCATTGCAGTTATATTTCTGTTTCTATTCCATACCATAACTGAGGAAAAAGTCAGTGTCTGTGGATGAGAGAACAATGATGTCGATCACTCTGAAGAATGGGGAGAGAATGACAAGAGAGATCTTTTATAGGTACTTCTGGGATAAAAGTTTTACTGCTCCAGTGAAATACAGTTTGAATTATTGGTAGCACCCACGCCATTGGGATTATTCCATTGCTTCTTACTAAACCTCATAAAACTCCCTTACCCTGTCTCTAACCACTTCTAAATTCTCTGGCAAAGGTTGTTGCTGAAGCACATTGTGTATTAGGGTAGTTTCCCTGGTGGTCTTGTTAATAAACTGAAAGAATATGACTGAGCATTTTCATATTTGTCTATGCCATACCAATCATTACAAAACTATTTATAGTGTAAGGACTCTTCTAGGTATTCCACATGAGGGGAAGCTCTCCTAAGAATCAGAAAACATTCCAAATACCTGATTCTCATTCAGAATTGGGAGTGTAGTGTCTAGGACTTTGCTGCTGCTGAGAGGGCTGGGTTAGTTTGTCTAGGATTGGTATTCTGTACTTGGAGCACATGGTTTCCCAGTGGATTATGAGAAGCTTGTCAAGGGGCTATGCAGAATATTGGTAGCTACTTTATCCTGTTTGAAATCTTTGTTTCTTATGTACATATGCTTGGTCAACTCTAGTTAATTTTCTTTCATATTGAAAAGGGGATGCGGGAGAGTTTTTCTTACGTGCCATATTCATGGCAAATTTTAGAATTTATTCTCATATTGAATAGGATATAGAGGAATGTTTATGGAAAGCCAAGTGGACCAAAAAGATTGGGAACTCCTGGTCTAGGTTGTAAAAATTGATTATAGATTCATATCCACATAATGTAGAAAGAAAAGGATTGTAGAGAAGCATAGAAGGGTTTCATGCTCTCCTGTGCTGAAGGGAGATCTCTTAGATGTTTCAAAAAGTAAAATCAATATGCTGTAGAAGACTTAGACATGAGTGACATTGAAAGTGTGTGTTTTGCAAGGGCTTTATATGAAAGAAGTAGAGGGAGGGAATGGGAGTCAGGAAGATCTGGGTTCAGATCTGGCCTCAGACACCACTATATGTGACCCTAGGCAAGACACTTAACCCCCTGGCATCCTGGACCAGTGCCAGTCATCTTGCTCTTTTTCTTGCCTCTGGACTTTGATGACTCTGGAGGAGAGAATGAAGCTGAGGACTGTGAAGTTCTGCCCCTCTCATCTCCAGTTCACAAACAAATGAAGACATCACTGTTGTGATATTGTTGGTCATTTTTGAGGAGGAAGGATGAACAGCAGCACAGGTTCTTCATGAAATCTTTATGCAGAGCTAAAGATTTCCAGAGGCAGGGGTTGTCACTTCAACCCTGTGACATGTATCTCTTAACCATGTACCTTGTTACAGTTATGGTGTTCTTAGTTTAAGCTTACTTCTGCCATGAAAACTGTATTTGGGTGGAGCGAACTAGGTTCATAAAGGAACGTTTTGTATTAACTGTCTTTATCATGCTATCTGGGAGAAGTTAGATTCTGCTGCTATTTCTCCTCCTCCTTACTTATTTGTTTGTTTTCTTTTTCAAGCAGCTGAGACGGTTTACTTTTTGTTCTTGGTTTTAATTTTTAATTTCTTGAAATATTGCTCTGGAAAGACAGGCTATTAAAAAGCTTCTTGTGTTTTTAAAAAGCTACTTGACTTTCCCTAAAATCCAAATTATTGAATGTTCCATAATAACCCCAACCCAAGCCTCTGTGGCTCATTGTTTAGATTTTGATGGCTTAAAAAGAGTGTAAATAACAATTGTTTTCTGTTCTGGGCAGAAATTTTGAGGATCTTCACTTCTCTTGTTAATATCTTTGTGATGGTAAATTGAACCATCTTTTGATCCAACTCTTACCCAGTCCTCAGTCTTTGAATGAGCTCAGTCTCAAACTGAGACCTGGGAAAGACCTTAATTTAGAAAGGCCAAGATCAATCACTAATTGTATCCTAGGCCATTCCATGACTGGAGGAGAGAGTGAGACTTTGCAAATGACTTTGCACAGCTCAGCCCCACTCATATTCAATTCAAGACATCACACCCGTGATGGTATTAGTCCTTTTTGAGAACAAAAGATGAACAGCAGCACAATCTCTGTTGTCTCAGTTCCTCATTTGTAAAATGGGGGCACACTGGAGAAGGAAATGGCAAACCATCCCAGTATCTTTGCCAAGGAAATCCCAGGGACAAAAGTCCGTGACATCACAGAGTTGAATGACTTAACAACAACATCAACAGCAGGTGTAGAAGACTGCCACGCTAGATATTATGGAGAGCAACCTCAGTATAGGATGGAGAAAATCAGGGAACTACCCAGAAGTTCGTAAGAAACAGAATTCAAGAAAAGAGCTATAACAAAACCTGTTGAGTTGGATTCCTAATACACAAGGTGTAGTGATCTATTCCACATTGCAGGGGGTTAGGGGGGCAGTGCTCCACGATCTGGAAAATTCATGTAAAATTTTTTTGTTCTTCCTTTATACCAGAGAAGAAGTCTGAATTATTTTGGTATTAAAAGGTAAAAGTATAAAAAAAGATAAATTTGTTGACCTTATACAATACTATACATGTATTTTATGCATTTCTGAGGTTCTAAACTTCTACGTTTGCTGGTCTTTGAATGTTGTCTGTGGCTTCGAATTTCTTATGTTGTCCTGTGATATATCAAAACCATGATGGGGAAAGTTGAGATGTGAAGGAAGACATAACTATAGGGAGCCAACAAGATGGCCAAGAATGCCTAATTGCTTGGAGACTTCATTAGAGGTTTTCAAAAAAGGTTGTATGGCCACTTGTCAGTTATGTTGTGGAAAGGGTTCTTTTCTGGGTATAGGTTGAATTGGATGTTCACTGAGGTTCCTTCTAAATCTGATGTTTTGTTATTCTGTGCAGGTAACAAATTTGACCTCATGGGGATTGCTACAGCTTGGTAGAGTGAAAACTGACTGGAATATGGCTCTGGAAGGTCATAGCTTATTCAAAAGAAATAGCTTAGGTAAAAGAAGGAGAAGCATTGCATATTAAGAAGATATACTCAATGAAGAAATTCAAGAACCCAAGCGTGAAAATAGTAGACAATATTTGGGTTAATGAAGGCAGAAATTAAAAGGATATTGCCATACAAACGACTCAAACAAAAAGGAAATAGACGAGGAGTTCAGGAAATATCACAAGCTTGGCATAGAGCCACAATATGATAGTGATAGGGGATTTCAATTTATCAGGGCATTTGCTGGAATTCTCTCACTGCCAAAAGCAGAGCAGCTAATAACTTCTTGACTTGACTTAATGGTAATTTCATTCTTAGGAAAGTGGAGAACTAATAAGGGGGAAACTATTCTGGTCCTGATTCTCTCAATAGGATAAAATGTTGGGCCGAACGTAATCTCATTTAATAGAGAAAGTAAAAAAATCATATGCTTGAGTTAAAAATAATCATCTTCATGAGTACATCATGGAAAAGGCATATCTCAGCTTCAGTTGTCTTAAGAAGGGCAGGGATTTTACTGGCTTGCCCTTGCTGAGACAATAGTGACATGGTAACCATAAAAGCTGCTCAATTTTAGACTTCACTAGGAGCAGCATAGAACACAAGTTCTAAATCTGGGCTCTGGGAACTTGCTTTTTCAAAATTTTGATAACTATATTTCAATAGAATTGGTTTCCTTTGTAATCCTATGTGTTTCATTTCATCATTCTGAGAAGGGACCCATATTGTTTCACCACACTGCCAAAGAGGAAGGTTATGAATCTCTGATCTTGGACTTAGGGAGGAGATTGTATTTCGGTGCAATACTATGTCCAGTTTGGGTTGCCTCGGTTTAAGATGTGATTTGTCAATTAGAGAGCATTCAGAGGAGCATAGTGATGATAATGAAGTTCCCTGTGTCCCTGTTATTTAAGAATTATTTGAAAGAAGTAGGAATATTTAGTCTGGAGTAGAGGAAATTTGCAGGGTTGGGAGCTGGTTGGGTTCACACACAGTTATTCTTCAAGTATTTGAAGGGCTGTCAATGGAGGGAAGTTGCAGAGAGTCAGTTTTAGCTTTTAAGTTGAAAAACAAAACTGATCCCGGTAAAGCAATACACAAGTAGAGTGAGTTTCCTTGGACACAGGGGTGTCCCCTTCACTAGAGGTCTTAATTCAGAAGCAAGATGAACATTTCTCATTCTTGTCCAGGTTCAGGTTGGATTAAATGCCATCTGAGATTGCTGCCAACTCTTGATTCTAGAGACAAGAAAGGTTTATATAAAGCAAGGAAAATTATTCTCTGCCTCTCTTCCGTAACAGCTTTTGGGGTTGCCCAGATAACTTATTTATTTATTTAGACTGAACTTTTCCAAAGGTGGGCCTAGTACATAATAGTTCTCTTCAGAGCTTCCATGAGCCCACATTGTGTCATGATGTGGAAGCACTGCCACTGCCACCCCCTGGTGTAGACTGTCATCCCCTCATGTCTAGACTACTGTAGTAGCATGGTCTGCTTGTCACAAGTCTCTTCGTTGCAATCCATCCTCTGTCCCAATGTCAAAGTGATCAGAGTGATTTTCCTAAAGCTGTGGTCTAACCATGTTATTACCACTTCCTTCCCCCATTCCCATTAATAAACTGGAATGGTTTTTCAGGATCAAATACAAAATCTTCTGTTTGGTGGTGTTGTGGTTTCATGATGTGTTGTGGTGGAATTGTCTCAAAGAATTGAGAGTCAGATTGCCTCTAATCCAAGTATAGGCATTTATTGAGATTGATGCCTCTCCTGAAGTTCTAAGAAGAACCAGCAATTTTAGACAAAGCAAGATAGATTTTTGTAAGCTGCATTTACATTTGTAAGTTGCATTTGTAAGTATGCAATTACATAACAGAAATTATGAGTATTAAAAAAGCAGGAGGGGCTTGTTAAGGGTTTAGGTAATAGGAAAGGGGTCCCAGCTACAGTGAAACTGTGCATGTGATTACCCACAGTGCATACAGAAAAACCCATTTGGGGGGTATATGTATCAAGATATTAAGTCTTTCTATGTCATAAGTTCATCTGAAGGACAGCTTTTGCTATTACTGCATAGATGCCTACTTAGGGAAAATCCCTTCTATTGTTTTGGGGTCCACATCCTGCTTAGGCTTCCTGGTGCTGCTGCTTTCTGATTGGCTGACTACTGTGGTCCTGTCTGAGACTTGATGGATGCGGTTGTGGTTGAATGCATGGATGGATACACCTGCTGTTTCTGTGGGAAATATGAGGAATGGGTCTGGGGGCAGTGGCTGAGGTCCCATCACATGGACACGCCTGCTGTTCTGTGAGAACTAGGAGTTCGTGGACACACCTGTTGTTCTAGTGAGCAGTGAGGCATATGTGAGGAAGATAGGAATATTGAGTGTGTGTGTGTGGGGCAGTGGCTAGGGAGGGGCAGTGGGGCCTGTAAGGAAATTGGAATATTGGGGCTGGGGGCAGCTTTTGCAGGATTTCATCAGTCTGTATGAATTTAACCTTCCCCTGTACCTTTCCAATTTTGTTACATTTTACATTCCCCTGCCCCCATGTCACTGGCCTTCTTGCTATAGTTTCTTGAACAAGACACTCTATCTGTTGTCTCTAGGCATTCTTACCTGCTGTCCTCTGCCTCTCTACCTGCTAGCTTCCTTGGCTTTCTTCCAATCCCAGCTAAAATTCTGCCCTCTACAGGAAGCCTTAGTTTACCCATAGCTCTTCACTGCTGTCTTCCTCATTAGGAGGGAGCTTCGTGGGGTTGGGGGCTGTCGTTGCCTTTCTTTGTCTTCCCAGTGCTTAGTATAGTGCCTGACACATAGGAGGCACTTAATGCATGCTTATTGATTGATAGACTGCAACATGGAGGACTTGGCCCCTTGCCTGAAAAATTTTAATGGCTTTTTCTAAGAAAAAAACCTATTGAAGTGATAGGTAGAGTATAATTAGAGTGCTAGGCAGGTGCATATATACAAGTAAAGCATCTGGAGGATTTGGGGGGAAATTGGCATTGTTTGTAAAACTATACTTTTTGGGGAAATAGTCATATTTATTCTTTCTCAAAGTGAAATATAGGGGTATGGGGTAAAATGCTGTTTTGAGAGAGCCGTAGAATTACTAAACAGGATGAGAGAGAGGGGATTCTTAAAATTTAGTCATATACCAAAAGCATGTCGGGTCAAAGTGCAGCCATTAGATCAAGTTTTGGTTGTTTAACCTTGCTACTAACCTTTTGAAATGGAACTAATTGATGGACAGAGTTCTGCCTACCTGCTGTTTTTGTTTTTGTTTTATTTTTTGTATTCAGAAGACATTCACCTCCATTTGTATTGATTTTTCCTAACCTTTTGTTTGGTCTGAAATTTGTGGAGGCAGCCTTTTTACATGTAAAATAAGCAAGCTGGCATTTTGGAGACGCTATTTTATTTTTGCTAGACATTGTCAGATTTTTAATTGGAGAAAGTGTCTGCCTCTTACAGTTAGGTGATTCGCTTTCCAATTAAATGTTTTTTTTTTTGTTGTTGTTTTTTGTTTTTAACAAGTTGGTCTTTAATAGCTACTTTAATTGGGAAGACAAACTTTGGTTGTGACTTGAGAAAGAGACCTCATTGAAAGCTCAGAGCAGAGCTTTTAAAGCCCTGGATTCTGGTTACAGATGACAAGGAGGATTGAAGACAGCGAAAGTATCAACTTTTATGTCTTCACAGAAGTTGAACTTTCAAAAACCCTCTGAAAAGCCTTTATTTTAGACACCTATGAAATCCCTTTCTCAGAGGATTTTTTTGGTTAGCACAACATTTAATTCAAAGGCAGCTTTGCAGAAGAGGTCTAGTCTTTGATGAAATCTTTGAAAAAACAGCCTTGATGTCAATGGCATGGTTGGTGGAAAGAAAGGAGCATCCATACCAGGGCTCATAGCAGAGTTGTCAGAGTTGTGTTGAATGTCATTTCTCCTCCTTTTGCCAAGGGGAGCCTTTGTTAAGACTCCTCCTTTTGCATGCATTTGGAGTAACATTTTAATTTTTCTTAGTTATTCCTTTTCCAGATGTGCTGGTGGGGTCTTTGAAAACAATTTCAAGAATACTCAGAATTGAATTTTTAATAGAAAGTCTCAGAAATCTTCGAGTACTTGGACAGCACATTAAGTTAAAAGAAAAAGAAATAATCATGTTTCTAGGAAAACCACAAAGTACCAAAATGTTGGTCGCCCAGAAGTTCCCATGTGCAGCTTCTGTTTTTAGGTTCTTTCAGTCTACGGCAGTAAAATATTTCAAGGTGGGTAAGGAGAGGAGTGCAAGCTTATAAACAAAAGCAAAACATTTAAGATTCTAAGTGTTTTCCCTGTTTTCTCAAGAGTAAATTGATGACTCTGCCGCCTAACTGGTCAAAATATCTCAGAGACAAATTTAAACTCCATATAAAGAAGAAGCTTCCTAACAGGTGTGAGCTATCTATAAGTAATATGGTCCTGCTTCAGGAATCAGTGCATTTCCTCTGATCTGAGGACTTCAAGCTAAGATTGGATGATTACTTGCCTAGTATCTTGTAAAAGATACAAATTAGAATGGATTGAAATGGCCACAACTCTCAGAACTTTCTGTAATTCTTTGGTATAGTCGCCCATAGAGGTGTAGACAGAGGATAGTGGACTTGTTCAGCTACTCTCTCCATACACTGTTGGCATCATAGGTAGATATTAAGCCCCTGAACTACTGTTAGGATCATGTTTTCTTTGCTTTACTGAATGATGAGATTTTTTGCGTTTTGGATCTTGTTAACTTGACATTCAGATTAAACGCTTATGTACATTTTCTTGGTCAACTTTTGAGAGAAATTAGACTTGGATTTCAGATAGGTTGTGTCTAAAACCTTAAAAAGGAATTGATTTGGTTCTTCCAGCATACCATTCTGTTTGCCACATTTCTTACCCTAAGTCATTTCAGTGAGAAACTTGTAAGCTGGTGGCTCTCTAATAAATAGACTTGGAGTCAGGGGACCTGGGTTCAAAGTCTATCTTTTCTCCCCAAACTCCCCGCCTCTCCTAACTTCCCTATTGGTATGGAAGGCAATGCCATCCTCCCAGTTCCTCAAGCTCACTTTCTCAGGCTGGTGGATTATCTCAGCAGCATCTTTCATATATGTCCCCTTTTCTTCTCTGACACCTAGATTGTGAGCCTGGGTGACTGGGGAGGATGATGGTACTCTCAGTAGTAATAGGGCAGTTGGAAAGAGGGGAGAGTTTTTGGGGAAAGATAATGAGTTCAGTTTTAGACATTCTGAGTTTAAGATATGGGACATCTTGTTTGAGATATCCAGTAGGGATTTGGAGATATGAGACTAAGGGTCAAAATACAGGTAGGGCTGGATAAATAGAATTGAGAATCATCAACATAAAGATAATTGAATCCAGGGGAACAGATGAGAAATAGTCTAGAGGGAGAAAAGAAGAGGGCTCAGAACTATAGGAGATACCCATTTTTAGTGGCTGGGATCTGGATGTAGATCCAGCAAAGGAAACGGAGAAGGAGTTATCAACTAGGGGAGAATCAAGAGTGAGAGCAGTGAAAGCCAGGAGAGAAGAGAATATCCAAGAGAAAAAGGTGATCAACAGTATCAGAAGCTGCGGAAAGGTCAAGAATGATGAGGAGTGAGAAAAGACTGTTTAAACTTGGCATTTGAGATCATTGTTAACTTTGGAGAAAGCATTTTCAACTGAATGATGAAGGTGGAAGTCAGACTGCAAGGAGTTAAGAGGAGATTGAGAAGATAGGAAATGGAGACACCTATTGTAGATAACAGTAAATTTGGCCACAAAAAGGAGATTAGATATGGGTCCGCAGAAGTGGGGATGAACAGATCAAATGAGTTTCTTGAAAGGAGATGGGGACATTTTTGTAGGCAGCATTTAAGGAGCCAGTAGAGAGAGAATGATTGAAGATGAAAGGATAATAGCAATCTCTTGGGTAAGACAAAATGGAAGAGCATCACCTGGACACATAAAAGGACTGCCCTTGGTGGGGAGAAGAACCACTTCTTTTCAGATAGCAGTGAAGGAGGAGATGATAATAGAAGGAAGAGCATGACATGAGACAAAGAGGAGAGGAGAGGGAGCTGCTGGTGAATGACTGCAATATTTTTAGTAGATTACCAGACAAGGTTCTCACCTGAGAGGGTGGGGGAAGGAGGGGCTGTGGAGGGTTTGAGGAGGATGCAAAGGTCTGAAAAGCTGCTCTTGTGGTTAAGATAGTAAATAGATTAAAGAAGTGTAAAAGGATTGCCTTGCTGCATTGAAGGCTCAGTTGAAGTTAGGTAACCTAAATTTCTAGTGGACTTTATCAGCATGATTTCATGATTTCCTCCATCTTTGTCCACTATAAATAAGTGCAAGGACTGCAGATAGTGGAAGTAATACGAACCTGAGGCTCGGCAGGGCAAGATTGTTGCCAGACTAAAGGGGCAAGGGATTTAAGAAAAGAGGCTAGAGTAGAGTTGAAGTGTTTTACCAAAGGGTCAAGATAGGGAAGGAAGGAGAGTATAGACAGATCAGAGGTGAAAAAGCTGAGGGATAGAGGGATTGCAGTTTGCAGTAAGGATGAAGAATAGATTTGGGGTGGCAAAGCAGAGGGAGAAGTGGAATGACAGCAGACGATTATCAAATAAAGGAATTTCAGATTTCATGAACAAAGAAGAGGAACATTTTTAGAGGATGGCAAGATAAGGGTCTGGCCATCTCTGAGGTGTAGTGAAGAGGAATTGTAAAGCAGGGTGTTTGAGGGAGTATCACTATGTATGTTGAAATCACCTAACATGAAGACAGGAGTTGGGGAGGAGAGAAGGCAATGAATTCATTGATATAAGGAAGGAGAGAGTCCTGGAAGTCCATAGACTATAGCCATAGAATTTTGATTGTGTGATAAAGCCTGGAATACAGTTCTTCCTCACCTGTGCCTCACAGAATTCCTTTCTTCGAAATGAAATTCAAGCACCATCTTCTACAAAAAATTCTTTCCTTATTAGTGCCTTTGCTTCCTAACTACCTTATCTTTAAATGCCTTGTTTCTTCTTTGTATTCTTTTTATTTTTATTCTATATACTTATATATGTACCTGTCTCTCTGCTATAACATAAGCTTCTTAAAAGTAGGTATTTTTATTTTGTATGCATTTGTCTTTGCATATTGTTTTTGAATCCTACATTTCTCAGTATATAAGCACTTAATAAATCAACAGGTATTTAAAAAAATTAGAAAAGGAAATGGCAAACCACTCTAGCATATTTGCTAAGAAAATTCCAACGGACAGAGGTCCACAAAGAGCTGGACACAATTGAAACAACTGAATAACCACAACAAAATTTAATAAATGCTTGTTGATTAATAAGCTCCTTTAATGTTGATTGTGACAGGCTCTATCATGCCAGGCATTCATGCCCCTATCCAATTTCTGATTTTCAGCCTGATTTATTGAAAATTTTTATTTTATTTCTTCATCTGCTTGGGATGATAGTCTTAGTGAATTAAGTAATGCCAACCAAATTAGAATTTCGTTTATTAATTTATAAAAAGAAATATAACTGCTAAACTGGAATGTTTGTATTGGCTCTCAGCACATTTTCTTTGTAGTATGGAAACTTTGTGAAATTTGATTAAGATCAGAAGATTACTTCCCTGAGGGCATATATTGTTAACTTTTGATCTTTTTGTCCCCAGTGCCTGGGACATAGTCAGCATTTGATAAGTGTTTGTTAGATTGAATTGAATTGGTGTATAGAGAATCATAAAAAAAGAGAGTAAGGACTTTTTAATATGTATCAACCTTCTCCACCAAAGGGATACTCATGCCAAGTATACTGGATGTATCTGTTAAAAAATTGCAGTCTCAGAATTGGGGAAGGAGGGTGAGGCTCCTTCCTCAGGTAGGAATTCAATTCCTACCTGAAAAATAATTCCATTTTTGACTAAGTCAACAAATGGTTATGCAATGTTTTCTTTTTTTTGAAGCAGTTTTGAAAAATTATCTACCTTTTGTTTTCATATTACATCAGTTCCCTTGTATTTCTTTTCCCCAATTTCTCTATGCCTATCTTTATAACCTTTCTTTGGTACCATGAAAATGTCTGCAACTATTTGGTATTTGTAGGATCTTTCAGTCTTTTAAGATGTATGTCTAGCAGTGGAATCTCTAGATTTTCACTTATTTTTCTATAATTCCTAATTTCCTTACAGAATGGTTGGATCATTCAGTAGCTCCACCGGCAATATATTCATTTTCCTTTTTCTCTCTTTCTAGACTCTCCAATGAATGATGATTTAGTGAGATGACTAAGAAGGAATTGTCAGATATTGAGGAGAAGAGCCATAAGAGTGTCATGGAAACTCAGAAAGAGGGAGGTGATAAAGTGTCAGATGTTGCATGGAGGTGAAGGAGGAAGTCTATGAAAAGGTCTTTGGATTGAACAGTCACATGATTTTTTTGAAGGGCCATCATGTGGAAATGTGATTAAATTTGTTTTACTTGCCCCCAGAATGGAGAATTAGGTGGAAGTTTTGCAATGAAAGATGTCAGCTTAATGTAAGGAGAACTTCTTAACAGTTTAAATTGTCCAAAAGTGAAATGGGCTGGTCCAGGAGGGGATGAGTTTACCATGCCTGGAGATTTTCTAGCTCAAGCTGGATGACCACTTTTGGGCGATGTGGTAGAGAGGAATCCTGCTCAGGTGCTGTGTTCAGGTACCAGATCTCACCTCACAGGGAGGTCTCCTCTAAGCCTAAGACTCTGTAATTCTTTGAAATGTCAAGAATTCCACCAAATGAGTGAAAAACCTTATGGACCTGGTGGGACTTGAACTGATCCTTCACAAATGACTAGAATTCAGATGTATTGAGGGGAGGGGGATGGGATTCCCATTTTCCATGTCAGTGGCAGTGTAACTGTGATATCTGCTTTATGTGCTGTAATGAGCCTGATTTTACTTATATTTGAATCCATGCTTTTCACTTGACTACACAGTTTATAACTCATTGTCACCAGGAGTGTTCTGTATAACTGAGTTAATTGAAATATTGAAGAACTGTTTGTGTTGTATGTAGTAATTGTTACTAAGTGCTGTCCGGAGCAAGACACTAGTGATTTTTCAATTGACATCAAGAGGGAAATTGTTTACTGTCACTTTATATAAAATGGATCTCTTTGTACTGAATTAACAGATGGTGGTTTTAGTGTGGGAAATGTTTTCAGAGGGACTTGTCTTTTTGAGTTATACTTAAGTGAATTGGTTCTCTCCTTTTCCCCATGTTTATGGCATCTGATGAGACCAGATAGAAATTCATAGTAAGAAAATAACACCATCACAAACTAGCTTGATGGATTTCGTCATGCTTTGGATCAAGTCATTCCTTGGGTCCATAGGTGTATTTCAGAGGTCCTCTTTAACTCTGCCATGAAGAGCCCATAACATACTACATTATGATGGACTTCTGTTACATTTATAGCTCACCAGTAGTGCTAATCGTGTGCCTAACAGACTAAGTGCTCTCCCCAACGTAGTGCCCAACTGTTGTGCAAAGATCATTTACTTAGCTCCCCTCGGTTGTCTGCGGTGCTTAAATGCTTTGCCGCTCCTTCTCAGTAGTTTATTCTTCAGTCTGCGGTTTTGCTCGGCTAACACTTTCAACTGACCACACGTAATACCCACGCTGACAAAACAGGCATACTCTGCTGTCAGACAACAGTCTTGAGCTGACTAGGGCACACTTTAAAGGAAGAGAAAATCTGTGAACCTGAGACCTTGAAATGCAGGTTAAATAGATGGTGTAGTCCAATCTAATCTCTCTTGGTTGTAGGCAGTTTGGGGAAGGAAATGGAAAAAGATTATGAAAGAACATGAAAGCTGGGAGGCATCATCCTTCGGTTAATTTAGCTTAGTTATCAGTTCATCCAGATGGTAGACACATTTGATGGCCTGAACATAGTAGAGCACTAGGGAAAATGAATGTTATGTCCCCTGACTATGACTCCTTACAGAGAGGACTGAAAACCTGTTTATCCTTATTGCATTTGTTTGGGGCGTTTTAACTTAAACATTTCATTTTGTGAGTATCACTGGACTTCTCTGGGTTTCAAGTTTCACTTCTACAAAATCAAGATTGTAGACAAATCTCATCCCATAATTCTGTGTGTATGAATTATCATCTAGATTATAACTAGCCTTGAGGTCAAGTCCTGTTATCCCTTTTTTGCTGTCTATAACTTGTAGATTTAAGTGATATTTCCACATCTCATATGTAATGGTGATTTCATTTTTTAAATTGATGCCTTTAAAAACTGCCAGTTATTTCCTCATAGATTGCTGTTCCATGCGTTTTGCTAACCTTACCTTCAAGTTCATTCTTTGTTCCAGGGAACCAAGATTGTTCATTGAAATTATTCTATGTTTAGCTGCCTTTTCACGGTTTGACAATATTGTAGTCGTTGTGTATATTGTTCTCTTGGTTTTGTTTATTTTATTTTGCACAACTTCCTGTGTCTTCCTGTGTCTTTCTGAATTTCTCATGTCTTTCATTTCTTATGACACAATGATATTCTATTACTTTTATATGTCCTTAGCAGTTCTCCAGGTGATAGGCCACCCCCCCTTTTTTTTTTCCAGTGGGTTTTGTGTACGTGTGTGCCACGAAGGGTATATTTTGTCATATACTTTTGGTAGCTCATTTTGTCATAGATTTGCTTGGGTTTGTTTAGTTTTAAGCAGCAGATGTTCAAGTGGAAAAGTCTTCATTTTTCATGGTAGGGTACTACTGTGAAGGTAATTTACAATCATTAAATTATCTTTGAAAACTGAGTTACTTGTCGTCTGACAGAAGTAGTCTTTTACATTTTTTCTTTTTGGTTTTAACTTTGTGGTATATGTTATAAACAGACCCTGTCCAGGCAATTGGATAGGTAAAGGAGGATAATCCAGGTAAGGATTTGAAGGTAAAGATAGGTGGATTCTTTGTGTGTACCCTTTGATTGAATAAGTAAAAGGGAGAAGGCAAATGCCTCATATATATAATGTCATTGAGGATGAGGCTTCACATAAGTCGGGCAGCTAGGTGGTGTGGTGAATAGAGCCTTGGGCCAGAAGATCTGAGTTCAAATGCAGCCTCAGACATTTATTAGCTGTTTAATTATGTAACTCTGGGCAAGTTACTTAACCTTTGTTTGCCTTAGTTTCCTCATTGGTAAAATGAGGATAATAAAAGCACCTCCTTCCCTGGGTTATTGTGAAGATCCAATGAGAAGATAATTGTAAAGCACATAGCACAGTGCTTGGCGCATAGTAAGTGCTGTATGGGGGCAGCTAGCTGACTCATTGGATGGAGTGCTGGGCAGGGAGTCAGGAAGACCAAGTTCACAAGTGGCCTAAGACGGTTACTGGGTGGCCCTGGGCAAATCACTTAACTTCTTTTTGCCTTGATCCAGTAGAGAAGGAAATGGCAGACTATTCCACCATCACTTGCTGAGAAAACCCCGTGGAAAGACTGGGTGTGCTGTGGTCCTTGGGATCTCCAGGAGTTGGACACCACGGAATAAGTGCTATATAAATGTTAAATGCTATTATTGTTCCTACTACATAAGTATTTTGGATAATTGAATTGAATTTGATTGAATTGAATTTGGATAATTGTCCCTTAAGGGACAATGTTTGTAAAAATTATTTTTGATGAAGAACTTCCTGAAATGCATTGTATACTTCCATATATTAAACATGACTAAATATTTTCTTAAGGAAGTGGTCAATTAAGGTGAAGCCCTTCAGGCCATAGTTGGGTATGTAAAGATGCAGGTCTTTACATAAGATAGTGGAGGAAAACTTAGATGTTCAGACTCCTTATTTTTTAAATGCAGAAAATGAGACTCAGGGAGATTAAATGATTTCCTCAGGGAAGTGGCAGAAATAAAATTCAAACGCACCTTCTTACGTCCTAAATCCATTGCGCTTTTTACCACACCATGCGGTCTTTACCACATACCCAGATGCTGAAGGGCTCAAACCTAGTTTGTTTTTTTTTAATTCTCATATCTGCTTTTTATTTTATTTTTCATTCTTCATTATACAAATACCAATTATTTTTTTTCTTGCTGCTTGTTGGCTTACCTATTTTCTTTTCATTTGCTTCATTTAATCTGCTTTAAGTTTGAAAAAATAGAGTGAAGATTTTAGAGGGAGAAAGGAACCTTTGAGATCACCTGATAAGATAATAATTATACTGGTGCCGTCATTTTGTAGATGAAGAGCTCGAGGCCCAGAGACACTGAGTGAATTATTTGAGGTCCCTAGACTGGTTAGGGGCAGAGTAAAGCTACATTCTAGACCTGCATGACTCCATGTTGTTTCTGAACTTGTTAGACTTGGGAGTAAATCAAGAATCTGTTGATGTTTGTGCCTCTAAATAAAGTGCATGGGGCCTTTTAAATTCTGCCTTACTTCCTTGAGTATAAGTTATTTTTCATATAGTTGGAGTAGTTAGATTAATGGTTGCCAAATTTTTTTGATCAAAAAATTGTTTTAATGAAATTTTTTGAACACCTCCTTCTCTTCTATCCATTTGTATCTGTGACTTATAAATGATATGTGTATATTAAAGTTAGAAAACTTCCCAAAAAATAGGAATTAAAAAATAATTAAGGGTGAAAAAAATATTTGGTTCCATAATCTACTCAGGGAAACCTTGAGTAAAATGACATGGTTATTAGATGTGCTTTAGGAAAAATGCTTTGGTAATTATGTGGTGATTGGATTGGAGTGAGGAGAGCCTGGAGGTAAGAAATCTAGGAAGTTAGTGCAGTAACCCAGAGGAGAGGTAATAAGAGCCTTAACCTAGGCACAGAACTTCTTAAACTGTAGGTCAGGAAAATTTGGCAACAGTAAAAATTTTCTGAATGCCCAAAAGTAATTCAAAATCAAACATGTAATGAATCTGAAGTGTTTCTGGCAGTACTTGTCCGTGTTGCAACACACATCTTCACTGCAGCCTGAGTTCTGAACACACAACATGCGTACTTTGCACATGCCATCATGCTATGCAACACCAACGAGAGCTTCCAGGAACACCTTGTCTCAGATTTCAGACTATTGTATATTATGAATTGAAGTGTTTTTTACTATAAATTGCTGTGTTTTTACTGTACATACAAAATTGTTAAGTTATTTTTGGCTTGGGATTAGGACAGAATTTTCAGTAATTTCTGAAATGGCCCTAAACATACATCTGCCATTTTGTACTACGTATTTATGTGAAGCGGCATTCTTAGCACTGACAATTAGAAAATCAAAATATTGATCAACTCTGAAATGCTGCAGTGTCAAATATTCTGCCAAGACTTGATTCTTTATGTAAAAATAAGCACATCTATCTCATTCATTAGTATGCAAATTTACTTTCATCATTAATAAATGGTAAAATTATATGTATATTGAAGAATTGTTTTAAGATAAATTTATGATTTATTATTAGTAAATATTTAATTGGTATGCATATTTCATATACATATATACCCAGGATCACTTGAAAATTTCTCAGCCAAAGAAGGGTTGCGAGTGGAAGAAAAATTAAGAAGCCCTGATCTAGGGCAGTGGCTGTGTGATTGGAGAGAAAGAGACAGATATGGGAGGTGTGGAACTGATTGGCTATGGGAATGTGAGTGAGAGCTGAAAGTGACACTGAGGTGTCCAGTCACTAGGTGACTGGAAGGATTTTGGTACTCATCACAGTAGCTGGAGTTTGGAAAATGGATGGGTTTAGGGGAAAGACAATGTCAAGATATCTGTGATCAGATTGCAATCTATCCATGCCTGTTCTTGCTAAGGACTCTTTCCCCACTCAAAATGAAAATGGGGGAAGAAAAGTATTTATTCACCAGTCAGTGCCACAGCTGAGCACCTCTCCTTCTAGAATGGCCTGTTGTCCCATGAGGTGCTCTGAGGGATCAGACAACTGTTGTGGGTAGTAATCAATTTATGTTATAACTGCCCTTGGACAGAGGGGGAATGCTAGGAAGGAGAATTTTTGAAGATAAGGTTAGGTGTGATTGTATTGGATTCAAGCCCCATTATTGGATATTTCAGGAGGGTAGGTTACTCTGTCTTTCTTCTTCTGATTATACATATACACTCTCTTGGGGTCAGGATATGTCCCCCGGGATGAGGCTACAGCCCTTCAGGGGTGCTAGATAACTGACATGTACACTCCACTTGGTATGGTATTAGTGTAATTGATTTTTCTTAAATTGTTTAAAATGTCTTATATTTATCATTGGGTTAATCCTTAGTATTCCCAAAGGGCATGTAGCTGTATAGAATGGATTACTATTCACATATGTGTCGATCAGCCATTGTTTTGTCTCTATCAAAACAATAGGTCAGGTAGAAACATTCTTGACTTTGAGCAGGTTTCTAGATATCTTGTTCATGAGATGTTGAGACTGGTACCAGTGTTTGATGAGGAACCTCCTTTCCTCATTTTAAGTGCTTCTAAGAGTCAAATGATCGATCTTTTTGTCTTTTAGCAGTGAAGGTTCATCCGTGTGACTTATTTTATTGCAGTTCTGCTTGACGGCAGAGAAGAATTATTTGACTCCTAGAGGCCCTTTTGAAAACTCTGTTGTATTGGTAAATTTGTATTTACCAAGTATTTAGTGAGCATTTACAGCTGGAAGATCACTTATTATCTGGAAGGGACCTCAGAGATCATCTCTTCCATCCTTCTCATGTTAGAGTTGAGGAAACTAAGGCCCAGTGAGACAGTGACTTGTCTAAGGATACAAGTAGTAAGGAGCAGACTTAGGGTTAGTATCCAGATCTTCTTGATTCAAAATTCATTTTTCTTTCCACTCCACAGAATGTACACTAGGACTATACAGAATTTTTAAAAAGTCTTCTTGCCTTCTTTTCACAAATAAAGGTTTTGAGGTAGTTCAGGAGGGAGGTGATTTTTGCAGCCTTTGTGTTCTAAAAATACTAAAGCATAGTTCTTATACTTCAGTAATATACTTATTAGATTTGAGTTTAGTGGTAACAACTGAGGCCTGTAATAGTGTTTGTCAGGGGTAGGATAGAAGATCTTGATCCTGTTACCTTCTGCTGGCTGCACAGATGGTGGTTTTCCTCATGAGTGACAGGTTACACTTGGGAGAAACTGACCTTATTTCCCAAGGTTTATTTTTTTCTTTACTCTTATGTGCCATCCATCTTTTCAGGGGTATACTGACTTATATATTTGGCCTTATCTGGATTCCATTACTTTAACAAAGTGAAGACAAAATTGTATCAAGAAGGAGCCAGTGGTAGTGACTAGCTATTTTCCTTTCAAGTTGCTTGATCTATGTCTCTGACACACACGAAGAGGAACCTGACAAACTCACCTTACACATCCATGATTATTTGCAGAGGTTTATGTGCTTGACTGTAGGACTGTTTTGGAATTAACAGCTATGGATTTAGTAGTAGAAGCACACTGTACATCAGTGTTTGTATTTTGTGTTAGTTATTGTTAATATCAGTAACACAGATAATGCATTCCAGAGCCTATTGGATAAATAAGTACCTCTCTGGGTAAAAATCAGACATCTTTGGAGAGGTATTTTTCTATTTACTATTACTTCATTAATTTATTTTTCTAAGACAATTTACTGAAAGCACTCAAGTTGCTGTACAGAGTCTTTCTCATTACATCTAGCATCTGGTTTAATATGTTAGTCTTCTGTGAACTTAATCTTGGTGAAATCATCAGATTTTTGAGGTAGAAATGGAAAGATCCAGAGGGAGACTCAGTGATTTCAAAGAAGACTGGGATGACAGAACCCAAATCAATTTTGCCTCCCATTTCTGAGTTCATGCTATGTTTTTCATATCTAGCTGTAAACACCTGCTACCTTTGCCCTAGACTTAAGACTCTTGCAACTTTAGAAGCTACTTGGAGATCTCAGCTATTCTTTGGACTTACTCTTATCTTCCTTAAGTGCCTCTAGTTGAGCACTGCCTCTCTCTAAGGGACAACTTTGACATTAAATGTTTTAAAGATTAAGGGTGAGATTCAGCATCTGGAGTTGAAGGCAGAAGGACATGTTGTAGAAGACAGGTTTTGTTGTGAAGTCTAAACCTGGGTTTTCACAGTGATAAATATGAAGTCTTCAAAAAATAAATGTGTAAGTATAGGATGGGAGAGATCTGCATTGGCTGAAGTATATGTGAAAAAGGCACTGAGATTTTAAATAACCAGATACTTGACTTGAGTGTGGAAAAAAGATAATTCAGTATTGGCAGTTACAGTGATTTTCACCATTTCCTATCTCATCTGTAGACTACACCAAGAGCACTGTGTTTAATTCTTAGCTCTGTTTTAAGAAGATAGTTAGACAGTCAAGACTGTAAAGAGTCTAGATAACGTCATTCAATGAATGAATTAAGGGACTGTGAATAAGAAATCTAGTGATGAGAGGATGAAATAGAGATATGATAACTATTTTCAGATAGCCAAAGGGCTGTCTTAAAGAAAAAGGAGTTTTCCATTGTTCTGAAAGTCAGAAGTAGGACCAGTAGATGTAAATTATGTTGGATCAACATAAGACAACACTTTTAAACAATTAGAGTTGTCTAATGAACAGGTTATGGACAATGGAGCAGATTGCTTTAACAGGTATTGAATTTCCTGTCACTTTGAGGTATTCTTGAAAGACGGATACTATAGAAGGGATCTCTGCATTGGATGGGAGGTTGCAGTTAGACGTATTACCTATATTCCCTTCTAATACTAAAATTCTGTGAATTCTGTCAAAAGACTTGGTTACATGACTTACAGAGACAGTTATAGCCATACTGATAACCTTTGAGTTTTGCTACATGTTCTAATTAATAATTCTATAAATGACAACTTTCTATATTAGAATTAGTTGACTGAATTCAACTTCTCCTTAATTATCCTGCACAGTTTTTTGGGCTTTATTTCCATTTTCAGAATTTTTATTTCATTTACAGAAGAGGAAACTGAGGCATAAAGAAGCACCTGCCTTATTCAAGAGTAGTAAAAGCAAGTCTCTGTTTCAAACTTCCTACTTCAAATGATTGCACCTTTATCTAAGTTTCACATTTCCCAAATACTGATTTCTGAATTCATTCTCTTCATAGGTTGTTCCTATCTGTTATTTCTAGATGCCTCTTACCTTCTTTATACATGACAAGTTAAAAAACCTACATGGTGTTGCTTTGATTCATTTTTGCATCTCTGTGAGACCTTTGTGTTGGCTTCTTAATTTTTTTTTTTTTGAAGAACACTGTGTTCTTGCTATTGTAACTGACTGTGGGAAAAATTTAAAAAGTGATCTAGCCCAGTAAGAGGATCAAGGAGGGAGAGTGATACACAACAGTGTACCTTTGCTTGGATTTTTGATGTGGATAAACCAAAATACCTCATAACTTACCTATTATTTGTTACTGTTGTAGTTGACAGAGAAGAATGTGTCCTCTCTGGGCCTTCCATTTAATGGCTATTTCACTAGTTAACCTAAGCGATGTGAAATGTTTTGTACTTTTCCTTTGTAGAGGATGTAGAGAGAAGCACATAATAGGTAGGAGAGTGTAGAGAGAGACTTACACAGCTGCAGAGTGATGGGGAAATTGATCTCAGCATACTCTTAATTTTTTTTTATTATTATCCCACTATGACAACAAAGAATGGCAGCTAAATATTCAAAAAGCCATTCACCTTGGGCCATTTGGGAAATATAAAGAGTTTTAGGATCTAGCCTTTAGATTTAAAGAGCCGCATTGTCTGCATTACGGATGTAGCTGATAGACTTGCTCGGCTATTATTCTGGATTTCAATCTTGACAGAAATCTTTCCCTCCTAACTTTATAGCCGAATTTTTCAAGTGCTTTTCCGTCATCCCCTTTTTCCAGTCATTTCTAGATGCCATTCTTTTTCTGTAAATAGCTTATAATTTCCACTTAGTGCTTGATGACTGATTAATTGACTTTTCACCCTATACCCAGTCTGTAGGACCTTTAACTCAGTTTTAAGATGGCACTGTGTGATCTTGGACAAGTCACAGAACTCTTCTGAACCCCAGGTTCCCCATCTGTAAAATGAGGGGAATTTGTACTGGAGAGTCTCAAACCTTAATCTGCTACTTTGTAAATATGCAGGCTGCTCAGATTTTCACCAAATCAGTGGTAAGAAGGAACATTTTGATGCTAACTAGGTCCTGAGTTGAGATGTTTTGCTTTAAATGTCAATTTGGAGAAACTTATGTGTTTTTCATGGAAATATCTACAAGTGGATTTATAATTGACTTACTGACTGTCCCATCTCGTAAAGAAGCTCTAATGATGGTCCTGCAGATGATGGCACTCATCACCGAGAGCCTAAAGTACTTGTCCCAAATTAAAAAGAAAATGAAATAACACTGGGCTGAAGGTACATAGAGGCAAACCTGAGGGAATTTAATGAAACACTGTAAATTACAGCAACTAACAGAGAAGAGGAAGAGGGTTTTTTCCCCCTCTGTTACTGAATATAAAACTGAATTTAAAAAATTAAACTGCAAGTAAGATAATGGAAAAAACAAATATCTGGTTCATTTTTCAAGCTAGGTTACTGAGAGTTTTTTTTAATAAGTTACCTGCACCTCATCCCTTGGTTATTGTTGATGTCTATCAATCTCTTGGTGCTGTTGTTAGAATAATAAATACAGTGACAGCCTTCATGTAGAGTTCAGATTTTTGTAGCTGCAGCTTCTTCACAGTTCATGCAATCTTTTATTCTGGTCCAGTGTTTGAATGATACTTAGTTCAGTTAGAGCAACTGTTCTTCCCTGAAAAAATTTGGTAGTTTGCAAAAACACTTTTGTTTTGTCTTGTCCTCATAAAGATCCGCATAACTCCATAAGACTTATGTACAGCATGTGCTCTCAGTGTTGTAGGCACGTCCCCTACCCACTGCCCTTGCCTAGCACCCCATCTTGCCCTTTTTCTGGACTCTGCCATAACTGGAAGTCTCCATATTGGAATCTTCCAGGCTCTGGGGTAGAATGAGAGTCTCGAGCAACTGTCTTTCTGACAGTAGGAATAAGATTCTTTCCATCCTTCATTGTCCCCTTATCCTTACTCCAAGAAAAACAAAAGAAAATGAAACTTGGCACTCGGCTGCATTATAGAGTTGTCTAGGTGTGGAGGGTGGAATCTGGATATCTTTGTATTTAATTTGGAGGCGTGAGAAGTGCTTTGTATAACTGGATGTGCCAAACCCTGAGAGCACCCTCTCAATGTGCCATTGCTGACCCTCCTCTTCTCATGGCCTGGAGACTGAGTTCATGCCTGAGGTCCCAGGTGACGGAGACCCAGGGGTAGTTTCTGCCCTGAGCTGTTCTCCTCTTCGCTGATCCTCTTTGCCTTGAAGCCTTAATGATCTTAAGTTAAGCTTGATTTCTATGAGATACAACTATAAGAAGGCCTACTGCTCTTAGTGACACTGGCCAGTTTGACTCTTGTGCCTCAGTTCCTGAACTAGGTCAAAACATCATTCTTTTTCAGAAAGTAGTATTTCTTTTGGTTTAACCAATTTTGGTCTATTTACTAAAATAGACTCCTAATGCTTTTGTAGGCTATTCTTTTCCTTTGTTCTTATCATGCATATTCTGTCTCTGTCAGGACTCTATCTACGAGTGATGATGTGGAGGACAGAGAAAATGAAAAGGGCCGTCTGGAAGAAGCCTATGAAAAGTGTGATCGTGACCTGGATGAGCTGATCGTACAGCACTACACTGAGCTCACGACGGCCATCCGCACCTATCAGAGCATCACAGAACGCATCACTAACTCTCGAAATAAAATCAAGCAGGTAAATGTCTGACTTCTGTTCACATGGAGATTCTTTCTTAAGTAGAGGCTGCATGCTGTGGGGGCTGTGGCTTTTGAGTCGTTCCTTACTACCTAGTTGGGTCAGATTGTTTCCAGATCTTGTACAATACAAGTACACAGAGCTTGCTGAAGGAGAGTCCCTTGAGCATTTTCTGTCTTGTTTCCACTCTACTTTCTGTTTTTCTCTACCCATGTGAGAGGACACAGCATGGTGGGGCAAATACTGAACTGGGATTAGGAAGAACTGGGTTTGAAACCATCCCCAACACTGACTTAGTTGTGTCACCCTAGGCAAATCTTTGAAGCTCCTCAGCGTCCTCCTCTGTAAAATGGTCATAGTCCTATCTGTACCTCATACAATTGTCAAGAGGCTCAGGTGGTAATGTATGAAAAAGTGCTGTGAACATCTCCTATGGAAATTCCTTCACCAGCACAGCTAAATTCTCTATAACTTAGAGTTTTGGAGACTTGCCTTGGGAATAAAGAGATTATGTGACTTGCTCATGGTCATGTATCTCTTATGTGTTAGAGGTAGGACTTAAGCCCAGGTGTTTCTCACCAGAATGCTAGATCCGAGTAGGGAATTACCTCAAAAGGAAACTTGTTTCTGGTGGGGCCAATGCAAGTCGATGAAAGCACTGCAGGGCTCCTCTTCAAGTATGGTTATGTTTGTATGCCTGATGATTTGACTAGATTGCAGGATCAAAGAGGGTACAGATCTTGCCTTGGCTAAACTTTGTCTCCCTCCCAAAAGCAAGCACCATACTATGCACATAGTAAGTGCTTAACATTATTTGAATTTAATATCTGTTAAATGCCTGTTGAGTTTGTCCTATGTATATTGTTTTTCATTCAAATGAGAAACCATGGTTTTAACTTCCTTAAATAGTAACTAATAGAATAAAAGGTTTTTGGTTATGAGCTTGTCTCTGAAGCATCTCTACTCTCTAGCCACAACCATTCTGCTTTCTGTATTTTGTATCCTTTAGAGCTTACAATGTTAAGATTTTGGAGGCAGATACATAAATTGCTGTTTTGTTTGAGGAGAGCTGTAGAGATCATGGTTTTATACCTTTCACAGCATCTCTGTGGAAGCACTAAGCCATAACCCTATTTGAGGCAGAATGCTGACCTTGCCACCTTGTAAAATTAACTTGAGTATTTCCAAAGGGAAGGCTGCAGCTCTTATCCTTTATGAGTCAAGAGTTCATCCTATGGATTTATGTTTGAAACCAGGGGAAGCTTGAGATCAATTGTCCTAGATTTCAAATAAACTGTAGTCCATTTTGACCTAATATATACTAAGCTCCAGAGGGGTCAGTGAATGGATGTATAGAGCCACTGACCTTTTGGCTTTACTTAGAGTAATCACAGCTTGGGTGAAGGATCTTTTGATATTTGTGTTTTCTGATTAGTTTTGGTTGATGCGTACTAAAAGGACTTTGTTGTTATCTCAAGGGAAGAACCAGCAATGATTCTTGACTTCTCTTTACTTTGAGTTGATGTTATCTTTGCTACTGAGAAAGAATGTTCACATTGGAATAGACTTGAAAAGACATCATTCTGAGATGATTTTTCTAATCCCTTTTTTGATTATTTCAGAGGCTTCTGTCAGTAGTGAAACCATTTCTACCACCTCATTCTCCTTCTCAGTTTGGCAGCAAAAACATAAACATCCCATGTGATCATTACCAGAATTTTTCAGGAAAATAATTGTCATATAAGAAATTCCAAATTATGACTTAACTCTCAGATCACATAGGAAAAGAATTAAGGAGCTAGAGAACCCTTTAAAAAACGATAGATGCCTTTATTAATTGGCAAGTATGTGAAAAAATGATAGAAAAACAAACAAAAGGTGAGTGGACTTGTTTTAAGTTGGACAATTTGACAATTTCCTACCATGAAAGTCCAGTTTCAATGCACTAAGGACACACTGACATTTCTTTACTAACCTTTTCCTGTTGCTTTTTGGTTTCAGGAGTCATTGATTTATATATATACGCCATAGTTGTTAAAAATATGAATGTGAATGATTTTGTTGTCTGGCCAGTTGCCCAGTCGATTATTTGGTTCCTTCAGAGACAAAGACAGCAGAACATTGAAAATGCATTAGGTCATGAACGGAAATTTTCTTCTTGCTCTTAGTTAACAGAGTATAATTAGGAAATGGCAAATCCTTTCTTTGCTTTCATGTAGAACATGACACCATAGTATTTATACTTTGGGTGAGGTGGCAGCATCCAGATACTGAGTTATGACAGTATTTACATACAATCTCATGAGGCTTTGTGTATTTTGTAAAATCTAAACTTTTTTAAAAAAATGTAGTATTTTATTTTTTTCCCAGTTACATATAAAAACAGTTTTTAACATTCCTTTTTAAAACTTTGAGTTCCAAAATCCCTTCCTCCTAACCCCAACCCCCATTGAGAAGGCAAGCAGTTTGATATAGGTTATACCTGTGTAGTCATGCAAAAGATATCCATAATAGTCATGTTGTGAAAGAAAACATTGGAAAAGAAAAAAAATCAAGAAAAAGTTAAAAAAAGCATGCTTCAGTCTGTATTCAGATACGATTAGTTCTTTCTCTGAGGATAGATAGTGTTTTTCATCAGTCCTTCAGAGTTGTCTCCGATCGTTGTATTGCTGAGAACAGCTAAGTCATTCACAGCTAATTACCTTATATAATACAGCTGTTACTTTGTACACAGTACACATTTAACTTTGCATCAGCCCATGCAAGTCTTTCTAGGTTTTTCTGAGAGCATTCTGTTTTCTTATAGTACAATTTCTTATAGTTCAATAATATATCATAATCACATACCACAACTTGTTTAGCCATTCCCCATTTGATGGGCATCCCTTCAACTTCTAATTCTTTACTCCCAGAAAAAGGCTGCCATAGATATTTTTATACATATAAGTCCTTTCCCTTTTTGTTTTTTGACCTCTCTTGGGTTACAGACCTGGTAGTGGTATTGTTAGGTCAACGTGTATGCATGGTTTTATAGTCCTTTGGGCATAGTACCACATTTCTCTGCAAAATGGTTGAATCATTTCACAACTCCACCAATAGTGCATTCAAGTCTCATTTTTCTTACATCCCCCCAACATTTGTCATTTAACTTTTCTATCCTATTGGCCAATCTAATAGGTATGAGGTTGTACCTCAGAATTGTTTTGATTTGCATTTCTCCAATTAATAATGAGCTAGTGTATTTTTTCATAAGGTTACAGTTAGCTTTGATTACTTCATCTGACAATTTTTGTCAGTTATCAATTGGGGAATGGCTGCTATTTTTATAAGTTTGATCCAATTTTTTATATGTTTGAGAAATGAGGCCTTAATCAGAGAAACTTGCTTCAAATTTTTTCTCACAGTTATTATTGCTATTTCCTTCCATCTTATTCCACACCCCCATTTATTCTATTCTCTTTCTCCTTTCACCCTGTCCCTTCTCAAAAGTGTTTTGCTTCTGACTACCCCCTCTAATCTGCTCTCCCTTCTGTCACTCCCTATTTCCTCATTCCCTTCCCCTCCTACTTTCCTGTAGGGTAAGTAAGATAGATTTCTCTTCCCAACTGAGTATGTTTGTTATTCCTTCTTTGAGCCAGTTCTGATGAGGGTAAGATTCATGCACTCCCCCTCAACTCCCTTTGTATAATAAAAGCTTTTTCTTGCCTCTTTTATGTTAGATAATTTACCCCACTCTATCTCTCCCTTTCTCTTTCTCCCAGTACATTTCTTTCTTATCCCTTCATTTTATTTTTTAGATATCATCCCTTCATATTCTACTCACACCTGTGTCCTCTGTCTATATATACTCCTTCTAACTACCCTAATAATGAGAAAGGTTCTTAGCAGTTATAAAAATCATCTTCCCATGTAGAAATGTAAACAGTTTAAACTTATTAAGTCCTTTATATTTCCCTTTTCTGTTTACCTTTTTATGCATCTCTTGAGTTATATTTGGAAGTCACATTTTCTATTCAGCTCTGGTCTAACTCATAGAATATCCATTTTTCCCCCTGAAAGATTATACTCAGTTTTACTGGGCAGGTGATTCTTGGTTGTAATTCTAGCTCCTTTACTCTCCGGAATGTCATGTTCTACACCCTTGGATCCTTTAATGTAGAAGCTGCTAAATCTTGTGTTATCCTGACTGTGGCCCAATGATACTTGACTTGTTTCTTTCTGACTGCTTACAATATTTTTTCCTTGACTTTGGAAATCTGGAATTTAGCTATAATATTCCTGGCAGTTTTCATTTTGGGATCTCTTTTAGGAGGTAATTAGTGGATTCTTTCAATTTCTATTTTACCCTCTGGTTCTAGAATATCACAGCAGTTTTCCTTAATAATTTCTCGAAAGATGATGTGTAGGCTCTTTTTTGATCCTGGTTTTCAGATAGTTCAATAATTTCTAAATGATCTGTCCTGGATCTCTTTTCTAGGTCATGTGTTTTTCCATTGAGGTATTCATTGTCTTCCATTTTTTCATTCTTTTGATTTTGTTTTATTGTTTTTTTATTTCTCATAAAGTCATTAGCTTCCATTTGCTCCATTCTAATTTTTAAGGAATTATTTTCCTTTTCATTTGGCCAGTTCAGCTTTTTAAGTCATTCTTCTCCTCATTGGCTTTTTTGTACCTCGTTTATCATTTGGCCTAGTCTATTTTTTAAGGTGTTATTTCCTTCAGTATTTTTTTGTTTCTCCTTTACCAAACTGTAGACATGTTTTTTCATTCATCACTCTTTCCAATTTGTCCTCTACCTCTCTTGCTTGATTTTCAGAATTCTTTTTGAGCTCTTCCATAACCTGAGACCAATTCATATTTTTCTTGAAGCTTTTGGATGTAGGAGTTTTGACTTTGTTGCCTTCTTCTGAATGTGTGTTTTGATCTTCCTTGTCACCCTAGTAACTTTTGGCAGTCAGTTTTTTCCTGTACTTGCTCATTTTCCCAGACTATTTACTTAACTTTTAACCCAGGATAGAGGGCACATTGTTCCAAGCTTCAGGAGTTTTGTACAGCTGTTTTCAGTTTTTCCAAGGTGGTATGATCTGAAAAGAGGCATTTACTCCTCTCCTGGCCTGTGTTCTGGTCTGGTGTATGAATTACCATAAGCACTCTTTTCGACCCTGGTAATGTAAGAATAGTCACCACCACCACCACCCCTGCTGCTGCAAACTGCTAGTGTTCTTCCTTGACCTAGGACTGCCACCCAGGACTGCAATCTGGATCTCAGTATGAGCAAAGCAACAGAGTCCTGCCTCAGTGCTATCTAAGAGACCCCTGTAATCTCCTTCTGACCAGTTGTTCGACCCACTTACTGTTTGTGGACTGACAGCTTCAGAAGCAGCTTCTCTCACTGCTGATTCAGTAGCTTCCAAGGTCTGCTCCAGGTTTTAGGGGGCCAGGATTGTTTTGGTGTGGCCTGTGCTGAACTGTGCTCTGCTCTCACCTAGGTGTAACTGACCTTTCCTGCTCATCTTCCAACTTGTCTTTGGCATCTGTGGGCTGAGAGGTCTGGAAACCACCAGTTCTGCCAGGGATTCAGTTGCCTTGGGTTTGCGAGGCTCGGTCTGTGCTAGGACTGCTTGTAATTGGCTCTGCTCTGGTCTTACCCTGGTGCAACAGACCTTTCCTGCCGACCTTCCAGGTTGTTTCGGCTAGAAATTTGTTTCACTCCATCTTTTTCTGGGTTATCCTACCCTAGAATTTATTTAAAGTCATGTTTTAAAGGTATTTGGAGGGGTTTGGGGGAGAGCTTACACAGCTCCCTGCCTTTGCTCCACTTGGCTCTTCCTAAAATCTAAACTCTTGAGGGATTTTGATTAGGATTAGCCAACTAGTACTTTGCCAAATGCAACTGATTCCTTTTTCAGATCATATAAAAATTTATTGGAAATTTTGTCCAGTTTAGAAATTTATTTTCCAACAAAATTACATGATTTTTAGTCAGTTCAAATATTGTAGATTTTTTACCAAAGGAGTTGGGCATTTTTGTAAAGAAAGTCTTATTGGTCTGTGTGAAAATTTAGCTATTTTGAAAGCAGTTGTGTGGTTTTTTTTGGTCTTTATTGGAACTATAATTTTTATAGCATCAGAACTGAAATGGATAAATACTAGTTGAGATGGCCATTTTGGTAGAACTTAACAAAGATTTAGGACTTGAAGGGACTTAGAGATCATCTAACCCTAACCTCATCGTTTTATGTATAAGGTAACTCAGGTCCAGAGATATGAAGTGATTTAGCCAAGTCTACTTAAATTGGAGAGAGCAGGCTCAGTTTTACTAATGACAAATCCAGGATTCTTTTTCATTTAACCCTATTACCTTACTAGCTTTTATATAAAGGTAGATTTTGGGATAGTTTTTTTTTTCTATCTTTGGATCTCTTTTAAAATAGAATGTGTTCTGGTTTAGGAACAGACTAGATTAGTGATCTCTCAACAATTTTTCCAGTCTTCGGATTTCTGTATCTTCCTAATATTGTTGCTAGTTGGGAAAATGTTGGAAGTCTATAGTAATTTAAAAATACATAGTAGAGCCTTCCTCACTATGGAGATTTTTTTTGCATATTAGAAGATTAATTAAATGTGAATTCATTTCAGTTTCCTTTTTTTGTTTGTTTTTTAGTTTTCAGCATTCACTTTTATAAAATTTTTCCTGCCCTCACCAAGAGAGCAAGCAAGCTGATATAGATTATTCATGTACAATCAGAATACACGTGAATTTCAAAAGTGACTTGAATCTAAAATTGAAAAACATTGAAAAAAAGTCGTCTAATTTTAGGATGTTTCCTGATAACTTTTGTTTTGGAGCTTATTTGTCAGTAAGGAAAATTGCTAGTTACATTTTTCCCTTTGAGTCAGTTAGGATGTGTATCCATTTGCCTGTGTTGATTTAAAATAAGGCTCGCCTTGGAGGCATGTGACCCCTTAGAGTCCCTTGAAGTCCGAGGATTCTCTATGGAAGATTAGAGAGGAACAGCAGCATAAAGTTTTCATTTCAGTCATTTCCCCATGAAACGTATTTAATATTTACATAGCACTTAATATTTTCAAAGTGCTTTATATCATTAGTTATGTCTTATGGATTCACTCAGGGGTAGGTCAGGGGTGGTATTCTCATTTCACAGCAGAGAAAACACAGACAGAGAGAGGCGAAGACTCATCGAAGTGAGTCAGTGTCAGAGCCAGGATTAGAACTCAGAAAACACACTAACCCAGGGGATTAAGGAAAAGTGGGAGTTAGCAACTTTTAAGTACAATTAGCACCAAGGAACAATGTTAACTGATTAGTGGGCTTAAAATGCAAAGAATTTGGACTGAATCAAGGTTGAAATTGCTCTTTTCTAGGTAAAGGAAAATCTGCTTTCCTGCAAGATGTTGTTGCATTGCAAACGGGATGAACTCCGGAAACTGTGGATTGAAGGAATTGAGCACAAGCATGTCCTAAATCTGCTGGATGAAATTGAGAATATCAAGCAAGTGCCTCAAAAATTGGAACAGTGCATGGCCAGCAAGCACTATCTCAATGCCACGGATATGCTGGTAAGATGTAATACCTTCTGCTAATGGACTGTTTGTTCTTCAGGGCTTAGAAGCACTTCTGGCACTTCAGACCCCTTTTTAGTCTTTCTAAATCTGGTAATACTTACATCCCATTACAGACTTTTCCTTGGGGATTCATTAGTTCTTGGCAGGTGATAGGGAGTAATCTATACTACTAGTTTAAGCTTTTTAAATGGAAGGTGATTACTATTTATATATCCTTTGTCTTTGGAAAGCTGGGCTTGGTACCGCCTTGTATAATGGTGTAAAACCAGTACTTAAATTATGTTGGGATGGGAGGCAGAAAAACTCTTAGTTTCAACAAAAGGTACTTAATGTGTTTCATTTTAAAGACTCAGATGAACATGGAAGAATAGAGGAGTATTCTTGAAGTCTTTCCTGGAATTCTTTGAGAGGGTCGTAAGATTGTCTCGAAGTTGATAAGAAAGGACAGGGATTGCTGCTGTTACTGAAAGAGGCAGCCTTGGTCAAGAGGTTGAGCAGTAGTTTTTTATAGCCTGGGCATAACTACTACTTCCTTCTTAGAAATTAAATGAAGGAAATATGGGATTGGAAGGTGGCAGTAGGTTGAGCCTTAAGAATAACATGGAAGAAAAAGAAAATACTGAGTGTAGTTTCTAGTCAGACCCTTTTCTTTGGGTTTGTACTTCTTATAATAGGACACCCTGCTTCCTTATAATCATTTTCAGTTCTCTAGGGCTGTCCTTACAATAATTCTGTGAAGTACAAATAAGTGGGATTCTGGTTTTACACAAAAAAACTAAGAATCAGAGAGCTTCCATGTTTTGTTCACATTTGTGCAGCTGCCATTTTTCTGGAACTAGGATTTGAACCTAGGTCTTCTGATTCATGCTCTGTATGGTTTTCACTGTACCACAGCCTCCCACATCTGTGACTTTTATTCAAGACCCATCTTAGCTAGTTTCTTTTCTATGAAGCTTTACCTGGTAGATCTCCAATGTACGTGGTTTCCCCTCGAATGTCTTAGACCATCTATTTGACCTCCTCTACTGTCCATTTAATTATTTTTTCACTAGACGCTTACTCTTAGCAACTTCTCCTTTTTTGAGATTCACCCTATTATCTAGTCAAGATGCTTGTTTTGGTCTTCTGTTGGCCTCCCCCCTCAAGTTGTTTATCTCTTGATTTAATTTTTCTGGTCACACCCCAGTCTCTACCTTCATGTTTGGGGGATTCAGTGTGTACATAGGAGTCCACTTTAAGCACCTTCATGTCCTAGTTGATCTACCTTCTTAACTCCCAGTTTCCATTATTTTCATTTTTTCCATTATTTTCATTCTGTAATAGCTACCCACAGTGGTAATCCTACTTTATATCAGAGATTATTATGTGAACCTGGTTTTTTTTTAATATTTATTTATCTATTTATTTATTTAACTTTTTACAATCATTTTCACAAAATTTTGGGTTCCAAATTTTCTCCCTTTTTATCCCCTCCCCCCACCCCAATACACCTAGCAATCTAATTTTCCCTATCTCCAATATGCCCTCTCTTCTGTCATCCCTCCCTTCTCTTGTCCCCATCTTCTCTTTTCTCCTGTAGGGCCAGATGACTTTCTATTCCTCATTAACTGTATGTCTTCTTTCCTAGTAGCAACAACAATACTAAACAGTTGTTCCTAAAACTTTGAGTTCCAAATTCTCCCCATCCCTCCCTCCCCACCCATTCCCTTTGGGAAGGCAGGCAATTCAATATAGGCCATATCTGTGTAGTTTTGCAAATGACTTCCCTGATAGTCGTGTTGTGTAAGACTAACTGAATTACCCTCCATCCTATCCTGCCCCTCATTGTTTCTCTTCTGTCTTTTGATCCTGTCCCTCCCCAAGTGTTGACTTCAAATTGCTCCCTCCTCCCATTGCCCTCCCTTCCATCATCCCCCCCACCTTGCTTATCTCCTTCTTCCCCACTTTCCTGTACTGTAAGATAGGTTTTCATACCAAAATGAGTGTGCATTTTATTCCTTTAGTCAAAGGTCGATGAGGGTAAACTTCTTGTTTTTTTTTTCTCAGCTCTCTTCTTTTTCCCTCCACTAAAAAGTCTCCTACTTGCCACTTAAATGACATATAATTACCCCATTCCATTTCACCCTCTTTCCTCCCCCTACCTTTCTCTCTCACCATTTACCTTAAATTCTTTTAATATATGGTCCCATCCTATTCAATTCACTCTGTGCTCTCTGTCTCTGTGTGTGTGTGCATGTGTGTATGTGTGTGTGCGTGCATGCGTGTACATGTGTGTGTGTGGTCCCACCAACTACCCAGATACTGAAAAGTTTTAAGAGTTAGAAATATTGTCTTTCCCTGTAGGAATGTAAACAGTTCACTTCTGGTAAGTCCCTTAAGACTTCTCTTTGCTGTTTACTTTTTCATGCTTCTTCTCATTCTTGTGTTTGAAAGTCAAATTTTCTTTTCAGCTCTGGTCTTTTCATCAAGAATGCTTGAAAGTCCTCTGTTTCATTGAAAGACCATATTTTCCCCTGAAGTATTATACTCAGTTTTGCTGGGTAGGTGATTCTTGGTTTGAGTCCTAGTTCCTTTGACTTCTGGAATATCCTATTCCATGCCCTTTGATCCCTTAATGTAGAAGCTGCTAGATCTTGCGTTATCCTGATTTTATTTCCACAATAGTGGAATTGTTTCTTTCTAGCTGCTTGCAAGATTTTCTCCTTGAGCTGAGAGTTCTGGAATTTGACCACAATGTTCCTAGGAGTTTCTCTTTTTGGATCTCTTTCAGGTGGTGATCGATGGATTCTTTCAATACTTATTTTGCCCTCTGGTTGTAGAATGTCAGGGCAGTTTTCCTTGATAATTTCATGGAAGATGATATCTAGGCTCTTTTTTTGATCATGACTTTCAGGTAGTCCCATAATTTTTAAATTGTCTCTCCTGGATCTATTTTCCAGGTCAGTTGTTTTTCCCATGAGATATTTCACATTCTCTTCCATTTTTTCATTCTTTTGGTTTTGTTTGGTGATTTTTTGGTTTCTGGTAAAGTCATTAGACTCCATCTGTTCCATTCTAATTTTGAGAGAACTATTCTCTTCAGTGAGCTTTTGAACCTCTTTTTCCATTTGGCTAATTCTGCTTTTGAAAGCATTCTTCTCCTCATTGGCTTTTTGAACCTCTTTTGCCAATTGAGTGAGCCTATTTTTCAAGGTGTTATTTTCTTCAGCATTTTTTTGGGTCTCCTTTAGCCAGGTATTGACCCATTTTTCATACTTTTCTTGCATCTCTCTCATTTCTCTTCCCAGTTTTCCCTCCACCTGTCTAACTTGCTTTTCAAAGTCCTTTTTGAGCTCTTCGAAGGCCTGAGCCCACCCGACAACCCGCTGGGATGTCTGGGATACAGAGGCCCCGCCCTCCACGTCTTTCCCTGATGGCAAGAATATCTCCTCGTCATCAGATCCGAAAGGCGGGATCATTTGCATCTGCTCAAAAAAGCTCTCTATAGTCTTATTTTTCTTCCCTTTTCTGGGCATTTTCCCAGCCAGTTACTTGACTTCTGAGATTCCTGTCCACCCCCGCCTAGATCCACCCAGCTAGTGCTGTGAACCTGTTTTAAAAAATATTTTGATAACTATTTCAACGTAACTTATTTTCTTTGTCGTTCTCTGTCTTTTTCTTCTTATTCTAGGAAGAGGTCTCTAGGTTTCATCAGATTTCCTTGGGGATCTGTGCCACAAGAAACGTTAAGCACCTCTGTCTTAAATCTTAGCATCACCCATAACTGCATGACTTTAGTGTTTCTGATCCCTTTTTTGGACATAACCTTCTCTACTTCCATCTACTTCCGTCCTCTACCTTCTCTTCCTAAATTTATCCTCCCTTTTCACCATAGCTTTCAATTTTTACCTTTGGTTTTCCTAGTTTATCACTCCTGCTGTGGTCACTCACAGACCAGAGCACAGGCCAGGAGAGGAGTAAATGCCTCTTCTCAGATCATATCACCTTGGAAGAGCTGAAAACGTACAGATCCCTAGAATTATCTTTGAAAACAGCTGCGCAAAACCCCTGAAGCTTGAAACCGTGTGCCCTCCACCCTGGGTCAAAAGTCAAGTAAACAGGCTAGGAAAGTGAGCAAGCAACTAGCAAAAAACTCTGATTGCTCAGAGTTACGTGGTGATAAGGAAGATCAAAACACACATTGAGAAGACAAGCACAAAGTCAGAACTCCTACATCCAAAGGCTTCGGTCTGTCATTGACCACTTCAACTATTCGTTGTCATCTACCTTTGAAACTTTCTCCTGCCTCTTTGTTCTATTTCCACTTATTCCTTTCCAAACTATAGCCCAAACCATACTCCCACTGCCTGCTGCCTCCTCTGGTACGCTTGTAAAAAGGAGGAAAGAAGGAAGGAAAGAAGGAAATAAGCATTTATTAAATGTCTTTGATATGCCAGGCACTGTGCTAGGTTCTTTACGAACATCATCTCATTTGGGCCTCATAAAACTCTGGCAAATATGTACTGCTACTGATCCCATTTTATAGCTGGGAAAATTGAGGCAGACAGAGGTTAATTGACATACCCAAACTCACGTAGCTAGTATCCAAGGCCAGGTTTGAGCTCAGATCTTCCCTCCTCCAGGTCCATTCTTCTTTCCACTCTGCTGTCATTGTTGCTGAATTAACCTGGAGGAAATCATTTAGATGTCTTGAATAGGCCCAACACAAATTCATCTGATCTCAACAAGGCCTTCATTATTTGATGGCAGTCCTTTTGTGTCATAGATACTATGTTACCCTCTCTGCAACAACTGTTGCAAATGTTTTCCTTTTTCCTCAGTCTCATTATTCAGGTCCTTCTCACCTCCAACTCACAGCATACCTTGCCTCTTACTTTACTAGCAGGTCTGCTATCCAATGTGAATTTTACCTCCTCTAAATATATCTCCAGACCCCTCTACATCATGTGCCATTCTCACCTCTTTTGCTTCCATCTGTATCATTGCTGTCTTCATCTCCATTGCAGTATCACTGCAAGATAACTTTGTTCTTTGAGAGCAGAGATTGTTACTTTTCAGTTTTGTGTCTCCAGCACTAAATACAGGATATTAAATATAATACATGTTTAATACTTGAAAGGACAGTGATCCCCAACAAAGAATTGTTTATGGTTATGGGCCCACATGAACTCAAAACTGCTTTTAGAGTCAACAGTTCTACAACTACATGTTAACATTATCGTTATCTTTCTTTGAAAGAATGGAAGTCCTATTCCTTTGCCAAATTAGATGGGCTGCAATGCTAGCACATACACATAAAGTGCCTGGAAGGTGAACAGGTTAAATGATCTAAGTGAGCCCTTGATGTCTTATTTCTGTAGTCCAATTTATTCATACTTTCAAGGGGCATTTTGGTAAAAGTCCTTTATGAGATGCTTTTAAGGATATTTGGTAGCCGTGGGGTGAGAGGTGCTGTGACATCCTGTCATGGACTAAAACCTTCTTATGGGATAAGAAATGAATGGTGAATTTGCACAGCTATTCTGGGTCAATGGTGGTCTGCCCTTGGGAGTAGTACCAGGAATGTTGATTCCCAGTAACTTGCTCAAGGTGATATCATGTGTAATAGTAGTTGTACAGGAATCCTAATGAGGTCATTCTTACTTTAGCACTGGTTTATGGATTCTGAATACATGTATATTATATGGGTGTTTAAATATAAAAGCTTTTCTTTGTTACATTCCCTATAGAGGGGGTTACAGGCTTGTTACTCTTTTGGGTCAAATACCTTTTTTTTTCAAGCCAGTAAAACATCTTCCATGTTCAAAACAAGGAAGAGTAAGGCATGATCTTAGCACTCGTACAGATTATAGTGAGATAAGATATGAACATGACTTTCTTGTAATGCAGGAAGTCAGAGAGGTGTGAAAA
The DNA here is from genome assembly GCA_023548195.1 of Bettongia penicillata ogilbyi. Classification (NCBI taxonomy): domain Eukaryota; kingdom Metazoa; phylum Chordata; class Mammalia; order Diprotodontia; family Potoroidae; genus Bettongia; species Bettongia penicillata. The sequence goes on from JAJHZJ010000570.1 coordinate 6,205,608, forward strand.
GACACGAAATATCATGGGCGCTTAGAGGAAAGGGAGAGATCATTTTCATATTCTCCAGGTTGTCTTCCTACTGACACATATGCGATTTCTGAGGGCATAAGCTCCTATTGTATTGAAGAAACATGCCAAGTAAAGTTGTGATGTGAAAAAGCAGAGGACAGGATAAAACAGATTTGTTGTTGCAACATTTCTGTGTGGTCCAGTTTTGAATTAGGTCCAATTTCAAGTGTAGTCATAGTAAGTGGGTGATAGGAATTTTTTTCAGATCAGATCTTTATCCCTTTTAGGATTTCGTATTTCTGCTTTGCATTAAGTAGGGTAAGGCTTATCTGTTTACTAATGAAAAGTCAAATATTGAAAAGACTTCCCTTTACCTCTGACTCCTTGATTTATATTATTTTGGACAAACCTCAACAAGGCCTTAATAAGCTTCACTTTGCATTTAGACATTGGCAGTAGGAGATGATACAAGGTAGAAGTTTATGTAGGTGAAAGCTAGATAATCTAGCAGTTGAAGAGTCATAGGATTATACTGTATATACATAGTACATATTACATACAGGTCCTGGCTCATTTACTATAATCTTTAAAAGAAATTTATTGTAGTCCTTAAAAGGATCCATGATGTCACTTGACCCACTTCATATTGTAACTCCTTGAGAACTTAGTAAATCCATCTTCATGAGTTGATGTGATCAGATAAGTTCATCTCCTGGAGGCCAACCTTTTGTTGTTGTAGAGTGATCTTACACTGTAGGGGAACTTGAGTGTACTTTATGACAGGGTATTTTCATAAACTTTTTGTAGATATCCTCCCTCAATCTCCAGGTGCATGGGGGTGGGGTGGGGTTAGTATTTGAAACAGAGAGAGAAGGTGGGAAACTCAAGTGGATAGGTAGACTGTGACACTGTAAGCCCAAGGTAGCTTGACAGAGGAAAGGTTTGGTTTCCATTTTCGGAGAATCCGATAAAATTAGTATAAAATTGGAATTGTATTGTTAAAAACACCCTGCAGCATTCTCAGTATCATATTTAATGTAAAAGTCGCCTCTCTGTTATACGAACTTGACAGTAGAGGGAGTTTGAGTGGAAAGAATGGTGCATGTCAGGCCCAGGGCCACTTTGTTAATGTGGGCTCAGTATCAAGGGGGCTGGTCCTCCCTCCTGCCCCTACACTAAGCGGTGCAGCGTGGAGGGCTAAGAGGATCTGAGACTGGAGAGAAGGATAGTATCCAGTTCCAGGACAGTGACAGCCTCACTATAGTGTCCACTTCTGGGGATCTCATTTTAGAGGGGTAATTGATGGACTGATTTGTATGCAAAAGAATGTGACCGGGATTATGAGGACTCGAATTTAGGCCATGTGTAGATAAGTTGAGAGAAATTAAGGTATTTAGGTTGAAGAACCTGCTACGGCTGTTTGTAAGAGTCTCATTTCTCTTCCATCTTGAAAAGAAGTAATGGAGGCAACAAGGACTGGTTTCACTGTTATGTACTGTTGGAGATGATGTGACCGTGGAAGCCTGTGGGAGAGGTATATACTCTTGTATATATGGAGAGGTATTCTTTGTCATTTACTTTGCTGTGCTTTTAAGTGGCTTTTGCTTTGCAGGAGAAAAAGTGACTTGGGAAAGTTAAAAGAGGAATTAGGTACATTTTAGTGGTGTTCAAATATTTAAATAAAGGGCTCCCATGTGGAAGTAGGATTATTAGTCAACAAGCATTTTTTTATTTTGAAATTCAATTTTATTTTCAGTTCTGAATTTTCTTTCTTCCCCTGTTCCCCCTTTATGAAGATGATAAAAACAAACCAATTTCAAATATTTATGGTCATGCAAAACAAATTACTGAATTAGCCATGTCTTACTCCCCTTCACTCCCCTCCTCCAAAAAAAGGTAAGAATGAAGGAAAAGAAAATATATGTCATTCTACACTTGGAGCTCATCTGCTTTCTGTGTGGAGGTGAATAGCATATTTCATCTTGGGTCCTTTGCAACTGTGGTTGGTCATTGTGTTGATCAGAGTTCCTAAGTCTTTCAAATCACTGAGCATTTATTAAGTGACTCCTGTGTGACAGGCACTGTACCAAGCACTAAGGAAACAAAAACAGCCCCTCCCCCCCAAAAAAAGTTCCTGCTCTCAAGGAGCTCATGGTGTAATTGGGGAGAAAACATACAGACAATTGTATATGAACAAGATAGATACAGCCTAAGTTGGAGATTGTCTCAGAGGGAATGCCCTATAATTAAGGAGGACTAGGAAAGGCTTCTTACAGAAGGTAGGACTTTAGTTGCAACTTGAAACTAGGGAAGCTAGAAGATGGGGATAAGGAAGAGAAGAGAGTTTTAGGCATGGAGGACAGCCAGGGAAAATGATGAGATTCAGAAGTTGGAGTATTATGTTTAAAGAAGAGTGAGAAAGAAGGCCAGTGTCACTGGATCACAGAATACATAGAGGGGAACAAGGTATAAAAAGACAGAAAAAGTAGGAAGGGGCCAGGTTTTGAAGAGCTTTAAAGCCAGATGGAGGATTTTATATTTGATCCTGGAGATAACAGGGAGCCTTTGAAATTTATTAAATGGGGAGTGATAACATGGTCAGACCTGCACTTTGGGAAGATCGGTTTGGCACTTGAGTGTAGAGTGGCCTAGAGTGGGGAGAGACATGAGACAAGCAGATCAACTACTATACTATTGCACTATATTCTCGGTATTAGGTGGTGAGGGTCTACACTAGAGTCGTGGCTATGTCAGAGGACAGAAGGAAGTGTATACAAGAGACGTTACCAGGCTAGAAATGACAGGATTTGGCAACTTATTAGATGTGGGAGGAGGGGGAATATTGTAAACGAGGAGTAATATATGATACCTAAATTGTGAGCCTGGGGAAGTTTGGAAGCAGGGGGAGTGATTTTCAGGGAAAGAGTTCAATTTTAGACATGTTGAGTTTATGATGATGTCCAGTAGAAAGCTGAAGATGAGAGACTGAAGGTCCAAAGGGAAGATAGAGCTGGACAAATAGCTCTGAGAACCGAATCTGTGGAGAAGTGAAGAGGGTCCAGGATAGAACCTTGGAAGACACCCAGGTTTGGTAGACATGGCATGAATGAAGATCCAGCAAAGAAGACTCAGCAGGACCTGTTAGACTGGTTGGAGGAGAATCAGGAGGGGAGCTTTGTGAAAACCCAGAGAGAAGAGGGTGTCAAGGAGAAGAGAGGGATCAACAGTGTCAAAGACTAGAGAGAGATCAGGAAAGATGAGAACTGAGAAGAAGCCACTATTGTTATTCCGCTCAGCCTCAAAGGTTACATCGAAGACCGGAGGTTGAAAATTGTGGAGAAGCAGATTTCAACTCAGTATAAGGAAGACTTACTAACACTCAATGTTCTTTTGCTTCTCCGTTTCATTCCTCTCAGTGTTTTTCCTCTCTAACCTATCTCTCCTCTATATTCTCTTTATTATATTCACACTTTTAGGCAAGTCAGCACTGTACAGCATTTGTTAGGAGTGAGGGAGAGGGGCGAGGAATGGAGAATCTTTGCATTCTGATATTTGGTACTTAAATATTCTCTCTTGTGTTGTTACCTATCTTTGCTTATGTAAATGTTGCTGTCCTGAGAAAATGGCACCTACCATTCTTTGTGGTTAAATGCTGCCTGACATTATCATTGTGAAATCAGTGGCTCAATTGTCACATGTCTGTGCTAGGAGAGGGAGGGCTGCCTCTGTTAAAGAAAGAGGGGATGCTACCCCGAGGGAAAGAAAAGGCTTCTCCCTTGCTGATGCTCTTGTCCTGTCCAGGGGATTGGGATTAGATGCCTCCTTGCCATTGGCATCTGTTCTGCCATTTCCATTTGAAGGATTGGTGTTTACTTTCATCATGTGACTCAAGTGGGCAAGGACCAAACCCTTCAGAAGAAAGAAGAAAGTCTTTCCTGCCCTGGCTGTTCTGTATTCAGATGACTAGGAACATCAGTGGCCCAGCATCAGTCCTCTGAGTTATTAAATATTGAGAACAATTTCAGTACTTTTTGTGGAAAAACTAGCTTAACTTTCTGGAGGAATTGAGGAGGTTTAGGGATTTGTCATCACCATGGCCTGGAAATAATCTTATTTTTCCTTTATTGACTATATACACTCTCCATAGCTACTGTTTTAAGCTTCTTCTCTCCTCAATCCTTCCAGGCCTTTCCCCATCCTCTGTCTCTTTGTACATCACTCCACCTCCTACTTTACTGACAGCATGTCTTGCGCTGGGTGCTTGGTAAATGTTTATTGCATTGAATTGAATTCTCTCTCCTAGTAGAATGTAAGCTAGGGATTCAAGAAATGGAGTGAGAGTCTAGGCAGTGTAGGCAAGTTTCCCTTGTCAATTCTTCCACCTTTATTTGACCCTATTGAATTAAGGTCTTTTTAGTCAGTTCCTCTTTTTTTCGGTCATGTTCTTGGGAGTTGGAATGGAAAAACAAATGGTTAATTTTGGTGTATCAAGTATTCTTTTGGTTAGAAACCCCTAGATAAGACTTGAACTCTTACCTCTTTTCACCACTAGATGGTGCATGTGTTTTCATGTAAACAAGGTGAATTGGTGGGTTTCTTTGTCCTTTTTAAGGGACCCCTGCCAGAACCTGACAAATGAGGGGATTAAAGCGGTTGAAAACAGAATAGAGGGTCTTTTTTAAAGGCCCTGTTGAATGAGTGGAGTAACACCATGCGAAGTGTGTGCATTGCCTTTATTTCATTTTTTTGGTCATATTTACCTTATGATTTTCACCAAAATAGTAGTAGTAATATGTAACATTTACATAGCACTTTTCCATTTTCTAAGTGCTTTATTTCCATGAGCTCACTCCTACCTCATAATCACCCAGTGTGGTAGGTACTACAGATATTTTAAATCTCTTTTTTAAAGAAGACAACTTGGGACTTGGGTTGTGATTTGCCATTTAGCTAATAAGTGCCAGAGGAAGTATTTGAATGCAGACTTTTTCCCATTTGAGATCTAATATACATTCCATGAAAGCAAACTGTACTAGATGAAGGTAGTCACCTATGTGGGACCAGGGCCCAGTCTACCAAGCTGATTCACATTGTGATGCTTCAGATTGGGGTCTCATCTATAAATGAGAATATTGAACTAGATGATCTTTAAAAACCCTTCCAGCCCTAAGTGTTTATCCCAGGGCCAGCCAGGATCCTGCACATGTGTAGTCAGGATTGTCTGCTTTGTATTCTTGCTCCAAGTACTGTGAGTTTCCAGGCTTCATTCGATCTGAAAGTAGGAGTTGCCTAGGAAGGCTGTGTATTTGGGAAAGCGTACCTGCCTCTGCACTATACATACACTTGGTACAGTAGAAAAAGCATTGGATTTGGAATGAAAGAACTTGGATTCCAATCCCAACTCTTCTACTTACTACTTTAAACTAGGGTACTTACCCATCAGGACCTCAGTTTCCTCATCTGTAAAAATGAGGATGTTGGGTCCCTTTCTGCTCTAAATCCCAGGATAAGAGGATGACATGGAAGGCCATGATCAAAAATTTCATTGTCATTAGAATTCAAACTACTCCTCTTAGAGAAGAAACTCTTAGCAAATTCATTCATTAGGGTTCTATTTAGAGTTCTTTTGGGAAGCATTTCCCTTACTACCTTAAGTTACAAAGCTGTCACTCATAGACATTGGTAAAGGTGGGCCCTTATGAAGAAATGGGCTTGTGCCTTTTGAGTTCTTATAAAATTCAAGTGCCATCTTTTACTGACAGGCATGAATGCTTTTATTAAACCTGAGACTTAATTTTACCAGACAGCTGTTTCCAGTTAACAAATTAAGTATAAAATGGCCTAATTAATGGATTGGTTGATGGCTGTTAACCTGGTGAAGGATATTGGCCCAAATTCACCATCATCTGTTTGAATTGGGGGTGTGTGTGAAGCAAAGAGATTGGCTGCCAGCAACATCGTAGTCATTTTGGTGTAAGGTTCTGGAATCAACACTTGAGATTTGTTGGTGGGAAGACAAGAAAGGGTAGACTCGGAGGATGTGTGTGACATTTATTCCTGTGCCAAAGAGAAGCCCTTGACTGAAAATGTTTGAGAGCTACTGATGTAGAATTAAATTTAGAGATCTGTCCTACCTTTATAAACTTGATTGCAGTGGCTAGACTTTCATGGTCTTATTGCCATCATGTGAACTGCGGGGGTAAGGTGGGGGGGAACATGAGCTCCCTTTAGGGGAGTAAAGATAGGTTAATATCCTCAATTATTTCTCTAAGCTTATTATACAACTTCTATGTGTATTCCTGTTAGGGAAACTTTATCAATTTGTTAATCATGAAACAACTTGATATCACTCTGCTATAGGAATCCATTTCAGTCTGAAATATAGAGTTTCTTAAATTTTTTTCAAGCAATCAGTTTTTATTGTTAAATGCTTGGGGTGGGGTTTGGTGGTGATAGTAGGATGAAGAGTGGGATATGGAGGAAAGTGTCAAAAAGCTTGAGGCTTTCAAGGCTACTGTCTGTAAAGAATTGTCAGTCTTATTGGGGAGATAATATGTGACAATGTCTAACAATATGGGACAGGATGATGCTCAATTCCCAAATGATTAGTATGGTCAGTAAGTGCTATTAGAGTTCAGAGGAAGGAGAGATCACTGTAGGAAGGACTGGTCAGGGAGGAATTTATATAATTAAGATTAGAATTGGCCCTTGAGGTCAGTTGATATGATGTAGGTTGGCTAGATGTGGGTTAACAATACAAACAAAGAGATAGTGATGGGGAAACGTGAGACAGAAAAAAGTGTATGAAAAAAGGTAATACCTTTTTATGTTAAAAACATAGAAATAAATGGATCCTTTATTAATATGGTAAATAGTATCTGTTTAAACCCACAAGCTAGTGTTATGTGTATTCAGAAAAAAAATGAGTCCTTTGCAGTAAGATTAGTCATAATAAGGATATGTATTGTCATTTCTATGCAGTTCTAAAGATGCCAGCCATAGCAATAATACAAGAAAAGGAACAGAGGGAAAAAACATAAGCAAAAAAGGAAAGAAAAAATACTGATTTTTGCATATAACATGGAGCCCTATAGAGTCAACTAAAAAATCAATTGAAACAATAACCTGTAAAGTAGCAGAATATAAAATAACTAATAGATCATCAGTCTTTCTGTATATTGCCAGCAAAGCCAGTAGTAAGAGATGGAAAGGAAAATTTCATTTAAAGTAACTACAGAATGTGCAAAATATTTGGGAATCCACCAAACAAGACAAAATACAAAAACTATTGAATCTTCTTTACAGAAATAAAGAATAATTGGAAGGATTAATTGTTCATGGTTGGACTGCACCAATATAATAAAAATGACAGTACTACCTAAATTAATTTTGTGATTCAATACCCGTCATCCTACAAATAGTAACTTTATGGAACTAGAAAAATATCACAGTTCATCTGGAGAAACAAACAAAAAGTTAAGAATATCAAGAGAAATAATAAAAAAAGTGGGAAAGGAAGGCGACTAGTAGTACTATATCTTAAACTGTTCTGCAAAACGGTCATCATCCAAGCTACTTGGTTCTGGTTAGAAAATATAAAAGTTGATGAGTAGAACAAATTAGGTATATAAAAGTCAGAAGCAATGGAACATAGTAGCACAGTGTTTGATGGGATCAAGGATACCAGGTACTAGGTCAAGGACTTACTGTTTAACTCAGAGTGCTGGGAAAGCTGGAAAGCAGTCTGGTTGAAATTAGTTTCGGATTAGCCTCTCATACTGTATAACACAATCAAGTCCAAATGGATAAATGATACACTTATATATCAAAGGTTGGAAGGAAAGAGGAAATTGTTAGCTGGGGGAAAAATTCTTTGCAACAGATTTCTTTTATAAATGTCTGATATCCAGGGTATTTGGGAAGTTGATAGAAATATATATGGGGAAAAAAAAAGCCATTCTTCAATAGATAATTGCTCAAAGGATATGAACAGGGATGGATAGTTTCACTAAAATTAAAACTAAGAATGATTCTGCTTTTATGACACACTGTTAGGAAAAATGTTTTATTCTGGAAACAACAATATAGATATTATGTTGAATTAATATTATGAGAAATCAGCCTGGCAACCACTTAAAGCCAAACTTTGGCAACCAAACTGTTTTTTTTTAAAATAGTATTTTTTTCTCCCAATTATACATAAAGACAATTTTTAGAATTCATTTTTTACAAAATTTTGAGTTCCAATTTTTTTCCCTCCATCCCTTCCTCCCTCCCCTCTTCCTAAAAGGTTAAGCAGTGTTATAGGTTATATATATATATATGCAATTGTGTAAAACCTATTTCCATATTAGTCACAGTTGTGAAAGAAGAAATAGACCAAAAGGGAAAAAAACAAAAAAAGTGAAAATAGTATGCTTTAATCTGCATTCAGAGTCCATCAGTTCTTTCTCCAAATGTGGATGGCATTTTCCATCGTGAGTCTTTTGTAATTGTCTTGGATCATTGTACTGCTGAGAAGAACTAAGTCTGTCCCTGTTGGTCGTCACACAGTGTTCTTCTGGTTCTGCTCATTTTACTTTGTATCAGTTTATAAAAGTCGTTCCAGGTTTTTCTGAAGTGAGTCTCCTTATTTTTTATAGCACAGTAGTATTCCATTAATATTCATATACCACAGCTTGTTTAACCATTCCCCATTTCATGAACATACCCTGAATTTCCAATTTTTTGCCACCTCAAAAAGAGCTGCTATAAATATTTTTGTACCTGTAGGTCCTTTCCTCTTTTTTGTGACCTCTTTGGGATATAGATGTAGTGGTCATATTTCTGGATCAAAGAGTATGCACAGTTTGATGGCAACCAAACTTGTAACATATTTTGTGTCAGTTTTTTTGGCTAATGTGTAATTGTAAAGACTCTGCTTCCATATGCTAATTGTCTTATTCCAGTGACTCAGCAGGCAGAACAAAGATTTAGGGTATGGTATATGTATAGATAGAAAATAGGCGTAGAATTTATTAAGCACTTATTGCTAGGCTCTGTGCTAAATGCTGCAAATACAAATACAAGCAACCCTTTCTCCCAAATGTCCCTGACCTCAAGGAATTTATATTCTGGTGAGGGAAAACAACAAAAGGAAGCTGAAAAGTTCAAGGGGTCAGTGATGGGAGGTATCCATGTAGGTTCCCAAATGGAGTCCAGAGAAGTCTTGGACTCAACTAGTTTGCAGTGAGCATGGTTGATTTGGGTACTTCCTAAAATGGCAATTCAGGAATGAGCTCAGCAATCAGAGGAGGAGACTGAAGAGTCAAAGGTGTTACCAGGGTAAAGAAGGCTGCTGGGGTACAGGTAACATTGGTTTCAGTTAGTGAGTATGCCAGGTACTTTTGTTAGGAAATGTGAACTGGAATCTTGGAGCTGGTATTACCCATCATTTTATAGGTCAGTTACCTTACCTGTCATGTATTTTTTTTTTTTTGCATCATTTTATGTTATTTGGGCTTTGATTTGTCTGTGCTGAAAGTCTTAACACCAGTTAAGGTTCATTATTTTGAGTAAGGCATGATGTAGAACATGTAGACAGAATTCCTGTCCCTTTAGAAGCTATTGGCCCATCTTATTTCCTGGCTAGTTTTCTAGATCACCATTTACTATTTCTTCCTTTTTTCCTCCCTCTATATTGATGTCTGTTCATAATGATTTGGTATGTAGTTGCTACATAATTAAAAAAAAAGACTTACTTCATGGAGAAAATAGCACAAAGTGAGTTTAGAAGAGCGACTTTTGGTCTCGTTCTCATTCTTTAGGACTGTGGAGAAAAGGAAACAAAGGGCAATAATGCCCTTTCTACAAGCCTTCCATGGGGAAAAAAAGTCACATTTCTTTCCCTCTTAGTACACTTTTGGAAGCAAAAATCTACTTATGGCCTCTCTAAGAATTAAATTGGAAGTCTTTGCTGAAAGATACCATAAGGAAAGTGATGACAAAACATAGTTTAGTCCTTAGATATCAGTTCTTCTCCTTTTATTTTTTTATCAAAAGATTTTGTATCTTCCATTCAAGAAAGATAGAATATATTACATAAGATGCCCAGAAAATGTAATCCCTATCAAGAGCAAGGTTACTCAATCCAAAGTAAATAAATCAGTGGGTTGCCACTGGGTATGGCCAGGTCCTCTTATCAACCCTTCAACATCGGAATGATATATACATTGTCTTGAATGAATTTTGTATTTTTACTTTTGATATGGTAACTCAAGTCTTGTATGAAATAATTAAATTGTCATAGCTAGGAATGTTTGCAAATAGGCCTGTCCCTTTGTTTCCTTCTTCTAGGTAAACAGCTGCTGTTGGCTTATGAAAAGCTAAAAGTGATCCGACAAGAAGTCTGTTTCCGTCACATTGAAATCGGAGACTTGATTAATATTGTTGCCTGTAGCTTTGTGATATGTACAGTCTAAATTAGACCTTTGCAGTCATTGTGCTGGGTGGATGCAAGCACATTAATGACATAATTTCTGGTTGCTGCATCACATTTCTGCAGTCTGTCTTTTGTATTCCACTCACATTAATTGAAGTAATTTTGCCACTGAAGCGTGTTTCAAACCTCTGCATTTAAATTGAAATTTTAATTCCCTTATTGTCTTGAAAAGACGGCTGAAGATGCCTTGTTACAGGTTTCATTATCACTCAAAACACTCCAGCTGCTGGTTCTAATGTACAATGACTGATTAATTCTGGGAAGAATTATTAATATAAGAATAGCAGCTTTTCCCTGGTGGCATAAGCTAGCCAGGAAGGTATTTCTGTGACAGCTCATTTTTTTTATGAACTTAGGTTTATTTTTTTAAAGAAGTTTTTGAAAAAAAAATAACAGTTTACATCAAACTAAAATTGCACAGATGAGATTTGAAAATCACTTATCCAAGTTCTGATTTATGAGCCCATAGAAGTCAATTCATAATTGCAGCGAAGCACTGCAAACCAAGCCAATGAGAGTAGTTTTGGAGCACTTTAGCTGACAGTCACAAGGCTTGTGACTAAAATAATATATTTTTTTTCTTTTCTAAACCGATTTCAGCATGTGAAGCTTTGAATGTCTCTTAATCATTTTATTTGTCTCTTTTTTATTTATGTGCCTTTTTAAAGGAATCTATAGCTGCAAGTCAGATAAGGATTATTATGATAATTATAATAATAAGTTATATTTAGGTAGCTGTGTTCCTTCCAGAGGGTACCAGAGTACTTTGTGGGAACTGTAGAGAGAAAATATTTTACTCCCACCATTAACATATGGCTGTATCTGGACTAGATTGAATGAGGTCAGTCTATTAATTGGGTAGATTTTGATGCAGGGTAATAAAAATGTGCTGCTTTAACTTTCTCTGTTTTCAAAGCCCTATACACTTGTTTACTGGTAGATTTTCCACAATACTCTGGTAGATGACATAGAGATAGTCTCCATCTTAAAATTGAGAAATTGATCTGGAGGTTGAATTGCATGCAGTACTTTCTTTTGAGTCCTTGGGGGAGTTAATATAGAGGTAAGATTAGCATTCTGATTGCTTGTTTTCCTAGTTGGGAAAAGCAAGGGGAAAGACCCAGAGGCCATCTGCTTGGCATCATTTTAGCACATAATAGTTTCTTTTAAAACATTTTATAGTTCTCTTTTATGGGGGTAGTGGAGCTGTGTGATATGTGCTTGCCAAGTTACAAATTTAAAGTATAATTAATATCTTGAGTTTTATTCCTGGTGGGAAAAGGTAGAGGTAATATTTTCCATTATGTATAGTGTTTGGTATTGTTATGTAACTTCTAAATAGGACATTCAGGGATCTCTGAATAAAGAAATCTTTATTATTGGCATTTTTGTATATGAAGATGTAAATAGGTCTGCAGCAGAGAAACAAGTTACACTTCACATGCCTGTTTCATCTGATGTTCACAGCAACCTTGTGAGATACGGTATATCTGTATTATTATCTCCATTATGTGGCTTGGGAAATTGAGGCAGAGAAGCAAAGTGATTAGCTCAGGGTCACATTGCAAGCAGTAGCTGAACTCCTGAGGTCTCTGGGCTCCGAAGTCTGGACTCTGCCCGTAGTGCTCTACTACTGTCCATCTGTGATTGACACACCCTGATCCCAGCCTCAGTTTAGAATCCTGCAAAGGCCCAAGTGTCCCCAGGAAGGTTTGAGTGTGAATCTTAGATCAGGGATGAATAAAAGGCCTGGTGGTTCTGTTTATGAGTCCTATATTGTTGTGTTTGCCCTTTTTTCTTGAAGAGTACCATGACTTCAAGATGATGACATGACTTGTAGTTGACTTTGATTTGAGTGAGGGAGGACTGTGCAAGGTCACTAACCTCACTTTCTTCTCCAGAACCATCTGGGTCCAGTGACCTGGTATTCATCAGGATGACTGGAGATGGCTCAGGATGCAAAGTGAGACCCTGGCCCTTTTAGGCCAAGACCTGAAATTACCTGATTCTTAGTGGGTTGTTTGTAATCTCTGACTCTTTTTTAACTTGTCAGGGTACTACTTAAGTAAAAATTTCAGACCAGAAATACAGGTAGAAGTAGGTATTTAGCATATCAGAGGATGTAAGAATACTTTAGCATTTATTCAATATACACTTACTGAACCGCTGATGTTTAAAGATCATTGAACTGGGCCCTGGGGAAGAGGCATAAACACAGCTTTCCTTCAAGGAGCTTATAGTCTTGTACAGTATTAAAACACTAAAGTAGATAATACTCTGCATTGCAGATGAAGTCAGGAAGAGGGAGGAAATTCCAAGTACTAGAAGCAGTAACCTCTCAGGGGCTGGGCTCCTTCTTTGGGCCTCTTAGGGCCCTTCCCTTCTTTTCATCAACTGCTGCATCCTATCTTCAGCAGCCTTATTTTGCTTTATGTATTGGTAGCTATTTTGACCTTAATGCCAGTAACTTTCCTACTTCAATTTATCTATTGACTCAGAGACTGGAGATATGGAAGGTGGACAATTCTCAGTCAGCTGTTATAGGTCAGGCTCTATCATGGGTTCTGAGAGCCCTTTGACAAATGTCTGTAAATGCCCTACTGTGTATCAAGCACTGTGCTGGCTACTGGAGTTACAAAGACACAGGCACAAAGGCAGCAGTTGTAAATGTTGGGGCCTTGATTTACCTTTCCATGTTTTTCTAACTGTGGCACCTGGACAAATTTAAGTGCCTCTTGTGCTTAGATTTTTAAATGCAAAAGCAGCTTCCTCTGCAGAAATTCACAGCAGGAGGCTGAGAGATGTTTTTGCCTTTCTTTGTGTTTCCAGTTTAGCTCCTGGCACGTAGTAAGCCCTTCCTAAGTGCTTGTTGATTGACTAATGAAAACCTGATCAGAAAATTAAAAAAAACCCAGTGAATCCTCAAAACTTGTTAGATGAATGACCTTAACTTTATGCACATGATGTGGAGTAAAGAAGTAAGGATGGCTAATGCCCTTTCTAACAGTGAAGTGCCTGTCTTTGTCACATATGCTGCTCATTCCTTTTTTCTTTTGGCTTTCAAGCTGTATTTCTGGAAGTCTGACCAGTGGATGAATGGGACATTTTAATGGACTAGCTTTAGTTTCTTTTTGACTATCACCTTTTGCCCAGTTTTATGAGTAACGTGAATGTGATCCCTTTTGTGGGAGAGGAATATGCTGACTTGCTGTCTAATTTTCCTAGCGTTTAGATCTCAGAAGGATCATCTAGTCCTAACTTTTCATTCTATGGTTGAGTAAACTGAGATCCAGAGAGGTTAATTGACCTTCCTAACATCATGTTAACGAGTAAGATTTGTTTTTCTAGTAGTAGGGTTAGGTCATTTTCTCATGATGGCAGACTTGTTAAAGGGATAGCTTGTGGCAGTGGAACAGAGGAAATCCAAATGGCCCTTCAGTTTGAACCTGTCACCTTGACTTTGGTCGTATTGGAAGCTACGCAAGTGAGCTACTAGCCACAATCAAACATTGAACTCTTTATGTGATACATAAACAGACCTTACCCTTGTGGTCATGTTCAGATTTTCTTTAAAAAATGCTGTAACATTGGACTTGCTTTGTTGCCACCTTCTGTTTTAGCTCTGTAACTGATAGGATGGAGGTTTCACTAGCATTTGCATTTCACTGAGTGTTCAGGCTGACATACTCTGTAAAGAATATGAGCTTGACTTGTTAAATTAAGGTGTTTTTGATCTTTTTGCTGATTTAACATGCTCCAAAGCTGCCATGTTTACCTTTTGCATCCTGATACTGTGATACTGAATCTTTGCTGAGGTTTAGAATCTCATTTATTGAAATGAAGCAAATTTCAACATAACCCTGCCAAATTGTTATCACACCAGTCTCTCCTTTGTATGCAGATCTTTGCCTCTTATGGCATTAATGGATAAAGCACAAGGCAAAGCTGTTGAGGGACAAAATGCTGAGAACCTTAATATATGTAGGAAATAGCTACTCAGTAAATTGAAGAAGACCAGCATGTCCATTGGAAAGCTGCTAATGATGGTATGTTGCCAATGACAAATCAAATTAAGGATGCAAGGAACAAATCTAATATGCACTGGATTGTTCATATGTTAGTCCAAAATGCCGGACTTTTGGGTGGGTCTGGCCTTGGGTACTGTTTCCAGCCAGATAAGGAGGAGAAAGGTATGTGTAATGAGGTGAGGAGTGTGCGGCTTATAATAAGCCCTACTTATTCTTAAGTGATTCTATTGGTGACAGTTTGTCAACCACCAGGGATGGAATCTGTGGCCTTGAGGCCACGTGTGGCCTTTCAGGTCCTTGGATGTAGCCCTTTGACTGAATCCAAACTTCACAGAACAAATCCCCTTACTGGACAGAATCTCAAACAAAACTGACTCCCCTAATGAGTCTTCTTCTTGCCAAGCCAAGTCAAAACAATCAATCAGATTATCAGACCCTGATCTCGAGTCTCAACATAGGGCACCCATCAACAACTACAACTGGACGACGCATACCATCCCTCACTCAGCTTTCAAATAAAACTGGCCAAACAAAACAATTTTTAATGACCTATCCTAACAGTGATGCCAGCAGCAGACCAGTAACTCTTGGATGGTCTAGAAGCAAGGGTAGAGAATCTTTGGCCTCCAGGTCACATATAGACGTCTAGTTCCTTGGGTGCAGCCCTCTGACTGAGTGCAGATTTTACGGAACAAATCATTTTATTAAGGGGATTTGTTCTGTGAAGTTTGGATTCAGTCAAAGGGCTGCATCCAAGGATCTGAAAGGCCACACGTGGCCTCAAGGCCACAGATTCCGCACCCCTGGTAGATTCATGACAGAAATGAAGTATACTTATCAAAAGTTGGTTAGAAGGTGTTTTCAAGGGGTTTGCAAATTTAAGCAAAAAGGCTTTAAACTAAAGCAGGAGGAGAGAGTAGACTGCCTTTATATATCCCCCAAATTAGATAGCATAGTGAGTAGTCACAAAGAAGTAAGAAGGTTACTAGCTGGCATGCCCACAAACTCATAGGAAACAAAATTCAGGAAAGCAGCTGGAGTAAAACACAAGGTCTCAAACATCTATACAGAATTTCAGCAGCAAACAAAAGGAAAGATAGGTTCCAACACAAGGGGTCAAATTTGATCTTAATGGTATCACTGAAACTTGGTGAGGTGAAATCCAGGATTGGATGATAGCTCTGGATGGGGATACTTGGTGCGAAAAATGTAGGATCGGCAAAAGAAGCATGGGATAGTACCACTTTATTACAAAAATATACTCATTTGAGGAAATCTAGGAGCCAGAAAGGGAAAACATGATGGCAAGTATTTTGATGAAAGTCAAAAGAAGGAGACACAGAAATGATTTTTGTCTATGATTGAGCTTCATTGGCCTATTTGCAGTAGCTCAGACATGACACTCTAGCTTTCATTTCTCTCATTTGCGATGGCTCTCCTTCATGTCTGGAAAGTTTTGCTCCCTTACCTCTAAATTCCTCTGGTTTACCTCAAGACTTAGCTCAGATATCTTCACAGGAGACCTTTTCTGATCTTCTAATTCCGTATTACTTTACCTTTCAAATTACTTTGATCTGATCTGTCTATGTCTTGTATATGCCTGGCTTTATTTATACATACATACATACATACGTACATATATATACATAATGCCTTATATTTATATTATACTTGTCATACTTGTTTATTGTCCTTTGTTCTCTAAAAGAACCTATTTCAGTCATGTCCGACTCTTCATGACTCCATCTGGGGTTTTCTTGGCAAAGATACTGGAGCGGTTTGCTCTTTCTTCCTCTAGCTCATTGTGGTGCCTGTGTGATAGTCTCAGCACCTATGGCGGCCATGAATATCCCAGCACAATTCTGAATCACGAGATACAGCAGATTCTCCACATGGGAGACAGAACCAAAACATTTATTCAGACATCAGAAATCCAAGTCTATCATAGTAACAAAAATATATACATAATAACAATGTAGAAGGCAACACCAGCCCCAAGCCTTCTCCCTACGAGGCTTCCCACAAACCAACTCCATTAAACAAAATCACAAACCAGCTCTTTCCCTCATGCTAACCAGTTACTTGCTTCTCTGCATCCTTTCTAGCTCTAACTAGACTCTGACCAATTTACCCTCAGCTCTGCTCTAGCTCTGCCTCTTCCTGTTCCTCACATTCAGCAAACTCTTCCCACCACAGGCTCCAGGTGACTCAGACTCATGTGACTTAGGCTTCCATGTGACCCAGGCAGGTGACATGGGCCTATTAATGAATGGGAAAGAGCTTCCCATTTAAATTGCCATTACCTTCATTTTACAGATAAGGAAACTGAGGCAAACAGGGTTAAGTGACTTGTCTGAGGTCACGCACCTAGTAAGTGTCTGAGGCCATATTTAAATTTGGGAAGATGGCTCTTCCTTACTCGAGGCCTGGCACTCTATCTACTGTGCCATCTGGAACATGCTCTTATTGAGAACAGGGATGGTAGGTTTTTTTTTCCTCCTTTTCTTTCTCCTTTCTTTATATCTCCAGCACTTCTCATAGTGACTGAAACATAGCAAGTGCTTAATAAATACTTGTTAACTGATCAACAATATGACTGCAAATAATACTAAGAGTATTTTGAGTATGTGAACTATTTGATACATGCTAGAGCTCTGGGCTCTATATGAACCCTTTTTTATATTCTTAAGTGATTTATTTCAGTTCTCTATGCCTTTGCTTCCACATTTGGAAAACAAGGATGGCAGTAGTTGCTTCCTGACTTCCTCAGAGAATGTTGCACAAACAAATTAATTTTTCAGACATTACAATGCCTTTAAAACATTTTCTGCAGAAATTGGCATTATATAAACACAAGGGTGCTCATTATTATTATCATTATTTCCTCCAAATGATTTCCTTTTTCACTGATACTTTTTGTTTTGACATAGACACATTCCAAAAAATTGCTTACCCCCTTCTCTATTCAAGAGTGATTATTGATTATAGGACCACTTATGAAAGTTAAGCGTGACATGCTGTGGTAAATTATGTAGTTGCTCTATTTGCAATCCAGGTTTATCAGCCAAATTAATTTTGTCTTTCATGAAAATTCTAACACAGTGTTACAGCTGATGGCAGTAAGTCTAACTGCCCTGAATTTAACTTATAGCTTAATGCAGAGGTTCATAGTGTAGATAATTCCCTATTGCTTAAGTCTAGTTGTGTCATAGATGATCCACTAGATTAACATTCTTTTTTCTAATTACATTATTTTATTTGTTTTCAGTGTTCTATGATCACTTCTATATATCTTAAGTTTTTTTCCTCTACCTCCCTCTTCTTCTCCCCTCTCTCCCCAATCCCTCCCTGAAACAGCGTACAATCTTATATAGGTTCTACACATACTTTCCTATTAAATACATTTTCATCTTAGTCATGTTGAATAGAAGAATTAAAATGAACGGGAGAAATCATAAAACAAAACATAATACAAAAGAAAATGGCCTGCTTCAATCTGTGATCCAATTCCATAGTTCTTTCTCTGGATGTGGAAGGTGTTTTGCCTCAAGTTCATTGGGAATTTTTTAAGTCCTTGCATTACAGTGAAGTACTAAGTCTACCAGAAGAATTCCTCACACACTGTGGTTGTTGCTGTGTACAAAACTCTGCTGGTTCTGTTCCTTTCACTCAGCATCAGGTCATATAAGTCTTTTCAGGCCTGTCTTAAGTCTTCCTGTTCATCATTTCTTATAGCACAATAGTACTCCATTATATCCATGTACCACAGTTTGTTCAGCCATTCTCCAATTGATGGGTATCCTCTTGTTTTCCAGTTTTTTGCCACCACAAAGAGCTGCTATAAATATTTTTGTACGTGTGAGACCCTTTCCCTGTATTTGGGATACAGTCCCCGAAGCAGTATTGCTGGGTCACAGGGTATGCACATTTTTGAAGCCCTTTGGACATAGTTCCTAATTGCTCTCCAGAATGGTTGAATCAGCTCACAGCTCCACCAACAATGAATTAGTGTTCCAACATCTTCTCCAACATTTATCATGTTATTCTGTTTTGTCATGTTAGCCAATCTGATAGGTGTGATGTGGTACCTCAGAGTTGTTTTGATTTGCATCTCTCTAATCAATAGTGATTTAGAGCATTTTTTCATATGACTATAGATAGCTTTAATTTCTTCCTCTGAAAACTGCCTTTGACCGTTTATCAATTGTGGAGTCAGTTGACTCAGTTCTTTATATATTTTAGAAATGAGGCCTTTTAGCCTACCCTTTCCTATTACAGGCATCTAGGTGCACCGTGGATGGAGTCTGGGCCTGGATTCAGGAAGATCTGAGTTCAGATGTGACACCAGACACTTAATAGTTGTGTGATCCTAGGCAAGTCACTTAACCTATTTGCTTAGGTTCTTCAATGGTAAAATGAGGATAACAATAGCACTTACCTCCTAATATTGTTGTGAGGATCCATTGAGCTGATATTTGTCTAGTAATTAGCACAGTGCCTGAAACATAGTAGACACTATATAAATACTCATTGCCTTCCCCCTTTCTTTCCCCATTCTGATTCATAATTTGTAGATTTGATGTGATATTAGATAAAATCGACAAACCATAAAATTTTTTACCAGCTGTATGTGGTATGTGGAAGAAGGACTGAATTAAATGTACTTCTTTTCTGATCTCTTAATTATTTATATTACTGTAGGACACAGCTTTGTGATATACTTCTTGAATTATGGGGGCAGCCAGGTGGTGCAGTGGATAGAGGGCTGGGCCTAGAGTCAGAAAGACTCATCTTCCTGAGTTCAGATCCAGCCTCAGATACTTACTGGCTTTGTGATCCTGGACAAGTCACTTAACCCTATTTGCATCAGTTTCCTCATCTGTAAGATGGCTTGGAGAAGGAATCTCTGCCAAGTGAAGAAAACCCCAAATGGAGTCACAAAGAGTTGGACATGATTGAAAACAACTTAACCACATCTTGAGTTATGATCTCCATGCCTATGTTAGATTGAAATTACTTTGACAGATCTGTGCCTTCATTTCTTTTTCTTTTAAAATATTTTTATTGATTGTTTCTGTTTTTCTCTACCTCTTGAGTCATCTCCCTGGATGCTTCCTAGTTTATCAGTGTGCTTCCTAAAATGTGGCAGGACTGAAGACAGTCCTTTAGATGTGATCTGACTAGGGCAGTATATTCTTAGACTTCCTGCTCTTTTTGAACATTTCTACCTTTCTTAATGTAGCATCACATTGCCTTAGGTTTCTTGGCTGCCACTTCATAATGTTGATTCATATGGTACTTTCAGTATCTTAAAACTGCCTTATTTTTTTCACTTACACTGCTCTCCAGCCATGCCTCCCTTATCTTGTACTTGTAAAATTGATTTTTTGATCCCAAGTATAAGACTTTCCATTTATTCCTATTAGATATCATTTTATTAGATTTTGTTTGTTCTAGTATCTCAGTATTTTTTTTACTTGTCACTATTATGTCACATGTTGACTGTCCTTTCCAGCTTTATGTCATCTATAAATTTGATTGATAAACATGCCACCTTTATCCAAGTCATTGATAAAATATTTGATCATCACACTGCTAAGCACGTAGGGCACTTAAAATAGACTGACTTTCATGGTAACATGTAATGAATACCCTTTAGATCTTGATATTTAACCAGTCCACATTCACCTAATTGTACTATCATTTAACCCATGTTTCTTCTTGTGTATAATAATAACATGAGAGACTTTCTCAAATGCTTTGATAAAGGCCTCCAGTCAATAAACATTTTTTTTAAAGTAGCTACTACGTGCCAGGCACTGTGGTAAGTGTTAGAGACACAAATACTGAAAAGAAAGACAACTCCTGTCCTCAAGAGCTTACCACACAATGGAAGAAGACAATACTGAAAAGAAAGCAGTAAAGCAGGGCAGTGGAGAAATACCTGGCTTGGGGACATAATGGAAAAATACAAAGGGATGCAACCAGTTGGGAAATGAAGAGATGACTGGCGTTAAATGGAAGTTTAGGGAGATGCTCTTTGCTGCACCCTCTGATCAGAGTGGTCAGAGGGACAGAGGATACTAATGCCACCTGAGTGCCAAAGCTCATTCAGTCTTACATGGAATCATGGTATTCCTGAGAATAGGATTCCTGAGGGCATTTTGGAGATCCAAAGGAGTACAACATTGTCCTGATAGGGTTAGAAAATAATCTTAGTTTGGCTCTTTGGTGACCCATAATTGTTCTTTTTAATAACTTGTTCCGGATTGTTGCCAGCAGTTAAAGTCAGGCTCATTGATCTATATTCTTTTCCCTTAAAAAAAAATAGTCAAGTCCTTCAGTACTATAATATCCCGCCTATTCTCCACAATCTCCACCAGTTACTGATAGTGGTTCTTCATTTGCACTAGTTCTTTCAGTCCCTAGGAATGCTTTTCATCAGGGCTAGGTAACAGAAATTCATCAAAGGCAGCTAGGTGCTACCTTACTGTTTTCATACTCACAGGACTCTATAAGGTGGGCATTATAAGTATCATTATCCTCATTTTGTGGATGGAAACTGAGTATCAAAGAGATAAGTGACTTTCCCGTAATCTCACAGGTAATGTATGAACATCAGAGGTGGTGTTTGAACCACAGGTCTTCATGATTGAGTCTGTCAGCCTTCAGGCTTTTGTTGTCTACTTTGTGTAGAGGCCCACAAACTTTCAGCGACACCAGGTGTCATGTTTTTTGATAACAGAAAATTCCAGTCTAACAGGTTATCCTCAGACATAGTGTATCCCTTATAAGATAACTTTGTCCAGCTGCATTTGTTGAAGGTGTTTGTCCATGTCATTGAAGCTGTCTTGCTTAATGTCAATGCAGAGAGGAATTGCCTCTCTGTGGTGGAGTTCCTAATGACATTGTATCACTTGTATCGAGTCCTGGAATATCCTGTTCAGCTTCCTTAGTAAATCCCCAGTACTACAAAATAGCATGGTCCAATTGTTCACACTGAAAACAACATAAATGAAAAGTGTGTATTGCTCAGATCCTGATATGCAGCTGTATGAGCAACCTGTCAAATTAGTCCTTCAGTGGATATATCCTGGACAAGTGCTGCAGATGGCTAATGAGTTGGGCTGGGAATTTAGGAGGAGGAGATGGGGCTTGATTGCATTTGGGAAAATGTGTAGTGTTTCAATGATCCTAAAATGTCCATTACAGCAAAAACCCATTACTTTCATACCAGTATTTTCTCAGTGATACTCTCTGACTTTGAATCTTGGAATACTGTGTTTTCAGAAGAATTAAAATGATAAACCGAAGGACAATGGAGGGTCAAACAGGTAACAACATGTTATCGTTAGCAAAATGCATTAAATCTGTCATAAAATATTTTTTAGGATTTCTTTGACTAGAAAAGGAAGTGGGCTTGTTTTGTGTCAAGAATGAAAGGCAGCAAGTGGACAAATTAATTTCTTCATTTATAATCCTAAACCTGTATGCTAGAGCCCAGTGTCTTGCACTTAATAGGCATCTAATTTTGTTTGTTGAATCAAAGGTGTTAAAAGAATGAGAGGAAGGTCTTAGGTGCCTTAGGTAGATGTAAAAAAATTTTTTAAATTAATTTCATTAATGTTTTTCCAAGTACACAGCAGAACATAAAAGGAGGATTCAGTATAAAATTATGAATTTCCATTTCATTGTTTATTTTTTTTTGAAAAAACATGTAATAAGTACTACACATTACTTTCAAAGCTACCGTTTTTCTGTGCTTCCAAGATTTCTCTTATTCTTATTTTTATTTTTTATCTATTTTTATTCTTTTTATTTTTTCTTTTCTTTTCCCCCAGCCACTCTAGAGAAGGCTATCATACAAATATGAATATGTTTATATATGTATGTGTGTATATATGCATATACACACACATATATATATATAGTGTGTGTGTGTGTGAAACCATACTATACTTCTATTTATCTGTTCATTCTGTGAAGGTGGATAGTGTCTTCTTTCACAGGTCCTTTGTAGCTGATTTTTTTAAATACTCAAAATGACTTAGTCATTGAAAGTTGTTCTTAGAACAATGTTGCTATTACTGTATACAGTATTCTCTTGGATCTACTTATTTCATTTTTCATTATTTCATGCAAGTCTTTCCATGTTTTTTCTAAAATCAACCAGCTCATCATTTTTTATAGCACAGTAGTATTCTATCACAATCATATATCACAGTTTGTCCAGCCATTCCCAAATTGATGGGCATCCCCTCAATTTTCATTTCTTTACCACCAGAAAGAGAAGAACTACTATAAATATTTTAGAATATGTAAATTCTTTTCCTTTTTCCCCAGTCTTCTTGGGAAATAAATCTAATAGTGGTATTGCTGAATCAAAGGGTATATGCAGTTTTATAGCTTTTTGGGTATAATTCCAGATTGCTCTCCAGAATGACTGGATTAGTTCACAGTTTCACCAACAGTGAATTAATGTCCCACTTTTTCTATATTCCCTCGAACATTTGTCACTTTCACCTTTTACCACTTGAGTCAATCTGAAAGATGTAAAATGATAGGGTAGGTTCTTTATGGAGGATTTGTGGGGAGGTTTGAGCAAGTAGAATGTAGAATGAGTAAGCTTTGTAGGCATTTTGAACCACATTGGCAAGCAGCAACTTGTGGAAAAAAGATTCAGCAAATGCTTATGGTACCTGTTGTTTGTGTCTGACATGATCATTGTTCTATAGGAACTGAAAAGAAAAAGGGTGAACTTTTGCTTTAATTAAATGAGTTTTTTGGAGTTGTTTTCCTTGTCTTTCATTTATTCCGCCCTCCACCCCAAACTTGTATGCTTTTTAAGGAAGCAAAATACTTTTAATGAGAAATTTGGTACCCCAGTACTGCTCAGGATAATGATATTTTTCATCAAGGTGAACTGTGACATTTATTTGCTCTTGGGTTTTATTTCTTGTGGTACATTTGAAAGACTCTAAGGTAGAAATCACAAGTAAATGGCCTTTTCTGTGACAGCACTTTATCTGTCAAACCTCTCCCCCATTCATATACTCTTATCAATAACTTCATCTAATTTACTTTATCCTGTAAATTCCATTATCTCTGAGGCAGTCTATTGCATTAAGCTGTTAGTACCTAATATCGTCTCATTTACATCGACACATGCTTGACCTCAACCCTTCTACTCTCTTAGTTAATGCCCCGACAAGCACTGATATCTCTCTGGAGCATTATCATTTGGCTGTTAGCTCTACTAATAACAACCATTCATTTGAGCTGATGAAGGTTTATTAAATAAAAACATGCAATAACCCTGGCAGTATTGAAAGTAGAATAGCGGTAGATAGCATCCTGGTTTTAATGGTGAGAGTATGCTGAGTCCGCATTATAGATATTGGGTTTCCTGAGGGAGAAAAAAGGGCACTCGGGTATATCTAATCAATGTTTTGTCATCAAGCTGATTTAGAAATGGGTATATCTAAATGCCTGAAATGCTTATTGATGATTGCAGTACAGGCTGAATAATAATGATGATGATGATGACGATGACGATGATGATGTTGATGATGATGATGACAAAAACCTCTTGCTCTAGGCAGTTGAAATTACCCTTGTGATGCATCTGTCTTAGGATCTTTCTCTTCTGTTTTCCAATCTGTACCTCTGAGGGCTTTAATGGGAAAAAGCAATAGCCAAAGCAAGCCAAAATTTCTTTGTGTTTTTTCCAGTGAAATGGAATTACCTCTCTAAACCTCACTTTCTTTGTCTGTACAATGAGATGGTTGAATTAGAATGATCTTTAAGAATGATCCTCCTTCAAATTCCAAATCTGTATAATTAGTTTACATTTATTTAGCACCCTAAAGTAATACAGTTATCTCATTTGATCCTCACACAGCTTTGTTCTGTAGGCAGCATAAAGTATTGTTTTCCTTATTTTGCAGATGATGCTACTTGGATTCTGAGACACTGAAGGGCTTGATTAAATTGCTAATATGATTTGTGGACTAGCTTTCCTGGTCCACATCTTTTAAATTTGATTCTGTATGGGTCACAAGACAAGCTTATTAGGACAAATAAGTGAATTATTAGCAAAGTAATAATCTGAACTGTTACCTTGTTGAAATTTGCATTTGAATGTAGCATAGTTTCTTAAAGTGGAAATTTTTAACCCTCAGATACTATTGACTTGAAACTCTTATACTGATGTGTGGTAGTGTTTCCTTCCTTTTGGCTTTTGTTCTCTTATATCTGTGAACAAGAGTCAGGAATAAATCATTGTTTTGAATTTCTAGAATCTGGTTAATGATCTTTTTTCCTTTCCATATGTGTTGGTACAGATGATCAGTGTCAGGCAGTACTAAAAATCTTTCTTTAGCAGATCCAATATATTTATTAATTGGGTAACTCCTGGGAAATTGGTGTTTTTACAAAGTTAGAAAATTGGGATCCTTTATTTTGTAGTCATTTTTCTAATACATGGCATATGTTAGATTCTTTCATCCATGGAACTCCTGGACAAATGGGAGCATTTTTTTTTAAATTTTATTCTTGAGGTAATAGTAAATGCACTCTTGTCCCTAAAAGCTTCTGTTTTGACCTGTTCATTCTGTCTCTGAACTATTGGTTCTTTTTCTGGGAAGTCTCAGGAGAATTTTGGTAATATAGAGTTTCTACATTTTGGAATTTCTATTTTCTGTTTCTAATCTTTTCTAGTATTGGAAGATAATTGGTTGTGACCAACACATGTGCTCTGATTTCCCTTGCTCCTACACCCCCTCCCACATCCATCTGTGCCTCCTTAAATATCTCTCCCAAGTGCACTTGGGTCAGGTACCACTGATATGCTGTACATTACAGACATTAGTTTTCGTTCCACAATTTTTTCACGTCTGGGTAGATCTTCCTCCACCCCCGTGTTTTCTGCCTGTTTCCCAGGGACTGTCTTTTCATGTAAAGTTGGTTAGTTCCTGTATTATACAGCTGAGAAACTGATCCCTTTAAATTAGACTTAATCTTGCTATCTCTCTTTCAAAATCTGTTTTTCCTCTCTCTGATTCTTTCTTCCATGCTGGAGGAGGCATTTGTAGCTCTTTAATTAGTCTTTTTAAAAGGGCTTTGAAGATAAAAATGTTCTATAGAAGTATTATTATTAATTTGTTACAGACTGTGACTCTAAGTACTGAAACCTGTAAATAGACTGCTGCAGGGATGGAGTTTTGTAAGCTTTCTAGGGAAACTGTATTTCTGTTTATTGAGTCTGTGGATAGTCCATATTCTCCTTATTCCCTTCAATTAATAAAATATTATTCCATTTCTATTGAGTTATGGAGTACTTCAGCATACATTTATTGAGCATACTCTGTGCTGGCCTTTCAGAGTTGTAGAAATGTGGACCATAGCCATTGCTCTCACAGAGTTTATAACTTAATTAACAAATGTTTTATTAAGCACTTACTACATGCAAAGTATTGTAGTAGGCACTAGCTATACAAAGAAGAGAAAACAGTTTCTTCAAGTTTGTGATCTTGGAGGTTTGTATGTACACATAAATGGCCAGAAGTGCTGTGATTTGCCTATAATCCCTGATCCTAGGGGATGCTAAAGCTGGAGTATTGTTTGAGCTTGGGAGTTCTGAGCTGCTGTTGTGCTAAAGCTGATGCTGTGCCCACACTGTGGAGTGGAGGCCCACCAAGCTGCCTAAGTAAGGGTGAACCAGCCCAGGCTGGAAATGGAGGAGGTCAGAGCTTCTGTACTTGTGAACAGTGGAATCAGGCCATGAGTGGCGGCTGTACTTTCAGCCTGGCCAAGATGGGGAGATCCAGTCTTCCCTTAGGGAAAAAAAGATGATTGATGCAATTTCATACTCCTTATTTTCTAAAGTTAAAATGAACTTTTAAAATGTGCATAGGATGTAATAATAGAATCATAGGTTAACACTAGAAGGGACCCTGATAATCACTGAGTCCAGTCTTTTGGTTTTAACGATGAAAAAACTGAGGCCCACAGATTTGTCACATAATAAATTTGTAGCAGAACCTGAATTAGGACCTGGATCTCCTGATTGAGTGTTCAGTGGTCTTGCCACTGTGCAATACTATCACTAATATGGCCCTGGATCTTTTTAGTCTGTTTTAAAAAACTATGCGTTCTGTTTATCTCAGACTTCATTTTTGTTTTTTGTAGCAATGCACTTATATCCATGTTGTACTTGCTTATGCAAGACTGCTGGAATCTCAGGAGGGAATTCAATTTCAGTAGAACCTGTTATGGTCCAGAACAGTGAGTGGAGATGTGGGATGCTTTGTAGGAGCAGTTTGTGGCGGCAATATTTTATTCTGAGTAATCATAACTTAAGTTGCCAGATTACAGGTAGTAGTAGCAGTAGGCACTGAATTAAGAGTGTATGTTGAAGTGGGACCTTGGTTTCTTAGAAATGGTGCTGCTCCCCTTGATATTACCAGCCTGTCTATAGATTGTGAACTCTTGAGTTGCTTTTCTAGTGTTGATGATCTGGAAGGGAGGTGGAAAGGATATTGGATAACATCTGATCAATTACGAGGTTGTTTTTTTCTTAATTACTATTTGCTTGCAGCTATAGATAATGGATGATAGATTCCTTGCAACTATCCATACTATCTCCCCCAGTTCTCTTGGGGCCAACTGCAGGCTGTGGGGCAGAATTTTTCACTTAGTTGGTTTGTGGAGTAGTGCCTTGTGTTCAGTAAATCCAACCTAAGAAAATATACCCAAAAGATAAAATTAGGGATATCGTCACAGAATTTTAAAAGACTTTTGAGATAATCTAATTCAGCCTTCTTATTTTAATAGGTGATGCCATCTCAGTTCCTTCCATGTTTCTTGGCATTTTAGTTACTCTTTCCATTGTATAGAAGAGATTTACAGTAGGATTTATTTAAATAGAAAAGTTCCCCTCTTGCAATGAAATTACAATTTGATTTATAAAATTTTGTGTTATTCACAACTTTGAGAAAACACATATTGTATAATTCCCCAGGGGGATATACAGTGTGCAGTAGTGGCTTCATTATTAATAACAACAACAGTAATAAAATAAAAGCTTGCATTTTTATGGTGCTTTACGATTAGAGTACTCTCATGCTATCTCATTTGTATCTCGTCAGTCCCCTGCTCTAACTAGGTGACGTAACAGGCCCAGGTGTGTTGTTTTAGGCAAGATGAAAACTAGGTCTGCTATTGGAAAGGTTCTGTTATTATCTTTTACTGCTCTCCTTCTAATGTAGAGACAGATATGAAGTGATTTGTAGTCAGGTGGTATTTGGAGAACTAAAACTGCTTTAGAAAAGGGAGTGTTTCCAAAAGAAAAGGACTCAAAAAGGGACCGTGGTTTCTTGTAGTAGTTTTGCATCTTCTACCTGGCCATAAAAGCCTCACCCCGAGCATAACTGAATGACAGACAGCACCAGAAGTAGACAAGCTTGTTGGTCATGGTGACTGGTGGGACTAAGGTCTCAGTTCTCTGGGGATAGACTTTGGGTGACAAGAAAGTCCATGAATGAATAGGGTGCTTCTCATTATTCAGTTGAGTCACTATAACTTGGAGACTTTTTTTATTTAGTTTAACAGTTTGTGCTATGCACCTTTCTCTGCATCATCTTTATCTGTATAGTTTTGGTGATCCCACTCAATAAATCAGAAAGATTTTGAAGGGTTTTCTGTCCCCTTAGACTTGTCTATGTGTTGTCATGTTACTAGGAGAAGGTATAAAGCTTCTGATGTACCTTCTGGTTTTGTACATGTTAACTGTAACTTTAATTTTGTCTAAAGAAACAATTACAGAATGTCTGCATTGTCTGAATCATGAATATGTTTCCAATGAGAGGTCACATTCTGACTTACTGAAGCAACAAACCTAAAAATGGATGGGTTATCTTGACAGTCATAAAAAAATGTTTATTTTGGTCACAACAGTTTTTTTCCAAATTTTCTTTTGGAAAACAAAAAAGAAAAGTCACTAAAGGAAATATTTTTATTAAGTAACAGATGGTATAGTTGTAAAGATGTTAATTTTTTTTTTTTGGCTTAAATCAGATTCTTATTTAGAAACACTTGCTAATGTCAACTACCTTTAAGTGTCTTGCACAGCATTTCCTAGGTTTCTTTTACAACTTTTCTCCAATGAAACAGGTGTTGAAAATGGCAAAATTTATCATTGCCTCCATAATATTTCAGTTGGTTCCTCCAAAAACAATGAAGGTAAATATTTATGTTTAGCTAGCATTCATGAGAAAGATTGACAAAGAATACATTTTTAATTCTCTTCTGTTCACTATATGAGTAGCAAATGACACCCATCATTTTTGACCCTGAAATGAAAATGTGAAATAAATAATGGGAAAAATTTTTATAGATAATATTTTAGTTACAAAGATTTTTCTTTTTGGTTATATTGTGTTTAGGTTAGAATAGGATGGGACCTCAGATATCATCTTGTTTGTTGAACTCCTTTATTTTACAGATGAGGAAAGGAGGTCCAGAAAGGTTAAGGTTTCAAAAATTTTACCATCTTGACTACATTGATGGCAAGTAGTGGATTGAAATTTTAACACAGGGTTCTCTGACTCCACATTGAGTCCTCTTTCCATTAGATGAAGAAGTTAGATGTAAGCGCAAACATCAAATCATCAACTCTGTGCTTTAAAGTTAAGAGACAACAGAAATTTATTTTTTAAAATTTAAAACTGGGCTTCCTATATTCTCGATTTAAAAAAATATTTCTAACATCATCTCTTATAGATATTTATGCTTTGAATAGATCTGTGATCTCATCAGTGTGGGTATTCCTGCTGGCTGTATCCTATCTAGACCTCTTGTTTTGTGTCTGTCATTGTGTCTGTCCTCTGTAGAAGATCATACCAACATATTGGAGAGAAGATCCTTGAACAAACCTTCATGTGTAATCTGTACAGTGCATCAGTACTGTTTAAATGTGATGGTAGAACTCAGGTGATCATAAGTTCCTAGAGGCACAGAATTTGGAATGAATAAAGCATGACTGATTGTAGAGAGATCCTGTGGAAGCATTGCTCTTGCTGCCATCCTGCTCTTTGTGCTCTTTGGCTAGCATGGTGAGGGTGAATGCATTGTAAGCTGGACAGAATCATAATCTAAGTTAGCACCAGGACTCAGAAGAGGACTGAGGATCACTTGGGATCCTGGATATTGAGTATTACCATATCTAGTCATAGGCGGATTGAGCGTTTGGGCTCCAACCTCTAGCAAGTTCACTCTTGATCCAGGCATCCAGAGGACAGAAACAGAGATATGATAAGGGACCTGTAAGAATGGGAGCACCAACACCTACAGGATCCCCTAAATCTCAATGGGGCCAGTTGAGACAAGAAGCACACACATTCACAAATATCCCCCACCCTTGATGGTGGCAGCTCAGTGCACGCACAGCATTCCAGCTTGTGCATTCCACAAATCAGCAAATCCACAAATCTACTGACAAGTGCTCACTTTATAGCGCAGGCTTAGTGGACTCTTTATAATTTAACTCAAATGTTTATATTATTTAAGATTACATAACCAACCATATGCAGTGAGATTGTTTACAGGCCAGGAGCCTGGAAACTAGTAGATTGTTTATGGCCATGGATCCTGGAACTAGTATCTTAAAAAGAAAACAAATCCACCTTATATACATGTATCCACTTTTAAAATAAGAAAGTGAAGCCCATAGAGGTTGACTTATATTTGGTTACATAGCTAATTAGATGTCTTAGTTATGATGAAAGCATCATCACAAGGTAATCATTCTTCAGCATGTTGAACTGGAAATAGAAAATGTATGAAAAGCAAAATGTATTTTTTTAGCCTAAGGATATTTTTATACTATAAATTATGGACCTTTCTCTTTGTGTTGGTAAAGGCACCTTTAAAAATTTTAAGCTAATATAATAGCTTAAAAAGACATTGAAAAGATTTTTTTCACTGTCACTTCACATGGGAATATAAAAAATAGATTTCCCCTCTTTCTTTTCAAATGTGGGAATATAAGATGGTAAGATAAAAAACATTATCGAGTGCCTACCTTTTAAAAAGGTAAGATATAGACTTCAGAAATCCTGCATTAGTGGAGCCCAGATGTGCAGAAGTGAAGATGTTGGGGTTGGAGCAGAAAGTAAACTGCTAATTAGCCCCCAAGGAAGCAGCATCCTTTAGCTTTAGAGAGGTAGTGTTTCCAGGTTTTTCTGTGCAATCTGATCATAGGACTCAGAGCTGGAAGGAACCCTTGAGACTGTTCATTTCAGCCTGCAGGAGACAAGTATGAAGAATGTGCTGGATGAATCATAGGCAGAGTAATGTAGTGGACAGAATGTTGAATTTGACTAGAAAAACATTTCACCTTTTTGGGCCTTAGTTTCTTTACCTGAAAAATGGGAGCATTAGACTAAATCATCTTACAATTTCCTTCCAATTCTAGCCTTCTGTGGAGCTGAGTTTTCTTTAATTTGTGAAATTTGTGGTGTGATCTATCTAAAATCAGATGGGAAAAAGGCAAACCTCTGATGATCTGGAAATCAGGTGTTGAATTGACAGTCATTTGCTTCAGATTGGTGGTGCAGCGGATAAAGTGCTGGGCCTGGAGTCAGGAAGCTTCCTGAGTTCAAATCTGGCCTCAGACACTTACTTACTAGCTGTGAGACCCTGGGTAAGTCACTTAACTTGGTCTGTCTCAGTTACCTCATCTGTAAAATGTTTGGCAAACCACTCCATTATCTCTGCCAAAGAAAACCTAAATCTGGTCATGAAAAGTCAGACATGACTGAAATAACCAAATAGCCCCAACAGTAATACTTCAGATTTGTTGAAGTTCTGCTTAGAAAGGTTAGTTATGGAGAGCTCTGATCTTATAGAGTGCTTGTAGTATCACCTTATACCAAGTCCTGTGGCAGAGATTCATGTTTTTCTTGAGTAGAAATGAAAGTAACCTCGGCGGGGGGGAGGGGTGCGGGGGGTGGGTCGGGACTTCTGTTTTAGTTTGTATGTCTCTCATATTATTAATGATGGATGTAGGACAATGGTGAATAATAATTTTACTCATCAGAACCTCTTAAAAGACATTCTATGCATTTCAGAGGAAATTTAATGATACGTAAATAAAAATTAAAAATGAAACAAATTTAATCATACATTTTGGAGATTTTGGAGGCATTTAATAAGAGCTTTGAAGCGTATTTTAGTGTGTTTAGGTATGGCTTTGAAACCAAATTAGTGATCACACTTATTTTTCCTGAACCAGCGTCTTTCCTGAAATTCATGCTAACTTTTAAACTAGTATACTTTTCTAATTTTCACATCTCACTTCAAATTTGCTATTTCTAAATTTCTTATGCTTTCCTAGGGGGCCACTGGAGTTTTATGGTTTTTCTGTTGCCATAACCTTAATACCTGAAATCTTTGCAGAGATTATGTACCGTGTAGTGCTCAGCATCTGGAGATTTAGCAGCTTGTGACAGTTCTGAGTCCCTGCCACATGCTATATTGCCTCTGGCCACAAGGAATATTATAGAACTAAAGTATGTGAAAATGGATGTTGTCTTAAAGTGCAAATGGTTAGAAACTTCCTCAGAAGTTGGAATTTGTTCAGGGTAGTTTTCTGAGATTTCAGTATACATTTTTGGCATATTGACAGAGTGGTCCTTATCTCTGTCAGGTAAGAGGGCCTCCTTTATTTGCATTGCCATTTATGGAAGAGGAAACATGATAGAGAGATAATGTTGTCAGAATCTGCTCTTATTTCTCCCACCTTCATCCAGCTAGCCTATTTACCACCTGAAAGGGATTGGAAGCAGCTTATAAAGTTACATTGCCATCCAGTGGTTCTTATTCAAACAATGAGTGAACTGTTAGAGAAGCTGGATACAGATTTTGCTGCTATGCAGAGGGGAGAGAGCATGACTGCCTTTTAGGTCCTTAGTTTGGTTGGGGTATCAGTGCTCTCTGTGCTGCTATCATGCACCTGTCAGCTTCCCTGTGCACAAGTTAACATTATCAACTTCTTTGGCTACTTAGTACTATTAACATACTAATAATAGTTACGAATATTGAATTTGGAGTTAGAGGACCCAGCTTAGCTAGTCATTTGAACTTTGCCAAGGTATTTCCCCTCTTTAGACCTTAGTTTCCTTATCTGCAAAATGGGAGCATTAGACTAGATCATTTTGCAGCTTCCTTCCAGTTCTAGCCTTCTATGAAGCTGTTTTCCTTAAATTGTGAAATTTGGGGTGTGACCTATCCAAAATCAGATGAGAAAATGGCAAGCATCTGGTGATCTGGAAATCAAGTGTTGAACTGACAACCACTTACTTCAGATTGGTTGGAGTGTCACTTACTAAGAGGTGGAAGGACCGAAAGTCATAATGAAGACAGAGAACAGAGTTAGTGGTCATGAGGAAGGAAAGATGGAATTGTAAAATAGTATAAGAGAAATATTATATATATTAAATATGTAAGAGAAAAGAATTTTGAAATTCACAAACAAGTGAAATATTTGTGGGTGTGACAGGACCAAGGTTATGGCTGTTTCTGGGTATAGGTGAGGTGAAATACCTATTATATACATTGGCAAACCAGGAATATGAGGGAGTATGTGTATGTGTGCATATATTTATTTTTTATATATAAAATGTCTTCTAATATGAGGGTATGAGTCAGAATGGAGAGAAAGACTGAGCCAGACACTGCATTCATTAAGGAAAGGAGAGTGTCCTGGTGGTTGTTATATAATCCCCGCCAGGATCTGGATTAGGTAATACATTTAAATAGTTTGAACCTCAAAGGAAAAGAATGTGCGGAATGGTGATGAAAGAGGGAGAAGCAGGAGCATTCCTGTCCCCCACCACAGTCAGTGAGTTAGAGGTATCAGTGAAAGTATAACCAATGGATAGGATGGTGAGGGATGCGGTGGCATTGGGAGGGAAACAGGTCTCAGTCAATATCATA
Source organism: Bettongia penicillata ogilbyi (assembly GCA_023548195.1). NCBI lineage: Eukaryota > Metazoa > Chordata > Mammalia > Diprotodontia > Potoroidae > Bettongia > Bettongia penicillata. The sequence continues at coordinate 6,239,112 of JAJHZJ010000570.1, forward strand.
AAGGTGGAAGGACTGAGAGAGGAACAAGTTTTAAATGAAAGCTAACTTGTTAATTATGATGTTCCAGAGACTACAATGGAAAGTGTGACTAGGTCTCCCCCATCCACTCCTACCCTCTTTCCTCTCCCATGTAAAAAATAAAAGCAGTTAAAGAACCAAAACAACCAAGGGACTATGTTTGACAACATGTGACCCTCATTGTTTTTGAGAGAATGGAGCTGTGTTTTGTTTTCTGGTGCTGAGGTTGGTTGTTTCAGTTAGTCTGTGTATGGTTGCCTTATATTGTTGTTTTCTTTATGTTATTGTGGTCCTCATGTGCATTAATCTGATTCTGTTCCTCATTCAGCATTAGTTTATACAAGTCTTGCTCTGTTTTTCTGAATTCTTTATATTCCAAGTTTCTTTTAGTGCAATAACATGTTCCATGATACAGATATACCATTTTTGTCTTGTCATTCCCAAGTTGAAGGTCATTGGTTTGGAAAATTTCTGCATCCTTAAAGAGTACTTTTCTGAGTATTTTGTACGAATAGTTTTTTCCCATTATTATCTTTTGTCACCTTGCACTATATGCCTGTTAGTTGGATAACTGTGTCACAAGATAGGAACAGCTTAGTTACTTTTCTTACAGAATTCCAAATTGTTTTCTAGATTGAAAAATGATGACCTTTTAGAAATGTTGTAGAATTTTTTTTCATCTCTGTTAAGAAATGCAGACTTGGATGTAGATGCACTATTCACATAAGTTGTATGGATCATGAAATGGACTGTATTACTTAGTACCTCCTGGACTTTTGTCGTTCCTAGAATAAATTGTTACAGTCGTTGGGTAGTTTTGGAGGCTGTTCTTTATTGCATAATTGTGTATTTGGATTATGAGCTCATGAAAGTAAATAATTCTTCCAAACAAATTACATGTGTCTGCTCAGGGGGTGATTTCAAAGCTCCAAATCTCATCTGGTTTTGATTATCTTAAGGGATAAGGCTGCATGATGGGCCAGTTTGCCAAATTATTTTTTCATTTTCTGAATCTAGATGTCACTGAAGGTTAATTCATCTTCCTTTTACTGCCCAAGACATGGGTTAAAATTTATTCTAGAACACCAGGACAAATATATTTGTTGTTCTCTTTCTCCTTGGGGAATGTTTGATCATTTTGTGAAACCGATTGAATTTTCATTTTGGAGGTGTCAGTAGCTTGCAAGTAGCCCAGGGGCAATGGCAAGTCAGACTGAAGACAAACTGGCTGGCTTCATGAGGCAGAAGTGGCTCATGGATTGTCAGTCCTGGATCTCTGGGAGCTTATCTTTTTCAGTCTCTGAAGTTTAGGAAAATGTCTTTGCTACTGACATTTGAATAAAAGACATTTTGCATGTCTTGACATTTTGCAATACTTTTAAAAAGTATTAATTTAATAATTATTTATTTTTAGTAAGTACTTACTATGTGAAGTAGGCATTGGAGGAGAGAATGCTTTTTTTAGTTGAAGTGCAGGCCCAGCACTCATGGTGTTTATAATCAAGTCCAGGAATGTAAGATGAATGTAATGTATAACAAAGAGATCATGGAAGAATTCAGAATATTACATAACAAATGCATTAGAGATTTGTAAAACAAACTGTCGTATGAGGTCCAAGGGGAAAGGTATTTTTTGGCTAAGGGAATCATGGAAAGGATCTGGAAGAGGTGTCATTTGAGTTGGACTTTAAAGGATGGTTAGGGAATCAGAAGTGATGAAAGAAGAGAATGTAACAGGCAGGCACTGAATACTATAGAAACCAAGGCATAAACAGGAGAGTACCAGATGAGTTGGGGAAGCAGTTTTACTTTAGCAGACAGTGTGTAGAGGGGAGCAATGGGATATTGGGCTGAAAAATCAGGTTAATGCCAGGTTTTGAAGGCCGTATACATTAGGCAGAGGGATCTGACATTGAACTGGTAGCTAGTAGGGAGGAAGAGGAGTGACATGCCTGCATAGGAGACAAAATCTGGATGTATTTTGTACGAAGTCATGTGACATATGGATTGAAGGAGGAAGACCTTGTAAGAAAGCTCTTGCAATAATCTAAGTCATTTGAAATGAGAATGGTGGCAGTGGGAATAGGAAAATGAGAATGGATGGGAAGTCTCTTGTGGAGATGCGGTAGACTGGATTTGATAGCTGGAGTGGATAGGTGAGGTTATGTTTACAGAAGGGCCTCTCTCTTTTTTTGCCTTATTTTCTCAGTTCGTCTTAACTGCATCAGTTTTCCTGGACCACTGACTTTGGTGCTGGTTGTAATCTTAGGGCTCTAGACTCGACTGTAGGACTTGAGTGAATGTTGCATATTCTTGTTGACTTTATGTTTGGTCACTTGTGTAGAACGTTTTGGCAGAATTCTATACAATATGTTCAAATCAGGCTCCTGTACACTAGGGCACTGATTTTCATCTTTTAGCTCCATTCTTTTTCACATCTCCTGTGTTTTCCTTTCATTCTGTAGTTCTCCCTTAAGAGCTAGTACTTGCAACATAGTCTATGTGTGTCTTTCAAACCTGGGTGCCTTAGACTACCTGGGTACTTCTATCCTCTACAATCAGTTGCCTCCAAAGATTTTCTAAAATTTCATTATGTATTTGGCATAGTTAGTAGTAAATACTCACTAACCTGCTGGGCTCTTTTCCTTTCATCTTTCTTTATTCAAATGCTGCTTCATTCATGAAAATTGGTAAAACTGGGGAGTGGGTAAATGTTCCCTCTTGTCCTATGTTGAGACTCCCTTGGCTCTCCACCTCCTAAATTTTTGTCTTTCATATGTATATGTTATGGCTAAAGGCCAAACTCTGGCTAGTGGCTACCTAAGAGGAAAATAATTAGCAAATTCTTATTCTTTTATTTATTCTATTCCCTAGACTAGTTGTTTAAGTAAAGACTTGTACATTGATTAGTATGGTTATCATGTAGAAGTATTTTCTGAATTTTGAAGTATGAGAAATGAAATACACATATGCTTGGGTAGATGCATGGAGTAGTTCCATTAGTTAAGGGTCCTTTGCATATCTGTGTCCATTCATAGATAGTATATTTCTTGACTCTTTTTTTGCATTTTTCTCTGTCCATGTAATTTGAGTGAGAATTGTCATTCTTTGATTTTAAACACTCAAAGGGCAGAGCCTAATAAGTCTTTCTGAATTGCTCTTAAGTGCGTAGTACAGCACCACATGCAAATACACTCTTTTTTGTTGTCCATTAAAAAAAATTAACTTAATGTTTTTTAATGAACAAGACTGTGTTTTTCTTCCTTATTCTCCCCACCCCAAGGAAAAAAAAAGAGGAAAAGAAAACCCTACTAACAAACATGCATAGTCAGGCAAATCAAATTCCAGAATTGGCTGGCCATGTCTAAAAGTGTGTCTCATTCTTCACTCTGAATCTGTTTCTCTTAGGAGGTAGGTAGCAAACAGGCTCCATCCTTATTATTCTGTAATTGCCATTGGACTTGGAGTTGATCAGAGTTCACAGTTCTTTGAAAGTCATTTGTCTTTACAATGTCATTATTTTCTACATTATTCTCTTGGTTCTTCTTTATTTTTTCAGTTAATATAAATCTTGCCACATTTCTTTGAAATTATGACCTTCATGATTTCTGGTGGCACAATGGTATTCTATTTCATAATTTCTGATGGTACAAATAGTAGCTTTATATACCATGATTTGGTTCAGCCTTTCCAATTCTTTGCCACTACAAAAAGAGCTGCAAATATTTTTGTACTTTTGGGTCCTTCTCTCTCTTTTTTTTAATTCTATGGTGATATAGGCCTAATAATGGTATTTATAGGACAACAGGGTTGTGCAATTTAGTAACTTTTGCACATAGTTTCTACAGGAAAAGGGTTTAGCAGCAAAACCCTTTGGAAGCCATGAAAAACTCTCAGGAGAGAAATAAGGAGGAGTTACATTATGTAGCATGGAAAGAGAGTTGTGGAGGAAACTGATGACGGAACTTTGACCAAAGCTGCCTGGTGGGAGCCTGCCTTTTCAGGCTTTACTTTGCTCTCCTCTACATACTTTATGATTCAGTGACATGGGCATTTTTGGTGTCCTTTGCATGCAGCTTTCCGTCTCCCAACTCCATCTTTCTTACTGGCTTTCCCCCATGCCTGGAATGCTCTCCCTCCTGTTCTCTGCATTATGATTTCCCTGGATTATTTCAAGGCTCAATTCAAATCTTCTCTTCTTCAAGAAGCCTTTCCCAGTCTTCATCAGTGATACTCTCTCCCCTGTTACTTAAAAGTTATCCTGCATGTATCTTGTGTGTGTATATACATGTATATGTATATAGTTGTTGAATGTCTTTTTTTTATCCTTAGGGTTTAGTATAGTGTCTTGCACAGAGTAAGTGCTTTATAAATGTTTGTTTTGACTTTTTGATTTGATCATTCTAAATTGCTTTTTAGAGTGACTGGACTAATTCACAGCTCTAACAACAGTATATTAGTATGTCTGTTTTCCGTTAGCCCCTCCAACATTTATCATTTTCCTTTTCTGTCAACTTTGTCTCTCTGAAGGAGGTGAGGAGGAACCTCAGAGTTGTTTCAAAAGGACTTTTTATAAATTACTTTTTGGTGAGGTATTTTCCCCATCTACTCCATTTATGATGTTGGAAAATTTCTTACTTGTAACTGTGGTTTTCTTTTCCTTTTCCAGGTGTCAGCAGTAGATTCTTTAGAGGGCCCTCTCCTTCAGGTAGAGGGGCTAAGTGACCTGAGATTAGAGCTTCACAGCAAGAAGATGAACCTTCATCTGGTTCTCATAGATGAGTTGCATCGGCACCTGTACATCAAATCAACTAGCCGTGTTGGACAGCGGAATAAGGAAAAAGGAAGAATGAGGTTGGTTCCATAATGGTTCCCTGAAAACCTAACATCACCACTTAGGATTCTGTGGAAGATTCTTTTTTCTACAACTCTTTATTCTTCTTTTGGCTTTTCTTTTACCTCACTGACTTCCTTTCACTACAGTGATTCTATAGCTAAACAACAGTTGCGCCATAATATTCATGGAGACTGCTACCATATGTGTACTGGGCCTGCCTTACCAAGATCATGGCTCATTCTCTATATGGAGGATGTTTGGTGGCTTCAGAACCATGTGTCATTGCTATATCTGATTTTGCTTCCTGTAGAAAGAAGTTGATTTTTTTCCATTTTGTTTTAGATTTAAGTCCTCTTTATTCTGAATTTGTTTCCCAAATGATCTTTCCAGGTCGAAGGTTCTATACTTTACCTCAGTGTTGTGTCTGTTCTCCAGTTTTCTTCCCAGTTATCTTTTTATTTTGACCTTTGCCCTTCTTGTCATCTATTTTTCTTGCTTCTGTTTGTCTCTCATTTTTGTCTTCCTTTTCTTGTCAGGAATCCTGTGCTTTTATCCTTAATCCATCAATGCAACTTATGTCTCTTTATTTTTCTTTCATTCATTCATTCAACACAACTTTTCATCCTGGAAAATCACTTCAATCCTGGAAATCCCACTTTGGAATTACGCTACCCTCCCACCCCCAGCTGCTACATCCCCTTCCTCTGAATGGATGGTTCCTCTCAGAAACTCCATTTAAGGAGTGTGCCCAGGCCTACTGTCCCTTCATTTCTCACCATGTCAAGCTCCAGAATTCTCTATTATGCCCCAGAGCTGGTTACCTTCCTCTCCCTAGGCCTTTTCAGCTTCCCTTTCTGTGTTGCCTTCGTCCATTAAAAATGTAGGTTCCTTAAGGGCCAGGATTCTCTCCTTTTCATTGTATTTGTATTCTCAATATTTAGCACAGAGCTTGGCACCTTGGAAGCATTTAATAACTACTTGTTAACTGATTGTCAAAAACAAATATTTATTAGATGCTTACTCTGAATAGAGAACTGTGTGAGATGCTGGAAGAGATGTTTAAAAATGAAATAAAATATGATTTCCTTATTGTTTTAGAGCTTTCAGCCTGGTATATAACATACAAATCAATTTAATACAAAATAGTAAATCTTAAGTTAGAAGAGGTATAAGAAAAGTGCTTTGTGATATGCAAAGTAAAGGAGGATTATTACCAATTGAGGGATAAGGAAAGTTTCCTGAAGAGATGACATTCAAGACATAGTGACTATGTATCACTTTATAGATTTCAAATCATTTGAGTCTCATTTGTATGCAGATGATAGATGAAGCCAGTAGTGTGAATAAAATTATCAAGAGAGACTAGAGGAAAGAGGAGGTGATCAGATGGAAATCTTAAGAAGCACCAGTAGTCTGGCACACTCTTCCTCCTCATATGATCCTTGGCCTGTACTTCTAGACTTATCTAAAAGTCTGGTTCCAAGTGCAGTTGGATTACAGAGATATAGATGTAAATTACTATGCTGGGCACCCTCTGCTTTGGGTTGTTACCTCATGTAAGATTGTCTCTTGTTTTTTTTCCACCATCATTTACCTTGTCTTATTGAAATAAGGTTTTGGCAGTTACTCCTAGTTGTTAAAAGATTTATACCTAAGGGCCTGCTCACTGCCATTGCTTTTTAATGTAACAGTCATTTCCCAACCCTGTCCCCAGATAAGCTGTAATTTTTTTGCACAGTTGGACCTACTAAGTGATGGTGCTGAAATTAATTTTTCTGATGAAAGAAAAACACTTCTGATAAGCCATGAAGGCTTATAAACCTCCTCAATAAATCACACTTATCTGTGGTTATGACCCAGAAGCATTGAATCAAAATTCCTTAAAATTAGACCTGTGGTGGCAACAGCTGTTTAGATTGTTAATAGCCAGAAAGTCTTGAAATTTGTGTGTGTGTGTATTAATTTACTACAATACATTTCCTCTTTTCACCTGTGGTTTTGGTTACCTTTGCAGTTCTAACCAATAAGCCTCATTTAGTCAGAATGTCTATAGCATTAAAAATCTTTCTGTTTAGAGCTATGCTGGGTTCTTGTCCCCAGTTGGCTAAGAATTATGAGATTGCTATTTCCAGGAAGTGTTCTTTGTGTCTTAAGTTAGTCTATATAAGAATTTAGTTTAGACATGAAATACCCTATGCTTAAAAATAAGAATAACTACAGGCAATCAATATTCCTTGCAAAATGGAGTACTTAGAGTGTTTCTGGTAATTAGAACTCTTCCCTACCTCATTAAAGTGGTAATATAATTTTTTGTTTTGTTTTAAGTGTTTTGGCATCTTTTCTCTGAGACATAAAAAAATCTTTAATATTCATGATTGTCTTTTATGGATATTAATTAATTCCTTGCCAACTTTCCCTGTGAAGTATGGTCAGGAGAAATATTTTTATACCTTTCCATCCAGATGGAAATTGAGGCACAGTATATTTAAAGAAGCTCCTGAGTAGTCTTAGTGCCTTCTGTATCCTCTTTGGGACAATTCATCTTGGTGCTTCCTGGTAATTCAGTGACTAACTGGGACATGGATGGGACTTTTTTACTTGAACTCTTTAAAACAAATCTACCAATTAAAAAATCCTATATGGAACTACTTGCCTTTGGGTCAGTGTTCACAAAGGAGAAAATTGAAGCCTATGGGAAAAATTTCAGAGAGGAGAGATAGATATGTGCACATGAAGATAGTTTTGAAGCAAATTGGCTTTTCCCCTCCTGGCACCTGTGATAATGTCTGCAGGTCATATTGCTTTAAAGCTGTGATAGAGAAGAGATTCATTATCCTATATATAACTGAAATATCATTTCAATTTATGGTTGAAATGTCTGTAGATTTTAGCTTTTTTGGATGAGACCATGTTTCTTTATCTGTATATATTACAAATATCTGTTATGTATTTAGATATAAGGTAGAGATGATTATTGTGTCTGTCCTTCATTGCCAAAGAAGACCGTGCCATCAGAGAAATGATGACATGACTTGCACTTGATTTTGTTTTGAGTGAAGGAAGGCTGTGCAGGTCACCAGCCTCACTTCTCCTCCAGAGCCATCTGAATGCAGTGACCTGATATTCCTCAGGATGACTGGAGATGACTCAGGATGCACTGGGAGACCTTGGGCCCTTTAGGCTAAGGTCTTTACAGGTACTCACTTAGGGTGAGGCAACGCCCATTCATTGAATAAGCCTGTTTAAGAAGTAGGCAGGACATGGCCCCTTTAATGTGGCCAAGAAAAAGGAAGACATCAGTCTGAGTGGGAAACAACAACAGTTACTATTGATAATCACTCTAAAGCTAGGAGGGTCCAGAGGAGCCCTTAGTCAGGGACCCATTGGAGTCCCAGTTTCAGAGTACAGTAGGCTTAAGGTTTTGGGAGAGGACAGGGCAGAACAAGACAGGGGAAAGGAGAGGAGAGGGGAGTAGAGAGCTTCTCCTGTCCAAAGGAAAGTAAATTTGGATGGTCAAAGATGCCCAGAGATGATTATAATGTCAATATGAATAGATAGATAGATAGACATACGCAATATAGCCTACATTGACAGTGTGCTCTGATACCTCGTTGGGCCATGGAGGTTTCCAAGTTCTTGAGGAGTGCAAGATCTGGTAGACCTCACTGAACTAGAAAAGCTTTTGATGCAAACTTTAGCAATTTATTGTGTATCTTTATCCATGAAGCTTATTACTACAAGTTTGGTCACCAGGTGATGAAATTTTGGCCGTAGCATCACATGAAGACTATTGGCTGATTTGGTGTAAGGTTTGCAATCTGCCTTGGTAGAGAGAGGACTCAAATGAATGAAAGCACTGGTATTTTAAAAATAAATAAGTCATATATACCCATCTTTACATATATGTATATAGCTATTATCTATAATGCATTTGTATATCTGTTCATGTATGTGTGTGTCATGTATATATATAATATAAACACACGTGCTCTCTCTCTCTCAGCCTACAGTGACTCAAGTATATGTGTTTGTTGTCATAGGAAAGTGTATATTTAACATAAATGTGCAGCTATTGATTGCTTAAGGTACTATTAAAGACTTTTCACTGTGAACCTCTCCAACCATCGTGGGACAATACATGACCACCACTGCCCCGAGGGGATATTGTGTGGAACTTGTCCCTACACCAGATGTCCCTGACCTGCAGACCTATTTGAGCTTGGTATTTGTTTTAGGCTTCCCTTATGTCAGCCACTCTGTTTTCCTAATTTAGTTTATTTTTCTTATCTAATTTAGTACTTTTAATCCTCCCTACATTGGGAAAGCAGATAACAGAGCTTTTTGTAACTCTCTGAAATTATAATAAACAGGCCCTGAGTCTTTGTTGTAAATGTAGATGAACTTCTTAGTACTTACTTTGGCCCCTTACTTTCTATCTGTGTTCTAGAAAGTTGAAACTCTAGGCAAGCTCTGTCTGTCCTTCAGCTGATATGAGCTATGATACTGTAACACCTTGATATAAGCCTCATGCTAAGTATGTGCCTAAATTGGAAAGATGTTTTTGTCTTCTTTAAAGAAGTGTATGGGTGCATATAATGATTTGAACATATATTTTAAGCACAAAATCACTCCAGAATAGTGTTTACTTACATTCCACCTCAACTTCATTTATTTATTTATTTATTGGGGGGAAGGGGAGAGGATTCATTTTTAGATATTTAAACATCCTGTGATTTCCCATGAACCACTAGAGCGTTCTTTAGTAGCTGTAAGAACGTAAACTGTAATAATGTAAATTCCTCATGGTGATACAGCTAGGGACGGGCCTTTTGAAAAGCTTATATTTTGCAAAAATAATGAAAAATGCAAGAAAAATGAGAGAGGAGAGAAATAAAAGAGATACCAAGGTGAGAGGCAAGCAAAAGGAGGGAGGTAGAAAATAGGGATGAGAGACCAGGAGAGGTCAGGCAGTCCTGTGTACTGCTTGGCTTTGTTAGGTGGGAGTTCAAGGCTGATAGACAAGGGGACCTGGCTCTCCAGAGCTTGCCACTTGGATAACTTGGTTTTGGATGCACCCAACACAAAGTAGTCTCTTGATTAATTGACTGACTGATTACTCACTCCAAATCGCAACCCTTTATACACTATCTTTCTTGAGATATCATTGTATACATTTTTCAGGATATCATTGATAGTCTTCCTTTATTGTTATTGTTATTATTTTACTAGCTCAGGTTTCCATTGAAGAAGTTGGGCCTACTGTTTGCTGGCTGTCTTTTCAGATACTTACCTGGTCTACCTCCTTTCCAGGTTATTCATATCCTTGATAATGACTTATGCTTATACGTTGTCAGTGGTAACAATGCAGCCCACTCATACTCACTGTGCATTTTTCCATTGCTGTTGGAGCTACTTACCATTTGACTTTTTCTAAGACCTTTCTTTGTGCTTTGTGATTCGTAGCCACGTTGCTGGGAATTTTTTTAATGAAATATTTGTATTAAATAGGCTTTTTTTTTAAACAGTGAGTGGTTTAGGATCATGGAAGGCACTGCATTTTCTAAAATTTGATCTAATTTTCTCCTTTTGTCAGTTCTGGGCTCACTTGTAAGGCATGTCCGTAGTACCATCTAACTGTATTGACAGATTAATTCGGCAGTCTTCTTTTCCAGCTAGGCATCATAGTTTGGACAATCTTTGCTTTTTACTCCCTTTATTTTCCTGATGTTGATGGTTATTTTGCCTAATCTCTTTCTTACCACTTTGAATCAAGACACTTGTAGGGCTCTGGAGTTTAGTATAATTAACAGAATGTTAGCTGCCAACAAGAACATGTGTAGGTCAGACAATTGGGGCACACCCATTTCTTCTGCATGGCTGTATTGACTTAAGAGAGGTTCACAATACTGATCCTTTCTGGTGTCAGTATCCTCATTGTGGAGGCAAAAGGAGAGTTGGACATTACTGTGTTCAGTATTTACAAAGTTGAATCTTTTGCCAAGTTATCTCCTTGGAAACTTTTATTACCTCTAAATCAAACTTTCAGAACTTACTTTTTAAACTCTTATTATAAAATAAAGAAATCTCTAGTTATCTACTTCAGTTAAGATATGTAAATGCACTGTTTTGTAGACTGTGTTTACGTGAGGGATATTTATGCTTGGTGTAGTCCAGCAGAACCCCTACATAGCAAGGAAAAGAAATGACAGAAATAGTATTTTTTAAGTATTTACTATGTTCTAGGCATTGTGCTAAGTGCTTTCTTTGCATTTGATTCCCACAAAGGCCACTGGGGGGAGGTTAGATGTTATTGTTATCTCCATCTTACAGTTGAGGAAACTGAGGCAGACAGGTTAATTGACTTTCCCAGGGTCACATGGCTAGTATGTATCTGAGACTGGATTGGAACCAAGATCTTCCTGACTTCAGGTCCAGTGTCCTATCCACTGCACCATCTAGCTCTATCCCTCACAAAATTGGAGGTCAGCTGTTTGGAAAAGAAAGGTTTGGGTTTCTTAAGAAAAGGAGAATAGGATTAATATGGAGTGAACATTGACTTAAGTTGCATGGTTAAAGGGTACCTTCAGTCAGCCCTCTCTTGAAAAGGGAACTTTTTGATGCACTAGTCAGGAAGACTGTCTTGTGTAAAAATGAGTAGTGACAGAAAAGCTAGAGCATAGCATGTTGAGAATAATGGCCCTCTTTAGGACATAGGATGGGATCGTACTGGAGCAGATGTTGAAGTCTGACACTTTCCCTTCTTTGTAGCTCTCTTGTGAAAGATGCTTCCCCAGTGCCATTGCTTGATGTCACAAACATGCCTACACCTCGAAAGTTTCTTGACACTTCTCAGTTTGGTACTCCTGGAAGCTCAACTGGTAAGTATCTGGTTTTCCATTTACTTAAGTTTTTTTTTTTTAATTTCTTCACTTTTATTTTCTTCCATTTCCATTCTCTGTAACTAGATAGGAATTATTCTCTACTTCCTTGATCTCTATGGCAATATCACCTATACTGGTATGAATCCATCTTAGGAAACTACAAGGGATTACCCCAATTCAACTCATCAGTCAATATGCATTTTTTAAGGACTTGCTGCTAGACACAAAAATGAAATAATCTTGGCCCCCAGGGAGCTTACTTTCTATTGAGGGAGCCAGCATGTGCATGTATAAATATTCCCCTCCCCTCCCCTCCCCTCCCCTCCCCTTCTCTCCTCCTGTCCTCCCTTTCTTTCTTTCTTTCTTTCTTTCTTTCTTTCTTTCTTTCTTTCTTTCTTTCTTCTTTCTTTCTTTCTTTCTTTCTTTCTTTCTTTCTTTCTTTCTTTCTTTCTCTCTTTCATCCTTTCTCTCTCTCTTCCTTTCTCTTTCTTTCTTTCTTTCTTTGTCTTTCTTTTTCTTTCTTTCTCTCTTTCTCTCTTTCTTTCATCCTTTCTCTCTCTCTTCCTTTCTCTTTCTTTCTTTCTCTCTCTCTTTCTTTGTCTTTCTTTTTCTTTCTTTCTCTTTCTTTCATCCTTTCTCTCTCTCTTCCTCTTTCTTTCTTTCTTTCTTTCTTTCTTTTTCTTTCTTTCTTTCTTTCTCTCTTTCTTTCTTTCTCTCTTTCTTTCTTTCTCTTTCTTTCTCCCTTCCTTCCTCCCTCCCTCCCTCCCTCCCTTCCTTCCTTCCTTCCTTCCTTCCTTCCTTCCTTCCTTCCTTCCTTCCTTCCTTCCTTCCTTCCTTCCTTCCTCCCTCCCTCCCTCCCTCCCTCCCTCCCTCCCTTCCTTCCTTCCTTCCTTCCTTCCTTCCTTCCTTCCTTCCTTCCTTCCTTCCTTCCTTCCTTCCTTCCTTCCTCTTTTCTCCCCAAACCTTACACCCACTGCCCTCTGGAGCCCATGGATTGAGCAACAATGGATCCCTGCCCAACCTCCACTCAATACTGTTTTTGGTTTCTGGTCCAAACGATAACCCTGCGGCTCCTGTCCCTCCCACAGTGATTTACCTATTTATTTTTCTTTTCTATTACAGGGGCCATTCATGCCCCTGACTACTTTTTAAAGAGGCCTATTCACCGAATGGGCATTATCTCACTTTGAGTACCTGAAAAGACCTTAGCCTAAAAGGCCAAGGTCTCCTATTCTTCTGGGCCATGTCCAGTCATCCTGATGAGTATCTGGTCACTGGATCCAGATGGCTCAGGAGGAGAAAGTGAGGCTACTGACCTTGCACAACCCTCCCTCACTCAAAACAAAGTCAAGTGCGAGTCATGTCATCATTTCTCTGATGTCATGGTCCTCTTCAAAAATGAAGGATGAAAACAACATAAATACCTAAAGAATATACACAAAATAAATGCAACATGATTTGGAGAGATTTTTTAGCAGCTTGGGGAATCAGGAAAGGTTTTCTGTAGAAGGTGATGCTTGAGGTGATTCCTGAAGGAATTAAAGGGTTCCAAGAGGCAAGAGGTGAGAAAGAAGGACGTTCCAGGTATGGTAGATAGCCAGTTCAAAAGCTTAGAAGTGGGAGATGTATCTTCATGTTTGAGGAACAGCATTATGTCCAGTTTGGCTGGCATGTATAGTACAAGAAGGGAAGTTAATTATAATGAAACTGGAAGGGCAGGTCAGATCTAGGTTATGGAGGGCTTTTAATGCCAATTCCAATTCAACAAACATTTGTGAATTACATATTATTGGCAATCTCCCACTAAAATCCTGTTTGGATGACCTCTTGTGACAAAGAGAGGTGGTCTGGGGTTCTTTAAATTGAGACCAACAGAATCCGTGTTCTGGCAAGCCCTTGCCATGCTTGAAAGCATGTAGGTACGGTCCTGGTGCGCTTGTCTGAGAAGCTGCCAGCAACATTCAAAAGAGGCTCACCTCCAAAGCATATGTCCCCAGGGAGTCTATGTTTTTGGCCACAGCAGCTCACAAAGGCTGCCTGTTCGGGCTTGGAGGCTTCGCCATCTGTATCGGTGGCAGAGAGTCCCCACAACGATCAAACTGCAAATTATTGAAATATGTGCAAATGATTAGCAACAGTAATGATAGTAATCATGGTAATAACTGATAGGGATTGTTCGATGGTCAGCATATATTCTCCTTTGTGATCCTCATGACAGCACACTGGGGTCAGTGTTGCTACTTTCGTTTTATAGATGAAGAACTTGATGCTCCTGGATTTTAAATGACTGACTTGTAGTCATGAAGTAAAAGAGGGAGACAAGATTGGAATCCTGGAGGATCCAAGTCCCCCTGACTTTGAGTTCAGCACTTTTACCACCATATCCTATTGTCTTTCAAAGCCCTGTGCTAAGTCTGAGTTAGAGAGAAAAAGACAATTCTGCTTTCAAAGAGCTTCCAGATGAGTAGATGGTAAATTCCATAAAAGATTATTGTATGCCATGAAAATGCAGAAGCACAGGTTGTTTTTCATTTTTCTTGAGAATGTAGGCATTGCCTGTGGTTTGGAAATCATTTTTTTAGAGATATTTGTTGCAAAGGAGTTGACCACTTAGGTAGCTAGGTGGCATAGTAGATACAGTAAAAGATTTGGAGTCAGGAAAACATGAGTTCAAATCCTACCTCAGCTTATTTTTCTTTTCTATTAAAGGGGCCATCCATCCCCCTGACTACTTTTTAAAGAGGCCTGTTCACCGAATGGGTATTATCGCACTTTGAGTATTGAAAAAGACATTAGCTGTATGAACCTGAATAGTTCACTTAGCTTCTCTTAGTCTCAGTTTCCTCATCTGTAAAATGGAGATAATAGCACCTGCCTACAGGGTTGCTGTAAGAATCAAATACAATAATTTAAAGTGCTTTGTAAATCTTACAGCTCTCTCTGTATGTTAACTGTTATTATTTCTTTTTATCCTTTATATTTATATTTTTTAATTTTTTATTTATCTATTTTTTTAATTAATTATTTATTTATTTAACTTTTTACATTCATTTTCACAAAATTTTAGGTTCCAAATTTTCTCCCCTTTTATCCCCTCCCCCCAACCCAATACCCCAAGCAATCTAATTTTCCCTATCTCCAATCTGCCCTCTCTTCTGTCATCCCTCCCTTCTCTTGTCCCCATCTTCTCTTTTCTCCTGTAGGGACAGATGACTTTCTATTCCTCATTAACTGTATATCTTCTTTCCTAGTAGCAACAACAATACTAAACAGTTGTTCCTAAAACTTTGAGTTCCAAATTCTCCCCATCCCTCCCTTCCCACCCATTCCCTTTGGGAAGGCAGGCAATTCAATATAGGCCCTATCTGTGTAGTTTTGCAAATGAATTCCCTGATAGTTGTGTTGTGTAAGACTAACTGAATTACCCTCCATCCTAACCTGCCCCTTGTTGTTTCTCTTCTGTCTTTTGATCCTGTCCCTCCCCAAGTATTGACTTCAAATTGCTCCCTCCTCCCTTTGCCCTCCCTTCCATCATTCCCAACCTTGCTTATCTCCTTCTCCCCACTTTCCTATACTGTAAGATAGGTTTTCATACCAAAATGAGTGTGCATTTTATTCCTTCCTTTAGTCAAATGTGATGAGGGTAAACTTCTTGTTTTTTGTTTTTCTTTTTCTCAGCTCTCCTCTTTTTCCCTCCACTAAAAAGTCTCCTACTTGCCTCTTAAATGACAGATAATTACCCCATTCCATTTCACCCTCTTTCCTCCCACTACATTTCTCTCTCACCATTTACCTTAATTTCTTTTAAGATATGGTCCCATCCTATTCAATTCACTCTGTGCTCTCTGTCTCTGTATATGTGTGCATGTGTGTGTGTGTGCATGCATGTACATGTGTGTGTGTGGTCCCACCAACTACCCAGATACTGAAAAGTTTTAAGAGTTACAAATATTGTCTTTCCATGTAGGAATGTAAACAGTTCACTTCTGGTAAGTCCCTTAAGACTTCTCTTTGCTGTTTACTTTTTCATGCTTCTTCTCATTCTTGTGTTTGAAAGTCAAATTTTCTTTTCAGCCCTGGTCTTTTCATCAAGAATGCTTGAAAGTCCTCTGTTTCATTGAAAGACCATATTTTCCCCTGAAGTATTATACTCAGTTTAGCTGGGTAGGTGACTCTTGGTTTAAGTCTTAGTTCCTTTGACTTCTGGAATATCCTATTCCACACCCTTCGATCCCTTAATGTAGAAGCTGCTAGATCTTGAGTTATCCTGATTGTATTTCCACAGTACTGGAATTGTTTCTTTCTAGCTGCTTGTAAGATTCTCTCCTTGACCTGGGAGTTCTGGAATTTGGCCACAATGTTCCTAGGAGTTTCTCTTTTTGGATCTCTTTCAGGTGGTGATCGATGGATTCTTTCAATACTTATTTTGCCCTCTGGTTGTAGAATGTCAGGGCAGTTTTCCTTGATAATTTCATGGAAGATGATATCTAGGCTCTTTTTTTGATCATGACTTTCAGGTAGTCCCATAATTTTTAAATTGTCTCTCCTGGATCTGTTTTCCAGGTCAGTTGTTTTTCCAGTGAGATATTTCACATTCTCTTCCATTTTTTCATTCTTTTGGTTTTGTTTGGTGATTTCTTGGTTTCTCGTAAAGTCATTAGCCTCCATCAGTTCCATTCTAATGTTGAGGGAACTATTATCTTCAGTGAGCTTTTGAACCTCTTTTTCCATTTGACTAATTCTGCTTTTGAAAGCATTCTTTTCCTCATTGGCTTTTTGAACCTCTTTTGCCAATTGAGTGAGCCTATTTTTCAAGGTGTTATTTTCTTCAGCATTTTTTTGGGTCTCCTTTACCAAGGTATTGACCCGTTTTTCATGCTTTTCTTGCACCTCTCTCATTTCTCTTCCCAGTTTTTCCTCCACCTGTCTAATTTGATTTTCAAAATCCTTTTTGAACTCTTCCATGGCCTGAGCCCACCCAACATCCCCCTGGGATGTCTGGGATACAGAGGCCCGACCTCCACGTCTTTCCCTGATGGTAAGAATTGTTCCTCGTCATCAGAATTGAAAGGCAGGAACATCTGTACCCCATCAAAGTAGCTTTCTATAGTCTTATTTTTCTTCCCTTTTCTGGTCATTTTCCCAGCCAGTTACTTGACTTCTGAGATTCTTGTCCACCCCGCCTAGATCCGCCCAGCTAGTGCTTGGGGTCTGAGATTCAAGTGGGCTTTCCGCGGCAGGTGCGGCTGCTATTCAATGTGAGCTTAATTTCTGGTGGTCGTGTGGGGACAGGGCTGTCTCCCAGGCTCCATTCCCTCAGGGGATTTATGCTGAGACCTTCAGTAATGGTCCTGAACTTCTGCCTTCTGCTCCAGGAGTTCCGGGCTGCTGCAGCTCCCTCTGCCGCTGCCTCTGCCGCTGCCTCTGCTGCTGCCTCCCGAGGGGGCCCAAGTCACGGAGACACCCCACTCCATTCTCGGCCAGCTCAGACGTCTCTCTCACTGACCTGTAGCGTCTGTGGGCGGAGGGACCTTCGCGGCCGCTGGAGATTCCGTCCCTGAAGCCTGCTCGGATCTGCTCCTCTGGGGCCGCTTGGCCAGGGCAGCGCAGGGTTGGGCTCTGCTTTCCAGGGCGCAAGAATCCCCTGGGGACCGCTCTCCAGGGTTCTCTGGAACAGAAATCTTTTCCACTGTGTTTCTGCGCACCTTGTAGTGATCCAGAATTTGTGGGCAGTTCTTTTTGCAGGAAATATATGGGCTGTGGGTTCGGAGCTAGCATACGTGAGTCTTTCTACTCCGCCATCTTGGCTCCTCCCAACTGTTATTATTTTTCAAAAATAGTTCAGTTAAAGATAAGTAGTTAGAATTCTTCCCTTAGATAAATTGGAAAAATTAAAGATAAAAATCACATTGGGCTTGCATTTTGTCTTGTAGCGAAGCTAAATCTGTTATCCTGGAGGATTGGATTTTAAAAAAAGCAAGACAGTAATTTGGAGGCACTTATGTTTACACATAGGCACCCTCCAGCTTGCTGAATGGAATGCATTCTGAAAACTTAACAGGAAGTCAATTTTGGGGAACTCAGTATGTGTTTACCCATTGAATTTTATATGGTTAAGTCCCTTTGCTAGTTCATAAAAATATACTTAAGCCCACAACGTTTTGAAAGTTTCATATTTTATTAGCTTTGCCATAGCAGCTAACCACTGTGCACAATAGCATTGTTTCTTTGGGGAAGTGAATTCAGAGTTAAATATTGGGAAACCTGAAATAACATCTTTCTTATGCTGTTGTTCTTAAGTGGAAAAAGTGTCCTTCATATGCCTACCAGTAAATGGGTGTGTGAAGGTTTCCAGCTCCCCAGCCTACCTATGACTGTCATAGCCTAGGTCTGTGCTGGTTTTGGGGTTGAGAGGCTTGGAGTAGGGTGAGGAGCAGTGAGGATAGATGCAAATGATGAATGGGATAAAGGTAAAACTCTATGTGGAAGCTTTACTCCTATGAAACCTGCCTAAGCAAAGGCATGGACATGGGTATGCATTAGTATGTTTGAGTGGATAAACAGTTTGGGCTGGAGCTGTGATTCATGTAGGATAGTAATGAGTGAGAAGACTGGAAAGGTAAGTTGGGGAAGGCTTTAGATTCTGTAAAAGGATGTTTTTCCTCCTAGTGGGGAGCCTTTGAAGATTTTTGAGCAGATTTTTGACATGTGTTATTTTTAGAGGATTAATCTCTTGGAGGTATTAATATGTCAGGATATATTGCAGGGAGGATGGAGATCATGTGGGACCAGTTAAGAGGCTTTTGTCGTTGTCCAGGGATTGAATAAGAGCCTCAATTAGATTGGTGTGGAAACAGAAAGGAATGAATATTGTCAAGGAAAAAGGCGTAAGATTTGAGTACTGACTGGATGTAGAGGAAAGAGGAAGGTTTTAAAGTACATCCCCAGGGAGGGGTGGGCTTTCAAGCAAGACTGGGGTCATGAGAACATGGTGATTATATGAAAAAAAGTTAGGATGATTTTGGTGGAAGATGAGTTTGAATTTGCTTTGCTGAGATTAAGGGGACAGTGGGAAATCCAGATGGAAAGATCTAGTAGGCATTTGAGGATTTGGAACTGGAGTAGATTTAGAAATCAAGTCCTGATCCTTGAAGACACGAGAAATAGCTCAGATATTCAAGTGGGTAGTGGAGCAGAAGGTTAAGGACTGACGTCACATTGGCAAAGATCTTTATTCACATATGAGAAAAAGAAGAAAATCATAGGATCATAAATTTAGAGACAGAATTTTGGAAATCATTGAGTATGCACCTTTCATGTTACAGTTGAGGAAACAGATGCCCAGAGAAGTTGTGACTTTCCCCAGGAGGTCACTCAGGTGGCAGGTGAAATAGATGGATTGTGAACCCTGGTCTTCTGACTCTAAATGTTGCACTGTCTGTCATTAGGGCTTGAGAGGTAGAATGAGATGGTGTAGAGTTATAGAAAGTATATGCAGGTGGTCAGCAATTTCTAAAACTGGAAGATGGTTGAGGAAATTAAGATGAGGAAGACGAGGCCAGTTTCTTCCTAGGTGCTAGAAATAGGTGTAAGACTTAAGCAGGATGGAACTCATGAGGTGGTAAAGGAGCAGAAGCAGTTGAAGAAATTTCTCTTTGATAGAAAGAAGAAAAACACAGTGGTATAGGGGGTGTAAGAATCAAGGAAAGATTATTCCAGACGTGGGGCATACATGCATGTTTGACCTTTTTTTTTGGAACCAGTCAGGGTTAAGTGACTTGCCTCGTCCCACAGTTAGTAAGATATCTAAGGCTGGGTTTGAGCTCAGATCCTCCTTATCTTCTGGATGGTGCTCTATCCACTGTGCCTCCTAGCTGCCCTTTACATGCGCATGTTTGAAACCAAAGGAGAATGCCAAAAGAACCTTGTACATCCTAAGGAGATTTGAGTAACAGAAATGGAAAAAGCCACCAACAGGAGGCCAAATTTTATAGACCTGAAACACTGAGAAAGTCTCACTGAATGAAACACCCTCCTTATAGAAGAGAGGAGGAGGCCTGCAGGAGCAGAATGTTATATACACCAGCAGAAACAGTTATCTTCTCCCCACAATTGTTGTGATTTAGAGATAAAGGCATCTATTAAATGTGTGTGTATGTGTGTGTGTGTGCGCGCGCGTGTGCGCATGCGTATGCGCATATTGTTTATTTGTTTTCAACATTTGCGTACGCATGCGTATGCGTGTATTATTTATTTATTTAAGTTTTTAACATTAATTTCCACAAAATTTTGAGTTCCAAATTTTCTCCCCATCTCTCCCCTCCCCCCACCCCAAAACACCAAGTGTTCTATTACCCCTATCACCAATCTGCCCTCCCTTCTAACCTCCCTCCCTTCCCTTATCCCCATCTCTCTTTTGTCCTGTAGGGCAAGATAAATTTCTATACTCCATTACGTATATTTCTTATATCCTAGTTGCAAGAACAGTACTCAACAGTTGTTCCTAAACTTTGAGTTCCAACTTCTCTTCCTTCCTCCCTCCCCACCCATTCCCTTTGGGAAGACAGGCAATTCAATATAGTCCATATCTGTGTAGTTTTGCAAATGACTTCGATAATAGTTGTGTTGTGTAAGACTAACTGTATTTCCCTCCATCCTATCCTGCCCCCCATTGTTTCTATTCTGTCTTTTGATCCTGTCCCTCCCCAAGAGTGTTGAATTCAAATTTCTCCCTCCTTCCATTGCCCTCCCTTCCATCATCCCCCCCACCCTGCTTATCCCCTTCTCCTCCATTTTCCTGTATTGTAAGATAGCTTTTCATACCAAAATGAGTGTGCATTTTATTCCCTCCTTTAGTCACATGTGATGAGAGTAAGATTCATGTATTTTCTCTCACCTCCCCACTTTTTCTCTCCACTGAAAAGTCTTTTACTTGCCTCTTTTATGAGAGATAATTTGCTCCATTCCATTTCTCCTTTTCTCCTCCCAATATATTTATCTCTCACCCCTTAATTTCATTTTTTTAAGATATGATCCCATCCTATTCAACTCACCCTGTGCTGTATGTGTGTGTGTGTGTGTGTGTGTGTGTGTGTGTGTGTGTGTGTGTATGATCCCTTCAACTACCCAGATACTGAAAAAAGTTTCAAGAGTTACAAATATTCTCTTTCCGTGTAGGAATGTAAACAGTTCAACTTTAGTAAGTCCTTAATGATTTCTCGTTGCTATTTACCTTTTCATTGCTTCTCTTGATTCTTGTGTTTGAAAATCAAATTTTCTTTTCAGCTCTGGTCTTTTCATCAAGAGTACTTGAAAGTCCTCTATTTCATTGAAAGATCATTTTTTCCCCTGAATTATTATACTGAGTTTTGCTGAGTAGGTGATTCTTGGTTTTAGCCTTAGTTCCTTTGACTTCTGGAATATCATATTCCACGCCCATTGTTCAATCCCTTAATATAGAAGCTGCTAGATCTTGTGTTATCCTGATTGTATTTCCACAATATTTGAATGTGTTTCTTTTCTCTTTGACCTAGGAACTCTAGAATTTGGCCACAATGTTCCTAGGAGTTTCTTTTTTTTGGATCTCTTTCAGGAGGGGATCGGTGAATTCTTTCAATATTTATTTTGCCCCCTTGTTCTAGAATATCAGGGCGGTTTTCCGTGATAATTTCATGAAAGATGATGTCTAGGCTCTTTTTTTGATCATAGCTTTCAGATAGTCCCATAATTTTAAAATTGTCTCTCCTGGATCTATTTTCTGATCAGTTGTTTTTCCAAATGTATATATTTTTTAAAAATAGTAGAGGAGAAATCTTAAAGAAGAATAAGAGACTTGAGAGATTAGAGTCTTGAAGGAATAAAAAAGGGATGGAATTGTAAAGGGGATCGTCCTTAATAGTGGGTGGACAAGGCTTCTTGTGTCAAGAGGTAAGGAAGACAGGGAGGAAAGAATATGTGCAGTGATATTTTAGTTGATATGAAACTTTATATGTATAATAACAGCATTTTCATAAAGTATCCTAGATAATTCCTTTTTTTTATAACTGTACACAATGATCTCATATTTCAAGATAAAATATTCTTATGTTTCATTAAGCTTAATAACAGCTTCCAATTTCATATACAAAGAAATATTTTTGTTGTTTAGTTGTGTCTGATTCTCTGTGACCCCATTTGGGGTTTTCTTGGCAAAGATTCTTGAGTGGTCTGCCATTTCCTTCTCCAGCTCATTTGACAGATGAGGAAACTGAGGTAAACAGCATTAAGTGACTTGCCCAGGGTCATACAACTAGTAAGTGTTTGAGGATGGATTTAAACTCTGGAAGAAGAGTCTTCCTGACTCAGGGACTGACACTCTTGTCTGTTGCGCCACTTACGAAGTAGTATTGGGGCTACCTAAAATCCAGATGTGATTCTAAAAAATTGTTCTTTGTATCTATATGTGGCATTTATCGACTTGCATTAGTATGCCCTGCCTTTGTTGAGTATCTCTCTCTTATTACAAAGCAACTTTATCTATGAAGCAACACTCTGAGTGCTGTACAGTGTTGGGGAAAATGTTGCCATTCCTGTAGAGAGTTCATAGAAGTCCACACAGAAGCAGCTCCCCCAAATAATTCCATAGAGGGAGGGGCTTTACAATATTCATTTTTTTATTGTTGAAAAAAGCATATGTGGATAAAATAATAGCCTTTATTTTTGTCTGTCTCCTAATTGATATTTTTATGAAGTCTTTATTCACTACTAGTCAATAATTTTTATAAAATATCCCAAACTAACTAGTTCTTTTGAAAATATCATTACATAACTTTAAAATGGTTGCTATTGCCTTTATTCCTGGAATCAAGAAAAGTATTTTGCCATATGAAGAAGTTTATTCTACTCTTTGCAGTCTTATATATTTTTAGAATTAGGCCAGAGATCCTCTTCTAAATTTAAATATCCTTCCCTTCCTATGTGAGGTTGGTATTCCCAGTTGTTACACTGATGCCTTTTTCTAAAGTAGATCACTACATTATAAGTCAGACAGGTCATCAGTTATACTGGTTGCCAAACTACAGCAAATGATTCTGGTTAAACATCCTAAAAAACTGCCAAGTGAAATAAAAACTTCTTATTGTTGATAAAGAAATAATCAGGGAACATTGCAAATCAAAAGTACTTTAGGAATACCAAATATCAAATGATAATAGTGGCAATAACTGCAGAATTCAGTTAGATGTTAGCATTTTGATCTCATCTATTTTCTAATAAGGCAGCTTCTCTTCTGAGGTAAGTTTTTTTTTCAACTCTAAGAATTTTCAGTTAATTTTGATTCTTCTGATGGAGATCATGAGAATTCTGTGACTCTAGCAATGTTTTCCCTTTATTATGAAAGTCTCTGAAAGCCCCAGATGGTGCTTCACTATATTTGAGGGCTGTGGTGGAAGTCATCTGTAGTGCTATGTAAAATAAACTCCTGTTTTTTCCCAAGAGATAGCTTCCTTGCAGACTGGTGTTCTTGAATTTTTCTGGGAGGGAGTGAAAGAGGAGGCAGTGAAGAAATGTGAAGGAGAGGTAAAACATTTTCAGCATGGCTCATGCTGACTAAAACTGTCTTCAGCCATGTATATGGACTAGAGGCTCTGGGATTGAAGCAGGTAAAGCCTTTCACCACATTCCTGGACTTTAGGACCTTATTAATCTGCATCACCTTCTCTAAAGAGGATTAGTGCCAACAAAAGGGTATAATTTGGGATGCCATAAATCATGTAAGGAACTGTGTAACATTTTACTGGGTACATGTACAGTCGTGGGACTAATGAAATATATCATGATAAATGGCAACAATTTGGTGTCAATTTCAGTAGTGAAGAAAAAAGCTTATTCGTGACTGTTGTACCAGGAAGACTAGTATATAGTGACTCTTATAAGCTGGACTTCAACAAGAGGTCTTCAGATTTCCTCCTCAGAGTGTAAAAAGCAGACATGAGGGTGTCATCCATTATGAAGGACATTTTTAAGGGGTGTCATCCATTATGAAGGACATTCCAACTGGGGATCTGATGGCAGAATGGCTCTGGTAGGCTGTTATAAATTAAATGAAAATCTTGATTGTATGAGAATGGCCCCTTTTCAGATGTAGAGTTCCAGGAAAACCTTTTCATTGAGAGTAACCATGTCATTCAAGTTATCAAGTCTTCCTCTTGCACTGTCTTGTCAGACATTGTGTTTACAATGCAAGGGGGAACCAATGTCTAATTTAGATAGAGTAATTCAAATATAAACTGGGTGGAAAGGATGAAAAAGTGTGGGGGGATAACCAGTAATAGTAGCAATTTGTTGGTTTAAATCTTTGGACCCACAATATATTTTTTCATTTGGCAAACTGCCTTTGAAACATTTAATCTGAGCAATTACTCCCAGGGCACACAGGCATTTCATTTGTGGTTTCTTTATTCATTTTATTCAAACTCCTGTTGGGATTGCTGTGAATATGACTGTAATGAAACTGGAGGCCTTGCTTCTTTTCTCTTTGGTTTTGGCAAAGGTTAAGCAATAATAAAACCTTTAGAGAACACAAATCAAATGACTTGTTACAGCGCTTATTTAACCGTCTCCTTTCACAGCTGTCATCTTGACTTACATTTTATTTCATAAGGTCTTGTTCTAACATGGGATTATCTATCTTCAGAATTTTGTAGTCCAAGATGCTTAAGATTCTCGTCATGTAGAATGAGAGAGAATGTGTCTTTAGACTTCTGGGAAGATAAAATTTGTCTTCCTGACTATCTATCTGGCACAGGATTGGGATCATGGAGGTCTTGATGATTGTCTGAGCTAATCCCATTCTCATGCCAACCCCCCCGGGCACTTTCAGTTCACCTTTCCTGCATTTTGGGGCTGTTCATCATCCTGTTTGAGAATATGATCATTCAGGTAGAGTAGAGTTGGAGGAATATGATACAGTAAGGATGTACATGACTCCCTTCCACACACCCTATGGTTTAGCCAAACTAGCCTTGTTGCTTCTGACACAAATGGCCCCATCCCACCCGGACACAGTGTTTATTTGGTTTGGCTGTCCTGCTTGGAATGCACTCACTCCTCACCTGTGAGCTCTAGAGTCCTTCAGGACTCAGGTGAAGTCCTCCTGCAGGAGGTCTTCCTTGGTATCCCCTCAGCCTGCTTTTGTGTTTTTATCCCCAAGGTACCGCACAGTGCTTGGCACAAAATAAGTTGTCAATTAATATTTATTGATTGAATATTAAGTGAGAATTTTCTGATTGTGTTTTACTTTTAGCAACTTGTGAAACAATACTTAAGCCTCATTACAAGGTTGAACTCAGAATGCCTGTTCGGTGACCTACTATTATGAAAGCTGTGAGAAGGACCATGGGAGGCCATGTGATTCAGTAGAATGAGACCTGGGGATAGGTCCTCAAGTTCAGGGTTAAATCCTGTACCTCTCCCTTGCCACCTCCATGACCTTTGGAAGGTCACTTCATCTTTTCTTTTTCTTTTTTTTTTTAATACTTTTATTTAACTTTTTACATTCATTTTCACAAAATTTTGGTTTCCAAATTTTCTCCCCTTTTATCCCCTCCCCCCACCCCAATACCCCAAGCAATCTAATTTTCCCTATCTCCAATCTGCCCTCTCTTCTGTCATCCCTCCCTTCTCTTGTCCCCATCTTCTCTTTTCTCCTGTAGGGCCAGATGACTTTCTATTCCTCATTAACTGTATGTCTTCTTTCCTAGTAGCAACAACAATACTAAACAGTTGTTCCTAAAACTTTGAGTTCCAAATTCTCCCCATCCCTCCCTCCCCACCCATTCCCTTTGGGAAGGCAGGCAATTCAATATAGGCCCTATCTGTGTAGTTTTGCAAATGACTTCCCTGATAGTCGTGTTGAGTAAGACTAACTGAATTACCCTCCATCCTAACTTGCCCCTCATTGTTTCTCTTCTGTCTTTTGATCCTGTCCCTCCCCAAGTATTGACTTCAAATTGCTCCCTGCTCCCTTTGCCCTCCCTTCCATCATCCCCCCCCTTGCTTATCTCCTTCTCCCCCACTTTCCTATACTGTAAGATAGGTTTTCATACCAAAATGAGTGTGCATTTTATTCCTTCCTTTAGTTAAATGTGATGAGGGTAAACTTCTTGGTTTTTTTTTTCTCTCTGCTCTCCTCTTTTTCCCTCCACTAAAAAGTCTCCTACTTGCCTCTTAAATGACAGATAATTACCCCATTCCATTTCACCCTCTTTCCTCCCCACTACATTTCTCTCTCACCACTTACCTTAATTTCTTTTAAGATATGGTCCCATCCTAGTCAATTCAATCTGTGCTCTCTGTCTCTGTATGTGTGTGCATGTGTGTATGTGTGTGTGTGTGCATGTGTGTACATGTGTGTGTATGGTCCCACCAACTATCCAGATACTGAAAAGTTTTAAGAGTTACAAATATTGTCTTTCCATGTAGGAATGTAAACAGTTCACTTCTGGTGAGTCCCTTAAGACTTCTCTTTGCTGTTTACTTTTTCATGCTTCTTCTCATTCTTGTGTTTGAAAGTCAAATTTTCTTTTCAGCCCTGGTCTTTTCATCAAGAATGCTTGAAGAGTCCTCTGTTTCATTGAAAGACCATATTTTCCCCTGAAGTATTATACTCAGTTTAGCTGGGTAGGTGATTCTTGGTTTGAGTCCTAGTTCCTTTGACTTCTGGAATATCCTATTCCACGCCCTTTGATCCCTTAATGTAGAAGCTGCTAGATCTTGTGTTATCCTGATTGCATTTCCACAGTACTGGAATTGTTTCTTTCTAGCTGCTTGCAAGATTTTCTCCTTGACCTGGGAGTTCTGGAATTTGGCCACAATGTTCCTAGGAGTTTCTCTTTTTGGATCTCTTTCAGGTGGTGATCGATGGATTCTTTCAATACTTATTTTGCCCTCTGTTTCTAGAATGTCAGGGCACTTTTCCTTGATAATTTCATGGAAGATGATGTCTAGGCTCTTTTTTTGATCATGAGTTTCAGGTAGTCCCATAATTTTTAAATTGTCTCTCCTGGATCTATTTTCCAGGTCAGTTGTTTTTCCCATGAGATATTTCACATTCTCTTCCGTTTTTTCATTTTTTTGGTTTTGTTTGGTGATTTCTTGGTTTCTCGTAAAGTCATTAGACTCCATCTGTTCCATTCTAATTTTGAGAGAACTATTATCTTCAGTGAGCTTTTGAACCTCTTTTTCCATTTGACTAATTCTGCTTTTAAAGGCATTCTTCTCCTCATTGGCTTTTTGAACCTCTTTTGCCAATTGAGTGAGCCTATTTTTCAAGGTGTTATTTTCTTCAGCATTTTTTTGGGTCTCCTTTACCAAGGTATTGACCCATTTTTCATGGTTTTCTTGCATGTCTCTCATTTCTCTTCCCAGTTTTTCCTCCACCTGTCTAACTTGCTTTTCAAAATCCTTTTTGAGCTCTTCCAATGCCTGAGCCCACCGGACATCCCCCTGGGATGTCTGGGATACAGAGGCCCCGCCCTCCACGTCTTTCCTTGATGGCAAGAATATGTCCTCGTCGTTGTCAGATCCGAAAGTCGGGATCATTTGCATGTGTTTGAAAAAACTCTGTATAGTCTTATTTTTCTTCCCTTTTCTAGGCATTTTCCCAGCCAGTTACTTGACTTCTGAGATTCCTGTCCACCCCCGCCTAGATCCGCCCAGCTAGTGCTTGGGGTCTGAGATTGAAATGGGCTTTCCGCGCCGTGCGCCTGCTATTCAATGTGAACTTTAGTTCTAGTGCTGGGGTGGGGGCAGGGCCGCCTCCCAGGCTCAGCTCCCTCAGGGGGTTTATGCAGAGACTTTCAGTAATGAAGATCCTGCCTGCTGCTGGGGGAGTCCCACGCTGCCACTGCAGCTGCTGCCTCCGCCGCCGCCTCCACCGCCCCCCCCCTGCCTCTGCCTCCAGCGCTGCCCCCACCTCTGCCGCCGCTGCTTCCTCCTAAGGGGGCCCGAGTCACGGAGACACTCCGCTCCCCCTCTTGGCCAGCTCAGACGTCTCTCTCACCGACCTGTAGCTTCTGTGGGCGGAGGGACCTTCCCGGCCTCTGGAGCTTCCGTCCCTGAAGCCTGCTCGGATCAGCTTCTCTGGGGCCGCGGCCAGGGTAGCGCTGGGGTGGGGTCCGCTTTCCGGGGCGCGACGGACCCTGGGGATGGCTCTCCAGGGCTCTCTGGAATGGAAATCTCTTCCACTCTGTTTCTGCACACCTTGCAGTGATCCAGAAGTTATGGGGATCTCTTTTTATATTAAATCTATGGGCTGTGGGTTCAGAGCTCGTAAACGTGCGTTTTTCTATTCTGCCATCTTGACTCCACCCCCTCAGGTCACTTCATCTTTCTGGGCCTCAGTTTCTTCATTTATAAAATGAGAGAATTGCACTAGATCAACTTAAGGGTCTTTTAGATTTTTGATTCTCTATTCCATGTCTTTTCTAGACTTTCTATTTTCCTATGGTCCCAGACACAGTAAGTTCTTCATAAATGCTTGATGAATTGGAACAACCTAATAGGTGATCTTTACAGGAAGGTATTTTTGATAACTTCCTTAGGCCAAACGTTCTGGACAGGGTCTTTGATTTTCTCCCTTTCTAGTTAAGCTTCTGCTCTAAAGTGAATGATGTTGTTCCCATTTGAATACACATCAGTTAACTACAAATGCTTTCTCTATTATGCTGCTTAGACCAACTGAAGTATGAAGGGGCTTTCCAGAGAGCAAGTAATGATTCCTGGCCCCAGCTGACCTCTCAAGGATGTAGTCAGTAATTGTTAGGTTAGACTTTGAGCCCCTTGTTTCAGTTTTATTCCTGTCCATTTTACTTCCATTTTCATTTTTGAATTGATGAACAGGTTTGGGTCTGCTTAGAATTTCTCATTTAGCAAATTGCAAGAAGGAAAACACAGATGTTGCCAGTAGACATAACCATTTGTTTCATGACTTTTGGATTTAGTACTAGATTGTAGACTCAGTGAGGACATGGACTTAGTAGCTGTGTGACTTTGAGCAACTCATTTAATTTTTGCCTACCTCAGTTATAGTTATAGTTATAAAATGGGGATCGTAAGAGCACCTTTCAGGGTTTTTGTGAGGATCAAATGATGTAATATTTGTAAAGCAATTAGCACAGTGCCTGGCACATAGTAGGCACTTAGTAAATATTGATTCCCTTCCTTTCCCTTTTTTAGTTGTCATGTTATGTTAAGAGAGGTATAATTAGTGTACCTTCTCAGGTTTTGCAGTCTTAAGAAAGATAGTACTAATATGGACACATGTATGAAGGGCTTACAGGACATGAATACTTGGCAAGTATATAGATCAAGGGTAAGGGTAAGGGTTTATTTAGTATGGGGAATGAGAATAAAAGTATATTATCGTAGTACTGATTGAGGTACATAATTAGAAATCAAATATTCTCGAGAGGTGAACATTTAGGGGGGTTGTGTGTTCATCCTTTGTTGCCCAAGAAGACCGTGACATCAGAGAAATGATGACATGACTTGCACTTGACTTTGTTTTGAGAGCGGGAGGGCTGTACAGGTCACCAGCCTCACTTCTCTTCCATTAAAGACTTATACCTATGTATTTGAAATATTAGAAGTTATTCAGTGATTAGGTTTCAATGCCTTTCTCATTAAGTTGAATATCATAGCTCACTTTTTATAGTCTTATGCCATATGACTATGAAAGAGGTAGCAAAGAATGACAAAGAAAGATAGTTGGTTGACATTGATTGGCAAAGGACAAACGGAGGAATTCAGAAAAACATGGGAAGATTTGTCTGAACTAAAGCAGAGTAAAACAAATGGAACCAAGAGATGAATGAACATATACAGTAACTACAACATTGTAAATGTAAATCACTGAAAGGAGGTTGAGGTCTGAGTAATGGACAAACCAGCAAAGGTTCTGAAGAA
This sequence comes from Bettongia penicillata ogilbyi, assembly GCA_023548195.1. Lineage (NCBI taxonomy): Eukaryota > Metazoa > Chordata > Mammalia > Diprotodontia > Potoroidae > Bettongia > Bettongia penicillata. The sequence continues at coordinate 6,268,791 of JAJHZJ010000570.1, forward strand.
GAGTTTATGAAATATGTGTCTTACCTTATGGCAGAGAATTGAGTGACTGCTATGACAAAATATTGTATGTATTGTCAACAATGGTCTCAATTGGATGTTTTTGGTTAGTTTTACCACTTAAGGGAGGAGATGGGAAATGACTACAGGGTCAAGACAAAGTGTATCATTTCAATGAAACGTTTTTTTTTTTTTTTTGAAAGGAAACATAGTACCTTCTCTGGGCCTCAGAAATTTGAAACTTCAAACAACTTACTCAAGGGAGGTCGAAAACTTAAGGAAAAGGAGAAGCTATTATACATGGCTCCACTTTTCACTCCCCTTTACTTCTTCCTGTTTCTCCTTGTTCGTTCTGGGAAGACATTTGTTATTTCTAGAAGACTTATTCTTACTGCAGGATCTTTGACTTGTAGCAGTTGTTATTCAGAGAACCCTTTCGTCAGGATCAGCAAGGATTTGCCATCACTTGTACTGCATACATGTATTCAATAGAAGAGAAAAGATGACTTTAAAGAAATTTCACTGCCCTGAAAACTTTTCTCTTTCTGAAGTCCAGTGAGCTACGGTATATTGGGAACTAGCTCTTCTGTTGTTCTTTCTCTGCTATTTTAAATTTTAATTATTTATGTGCTTCCTTTCAATGTCCCAATGTCTTTTTCATTGTCCTAAGTTCTGAGTAAGTCATCCATTAGTTGAATTTAGGGTAGTGACTTTCCTTTGAAGCTTATGGCAAAGATGTTTAATTTTCATAATCTCTTGATAGACAAATGAAGTGTCATGATAGCCGGTTGAAGACTTTCCTTGGCAGACTTGCTGACTGTTTGTATAATTGTTATAAATATTTCCTGCTTTTCATTCTCCATTAATTGAGATGATGCAGATAGGGACATGAATGTTATTTTGAGATTGTGGAATAGGTGCTGTAAAATATGGAGTCATTTCTAATGAACAGCATCTTCTTTGGCTCATTTCTTATCCCTTCTAAGAAAATATGAACAATAACCATCATGTTTGGTTAGGATTACCTCTATGTGAATACTATACTTTTTACATTTGATGTTTTTGTGTGGTTTTCAGTCAAAGAAATGAACCTGCAAGACATCAAGGAAGATTTGGAGCTGGATCCAGAAGAGAATAGTAATCTCTTTATGGGCATTCTCATCAAAGGGCTGGCCAAACTGAAGAAGATTCCAGAAACAGTGAAGGCTATCAAGGAGCGCCTGGAACAAGAGCTAAAGCAAATTGTGAAGAGGTCCACGACTCAGGTAGCAGATAATGGCTACCAGAGAGGAGAGAACCTCTCTTTAGAGAGCCAGCCAAGGTATGTGGGGGCCAAGAAAGGAATTTGCTGAAAGCTTCCAGGTCAAGATATGAAATTTGTGGTATAAAAGTCTTTACACTGGTTTTACCAATCTCTCTCACTAACTTATGATCTCTCTTGACTTTACATTTCTCCTTCAGATTATAGGGTTTCATTTTGTAATCTTTAAGGTTACTTCTCAATCTCAAATTCTGTAATTTACTATTTCTCACAGTGTATCCAAACTAATAATTATGAAAACATATAGTTATAGGTTTGCATGTGGGCTAACCAATCATCTTATTTCTAGATGAAATTGAGGAGGATAATACATTTGGAAAACAAAATAAATTCTTCCCTTCAATAACCAAATTACATCCTTTTTGATGATTAAGAAGTGTTATATATCCAAGATCCAAGCTATTTCAGCAATCTATCAGTGGGAGACCCAGGAGCTTCAACTGTACAAAATAGCTAACAGGATTTAGAAACACAATCCTGTTGTATAGGGAAAAAGAAAAAGACATCAAGGGAAAATACAGATCCTAATTAGGTTGTACCTTTATCCCTGATTAATGCAGAGTCCCCTGGGAGAAACCAGAATGAACGCATAATCCCAGTGCCAGCCATGCAAAAAACAAACAGAGAGAGAGAGAGAGAGAGAGAGAGAGAGAGAGAGAGAGCGAGAGAGAGAGAGGTGTCTAGAAGGTCAAGGGGAAGGGGATTAAAAATGGAAGTTTCATACAAAAGCCATTAATGCACGGTAGGTTCCTTTTATTTAATCAGTGTTTATTTCATCAGTATTCTCTTGAAGAATATGAAGAAAGAGGGGTGATTTTCCTCACATTATATAGGTCAGCTGTGATTCATAACTGACATCTTATTGTCACCTTTTTAATAAAAAGCAAGCTAGTTGAGGACTGTTCTTGAATATTATGTGATTTTGTCTTTGTATTTCTAGCCTCATTCAGTCCTTAGTACATAGAAAGAACTTTAGAAATGCTATTGAATTGAACTAAGCTTCTGATTCATGAAACTTCAAATGAAGTAACATTTCTTTTTCCTTAAATTCATATATGCAGTCTAAAAGCCCCCAGCTTCCCTAAAAAAATTTATTAAGCATTCAGGATTTTGAAATAGAGTTGTTCCTCCTTTCACATTTTAGATTCAGTATTTTGAATGATATTTTAAAATATTTCAGATATTAATTCTCCTGAAAAAATTATTTTTTTGTGGGGAGAGGGGGAAGAGGGAAATGAGAGGTAATTGGAATGATAAGGGGTTAAAAAAGAAAATAACATTTCAAAAATCTGAATTAATTAATAGATCACTGGCAGTAGACAGCAGTGTAGACCACTCCTAACGTTCTTAGATCATTCATACTGTAATAGGGAGAAGCTGGGGAAGAATTCTGAATTCGATTTTACCCCCCCTCCTCTGACTTCCCAATTGATTGATTTCTGGCAAAGACCTATTTGCTTCCCTATTAACAAACACTCCCATACACTGGCTTGCTATTTACCCTCTTGCTCCAAGTCCCCAGATAATGGCATTGAGCTTTCATAGGGAAATACATTACTAAAGTATATATTGGAAATAAAACAAAAGGGCATAAATCGATAACTTTTCCACAGAACTCATTACAGTGCCCTTAAAAGCACAGTATCTTTTACAATATTTTAACTTCCTCCTCCTGCCTTCTGTAAGGCCCTCCAGAATTCCCAAGTGGAAATTACTGCACCAGAAGTGGATTTTCAGTAGACTGCCCCAGGAAATAATAAATGTTCCTGTACAAAGAATGAGTCAGCAAGAGTTTTTATTAGTTTTGTCAGTATTTAAGATGGGTCTTGTTGGCAGGACACATTGGACACTAACTAGTGAACAAGCTGTTTACCGTGGTTTCTGGTCTGTAATATGACCCCCATCTTGTAAAATATACAACTCCCACCTCTGTTCTCAGGAAACCTTCTGTGACCACATAAAATAGTGGAGAACTTGGACATTTTTTTCTTTGAGAGCCTGAAATTTTAATTCTTGAGTTATTTCCATTGAAATTGATCATTTTGGTCCATTCTCCCATAGTATTGTGGTGCCACCCAATTTAGCTTTATGGACAGTGTCTGATTCTAAGGCTATTGAGAATTGGCTAATAATGGGTATTTAAGGTTAGTTTGCTCATCTACCATGGTCAGAATTACATTTGTGAAAAGCTTCCATTCATGGTTTCTAGATTTTATCCCCTTTGACTCTTGCGAGGGTGAATAGCCCTTGCTTTATAAAAAATTAAAACCCCTGAACCTGGCACATTGTAATATAGCTAAAGGAACCCTAATACTGATCTCTAACTATAAGAATGATTCTTTCTGTATTCTAGCCTTAGGAAAAACTGAACAACAGCGCATTTCCTCACCCCCAAACTTCTACCTATGAAACAGTCTCAAAGTAGATCCAAATATAGTAATTTTCCCTAAAGGCATCATTGTAGAACATAATCTCATTAAATACAATCTGGTTGTGATGCATTACATTCATGTTTGCATCTGTCTTTATGTAAAGGGAGTTAATGTTGCATGCTGGTTTGCTGGAAATGCATAAGAGAGCAAGGTAGGGAATCATCTTGCTTTAAATTCTTAGGGAAGGAGGACAGTTTTTTCATCCAGTTTTCACCCAGTTAGGAGAATCAGTCATTAATGTAGTTTGCTTCAAAAAATTTCTGTTCCCTGTTTTTGGTAGAAGTACTACCCCTTTCCACTTTTCCTTCAGTGTTATCCTGATTCTGTCAGCTGTCTATCAATTACCAGGGTCTTTCTTGGAGAAAACTTTCGCATACTGTTGTTGCCATGAAAATAAATGTATTTGTGTATGATATTTCCATTTCAATGCTGCCATGAATGCTTTCCTCTTGTTGTACCCAAAAGGACTTGTTTCTGATTTTACAGTTCTACCATCAGTTTCTCCAACCTCAGCTGTCTCGTTACTGCTTCTTTTCCAAAATAAGTCAGGTAACTTTGGCATTCCCTGTTTTGAAATTTGAAAGAATTTCTAAAATTCTTACTGCATTAAGAATGACTTGGGGAAGAATTTAAAGGTAGAGGGAAAAAAAGGTTTATTCTAGAGGTTCAGTATCATGTTCCAAGAATAGAAAATGGAGAAAGTAGAAGAAATCGTTAAGGGTATGACTAGTGTGTGCATGAGGAAACCACTGTTTATCTCTTGCATTGTTCTCTTTAAATATATTGTGAAATTTTCTGAAAGCTAAAAGTGTTATTTTTGAGAAAGAGCCAAAGACCTGCTATATCTGAGTAAAGAAACCCATTCAGTGTTGATTAGACATTCATTGAGGGGGAATTGAATAAGTGAAGAGCATGGCTACCAAGGAAATCCTTTTCTGATTGTAGAGAGATCAGTATTGGATTTTTACATAGACTCAGGGGATTTCATTCTTATTTATTGTATTTTTTTTTTTAAACTGGATAACAAGATACAGGAACTAATAGGGGAGCTATGGTTGCAGGGTAAGGTGGTTTAAAGCCCTTCCTGATATTAGTAGAAATCCATTTCTCCTTTATATACAGAAAGATCAGATGGGGTACTCTGGAGCTTAGTAGGAGTCTTGAGGAAGCAAATTAAAATCTCCTCTTTGATAAGTTGCAAGCAAGTTTAAAGTTTAAATCAAAGAAACTGAAAGCTTAGAGGCACATTTCCTGGTCAGCTTCTGATTCTAAGTAAAGCTTCAGGATGAGTTTTCTGATTAGGCCTAAGAATTAAAAAGTAGGATTAGATTAAGCAGTGATTTATAAGAGTTGAAATTTCATGGCAGAGCAGTACCGTATTGTACTTTGGAGTTTTTATTTCTTTAATTCTATTCTTATTCTTGTCTCTCATTGTTTATTCTTAATAAGTAGTGATTATATTAGATTACAACTGGGAAATGCTATGGTACCAAATTGTTGGCAGGTACAGAGGACTGTCTCTTTAATAGTAGTGTTTCCCCAGTGATCCTTTATGGGAGCCAATCTTGGAACATACAGCATAGAACAGAAAGATGCATAGTGTGCCTAAGTAGGCTACATCATGTTGCCAGCAATGATTACTGTTTGAGAAGTAACAGAAGAGACATTATTTTGCACAGAGGTCACTGGAAAACAAGGTGGACCTGTCATACAGCAAGAGTGAGAGACAAAAATTGAATAGCTAGATGAGTACATTACTACCCTCAATACACTAAAGGATGGAGTGGAAAGCCTCCACTGTGATAGTTGATCACTGAATGATTCATGGGACAGCATACACAAGGATTAGGCAGAGAAAGTCTGGAAGAGTTGTGATCAGTGTTGATGGAGGGACTACTCGTAATGATATAGAATTGCTAAAATTAAATATTGAAACAAATTTTGTTCTTATTTAAGTATATTGCTTTTGTGGAAAAAAAGTCAAGTAGAAAATTGCAGGCATAGTACCTAAAAGAAAAGTAGAGTTTGAGTTTTTGAAAATAATAGTGTCTTAATGTTGAAGTCAGAAAAGTGAGTAGGAATTAGTAAAATAGCATATGGTATAGGTATTGAAACCAAGGGCATTTGAGTTATAGGGTGACTTTATGCAAAGGAAGTCTATCCTTGTTTCATATTATGAGGGAATATGGCATGTATGGCCTCAGTTTTGCCATTGTATGTCTAGCTTGGTTCTTCCTAGGGTTCAGATTCTTATCTCATTCCTTTATCCTAGAGCTAAATGGAAAGACCTTCAGTGGAGTTTCAGCTGTGATCTGCTTTGGAAATATTTCTGACTGAAAAAGACTGAATAAAGATGGTTGATAGGGATATATGGTTAGAGAATACCTAGCAGTCTTGGAGGTCACTCTACCCACATGAATTACAGTGTTGGGTATTGAAAGAACTGACAGTTGTGAGATTTCTGAGCCATTGTCAATGATTTATGAAAGTTCTTGGGGACCTAGAGAAGTACTGTAGGTCTGGAAAAAGACACATATTACACAGATTTTTTTTCCTTAATATAAAAATAGTGGACTTGTCACTGATTCTTGATAAAATTCTGGATCATATGATTAAGGAGATAATGAATGAACATTGAGACAAAGAGAAGCCATTATCACAAAAAAACCAACTTGGTTTCATTACATACAGACAATGGCAAACTTATACAAACATTTTTTTCTTTCTTTCTTTTTTTTTTTGATAGGGTTACTGAATTAGTACAACAGCAGAATACTCTGGATATAGTTTATTCATGTGAACTTTTGGATTTTACCTAATAAATTGCAAGGTTTCTCTTTCTCTTTTAGAAGAGAAAGAGTGTGGATTACATCCCAGTAAAAGCTGCTCTGTCTAGAGAAGTAACATCTGTTGTGCTCATTTCCTTGCTCCTTTCCCTAGTTTTGTGAGGTCACAATGCCACCCACCAGCAGAAAAGTGTTTATAACCTTGATAATCCACTTTTCAAAGGTTTATGGACCCTTGATTAGGTATCTGGTGCCAAGGAATAAATTGTTTCATGGAATGTAGGCTATTAGGCAGACGTGCATTGAAATTTGCAATAACCAGGTTTTCTAGAGAATCAAATTCAAAATAAGGTAGGATCTATCTTGTATCCCACTCAAGACAGGATTTGATGTGTTTTATGTCTTAGTGATGACCTCTAGTAAGGTCCATTAGTCCATCAGCATCTTGCGAGAAGGAGCTATTTTTGTTTTTGCCATTCATTGTTTTTGCCTTTCAGTATTTAGTACAGTGACTGACACATAGTTAGGTGCTGGCTTACTTCATCTTAACTTGTTTTCATTTTACAGACAGCCAGGCCAGTGGTATAGACCCCATCCTCCTGGGACAGCATTATAGTGAAGTTGAGGCATACATCTAAAGAGAAATTTGGGAAGGGCTCCTTATAATACTTATTAGAACTGCAGTAAGCATGAGACTTATTTCTGTTCAAATATTATAGCATTTTCTTTCATCTTTCTTTGCTGCAATAAGCATTTTTCTTTTAAATATCTGAAGACCCTGTTGGAGATGTTTGTGGAATTGGTTATTTTCATTTAAGGAAGAATAGCTGAAGAGCTGCATTGATACATAGTTAAGAAGGATTTGTCCTTGTATCTCTTGTAGCCATTCTCAAGCAGCGCATGGAGCACCTGGACATACTTGGAATCAGGAAGGTCCTGAAGATAATTTAGATGACTAGTTAATTTGAATCAAAGCAAACGAAGGAAGCAAGCAAATTTAACTTCAGTGATTATGATTCCATTTGATTAAATCTCTACTTTTGATTGCATGTGACAGTGAAAATATGCTTTAAATATACCCAAGAACCAAATACAGGAGAGGACAAATAGTATGAACAAGGAGATGCACAGAAGAAAACCTATATTCTAAAACCCCAGTCCATCTTCAGAATGTTTACTAAGATATTTTAAAAAGACAAATGATAAAATTATATGACTTTAGAGTAGGAAGGGACTTTAGAGACCTTCTATTGATAGTGTTATAAATCTAGTTGTAATACAGGTGAGGAAACTGAGACATGGAAAGGTTGTTACTTGACCTGTCACTTTATAAATGTGAAAACAGATCTCTAGAGATTCTGTAGCTCACCCAGGGTCCTATAACCAATGAATCAAAAAGTTGGGGCACACAATTCACATTTGTGTAGCATTTTCCTCACGAGTGTTCTCTGAAGTGTAGGTAATGTAGGTATTATTATCACTAATTTTCATATAATGAAACTGAAGCCCTTTGAGGTTACAGTCTGTACATCTAGAAAGTAAATGGCAGAAACTAGGCCTTCTGATCTTCATTTGAGTACTCTGTCCCTATGTCAGGCCACCTCTTCTTTACATCTTGGGGAATAAGACATAATTCAGGTTCCTTAACACTTATTAAGCACCTACTGTGTGCAATATACTTTGTGTTGGGAATACAAATATGGAAATGAAGTTGTCTTCAGGGAATATTGTGGGGTGGCAGGGTGCTTGTGCTTGTGGCTGCAAGAGGTCTCAGCCACTTAGGTTCTTGTAGTTCACTTCAGGATTTCAGTTCCCTCATCTGTAAAATGAGGGTTGAATGAGATGACTTCTCTCTTCCCTTCCAGCTTTAAGCCTGTGATCCTAGCTTATGTTCTATTGCAAGATAAATCTAAAACAATTATTAAAAAGAAAATCAAAATGTTCATGGTGGATTCTTTGTGGTCACAAATAGTAAATGAAGACAATTTCATCTAACCTTCCATAATCTGATTTGCCCCAGACATCCCATCTAGCCCTCTCCTCCATGGGTCTGACACTTAGTCCTGACCTGTTTTCTTCCCCTCCCCTTCCCCATCCCTCCAGTCTTTTTACCTCCTGCTAGGGGCCTGATAATACCGTTAGTCTTTTTATTTATTTTTTATTTTTTTAAATTTTTTTTCTTTTCTTTATTTTAATTTAATTTAATTTTTTAAATTTTTATTTTTTTTAATGTTTTACAATCATTTCCTTAAAGTTAAGATTTTATTCCCCCCCTTCCCCCACTACTCCCCTCCCTCCCCATGACAGCATATAATTCTGTATAGGTTCTACATATACTTTCCTATTGAGCACATTTTCACTATAGTCATGCTATGTAGTCGAACTAAAATAAATGGAAGAAATCATATAACAAATCAAAACATAATACACTAAAACACACACATACACATACATGATCTGCTACATTCTGTGAATGACTTCCATATTTCTTTCTCTGAGTGTGGAAGGCATTTTGCCTTAGAAGACCGACATTGGGATTTTTTTTTTTTTCTCAGTAAGTTCTTGTGTTATTACAAAGTTCCAAGTCTACCAGAAAAAACTCTCACACACTGTGGTCGTTGCTGTGCACAAAGTTCTCCTGGTTCTGCTCCTTTCACTCAGCATCAGGTCATATAATTCCTTCCAGGCCTCCCTGAAGTCTTCTTGTTCATCATTCCTTATGGCGCAATAGTACTCCATTACATTCATATACCATAATTTATTAAGCCATTCCCCAATTGATGGGCATCCCCTTGACTTCCAGTTTTTGGCTACCACAAAGAGTGCTGCTGTAAATATTTTTGTACACGTGGGACCCTTTCCCGTTTTTATAATCTCTTGCGGATACAGTCCTAGTAGCGATATTTCTGGGTCAGAGGGTGTGCACATTTTTGTAGCCCTTTGGGCATAGTTCCAAACCATTCTCCAGAAGGGTTGGATGATCTCACAGCTCCACCAACAATGAATTAGTGTTCCAACTCTCCCACATCCTCTCCAGCATTTATCATTTTCTTGTTCTGTCATGTTTGCCAATCTTATAGGTGTGATGTGGTACCTCAGAGTTGTTTTGATTTGCATCTCTCTAATCAATAGTGATTTAGAGCACTTTTTCATATGAACAATACCGTTAGTCTTGAAAAGGGTATGACGGTTGCTACTTGTGGCTGCATTCAATATCCTTGTGTCTCCCCAGACCAGACTTTCCTTCCCTCAAACACCACTCCTTTGTTTTGTGTGTGTGTGTGTCTGAGAGAAATCTTGCCTTATTAGACTATGAACTCCTAGAGGACTGTTGTACTTGTCTGTGAGCATTCCTTGAACTACCATTGCCTGTCACATTGCAAGCACTTACTAAGTGCTTTTCTGTTCATTCATCTTGGAGAGGAACCATGGGATTTTCCACCAAACTTCTACTCGACCCTAGAGAAGAGAATAGGCTGTTCTGCTATAACAGAACATAGATGTTCTCCCAAATTACCACACCATGTAAAATTGAATGATAAAAATCACCAAGCTTATGGAGAAGATGAGGTGAGGAATAGGATGCTCAAAAACTTAATCAGTGATAGGAACCCAGTAAAAATGGCCACATGGTTTTATAAATGCGTAAGAAATATATAAATGCTACAGTAATTAGTGGCTATATCTATGGCCTTGGGTTGCTCCTATGCTTGCGCCCTGGGCTGTAGGAGCAAGTTCAGCAGGGCAGGTCAGAGATCTAGCCAGAGGCTGTGGCAGAAGGGGTAGGGGTGGTGTGGGTCAGCTCTTTTCTACTCCAGACCCCTCCAGAAGACATACAATAAACATGGTACTTTTCCTTGACAAAGGCTTGAAGAGGGCCAACAGAAGGACTGCAGCTTGTGAGTTACCATGAACTGGTGCTGTTGTCTGCATTCTGGATGTTTCTTATATAAAAAATCAAATGCTCAAAATGTTTCCTAACATTATCAGTTGCATTGGAACAAAGTCACGTTTTTGAAACACACGTTATAGCTGCACTGCCTGTACTAAATACAGACAGACCACTGGCCTAACTCATTATTACATTTCATAAGTTGTGATGTATTTTCAGCACATTTCCCCTCTGCCTACATAATCACATTTTATCAATTTGAATTCCAAGTTACAGACCAGACCAATAAAGAAAGTATTGATAAAATCTACTTAGTGAATTGTTTGATAACCTTATTCAAGTGCCAACCATCACATTGCATCAAGTCGTATTTCTTCATTTGGCAGATAGTGAGAGCTCCCTCAGGACTTGTCATGTTCTGGCTGTGTATTTGCTAGATGTTGCGATAGGGAAAATGCTCCCAACTCAAGTTCTGTGCAGGCTGAGTCCCACTTTTTCACTCCAGATGCCTGCTTGGCTTAGGTACTTGATTCTAAGAGGGAAATGCTTGTGTAGAAAGAAATTCCTCCTTAATGGTGTTAGATGGTTGTGCTGTGTGTTGTTTGGAGTAGATTCAGTGAAGGAAAGGAAAGGGGTAAGAGAGGACAAAGTCCAGAGAAAATAAAGTTATTTGGTGAGGTTAGTTCATGACACTGTGTTTTAAAAAATTAATACTCTTTTTAGTATTAAGTTTATTTTTTAAAAATTTATTTTATTTTCAACTCACAGAACCAAACTAGCATTTCCATAACATAGTATAATAAAAAAAATGATTGCACATGAAGCTGTAAATCTACCTTGTACAACCTGTTGTTTCCTCCAAATATACAACAAAGTTACTGTATAAATTTTTTTTCTTTCTTTTTCTTCCCTCCCTTCTTACCCCCCTTACCCTAGTAATAATGGCTACTATTAGACACAAATAGGTATATATGTAAAATTATTCTATATATACTTCTATTTGTCATTTGTTTCTCTAGATACAGATACCTCTTTCTTCATATGTCCTTTATTTTTAATTTTTGTATTTATAATAGTTAAAATGACTTATTTGCTCAGTTATTCTTAAAATAACATTGCTGTTACTATATATAGTGTTTTTTTGGTTCTGCTCACTTGGCTCTTCATCGTTTCTTGCAGTTCATCCCTACTTTTCTACAGTCATGAAGCTCCTCATTTCTTACAGCATGGTAGTATTCCATCACAACCATACACCACAACTTGTGCAGCCATTCTCCGATTGATGGGGATGCTTGCCATTTCCAGTTTTTTGCCACCACAAAGAGAGTTGCTGTAAACACACCATTCACACTCTAGGTTATGATTACTATTTGTGAATTTGCCTCCATCTTATTTTTACCTATGATTTTCTTTCTCAGCCTTTCTTTTAACTGTATCTCTGTTACCTTATCTCATCTCCACGCCCACTTCACAGAATATTAGGCATAGGGATATGTGCTTTGACTGGTGTAGGGAACTTGGTGAGGAAATGTTCTCTACGAGTGAAGCCTAATACCTAATTGTCCAGAACATTGAGAGATTGAGTGGTTGGACTGGAGTCACACAACTAATATGTGTCAAGGTCTTGCCATCTTCATAGTAAACTCTATCCACCTTGCCTTGCTGCCTCTCAGTTATCATTATAATTATTCCATTTAGATCTAAGGTTAACATTAGAGCTTTTCTTTAAACAAAGCCATGATATTGTAAAGTCAGTGAGCATATATCAATACTTACTGTGTGACAGGAACCATGCTAAGCACTAGGAAGGCAAATATAGAAGCCAAAAAAAAGCTACTTTTGAGTGTATATTCTAATGGGAGAAGAGAACACATAAATAAAAAAACCAAAAAGGAAGAAGTAGAAGGAAGTTTTGAGTGTTAGAGTAGAGCCTGGAGACTAATGAAGGTGGACAAGGCTAGACTGTGCTCATCCTTAAAGTGGAGGTTGTGGGACCACCTGCTCCTCAGAGGAAGGGGCTGCAGGAGTGGAGGAATCTTCCAGCATGAGGAGACTACAGGAGTAGAGGGATCTTCCTGGATGAAGAGGCTACTAGGACCTGGTAGAGAAAGAGTCAGGAGCAGAACCTGAGAATAGAGGTAGTCTATGGAGTAGCATCTCCACTTTACAAATGAGGACTGGGCCTGTAGCATACAGCTAGAAGGCCCAAGGGTCAGGACTCTAATCTGGGGATCCTCACTCTTAGATTCGTTGTACCACACACATATAGTATCTCATTTGGTTCTTTTAACATACTCTGAAGTAGGAAACTCAGTTGTTTATCATCTCCCATATTACATGGGATTCTTTGAACACACATGTGGTTTAAAATCCAGTTATTGATCTTTTCTATCTCACATATGAGATGTCTGTATGTCTAGAGAAATTAAATGACTTTCTAGAGATCACATGGATTATGATGAAGAGAAGACTAGAACTCAGGTTTCCTATTTCCCAGGCCAGTGTTCTTTCCATAAACCAAGATGCTTCTTGTAATTGTGAAGATTACTCTGCTTACTGCCTCTGGAACATCTATTTACTTTTCCTGCAAGAATGACAATATATTTCCCTACATCCCTCCTCATTCTCATGTAGTGCTCATTGTGGTTAGGTATAGGCATTTGTGAGATGACTAGTTATGATTAATGGTGCAACCTGTGGCCATGAAACTGAGTAAAACTAACTCACATTAACTCACAAGCCATTGACCTTGGTGTCTTCAGAAATTTCTTTACTCTGCTGGGGTCTCTGTAGAGCCTGAGTTAGAGCAGTTTGATTGAAAGTGTAGGCACCTAGGTTTATTTCTCCATTTTAGTCACTGATTTGCCATATGACCTTAGGAAAATCTATTGGTTTTTTGGTGACTCAATTTCATTACCTGTAACACAGGTTGTTTTATGGTATGGCAGGCTTCCAAAGTGCTGTGAGCTATGGTGGGGTGGGGAGAGAATGCAATGTAAATATATAAAGCCATTTAAAAAATTATTGATATAGAGACTAAAAGGGCTATTTAATTTGAGAAGAAAAACTAAAATGACAAAGAGTAAGTTAAATTTTAAGGCAGAGTTGACTAATATAGGATTGTGCTGTTATGTAATAAAATATATTGAAGGCACTTGAAGGAGGACAAGGAGGCAGAGAGAAGAGTGTACTGAAAACAGATCTTTGTGCTTCCCTTCAGAGATGCCCTATTGCAAGGCTGGAGGAGAATTTAAGGGGCTGCCCATGCCAGCCATCTTCATTCAGGTGATATTGTACTAAATTCAATTCAGACAAATACCAGTCTATTATATTCCTGAACATCTTCAGGAAAAAATATTGAATAGTTTTCGTGTTAGTCCAGTGATATTTAAAAAGAACCATAAAAAGTTATTCCTACATCTGAATTATATTATCTTGCTGCAATTTAAATCTATTTCATAGAATCTTCATATTTTAGAGCAGGAAGGAGACTTACAGGTCAGCCAGTCTAATTCTGTGCTTTTACAAATGAGGAAAGTCCAACCCAGGAAAGTTCTGTGGAATTCCCTGAGTCACGCAACTAATTAATTACATAGATCAAATTAGTGCTGAGGTCCCCTGACTTGCACTCAAATACTTTTGCCTGTTGTCCCATTCCGTCTCTCAGGAACAATTTCCTCTTGTCTATTTCTGTGTGGAGATGGAGGCTGCTGATTATGTTTCCATATTGTCTCTTCCCTTTTTACTTAAAGACCTATTAATGAATTATGGCCGTTAGGAAACTGAATGCAGTGGAGAAGGGGCATTATATAACCTTCTAGATGTTTAGTGACCTGTATTCCTTTGGAAGTGAAAAGTACTAAGGAGTCAGCATCAGATGTATTGTGAGGTTATGGTAGGAATAGCTGAATCCATTGTTTCATGGAATGATTAATAATCAATTTATTTTGTAATTATCATGTAAGATCTGAGCTCAGGCTTTGGTATTGCACGTTTTTGGACTTAAGCAATAGAGGAAAACTCCTTGGTTATTGTCTTTGATTGTCAATAGGAAAGTAGAGAACCCTGACATTAAGGTCTCAGTAGGTTATATAGTAGAACCGAACTGATTTGTACCTCATGCATATCTTTGCTTCGTGACCAAGTCAGTTATATTTTTGGCTACAGCACTGCATTTTTTGGCCAAGTGACTAATTCAAGCTTCCTTGTGTGCTAAATTTAGATTTTGAGTACTTTTTCACCTTACCTTATATATTAAACTGCTCTAACTCAGGCTCTACAGAGACTACAAATTAAGACAATTTGATAAAGTGTCTTTAGACCATATATATACTCTTCTTATCTTTTTTTAATACCAGCTACATGTATTCCTTAAAAATACCTCCTTTCCACCATTTTGCCTGTTTTATGTTCTGTTTTATTTTGTTTCTTTGGTGGAAGGAGACACTTAAGGATTGTGTATTATAGTGGAAGTACTCAATGCAAACAAAAAAATTATATTAATGAAAGGAAATTAGTAGATTACCTTTCACTGCCTCAGAGTCTATCAGAGAAACAAAGATAAGTTGTTAGAATGCCTTCTTTTTCTGTCTTAGCTCCTTTTCTTTCATGTTCTAGAGAGATTTTATTATAGTATTGAAGTTAAAAGTATATACTACCTACATACTTTAGCTTATAGATACTTTATATGTTAATATTTAGATGAAGAAAGTGGGGTCTTTATTAGAAATTCTATATGAAATATTGTTTTATAGTATATAATAACTTCTCCATTATTATTTACTTAAGAAGAGACAGTAGTCTTTGGTTTCTGGGATGAGTAGTCACTATGCACATATTTTATTCCTTGATAATTAAATCTGTCCATAACCATTCATAGTCTTTTTTTTGCATCTGCCACTTCAATAAAGTTACATTCACTAAAGTCCCCAAAGGCTTCTTAATTGCCAAATCCAACATATTTTTCTAAATCCTTGTTTTCCTCCACAGTTTTTCATGTTTCTGACCTAACTCTCCTTTTTTAACAGTCTCTGCTCTCAACTTCATTGACCCTACATAACCCTTGCTTTACATCTTTGTTTCCTCATTCTTTGTCTCTTTTGCTATTCCCCTTTCCATCTCTGTTTTCCTAAGTTTAGTCAATATGTGTGTGTGTCTCTGTGTGTTTGTGTATTTAGAGACAGAGTGACAGTGATAGGCATGCAGAGAGAGGGGAAAGGAGATGCATTTCCCACTGTTTTACCTGGTATCTGTATACCAGTAAGTCTGAAATTTATATCTCTAGCCTTCTTTTCCCTCCTGACATTCACTTGTTGACTGGCGACTTGTTAATCTATCTCTTGTTTGCCTCAGATTCCACATTTCTAAATTCACTATCCCCGCAAACAGCTCTTTATGTATATCACTTGATCCTCACCATAATCCTTTGAGGTAGGTGCTAGTATCGTTCCCATTTTACAAATGAGCAAATGGAGGCTGAGGGAGGTTATTGCCAGAGACACTCAGCTAATTTTTGAGGTGGTCTTTGAATTCACAGCTTCTTTCATCTCTCCAAATCTAGTGCTCTGTCTAGTAAAAAACCAGGGATGACATCATTCAAAAAAAATCAGCATCTGAATATTTCTGTATGGGTTTATGCGTGACATTGGTGAAGATATAAGAAGGGAAAAGATAAGATTTTAACAAATAGTCTTTTGTAACTGACCACGTCTTTAAAGTCATACAGTTGAATGAGAGCTGTCGAAAAGAACATCCTGCTGTTGATTGTTTGTTGATTTCTAAGAGTGCGTTTGACTCAGCGTAAGATGCCGTCTCAAAGGCACTTCTCTATTAAGGTATCTTCCATGTGTACATAAGAATCAAGTAGGATGCCATGGAAGATGTGACTGGAGAAGTGACTCTGTTCAGTGATCCTGTAGCATTGGTATTAGAGATGTTTTTAATAGGAAGGTGTCTATATATCTCTATGAATATATAGTTATATTCACCAAAGGATTTTGTCAGCATCACAGATGTCCTCCGTAAGATAAAAAAAAGCCCTCTTGAGGTGAGGATAGGGGAGAGATGGGGATAAAATTTGGAACTCAAAATCTTATACAAATGAATGTTGAAAACTAAAAATAAAAAAAATTAAAGTGAGAAAAAATACAAAAGAACTGTTATTGGTAGTAAGGCTCTCTAAATGTTGCTACTCATGACTGGATAATATTTTCTTCTTCTAACAATGCCAGTTTTTATTTTGTCATGCTTATCTTTGATTCATTACTAATAACTTTTTGGTCTTTTTCTTTTATTCCTGTGTAAAAACCAGCAGTAGGATTTTGGGACCGCAGATTTAGAGCTAGAAGGAATCTTGGAGGAGGTGATCAGGGTTAGAGTGGGAAATTTTTATTGAGTGACCTTCAAGGGAGAAGTTGTAGAGTTAGAGTGGTAAAGGAGGAGAATGAAAGACTGAAAGTCTGAAAGGGAGAGGCTGTTGGGGAGCAAGAAGTATTCCAACTTCCCTTCCAGTGCATTAGGGAAAGAAAGTACCCCTAGTGATTGAGAGGATAAATGGAGATGCAATATCTTTATAGGGAAGGCAAATCTCAGTGAAGGCTAGTAGGTGGAAGGAATTTGAAAGTAAGGGATCTAGGATCAATGAAATTTTTTTCTCTATGGCATGGGAACTGCATAGGGTATAGTGGAAATGGTATTTAATAGAGCAGTTAAATGTCAGTAATGAAGAGAAAGAAGAAGGAGCATAAGAGAAGATGATAAAGAAGATGAGAGATGAAGGAGAGGAAATTGAAACAGAAGATAGGAAGAAGAAATAAGAAAAAGAGATTAGGGAAAAAGAAGTAAGAATGAGAAGAGCAGACTGATAGTAATGACTCCTTTTTTTGTGTTTTACAATTTTTGAGTAATTTCAATTTCATTATTACATTTGATCTTCATAGCAACCCTATGAATTGGTCTGGGCAAGTTTTCTCCCCATGTATTTGTGTGTACACACATATGTACGCATGTATGTGTGTATATATATATATATATATATCTTTATATATGTGTGTGTGTGTATGTGTGTGTATGGTCATGGAAGCTCAGAGAGGTTAAATTATTTTCTCAAGATCATAGGGCCCATCCACAGCACTGTGGCAGGAGTGGACTTCACTGTCACTTCTTATACGTACTAGCTATATCATAATCTCTGAGCCTCACTTTCTTCTTTTGCAAAATGGAAATAATACCATGAGCTTCACATGGTTCTTTTGAGGTTTCAAGGAGAAAATCTAGCATTTTTTAGTAAACTGTAAAGTGTCATATAAATGTGATCGATGGATTCTTTCAATACTCACTTTGCCCTCTGGTTGTAGAATATCAGGGCAGTTTTCCTCGATAATTTCATGGAAGATGATGTCTAGGCTCTTTTTTGATCTTGGCTTTCAGGGAGTCGCATAATTATTAAATTGTCTCTCCTGGATCTATTTTCCAGGTCAGTTGTTTTTTCAATGAGATATTTCACATTCTCTTCCATTTTTTCATTCTTTTGGTTTTGTTTGGTGATTTCTTGGTTACTCAGAAAGTCATTAGACTCCATCTGTTCGATTCTAATGTTGAGAGAACTATTCTCTTCAGTGAGCTTTTGAACCTCTTTTTCCATTTGGCTAATTCTGCTTTTGAAAGCATTCTTCTCCTCATTGGCTTTTTGAACCTCTTTTGCCAATTGAGTGAGCCTATTTTTCAAGGTGTTATTTTCTT
Organism: Bettongia penicillata ogilbyi; assembly: GCA_023548195.1. NCBI lineage: Eukaryota > Metazoa > Chordata > Mammalia > Diprotodontia > Potoroidae > Bettongia > Bettongia penicillata. Next base: position 6,286,959 of record JAJHZJ010000570.1, read on the forward strand.
CAGCATTTTTTTGGGTCTCCTTTAGCAAGGTATTCACCCGTTTTTCATGCTTTTCTTGTACCTCTCTCATTTCTCTTCCCAGTTTTTCCTCCACCTGTCTAAGTTGCTTTTCAAAATCCTTTTTGAGCTCTTCCATGGCCTGAGCCCACCGGACATCCACCTGGGATGTCTGGGATACAGAGACCCCGACCTCCACATCTTTCCCTGATGGTAAGAATAGTTCCTCATCATCAGAATTGAAAGGCGGGGAACATCTGTACCCCATCAAAGTAGCTTTCTATAGTCTTATTTTTCTTCCCTTTTCTGGGCATTTTCCCAGCCAGTTACTTGACTTCTGAGATTCCTGTCCACCCCCGCCTAGATCTGCCCAGCTAGTGCTTGGGGTCTGAGATTCAAATGGGCTTTCCGCGGCAGGCGCGGCTGCTATTCAATGTGAGCTTAAGTTCTGGTGCTCGTGTGGGGGCAGGGCCGCCTCCCAGGCTCAGTTCCCTCAGGGGCTTTATGCAGAGACCTTTGGTAATGGCCCTGAACTTCTGCCTGCTGCCTGGGGAGTCTTGGGCTGCCTCTGCCACTGCTTCTACCGCTCCCTCTGCCGCTGCCTCCTGAGGGGGGCCCGAGTCACGGAGACACCCCGCTCTGCTCTTGGCCAGCCCAGACGTCTCTCTCACTGACCTGTAGCGTCTGTGGGCGGAGGGACCTTCCCGGCCGCTGGAGGTTCCGTCCCTGAAGCCTGCTCAGATCTGCTCCTATGGGGCCACGCGGCCAAGGCAGCACAGGGGTGGACTCTGTGGTCCGGAGTGCGACGGACCCCTGGGGACGGCTCTCCAGGGCTCTCTGGAATGGAAATCTTTTCCACTGTGTTTTTGCGCGCCTTGCAGTGCTCCAGAATTTGTGGGGAGTTCTTCTTGCAGGAAATGTATGGGCTGTGGGTTCGGAGCTAGTATATGTGAGTCTTTCTACTCCGCCATCTTGGCTCCACCCCCAGTATCATATAAATATAAGCTCTGATGATGATGTAGCATTACTGGCTGTCAGCCCAGGTCTCATGGCTTTTCTCACTATACAGTGCTGCCTCCTAGGATAAAAGTTAGACCAGGAAGATTCAGAAGCCAAAAATCTTCTTGTTATATGTCTTTTCATTGGATCACAACATAGGTTTCTTTTTCTTTTTTGTTTTTGTCTCTCTCATCTCTCAGAATTGAGGAGATGATAACAGGTGCTGTACTACCAGGCTGTCATGTTTTACTTAGATAATTCTGTGTGCTTAAATACATGTGCCATCTCCTGGGTAGAAGCTCTGGGGATTTTCTCTCATTGGGCAAGATTGCCCCAGTGATGTAGCATGAGGTTCCTTTGGCTGAAGTGTGCAGGGAATGGCTAACCCTTGGTCAGAGCTGTCTGATGCTTGCTCCCTAGTGCTCTCCTCCTGTTGTCTCTCCCTGAGTGTCCCTTCCCTCCTCTTTTTCAAGCTGACCGAGAGAGGTGAAGTGATTTGCCCATCAGTAATTAGGCAGCTGCTGTGGGATGGATCTAGGACTTGGACCTGGATCTTCTGATTCTCCAGCCAACACTGTTTTTGCTGTCAGGCTGCCTTGTCTCTTGGTTTGCAGTGACTTACCTGCAGCTTCTTCATGATGTAGCAGCTGGAAGGGGAGGGATTTGGATGATGCCAGCATACTACAGTGCACTCCTGAATCTGCAACCTCATTGATGCTCTTTTTCTCTCCAGTGAAGCCGAGACCACAGTCCATCCTTTCCTGACCATCCCTGGAACTGTTTTCTGTGTCCTCCCAGAACGTCCCCATAGGGGATCAATCTCACTGTCTGGGTGGGGACGGTGGAGGGTGCGGGGAAAGTCTACCAGAAGTTCTCTTGACAACACAGGGATAGCAGTGGGGCACGCTAGCCAGCTATCAATTACTGCTCATTGATGTCATATTCAGTCACTCCATGTTTTTCTTTATGTGATTCTAGACAGATGTTTTCATTAGAAGTATTTTGTTTTAAACTAAATGTACTCTTTTTGATCTTGTGTGTAAATGTAGGTTTACTGTTTTCTGGATCCACATATTATTTGAAATTGATTTTAGCAGTTGTACAAATTAGTTCCTAACCCAGAACTTAATCCTGAGGAGCATTATTCTCATCTGTTTTCCCCCTGGATGACATTATGAGAACATTTCAACAAGATATAGGGAAAGCAGAAATTGGTATCATTAATTGTGTGTATAAATATCAACAGCAGACTATTGAAAGAAAAACCTGCTATGTGAAGGGTTAGAATGACTGCTCACCTGTACTGTTTTATAAATGTACATACATAATGTAGATCACTAGATAAATTTCCATTGATTCTTTCTTTTCTAAATTACAATGTCAAATGGAAGTTGGTGTTTTATCACAAGATAGTTATGGACTGTTGCACTGGCACATTAATTACAATAATTGGGCAGTAAAGAAACCATAGGAACAGATTATATGCTGTACGTTTTGATGAGGTTGTAGTTATGACCTTTTATGAATGATAATAAAATCTTGTTAATTGACACTTGTGATGTGTTCCCTTGCCTCTCGTTCCTGCTTTTCAGGTTGGTTTATAAATCTTTTCAGGAACTATGCATATAGATTTTACAAGTGAATACTTCCTATAATCTTCTCACATTACACTTTGAATTCATTTGTTCATTCAGCAAATACTTATTTATGTGCAAGAGACACAACATCTATATAAGTCATGACCCCTAATTTTAGGGTGTGTTTTAGTCTAATAGTGGAGATCAGACTTTTGTATGAATCATCATAACATAAAGCAATGTGTAATAATTGGGCACAAAGTACTGTAGTCAGGAGAGAGAGAGAGTCTGATCACCGAAGTCTAAGGGGGAGATAGTTTAGTGGTAGAGAGGCATGTTTTGTTTTGTATGTATGAGACTCTTGGGTTCAATTCTCTTAGAGATTTCCAATTGTTATATTCTAGAACAAACTGTTCTATGACAAGGTACAGGATGATATCAAGAGAGCTTTTGGGAGCCAGTCGTTAGAACTTGGAGAGTGGTGTGGACAGCTTATTTTATTTCAAAGATGTCATTTTAGGGAGAATCTTCAAGGAACCTAGAAAGAAATGCCCTGGGAGTGTAGCAAGGAAAGGGTGGAATTCACATAGAGAATTGTGGCATTGAGAATGAGGAACCAACAGTCAGTAAGCAATTATTAAGCACCAATTGTGTGCCTACCATTAAGCATCTGCTATACAGCTGGTACTGGGCCTAAAGCTTTCAACAGAGCATTGCAGTCTCTGAGATGGATCAGTTATTGTTCAGTGAACTAGAGGCTAATGGACACTTTTAAATATACCCAGCCTATACAGGGGCTATTCCTCAAAGTATCTTGGAAATGAATTTTGAGATAAACAGAGATAGCTAGAACTCTTCAGTAGGGGCATTTTGTTCCTAATCTTTTTTTAAAAGAAGATAACATTTAAAAAAAAATGTTATTTAGCATTAGTGTTTTTTTTTAACTTCTCCTTGACTCCCATCCTTTATAAGAGCTCCCTCCTTCATAATTTAAGCAAAACAAATCAACTCACTGGCCATTCAGCTCCTGTAGACTACCATCTGATGGAAAGGAAATAGCACTGGATTTGGAGTCCTAGGACCTGGGTTAAGATCCCACCTTTACCACATACTACTTGAGTGATCTTGGATAAGTCACTTCTCTTTGAATTTTAGTTTTCTTGCCTGTAAAATAAGGTGTTTAGAGGAGGATATCATTCCTTTAAGGTTCTATATAACTCTAAACTGATACATTGATCACTGTTTTGATGTCTTTCATTATGTTTTTCTTTACATTATTATGGTCTTTATCTAAATTAATCTGTTGATTCTGTTTTCCTTCTTTATGTGTCAGTTCATATAAATCTTTTCAAGTTTTTCCAAATTATCCATATTCTTTATTTCTTACACTGTAACATTGTTTTATTATATTTGTATAACAGCCTGTTCAGCCATTTCCTGATTGAAGGGCAACCAGTTTTTTTCCTATCACCAAAAAGAGTTATTAATGAATATTTTGGCATATATGAGACCTTTCTGTCTTGACCCAACCATGGCATAGGTCAAAGGCTCTGTACAGTTTCATGATTTTTCTAGTATCGTTGCAAATTGTTTTCCAAAACAGATTTGCAAAACACTAGATTCGTAGGCAGCAGGATGCACCTTGGTGGGGAGGGGAGCTTTCTTCTGCACCCTCCTATATTTTAGCATTTTTATTTTTTGTCACCTGTCTGTTTAATGGGTATTAGATGACAGTTCATTTTTCATCCATGATCTCAAGTAAAATCCCTTCTCTTTGTGTCTTGAGTTCTTTTTGTAAATTTGATACACTAATAATGATTTTTGCCCTAATGGTTCTGGGTATGTTTTTGTTGTTGTACTCTACTGCTTAAATAGTAGATGATAAAGCCTCATAGGTAATTGGAAAAATCAATGCTCATTAGAAAGTGCCTGCTTTATAGGTAGGGAATGACTTCAGCTATATATAAAACCTGATCCATTGCATTTTACAGTGTCTCTTTGTTTTAACATCTAATGTTTATGTCAGCAGGAGCTTGACAGGGAGCACAGTCTGTGGGTAGGGGTTTTGATCCAAGCACCACCATGGGCTGCCTGTGGAACTTGACTATTAAGTAACTTGGGCAAGTTGTTACTTAGCTTCTCTAAGATCCAGTTTTCATTTATGTAAAATGAAGGAGTTGGATGATAAGACCTCTAAAGCCCCTTTCTTAAGAGGTATTGTGACACCTTTCTTCTCCATAGTCAAGGTTTGTTTTTTTTTCTTGAAGTGGAATGAAAACTATTTCTGTCATTGCTTTGTAGATTGCTTCTGGAGCTTCTGGAACTTCTGTTTGACAAATTTAATGCTGTGGCTGCTGCCCACTCTGTGGTCTTGGGATACCTCCAGCAGACAGTTGTGCCTCCAGCAACTCAGCATGAAGACATCAAATTGTATGATATGGCAGATGTTTGGGTCAAGATTCAAGATGTCCTGCAGGTGAGATTCCCTTCTAAAAGATACTGGGATAGAGCAAGATCTTAGAAAAGTATCACTTCCCAAATATTACCTTTAATGATAGGAGCAGGCTTAGGAGAGAATTTAATTATTAGGTGATCTGGTGCTGCCATGGACATCTACCAACCACCAAAGATCTCCCAAACAAGTCTTTGTACTTCATATGAGTAGACTACTGGTTCACAGGTTTTCAAATAGTATATGATATCCAACTATTTCCCTGTCATGTCTCCTGCAGAAATCAGTTACATTTCCAGATAATTTTGTAATTATTATGCTTGCTCATCTCACTGTGAGCTTGGGTGTTAAGTTCTTTTGATAAGGTTGTAGAAATTAAGTTTTATATAAGGAGGATTTTAATTAATGAATTAGTGCATAATTGCTCTTTTTTTGCATTATGAGCTATATATTTAAGAAATGAATCTCCATTAATGCATACTGGTCTTCCAAATGGGTATTGATGAGATATTATGTTCATAGTCAATTTTATTATAATGTCTTTTGAATTGTACTTTTCATTTTCCCAGTTCTCTCTATAGTTCATTCCTTATAAATTTATATTGCAAGTTGCATAGGACAAAGTATGAACATGAAACGTAGGTGAAGGGCTGAAATTTTCCACGGCAGAATTATATATATGTTAACTTACCTCGTTTAATTATTTGTTATTGTCTGTTTTCTTTACAGACCTTCCCGTGAGTTAATAGTGGTTTAGAAAATCTTGAAGTTTTTGAATTTATTGGGAATATTATAACTTGTTTATAGTAATATTATCATGAGTTATTTGATCAATGAAAAATAGACAGTAGGCTAGATGTGCAAAATGATTATGCTGAACGTGGAATCAAATGCTATGGTTTATTTTTTTTAAATAGGATACATTTTCTGATATTGTAAAATGATTTACTCTTCTTTTTAAAATGTCTTGTACTTTTCCCCTTCCTTTCTTCTCTTCTTTTTCTCTTTCATCAGCAACTTAGGCACAGTCCTTTGACCCAGGTTTTCTTGTGTGTGTGGTATTTCTTTATTAGCTCAGCCCTCCATGTCCACTGTGATTCCATTCACCAAGTTCATAAAGTGTTTTGGGGCAAGAGAGGTGATGTATTGGCTTTCTAGTGGTTATCAGACTTAGCACTTTTCTTCATGTTCATCAGTTACTCTGAGCAGCAGTAGAAATTCAGTCTTTCTGTAAAGAAACATTGATTGAGTATTGATTGCCTGTAGGGTATAGAAAAAAGAACCTTGACATGCTCAGTGCCCTCAAATAATTGATCAGCAAGTATATTTTAAGCTCCCACTAGGTCCTAGACACTGGGAATACAGGTACAAAAATGGAAACAGTCCCTATTTACAGGCAGCTTCTATTCTCATGGAGAGGCAAAAGGTACAGAAATAAATATATGCAACATAAACCAAAAGTAAATAAATAAAAATATAGGGTGTCCCAAAAGTCTTAGCTTAAGCTATTAAAGCTTAAAATCTCACTAAGACTTGAGATGCCCTATCTTCGTAATGTAATTTAGATACAAGATAGCTTAGGAGGAAAGCAGCTGGCAGGTTGGGGAAGTCAGGAAAGATTCCATTATAGAATACAGTACTCTTCAAGTAAGAGAAAGATTCTATGAAGTAGAGAGGGAGTATATGCCAGGCATAGGGGATGGTCCAGGCCAAGGCACAGATAATGGAGACACAGTAGCATGTGTGAGGAAAAGAGAGAAGTCCTGCTTGTTTAGATCAAAGAGTTATGTCCAATGAGACCTCTCCAGGCTAGATTGTATAGGCATTTTAAAACTAAACAACCTTTTTTTAAAATCCTTGAGACAGTAGGAGGATACTGGAATTAGCTGAGTATGGAATCATTAATTGTCAGATCTGTGTTTAAGAAAAATTATTTTGACAGCAGTGTATAGGATGAATTGGAATGAGGAGAGACTTAAGGTAGGGAGACTGTTAGGAATCCATTGAAATAATATAGGTAAGAAGTGATGAGGGCTTAGACTAAAGTGCAAGCTATGTGAGTTCAGAGAAAGGGGTCATATATGAGAGATGTGCACCTAGAAATGGTCAGATTGAATAATTTCATTGAAGAAGAGTGGGGAGTCCAGGATTATACTGAGGTTATAGACCTGGGAGACTCGAAAGATGGTGGTACCTACAACAGAAATAGGATTGTTTAGAAGAGGAGAGAGCTTAGACAGAAAGCTAATGAGTTCAGATTTGGATATGTTATCTTTAAGATGTCTCTGAGATACTCTATTTGAAATGACCTTTAGGCAGCATGGAGAGAGACCTGGATTTGACATATTTATGATGGGAGCATTTGGATGATATGGGATTTGGTGAGGTTACCGAGAGATGCTGGAAGAGTAGGAGACAGAGAGCCTTGAGGAAAACCTACTTCTGGGTTATCATTTGGATAATGAACCAGCATAGAAGTCTGAGAAGGAGCCAGTCAGATCAGAAGACAAGAGTGTGATGAAAACACAGAAAGGCGAGATCTTTCAGGCTGGGAAGGTCATTACTTGTGTCAGATGCAACAGACTGGTTCACAAAGGATACACATTCGAATCATTTTGTAGTTGCTGCCAAATAAATGCTCTGGCTGCTTTGAGAAAGACAAACTCTCTTCTGGTTAATGTGGAAGATTTCAAAGAGAAATTGTGATTATGGGGTAATCTTTGAATGATATAAGTAGGTCATGGGTACCCAAATTCATGTAGGTATAGAAAAGGGGGAAGACATTTTCTGAATGGGAAGAAAGATGGAAGGAGAGAGTATACAAAGTATTTAGGAAACAATGAGTATGTCTGCCTTGAGCTGTGGCTGATGGAGAGAAGTAGTTTTAGATAAAATTGGAATCATGTGTCAGGCTGTAAGTGCCACATTAAGGAGTTTATACTTTATTCCATAGGCTTTTATCAGCCTTTGAAGATCTTTGAACTGGAAAGATGACATTATAAAAGCAAAATTTTTAAAAGATTAATTTGATGCACAAGGAGGATTGGAAAAGTGAGAGACTAGAGTCAGGAAAGATTTTATCTTACTAGTAATATCAAGTTACTTGAAGTTAACTGAGGAAGTAGTTTACTTTTCTACTATATCTCTTTTGCTCTTTAGGACATGGGATATTATCATGGACAGCGATGGAGTTTAATGTGCATTTTTTTTAGTTGGCAAGGGCCGGAAGGAGAGTGTTTTTTTCTTAGTGCCTTAGAAAATGCACAGCTGTAACAGTGCATATGCCTGTTCAGTGCCATTGAACACACACAAGAATATTCACAGTGAATAACCATCCAGTTTCATTTTAAATAGACCCCTCAGCACTATGGCTTTTATTCCTTGAACTCACAATGGCAATCTGGCACAAAGGATGGTACTGAGAGCTGTCTAGAACATAAATTAGGTTAAAGTCTGTTTGTATGTAACATTTAGGGAAGATTGTTTTTGTTTTAAATGTTTATGTAGATTTTTATACATATAGCTAGTTTCATTCTAAAGCAGAGCTGTTGGTAAAATTCTCTTTGGATAATATAAGCTACTTTTGAGAATTAAATATTTAGTTGAGAAGAACGAGACACCTGCTGCTAAGTATTAAACAACATGAAAAACTGAGGCAGCACATTATGATTAATGGTGTTAAAACATTTGGGGGACAGAATTAAAGATATTTTCTCCAATTACTTTTTTTTTTTTTTGCCAGAACATTGAAGCATTCCTTTGCAGAGTAAATTTTAGAAAAGAAAATATTGCCTGGTATTTAAAAGATGCTGATGGTGGAATTTACATTTTTTTATGCCTTCCCCAGCAGGTGGAATCCAGCCTGTGGTTGGAAGGCTCGTTTGTCTCAGCATGTTTGTGTCTAAGGAAAGACAGCTGGGAGACAAGGCCATTGCAGTAACAGGGTGTCATAACTTCCTCCTGCCTTGGTGTCAGTCCTTTGACTTCACACCATTGCTCTCCGTTTTCAGGTTTACACTCTTTTGGAAACTGTGATAATAGAAATACATGTTTTGGCCTTCAGAGCAACAGTAGCACCTTCTGAAATGTCACCTACTTGGTGGCATGCCTGTCATCCTGTCGAATACACACTTTCAAGGTATGCAAGTCTGAGATTCACTGGAAAACACAAAACATCCCATTGTGTCATGCAGTGCAAAAGATGTGGCAGGATCACTTTGAATGAAGTATGCCTTGGTTACTTGTGCCTTAGAAAAAGAAATTTAAAACTTGCTGGAGAAAGGGTCCCATTTTAAGACAAAATAATTCACATAGCTGTTGTGGATTGAATTTTGTATCTAATTGGGTTAGGGGGTGGCTGTGAATTATGTGTTATGAAGGCTGTTAATTCAAAGAGTAATAGCTCGTATTTATATAGTGCTTTAAGGATTATAGAACCAGAGGTTCAGAGTAGGAAGGGACCCTACAGGCCATCTTATCTAAAGGGTGAGGAAATGGAGCCTAGAGAGGTTAAATGATTTGTCCAAGGTCATACAAGAGGTAAGTAGCAAAATAGGAAAACAAATATGAATAAGCAAGACATGCACAGAATAAATTAGAGGTCTTGATGAGTGCAAATAATTATTTCTCTTTGATTGTAGAGATTGTACATTATTGTAATTAACGCTGTGTTATTTCCATTGGTCTGGAAACAGTTAATATATTTTATACAATTTACCTTCAAAAGGTGTGAATTTGAATACATGCAGCTACTTCAGGAGATTCATTACTTGCTTTTGTTGAGACTTGGTTATAATCAGCAGAAGACAGACGCTAGCAAGCATAGCGGGGAAGGGGGAGTCAGGAAAGGCTTCTTGTGGAAAAATACATGGGACTTGAAAGAAGCCCGGATGCAGAGATGGAGAAGGAGAGCATTGTAGACATGGGAGGTGACAAGTCAGAATGTTTGGAGTCAAGAGATAGGGTACCTTGTGAAAAGCAGCAAGGAGCTTGGATCACAGTAGAATTTGGATTATCAGGTGTTAGAAGATTCGAGTGGGAACAAGTAAGCTTATGGTGATCTTTGAAGTCCAATTTGTTCCTGGGGATGATAGGGAGCCCCTGAAGTTTGTTGAATGGGGATGCTGGTGTGTGACGCAGTCAAACCTATACTTTAGGAAGATCAATTTGACATAGAGTGGAGGATGGACTGGAGAGGGGGAAGATTTGAGGCAGAGAGACCAATCAGCAGGCTCTTTAACAGTTCAGGTATGGGGGATAAAGGCCTGTACAGTGTCATAGGAATAAGGCGGCATATGTGGTATATGTTGAAAGAGTTTGGCAACAGATTGAGTAAGAGGTGTCACAGAGAGGAATCAAGGATGGTGCGTATTTTCCTTTTAATATCTCAGTTTCTTTAGTTGATTCACTGGAGAGACAATATAAAAATCATGGTGAAGCATTTGAGGTATGTCGCTGCATGAATGTTTAATGGGGATACAATTAACCTCCTGGACGGGGAGCCTGAAAGGTGCTGACAAGTTAAGAAAAGTAGCAAAAACAGGTGATCCTGATCTGTGGCCTGCAGGGCATTTTCCGGAAGACAATTGCGTTTTTGTTCCATGTTTAAGTCTAGAACTGGGTTATCCAGAGGTCTTTGTATATTCTGCTTAATAGAGAACCATACCTTTGGAAGTTAAGTTAACTTTCCATGGTGTTTTAGGCCACATAACATATGAAAGGAAGGCTGAATGAGCTCAGTTTTTCATGTTATTGGCCCTATAGACAGCCTCTCCTATTTTGGGGATCTTAATTCTCTAGAAAGACATTATGGATTTCATGATTTTCTTTTCTGCTGCTACATTTATAACTTTATCACTGGGTGATGTTTTGCTCAGATAGAGAACCTGGTGATTATATATACTGAGGGATATAAGACAGCTTGTGAAGCTTAAAATTAAAACGTCTTCCCCCAAATTAGTTTACAGACTAGACATATTGGCAGCTAAGTCCCCTGTCCCCGTCACTTGGCCACCATTAATGCTTAAAACGTTAACTAAGAAGTGGTATGGTGGTTCTTTTAGCCCTGTCTCCCTATGACATGTGCAGGTACAGTCTATGTGGTTTTGTTTTTGGTGCTAAAATGTTTGATTTGATGTGAATGAACCTTACCATGCTAAGCCGATTCAGGAACCACAGGAATTCTCACAGTCACCCCAGGGTTGCTAGTAGGGACTGGAGGAAGCACTTTGCAGACCCTGGCCACCCTGACAAAGCTACTCTGGCTGCTCTTGTGTTAGCTGTTTCCAGAAAAGGCTGCTAGGTTGCAGTAAAATGATCTCTGTAGAGCAAGTCAGGAGCCCAGGGTTTGAATCCTATCTTTTCTGCTCACTCACTGTGTGATCTTAGGCAAATGAACTCGTTGTTTGAGGCTTCAGATGCCTTATCTGTAAAATCACTCTTGATGTCGCTTTTATCTCCAGTTCCACTCTGATTCTGAAATCTTATGGGCACAGAGAGGCCCAGTAATAGGTTTTCCATCCACCTTTTGTGGTTGTTGCCTTTCCTTACTGTTTTACTTTTGATATCCCTGCTTATTCTTACTTTTCAGCTAGGGCTTGGGACAGAAGTCGAAGGCCAGGACTGTTGCTTCATTTTTGTCTTTATACCCCAGCACCTTGTACATGTCTTTGCTAGGAAGATGCTCAATAAAATGCTTTTTGAATTGAACTGCAGAATTTATTGAGATTTTAAGGGGTTTTCATTTACAAAACAAAGAATGCTTCCCTCAGGAAATATGTTTGACCTTTTGGGTCCTAGATTTAGAGCCCACAAGGACCTTTAGAGACCAGCCATCAACTCATTTTACAGACGAAGAAATTGAGACCCAAAGAGGTTAACTGACTTCCCAGGATCATACAGATAATAGTAAATTAGCATCTTCTATGTAGTTTACTCTCTGAGACTGTGGTCCTAGCTTTGGGCCAAGGAGTGTAGGAGGTCTTTAATACATAGTAAATGATAGAGGTTTATTATAGTAATGGGAGAAAGACTGGGAGGGAGTGTCACCCCATCTTTTCAAAACACAGGCAGGAGACAGAGTAGAAGAAAAGTATTGTAGCTAGGAGAGTTTACCCATCAGCAGCATAGCTGTTTGTTGACTCCTGTGTGAACATTTTATGGCAATGTGTTGGTATTTTGTGGGTCAGTATGGGTGTGCATCTGTGCATGTGTGTGCATGGTTTGGACCTGTAATATCATCAGTGTAGGGAGCTGCTAATGAGAAAACTTATGTTAAATGCAAATCTTCCGTTATTCTGCAATTTAAAGTCTTAGACTTTTTTTTCCTCACCTTCAATCAGTTGCTAAGATTGTTCATTCTACCCTCCGCTATCCAGCTCAAATCCTTTCCCTTGTATCCACTCATGTTACAGCTGCCTTACTGAGTCCTCATCTTGATAATTTTAAGAGCTTCCCAGTTAATTTCCTTGCTTCCAGTCCATTGTCTACACAGTTACTAAACTGATATTTATGAAGTACAGCCCTGACAGTGAAACTCCCATGTCCAGGAAGCTCCGCTGGCATGTGTGCTCTCTCTCTGTCTCTCTCTCTTTTCCCTTCTCTCCCTCTGTATGTTTGTCTCTTTGTCTATCTCTGTCTCTCTTTCTCTCTGTGTGTCTCTCTCCCCATCTCCTCCTCTCTCCCTTCTCTCCCTCTGCCTCTCTCTCCCTTCTGTAGAATAAAATACAAGAACTCCCCAGTTTTCTTTCTAAAGCTCTCTACAAACCAACTCTAGCCTCCCTTTCCAGCCTTACTGCACATGACAGGCTGCCGTGCTTTCTGCATTCCAGTCAAAGTGGCCTGTTGGATTTTCCTGGTGCATTTTATCTCCTGTTTCTGTGCCTTTGGACAAAATGTTCCCCATTCCCTGGAATAGACATATCCTCTCTCCTTTTCCCTTTTTCTAAAAGGTAGGGTTCAAGTGCCAGTTCCTACTGTAAGCCTGTCCTGATCCCCCCAGTTTCTAGGGTTCTCTCCTCAGAAATTATTTATATGTTTGGTATTTAGCATCTATGTATGTATTTCCCCCATCAGAATGTAAGCTTCTGGAGAGCAGCAGCTGTTTCATTTTTGTCTTTCTGTTCTCAGTACCTGACCTGGTATGTAATACATAATGCATCCTTATCTAATTTGGTTATTGAATTACAGAATTACTTGTGGTACTGAGAGGTCAAGTGATTTACCTGGGTCACACAGCCAGTATGCGTTGGGGTAGAACTTGAATACAGGACCTAGAGGCTAGTTTTAGCTAAATGCTGCCTTCTCATGTTCATTTTTTACTTATCATTTACTAAGTGCTTGTTATGTGTCAGGCACTATGGATGAAAAGAAAGGTAAAAATGCTGCCTGGGATAATAGGTAATTTTATTTCCCAGTGTTGCCTTAATTAAAATTATGCATAGTCTGTGTTGTTTATGTGGGAAAATATTTTAGCTCATTTGATTCAAAACAGCCTTTGGTTCTAGTTATGACAATAGTCATGACTGACTGTTTTGAGTTTGCTTTTAGTAACTGAACCCAAGCTACACTGATGTGAAACTGTTGTTGAGTGTCCATTATAAAATCAAGGCCAGCATTTTACTCTGGCCTTCGTACGCTTAATTGTTTTAATAGTACTGAAATAAAATATCCAGCTCAGGAGATGTTAACACTTTAGATTAAACTGTTAGATTAACGGGGCGGATTAAAGCAATGGCAATTAAAAGAAAATTTTAGAGAATTTTAGAAAATTTAGAGAATTTTTATTTAGAGAAATAAACTCCCTTTTTTCCTTCTAATATTGTTAGGCACTGATTTTATGGGAACTGTTACAAATCTTTCTCTTTTTGTCATTTCTCACATTGTTACCATGATAGGGAAACTGAGCCAGGAAATTTAAATTCCATAGTTCACCTTTGAGAGGCAGTGTTTGGTAGTGGAAAGGCTTACTGGCCTTAGAGTCAGGAAAGTTCGAGTTCAAACTGTACTTTTCTTATTTATAGTTGTGTGACCTTGGGAAAGTCATTTAACTGAGATGTGGCTCAGACTGGTACAACTGGCTTCCTGTTCGGATGACGCCAAAAAATCGCATATAGAATTTAGCTTATGAAGGCTTCCTCCTTTAATTGTGTAGGATACATTCTTAACCCTACTTTTAATACTTCTCTGTCATGCTGCCATTTATTTCAAGGGATTTTACAGTATTCTTTTAACAAAGTAAAATGAATTTGAATTTAGGAACTAAGTGTGCGTCATGCATAACTCTTTTGAAGCAGTTTTTAAAAGTCAGATGAACAACCTTGGGCTCATGACAGCTCAGAGGGCTCCAAATGAGCTGCTTCTGTTGATCATTTTTCAGTGTGGTAAAATGTTAACAGGGTTAGTTTTTTATTGTGCTCTTTTCCAGAGTCCTTCTCCATCTTCTGTAAGACATCATGGCAAGAAGTGACATTATTTCTTGTCTTTCTTGTTTATTCTAGTTGTGTGATTGTACTCAACTGTTGGGTATTATTTCACCGCACAGCTTCTCAGTGGTACATTCATTTTTCAGTAGTCATTTTTGTAAAAGGATTGACTGAAGTGTTCAGGTCCTCCTGCAGATGCTAGTGACACAACTTTTCTCCCTTCCCAGCGGAGTGTTGTTCCTCCCCTCCTCCACTGTGTATGACCTGTGTGCATTAGAGTACGTACTGTGCTGGGTGGCTGTGGGTGAATTGGCTCATTAGGATTACTTTCTTTTTAAAAAACTGAACCAGATGACTCTGGTAGATTTTGTATGACTAGGGTGATATCATTAAGGGGGCCTTGCAGAACTGGGAAATTCATCTTGTATATGATGTTTTGGAATCAGAGCATATTCTTCAGTGGATATATGTGAAATTAATATTTCACATTGTGTGTTTTTAGGATTTTTATGCATAATAAATTTGATTTTGATAAAACCATGGCCACCAAGGTTCACCTTAAGTGTATTTTGGTTGGTTCTGTGATTGAAAGTCCCTGTATTCCTCATTCATACTTTTGTTTTATTCATCTTATTCACAATTTGCCTGTTACTTCACAAATTAATCTAAATATGACATCGTTCCCTCTGCTGAGCTGCTGTGGCACCTGTTCTCTTTGTCATTCCCTTGGTGCTTGACATCCGGCCATGTGTTGGGATGCATCTTTGGTTTGTCTTGTGTTTTTTGTCCTTAGATGGATTGTAAATCCCTTCCTCTTGGGGACCACCTTGACTCTTTATTTCTAACATTTAAAAGCACACAACTGTGTTAGCCACAGCTACAGGCACAGCAGTGACTGACATTTACATGGTGCTTTGGTGTTTACAAAGGGCTTTATATACATGAGCTCGTTTGAGCCTCACAAGTCTGTGAAGTAGAGGTACTACTTTGTACAGATGAAACTGAAGCTCATGGAGGGGAAGTGACCATTGTCATGTAACCAATCAGCATTGGAGTAAGGGTTGAAACTGGGTGTTTGTGACTCTAAATTAATTTTTCTATTCACTCTGAGGGTGGTGATGATGGTGGTGATAATGATGATGTTGATGGTAGTGATAATGGTGGTGTTAATGGCGGTGGTGATGGTGATGAAGATGATGATGATGGTTGGTGGTGATGAGGCTGATGGTGATGAATATGTTTATATAGCTACTTATCATTGTGTTGGTTTTTTTTTGGTAAAACAGTATGGATATGATCCATACACCTTTCTTTATGTAGCCGTATCTGCAAAGATCACAAATTACTTTCATTTCTTGCTGCTGTGATACTTCAGAGGAAATGAGTCAGTCTTCTTCCTAGTTGTTTCTCCATTGATGGTTTGCATTTTAGTAGTGTCTGAAGTAATTCTAGTATTTATTTAAAGGAATTGAAATTATACCATGATTTGAGTATGCAAAGCTTAATTTTAAAATTGAGGAGAAACTAATATCCAGATATTAATGTTTTTTATGACGTTAACCTCAAACCTTCTGAGGTAAAAGGCAATGAAAAATTTTCTATTATAATTTTCTTCCCAGTTTGGCCTATAAAATCTCCATTAGTTGAAGGGATTCTGCTAATGAAAGAAACAGTGATAGTTTCTCTCAAAGTGGTGCTTTTGGCCGAGAAGGGTTGAGGTGCCATGGTTAAGTGGTGGCAAAAAGCTTTGAAGGTTCAGAAGTCAGATGCAAGGTCTCTTTTGACCATATAAAGGCTGTAATTCAACCTCTGTGTGTGTGTGTGTGTGTGTGTGTGTGTTATAAGTATTTAATCTGGTTGGTAATGTCTCCTGGTTTGTACTACATCGGTGATTTTCCATCTTAGTTTTCTTAAACACCTAGGTTTTTCAAAGGAAAAAGAAATATAATTTGATGAATGATAGGAGATGGAGAAGACCTAAGAATCAACGATGACTGAGCCAGGGTAACGAGGAAGGTAACAGTGTCTTTGACATAAATGTGGAAGTTAGCAGGAGGAATTAGTGTGAAAGGAAATTGCTGTTGGATTTATGGGTAGTGCCTAGGCAGTGAAGCTTAGATGGGTAGTGGGTGGAGTTATAATGGAGCCAGGGTGAAAGCTTGATAGAATGTATATTTGGGAGCCTTTACTCCTCTCTCAAGCTGCCATGCCACTGAGACCCAAAACTAAGCCCTGGATGATTGAACCCTTTCCTGTTGGAATGCCTGCCTTGGGCCCCTATTCCACTAATTTGTGGTGGCCTCAGTCATCAGGATCAGCTCCAGTCCTGTTTCATTTTAGTCTCAGTGCCTTGGTACCGCCAGGTAACCCCTCTTCCCTTTTCTCTTGTAGAACCATAACTGAATCAAGTCTGTTATTGCCCCTGGAAAGGGTGTTCTAGTTCCTCGTGGCTCTACTAACTCCCTCTGCAACTATTTAAACCAAAACATCCCTCTTTGGCCACCACTTCCCTATATATGCTATCTCACACGGCAGATAACTGGTGATAGATGACTTTTCCTGTTCTAGACCTCATATGTACTTGTGGATAATGCTAATGACTTAGGTCACAGAGGTAAATATTATTATAGTTGCATCTGGTACTTAACAGAAAACTACAGGATGGATTAACTGAGTAAAGCTTTTGAAGTGTTTTGAATATTGATAAAGAAAATATTGCACTTAAAATAATTAGTTCTTAATAGTAAGGAACTTGCTGCTAAGTGAACTGCAGCAAATGAAGGAAGCTCTTGTGAGGGATATCTGGCCTCACTGGGGACAAGCCGGGGTGATAATTGACAGCAGATTAGTATGTTAGCAACGTGATATGGCATTGAAAAAGTCCAGCGCTATTTTTGTCAGTGCACAAAATGGAATAACGTCAGAAAGCTGAGAAGTGATAGTCTCTTTATATAGAGTTCTGGTTATGGCATATGGTTCATTTGCTTCAGTTTTGGACATGCTAGTACCAAAATCATACAGACAAGGGGGTGGGAATCCCAAGAAGAGCAGCCAAAACAATTTGAGAATTAAGCTGAGAAAAGTTTTTTTGTGTGTTTTAAAAAAATTGAGTGAATGGTATGCACTAAGTGGTAAGAGTGGTAGATTTCTGGGTCTATATAAGAAAAAGACTTCCTAACAATTCAAGCTGTCTGTCCAACATTGAAATGGGCTACCCTGGAAGGCAGTGAGTTCTCCATCATTTGAGTCTTTAAGTTGGGGCCTATTGATAACTTTTCATGCATATTATTGTGTTTTCCTGTTCAGGTAAGGGCTGAACTAGGTGACCTCTGACACCCTTTACAACTCTGTTTCTTTCAGGGGGAAGGAAGTGATAACCTTTACTGGCTGGGGCAGTAAACTGCTATTGAAATAACAGCATGGTTAAGCTAGTCACTGGAAGTGAGTTACAACCCTTCTCATAATTTTCAGTAGTTTACTCTCCACACTTCATTGGAGTTACCTTGGCATTTTCACAGGTGATAATAAATAGATTCATTTAAGTCTTATAGATAACAGGGGCTAAAAGAATTTCTTCAAGGACCCTGAGGTTATTTATACTTACTTAGGTTTGTCCTGAACCATCCTTACATCCAGTAGACTGCAACAAATTCTTGAATATCAGACTATTCACCTGTGTTATATTTACCAAAGAACAAAAAAAAGGAAATATTTCCCTTAGAAATTTCATGGGAAAATTGATTAATATAGGTAATATGCTTTTTATGGAAATTTCAGATCCAGATTTAAAATTTGGAAATGATTGAGTTTATAGTATTTTAAAAATGCAAATATAAGGAAAGAAGAGGAATTAATTAGTCATCTCTCAAAAAGGGCATAGATGAGGTATAGCAGAAAGGAATCAAATGCAGAGTGTAGAGAATGCCAGGGGAAATTTCTGCTGGTGAGAACTGTTTGGCTGTAGGATACTCTCCAGGGGAATTGGCATTGCATTTCTTTGGACCTTTTGAACCCATATTGGATTGAATGTAATACCAGGAGATTTACTGAGTGAATGGCCCATTAGGTCTTTTTCATCTCTCCTTCCTCAGACTTTGCATCTGTGATGCTGAATTGTGATCAACAAAGGAATTATGTTTCTTGATTTTGTAAACATGGCCCATTTTTAATACTGCTGAGATTGACAGTGACTAAATTGCAGTGTTGACTGGGACACTATCCTTGGTTTTGTTTTTTTTTGCAGGGGGTAAGATGGGGTGGGAGGAGTTCTTTTCCATAATAGAAATGTAATAAATAGTATAAGACTTTACTGGAGTGTGGGAAGATTGGTCCATGTGAGGTCAGATCTAAATTTTAAAGGCAACTGAATCCTTAAGGAATTGAGGCTTTACATCAGGTGGGTGTCTGGCCTTTGGAACTGAACAGCTGCAAAAGTGAGTGAACACCTTGGTTAAATCCTCTAGTAAGTGGGATTTTTCCTGATACCCCACCCATTCCCTCCCCAAAATCTTTGAGTAGAATGTATACCAGACCCAGTCACCAGCGTCTCAGACTGTGCCCTTGATAAAGTTGGCAGTATAAATAGGTTTTGGTTAAAATCTACTTTAAGGGCGGAGCCAAGATGGCGGAGTAGAAGGACGCACGTTTACGAGCTCCGAAACCAAAGCCCATAGAATTAATGTAAAAAGAGACTCCCATAACTTCTGGGTCAATACAAGGTGTGCAGAAACGGAGTGGAAGAGATTTCCGTGCCAGAGAGCCCTGAAGAGCCATCCCCGGGGTCTGTCGCGCCCCGGAAAGCAGACCCCACCCCAACGCTGCCCTGGCCGCGGCCCCAGAGAAGCTGACCTGAGCAGGCTTCAGGGACGGAAGCTCCGGCAGCCGGGAAAGTCCCTCTGCCCACAGAAGCTACAGGTCAGTGAGAAAGAAGGCTGGGCTGGACGAGAGGGGGAGCAGGGCGTCTCCGTGACCTGGGCCCCCTCGGGAGGAAGCGGCGGCGGCGGCAAAGACGGGGGCAGGAAGCGGCGGAGGCAGAGGGGTGGGCAGCGGCTGAGGCGGCAGCGGCCTGAGACTCAGGAATCCCCAAGCAAGAGGCAGGATCTTCATTATGGAAGGTTTCTGCATAAAACCTGAGGGAGCTGAGCCTGGGAGACGGCCCTGCCCCCACCCCGCTCTATTACTGAAGGCCTCTGCATAAAGCCCCTGAAGGAACTGAGCCTGGGAGGCGGGCCCCTCACCCCACCCGCTCCATTCCTGAAAGTCTCTGCATAAAGCCCCTGAGGGAACTGAGCCTGGGAGGCGGCCCTGCCTCCACCCCAGTGCCAGAACTAAAGCGTGCTGCGGAAAGCACATTTGAATCTCAGAGGCCAAGCACTAGCTGGGCGGATTCAGGCGGGGGCGGAAAGGAATCTCAGAAGTCAAGTAACTGGCTGGGAAAATGCCTAGAAAAGGGAAGAAAAATAAGACTATAGAGAGTTTTTTCCAACAAATGCAAATGATCCCGACCTTCGGATCTGATGACGAGGACGTATTCCTGTCATCAGGGAAAGACGGGGAGGGTGGGGCCTCAGTACCCCAGACACCCCAGAGGGGTGGCGGGTGGGCTCAGGCCTTGGAAGAGCTCAAAAAGGATTTTGAAAAGCAAGTTAGACAGGTGGAGGAAAAACTGGGAAGAGAAATGACAGAGATGCAAGAAAAGTATGAAAAACGGGTCAATACCTTGGTAAAGGAGACCCAAAAAAATGCTGAGGAAATTAACACCTTGAAAAATAGGCTCACTCAATTGGCAAAAGAGGTTCAAAAAGCCAATGAGGAGAAGAATGCTTTCAAAATCTACTTTAAGAATTTTAGCTCTTCGAATGGTGGTGATGATGAAGGGTTAAGTGCCATACTCTTATCTCCTTCTATTGCTAAGGGACCATATGTTCCCAAAATGTTGCCTGTTGTTTCTCTTGCCAGAAACCTTCAGTGCTTCTTTATAACCCATAGAATAAAATCCAAATTCCTTGGCCTGATATTAGAGACCATCCAGTGTAAGGGAAAGAGTCAAAAATCAGGGATTTGGGTTTGAATCCTGACTCTGCTACTTCATGCCTAGGAAAACAAGGGCAGGTCTCATGACACTTTCATAGATCATAGGAAGAGTTCCTTATGGCTCTGAGTTATGATTCGACATGACCCCATAGCATCTCTTTACCTTTATTAGCCTCTAATTTTTCTACATGAACCCTTTGCTTCAGTAAAACTTTAATATAAGAATTGATAACTTGGCATCCTTGAACTTTTAAAAAATATTTTAATAACTATATTTCAGTATAAATGGTTTCATTTGTATTTTCATTTAAAAACATTCTGAGAAGGCATACAAAGACTTCACCAGACTGCCAGAGAGATCCATGGCACAAACAAATGTTAAGAACTTCTCTCATGTAAAGTAACCTCTCCTTTTCCATTCTTAGATTACCTAGCTTATAGAGATTATTTGATGTATCACATATATCTTTACATTGATAGTTTCTTTTGAGTGTGTTACCTGATGCCTCCAACTATTTTACTCTGGGCAGGAATCCTGGCTTTTTATTTATTTACACTTTTAAAAAATGTGTTTCATTAATGTCTTTTGTTATGTTTAAAGCTACAGTCAGTTCAGAATATCCCTGCTCTCAAAAATGAAAGGAAAACAGTGAAACAAAACTGACTGACAGCATGATTATATTTGACAGTCTCTATAGCACTTCCACCCCCGAAGACCTTCCACCTTGTTTCCAATAAGAGGGAAGTGTATTTAATCATCTCTGCTCTGGGACCAAGATTGGTCACTGCAATTAATTTGATTTCAGCTGCTGTTGAGTGTTGTTTTCTTTTACATTATTGTAGTCATTATATATATATATATATATTGTTCTCCTGCTTCTGTTTTCTTCCCTTGGCATTCACTTACCTTCCAATGTTTCTTTGAATTCTCCATATTCACTGTTTCTCAATGTATCATAACATCTCATTATATTCTTGTGCCTCATTTATTTACTCAATCCCCAGTTGATGTCTACTTAACTCTGGTTCCAGTTTTTTGTTAACACGGAAGTATTGTTATGAATATTTTAATATATATTGTATTTCATTTGCATACACGCCTCATACTAGGTCAAAGGGTACCAATAATTTAATGACTTTTCTCATATGATTCCAAATTGTTTTCTGGAATGGTTCAATTTCACACAGTTCCAACAGCAGGGTATTACTGTGTCTACCTTCCCCTTTACTTCTGCTTCCTTAGGGTGGTTAGCAGTCTCTTTGCAAGTGTTGGATATGTATTGATTATATATTGATTAGCATGGGCTTTCAGATGCCATGTAAAACTGGTGTTTTTTTTCTGGGTGTTGAAGTTAGCTTTTTCTCATTAGAAATTTATGTCATATAACTTAGGTAAGAGTCTAGGAGGATAACTGAGGCAACTTTCTACTTTTGAAAGATATCTTAAATAGTGCTAAACTGATGAATGTTCGTTAATCATTCAAATTAATGCAGACTTGCCAGTATGTGGCCTAAAATGCTATGGGCAAGCAAAACCATTAATAAGCAATATTACTGTCCTGTCACTCATTGTTACTGACCTCATTGTTACCCTGTTTCCTTGGCAAGTGTGGGAAAGGTAATGACAGTTTTAAACGTGGATAAATTTTTAAAAAATCTATTCATACAGTTGGTCTATCATTTTATTGAAAAACTTCCGGAGCAGGAGATTTCTTATCCACCTGTCTTTCATCCTGGTATGCGTCATCCTTGGCTAAATATTCCTCATCATATTTTCACCTGTCAGCCACTCTTACTTCTGTAGTCGATTACTCTCTTCCTCCTCTCAATTCTTCCTTCAATATCTTTTGAGTTTCCAGTCTATAACTCTTGAGTAGTGAGGCTATTGAATCGGGGAGTGCATTTCACCTGAGGGGTGGCTATGCTTCAGTGGCATCTGAGGTGTTTCTCTAAAAGTAGTTTGTAATATGTTTTTGTGGTCCTCAGGGAGGAAAGGTGCTATAGAAAGGTAAGACTATTATCGTAGCTCCAGTGCTACTCTCCAGAACCTTGCTAAAGTCATTGACGATTCTTTTGCATAACCAAAGAATTAAACAAAAAAGTCATATTAATTTTCAGCTCCATTAGAGATGCAGGGAGAAAAAGATGTTTGCCAAATGGAAAAGGGCTAAATTGGTAAGGGAAAGAAATTTTAATTTCAAGCTTCATGAGAATTTTACAAATAATTGAGTGTAAAAAAAAAGCTGTATCAAAAAGTGCTTGATGGTGTCCTTTGAAAGTCCTGTTTAAAGAAAAAAAAAACAGAAGGGACCAAAATTATGTGAAATTTAAATTCCTGTAATTGTGTCACTTTATGGTAGCAAATGACTTCTGAGAGCATGAGTTTAAAGATACCCAGCTGATCTCTCCTAATTAGCATCATTTTTTGCCATGGTTACCAAGTATTTATTTTGTAGTCACTGGTCAGACACTTCTGCCTTCTGGATTTCCCCTCTGAAAAGAGTTAAAGAGAACCAGAAGTTGTCTCTTTTTTCTTTCTAGGGCAGAATTAAACTGTGGCTTTTTAGTGGGACAGTGAGATATAGTGCTCATATGAAGGATTGAAGTCCATATTTACCATATAAAGAGGTAGCGGAAGTGAGGTATGGTGGAATTCGGAGTCCAGAACATGAAGCTTGGCCCCAGCTCTGCCCCTCCCTGTTGGACCAGGGTTACAAGCTAACTTCCCCACCTCTAAAATGGGGACAAGGATGCTTTCAGTTGAAGAGTTATTTAAATACAAGCTATTATAATTTTTTCAACCTAAAGAAAGTGTGTTGAGAAGTATTCTAAATGAGATGGTTATAAACGAGATGGTGGTGCTCATCTTGTAGGATTATGAATCAGCACAAGTGAAGAGGGGAAATGTGAAAGGATTTGCCTTCATGAGTATTGTTCTTTTCTTAAAAAAAAATAACTCAAACATAAATGTGTGAAGTCTGCCCAAGAGTCTGAAAGTCCTTATTAGTTATGTCTGGCATTCTTAACTTGGACTTTTAAAAATTCCCCTGCTAGCGAGGATCAGGTTACTTCTGAGCAGCTTGCAACATTTCTGGAAGTGAGTTCAGAGAACCGCAGACTCGTGGCAGTTGTTGATGTGCTGAGCTTCTTCACACGTTGTCCCGTTGTGACTAGCTCTGGAGGCAGAGAGATGGATTATCCAAGAATATATGAAAAAGATCTTTAGATTGGGAAAAGGCCATATGCTTCTCATGCCCACGCTTGGCGGGGTCTAATCTGACAGCAAATCATTTGGGGTTTGTGCTGTATAAACCTCATTACTGTTAAAGAGCTGCTGACACCTTCTGGAAAACAGAAAAACTTTCTGTTTAGTGATTACTCAGACAGATGCTTTTTTCCCCCACTTTTTTTCTTTTTATCACATATGTACCTTCACAATGCACAGTAAGAAAAGACTAACACTAAAACACACAAACACTTTTTGGCATTAGCCTTTTTGGACTGTGTATCTGCTAGGAAGAAGTCTCTGAGTGCAATTTCTGAGGTCTGAAGATGTGATGTCAAGGAAACAATCCTAGTATTTAATCCAGCTAGCCCCAATACTTATATTTACAGTCGAGTTAGGGAGCATTTCTCCTTGACTGAGAAGTCAAATACTAACTTTAGGACTTTAGAAGCCAACTTAATAGATGGCATTGGTGGCGAGATGGGTGGTATTAGTAAAAACACTGGATTTTGAGTCAGAGAACCTGAGGCAAAATCCCAGTGCTCTTCTTTAACTAGCTTTGTGATCTTGGGCAAGTCACCTCATTTTATGAGACAGGATTGAATTAGATCATCTCTAAGGCCCCTTTAGGCTCAAATTCTCATGCTCCTAAGATTAAATCCCTGAGCATCAGCAAAGAATGTATGCATTGAGCTAAGATCTTCATGGTCCAGTCATTCAAAAACAGAAAGGGTTAAAAATCAGCAAACCATGTCTCTGACACTGACTTTCCCTTTTTCTACTACTTTTCTTCATGTGTGAAATGGAGACCCTTGTCATGAAGTAGCCACGCTAAATCATTATTTCTCCAAAATTCCACTTTGAAGTCAGTAGGTGAGACTGGAATGATAAGGAGAAGAATTATTATTTTCATTGATTTTGAATGATAGCTCTTCATGGGCTTTTACAATTAAATAAATTATATACAGGCAACTGAGGAGTTAAATGACGAACTAAGTAATAAGTGCAGAGGAAGATTTCAAAAACTTGATTGTTCCAGTATTAGTCCTAGGTCTGTCTTTTGTTATTAACTCTTGACCTTTTAATAAGCTTGATATCTTAGGCACTTTTCTACCAATAAGTTCCAAGCACTCCCTAATGCTTATTTTTCCCTACCGGACTTTAAGCTAATGAAAACAGAGACCTGTGTCTTCACTTTACATCTCTCCCAACAAAACACTACTGTAGAGCTTTGCTTTACGTGCCTAATTATTGAATGTCTGTTTTATCATACTTGTACTCACAAGTTCTGTATGAGGTAAATAAAATACCCATTTTATAGCATTAGCATTTTGCCAGTAAGAAAACTAGCATAAAGAACTGAAGTAATTTGGAAGTGGGGGGAGGTTATACCATCTAGTGCTACCAGACAGAGCCTGCTTATGGTACAATTTTTGCCTCCTACTTTGATTTCCTATGAGAGAAGATTTGCTATCCTTTAATAACAACTATGAACAAAGACTGAGAAACAGAAGAAATGATGAGCAGATTTCCCCAAATAGAATGTTCTCCCTAGAGTTCCATGTGCAATCAGAGGTTTTCTTCCTCTATAATATTTCTTCTGTTTTCCATTTTTCCGTTGCCATTGCCTTTATTCCCTACCTTCAGACTTCTTCACTCCTGTCCTTTATGCCTAAATCCGTTTCTCACATAATAGATAATCTTTCTCAGTCTTAAAAATTGGTCTTTGGTATCTACATATTATTTAAAACCTTAATTAGGGCCCCTCATCTTTGAACTCAGCTACTTTTATGTTTGTCTAGTTATAGGCCTTCACAAAAACAAGCATCCTGTGAATTACTCCTCTTCTTCCTTTTCTTCTTCCTCCTCTCCCTCCTCCAACTGCTTATTAGATTTTTTTTTTCTGTTCCAGAAAAGTAAATTCACTAAATTCCCTCACTGAGACTTTCCCTCTGTTATTCTTAAAGCTCTGCTCATAACCATCCTTCTAGCTCAAGTTGACATCCCTGTTCTTTCTTCAACCATAGACTTTCTTTTCTTCAAAATATTGCTTACAAACCTTCCTACATAAAATCTTTCCTGATCCGGACTGACTAATTAAGTGACACTAAGGAAATCAGAGACCCCCCCCAACTAACCTCAGTTTCCTCATCTATAAAATCATATGTAAAATTAGGAAATTGGGATAAATGAACCCTAAGATCCCTTCTGGATCCAGAATTCTACCTATTTAACCCCCCATAAAAGAGGAGGCTCCAGTTACCTCCATCACTTCAAGAAACACTGTCTATGTTTATACCCATGTTAATGATGCCAAAGTTTTAATGGATTTTGTCACAAGGAGGGAAAATTCTTACCACTTTTTCTAGTTAAATCTGAAGTAGGATTTTGTCAGGGTACTCAAGTTATTCCATACACTTTTTGGATTTAAAGTTGGAATGGACTTATGAAAGCATCTGTCCCAACTCCTTCATCTTATAGATGAAAAAACTGAAGCACAGAGAATTGACCTGTCTTTCCCAAGATTCTACAAGTACTAAGAAGCCAGAAAGGATTCCAGGCTGTGCTCTCTGATTCCAGTTCCATCATTTCTCTCCTTGTACTGCATTGCTTCCTCCATTTTGGTGCTTTGGACCCAGTATCTTGGTGCTTTGTTTATTTAATTCATTCCTATTCATCTACTTAAAGCGTTTTTCTTTCATCTACTCCCATTCTCAGAAGTTTATCTCACTTTTTTCACTTGTCTTGCATTTTTACTTTGAGGGTAAAGGAAGGGAGTGGATCATAACCTTATTTTAATTCCATTTCCATTGTAGGATTTGCTCAAAAATTCTTTCCCTCATTTCAGATATGAAATGGAGCAGATGTGAATGCGAAACAGGGTACACACACACACACACACACACACACACACACACACACTCTGTAGAAGCAGACCTTCAGCCCTTGCACGTGACCTTAAGTAAGTCATTTATCTTTCCTGTGTCTGTTTCCTCAAAATGGAAATGTTTACTTAAATTATAGGAAATGCCCTGTGACTTAATTAGTATCTCTAAACTGATTAGAGAATGTAAAGCAGTATTCAAGTGCTTATTATTTTTTAATTACATTTATAAAGGTTAAAGTATGGATAACTCAACTATTATTATCCCTATCATTTAGAATTTGTGTATCATTTATATTTCCAAAGTGCTTTCCTCATGGTAATTAGCTCTTTTCATGACATTCCCGTGAATTATGTCATTATGATGTTGCCATTTCTCCTGTTAGCCGTTATTCAACCATGCTAAACCTAGAGGGGAGGATGAAAACGACTGATCACTTTGGTACTGAAAACAGCAAGGATCAATATTCTGGCAGCCTTGCAGATAGCCAAGAGCCTGGAGCTCTTTAAAATAACTGTCATACCAGTAGTTAAGATGGCTATTATGTTGTTTTTTACTGTAGCTACAGTAAATGCTAAATCTCCTCAGTTATCCAGGCTTGAATCTGAGTTCTCTTTGAATCCTTCCTCCCTCATCCCCTGCATGCAGTCAGTTTCCAAACCCCTAAGGAATGTTCTGCCTCTATTTTGCCCTCTCTAATTTACTGCTTTCTCCTTTGTTCAATTCTTCGTCATTTCTCACATGAATATTATAATAATTTTCTTCCTTACTTCAGTCTTTCCAAGCCATCCTTACACAAGAGTCATATTATGATATGCAGGTTTGACCATCTCTTTCTCCTGATCAGAAACCTTCAGGGGCTTCCTCTTGCCTATAGGAGAGGTCTTGGCTTGGGATTTAGGTCTAATTCTCCCTTTCTAGACTTATTTATCAATATTTTTCACACACTTTAGATTTCATTCACAGCAGGCTACTAGCTATTACCTGTTCTCTTTATGAACTGTCCTTTCTCTATGCAGCAGGGCAGGTTGTCCCTTGATCCTGAAATTAGCAAATCTCTTATGTTTCTAGTTGTTTAATTCAGTTTTTTTGTTAAATGTCTGTTGTGTTGATATGCCTCTTCCTTCGAAGCCCAGCTCAGATACCATTTCCTTATTACATCAACTTAGGATTGAAGTCATGAAAAACTTCCTGATGATTAGAGCTGTCCAGAATTAGAATGGGTTAGCTTCAGAGTTAGTTGATGTCCTGTCATTGGAGGCCTCTGAGTAAAGACTGGATAACTACTTGTTCTATATTTTAAAGAAGAGATTTGTATTGAAGGGACAGCTAGGTGGTGTAGTGGATAGAATGTTGGAACTGTAGTCAAAAACTCATCTTCCTAAATTCAAATCTGGCCTCAGACACTTACTAGCTGTGTGACCCTGGGCAAGTCACTTTACCCTTTTTGTCTCAGTTTCCTCATCTGTAAAATGAGCTGGAGAAGGAAATGGCAAGTTCCAATATCTTTGCCAAGAAAAGCCCAAATGTGGTTACAAGGAGTCAGCCATGACTGAAGTGAATGAACAACAGCATTCTTGTTGAGGTATGTATTAGGCAAAGTAGAATATTTCTGAGGTCTCCTGCAACTGAGATTTGAGTGATCTACAATAAAACACTTACTGTTGTGGTGTGAAAGGCATTATACACACTAGGGCTACAAGACCACCAAATTAAAAAAATGAAGCAGAACACATTCCAGTGAGGAAGACAGCACATAGGCATTATGGATGTAAAGAAACAAAATGTTATTTTCATACATTAAAACCATTCATTATCTTAGTTTCACCTCGTTAGGATAGACTAACAAATATATATCTACACATCTACATCTGCGTCTAATCGATTTTTGCTATTAACTAACAGCTGTATGGGCAGTAAAGACAGTGAGTACTATCAGTGCTGAGACAAGAAGATCACCTTGAACTGGAGTAATGAAAGGAGGTTTTGTGGAGTAGATAAGACCTTAGTTGAACTTTGAAGGAATGGTGTCAATCAGTCGGAAAGAAGGAATAGGATATCCTAGACTGGGACAGTGGGATAACCTCTGATGGGAAATTGTTGGGTATGCTCAGTAGTCCTCTTAATAGTAGAGTAGCTTGGGTGAAATGAAGGTGGATGGTTTCTGTTGAGGAACAATGGGAGAGAAAGTTCAGGAACTGGGTCATGATAAGATTGCAGAGGACTTTGAATTCCAGATATGGGAATATAGACTTTATTCTTCAGATATTCGAGAACTCTTGAAGATTTTGCTGCTTTTCAGGATGCAGTGGGTGATGACATAAGACATAAACACAGAAGTTTTAAGAAGAGTCACATTGCAGTAATGAGTAGTTTGGAGAAAGAGAACAGAGGCAGGAGGAAATCATAATAGCAATTATTCTAAGAGTTCATTTATGACCTGAAGAGAGACATCTAAGTGTTTGTAACTTAAGTCTGTGGAATAAGTTATTGAAGGCCTTAGTTTACTAGAATGGGGATTCTGTTCTTGGTCATCCTATATAATTCTTATTATAGGAAACCATCAAAATAAATGTAGATTGGTGAAGGTGTTGTATTCACATAATAAGCAAATATTTACTGCTTACATATTATGGCTCAGAAGTGTAATGATACAAAGAAATGAGACTTGGACCATTCCATCTATTTAAGAGTAATTCACTTGTGTCTTATCTTGAGGTGACTGTCATTGACTGAGAATCCGCCTGACTTAAAGTTCTTATTTCTCCCCTTAGTATATTTTGTCATGTCATTTCAATATCAATAACATTATATCTTTACATTTCATATGACGCTTTACAGCTTATAAAGCAGTTTCATACCTGCTATTTCATTTATTCTTCACAACTATCCTATAGCTAGGTAGCTAGAACAGGCATAATTATCCCTATTTTATAGATGAGGAAACTGAGACTGAGAGAGGGTAACTGATTGGGCCAGCATACCCACAGCTAGGAGCCTTCTGTCCCCTAGTCGAGTGCTCCCTCCATTACACCATGTTCCATAAATCACTGCAAATCCTCTGCTCCTCTCTACCTTTTCTCACTTCTTGACAGTAGTGACCAGATCTCTTTCAGGATTTGCCTTAAATCTTTTGCTGTTCTAGAAACTGATGAAAGCAAAACCCTTCTACCCGCTCTGTGCTGCATGATTAATATGGGCTGCATGGTGGTTTGATTAATGGGAGAATGAAAGAACTGGTATATAGAAAAGTAAAAGGATGAATGTAGAGATACGTGGAACATGTAGGTGATAGATGGAAGCCATGTGAATAGTCAGGTGAATGGTGAATGGTCGGGACAGAGGAGAACAGGAAGCTAAGGAAAGGAAAAGAGGAAAATAAAACAGAGGAAGAAATAAGAGGATATATATGAAAACAGGCAGAGGAGCAGAGGACACTGAAAAGACGAGACCTCGGAATGTTGGGTTTCTGAGTTTTCTAGTTGAGAATGATGGAACAATTCTGGTGCCTTGAAAAGTGCCTGAAAATGCAGAAGGAGCACACATTTTAATTTTGTTACTATCACTAAGCTTAATATGTATATTTCTTCTTCAAAAAAGGTATGTAACAGAAATTTACAGTTTGTTATATAACCATTTCTATTATTTGTATCTTGAAATATTTGTTTGTTTATGACTAATTTCACAATAAAAAAGAAAATAAAAAATTCACATTTCTTCCAGATAGGTCAGGGTTTAAAAAAAAAGTTTTGATCAGTGCTAGAGAAATCTCTAGCAGTCCTGGGAGCTTCTTAGAGACTTTTTCCTCACCTGAAGTTACTACATGTTTTTTCATATCATTCTGGAATGATTCTTGAAAGTAGTGATCTTTTCAGAAGAACAAGTCAGTTGCATTTAGCAATTTCCCTTGATGCCTGACTTCTACTTCCATTCTAGCCTCCAGTCTGTTGAGCTTTTAGGGTTTAAAGAGGTTCACGGCTATTTCAAAAGGTCAGAGATTACTTAATTGGTCTCCCTGCCTTTGAGGATTTCAAACCTTCATACTTTAGGTTTAGAGTAAGTTGTCTTCATGAGTTACTGTGGTAAAAACAAACCAACGTACCAAAAGGAAAAGACCTCATGTTCTGGTGGACAACCCTTTTAGCCCACAGTAGGGTATACTGAATTTATGGGAAAGTATTTAAATAGGGAAACTCTTCCTCATGATTTTAGAATAGTTGACATCAGATATTATTTTAAAAGCTGCTTTTCCATTTTTCTGTGTCCATCTATGACATGATTTAAGCTTCTTCAACCTCTTAATACATTCCTGAATTTATTATTTTTAATAGCTGCTGTGTTTATATTAGAACTAGCATATTAATTACCCCTTTTAAAGCAAGTCACTACCCAAAACACATTAACTTCGTCTGCACTGAGAACTGTGGCAACACATTTTCACCTGACAGAAGGGGGTGGAAAGGAAATTAACTAATGAAATAGTTGTTCCAGCCTGGTCTGTAATTAAAGAGACTTTGCAAAGCTCTTTGGGAAGCTAGATTACTGGTAAAGTGTGAGAGAAATAGCAGTCATCTATTGCTACAGTAAATGAATATCTAATAGAAACGAGTACTTTTGGAAAAATTATTTAAAACAAGAATGTCAGAATTGAATTTTTTCTCATGGTAACGTAGAAGAGAAGCTATATGAGTCCAGAATTTCATTTTCATACTTTCAGTTATTTCAGAGTACCCATATAACACTTTATTGTGCCAAACTTTTAATAATTAAGTCTAAAAGACATTTATTAAGCACCTAGTCTGTGCAAACCACCCTACTAGTTGCTGGGGATAGAAAGACAGAAATTCAACAGTTCTCATCAAGATTACATTCTACTACAGTCGTACAATGTAGATACAGACAAGTCAATAGAAAGTCATTTTAACAGGGAGAGAAAACCAAGATGGGTTCATTGCTTTAGAGTTAGGAGGGACATTAGAGGCAGTGTTCAGTAATGGATCAGATACTTTTCTTAGAATCAGGAGAACCTGAGTTCGATTCCTGCCTTTCTAAAGTCTTATGATTTTAATATATCCTTCACATAGCTGCCAAAGTGACTTTCCTCAAGTACAAATTTGGCTCTATTATGATCAAATAGAATCTTCTCTTGACATTTAAAATTCTTCCCAAGCTGGCCCCTGCCTGTCTTCTTCCTCATTACTCCCCTCCATAAACATTACCATGTAATTGTGTGGGCCAGTGGCAATTTCTCTCCGCATGTGTCTGGTCTGCTTCCCTAGACATTGGCCATCTCTCATTCCTGAAATGCTCTCTCTCCTCACTTCTTCCCTCTTGGACTCCTTAACTTCCTTTAAGACCTAACTCAAAGACCTCCTTGTGGGGGGCAGTGTTTCCTGGTCCTGCCTTCCCATAAGGTGAGCTGCCATTCAGTCTGTATTTGTATGTACCAGTTATTTATATCTTCTCACTCAGAATGTAAGGTTCTTTTTTTAAAAATTTATTTATTTATTTAACTTATTACATTCATTTTCACAAATTTTTGGGTTCCAAATTTTCTCCCCTTTTATCCCCTCCCCCCACCCCAATACCCCAAGCAATCTAATTTTCCCTATCTCCAATCTGCCCTCTCTTCTGTCATCCCTCCCTTCTCTTGTCCCCATCTTCTCTTTTCTCCTGTAGGGCCAGATGACTTTCTACTCCTCCTTAACTGTATGTCTTCTTTCCTAGTAGCAACAACAATACTAAACAGTTGTTCCTAAAACTTTAAGTTCCAAATTCTCCCCATCCCTCCCTCCCCACCCATTCCCTTTGGGATCGCAGGCAATTCAATATAGGCCATATCTGTGTAGTTTTGCAAATGACCTCCCTGATAGTCGTGTTGTGTAAGACTAACTGGATTACCATCCCTCCTAACCTGCCCCTCATTGTTTTTCTTCTGTCTTTTGATCCTGTCCCTCCCCAAGTGTTGACTTCAAATTGCTCCCTCCTCCCTTTGCCCTCCCTTCCATCATCCCCCCCCTTGCAATATCTCCTCCCTCACTTTCTTATACTGTAAGATAGGTTTTCATACCAAAATGAGTGTGCATTTCACTCCTTCGTTTAATCATATGTGATGAGGGTAAACTTCTTGTTTTTTGTTTTTTTCTCAGCCCTCCTCTTTTTCCCTCCACTAAAAAAAACTCTTACCTGCCTCTTAAATGACATATAGTTACCCGCTTCCATTTCCTCCTCTTTCCTCCCACTACATTTCTCTTTCACCATTTACCTTAATTTCTTTTAAGGTATGGTCCCATCCTATTCAGTTCAACCTGTGCTCTCTATCTCTGTATGTGTGTGAATGTGTGTGTGTGTGTGTGTGTGTGTGTGCATGCGTGTACATGTGTATGTATGGTTCCACCAAATACCCAGATACTGAAAAGTTTTAAGAGTTAGAAATATTGTCTTTCCCTGTAGGAATGTAAACAGTTTAAGTCCCTTAAGACTTCTCTTTGCTGTTTCCTTTTTCATGCTTCTTCTCATTCTTGTGTTTGAAAGCCAAATTTTCTTTTCAGCTCTGGTCTTTTCATTAAGAATGATTGAAAGTCCTCTGTTTCATTGAAAGACCATATTTTCCCTTGAAGTATTATACTCAGTTTAGCTGGGTAGGTGATTCTTGGTTTGAGTCCTAGTTCCTTTGCCTTCTGGAATATCCTATTCCACGCCCTTCGATCCCTTAATGTAGACGCTGCTAGATCTTGAGTTATCCTGATTGTATTTCCACAGTACTGGAATTGTTTCTTTCTAGCTGCTTGCAAGATTTTTTCCTTGAGCTGGGAGTTCTGGAATTTGGCCACAGTGTTCCTAGGAGTTTCTCCTTTTGGATCTCTTTCAGGTGGTGATCGATGGATTCTTTCAATACTTATTTTGCCCTCTGGTTGTAGAATGTCAGGGCAGTTTTCCTTGATAATTTCATGGAAGATGATGTCTAGGCTCTTTTTTTGATCATGAGTTTCAGGTAGTCCCATAATTTTTAAATTGTCTCTCCTGGATCTATTTTCCAGGTCAGTTGTTTTTCCCATGAGATATTTCACATTCTCTTCCATTTTTTCGTTCTTTTGGTTTTGTTTGGTGATTTCTTGGTTTCTGGTAAAGTCATTAGACTCCATCTGTTCCATTCTAATTTTGAGAGAACTATTAAATTCAGTGAGCTTTTGAGCCTCTTTTTCCATTTGGCTCATTCTGCTTTTGAAAGCATTCTTCTCCTCATTGGCTTTTTGAACCTCTTTTGCCAATTGAGTGAGCCTATTTTTCAAGGTGTTAATTTCCTCAGCATTTTTTTGGGTCTCCTTTACCAAGGTATTGACCCGTTTTTCATGCTTTTCTTGCATCTCTGTCATTTCTCTTCCCAGTTTTTCCTCCACCTGTCTAACTTGCTTTTCAAAATCCTTTTTGAGCTCTTCCAAGGCCTTAGCCCACCCGCCACCCCTCTGGGGTGTCTGGGGTACTGAGGCCCCACCCTCCCCGTCTTTCCCTGATGACAGGAATACGTCCTCATCATCAGATCCGAAGGTCGGGATCATTTGCATTTGTTGGAAAAAACTCTCTATAGTCTTATTTTTCTTCCCTTTTCTAGGCATTTTCCCAGCCAGTTACTTGACTTCTGAGATTCCTTTCCGCCCCCGCCTGAATCCGCCCAGCTAGTGCTTGGCCTCTGAGATTCAAATGTGCTTTCCGCAGCACGCTTTAGTTCTGGCACTGGGGTGGAGGCAGGGCCGCCTCCCAGGCTCAGTTCCCTCAGGGGCTTTATGCAGAGACTTTCAGGAATGGAGCGGGTGGGGGCGGGGTGGGGGGCCCGCCTCCCAGGCTCAGTTCCTTCAGGGGCTTTATGCAGAGGCCTTCAGTAATAGAGCGGGGTGGGGGCAGGGCCGTCTCCCAGGCTCAGCTCCCTCAGGTTTTATGCCAAAACCTTCCGTAATGAAGATCCTGCCTCTTGCTGGGGGATTCCTGAGTCTCGGGCCGCTGCCGCCTCAGCCGCTGCCCACCCCTCTGCCTCCGCCGCTTCCTGCCCCCGTCTCTGCCACCGCCACTTCCTCCCGAGGGGGCCCGAGTCTCAGAGACGCTCCACTCCCATCCTCTAGCCCAGCCTTCTTTCTCACTGACTTGTACCTTCTGTGGGCGGAGGGACTTTCCCGGCTGCCGGAGCTTCCGTCCCTGAAGCCTGCTCGGGTCAGCTTCTCTGGGGCCGCGGCCAGGGCAGCGTTGGGGTGGGGTCTGCCTTCCGGGGCACGACGGATCCCGGGGACAGCTCTTCAGGGCTCTCTGGCACGGAAATCTCTTCCACTCCGTTTCTGCACACCTTATATTGACCCAGAAGTTATGGGGGTCTCTTTTTACATTAATTCTATGGGCTTTGGTTTCGGAGCTCATAAACGTGTGTCCTTCTATTCCGCCATCTTGACTCCGCCCCCAGAATGTAAGGTTCTTGAGGACCAAGACCATTGTTGGATTTTTTAAAAAATTCCCAGCATTTACACCATGTGCTTGTTGGTTGATTACTCCAATTGAGACTGAGTGCTCTAATATTTGATTTTTATCCTCTGTTACACAGTAAATTAGTATCAGAATTGGATGCAAGTGTGCGTGTGCGCATGTGCACATACATATGCATGCTTACGCTTATGTTGCAGGGACCGGATGTTGGTAAGCATCCTGAAATTTGTTTTGTTTCTTCTCGCGGTTTATTAGCCTCTTATTAGTTAGCCTATTTGTTCCGATGTCTGTGAGAAGAAAGAGTAACTTCTTAGTTATGCAGAAGTCACTTATAAGGAGATCTTGCAATCCAGAATATTGCTGAATAGTAGAATATAAGCAACCAGTGGCTACTTAGTAGCTAAAATTGCAATCATAAAAAATTAAGAGCTGGAAAGGGCTTGAACATCCATCTTCTTAATTTTAAATATGAGCAAATTGAGTCTCAGAAAGGAATTTGTGCCGCATCTCAAGTCAACGTCACAACGTCCTCATCTTCAATTCAGTTTGACCGACATCTAGGAAGTGTCTCCTGTGTCCATAATGCTAGACTTGACTTCGTGTATCTTCTTCCCTCAGAATTTTTTTATTCCTTGACTTCTTCCCTCAGAATTTTTTTATTTCTTTAAAAACTAGCATCTTTCATATTTACATCACCTTCATTTCCTCCTACCTGTTCTAAATAGTAGTTAACTCTCCAAAGTCTATTTAACCAGTAAGATAACTGAAGTGTAATTCTTCTCTGACTAGTTTGCATTCAGAGCCCCTGATGGAGGCAGCCATGTGGTAGAAAGTGAGGAGCAGAAAGAGTGATTCTTACTACTTTCTAAGCACAAGATTATTGTTTGGAAAAATGTTCTAAATGAATAGGTCGCACATAGGTTACTCTGTCACCTCCTGGTACCTTTTTGCCCACATGCCAAGTGTCCACATATCCTAAGCCTCTCACTGGCATTCTAAGCTACCCCCACCTCTCAAAACAGTTTTTGCTCTAAAATTATCTACCACCTTTGCCTCTCAACTACAATTCCCATTCTTTTGTGGTGCTAAATTAAGAAAGCAGTCTGATTGAAATAATTCATATTGTGTAAATGACTTATAGTCTCTTAGCATTCTCAGAGTTATTTGCATTTTTAAAAGAGGATGCTCATTAACTCAATGAGTCTTAAATTGGTGGAATTTCAGGCAATGTGTCAAAAAAATTTATGGAGTATGAGAGAAGATATTTTTAGCAAGTAAGCCTGCCTAGTATTCTGCCCCCAGGGTCAGTTTCACTATGCTGTTCCTAAAATGTTTCCTATTCTTTCATATGTAAACCCACTGATTTTCTAGAAGCTCTCAACTTTTTCGTAATGATTTCTATAACAGGCAGAGTTTAAAAATACATAGGGATTGCCATTTATAAACATGGATTTCCACCTTAAAATTGGCTATATATGTCACAACTTATCTTTTATGGGGAGTATGTTTTCCACATCCATTCTCAGGGCTTATTTACTCATATTTTGCACATAATTCTATTAAGCGTAATTATCTGCTTTCCCAGCTCACAGAAAATTAGTAATATGAATGGGGGGACGGGCCTATAAAGAGTAGTGACAGTGACAGCAGCAAGATATGACAGCTGACAGTTTGACAGCAAGGTAGATTTAGGAAAACCAGGACATTTAAATTCAAGAACTTAAATGCTATTTTGGGATCATTTAATATAGGAGCAAACATCACTATAGCTGACCCTGAGGTATTATAGCATAACACAGTAATCAATATTTGTAATTCGTTGAGGAAAATGAAACTTCTTCCATCAGAAAATGATGATAGCATTGGAAATGACCTTAGAATATTGTCTAATTCAGTCTCTCATTTTACAAGTGAAACACTGAATGCTCATGGCCTTAAAGCTAGTTAGTGGCAGAGAAAGAACTTATTTGCAAGAAGATATATAGGGTTACATAGAATATTTCAGAAGGAGTTTTGTCAGCTTTGGTTTAAAAAATGGCATTTGAGCTTAATTTCAGTTATTAGGGAAAAATCATTTACACCAAGCATCTCATTCCTTAAGTGTGCTAGACTGGTAAGGTGTTACAGTTAGGGTAGGATTTATGCTTTCAATTGGGATAGTCCAATAAGCATACTTTATTAAGCATCTGCTGTGTACTTGGTGAGATATAGCATGGCATAATGGAGAATTGCCTTTGGAGTCAGGAAGACTTAAATTTTATCTCTGACACTTACTGGCGTGTAACCCCAGGGAAGTCACTGAATCTCTCAGTGTCCCCTGCAACTCTTCACATTGTAGAGAAGGTGCTACTGTGCACTGCTGGAGGTAGGTCCTTCCTGTTAACTCTTTTTTTTCTGAGAAAATTATAGGTCCAGTTAAAAAGAAAAATGTGCAAAGCACAGGGGATACAAAGACAAAGTGAAAAACATTCCCTACCCTCAAAGACCTTATATTCTGTTAGGAAATAAAGCATTTAAACAGATGTGTGTATACACACAGATAGATGCATCTCTTTCTCTCTCTCTCTCCTTCCCTCCTTCTCTCTCTGTCTCTCTCTCTTTCTCTCTCTCTCTCTTTCTCTCTCTCTTTCTCCTTCTCTCTCTCTGATAAAATGAGGAGGAATAAGTCATCTGCAACAATTAAAAGAATGGCTTTCCATAGGAAGTGACACAAATGAAGCCTTGAAGGAAGAAGTCAGGGATTCTGAGAAGCTGAGATGAGGAGAGAGTACATTCTTTAGGGCCAACAAGATGAAGTGAAGTGCCGCATATTATAGGATGATCAGCCCAAAACAGGAGGCTGGAGCCTGTGTCAGAGGTTATATAAAAGAGACTCTTGGCTCAACCATTACATCATTTACCCTGCTTGGACAACTGTTCATCCCTCTTGGTAGATCAGTCTAGAGCATTGCTCTAGGCTCTCTGTAAGTGATGCCGAGGAAGGGAGAGGCTCCTGACCTTGAGTGACTTAGAATGACATTAAGGAGAATGATAGTGGTGGGAAAAAAAACACCAAATCAATTCATTCATTGTGGTGCATGTTAAGAGAAAAAAACGACTCTGGTCCTTTATAAATGAAAACACGTTTGACTTGAAAGAGACTGTTTCCTCTGAGAAGAAAGGTATATTGTGTATGATTTTAGGGTCCATTTTGAATTCTACTCCTCATATTGAATACCTGATAACGTGATAATCTTCTTGAGACACTAAAAAAATACATATATATTTATTTTTCCCCAATTACATGTTAAAACAATTTAACATTTTAAAAAAAGTTTTGAGTTCTAAATTCTATCCCTCCCTCCCCACTCCTCATTCCTTAAGATGGTCAACAATCAGATATAATATATACATGTGCAATCATGTAAACATTTGCATATTAGTCATTTTGTAGAAGACTCAAAAATAAAAGAATAAAAGAAATTGAAAAATATCATGCTGCAATCTATATTCAATCAATATCAGTTCTTTCTCTGGAAGCAGATAGTATGCTTCATCATTAGTTCTTTGGGATTGTCTTGGATCATTGTCGTACTGATAATAAGTCATTCACAGTTCTTCATCCTACATTGTACTGTGGACAATGTTCTCCTGGTTCTGTTCACTTTACTTCTTGAAACTCTGAAAGGCTTTTCTGCTATTTGGTGACATCATTTAGGATGTTCATGAAAGACCCAACACAGTCTAGGAATTTGGATCTCATTGAGCCTTACCAGTTTTCTGCTGTGAACCTGATCCAGGCAACCTTTGCCTCTGACCCCAGATCTTTCACCTTTATTTTTTTCTAAATCTGACCTCACCTGTGGCATTGTGCTGCACTTTCCTGGCCCCTGAGGCTTCTTTACTTTCTAGGTTCAGAGATTTGCCTCCCTTTTTCCCCTTGCTATTGCCACTGGATCTTGGAACCATGTTTTGTACCTGCAGTCTCATTTCCTATCTTCATACTCCAGATCACAAGAGCATATTTGGTAGGGTTTATTTGAGAGGTGAAGCAGATGGGAGTATTAGAGAGCTGGTCTTGGACTGAGGAACACATGGGTTCATGTCCTGCCTCTGACACAATGTGGTATAACCTGGGGCAAGTCAATTAATATTTCCTTTCTCTCCCTGGCTGTAAGACTAATATGGTTCAGAACAGTAGCCAGTTTGTATTGGTAGAGGGATTTTTTTTTCACTAGTAGGGTTCTATACATTAGAATTCAAGTCAAGAATTGAATAGCAAAGTAACAGAACTGGGATCCAGATCTTAATGTCCTCTCTCCAATACACCATGCTGTCTGCTAGTTTGATGTGCGGGATCAAGCACATTCATCCATTCTGCAATTCCCAACCCACCTTTCTAACTGATTCGTCTTCAGTTATTAGCTTTCTTTTATATGTCACTTTAAGGTTGAATAATTATTTTCCTTTGGATAGCATAGCAAATTATGATGATCCACCAAATAATATAAATAGATAGCTTCGTCTCTTGGTTTAGTGAAAACAAGCAAATGCAAATGGCATGGACAGTGTTTCTGTCTGAAACATTAAATCTGAAAAATTAAAGCAAATCCAGTACACAACAGCCCCAAGTTCACAAGAGAGAGCACTTTTGTTTTCTGAACATCTCTGTTCTTTGATAAGGCTTCCATTCAGTGTTCACATCTTTTTTGAGGTGGGGCTAATTTTTTTTTTAAATGTGGTCACAATTGATCAGGTAGTACTTATCCTTTTTTTTTTTTTTAACCTTTTTAAAACCCACCACTTAATTCATTTCGCTGAAAGACCTTTCCGATCTAGGTCAGGTAATGAGTACAGGCTATTTCCTTTGCTCCAGCTATCAGGAAGGGCTGCACGAAAGAGAAGTGTAATCAAAATGGTTAGTAAATAGATCAATCATTGTTGTTCTTACTCATAAGCTTGACTCTCACCATTGCTCATAAGGGATTGTAAAATAAACTCTCTGATTTATAAATATTTAGCTAAAATACAGTAACAGGATGATCTCACTTTACTCTGATTTGGAACTGCCTTTTCATCGTTGGCCACCATTTTGATGGTCTCTTAAAAACATCAGCTTTCTAGCCACAGTCTCTTCTGGGTTCTGTCAAAATCCCATTCTCTTGTGCTAACTTTAGGTGATGCTCTGTCCTAATTCCATGTGGCAGTTTTTTTCTTTGGAACCTGTCTGTTGTACTAGTGAAAGCAGAATTACGCATACGAATGCCTGCATCACACACTACAGCTTTTCTTGGAAATACTGAGGACTTTCCCACCCCCATTCTCCCAATCTTCCAGAGTCATATAGAGTACCATCTATTAGGAGAGAGGCAGGTGATGCTGGAGGCTCTTTTATTTTATTTCATTGCTGAGCTACAAAATGTTTTCAGAAATGGTCAGAGAATTCCTCTTTTGTTTTTTTTTTCTTGCTTTTGTTTTCTTGAGTATTTTCATTATTATTTTTCTTGAGATCACTAACGGAGAGTAGCATTTATTGCTTTCAGTTCTCCTCATGTTGTCCGTGATAGAGCCTTTTTTTCCCTGTAGAATATTTTAGCAGCTGGCCTTAATCAGACATTTGGCAACCTGGAACATAACTATGACCACTCAAGGCTTTCTTTCTTGCTATATATTTTAATTACCCTTGGGAGTTGGTGTTCTAAGGAATTTTCTCTTTGGCTATGAGAAAAGTTTGAAATACTCCATGCTTCATGGTTCTGCTTGTAATTGACTTGACCAGGGAATTTGAACCAAAATACTTGAAACCACTGGACTTTGTGGAGAGTCTTCTTGGAAGCTGCATTTTGAAAGCTTGACATTTTTAGACAGTTTATGCTTCTTAATTAGTTTATCCTTATGGTGCTGCTTTCAGAAAAATAAGACTTGATAACTCTTTTCCAGTCACAGAATCTGAGTCAAGGAGAAGATACTGTGCCCTGATTTCCATGTTATATAAGAAATATTTGATATTTGAACTTTTGTTTTCTATTTTGCTTTTCTCTGTCTTCTCCTTTGCTTCCTCTGCCTTGTCCCTATCATCCAGAGAAAATATTCTACTGAGTAATTGCCCAGCAAGTATACATTTTAAATGAATTTTTAAAATGGCCTGGGAACAGTTCATTTGAAATAGTTGTGTTAATAGACTAGGTATATGTTTCAAGGTAGGTCAGAGTCTTATTTATAATGCTTAAGGATCACAGAATATCAGTTCTGGCATCTCTTTTGGAACTGGTAGGAGGGAAGGAAGAAAATACTGTGTAGGGAAATATGCCCTGGGTTGGAATTGCAGTAGGAGGAATTGAAGATATTTGTTCAAGGTCATTTAACCAAATGTATGAAGAACTTTAAGTTGGAGGTGTTTGCATGTTGGGGGTTTCTGTGTGTTGTCTGTGTTTCTGTGCATGTGTGCACATATGTACATATATACATTATTTGTTCTCATTTCCATTCATTCCAGCCTTAGGGTTATGATTATTTCTAATTTTTTATGGGGCAACAAAAAAGGAAGTTGAGGCTATATGAAAATATATCTATGTCAGCAGATGTAAATTTAC
Organism: Bettongia penicillata ogilbyi; assembly: GCA_023548195.1. Classification (NCBI taxonomy): domain Eukaryota; kingdom Metazoa; phylum Chordata; class Mammalia; order Diprotodontia; family Potoroidae; genus Bettongia; species Bettongia penicillata. The sequence continues at coordinate 6,328,591 of JAJHZJ010000570.1, forward strand.
ATTTCAGTAATTTAAAAGTTCTGTGGTTATTTCATCACTATAAGAGATTCTGTTTATCAAGGCAGATCACAGCCTTTCTCCAGTTTTGTGGGTTATGTTTGTGAGTTGTTGTGACCAAAAAAATTTCAATACATAACTGTCAATGGTGACAAGTCCTTTGATAGACATCAAATCCTTTGCCAGGCTCTTACGCAGAGCCATTTTGGCTCCATCAGTGACTACTTGATAATCTTTTACATAACCTCTGAAAGCTCAGTTATCTTTATACCATGAGGAATCATCAGAATAAGACCTAAAGATTCTCAGTTTTAAAGGAATTAAACAACATTCTTAGATCATCTTCTATTGAAGATTTGAAACCTCCCATGACTTCACTGTGTTTGACTGTTGCAAACTTTGCATACTATGAGTCATAAAGAGGGACAGCTCCTGTGTCTAGACTGAAGAATAGCTAAGCTTTTCTGCCGCTGTCTCCAAAAATGGGTCAAAGTACATGTCCTCCCTGCTGATGGTAGATCAATGACATCATTCTTCACCTTGAAATTAATATTCTAAAAATTAAAAACTGTCTGAGGAAATGTTTCCTAACGACTAGAGCTTTCCAGAAGTAGAATAGGATAGCACAAGAGGTAATCATTTTCCTGTCTTTGCAGTTTTTCAGTCAGATGATGATGATCACTCACCAGGAATGTTGTAGAGGGCATTCCTTCTTTAATTAGGCATGGGTTGGGACAGATGACCTTCAAGATCTCTTCCAACTCTGAAGTTTTCTGATTTAGGACAAATCTGATTCTAGATTCATGACTTGTTCTTTCTATGGATGACATTACCTCCTTGGATCGTGTTTACTGCTGTGCTGTCTTTAGTGGTTTGTAATTAGATTAGAAATAACATCTTGAAATCTCTTTGTTAAAAATAAATATATTCTTAGTCATTTACTCACATTATGTACACTTTCCATTCCAGTGCTTTTCTTAGTACCTCCCAGTGCATTTAGCACGTTTTCTTTTTTGTGTTGAATGCTTACTAAGTGCTGTCTTCGGTATATCCACAGATGTACTGTTTTTGGGGCTTGGGCACTAGAAATAGAACAATTTGGTAGTTTTTACACTCTTTCTAAAGATATGTTGACTTCTCAAGAATGACATTTGTACAAAAATCCAAACATCAAATACCCCAAACAGAAGCATCTATAGGTATAGATCATGGACATTATAAGGGACTTATATTCAAGGTCAGGAAAGTATGCTGACTTTATTTAAAAATATTTATAAAAACATTTTTATTGAAAATTTTGAGTTCCAAATTCTATCCCTCCCTTCTTTCCTCCCTCTATCCTCTCCGCCCTCACTGAGATGGTAAGCAGTCAGATATAGGTTATACATGTACAATTATGTAAAACATTTCCATATTAGTCATTTTGTATAAAAAGGCTCAAATAAAAGAAAAAAAATGAAAGAGTGAAAAATAGCACGCTCCAGTCTGTATTCAGTCAAGATAGCATGCTTCATCATTAGTCCGTTGTTATTTTCTTGGATCATTGTATTGCTGAGAGTAGCTAAGTCATTCCCAGTTCTTCATTGAACAGTATTGCTATTCCTGTATACAAGATTCTCTTAATTCTGTTCACTTCACTATGCATCAGTTCATTTAAGTCTTTCCAGGTTTTTCTGAAATTATCCTGCTTGTCATTTCTTACAGCGTGATGACATTCCACTGCAGTCATATACCACAGCTTGTTCAGCCATTCCGTAGTTGATAGGCTTCCCTTTGATTTGCAGTTCTTAGCCATCACAAAAAGGGGTACTAAAAATATGTTTTTACAAATAGGTCCATTTCCTTCTTTTTTTTTCGGTGTCTTCAGGATGTAGACCTAGCAGTAGTATTACTGAATCAAAGGTATGCACAGTTTTATAGCCCTTTGGGAATAGTTACAAATTGCTGTCCAGAATGGTTGGATCAGTTCACAACTCCACCAACAGTGCATTAGTGTCTCAGTTTTCCCACATCTTCTCTAACGTCCAACATTTTCCTTTTTTGTCATATTAGCCACTGCAATAGGATATGAGTTGGTACCCCAGAGTGGTTTTAATTTGCATTTCTCTGATCAATAGTGATTTAGACCATTTTTTCATATGTGTATAGATACTTCTGATTTCTTTGAAAGCTCCCTGTTCATATTCTTTAACCATTTATCCATCGAGGAATGACTTGAATTTTTATAAATTTGACTCACTTCCCTATGTATTCGAGAAATGAGGCTTTTATCTGAAATATTGTTGCAAAATTTACCCCCAGTTTTTTGCTTTCCTTATAATTTTGGCTACATTAGTTTTGTTTGTGCAAAACATTTTTAATTTTATATAATCAAAGTTATCTATTTTACATTTTGTAATCCTTTCTGTATCTTCTTTGGTCCTAAGTTCTTTCCTTGTCCATATATCTGACAGATAACCTATTCCATGCTCTCTTAATTTGCCTATGGTATTACCATTACCCTTTATGTTTAAATTATGTACACATTTTGACCTTATCTTGATATACAGTGTGAGATGTTGGTCTATACTTAGTTTCTACCAGCATGCTGACTTTAGTGAAAGATGTGTCACAGTGTCAAGTGGAACATCCTAGCATATGTGGAACCTAGGCTTAGCTATTCAGACTGAAATTCTTGACTGTGAGCCAGGTGGCTACGTGTCTGTATTATTGCCTTTTATAACACAGGCAGTAAATGTTCAAAACAAATGTTTTTGAATGTCTTGAATGTTTTTATTTCTTGATAATGCAATTTATATATATCCTTACATATGACATGTGAAATGAAGGTGTTGCACTCTCAGTCTTAAAGTGGATCTTTAAAGCGCATAAGCACGATTATTTATGGGAATGCCTTCTTAAGTGTCTTTGTTTAGCTATTGCGTCCATGTTAGTCTAGCTTTTCACTGGATTTCAAAGGTGACAGAACAGTGTGCTAGTTTTTGCACATCAAGCACTTTTTCCAGCAGATTCTTAAACTATTTAGCCAATCTTTTGTATGTTAGAGGAATTTTTAGGATAAGAAATGGAGCTTTACCAGGGACCACTTTCCAAAGGTAGGATGTATTGCTTAATTCTCATGAGATCTCAATATTTTTATGTTTCCATCCCTTCCTTTCACTTAGGAATCCCCTCATCTTTCCATCTAAGTTTTTATAATGACCTTTTGACTTTGGGGTGGCATCTATTTATTTCTAGATATCCAGGAATAGATTTTTTAGCCTTTGCTTGAGGAGACAACCAATGCTGATTTGGCAGCTGAAAAATTGAATGTCAATAAAAAAATCCTAACATATAAAATTAAATCCTTTTTGAGTTAGCTTATTAAAATAGTATCTAGGCATGAATATACATTCATGGGATTTTGGCTATCTTGTATGGGTATGATGAACCATAGAAGGCAGTAGAAATCAGTCATATTTACTGACTTAATGAAACTTTTTCAATAGAAAACTCATTAGCAATTACCATTAAATTCCAAAGATTGAATTTTACAAAGAATGAATTCAGAGTTATCCCTTCCACTTTTGAAAGTGAGATCCCAAAGCAGGGAATTATTGTCAAAGCTAATTCATAGCAGTAGTAATCTTGATTGCAGACTACTAGGCAAGGGCCACAGAAGTGCCATAGGCATTGTTGATACTCATTCCCTGTTTAATAATACCATTATTCCATGTTGAAATGTGGCATGTACGTTGGAGTTAGTGCCACTGCTTTTAGGAAAAGGGTGATTGGCATTTTAATCAGTGCAAATATTTAGAACCTCTGTGTTGCAACTCATCTAAAGACTGTTTTTTTCAAAAATATAGATTCATAAGATCTGTGGTTCAACACCAATTCAGAGGGGAGAGCTCCATCTACTGAAGCCTTATTTCCAAGTGATTCTTTCTGTTCAGTTCACTGATTTCCCCATTTGCACAGCTCATTGAATTTTCCTTTAATTTATAAGCTCCAGTGAAAGTTGTACTTTAACTGGTCATTTGGTGATTTCAAAACCAAATCCCTTGTCACTTTGCTTAGTGCTTAAAGCCAAAGGAGTTTACTAGTGAGTGATCCTAAAGCCCTGTATTTAAAATACATGGTTTTTGTGGTTCTTATGGTATTATGGGGCCTTTAGTCTTTGTGTTAACCTAGGGGAAATGTTGCTATAGGTGGGTTCCCTTTTGGTGCCCCCTTGTCCCTGTTATTTCTATTTGATGTCTTTCTTGGTTCCTCCATCCCCTGCTTAGCCTTTGCATTCCTTCTTCTTTATTTAAGACTCCTTCTTCTTTACTTAAGACTCTGTGTTCTCTCTTCTCTCTAGCCGCTGATGCTGATGAGAGGGAAACCGGCTTCCGGTTGTCAGCAATAACTCTGGCCCTCATTGGTGATGTCAGTAGTTAGCAGTCTGATGGCTGGATGCAGTAGTTACTTTGAGGTCTTGTTGTGTGGAATGTTTAGGCAGGAAGAGGTCATAATGAAATTCCTTTTGAAAGTAGGACTTGCCCCTACTACGTGATTTGGTGGCAACCCTTCAGATTTCAGCCTGTCCATGAAATAGGTTATATTCCTATGATAATAACTCACATTTATATTATGTTTTAATGTGTAGGACATAGTATGTTTTCCTCATAACAACCCTATAACATTGACAGCACATATATCAACCTCATTTCTCCTATAGGGAAACAAGTTCTGAGTGGTTAAGTGACTAGCCCTGTGGTTACACAGACAGCAAGATCAAGCCCAGAATTAAGACAGATGTCACCTGCCTATAAGCCTAGCATTACTATTATATCATACTGCTTTGCCCTTGTCAATGGACTCTGTTACTATCTTGGATATCACACATACACATATGCACACATGCATATATGTACATATATCTGTATATACACACACAGTATATTTTAGATAGAAATAATATTAGGCTGTTTATACTAGTAGAGGAATACTAGCATCATTTTTGCACAAATTGAAGTGTTGCTACAGTATAAACTTACTTATCCAGACTGTTTTGCTGCATGACCTAACAGGCACAAGTCACTCTGTTCAGCCCTTCCATCAGGGCTTTTCACATTGAAATAGGATGCTGGAAATGTCCTGTTGCCTTTTTGCAGAATGGTCTGTCTCTCTACTACATAAAACCTCTCTAAATCCCCTCTCCATGCAGTGGAAAAATTCAGAAATGTCTGTACTCATTATTTATAGCTGACCCAGACAAATCTAAATACATGGGATTGAATTACATTGAAATTTTGACATTAACTACTTGAGATTATGTCTTTCTACCTGAAGCTCTGTCCTGTTTGGATGATTATACCATAATTTATGTTTTTCTTTGAAATACTATAATGTTTTTTTCTTCTCTTCAGATTCTGGGTGAGGTTTGAGGTTGCTACACATGCTGTAACATGCTTCTGTTAAACATTATACCAGAGCTCTAACCTAGTTGTATGCTTAATAAACTTTGTTTTAGGGAAATCCAGGGGAGCATTACTTTAGAATTTTTTAGCATAATTGAGAATTCGTAATCTTATTGGCCACTAGAGATAAGGTGAGGTGAAGAGGAAGGGAAGTGGTTAAGTTTCTGTTTAGTGGTATTGATTTTTAATTCTGAAATAAAGAGGCAGAGAAATTTGCCAAACTGAAGGAAGTTATGTTAGAGTTTTGTGTTTAAGGAGAGTAAAGGTCTTGGTCCAGATGCTGTGGAGACAGTGAGGTTGTACTGGGGTTAGAGAAAGAGACAAAGAGTGCCAAGCAGCAGTGAATACCCAGCTGAAATTTACTCTCTGTGTTTTTGTAGTGAGCCAAGTTTGTATGATTCTGTGATTTTCTTCAGTAATACTGTATAACCTGGGAGGATGATTTGAGAAAGCAGAAGGGGAAAGCGGTATAGGATTAGGTATTTACAAGGGGTGAGAGAGACTAGGATATTGATAGGGCAATGATGAAGTGTTTGATCGTGGACACCAAGGAAGTCAAGTTTAGTCAGGGTGGAGGCTGGCCTGGGGGAAATTAGAAGTGTCTAAAATGATTACACATGGACATCAGCAATTGGTCATTCTTGAAATCAGATTGATAGTATACTTTTTCAACCCAAGGTGGTAAAGCTCTTAGCAGTCATTTAAAACAAGATTGGGAGCTCAGATCAGGAGCTTCTTATCACACTATTTAAACTTAAGTTGAAGAAAGTAGAAAAACTGTATAGATATGACTTAGTTAACATCCAGTATGAATATGAAGTACAAGTGATGAATAGATTCAAGGGATTAGATCTGATAGAATGCCTTAAGAACTATAGGCAGAAGTTTTCAGTAAAATAAAAAGAGGTAGCAATTAAAAAAACTCCAGAGAAAAAGAGCAAGAAAACAAAATGGCTCTCTGATCAGTTTTTACAGATAACTGAGGAAGGAAGGAAAGTAAAATGTAAAGGAGAAAGGGAGTGATATACCCCCCTGAATTCAGAATTCCAGACAATAACAAGGAGAGAGAAGATTTTCTTAAATGAGCTACTCAAAGAAATAGAGGATAATAACATAATAAGGAAGATGAGATATCTTTTCATAAAAATTAGAGATATCAAGGGAAAGTTTCATGAAAAAACAGGCATAGTAAAAACAAAGATGGTAGGGACTTCACAGAAGTATGAGGTTAAAAAGCAGGGGCAGGAACACAAAGAACAATTTTAATCACCAATAACCATAATGGTGAGATTACTGATTGAGAACCAGACATCCTGGAGGATGAAGCCAAATGGGCCTCAGGAAGTGTGGCTAACAATAAGGCTAATGGAGGTGATGGAATTCCAGCTATTTAAAATCCTCAAAGATGATGCTGTTAAAGCGCTGTAGTCAGTATGCCGGTAAATTTGGAAAATTCGGCAGTGGCCACTGTATTGGAAAAGATCAGTTTACATAAGAAGGGCAGTGTCAAAGGAAGATCAGATTACCAAACAATTGCACTCATTTCACACACTAGCAAGGTTATGCTTAAGAATCTGTGTAGACTTCCTTATGTGAACCAAAAATTGGAAGAAGACCACGCTGGTTTTCAAAGAGACAGAGGAACTAGTGGATCAAATTGCCAGCATTCACTAGATTATGGAGGTAGCAAGGGAGTTCCAGAAAAAAGAAGCATTTACTTCTGCTCATTGACAACACTAAAGCCTTTGACTCTGTGTGGATCTCAGTGAAATGTGGCAAGTCCTCAAAGAGAGGAGAGTATCAGATCATCTTGCTTGTCTCCTGAGGAACCTGTATGCAGGCCAAAAAGCAACAATTACAACTGAACAGGGAACAACTGATGGATTTGATTGGAAAAGGAATACAACAAGGCTGCATGTTGTCGCCTTATTTGACTTATATTCAGAGTACATCATGTGAAATGCCAGGCTAAACAAATCAAAAACTAGAATTAAAGTTGCTGGGAAATATAGCAACAATCTTAGATATATAGCTGATGGCAGAAAGTGAAAAAGAATTAAAAAGCCTTCTTATAAGGGTGCAAGAGGAGAGTGTAAAACCTGGCTTGAAATTTAGCATAAAAAAACCCCTAAAATCTTGGCAACTGATGCCATCACTTCCTGGCAAATAGAAGGAGAAATGGAAGTAGTGTCCAGTTTTGTATTCTTGGGTGCAAAAATCAATGCAGTTGGTGACTGCAGCTATGAAATTAAAAGACATTTGCTCCTTGAAAGGAAAGCTGTGGCAAATCTGGCCTGCATACTCAAAAGCAAAGACATCACTTGTTGAAAAGCTATGACTTTTTCATTAACAGTGTATGGCTGTGATGACATGTGAGAGCTGGACCATAAGGAAAGCTGAACACCACAGAATGGACACTTTCAAACTGTGGAGCTAGAGGAGACTTTTGTGAGTCCCTCAGACAGCAATGAGATCAACTTAGTCAATACTTAAAGAAATTAATTCAGACTGTCCATTGGAAGATCAGTTACTAAAGCTGAAGATTATTTATTTTGGCTATGTAATGAGAAGATAGGATGCACTGGAAAAGAATGTGATGTCAGGAGAGATTGAGTGGGGAATGGGTGAGCATGAGATGGATAGATAGTGTCGTGGAAGCAAGGAACATGAATTTGGACAGACTGGCCGATAGTGGCGGTTAAAGGTTAGGAGATTGGAAGAAGTCTGCTATAGTGCATGGGGTCACAAAGAGTCATACATGATTGAATGACTGAACAACGACCAAATGATGACTAGAGCTACTGGTAAAGGCAGAGATAATAATTTACCTGGATTTTAAAATACTGGTGAAGAAAATGATCAGTTTAAACCTTTTCTCTTTTCTTCTCTCCATTTCCTCTGCTCTTCTTTCTTTCCCCTTCTTTCTCCCCTTCTCTCTATTCCTTTTTATTTTTTCCTTCCCTCCCTTTGTTTTCCCCTTTCCAACATTCACTTTTATAAGATTTTGAGCTCCTTAACTATAATTTCTGGGAAATTTGTATAGAAGTGTGACAGAAATCAAGTATAGAATAATACCTTGTATTACATGCCATAATAAACTTAAAAGTGGACACATGACCTGATTATTCAAGATTTTACTATAAAAAATGAGAAAAGAACCAGATCATGTACCTTTCAGAGATATGGAAAATTCTTACCAATTTAGGAAATAGAGGTGATTATAAAAAATAAAATAGATAATTTTGATTGCATCAAATTGAAAAGCTTTTGCATAAAAACATAATGCAACTAGAATAAGAAGGAAGTAGCAGACTAGAAATAAGGTTCCTATCAATCATTCCGTTGAAGAGTTTTATACAATAGATAATTTTATCGAGCAAATCTTAAAAGATATAAGATAGGAATAATCACTTTAGGAGAGACTGTGGAGAGAGGCTCACTAGAGAAATATTGTTGGTGGAGTTGTGAATTGATCTGCCAGTTATGGATAAGAAATTGGAATTATGCAAATTAAGTGACTTAAAATATCTGTACCATTTACTTAACCTAGAAATTTTACTATTGACTTATATTAAAAGGAGATCAGTTACACAAATAAAGACCATATATAAACCTAAATATTTATATAGCATCTTTTTTTAATTGTAACAAAGTAGAAACAAAATAGATGCTCTTCAGTTGCAAAATGGCTAAGCAAATCATACATAAACATAATGGAATATTATTGTATATATGGTGTGAAGAATATAGAGAAGCATGGAAAGCTATGTATGATCTGATGCAAAATGAAATAAGCACAGCTGTAAAAAACAATGTGTACAATGATTACAACAAAGTAAATGGAAAAACAATGGAAAACCATTGGAAATGAATTCTGTGAAGCAGCAGAAGGTACCTCCTCTTGCTTTTTTTTTTTTTTGCAGAGATTGAGGATTATTGATGTGGAATGCTGTATTTAACATCAAATTTTTTAACAAGATACTGTTTAGTTTTGCTGAACTGTTCTTCCTTATTTTAAAAATATTATTTTCTATAGTGATTTGGTCTTTGAGCAAGGAATGGTTAGAGAGAATGATACATTAAGAAAAACATAGGTAATATTAAAAGTAAAAAATTTTTTAAAAAAAGATTGATACTGTTAAAATTGTTAAAAAAAACACAACACATTTGTACTCTCAGGCCACAAATGTGTGTTTTTCACAAGTCAGAAGGGATTTCTTTAATTAACTTTCTTGAAACAAAAATCAAGTATCCATTTTGTTCAAGCAGTATGTGACTGAACTGTTGCATATTTGAGTTCTTTACTCAAGATTCCAAACATCTAGCCTTTCAAATGGCTTTCTTTCCTTTGTTTAGAATCTGCCTAGAATGAACTCTTGCTTTTGAATACAGGAAATTTCAGAATTAATAATCTTGTTCTATTTTCTCTATTTATCTTCATCAACAGCTCCCTTTCTTCTTTCTCATTAGTAATTAAGAAACTGCAGCAATTCTCTGGATTCACTTGCTGCATGAACAGAATTCTGCCAACATATTTTTGAATCCAATGGCAAGGAGCAACCTATTGAGGCAAGTGTCTGTACCAGGATTTTTTTCTTGGCTTGGTGCTTAACACGCCCAAACTCTGTTCTGTCCTGTTTTCCCTCAGGACTCCACAAGCAACTCTCTTTCTCTTCAAAAAAAAAAATCTGATATATTTAGTGCCCTGAAATTTGCTATTATTGTCAGTTACTCTTTCCTCATCTGAATGTGAAAAGAATTGAAAAGTAGCTTGAATTGTGCATTTGGCAAGTTAGGTCTTTCTGCTTACTTTGCTTTTATTTTAGTCTTTGGACAGCTAGGTAATCAGACTCAGAAATTACCTTAGTGTTCTTCTGCTGAGACATCATGGTATTGAGGTCACAATATTCTTTAAAAAGAATTCCTTACCTGTATTTTTAAAAAAAGAATATTTTAAGATGGAGAGTTTGATAAGCTGCAGCATGGTCTAGTGAATGAAGCCTGGGTGTTAGGATTAGATTAGGCCCAGTTATGTATTGATTCACTGGTAAAGAAAACTGTTAAAACCCCTCTCAGGGAAGTTTGCTGTCTTTAAGGTAAAATTGTATTCATGGGATCATTTTACAAGAAAGTTGAAGAGCTGTGCAGAGTTCAGCACAGAATAAGTCTGCTTTCCCTGGGTTGATAGATGATTCAGGCAAGGTTTCCTGGAAAAAATGAATCTGAAGAAGCAATTTGAAGCAGAGGCATATTGAGATGTATGCAATACGTTGTAGGTGAAGATATGTGTCAGGGCCCAGGTCCGGCAGGAATACCCAGATAAGATCTCAGGGGGACAAGTGTCTTAGAGGTAAACATTTGCTTCAGTTTAGTAGATGCTGTGTGTGGCACATAATAGATGCTTAATAAATCGTTATTGGTTGGTTGTCATTTGAGAAATTATGAAATGCCCAACACTAGCATTCCCGGCAATTTTTGGAATGGTTAAAGGGATTAAACTGTAAATGATTTGGAGGAACTGACATGACTGGTTGCCACTCATAATTTTACGTGTTGTGGCATGGTGAATAGAATGGCATATGTGGAATCAGGATGACCCTGATTTAGACCCCACCTTTGTGCAAAGGGCAGGACACTTCACTTTTTGGGTTTTTTTCTTCATTAAATTGGGATGACACCTTCCTTATGGAGTTGTTGTGAGGCCCAAAAGACATAGTGTATTTGAAAACTTAAAATGCTCAATAAATGTCTGTCATTTTAGCAATAACAAAAAGAAAGCTTTAGAAAAAAGAGAAGAGTTTTTTAGCTGTCTGATCCTTCCATTAGTCTTTTGGAATTGTGTTTGGTCATTGTGGTGTTCAGAGTTACTCAGTCTCTTAAAATTAATTATCTTTACAATATTGCAGTTATTTTATAAATTGTTCTTCTGGTTCTGTTCACTTCACTTTGCATTAGTTCAAACAACTCTTCCTAGGTTTTTCTGAAATTATGCCCTTCATCATTTCTTAACAGCCAAATTTCTCTCACATTCATATACCATAACTTGCTCAGCTGTTCTCCAATTGATAGAGTTTCCCTCATTTTCCATTTCTTTGCCACCACACACAAAAAAAAAAAGCTGCCAAAATTATGATTGTATGTATGAATCCCTTCTTTCTTTGATCACATTGTGGTACCAGTCCCATGATTACTGAATCAAAAGGTGCCAGTTTAATAACTTTGGGGGCATAGTTCTAAATTGCTTTCCAGAATGTTTGGACTAATTCATAGCCGCATGCATAGTGCATTAGTGTACTTATTTCACCACATCCCCTCCAACATTTGTCATTTTCCTCTTTTGTCATTGTCATCATCATCATCACCAATTTAATGGGTGTGAAGTGGTGTCTTAGAATTGTTTTAATTTTCATTTCTCTAATTATTGATGATTTTGAGCATTTTTTAATATGACTGTTGATGACTAGGATTTTTTTCTTATGAAAATTGCCTATTCATATCCTTTGAAGATTTATCAAATGAGGAATATAAAATTTAACAAGTTCAGTTTATACGTTATAAATGAGATATTTTCCAGAGAAACTTGCTGAAAATATTTTCCCTACTTTCCTACCTTTCTTCTGATTTTAGCCACACTGGTTTTATTTGTGTTAAAATTTTTAAATTTTGTGTAATTCAAGTTATCCATTTTACTTCTAGCATACCTTTACTATCTCTTGTTCGGTCATAAGTTTTTCTTCTACTTTTAGGATCTCACAGGTAATTTCTTCCTTCCTTAATTTGCTTATGATGTCAGTCATTCTGTCAGCAAATATTAAGCACCTACTGTGTGCCAAATTATGTGCTTCCCACTGGGGATACAAATAAAAACAAAGATAGTCTCTGCCCTCAAGGAGCTTACAATCTAATGGGAAAAAAAATGACCTACAGAAGAAAACTGAAAAGTGGGGAAAGGGGGAAAGATACTGAATGTGGAGGCATGATGCTTGGGGAATTTAGGTAATTGTTTCCTGTACATTAGTGTAGGAGTAATCACACCTCGGTGATAGTAAAAAAGTACAGAGCAAACTATGGATCCTTTCATTATTTAATTGTACATCTTACAGGGATGAGTAAAATAAGTTCCTGGGGCTAGAAGGAACCTTAAAGATAGTTTGTTCCAACTCCTGACTAAAGCAGGAATTCCCTCACTTTGAGGCTACTGCTTCCCTTGAACAGATTTTTTGTAAAGGATTATTCACGTTAGAGAATTTATCATGCCTTGCAAGAAACCATTATTAGTATTATGGGGGCATCTATGAGGAAATTCAATTCAATAAAAAGTTATTACATAGTTCACAGTATCACAGGGACTAGATTTGTTTAGCCTTGCTGGAGTTTCAGTTTGGTGTAAAGAAAAACTTCTTAACAATGAGACTATTCAAAATGAAATGGATTGTATGAGGCAAGACCCTTAATAAAAGGTCTTCAGGGAGTTCCCTCTAACAAAATATCAAGAGATCTAGAAGATAACCCACCACTCCACCCCACCCCCTAGGGGATAAAAAAGCAAGTTGGATGTACTCTCCAGAAGATTTATTGAATGTGGACAAAAGTAAACAGATTAAAAGTGTAAACAAGTTCTGATCTATACCGTTGGAATGGTATGGTAATGATATCTATGATATGATAAATCTTTTGAAGTAAGAAAGTATGTATGAGATACGATGCTAGAATATAGAAATAGATTTATTATTAAGAACACTTAGGAAGATAGAGATTCTATGTAATGTTCTGAAAAGAATGTCTTTGATGAGACCTGCAAATTGTAGAAGTTAGGAAGTTTCAATAATTTCAGTTGTTTTAGCTAGCCATTAATTCCTTTTTGTTTTCATTACTTCTTAGAGTATGAGGACTTAGGTTCTCTACCTCTTAACTGCGTGACCTTGGGCTTTAGTTTCTTGATTCTAACACGAGAGATTTTGACTAGATTACCTCAAATTTCTCTTGAATATCTAAATTTATGATCTAATCCTATGATCTATGATTACATGCACCTGTAGCAATTCTATATTTGATAGGCCTTTAAAAGTTGCTTTCAATTCTGTGCCTTAGTTTCAGTATGTTTGTCATCCGAAGTTGATTTTGATCTCCACCAAAACTTTTCAGGAATCATCCTCCAGCCAATCATGTCTTTTTACTATGGGAAAGCAAAAAACTTGATGTGTAGGCTTCTTTCTTTTAAAAAAAATGTTACAATTAAAAAAAGCCCCACAACTCAAATTTTTAATTGCTAAATCAAATTATTTGGTCACTTTTGATGAAGACTGTCTCACAGACTTTGTGCTTATAAACCTTTTCAAGGGTTACAAAGAGAAAATAAAATAGTTCCTATCTCCAAGGAGCTTATAATTTAACAATGGGGGATAAAATTGTATGCAAATAAATGTTATAAGGCTCAGTGTGGGAGGTTTAGACAAAGTGTGAGTAATTGGGGAAGGATAGATCTTTTTTAGGTGGAGGGGAGTAGGAAGAGAGAGAACCTTTGGATGAAGATGGCAGCTCCCTTCTTCCTTAAAGGCAGGAGGGTGGATTTCAAACATGGTAAGGGTTGAGATTCATTCTAGGCATAGGAGAACATGGAAATGCAAAATAGCATAAAAATAGATAATATTTATATAGCACTTTAACTTTTTAAACTGCTTTATTATATGTTATTTCATTTGATCCTCATAACGACTTTAGGAGATAGGTGCTATTATCTCCATTTTACAGATGAGGAAACTAAGGTGAAAGAGATTAAGTGACTAAGATTAAAAAAGGTAGGGTGAAGCTAAATCTTTTTACTTTGTTTCATAGGCATTGGGAAAAAGATACCTTGTGTAATGTTACAGAAGGCAGAAACCAGTGAAATTATAATTATACTGCATAGGATTGATTTTAAAACCACAACTTCTTGACATAGAGGTTATCTAGGTTACATGTTTAACTGGTTTCTACAGCGTTTCAAAATGACCCAGTTCAGAATGACATTCAGCTTAGAAAAAGCTGATTGAAATGGGCATTTGGCAGAAAATCCCTTGGGGATTTACAGAGCAATTAAAGAAGCCAAGAATCTCATTCTTTTTAATTGTTTAAAAAAAAAAAGAAAGAAAGAAACTATCAAGGATTTTAAATAAGTGGATGAAGGCTACATCTTACTTGAAAATTTTGGTAAAGGGATATGTTTCTTTTTTAAAGGGAGGAAAAATGCATTGTTGGGCCTAATTTTAATTCATAATTTGAGAAATTGATGGAATTAATGGAATTGCTTCAAGATAAGCTAAATGATTATTTTGTAAGAAACTTGTGCTTATTGTAATACTAAAAGAGAGTTCATGGAGAGAAGTGAGGTATACTGGTCACCTCAATTCAAGTTTAAGCATTTTCTTTCACTGTTTCAACAAAGTTTTACAGAAAAGCAAATTTAGCACCAGCATTTGGAATTTAAGCTTTTATCCATTTATTTGATATGGCATGTAACACATTATTATCAATAAATAATAAATGATGATGTGTTTAAACAGCTTGATTATTATATCCATTCTTTCACTGAAGTTTAATCCATCTGTCTCTATTAACCCATTCAGACTCTTCTACCACCCTCCATGTCCCACTCTTCCTTTCTCAGTGAGTTCAGTACTGGTCTCCTAGTTTTCCTTTCCATTCCAACCCAAGTATGAAAATACTTAAGGTCATTTATATACCATCCATAACTGCTACTCCCTTGATCCTAAACTCTGAAACCTCCCTTTCTTGACAGATTTCTTCTTGCACCTATTCATCATATTCATAACCTCCAGTTTCTTCTTCTCTCCGTACTCTTCTCATGTGTTACCCCTGTTCTGGCCTCACTTTCCTACTTCAGTCTTGACTCTACAGTTAACTAATTCAGCTGTACTGTACTCTACTCTTGTATCCCTTGCTACCTTCTACTTCCATTTATGTCCTGCTAATCCTTAATTCCAAACACTCCTCATCATTCAGCTTCGCTGCTCCTATTGTCCTATTGCTGAAGAAAGTTGCCTTTTATTAACTGGATACACTTCACATTTATGTTATCTCCTTGCAATTGCTGAAGTTTCAGTTTGTTGTAAAGAGCTTTAAATAGAAATCTTTTTATTAATTCTTTAAAGCTGACCTTACTGGCTCTTACCATCTTTCTTCTTAGTCCCTTAGGGCCAACCCTAAAAGGCTATTTATTAGTAAATCACATTTACCTTTCGACTTTACCGAGAAATTCAAAGTCATATCTTTACACCTGTCTATTCTGCATCTTCAGTACCGTCTCCTCTTTGATCCTGTCCCTAAGGAAGAGGTGATTTTTCTGCTTGAAAACCCCAAACCCCTTTCTTTGTCTCTTTGATCCCATACCCTCCTCCCATTCCCACCTCTCTGGACCTGTATCCCTTCAGGTTCTTTCTCTTTTTCTCTCTCTCACTCCCTCCCTCCTCTCGTACCTTTTTCCTCTTTCCCTTCTCTCTTCTCTATCTTCTCTCTCCCTTTCTCCTGGCTTCTTCCTTGCTGCCTAACAAAACATGCCTGGGTCTTATCATCCTTAGGAAAAGCCACTTGATCCTAACATCAGATCAGGGTACTCCCTATGTTTTATCCTAGTGTCTAGCATATAGTGAGCACTCAGTAAATGATTGTTGAATTCCAAATTTTTGGCATCATCTTATTCTTAGTGCCTCCATGTCTTCAGTGGCCACACTTTATATAATGTTTTATAATCTGGCTTCTGATTCTGTACTCTTCTGAAACTCAGACAAGTAGCTGAATGTCTCTGAGCCTCACTTTTCTCTTTTTTACCATTAGATCTTTAGACTAGGTACCCTCTAATATTCTTTCAGACTGAAATTGAGCCTCCTAGGAATGTCTTTCTAAGACACTTGGAGGACATAGTCCAATTCATGTAACTTCTTTATGCCTTTTATATTATTTTTATTATCTTTAGTAAACAAAATTTCTAACTATAAGTTGTAGTGTAAATGCATCCAGTTCGTTAACAGAAGTCGGACCTTTCCGCTCCTTCGGTTTGGTGGATTTTTCATTGTATTTCAAGCTTTGATAATTTCATGCTGACTTTTAAAAATGGACGATCCCATCCTTCAATGAGAATGGGAGATGATATATAATCTCCTGAATTGTACTACTAATTAGACTACTGAAACTAACTTCTTGTGTTCCTACAGATGGCTTTGAGTCTGTCAAAGAAAGAGTAAGATAAATATTTTCTTACAAATATAAAAGGAAGAATAAAACACTTATTATTTAGACACTAAGCTGATAAACATATTACATTGTTTGAGACACTAGAAATAAACAAATTAATTACATGCAAATAACTGTTGCTTAGGAAGAGTTGGATATTAATAGTATCTGTTTGAATGTTTATGGGCAAGTTTATTTACAATATGGTTTGATTCTCCAGTTTTTTTTCTTGAAGAAAATTATAAACATTCATTTACATTCTCTTGTTTCTGTCTTACAGAAACATTAAAATTTTTTGAGAAACATCAACCAGTTATGGTATCATTCCCTTGCCAAGGACAAACCTAAGAATAATATTTATATGTATTAAATTAAGGACTGTTATTCACATGTTGTTTTTTGCAGCCAGGAACAGATGAGAATCATCAGCATTGTCATCAAGGACATACATGCAAAAATATCCTTGTTACATTAAATGACCTTTTATGTTGACCCACCTGAAATTGGTTTTCTGATCATCTTTTTCATAGACATCCCATGTGAATTCCTTGGGGACCTCAGGATACTTTTTTGATGTTACTGGATTAGGGCAAGATATATAATTGAATAGTGTATGTTGACAGTGTGATTCCCTGTTGTGCTGTCTCTGTCTTTTCAACTGCTTGGCTGAGATGAGTAGCAATTGTCTGTGTTACTTTACTTCCCATAATCACTTTAGGCATTGAGGGTGTTCACTTGATATGACTCAAAAGAGCACTAGATTTGGATTTAGAGGATTTGGGTTTCAAAGCCTGACTATGCTACATGCTACCAATGTGACCTTGGATAGATCTCTTCACCTCTGAGGTGCCTGGTGTCTAATTTCTACAATGAGGAGACTGGATTAGATGATTGCTAAAGTTGGTTTGACATCTGTCCCCTGTAATTCTATGAACAGTCTATATTTAATCAGAAAATCGTGAAATTTTAAATAGAAGTCACCTAAGGAGTCCATCTTGTCCAGCCAACTCAGATGAGAGCGCTAATCTCCATGCTGGTAAGGAAATTTGGCCAAGTGACATGAGGAGAAAGTGGCAAGGCCAGGCCTAGAACTGAGGGTCCTGTTCATTCTAAGACGAGCTGAACTCCGCATGGCGTACTCTGCCTTTAACTGGTATTTTAAGTTCTTTGTTTGATACTCAGTCTATGCATGCTGACTGGAAAATTAGGCTCACTTTTTATGAACTTTCAGATAAGACATGACCTTTCAGCCTGGAATTTTAAAAATCTTCCTTCATGGATTGTGATTACTAGCCACTCGAATTACTCGTGATTTGTGAGCCTCAGAGTACCGTTTGCTTCTAGATATGGAGCTGACTGCGCTTGAAGATGGAGTACTAGAACGTGTATTCCTGTGGTTCTCAGACTTGGATGCTGGTGTTTGACAGTGCAGTGCAGACTGGTGATGGGAGTGTGGGAGCTGCCATCACTCAGTTACCATGTTACCCTCATCTTTCTTTGTATTTCTCTCTATGATCATTGCTACTACCACTTTTACTCCCCGGTGACTGCCACTTTGAGGAGGCTGGTAGTTTAACAATCCTAGCCTCTGTCATTGCCTTTCATCGTTCTTTCAATTGTTACATTCAATTTAACAAACCTTTATTAAGCACTGACTGTACACCATGGCAGCTAGGTGGTGCAGCAGAGAGGTTGGAGTCAGACATGACATGAGTTCAAATGTGAACTCAGACACTAGCTGTGTGGTCTTGAGCAAGTGTTGTAACCCTGTTTGCCTCAGTTTTTTCATCTGTAAAATGAGTTGGAGAAGAAAATGGCAAACCACTCCAGTGCCAGGAAAATCCCAAATGGAGTCACATAGAGTGGGACATGACTGAAATGGTTGAACACCAATGTACACAGTGCTGTGCTAGGTATTGGGGATGCAAAGATACATTAAGCAGCTTTTGGACCTCGATTTGAGATATACTGATGGAGATCATACTTTAATGACTGTGCCTAAGATAAGAAAAATTGATTAGTTGATATCTGGGAAATATTCAGTGTACTTATAAAAGAGGGTAAGAGATATAACTGTCTTTTGGTTGCAAATTATTTGCTTTCAGGGGTTTGAAATATGGTATTTAACTTCTCAACTTATGACTGATAGGATCAGGCTAAAAGTGCCTCAGCCTAATGGGAGTTTATAATGTGACTTTCAGAATTGCCAGATCACACTTGACAGTGATTTGTATGCCTTTGGATTACTAAAGCTTCAGTATGAGAATGGCCTAAGTTTAAAATTTCCAATTTGTTGTACTGTGTTTTGTATGGGTAGCAGAAACTCTTATCCATTGCCCTTGACACTAGAATCTATATTTTCCATTATTGTAGTTGGTCTTTGGTTAGTGCCCAGTACAGAGAAGTCTTGAGCCTTTACCTCTACCCACTCAGCCAGTCGTTTGCTTTCCCCCTCTCTTTGGCTTTGGCATACCAGGAGCTCAAGTGTTACCGGTCTTTTTAATAGTGCATAAGTACATATGTGCACACACAGAGACCCAGACACACAGACACAGACATATGCACATACCACAGCCTAATCACTTGAAATGAAATGATTATCAAAAATCCATTTTCTGGCAAACAATGATTATTCCTTTTTGGCATCTTTCCTCTCTACTGAAATGGCTGCAAAAGTGTGACATATAAATATGTGCAGTATTGAAACTCATAAATCATGAAACTGAGTTGTTATATTTATTTGAAGACTTTCTTAACATATTTTTGGAGTTTGCCTGTTTTGTTGAGTAGCAAATTAATAATTGAAGAGCATTAATTGTACCTTCCAGAAATATTTATTGAACATGTAATAGGAATACTTAATATGTCCCAAATTGAACTCCTTGTCTTTTCCCCAAAGCTACTCTTACTTCAGTTTTCTGTTTTGTTTGATGGCAACAGTATCCTTGTAGTCAACCAGACATGAAACCTTCCTGCCATTTTTAACTCTTTGCTTTTTTTGCTTTCAACCAGTTGCCAAGTCCTGCTGATCCTATTTCCATGGTATTTTGTATATATCCCCTCTGTTCTAATCACACTGAAGTTCTCTTTTGCTCTTAAAACCCTTGATGTCTTCCCAGGGACTATATGATAAAATTTAAACTCCTTAACCTGGCATTTAAGCTTCTTCACTATCTGGTTCCTATTTACTTTTCCAGTCTTATCTCAGTCTATTCTCATTTATGCATTCTATGTACCAATCTTCTGGACTATAATTCTTGATTTTGACCTCCCTCCATATATTCACACAGGCTTGTGTGTATAACAACCTTACTGTACAACTCTGTCCATTAAAATCTTTTTCATCCTTTTAAAGTACCAGTCTTCTTTGATCCTTTCTAGTTGAAATTGATCCTTCCCACAAAATATTTTATGGCTTATCATGTTTATTTTTATATATGTTTTATCTACTTTATTGGATTGTTGAGGCCAGGGCTATTTTTTCATATTTGTATTATAGGTGCTTACCAGTTTCTTTCTATGTAGTAGACATGAACCAAATGTGTATTTTATGAATAATACCCTTCCATCCTAAAATACTATTAATTTTCTCCTTTTTTATAGAAAAAATATTTTATGAATGCTATAAACAAATTTGGATACTTGTTGATCAAAGGAAATATAGAAGAGCAAAAATTCTCTATCTTGAGATTAGAGAGGGTAAGGACAGGAAGACCTAAGGAGACATGATTGGGGTGAAAAGAATTAGAATTGCTAGTAAGATGGACTGGAGGAAATAAATTAAAAAGCAGAAATTGAAAGCCTATTGATTAAGGTAGACTGGGAGAAGTCAAACCATGACAAATTGGGTAGAAGAAGTACCCCCACTGAAGTACGTGTAATTCCCATGGGGACAGTTTCTTCCTAACTGTGCCAGCCAGAAGGGATCTTGTTTTCCAAGAAAAGTACTGAGATAATAAACCTATTTGACTGGAACAGTAAATACTTGGTACATTAGCAGACACTGCAGACTTGAGTGTGAAGCCAGATGAAGCTTGACTGTTACTGTACACCTATATAGGTAGAGTTTGACGACCAGCATATCTCCCACGACTTGAATTCCTCACATTATAATAAAATAGATTTACTGTGTTGGTTGGTTGGTTGGTTGTTGTCTTTTGTTCTCAAAGAGGACCAAAATGGCTTCACTATGTTAGAGTCAAGATACAGTGTGTCTGACTGTGGCTGATCAGACCAGTATGAGCTCAGAAGGCTTTACTACATCGGGCACAAATAGTCCATTCGTACATTTGGATTGGAGATGTCTCTAAAGTTGTATGTCTACATTTTTTTTGAGCTACTGCAATTTTGCATCATTTGTAGAGCACAGCATCTTCTTTGATGCAGGCATTCCACATTGAGTAGCCTTTGCCAGTATCTCTCATGTCACACAATTTATTCTGAAGTTCTTCAGAGAGACCGTGAGATCTCTTTTGTGTTACTTTTCTGACCACCATGTGAGCACTTTCTCTGTGTGAGTTCTCTATAAAATAATCTTTTAGGCAAGCATACATTTGGCATTTGAACAACGTGACCAGCCCATTGGAGTTGCACTCTCTGTAGTAGAGTTTGAATAATTGGCAGTTTAGCTTGAAAAAGGACCTTAGTGTCTGATACCTTATCCTTCCAGGTGATCTTCAGAATCTTCCTAAGACAGTTCAAATGGAAGCGATTCAGTTTCCTGGCATGGTGCTGGTAGACTGTCCATGTTTGACAGGCACCCAACAGTGAGGTCCGCACAACGGCTCTGTAGACCTTCAGTTTAGTAGTCAGTCTAATAATACCTTTTCTTTCCCACACTCTCCTTTGGAGCCTCCCAAACGCTGAGCTACTCTGACAGTGTGTACATCAACCTCATCATCTATGTGAACATCATTAGAAAGTATACTGACAAGGTACTTATCCACAACATTCAAAATTTCTCCATTTGCTGCAGTGAATAGTTCCATGTATGGATGGTGTGGTGCTGGCTGATAGAGCACCTGTGTTTTTTTGGTGTTAATTGTTAGACCATAATTAGCATAAGTAGCAGAGAACCAATCTATGCTTTGTTGCCCCTCAGACTCAGAGGCAGTGTGGAGAGCACAATCATCTGCAAACAAAAAATCATGCACCAGCTCTCTCATGGCACACTCTAGAAACGGGCTCCCATTAATAGAGGATATGTCCTCTAATACCTCTGTTACCCCTCTGAGGTTAAGCCTAAAATTTCATACTGGCAACCTGTTGGGAATTCTTAAGAAAGATGTCTATAGTTTAGTGGAAAGGGATTAGGCTGAGAAGCAGGAATCTTGATTTATGCTTCTAGCTTTGCTTATTACTAATCCAGTGGTGCCGGATTCAGGAAGACCTGATTTCAAATCTCGCCTCAGATACTCACTAGCTATGTGGTCCTGGTTAAGTCACTTATCCTGTTTATCTCAGTTTCCTCAGCTACTAACAGCACCTACCTTACATGACTGTTGTGAGGATCAAATGAGATATTTGTAAGAATGCTTAGCACAGTTCCTGGCACACATTGGGTGCTCACTCCCTTCCCCATTGTGGCATTCCTTAGGTTTTTACATTCTTATCCTGTTCTGGAATTTTGAGAAGGATGATGGTTCGCTGCATAGAGTAGCTACTTTAGTAACAGAATTATGTGGAATTAGCACAGCCGGTATATTTTACAGCTTCTCAGTCAGTCAGTCATATTCAGTAAATAAGTAAGTGCCTACTACGTGCCAGGCATTAGGTTCAGCATTTATTATTCAGCTGACTGCTGTTGTTTTTGTTTTAGATCTTATACTTTTGTGCCAAATGTAAAAACTTTTAACTTTGTTCCCATGTTTTCATTCATTTTTAATGTTGTTTTAATACTCATAAAAATTAGCTTCGCTTTTAAATATTTGAGTTTGTGCTAAAGTCTTATATGATTTATTAAATCATGTTGCAAGTTGTTTTTTTCCCCCAAAATGGAGCTTGGCTTCAATTTCATAGCGAAAGTAACGATAGAGTAATATTCCAGCCGTTTTTTCAGGAATTGTTATGGTGTAAAGTGAGGTTCATCTTGGTTACAAAAAGAGAAATTTCCATAATGAGAAACTGGAAGAACTTCCTCATGATGGAGGACATTAGCCATTGTTAGAGATGGTTTTGGAAAGTCCATCTCTGAACCTTTTTAAGAAAAGGAGAAACATAATTTCAAGCAGTCAAGCTTTGATGACCAGTAAGTATGTGCTAGGCCTTGGTAATATATTGAGAAAAAAGAATTGGTCCCTTCGCTTGAAGAGCTTGTATCCTTCCAAGGGAGATACATGTATGCAGTTATGTACAAAGCTCGTGCAGAGCAGGTGCACAGTAACTTTGGAAGGGATAGCCCTAGCAGTTGAGAGTTGTAGGGAAGGAAGGCATCATGCAAAAGATGATGCTTGAGCTGAGTCTTGGACGAAGCCAGAGATTCCTGGAAGTGGAATTGAGGAGAGCATTTCAGGACAGGAAGATAATAGCTAGTGATGGGAAGTAGAGTGTCATGTGTGAGAAATAGCTAACAGAACAGAGAGGCAGCATGGATTATTCTACTTGGAGTCAGAAAGATCTAGGTTCAGATCTTACCTCAGACACCAGCACTGTGACCCTGGGCAATTCATTTACCTGTCCTGGGTCTCAGTTTCTTATCTATCTTAGAAGAGGCTTCTGAGGTCTCTTTCAGCTCTAAATCCATGATCCTACAAGTAGTCCAGTATGTCTGGACTAGAGAGTACTGGGTAAGATGGCAGAAAAGTTAGGGAAGATCCTAGTTGTAAGGAGTTTCAAATGTCAGCCAAAGGAGTTTATATTTCAGTCTAAGGATAATGGAGAACCCACTGGATTTTATAGAATGTAGTGGGCAGGTCATGGGGAGGTGAGGTAACATGGTTGGTCACCTTCAACATTAGGAAAATCAGCTTGGCAGTGAAGTGGACAATGGATTGGAGTGGAGAGAGTTGAGCTTCTGAGATCATACATGTTGAGGCTGTTATAATAGTTTAGATAAGAGTTGGAAAGGGCTTTAAGGAATGTGATGTTAGAGAGAAAGGATGTATGTGAGTATTATGGAAACAGAAAAGAGGAGGATTGGCAATTGATTGGATATTTATGGTAAGGGAGGAAACTAAGGATTACATTGAGGTTATACATTGAAGTTATGAACCTAGGTGACTGGAGGGATGGTGGCCCTTGACAGTCATAAGAAATTTTGAAAAAGAGGCAGTCTGGGTGGCAAACAGAGAGTTCTGTTTTGGACATATGAAACATGGGGTGCAGACATGCTATCTAGTTTAAAATATCCAGTAGGCCCTTAGTGATGTAGGCCTCAAGTGAGAGAGTTTTCAGAGGTAAAAACCGCAGTAGAGATCATCTCTTTCCAACTCCTTGAGAGAAAGTATGCTCTGCAGCAGTCAGAGGACCCCAGGTACAGTCCTGGCTCTGCCACTTCACACCTGGGTACTCAAGAGCATGTCTCTTAACCCTTCCTGGCCTTCATTTGTTCCTCTTTTAGAGGGGAAGAGGTGGCATCTGAGATTTCTCCCAGCTCTAAATGTGATCCTTCTTTTGAGAAAACTAGGACCTGAAGAGATTAAGGGACTTGTCTAAGGTCCATCATTCATCTAGTGACAGAGTTGGCAATGTAGGAAGCACAGTCTCCTGACTCCTTGGCTAGTAGGTAGTTGTTGTTGCCCATCCTCCCCCCACTGCCACATTCAGAAGACTGAGAACTATTTAAATTTGCTATTGTTTAATGACAAGTATACTTTATAATATTCTTATATATGGGGGCAACTGGGTGGTGCAATAGATAGAATGATGGGCCTGGAGTCAGGAAGACTCATCTTCCTGAGTTATAATCTGGCCTCAGACACTTAATACCTGTGTGACCCTGGGCAAGTTACTTAACTCTGTTTGCCTCAGTTTCCTTATCTGTAAAATGAGCTAGAGAAGGAAATGGTAAATTACTCCCATATCTTTGTCAAGAAAACCCCATATGGGGACATGAAAAGTAAAGTATGACCAAAAAACGACTGAACAACACACTTTACATCAGTGTTATCAGATTTAAATAGAAACAGGACCACTAAGCTGTATCTCAGGATCCCTGAAGCTGCTGGATGTTGACCTGGAAAACCACATATTAGCATTATCCATGTTTAATTGTATTATTAAGTTTATTTTTTAAAAATAATGTCCCAGTTACATTTTGAATTGATTAAGGCACACTCAGGAATTTTGTGGGCCTCCTGTAGAGCATTTGACACCTCTGCTTTATGTAACTTTTTGCCTCTTATACTTCTCTTCAGATTAAGTGATCTCTATTTTGTGCATTAAAAAAAATAACCACTTTATATATCTTTCTGAGCCAAATGGTTTAGAGATGACACAAAACCACCCAGTACATTGTTTACTGCCAGTTTTTATCACTGTGTCAAGGGGGGTTTTACTGACTTTTAAAGAGTGTTTTTGTTCTTCTGAAGTAATTTACATGTTTACTGCTGAGGACAGCACTCACGAAACAAGAAAAACAGTTTAAATAACTGCATTTTATCCAGGGAAGATAAATCGCTGTCGCCCATCAGTAAATAGATAACTTTCATAGCTGCCAAGATTATTAGATAGTAGAAGACAATAAATTTGCAAGCTCCCTTGTGAGTCACAATGTCTTAAAAAATTCACAACTAATTATCTTAAAGTGCGACAAGTTAATGCAGGTTTGCTATCTACTAGTTTTCCTTTCTTTCCCAATCACCCCTGGGTATGGCAGGAAACCAGTCTGTATCAGACTCCCCTCCCTTTCCAAAGTAATGTATGTATAAATTAAATGTAGCATGGCATAAGTAAGCATAGATTACTTGGTATCTGCAACGATGTTCTTGGAAGCCACATTTGCATGTTAAGTGGAGTTGTGTGCCATGAAGGATAGGTTTAGAGACTGGACCTGTAATGAAGTCGAGAATCACTGTGCAGAAGCCATGGATGCCAGGTAGAAATCTAACGCTTTTGAATACAAAGAGGATACATTTCACTTTCCTTTGACAAAGCCTTTACTTTGTGTGGTTTTATGGGAAGCAATTGGTTCAGTTACTTTAGTTAAAACCTACTGAAGGGAGAGGGATGTAAAGACACTGGGTGAAGATACTTGCCACTTTTCACTTGAAGCTTTGGTTCAGACCAGAGGAACTGCCCAAGATGACCGAGTTAAATAGATTAATTAGCTTTCTGCTGCTTGATGATAAAAAACACAGTACTCCTCCACCATTATTGTCCTTTGCTCTGGAGGTATCTGGGTCCAGCAAGATACAGATCAGGACGACTGGAGATAGCCCTGGACACAGTGGGAAACCTTGGCCTCTTTAGCTAAGGTCTTTAATAGGTCCTGAGTGGACAGATAGGCACTGTCCAGGGTAGTGGGCTCTTGCAAAATTTTGCCTGAGTATTTGAAGCACATATCTTTGTGTCCCTTAGCTTGTAGTCTGATGTGTTGCTCATTCTAGGCACTTGATAAACACTTGCTGTTACCTTCCCATATACCTCCAGTCAGAAATGTTTCTCCTTAGCACTTTCAGAGCATTTTGTTCAACTCAGGCACTGTTGATTTTTTATTTGTTTTATGGTGATTTTTTCCTAGCCTTTCTTTGCTTTTAGATTGTAAGACAAGGATCATACCTCATTTATTTTTTTTACATCAATCTCAGTGTTTAGCATGGCAGTTTGCATATAATAGTAGTTCTTGCATGAATGATCACGACTACTGCTGAGCTATTTCTGTGTTATTTATATAGATTCATTAACTTTTCCTATAGTTACACAAGTGTTTGAAATGCTTCCCAGTTTTTTCCAGTTTCTGTTTGGGATTTTGCCATTCCTCAGGCACACTAGGCTTGAAAGTATCAATTATCTTTGACTCATTTTCATCTTATATCCAAACATGCACCAACAATTAATTGATTCTTCATAGAATAATCTTCTCAGAGGCAGAAGAGACCTTGGGGCTCATTCGTACCTGAAGCATACATCCTTTATTTTTATTTTTAAACCATTAGTTGTCTAGTATCCCTGAAGATTTCCAATAATGGGAAACTTGTTACTTCACATGTTTTCCCCTTCCACTTTGGAATCTATCTGTCTTTACTTTGCTGCCTAATCTAGGTACTGACCACTGTGATTTAGTTACCACAGGGAGCTCTCAAGTCAGAAAAGTTCATCTCCAATAGCAGTATAGTGGCACCTCAGCCACTTATATATTTATATATAGGCTCAGTTTTTTAGAGCACTGAGAGAGGCTGCTAAGTGACTTCCTTAACGTCACATAATTCCTGGGTGTCACAGGCAGGACCTAAACCTGGGTCTTCCAGGCTTTGAGACAGACTCTTTTCCAAGATTTCATCACATTGTCTCCTTGTTCAGAAACTTTTGATACCTTCCCCCTGGCTTTAGTATTAAATCCAAATTCCTGAGTCTAGAATTAAAGATACTTGGCAGTACTGTCTCACCCTAAGAGTCCAGCCATTTCAGAATCCTCTGGTGCAGCCAGGCTAATTCCCTCACTTTTCCCTCTCTAAATATGCTATGATTATTTTGGACTCCAAGCTTTTGTCTTGGAGTCCCTCTTCCCTCCACCCCCAAACTGAAAATGCCATCGTCCTTTCTCTTCTTTCCCTAGGCCAAACTTTACTCTATCTTCAAAGCCCAGCTTGACTCCTTCTCCTACAAAACCTTCCTGACCCCTTTAGCACTCACTGAGCTGCTCATTTGAATTTCTCTACCACTGTTTGTAATAGTCATTGCCTTCTATTGTTACCTCCCTGTTTCATGTTTGTATGTTCCCAGGGACCATATCTTACATTCCTTTTGTGTCCCCTTCTGCATTTCTTAAAGAACTCTTTTGTACATACGAGATGTATGGTAAATATCTGAAAAAATGAAAGTTTTAGAAAATCTGCTTTTGGATACTCTAATACATAATGTTTAGTTAATTTTTCAGTTAGACTCAAACTTTCTTTTCAGACACTGTACTATTTTGGTTAGATTCTGTTGGCTGAGCATGCTTGCTCCCATACCTGTTACAGTTATATACGAACCAACACAAATCCACTGCTTCTAGCCCTTTGACCTTCATCTTTCCCTATCTGCACACAGACCGAACAGGCTTTCTGTGTCTCCTGTAATTTTAACCCAACCCCTCCTTTCCATATAATTTACATGTGTAGCATATTTTCCTTGATTAATATTTAATAATTTTTCTTGTTGTTACCTTATCTCATATCCTGGATCCCTATGTACCTTACACTTTTTCTTCATTTGGTTATGAAGGTTATGGCACATTTTGTCATTAAATCCCATGTTCTCTGTTAATACACATGTTATACCTATTTATCTGTAGCCCCTAATCCAGTGGGGACATCCAGTAGTATGAAGTACCTTTTATAATATGCATTTCAGAGGGTAGGCCCTGTGCAGTGTGGGCTGATGTTGATGCAGATGCTGATGCAAGTTAGACAATATGGGAAGTAGCCTATCTCTTTCAAACCACTAATCACAAACCACTAAATTTTAGGGTGCCTTAATCAGCAGTCTACGGCAGTAGTTTAGTCCTACTCCTCGTTAGTCATTTGTTGAAGTTGGTATAGCTCCCAATGGTGCCATACTTACATTGCAAAACACAATCTGTTCACCATTTTCCACTTATATCCCTAATGAAATCTTATTTTCTTTCAGCATTCCTGTGAGGCAGGTAAGTAGCATATCTGTTGGGCTGCTGAAAGTAGTCTTATGGTTCCATGAAAATATAACATTAAGTAAAGCAGTGTTGTAGGAAGCAATTCCATAGGAATGATGAATTTTATATGTGTTAGTGTTAGAACTGTGTTAAATGGAGTTTCTCAACTTTATAGTATGTTTGTTATAAAGCACTATGATCTTATTACAGAATTACGTTGTTTGAGTGTATATCTCTGATAGTCCTATCAGTTAACAAGTGCCTACTATATGCCAAGCACTGTGCCATGGTTTGCCTGTTTTTCACATAGAGATTTTAATATTATAAAGGTGTGTGTATGTGTGTGTATGCGCACACATGTAACTCCAGCAGTACATAAGAAAAGAAAATTCATGAGAACCTATTTTTGAATGGTAGTATGTAGCTTGGGGGAAAGATCATAGGATTCAGAAGTCTAAAGTTCATGTCCTAGCTTTATCTATTACTAGAGCTGGAACAGTGGGCAAAACACTTGCCTTCTCTGCGCCTCAGTTCTATTATGTGTCACATGAAGGTAGAGTTATCTTGTGTTTGCTGATTTATGTATATACTGTCTCTTTTCCTTAGAATATAGGATGACTCCAAAGCGTCAGTCCAAAAGCTTTAATAAGCTTTTATAAGTCCAAAAGCTTTAATAAGCTTTTATAAGTTTCAAAAGCACTAAGGCTTTGGGAGCATCTTGTATAAGCTCCTTGTAGGCAGGTACATCTTTTTCTTTTCTTTTTTTTTTTTTAAATATATTCTCTCATTGGGCAGCTAGGTGGCACAGTGGATAAAGGGTCAGGTGTGGAGTCAGGAAGATTCTCTTCCTGAGTTTCAATGTGGCCTCCAACACTTACTAGCTGTGTGACCCTCTTTACCTCAGTTTCTTCATCTGCAAAATGAGCTAGAGAAGGAAATGGCAAACTCCTGCAGTCTCTTTGCCAAGAAAATCCCAAATGGGGTCATGAAGAGTTGGCTATGACTAGAAAGCTATTGAAGTCCCATTGTATAACACAGTGCCTTGCATGTAGCATGCACTTAATAAACGCTTGTTAATTTACTGATTAATGTATTGGATCGATCCTTTGGATTCCAAGGATATGTGCATCTGTAGTTTTGTTTGTCTTGAATAAATGAGCACCGGTTATTATATCTCTGGTTTTTGAGGAAAAGCCAATATTGTATTCACTTTGACACCCATATTAGGCTGAAGACTTAAATAAAAAACTGGGTTCCTAATAGAACCATGTAGCATTACAAGTTCAGTTAAAACACTGATGAGTTTATCTGGTAGGAGGGGTATTCCAGTTGGTACTGCCATCCTTCCCCCATCAGCCCTTGTGCATTTGGGTCTGCATGCTAGGCAGAATGAGTAGTATTCTCTACTTGCAGGATAAAGAGGTACAATGTAAGGGAAGATACAAAAGCAAATGTATCAACCTAATTCCTCATTTACTATGAAGATATGTATTGTTCCTTCTAAATACTCAAGAGGTAATCTTAGTTATGGAAAGAGCCCATTAAAACACAATTTCTTTGTCTTTAAAAATGAAGGAACATGGAAATCACACACACCTCTCTTAAAGATCATGATTCTTTTTCTAAAAAAAGTTTTTATTTTTAGTTTTCTACACTCACTTTTATAAGTGATAAGTTATGAGTTATAAATTTTCTCCCCCTCTTTCCCTTCCCCAAGACGATGGCAATATGATATAGGCCGTACATGTACAATCATATTAAACATATTTCTATATTAGTCACGTTGTAAAGAATAATTAGAACCAAAGGGAAGAACCATGAGAAAGAAAAAGCAAAACAGAAATGGAAAACACTATGCTTTGGTCTGCATTCAGACTTCATAGTTCTTTCTCTGAATGTGGACGGCATTTTCCATCATGGGTCTTTTGGAATAAGATCATGATTCTATTGGCCCAATTCTGTCTTCACAGTTATTAGGCGACAATTCTTTTGTGGAGTTTCATTTGCAAAGAAAATGGATGGAAAGAGGAGAGGAGGTTTGCACCTGGAGTGGCATCAACCTGAAGTCTGATGGATTGGGTTTCTGCTGGGGCTCAGGGTTGCTCAGTAAAAGGTGGTGGAAGGGAAAACTTGGTCAGCACTGAGAGTGGAGAAAAACAA
This sequence comes from Bettongia penicillata ogilbyi, assembly GCA_023548195.1. Classification (NCBI taxonomy): domain Eukaryota; kingdom Metazoa; phylum Chordata; class Mammalia; order Diprotodontia; family Potoroidae; genus Bettongia; species Bettongia penicillata. The sequence goes on from JAJHZJ010000570.1 coordinate 6,359,191, forward strand.
CCAGACCGATAAATAGCCACTGCTCCTTTCTTCATGGAACCCTTCCACCTTAACATGAAATCATTTGAAAAGAGAAAAGGGTTAATGCATAAAAGCTTGGAAGGATTTCAAAGCTCATCACTACCCTTTATACACAGGAGAGTTCCGTTGGTGCCGAGCTCCCCCCTCTGGCACTTGAGACACATTTATTTCTGTTTTGAATTCTCCAAACTTCAGAGCTTCTCTGTTCTTGTCTGTCTTCTTGCCTATGTCATGGGGGATGACTGAGGAAAAGAAGGACTCGTGGGGCAGAAAAGCAGACATTTAGAAAAACTGGAACATTCAGTGTAGCCTGGATGTCTCCTTAAGCCAGGCTTGTGGACTCTTCTCAAAGTGTACCCTGCTGCCTCTGTACAAGAACCCAGATGGAGCCACCCCCAGAACCCCCTATCACTGCCTGCAGGACCCTCTGCAGCCCCATTAGTTCTTTCCTTTCAAGGCAAAAGGATGTTCTCAGAGCATTGTGTTGTTGTTCTAATGTAACTTTGTTCCAGCGAACTATTGTCTTCTTACTGTAGTGCAATGGAAAGAATTTTGAAAATGAACACAAATGGAAAGAAAGAATATGAAATTTGGCGTCAGTGATTTGGATTCGAATTCCAGCTTCTCATTTAGTGGCTGTGTGGCTTCAGCAAATGTCCTTTCGCCTTCCTGAGTCAAGTCGCTTTCATCTTTAAAATGAGGGGGTTGGACTCTGTAGGTCCTGCCCTTTCCCTCTCTAAATCAGTTTGAAAACAAGTTGCCAGCCACACATAGTACCTTTTCTGAAAAAAGAAATATGACCAGGCCCAGTTTATACTGAATTGTGTGGACATAGGTGGTTCACATAAATGAATTTTCAGAGAAGGTATTTGTGGTGGCGTTTAACAAACAACAGGCTCAGAATCTCGGCCTGAATTCATATCTTGCTTCTGAGGACTGACTATATGTATTAGCTTTGTGAGCTTGGACAAATTATTTACCCTTTCTTTCCCATTGCTCAAAATAATAACTCCTGCCTCACTAATATGGAAGTTAATTATCTAGCATTTGGAGCGGAGCCAAGAACCTGGAATTATTATATACCACATGAGTAATTAACATTGTTATTTTCAGCAACCTTCCCATTTTTATCATGAACCCTATTGTTTTAATGGAAATTTTTATTAAAGTGATTGCATGTATTTTTATTTCAAAATACACTAAGCGTAATTTAACTTTTTCTTTATCCCTTGGGTCATCATTATGAGTGTAAATGATCATATTATACCTAATGGCTGTCAAGTGACCTTAATGTATGGCTATTTGTTTTATACCAAATGGCCCCAGACTTCTTTACCTTTTTAATTTTACTGTAATGTTTATTTTAAAAAGCTTTATTGATGCCCCCCCATTTTAAAATCAATTCCTAGTATATTCCCCATTGAACCCTCCTTTGTGACTCCCCCTCACACTGTAGTTCAGCCAAACTATCTGACAACATGACTGTCAGGATGTGCAGCATTTGTATGTGGGAGTCCTCATCTTTGTACAGGTGCTTCCTCATTTGTTCTTCAGTACAAGAATAAGCATCGAAGCTAACCTGATTCAATTGCCTTTTACTGTTGCTTTCACTCACATCATTATAGATATTATTCTCCTGATTGTTTACTGTGGTCTGCATATTATAAGTTTTCTCATAATTCTCTGAAATTCTATTTGTTATTTTTTAATGCCATAGTAGCATCTTATAATATTCATATACTTCAGTTTGTTTGATCATTCTTCCTTCCTTCCTTCCTTCCTTCCTTCCTTCCTTCCTTCCTTCCTTCCTTCCTTCCTTCCTTCCTTCCTTCCTTCCTTCCTTCCTTCCTTCCTTCCTTCGTTCCTTCCTTCCTTCCTTCCTTCCTTCCTTCCTTCCTTCTTTCCTTCCTCCCTTCCTCCCTTCCTCCCTTCCTCCCTTCCTTCCTCCATGATCTCCTTTCTATTTTTTATCTCTTTGGCAGGAGGTGCCTAGCAATAAGATCCCTGAGTCAAAGATTTTTCTCACATTATTAGAAATTGTTTTCAAGAATGGTCTCACCAAGTCTCAGCTCTCCAAATGGTGTATTGGTGTGTCTGTCTGCCCAGAGCCCCTGTAGCATAACATGTTTGTAGTCTTTATCATCCTTCCCAATTTGACAAGAATGAGATGAAACCTGAAGGTTTTCATTTTCATTTCTAGTAGTATTAGTGATTCTTTGCCTTTTTAGTCTTGACATTGGACAGGGTTTTTATTTTTACTTTATTGTCAAGAAATCAACTTTCATTACTATTTATAATTACCTTCCCCTTCCTGAGTTAACAAAATCTCTAGCTTCTTTGGGATTATGTTATCACTATAGAATATTATGTTATAACTATAGAATAATACATATGTTACATAACAATATTGATGAAATTTTAATCATCTAATTAACTTTTTACATTTTTTCATACTGTTCATAGAAACCCTCTCACCTCAATTTGATCCCTCTTATTTGTGGTAGGTAAGAAGATAATCAGTTTAGGTAAAATTATTTATAAAGTAAGAGCAAATAGTCTTTAAATGAGGACTTGAAATTTTCTCCTATGGCCAAAATACACGATCTAGTGCATGGACATTGTGGCAGTCATTTGACAGCTTGTAAATATTTTTCTTATGTGCTTGTTAGTAACACACTAAATAGTTGAGAATCCAGAAAAATCAGGTGTTGCTGTTTTAACATTAAAAAATAATACAAGGCAGATGGTATTTTTCTAGGTGTATTGGGTTTTAAATGTCCTAATGATGGTACATATTTTATCCTCACATATTCTTTAATCTAGTGGGTTTTAAAATTTCTGATTGTATTTTATTTGTATACAACCTTTTTTATTTCTATTACTTCTTTTTTAGCTTTTCTAATTTATTAGGACATCTGTCTTCCTTATAGTTCCTAGTCTATTTTAAGATTTTAATCTTTTTCATGTTTTTGACACTAAGGTACATGTAGAGCCTTTTATTTTTCTTCTTAAATTAATTTTTGATTACTTAGATTGCCCTTCTCTTGTTCCTCCTACCCATTTGGGTGATTGAGGTTTCTTAAATTATTATATTCCCCAAAGGCTGAAGAATTTATCGTTGGTAGCTGTTAACAGTAGAGTGATCTTGTCTTGCCATCCTGTGATTTTCTAAAAAAATTTCTTCTGTTCTCTTTGAGCAGGTCTGTGTTACGGGATAAATGTGGGCCTTTCTATATCTGCGTTCTTTACTGAGAGTTCTTCAGACCTTGTTAGTCTGGAAATGAGTTGTGTACATACTGCCCTTGAATTCTAAACTGTAATTTTGAAAGGAATAGTCTCATATGGGACCTTAGTAGTCTAAAGGTTCTAATCCCTTTCTAAATGGTATAGCTGCTGGTCATTGTTTCGGAATTTGCATTTTCTTTTTCTTCTCCATCAGAGACTCTCAAGCTTCTAGACACATCTCTGACTGTTGTTGTCAGGGCTGTCTTGGTTGAGGATATAAATATTTTGTCACTGGAAAGAACAGGAGTCCTGCCTTTGTATTCTTAGCACAGCCCAAAGAATTCTAGCTCAGTTAGAAGGCTTCCTTGATAACTTTATAGAAGGGGTCTTTTGCACTATACCCAGTCTGTTACTCTTTAAAATTTGCCCTTTTATTATTTCACCTAATGTAGTCCTTTTGTTTCTCTAGTTCATTTCCCAGAATCCTCCATTCCACTCACTTTCTTTCTACCAGTGCCCTCTCATTCTAGATCATGTCCCCCTTACTGTGTCTTCTTTCCAGATGACCTATTCCTCCCACCTATGGGTGTGTTGACTGTGTTTCCATTTCCTCCTTTACTTAATCCCTATTACAGATGAGCTCCTGTCACTGTGGAGGAAGGGAGCATCAAGTTTTCTTGTTTAATGCCTTGTCCAAGACTGTTCATGGCCCAGGAGAAATCTTTCCCTTTGGCAGTACCTTCAGAGATAATCCAGTACAGAGCACTGTATCTTAATTACCTTTGGATCTTCCCTTTCTAGACCAGAGTAGATGATTAGCAAGTATTTGCTGTGCAGATTTTAGTTGAAACCAGAGCTTCCCTTTTTGGATACACACAGATTTAGGAAATCCTTTCTCTAGCTTCCATTCTGGAAAAGAAATTCTTCAATCTGGAATAGGTGGGAACTCCTCTCCCTACTCTTCCTGAGGATCCCTTACATAAAGGCATTTTTGTAGGGAGTTTTTGATACAGTCTTGGATGAACTGGGGGATATACCCTCACCTCTAATCTTCCTCTATTCAAATTCATTAAGAGGTTGATTTTTCCCCACTTCTTTGCTTTAACTTATCTAGAGACTAGATGGTCATTTCTCAAAGTAGTCCTTGTTTGCGACTAGATGATTATCAAAGGCGAATCTGCTTCAGGAGTTGGCCCCCTGACTTAAACCCTAGAGACAAGCTGTATCCTACATACAACTATGTGTTCTTTAATGGTAGTCTTCTGCCACTTGTTCTTGTTGAGGCCATCTACAAAGGCCTAGACTAGGCTGCTGTGCATTTTCTCTCATGGTCGGATGCATTTTGGTTCAGGTTCCAGTGAACACTGTGATCACAGATATTGTCAGACATGCATTGAAAGAGTTGTCTCTGGGCTGGTGCCATATGTTGGTAGCCTGGTGGCCTCCCTGCTTTGGGCAAAAAGATACACCAGTGCTGTCTTTGGAGGATGATGATGAGGGTCTGCTGATCACCAAGAGAGTTTTAAGTGATCACCAAGAGAGTTTTAAGTGTTTTGGTTTTCTGTTTAGATTATTTTCATTTCCTAACTAAACAAGAATTCATCCTCAAATAGAAACCAATATGTGCAGTTCTGAGTCCAGTTCAGGACTGGATCTAGGTAGAATTGAACCTGCTATTCAGTCTTATCTCAGTAGACATACTTCTATAATTTTAATGCTATAGCAGTACTGAGGGCTCACAACATTAGGCCGAACCTCCAATTATAGGAACCAGAGAATTTTTAGCTTTCAGGAAAAGGAAAACAAAAAGGAGATGAAGGTGAGGAAGAAACAGCATATTACTAGTAAACATTAGTTATCAAAGTCAGGTTGAGACCCAAATTAGGGTCTCTATAAAGATTTTAGAGTCCTTTGGAAGGGCTCAAAGATAGAGCTAAACACAAATGACCATGGTACTTCCCAGCCATATACAGGGATGGCAATGCCCCTCCTCTCATAACTCCTACCTTATCCTTCTTCCTTTCTCTTACCCCTATCCTTTGTAGAAAGAACACTGGATTTGGAGTCAGAGAACCCAAGTTTGAATCCTGGCTCTGATACATATTACCTGTTTGACTTTGGTGAAATCACCTAACCAGTCTGGGCTTCAGTTTCCTCGTCTGTAAGATAAGCAGGGTTGTACTAGGTGATCTTCTGAGGCCCCTTCCAACTGTGAGTCTTTGATCCTTTGCTCATGCCCTTCCTTATGCATGGCATGCTCTCTGCCCTTCCTTCCTCACCTGTTGAAATGCTCACCCCCCCTTTAAGACCACTCCAGTGCTACTTTCTCCAATCCCTTCACTCAGTTGTGTTCTTTCCCTCATGTGTACACGTATATTACTTTGTTGTATCCACTGTAAGCCTTTTTGTTCAGTAAGTTATTAGCATATATTTTGCCTCTCCTGCTTTTGTTATTGCTGTAAGCTCTCCAAGGGCAACAACCATAATTTTACATTTTCCTTGTTGCAGCACAGGAAGCTTGTTTCTCTGTTTCTATTGTTTCTAACAGCTCATTCTTACGACTTGAAAGTCTTGGATTAATGCCCTTCTAAAAAATTGTTTGTTCATTTTTAATGGGTTTCTCTCATGCCTGGAATGCTCTCCTTATTTCCACCTCCTGAATCTCTTGACTTCCTTCAATTCCCAGTTTAAATCCCAGCTTCTATAGGAAACCTTTCCCTGTCTCTCTTAATTCTGGTGCCTTCTCTTTGCTGATTTCCTACTTAGCCTGGATATAGCTCATTTGAACATAATTGGTCTCATGTTGTCTCCTCTATATAATTGTGAGCTTTTTGAAAGCAGGGATTGTTATTTACTTTTCTTTATATTCCTAATACTTAGCACAGTGCCTGGCACACAGTAGGTACTGTTGCATAGTAGCTTGATACTTAGTAGGTTATTGACTGATCATCAACTGACGGTTGTGGGGACAGAGCAGGAACATCAAGTATTTTCAATAGATCTTTGCAGAAATAACTTTAAAATCATGGAACTATTGGATTTTAAAGCTGGAAAGGAAAGAAATCATCTAATTATTTTATACATGAACAATTTGAGACTCAAGGCACTAACAGAATTTGTCCAAAATCATATCCCTAATCCGTAATTGAGGTCCCTGGATATTTTTTCTTTTGAAATCTTCATTGGAATCATTGATTCCATCTTTGCTGACTTGATTTTCAATATAATTAATATTTATCCCTGCTTATATGAAATCTGACCAGATTTTGTGCTTTTTTTTTTTATTTCGTGGGGTAGTTGCCTGAAAGATTCCCCTCTGCATGATAACATTTTTGTTTATGTTAACATAATATTTATTAGGTGATTGTTAGGTTAGGTGATTTCACCAAATATTTCCGCAAAATATTTGTTTCATCCTGTAAGCAGTGTGATATCATAGCATCCCTCCCCTCCCCCTGCATTTGTAGAACCATTTGAGATCCATATATTGTGTTTTTCAGTCTGTTTCCTAATTTTCTAGTAGATGACACAATTAAAATAATTTTCCTATGCTCTGTCTTAATAAATTGGATACTAGACAACAAAAACCTATGATTTATTATAATCAAAGTGATGAAATTATTTTTTGCTATTCTTTTATTTTCTGTGATTTTTTTATGATGTCTTTTTGTTTTAGATGATATGGCAGTTAGTTTTCAATTCATTTGTTTGCCAAATGAACTGGAATTAATTTTTCCAAAAGAAATTCAACTACATGTTGCACTACTTGTAGTGCAAATTTTTAACATTCTGCCATCATTCTTTCATTTTGCAATTTTTCTCAAATCTATCATGTTTGTGTTTATGAATTTTCTTCTTTCGGGGGGATTTTGTTCTGTTTATGGTTTATGATTCTGTTATCCACCAGATGTTCAAATATTTTGCTTTTCATATTCCATTATTTCACAGAAGACAAGCACAATTTATTGTAACCTCTTCCATCATAATGAAGTTTCTGCTATAATGAAATGAGAAAGTAAGGACACTTCTGGTGAGGAGACTTAGTGATAAGTGGCATCTGAGCCCAGCTTCCCTCACCACCTTAGAAGAGGGAGTAAATATGCTGTATAAATTAACAAAAACAAGATAAAGAAAAGGAAACATTTCTTCACAAGGTTGTTCCTACAGAATAAAACCAAAGAAGGTTACGTTATTGATCATGTATTCTCCCAGTCCTGGTGACTGGAATAAGAGAGAGCAAAGAACTACAAATGGGTGATGAGCAATCCAGTAATACTGGATCAGATCCAATGCTTTCTGGTCAGAAGGCAGAATAAATATGTTCTCCAAGATTCCTTCTTCTCACAATCTATGATCCTGTTATTCCATGAGAGGGTGAGTAACCTAGCCCCTACTCAACACATTAGAACTACTGAAAAGGAACCATTTTTTAAATCTAGTAAAGAAATACAGTATAAGAATGTAGTAAAGGAAATATATAGTAAAGGAATAATAATGGATGGCAAAGAGGAATTAATATAGAACTTATTACAGGAGAATGTCACAGATGAACTAGAAAAGATACTGATAAAAGAGGAAAAATGAACAAAAAAATTAGAGAAGGAGCTAATATTATGAATGAGAAAAAGTAGCAAAGGAAAAAAGATTGAAATTTCTGATGAAAAAAATTAATTTCACCCTTAAAGGCTGAAAGATTCTGGGGACTATTCTTCCACCCTAAGTGCGAATAAAGCAGCCTGCCTGCAAATGGTCTCCTAACGTGCCTATAATTCCTTGAATGTAGTCCTTTGCAAGACATTCTTTGAACTTCTAAATCATCATGGTTACATGCTTTAATGGCTCTAGGACGGCCTGCTACCCCTATACTATCAACATGGCTGTAATCTCACTATTTCTTCCTTAAGACCTTTAATTTCTATCCTTATGCTTTCATTTAATTTTTGTATTACTTATCTGGAGAATTTTCTGTGTTTAAATTAAACTTTATTATTTTCCAATTCATAAGCATTTATTTTCTCTCTACCCCACATCCCACCCCAAGTGAATAAGATGGAAAAAAAAAACAGTAGATAATAGGGATACATATCCAATCTGTGTGCCTAGATGGAGAGCAGAGAAGACACAGATTCATTGATGTATTTGTTGGCTTCTTTTCTTTTGGACTGGTAGTGAATGGAAGGAAATTGGAGTAGCATTAGGGCTACTGATTCAGGATAAAAAGAATTAAATGGAGAAAAAATAATAATTATAGCCTCCCTTCATATTCAGATTATTCAGTACCCTCTGTCTCTCCACATATATGTGTGTGTGTGTACACATATATAACATATACATACATACACATATATAATATACACATACATTCATATGTATATATGTTCTGTCTTAATACCGAGAAAGGCCTCATGAGTTACAAATATCACCTTTCCATGTAGGAATGTAAACACTTTAACTTTAATGAGTTCCTTATTGCTTCTCTTTCTTGTTTACCTTTTCATGTTTCTCTTGATTCTTGTATTTGAAAGTCAAATTTTCTATTCAGCTCTGGTCTTTTTAACAAGAATGCTTGGAAGTCCTCTATTTCATTGAATGTCCATTTTGTCCCCTGAAGTATTATACTCAGTTTTGCTGGGTAGATGATTCTTGGTTTTGATCCTAGATCCTTTGATCTCTGGAATTTCATATTCCAAGACTTCTGATCCCTTAGTTTAGAAGCTACTGAATCCTGTGTTATGCTGATTGTGTTTCCACAATATTTGAATTGTTTCTTTCTGGCTGCTTGCAATATTTTTTCCTTGACCTGGAAAATCTGGAAGTTTCCTAGGAGTTTTCCTCTTGGGATCTCTTTCAGGAAGTGATTAGTGGATTCTTTCCATTTTTATTTTAACCTTCTGATTCTAGAATATCAGGGCAGTTTTCCTTGATAATTTCTTGAAAGTTGTTGATTAGGCTTTTTTTTTTATCATGGTTTTTAGGTAGTTCAATAATTTTTAAGTTTTCTCTCTTGTATCTATTTTCCAGGTCAGTTACTTTTCCAGTAAGATTTTTCACAACATCTATTTTTTCATTCTTTTCATTTTGTTTTATAATTTCTTGACTTCTCATAAAGTCCTTAACTTACATTTGCTCCATTTTAATTTGGAAGGACTTATTTTCTTCAGTAAACTTTTGGACCACCTTCTCCATTTGACCAGTTCTGATTTTTAAGGCATTCTTCTCTTCATTGGCTTTTTGGACCTCTTTTGCCATTTGGATTAGGCTGTTTTTAAAGGTGTTATTTCCTTCACCATTTTTTTGGTTCTTCTTTAGCAAGCTGTTGACTTGTTTTTCATGATTTTTTTGCATTGCTCTCATTTCTTTTCCCAGTTTTTCCTCTACTTCTCTTACTTGATTTTCAGAATCTTTTTTGAGCTCTTCCATGGCCTGAGGCCATTTCATATTTTTCTTTTTTTTTTTTTTTTTTTTTTTTTAGATATTTGAAATACAACTTTATTATGATCTAAACGAAAAAGGAATGGGAATGACAGTAACAAACAAGATTCACCACTGAATATTGTGATGGGACTGCAGCAGTCTTATATTTGAAACTCAAGGGGACGTAATTGCGGTCCAAAACAGCTAAATATGCAGGTCCAAAATATGAATTATATATTTTTTAAACTGCCACATTCACTCCGAAGCCCATTCATTTCCTTCAGCATCCCAAAGATTAAAGCACATGTTCTGCTCAGCTATATAATAAAGTGGCAAACACGCTACACCACTGACATCACAGGACAGTTGCCTATAAAACTAGACCTCTGACGCTGGGCTCTAGCTTCATTCCCTTACAGGTCATCATCTTCATCAGGGAGCGCAGTTGTCTGAGCAATCTGTAAGTCCTGCTCATACTGTGCGGCCAGTGCTGGATCCATGACAACCTCTGGAGGTGCAAGAGCAGGCATGGCAACAAACTCCAAATTAGGGTCTCCAATAAGTTTTCTAGCAAGCCAAAGGAAGGGCTTCTCAAAGTTGTAGTTACTTTTGGCTGAGATGTCATAGTACTGGAGATTCTTCTTCCTATGGAAGACAATTGATTTTGCCTTGACTTTTCTGTCCTTAATATCCACTTTGTTGCCACACAACACTATAGGGATATTTTCACATACTCGTACCAGATCTCTATGCCAGTTAGGTACATTCTTGTAAGTAACTCTTGATGTTACATCAAACATTATAATGGCACACTGAGCTTGGATGTAATAACCATCTCTCAGACCACCAAATTTCTCTTGGCCAGCTGTATCCCATACGTTGAATTTAATAGGACCTCTGTTAGTATGGAACACAAGAGGATGGACCTCAACACCCAGGGTGGCTACATACTTCTTCTCAAATTCACCAGTCAAGTGACGTTTTACAAATGTGGTTTTCCCAGTACCTCCATCTCCAACTAATACAAGTTTGAACTGCACTTGGGGTTCTCCTTGGGCGGCCATCGCGATGGTTCTTCCAGAAGCGTCTCCCCATTTCATATTTTTCTTGGAGGCTTTGGATGTTGACCTTGCTGTCTTCCTTTGGTTGTATGCTTTGATCATCTTTCAGTTGTATGCTTTGATCTTCCTTGTCATAAAAAAAAATACCTTTTCACCAAAAAAGTAATCTTCTATAGTCTTATTTTTCCCCCTTTTTGGTCGTTTTCCCAGCCATTTTTTTTTTTTTTTTTTACTTTTGAGCTGTTTGTTAAGGGAGGGTATGCTGCCCCAAGTTTCAGGCATTTTGTACAGCTGTTTTCAGAGATATATCTAGGGACCTGTAAATTCTCAGTTCCTCCAAAGTAGTATGATCAAAAGAGAGGTGTTTACTCTTCTGGCCTGCACTCTGATCTGTGAGTCACCATAAGCACTCTTTTCTGCCCTGGAACTGTGAGTAGGATTTCCTGTCCATAGCCTCCACCAATTCTGCCATTTTTGCACTCCTCCCCAGGACTGTGACCCAGATCAGCTACTCCATTTCCTCACCATGTGTAGGGCAAGAGCTCCAGAAGCAGCTGCTGCTGCAGCAGTGGCTGCCACCATCCTGAGACTGGGGCTGGGACTAGACCACACTCTTCTGTCTCCCAGGTGAGAGAGCTTTCCCACTGACCTTTGATGCTGTCTTGGCAGTTGTAGGTTCACTACAGTTGTATTGATTCCACATGCGGAGGCCTGCTCTAGTACCTTCTGTGCTGGTGTAACCCACGGTGGGCTGGGCCAGTGCAGTGGACCCTTCCTGTCAGCCTTCCAGACTGTGTTGGGCTGGAAATCTGTTTCACTCTGTCATATTGTGGCTTCTGCTGCTCTAGAATTTCTTCAGTTTTTTTACAGGTATTTTGAGGGATTTGAGCGGAGAGCTCAGGCAGGTCCCTGCTTCTGCTCTGTTGTCTTGTCTGTGCCCCTGCGGTGCTCTTTAATATTACTTTTTTAGAGGTAGAAAATTCTAGCAGAAGTTTTCAAAAATGTAAAGCTGTTTTTGTTGTTGTTGACTTATCCTTCCTTGTCTGACTCTTTGTGACCCCATGGACATGCCAGATCCTTCTGTTCTACATTATTTCCCAAAATCTCTCTTAAGCTCATGTTCCTTGCCTTCCATAACTTGATCTATCTCATCATCTGCCATTCCTTTCTTCTGTCTTCAGTCTTTCCCAACAACAGAGCCTTTTCCAGTGAGTTTCAAATTCTTATTATATGACCAAAACATTTAAGCTATAGTTTTGGTATTTGACCTTCCAGTGTCTCCTAGCTGAGTTAATTATTTCATTAGATATTGACTGATTTGGTCTCTGTGTTGTCCAAGGAACTCTCAAAAGTCTTTTCCAGCTCTGCACTTTGAAAGTATCAGTTCTGTAGTGCTCAGTTTTCCTTATAGTCAAAATCTCAGGGCCATACATTGCTACTGAGAAAACCATAGTTTTGACAATGTGCACCTCTGTTAGCAAGGTAATGTCTTTGCTTTTTAATATGCAAGCCAGATTTGCCACAGCTTTCCTTTCAAGGAGCAAATGTCTTTTAATTTCGTGGCTGCAGTCATGATCTGCATCGATCTTTGCACCCAAGATTATGAAATCTAACACTGTTTTCATTTTTTCTCCTTCTATTTGCCAGGAAGTGATGAGATCAGTTGCCAAGATCTTAAGGTTTTTTTCACGTTAAATTTCAAGCCAGCTTTTATACTGCCCTCTTTTCACCCTCATCAAGAGACTTTTTAATTCTTTTTCACTTTGTGCTGTCAGAGTGGTATCAATTGCTCATCTGAGATTATTGCTATTTTTTCCAGCAACCTTAATTTTGATTTTTGATTTGTTTAGCCTGGCATTTCACATGATGTACTCTGCATATAAGTTAAATAAGGTAACAATATGTAGCCTTGTTGTATTCCTTTTCCAATCAAACCCATCAGTTATTCCCTGTTCAGTTCTAACTGTTGCTTCTTGGCCTGCATACAGGTTCCTCAGGAGACAAATCAGGTGATCTGGCACTCTCATCTCTTTAAGGACTTGCCACATTTTGTTGAGATCCACACAGTCAAAGGCTTTAGTGTAGTCAGTGAAGCAGAAGTAGATGCTTTTTTTTTTTTCTGGAACTCCTTTGCTACCTCCATAATCCGGTGAATGTTGGCACTTTGATCTCTAGTTCCTCTGTCTCTTTGAAAACCAGCCTGGTCTTCTTCTAATTCTTGGTCCACATAGTGAAGCCTTGCTTGCAGATTCTTAAGCATAACCTTTTCTGGTGTGTGAAGTGAGTGCAGCTGTTTGATAATCTGATCACTTTTTAACACTGCCCCCCCCCCCCTTTTTTTATAATGTTTATTTATTTTTTGTTTTCAACATCCATTTCCACAAAATTTTGAGTTTCAAATTTTCTCCCCATCTCTCCCCTCCCCCCACCCCCAAACACTGTGCATTCTGATTACCCCTTCCAACAATCTGCCCTCCTTTCTATCACACCTCCCCCCCCCTTTCCTTATCCCCATCTTCTCTCTTTTCTTGTAGGGCAAGATAGATTTCTATACCCCATTACCTGTATTTCTTATTTTCCAGTTGTGTGCAAAAACAATTCTCAACATTCGTTCCTGAAACCTTGAGTTCCAACTTCTCTCCCTCCTTCCCCACCCATCTCCACTAAGAAGGCAAGCAATTTAATATAGGCTATATATATATAGCTTTGCAAAAGACTTCCATAATAGTCATGTTGTATAAGACTAGCTATATTTCCCTCCATCCTATCCTGTACCACATTTATTCTGTTCTCTCTTTCTACCTTGTCCTTTCCCAGAAGTGTTTACTTCTAATTGCTCCCTCTTCTCATTTGCCCTCCCTTCTATCATCCCCTTCCACTCCACTTCTCCCCTACTTTCTAGTACCGTAAAGTAGGTTTTCATACCAAATTGAGTGTGCATATTATTCCCTCCATAAGCCAAATGTGATGAGAGTAAGCCTCACTTTTTCCCTCTTACCTCCCCTCTTTTCCTCTCCATTGAAAAAGCTTTTTTGACTCTTTTATGAGATGATTTGTCCCATTCCATTTCTCCCTTTCTCCTCCCAATATATTCCTTTCTTAATTTTTTTTAGATATCATCCCTTCCTATCAAACTCACCCTGTGCCCTCTGTCTATATATGTGTGTATATGTATGTGTGCGTGCGTGCGTGTGTGTGTGTGTGTATGTGTATAATCCCTCCAACTCCCCAAATACTGTAAAAAGTTTCAAGAGTTAAAGTATTATCTTTCCATGTAGGAATGTAAACAGTTCAACTTTAATAAGCCCATTAGGATTCCTCTTTCCTGTTTACCTTTTCATGCTTCACTTGACTCTTGTGTTTGAAAGTCAGATTTTCTATTCAGTTCTGGTCTTTTCATCGAGAATGCTTGAAAGTCCTCTATTTCATTGAATGACTATTTTTTTTCCCCCTGAAGTATTATACTCAGTTTTGCTGGGTAGGTGATTCTTGGTTTTAATCCTAATTCTTTTGACTTCTGGAATATCATATTCCAGGCCCTTTGATTTCTTAATGTAGAAGCTGCCAGGTCTTGTGTTACCTTGATTGTATTTCCACAATACTTGAATTGTTTCTTTCTAGTTGCTTGCAATATTTTCTCCTTAACATGGGAATTCTGGAATTTGGCTACAATATTCCTAGGAACTTTTCTTTTCAGATGTCTTTCAGGAGGTGATCAGTAGATTCTTCCAGTATTTATTTTACCCTCTGGTTCTAGAATATCAGCTCAGTTTTCCTTGATAATTTCATGAAGATGATGTCTAGGCTCTTTTTTTGATCATGGCTTTCAGATAGTCCTGTAATTTTTAAACTGTCTCTCCTGGATCTGTTTTCCAGGTCAGTTTTTTTTTTTTTTTCCAATGAGATATCTCACATTGTCTTCTGTTCTTTCATTCTTTTGGTTTTATTTTGTAATTTCTTGGTTTCTCATAAAGTCATTACCTTCCATCTGCTCCATTCTAATTTTTAAAGAACTGTTTTCTTCAGTGAACCTCCTTTTCCATTTGGCTAATTCTGCTTTTTAAAGCATTCTTCTTCTCATTGGCTTTTTGGACCTCTTTTGCCATTTGAGTTAGTCTTTTTTTAGGGGTGTTATTTTCTTCAGCATTTTTTGGGTCTTCTTTAGCAAGCTGTTGACTTTCTTTTCATGCTTTTCTTGCATCTCTCTCATTTCTCTTCCCAATTTTTCCTCCACCCCTCTCTCTTGATTTTCAAAATCATTTTTGAGCCCTTCCATGGCCTGAGCCCATTGCATATTTATTTTGGAGGTTTTGGATGCAGAAGCCTTGATTTTAGGTCTTCCTCTAATGTTCATTGTTCTTCCTCACCCAAAAGGATGCAAGAAAGTACCTTTTCACCAAGAAAGTAACCTTCTGTAGTCTTATTTCTTTCCCCTGCCAGTTACTTGACTTTTGAGTCATTTGTCAAGAGGAAGGTATACTTTAGGGACCTTTAAGTTCTCAGTCCCTCCAAGGTGGCACAATCGAGGGACACACTGCACACTGGTCTGGGAGCAACCAAAAACTTTTCTGCCCATGATCTGTAAGTAGAATTCCCTCTCCACAACCACCTCCAGATCCATCATGCCACCATTCCTCCTCACTCCAGGGCTGCGACTCAAGGTTGAGATACAGATCTACTGCTCATTTTCCCCAGGGTCTTTAGGTGGAAGGTTCAAAAAATGGACACTGCTGCTGCAGTTCCTGCTGCTGGCAGGGCCAGACCACGTTCCCTTCTCACCCATGTGAATGAGCTTTCTCACTGACCTTTGAAGCTTCTTTGGAGTTTGTGGGTTGAGCAATCTGGGAACCATAGCTGCTGCCTGAGATTCCGCACTCAGAGGCCTGTTCTGATCCTGTCCCTGCCGCGAGTGGCCAAGGCTGAGCTCCACTCTGCGCCGAGTTCAATGTGATAGACCTTTCCTGGCGACCTTTTAGGCTGCCTTGGACTGGAAATATCTTTCACTCTATTGTTTTGTGGCTTCTACTGTTCTAGAATTTGTTTACATTTGTTTTTTACAGTTATTTTATGGGCAGTGGGGGAGAAGTTTTACAGGTCCATCCTTCTCTGCCATCTTGGCCACGCTCTGATATCGCCCTTCTTTAGGATCAGTTATGTAAACTGATCTTTTCCAATCCAGTGACCACTGTTGAATTTTCCAAATTTACTGGCATATTGAGTACGTTGCTTTAATAGCATCATCTTTGAGGATTTTAAATAGCTGAAATTCCATCACCTTCGTTAGCTTTATTGTTAGCCATGCTTCCTGAGGTACATTTAGCTTCATCCTCCTGCATGTCTGGCTCTTGGGTCAGTAGTTATATCATCGTGGTTATTAGCGATGTTATAAGATTTTTCTTGTATATACAGTTTTGTATTCTTGCCACTTCTTCTGAATCTCCTCTGCTTCTCTTAAGTCCCTACCATGTTTGTCTTTCATCATGCCCTCTTTTTGGATGAAACCTTCTCTTGATATCTCTTATTTTCTAGCAGAGATCTTTTTCTCGTTCTCTGCATTGCTTATTTAAGAGAACCATATCTTTCCTTCTTGTTCTCTGGAATTCTGCATTCAGTTGGATATATCTTTCTCTTCTTTTCTTTTTCCTTTTCTTCTTTCCTCAGCTACTTATCAGACAGCCATTTTGCTTTCTTGTACTTTTTCTTTGGAATGGTTTTTGTTGTTCCTTCCTGTATAGTATTGTGAGCATCTGACTGTAGTTCACTAGGCACTCTATATACCAGATCTGATCCCTTGAATGTACTTATCACACTTCATATTCATAAGGGATGTCATTTAGGTCATGCCTTTTTACAGTCTGATGGTTTTTCCCTACTCTCATCAGTGTGTTTGAATTTTGCAATAAGAAGATTGTAATCTGAGCCACAGTGAGCTCCATATATTGTTTTAACTGATTGTATAGAGCTTCTCCACCTTTGGCTGCAAAGTATATAATTGATCTGATTTAATATTGACCATCTAGTAATATCCATGGGTAGAGTCACCTTTTGAGTACTTGAAAAAGAGTGTTTGCTATGATCAGGAAGTTATCTTGACAAATTCTTTCAGTCTCAGTCTTGCTTTATTCATTACTCCAAGGCCAAACTTGCCTGTTACTCCAATTATCTTTTGGTTTCCTACATGACATTTTTTTTGGTGCTATTTTTAGAAGATCTTATAGATTTTCATATCAGTGTTGTCCTCTTCAGCATTACTGTGCAGAGACTTGTGTCATTGTGATGTTGAATGGTCTGCCTTGCATCTGAACAACAATCATTAGGTCATTTTTCCCTTGTAGTGCTTTTTTCAATCTTTTATTAACTATGAGGGTACTTTATTTTTTATAAAAGATTCTGGCCCTGTGTTTTGTATGTAGTAATGATCTGAATTAAATTCACTCATTCCATTAAGTTCACTGACACCCAAGATGTATATATTGAATCTTTCCACCCACTGTTTGACCACATCCATTTTTTCTTAGTTTATATATCTTACGGTCTGGGTTCCTATGGAATACTGATCTTTACAATGTAGGACTTTCCTTTTGTCACCACAGCAGATGCATCCACTGCTGAGTTTCCTTTGAAATTTGGCCCAGAGAATTCATTAGTACTAGAATTACTTATACTTGTCCTCTGTTCTTTTCTAGTATCATGTTGGACACCTTTTCACCTGAATGACTCATCTTCTGTTATATCTTTTATCATTGTAATACCATATCGTCTTAATAATATAGGGTTTTCTTCACAAAGATATTGGAGTGGTTTGCCATTTCCTTCTCCAGTGGGTCATCTTTAACAGAACTCTCCACTGTGGCCTGTCCAGTTTGGGTAAACTTGCTCAGCATAATTCATAGTTTCATTGAGCTATTCAAGCCCCTCTGCCACAACAAGGCCGTGATCCAGGAGGGGATGTAAAGCTGTACAGGTGACTAAATTAGATTTTAGTTGTTTAACAAATTGTGAGTGACAAGTACAAAAGTGAATGTATTTATCAACATTTTTTTACAAAAAAATCATGTATGAGAATTCATGAATGAATGTAAAAATTCAAACATGTTAAACACATTCCTTTCAAAGTGTAAAACATTAAAAGAGCAATTAATGGAAACTTGATCAAAAGATACAAACATAAGTTAAGTGGATAAAAGAACAAATAATAGAAATTAAAATAGTGAGACAAGATGTAACAATTTTTGTAATGCACATAATGGTCCTTAGAAGCAAATTTTCTTCCAAAAAATTAACAAAATAGAAACAATGAATTAAGCATGCAACTTATAAGAGCAGAAAAATCAATAAATTCATTATAACCAATTAAATACAAAAACATTTAAGAATAAAGAGAAATAGATAAAATTGAAACTAAAAAGATTATTGAACTGATAGATAAAAAACATTTAAACAACATGAAAACTTTTTAAACCATTAGTTACTAAGTTTAAAAATAAAGAGGAAAATCAGTTTACCAAAATAAAAAAAAGAGCAAGTTGCCTTCACAATATAGAACAGTCGCAATTATATGCCAATATATAGACTTAGAATTTCAGTTAAATAGATGTTTACATACAAAAGTAAAAAGTGCTTAAATGAATAAAACAAGAAATAAAGATCTTTAATGACTCCTAGAAAGAAAAAAGCAAGCAAACCTTAAATGAATAATCAGTGTTTGGGGAAAGAAAATCTTTATCCACATGGCTTCGCCTATTACTATTACCTTGTGTTTCAGAACAGTTTATGCTGATATTATAAATAATATTGAAATAAGACATTTTGGAAGTTCTTGAGGACAGGTATGCCTCTTATATGTAAACTAGGAAGGGATGAAGCAGGGAAAAAGAGGAATAGACCAAAATATATTACAGTATCTGATATATTACACTACATTATATTAAATCGTATCATACATATTTTATTTTCTAAATATTGACACAAATTAGAAATTGTGGAATTATTTAGAAATATTTAGGAATGAAAGTACAGAAATGTTAAACTTGTTTATGCATTTGCCTCTCTACAGCATTTAACACTATTGATCATTCTTTCTTCCTGAGTACTCTTTCTTCTTTGAGGTTTTGTTTAGGGGTTGGGGACAGGGAATGATGCTCTGTTTTCCTTCATTTCTCACTTATATTATTCCTCCTCAATCTTCTTTGCTGGATTGTCATCTGTTCATTTATGTCATCTGTGAGTATAACTTAAGACTGTCCTGGAATGTCTTTTCTTTTCTCTCTGGATTCTCTCTTACTTGGTGATCTCAGGTCCCCTGGGTTCATTTATCATCTCTGTGTAAATGATCCTAGATTTACACATCCATTTGTATTGTCTCTCCTGAGCTCTAGTCCTATATCACCAACTTCCCTGCTGAACATTTTGAACTAAATATTTCATTTTGATCTCAAACTCCGTGTATCTTGAAGAAGACTCATTGTCTTTCCCTTAGAATATGATTCTTTTCAACTTATGTATTACTGCCACAAGAACCACAATTCTTCCGTCCCTATTTAGGCCCTTCCTTAACCTTTTCAGAACTTTTTTCTGAACTATTGCAAGAGTCTCCTACTTGGGCTTGCTATTTTAAGATTGTCTTCTCTCTTACCCTCCATCTACATAAAGTTGAGATCTCATCATGCCAACAGACCAACTAATAAATTCCAGTGGCTCCATATAACTTGCAGAATCAAACCTAAGCTATGTTTGGCATATAAAACTCTTTACAACCTGCCCCTTTCCTACATACTCTATATTGTATATATTATTGCATTCTCTTCTTCAGCCGTATGGAAATACTTGGTTTTCCTCACACACTCCTCCTGTTTTCATGCCCCTTCCTTCAGCCTAATATTTGGAATGTCCTCCCTTTTCACCTTTGCTTCTTGAAAGCTCTGCTTTTTCAAGACTTCCCTGAAGTCTCATATTCTACACAGAGCCATTAGAATATAAGCTCCTCAAAGGCCAGCCCTGTTTCACTTGTATCTTTGTATCTTTCGTGTTTAGCACTGAGACACTTAGTAAATACTTATTGATTGATTGCTCAAACCAGGATTGTAAGGATGGTTCAACATTAGGAAACAAAGCTTGTATAATTAACTCTAGAGACAAACCAAAACACACAGATGTATCAGTAGAAGCTAAAAGAAACCTTTGACAAAATATTACCCCATTTATGTTATAAAATCCCTGAAAAACACAAGCAAGCAAAGGCGATTTCTTAATATGATGAAATTATATCTCTGAAATCAAAGGTGCTAGCATTATTTTCAGGGGAGAAATACCAGAAGCTTTCTTTTCAGGAATCAACCAAGTATGCTCCCTTTCCCCATTGTTATTTAGCGTAATATTGAAAATGCAAACTATCATCATAAAACAAAAAACTTAAATTTTAGATGTAAGCATCAGAAAATAGGAGGGAAAGCTATATGTTTAGAATCTGTGATGGTTTGTTTGGAATTAGAAAAGTTCTTGGATTTGCACCCTTACCTTCTCCTTGACACTTTTAGGTTTCCCTCACCACTCCCAACATCTCAGTTGTGACACCTTGCTCAGTTTGGCTTCCCCTTTAGTTCAGGCCCGCTTCACCTCTTGCCTGGATGAGTAAAGCAGCCTCCAGTCTCTCACTACTCTAGTCCTTCCTCTACACTGTGTTTTATGTCAAAATCCGTGATATGCCTACTCAGCCACATTTAGCCTTTTATTACTTCTCGGATGAAATCCAAACTTCTTTGCTTAGTTTTGGAAGCCCTGATGCCTTGACCTCCATTGTTTATCTTGCTTCATTGGATATTACTGCTGCTTCCACACAGAGGTTCAGCTAAACTGGCCTGCTGGCTCTTTCTCATGCATGATGTTCTCTTCTTTCTTTTATTTTTTTTTATTTTTTTTTTTCTTTTAACTGATCATGCCTGGAATGCTCTATTTTCTTATTTCATACTTGTAGAGAACATTTTTTCCTTTAAATATCTTCTGAGCGCCATCTTCTGCATAAAATTATCATGAGTGAAATATAACAAAAGTAGACTGAGGTATGTTTTCTATAAAAAAGAGAACATTTTTTTTTTTAACAAGGGAGCTACGTGCAAATAAAATGGGTTAATAGATGCCTCAGTTTAAGCCAAAAACCCTGAGATGGGCATTTAGCTGTTTTTTATAAGATTAGAACAAAGAACAGAAATAGGGTAGGTGAGGAAATAATACAGTTGATTATAAGGTGGGTGACATCTTAGGGTTGAAGACAACATGGTTGGTTATATGGCTGAGGTGTGGAGAACAGTATGACTTTTTGAAAGTTGGTAATGCGAGGCTAGCAGCAAAACTCCCTCCTTCCCTCCCGTGACTAAGAAAGGTCCATTGTTTGAGTTCACCTGAAGAGTTAGAGAGAGTGAGCCAGACTTGTTTGGATGATGAACTAGACATCCTTGAAGGATGACTTATGGTATAAAGATACTGGGCCAAACTTTCTGATGTCCACCTGCATCCCCCAAGGACCGCAGATTACCATGAAGCAAGAATAGAACAGTGATTAACAGAAATGGATTCTTAAACTTAACTCATTACAGGCCAAACAAATTTCTACACTGACTTAGTTACAGGAAAAAAAATAAATTAACTTTAAGTGGGATCAGTAAAAATGATATAGAAGCAATCTGATCTTAAAATCTTTCCTGGTCCCTCAAATTGTGAATGCTCTCCTTACTAAGCTACCTTGTATTTAATTCATTTTTATAAATTCATAATTACAAATTTTTACATTTGTCATATGTTTTTATATATACATGTGTCTCCCATTAGAAAGTAAACCCCTTACTTTTAGGAATTGTTTTATATTTTGTACTTGTATCCTCCATGCCTTGCATTTAATTAGGGCTTGTTGTGTTTGATTGAATTTTTTCTTTCATTTAAGCTCAGTGAGTCTTCTCCTGAGTTTATATGTACACCAAAATATCATTAGGTTTTGTTTTTATAGTAGCAAAAATCTGAAATTGAAGTGGATGTCCATTGGTTGAGGAAAGATTGAAGAAATTCTTGTACTTGAATTTAATGAAATATTCTTATGCACAAGGAATGTCAGATATGAGGAATTCAGAGAAATTCAGAAAGACATGACATAATGCATAATAAAGAAAGCAGAATCAGGAAAACAGTATATGCCTAAATTATTATAAATGAAGGCAACATTGAAAGTCAATAAAATTCACATTAAATACAGTAACTGAAGATAAAACACACCTCCTTTCACTAGAGATAATGTAGACCACCTAGTCGGTAATGTTACATACGTATACTGTCAGTTGCACTTGCTCTATCTGATGGTTGTTTAAATTTTGTTCTTGTTTTATGAACGGAAGGGTTCTCTGATGGTTGTGGGGGGTGTTGGAATATGATTATGGTATAAATCATACAGTGCATCAGTAATATAAAAATAAAAGTTCATTTCGAGTCTATATATTCTTTACAAGATTCTTCTTTAATTAACGTGTATTGAGTTCCTTTTCTGTGCTGTATGCTAGGCTGTATTGGAGAATATAGAAGTACTATACATTAATTCTCTCATGTATTTTACAATATGCAGGAATTGAGGAGATAAAATAGACGCACATAAGGAAGGGGCACCTTTTAAAGTTCCCTGTAATGAGATCTCACTTGTGTTGTCATAATCTTGTCAGGAAGGAAATTTCCATAATTGCTTTTTTTAACTACTTTAAGATTGATAGTGTATTTTCCTATTCAGTTCTCCCCTACCCCCATCTTCAAATCTTTTGTTTCCCCACCTTTCAGTAATATTTCTACTGTGATTGTAAATGACTCAGCAAGCGTGTGAACCAATTCCCTTAGGAACCTCAGCTTCCCATCATCCAACCTTCCTGATGGGTGTTCAGCTTTATCAAGTGTTTCCCATCTGCTTTTTGTCAGTCATTATTTTTGCAAAGTCTTCATTCTCTCCTAATTATACAAATGTCTTCATTTTTCTTGTCAGAGACAAATTAAAAAGAATTAGTTCATTTTGGAGCTAGTTTAGCATCTTCATTAATTCCATGCCCCACCACATTTATAAGCAGAATTTTTTTCTCCACCCCAGGCTTTTTCCCCTTGGTAATTCATGAAAGTCCTTCCTATGCTTAACTCATTTGTGTAGTGTTAATCTGTTAACTACCTGTACCTTGGGCTGGTCCGCTTTGACTATAATAAAGATATACTGTTTCTTTTGACTTTTGTTATATTCAGTTTAACTCTGTCTTTGTCTTTTGATACTTGGGTAGTAATTTGTGAAGACTGCATTAGGTGTTTCTTGTTCGTTATCATTTCCTTACTTCCCCCAAAGGAGTTAGTATCCTCTGTGTGTTAATTATTTCATTATCCTAATGATGTCTCAAGACACTCTTGGCATCTTGCACGCTGATGGATTTTAATCCATCATCCTAGGGCATCCCATAATTCTTAATTCTTTTAACTTTGCTCACTTAAAATCTAATATCTTTTCTATGAATTGGTTAGTTATGATTTTTTTCCTTTGATACTCAAACACTTGAGAGTCACCTTTCACTCAACCAGTCTACCAGCAAATATTTATTAAGCAGAATGTTCTAGCTACTAGGAATAGAAAGACAAAAGTGAAATTATCTCTGACCTCAGGGAGCTTAATAATCTATTGGGAATGGGGGGGGATTGGTGTATATGTATGAGTGCATGCAAAATATAAAGAAGATAATGGGAGGCACTATATGTGTAGGGAGCAGGAAAGGCTTAATGCTCAAAGTAACATGTGAGCTGAGTTTTGAAGGTAGGAAAGTCTTCTGAGGGATAAAGGTTATGAGAGGCTTTATTTCAACCATGGGGGACACCCAGTGCAAAGGCACAAAGATGATAAATGGGCTTTCATGTGATGAATAATAAGACTAGTTTGGATGGTTCAGTATATAATAGGTTTGTGTTGTAGGTGATGACAGAATATGTCCAGACAGAGATAATACAGTGATGTATTGGAGCCATGGATTGTAAATGCAGGTTTGGGCCGGGTGCGTTTTGTTGTTATTTTATGTAGCTGTGTTCTTTGTGACCCCATTTGGGAATTCCTCACAAAGATACTGGAGTGATTTGCCATTTCCTTCTCTAGCTCATCTTACAAACAAGATTAAGTGACTTACCCAGGATTGTACAACTAATAAGTGTCTGAGGCCGGATTTGAACTCAAATGAGTGTTCCTGACTCTGCACCCAGCACTCTATCCACTGTGAGGTTCCTTTATCAGATCTGCTGATTACATGATCATTTATGCTTTTTGAGAGAGCTGTTTCAATTGAGTAATGAGGTCAAAGGACAACTTGCAAAGGGATGAAAAGAGAATGAGCAGAGGCAGTAAGCAGAGATGAATTTTCAAGGAATTGGAAAAAAAGGTTCCTCATCTATAAAATGAGAGGACCTGTCTACCTGTAAACATATAATCCTATGAAGAGAAGAGAGAGGGAATGGTAGAGTCTGCCCTACCATCTTGGGCATGTTTGAAGTGAGCAGGGAAGCAGCCAATACATAGGGAGTCCTTAAAGAGTAGAGAGAGGATGATAGTAGAGGGAATCTGCTGGAGAAAGCAGTAAAAGATAGAATTAAGGATACATGTATACTTTTGATGTATTTCTTTTTTTGTGTTCATATGAAATCCGTCTTGAAGTTCTCAGTTTCTTTATTGCTTATTTTGTAAAGATATTTTGATATTCTATTTCATTAACACCAGGTAGCTCAAGACGTAAGTCTCCATTTCTTAATATAAGCCATTAAATAATTGTGGCCAACATTACTGAAGATTACATTTGCATTTATTTTATAGTAAATATTTTAGGATATGTATAATCTAAAAACTTGTGCAATTTTTATAATTATTATAATTTTATTTATAATTTTATAATTTATTATGTTTGTTGGCTTATTGGTCTGTTTATCTGTTGGCAACTAGGTGGCTCAGTGGATAGAGTACTGGTCTGGGTGTTAGGACGATCTGAATTTAATGCTACCGCAGACACATACTAGCTATGTGACCTTGGTCAAATCACTTAACCTCTGTTTGCCTCAGTTTCTCTAACTTTAAAGTGGGGATAGTAAGAGCACCTACCTGACAGGTTTATTGTGAGTATAAGATGAGTTACTTGTTGTAAAGTGCTTGACATAGTGCCCAATATGTAGTACCTACTAAGTAAGTGCCATTATGATTATTGAAGTCCTGGGATATGATGTATTCAAGGACAAAGGAATTGAAAAGCGTTTATTGAGTATATGTAGCAGTGCCAATGGCACAGTGTAGTTGTGATGGCCCTACATTGACAGTGCTAATTTTTCCCTGAGAATGAAAATACAGCAATGAGAGTCCCTGCTCTAAAGGAGTTTGTAAGCTTATAGGGGAAGAGTACATGCCAAGGAGAACGGTAACTAGGGATGGGTATTTTGGTTTTCTTAGTCTTAGCAGCTGGTTAGTGGAACCAAGGAGAGTTGTCTCATAAAATAGCAACAGCAGGATTGGTTTTATTACAGTTCCCATGGGAAGAGGTCAGTTAGGAATTTGAAGTAGAGACATGAGGAGGATATGGGAATAGCTATGGTATGGATATCTGGAATGGATTCTGAAACATGACTGACATCGACAAGATATTGTGAACCATCTCTCCATATGAGCATTCACCATTAGGGTAGTCAGATGTTCCAGGTCAGAGTTCCAAAACTGATGGAGTGAAGTCCTCTCAGGACATAGTCTCTGGAGATCTAGAGTTCAGAGAATTCTTCGGCAGTGACAGTGGTTGCATTGAGACATCAGGCATGGCTGGGGCCAAGAAAGATAATTATATCATCCCAGTCCACAATGGTCCATATGTCACATTAGATTTGGAAACAAAAGCTTTGGGGTTCTTATATCTAATCCTAAACCTTCTGTTGGCTTGTGACCCTTGTGACTTGGAGCATACTTTTTCCTGTCTCAGTTCCTTTTACTCTGAGATGGAGAAACGTATTCCTATAAGGATCTATTATTGTTTTTCTACAGGGAATTCCGTCTGTCATTGCTGGTAGACTACTGTTTTGCAACTTTTAGAGTATTGTCTGAGGTTCAGTTTCTAAATCATGGTCACACAGCCAGTATATGTTGAAGGTAGGGCTTGAAGCTAATCCTTCCTCCAAGACTGCCACATTGCCTCATATGTAAAATAGTTGTGTTATTTATGGTCATGCTTGTCCAGTGAATTTTTATCATATCTTTTATAGACTGATAGATTCCATCATTATTATTATTGTATTATCTTTTATAACATAATTACATATAATTACATCATAATTATATGTAATATGTAATTATATATGATATGTAAAACATAATTTTAATGTAATTATTATAATTATATATTATCTTTTATAGACTGATAGATTCCAT
Source organism: Bettongia penicillata ogilbyi (assembly GCA_023548195.1). Classification (NCBI taxonomy): domain Eukaryota; kingdom Metazoa; phylum Chordata; class Mammalia; order Diprotodontia; family Potoroidae; genus Bettongia; species Bettongia penicillata. The sequence continues at coordinate 6,385,354 of JAJHZJ010000570.1, forward strand.
TATTATTATTATTCTTTCCATTTCCCTTTTCTTTATCTCTGCATAATAGAAAGTAATAACAGTAATAACATTTATGTAATGCTTTGTCTACGTTACCTCATTCAATCTTCACAGCAATACTGTGAAGAAGGTGCAAATGTTGTCCTCATTTTACATGACGAAACTGACGCTGAGAGGTTCAGTGACCTACCTAAGCCCACACTCTTAGGGTGTATCTGAGGCAGGATTTCAACTGGGATCTTCCTTACTTCTATGTTCAGCACCCTTTCTACTATGCCATCTTGCTACTCCAAATCAAAAGACAATTCCAGTCATAATTCCACCATTTATTGGCTTTTGAAACTTGAGCAAATTAACCTCTTACTGTGCCTTTGTTTATCTATAACTGAAGATAATAATATTTGCACCTCTCATATAGAAGAGATATTAAATATGGCAATGGGCATAGCGAATAATAGTCACTCTTAAGGGCAGAAATCAGTCATTGATGAAGATGCAGAAGGTGGTTGTGTAGAAGAAAGAATGGAGGGTAAACAGCTACCTTTACATCTCTGACAGCATGGAGCTATCACATCTACAGTATATTATCTCATATGTTTTAAGAGAGGAGGTTAAACAGCTTTCTTTATCTTACTGTACACTAGGACGTGATGTGCCATGCTCAAAGAACAGGTACTGCCACAATTTAGCTGTAGGAGATTAGGAAAGGATTGGAATTGCTTATTTGTCTAGGAGTAAAATTATCTAAGTCATTCAAGTCATCATTTATAATTAACATCTGAAACTCTCTTCGTTAATGATGATAATGATGAGCCAGAATCTTCAGGGCAGTTCATAGAATCATAATATTTAGAGGCAGAAGTAACCTCAATGACCATTAGTTCAACCTGTCATTCTTACTAAGTAGCAGAACTCTTAGCTGAAACCTAGTTTTATGGATCCAAATTCATTGCATGCCATCATGTTCAATATGCTATATTCAGAAAGGAATATCTTTGAACACACACACACACACACAAACACACACACATATATTTACACACAAATGTTAAAGTTTCCAAACCTAAAGGGTTAATTCCCCTCCCCCTTATTTGGGTAATTAAAACCTGTCTCTGATGACCCTTTCCTAGATAATTCTTCTAAACTCAAAAGAATTTCAAGTCCGATTACCTGAATTCTCTGATTCTTTAGTGTCTGAAGTCCTGGAGCAAAATAATTCTTTCTAACCAGGAGTTTTTGAATCCTTCGCACGATAGATTTCCTTATAGAACTTGATGGCCTAACAGATATGCTTAAAATTACAATAACAAATATCATACATTTGAGAACTCGTGTTTAATTTCAGCAAGAGTGTGTGTCATAGATGCTTGAAACATGTATCTTACTGTTAAGCGCCATAGTTTGGTTTCCAGTTGTGTAGTTCCTTACTTTATTTAAAAGTAGCTTTTTCTATGTACAGGGTACCTTATGGCAATCACATTTCCATAAAATGTTTGAACTGTGTATATCTGCTTTCTCTCAGGTGGACTACTCTGTGTGTATACCTGGATAAATAATGTGTGTGACTTCATGGCATGCTTACAGTATGTTTTTTTTCCTTTGTTAGAACTGAAGAAGCCATAAATATGAACTAAATTTACAAAGAGGCCAAACATAAATCACTAAGAAAAATTATTGTGCAACATTTTCTGAGAATATAAAATGCTCTATAAATAATAGATAATACATTATGGTAATGCTAGAGAATTTATTTGTAGACAGGAATGCTTTACTGTTTTCCACATGACTCAGGAATTTAAATCCGACTGGCTGTCCAGGAAGCAGAATATGGTATACAATTCTGTCCAGAAGCTTATGGGTAAATGTTTGATAGCAGGGAACACTGATGCTCACTAGCTGGCAACTTATTTATTACTTTGTATTGGTCTCAGATACTTTATTTTGTATTATTTAGAGAAACCTTCATTTATCAGTAGCTCTGGTTAGATAAAGAAATGAAGTTTTATTACAGAAAACTGTAATTTTTTTCAGAATAAAAAATTTGCCTTGTAGGTTTCAGGAGTTGTTTTATGATCTCATTTTATTAAGAGGCAATGATTGAGGCATGGGTCATTTCTTTGAGATGAATGATTGACTAAGAGTTCATTGGGCTGCTTGTTTTGTGATGTGTCTAGCAAACCCATTTTATTAATCCTTTTTCTGTTTCATTTTCTTAAATGAGATTTTCAAAGGAAAATTAATCTTAGAAGCATAACATTAAGGTAGTCAACCTTTTGTTTGATGAATGCTGCCTTTTATTAATGCATTCGGGGTAAAAGCTTCTGTACTACCTACCAATGGTAGCTTTTCAATAAACTTTTTTTTTCCAGCCATAGTAAAACAAAGTTTATTAAAGATTTGCCATATTGGGTTGTCTCTGAAGGGGCCTAAGCATTTGTAACGCTTATATTAACAGATGGGCCAGGTAGAATCTCAGCCAGACAGAGTTTGAGCTGGATTGAATCTGAACCTCAATAAACTTTTCATCCCATTTGTTAATGACTGTTACATGTTCTTTAGAATATTGCATGATTTTTTAGGGAATAAATGCTATAAAAGTGAATAACTTTCAGGTGGTCATCTAAGTTGAACTGAGAAAAACGTTAGTATGGTAGCTTTCTCATCCTCTTTTCATATGAAATTTACATTGCGTACATCATTACAGTGTTAGTAGAAAATACGATATCTTTAACACCATGCTAAGCTACTTGGGGAATACAGAAGAAACAGAACACATGACCCATGACCTTAGGCTCCTCACATTTGTAGGGAGATGGTTAAAACCATATTTTAGCTGCTTGATTAGAATTAGATTAAGTTAAGTGCTTAAGCACCACTAACCATTTGCTGATACTTCTTCCTCTACCATAACCCCTTTAGTCTGGTGCTTTCCTCTCCAAAATTCCTTTGTATTTATTTTGTGTGTGTGTGCATATACATATATATATTTACAAATATGTATACATACATATGTATATATTTATTATATAGAGGCAGCATGTTACAGTGGATAGAGAATTGGCCTTGGACTAGGAAAAAGTTGAGTTTCAATCCTGCCTTTGACATATAAAAGCTGTAGGATCCTGAGTAAGTTATTGAAGCTCTCGGGACTCTAGGCAACTTCCTGAGACTTTTAAATTAGAGAAGGTGTTGGCCTTCACTGATAGAAGGAATTTCCTTATGTGGAAGTTCTCTGTACCAATGAAATATCAGGTACCTCCCCTTCCCGTGTGTGTGTGTGTGTGTGTGTGTGTGTGTGTGTGTGTGTGTTTAAGAGAGAGATCTCATTTGATAGAATATAAGCTCTTTGAAGGTAAGAACTATTTCATTTTTATATTTTATTCTTAGCACCTGGCACATAGTAGGTGCTTATTCTTGTTGATTGATTGAAGAATGAATGGGTGAAAAAGGAATTGTGAGGGGTACTGTATTCATCAAAGTACACTGATAGGAATCAGTTTGTCATAGTTGTAGGGCAGTAAGGTCTGGTTAGAGTAGAGGGTTCATGTTGGTTATAGGATGTTACATAGATGGAATGAGGCCATAGTTTGGAAGCTTGCTTCTTTCTTTGCCATTCTTCCAGTTCGTTTGGATTGTTTAATGTTATTGACAAGAATATAGTACTATGGAGTGCAAAATTATGGGTTTCTTTTTTGAGATTCCTTATAAAAGCCTTTGCCTTGAGAAAGTTTATTTAATAGATGGTTTTCCTAACACCTAGCTAGCTGTTTCATAATTCCATGCCATGAGTTAAAAGTAGTATCAGGCAAGAGGTGTGTAAGAAGTGCAAATCTGTGTGTAACTGGAAACATCTCCATTCTTGTCATCTCACATCATTGGGCACAAAACTTTGAAACTTTCACACACACACACACACACACACACACATACACATCCCCTTTGTATAGGATCCATATGCTCTGGTCTATCAGATTATGCCATTCTCAGTTGGTCATTGAAAAAGAAATTTAAACCCTGCAAGTGAGAAACGAGCTGCATTCAGCTCTATTTGCACAGTGAATTGTTGAGCAATGAACTCCTTCCTTGTTTATTTTTCTTACTAAAGAGGATCAAGTGTTATATATTTATGTGAAGTTTTACACTGTAAAGTTAGTGGTCATTAGCACTGTCATCATCCTCATCATCTTCATGCAATTAACTGGCTCCATTGACTTTGTCTTTTTACTTAAGGAGTGCTCCAAAGGTGAGGAGCTCTTACCTCTTCTCCATTAAGACTCTATCGTTGGGTTATTAATGGCAGCAATAGTAGTAACAATTTATCCTTTTCTTCTAGAGAACCCATTGAAATTTTCATTGAACTTAGTGAACATTTCTCAAAGTTTTATATTCAGTGATAGAAAAATGAATCAGAACAGAGAGCAAGACAATAATATTAATTCTTGCACGACCGACCTCATAATATTGTTGTGAGAATTAAATTTGATAATATATGTAATTTACAGAAGGAGCACAGAAGGGGGAAAGTGGAGGATTGCAATTTAATATGTAGATAGAAAAATCTACATTTCATTAAAACTTTATAATTTAACTTGACTTGCTAGATTTCACTCTTCATTTAAAGTACTCTTTGCTTATTTCTTTTATTTCTCCTTCATCACAGTAATTGCTGTATCTCTGCATTACTTAGCTGGACAATCTGGAAATTAAGGTTTATAGCTGGGATGAGAATTCTGTTCCTGGGTTTGAGATCTCCCATTCATCACTCTTCAGCACACTGCCTCTCACAGGCAGTTTTTTGTAGTGCACCCTGGGGACACAATTTTACTTTCTACTGGGTGGACAGTATAGTTGCTCAAGTATGTTTTTTCAGAGGATCATAAATTCTTCTTGGAGTTTGAAATTATGTCATGTTCATTTGTCAACATGTCATTCCAAGGACACACAGGTGCAACACATTTATGGAGGGAAGTAACTTGTGTTTCTCCTTGTGATTGAAATCCTCTGTCTTTAAGATTACTTCTGAAGACAAAGCATTTCAGGCTCTCTCGGTGTAACACGTTAGCAGAGGTGGGGACCAAGTCTGGAGGGGAAAGGAACAAACTTTTTTAAAGGCCTTGTAGATACCGTCTCCAAAAAGAATACCAAGGCACTTATGCCATGGTGGAACAAGTATTGCACATTTTCAGTCAAGTATGTGATTAAATTTGACATTTGAAAATAGAACTTCACGTAGAAATAAGTATGGTGCTTCTGCATGTTTAATTAAGATGTTTAGTTCCTGTCAAGGCTGCTAGTTTTTTTTTTCTTTTTCTCTGTGAAGGGCAATATATTCTCAACTTCTAGAATTTCAGAAACCTGTACTTAACCTTTAATCGTCATTCCATTTACATAGAAATCTGATTAATAACTTTTAAAGTTCAGGAGCTCCTGGTAAATGCAATTCAGACCTTTTTGGAGTCTGTTATTAAGAAGTGGCATTTAATGAAGATTGGGGCCAGGCTACTGTTTCTGTCTCCACCAGAGCAGGTTGTCTCAAACAATTAGCAGACAACATGAAATACATGAATTGTACTGTATTATCTCTGAGTTAACATGGTTGGTATTTAAATAGCATGCTGTCTGTTTCTCCAGTTCACTTTATTGTATGTGCTTGTTGTTCAGTGATAGAATAAGAATTCAAATAATTAGATGGAGCCTGGTACTTCTCCCTGCATTTCTCATCTGCAAGGGTTACATGTGCTCTATATTTGGGATGCTCCAAAGTTGTGTTTACAAACATGCTCTCATTTATCCCACTTAGTCAAATTAATAATACAAGTGGGGGACAGAGATTGGGGCATTTCTAGCAATACCATTAAAAGAAGTCCATTTGAAAATAGAAAAGAAATGTGATTCAAATATAATACTTTGACGCAAGCAAAGAGAAGAAGGGTTTGAAATTTGTGGTGAAAGCCATGTCTAGTCTAGGTTAAAACTTGACTGGAACCTAACAATTTTTAGCAGCGTATTAGAAACTCTACAGCAAGTGGAGTATAAAAGCATCTCATTTGTCCATTGAAGGAGTTTCTTCCTAGGGGCAAGGTACTTTGAGAGAAATTTTAACTCTTTCAGGCCAGTTGTGTATCATTTATTTAGACTAAGTACACTCTTGCTTAAAAACAAAAAAAGAGAAAACCCTCCTGTTCTAGTTCATTAGATGCTGACTCACCTGTTTTGCAAATAGATGAGGATGGCTAACTGATGTTTCCTATGCACCTATTATGTGCAGAATATTTGACTGTGGAACCATAAAGAGAATTTTGTTCAGGTCAGCAGGAACTTACTGTGTACCAAATCAGGTTCTGGACACTGAGAAGACAGTGACCGAAAAATGAAATAGGGTTCCCTCAAGGAATTTACATTCCACTGGGAGAGCCCAGCTTGTGTACAAAATAGAAGCAGGATAAATATAAAATAAATTTGAGGCTGGGAGAGAGCATTAATACCTGAGCAGATCAGGAAAAGTCATCTCAGCTGTGTTTGGAAGCAGTCTAGGGATTTTGCAAAATGAAAGAGTAGAGAGAGATAGAATATCATGTATGGAGAACAAGAAATAGTCTAGTTAGGTGGGATACATGATGGGGAATAATGTGAGATCTATCTGGAAGGCTAGGATGAGTAACAGACATGGTTCCTTCCTCTGAAGAACTTCAAGTTTGAGGAGAGGTAAAAAGATAAAAAAAATTTGTAAAAAATCATGAAGCAGATAGCCAACAAGTGATTCTTGAGTATGGGAGTATTAAGTTTTGTGTATTAAGAAACAGATTAAGGCCTCTATGTGTGTTTTTTAATATAGTCCCCATAGTCCCCATAGCTACATTGTAATTATTTTAGTTTTATTGAAGAATTTTCTATTAAATGAACCACAGTGTCTCTTTTAAACCTTCTTTTCTCATCTCTATATTACTCTTCTTCTCACCTCATCACCTCCTCTTTTACTGAGAAAATTGAGGCCATATGGTCTGTCCTGCTTCATAGTTCAAAACCTCTCTATGCTATCCCCTATTTCCTCCTCCTTTGTTTCATTCTTGGAGGAAGACATAGTTCTCTTCCTTGTCAAGATCAACTTACATAGTTGTGTTCTTGACCCATCTCCTCTGAGTGATTGTCAGTTTTCCATATTTCATTATGCACTAACTTCTTTCTTGTCACTCACACTGTTCCCAGGTCTTTCCCATCCCTTAAAAGTACCCATTTACTTGACCCTGTGATTCTCTCTTTTCACATTAAAACTCTCAAGCATACATACACTGATTGCCTTCACTTTCTCTCCTCTAACTCACTACTTAACCTCTTCCAATTTGGTTTCTGATCCTATCCCTTTACTGAAACTTATTTATCTCAACTGCTAAGTTCAATGGCCTTTTCTCAGTCCTATGTTACTTCAGTTCTCTCCTACTGTGGACACTAGGCAACCATTACAACTTCCTAGACATTTTCTTATTCCTTGGCTTCTGTGATACTGTTGTGTCTTGCTTGCTCTCCATCCTGTCTGATCAGTCCCTAAGTTGTATCATCATCTGTCTTTCATCCATTAAACATACATACCCCACCCCAAATCTCTGTCTTGGACTCTTTTTCTCTTTATACCACATCAGGTTCAATGAGTTCAGTGATCATTTCTAGATGAATGACTCCAGACCAGTATGTCTAGCTTTTATCTGTCCCTTGAACTGTATCTGGTATCAGATTTCTTACTGATGGACATTCTTCTCCACCTGGGCAGTGCATTTGCATTGTCAAGGCAACATGTCCAAAACACGACCTCATATTTTTCTCCATGTACATCTTTCTTTTAACCTCCATTATTTCTGTGGAGGGTGCCATCATCCTTTCAGTTACCTTGATTTGCAAACTGGAAATCTTCCTTGATTCTCTCCATTCTCTCACCTCCTATATCATATCAGTTGCTAAGTTTACTTCCACAACCCCTCTCCCATCTGTTTCCTTCTCACCCCACACGTAGCCACTGCTTGGTCACCTCTAGTGATCTCTCACTATGACTGTTTTTACAAAAGACTATTTTTTAGCTTTTTTGCTTTCAATCTTTTCCCTTCCCAGTCTATTCCTATTCCAGCTATTAAATTGATATTCCTAAATTATACATCTGACCAAGTTACTTCCAATTGCTGGCAGGATGAAGTATGAATTCCTTAGCCTGTCATTTAAAGCCTCTACAGTCTGAACCAACTACCTATCTAGAATTACTTCATGTTGTTCTCCTTTATGCACTTGATGTTTCAGTCTAACTGACTGATTATTCCCATTATTCAATATGCCATCTCCCTGTTCAACACAGCTGCACAGACTTCTCCCATGCTTGGAATCCACTTTCTCTTATTTCCTCCTGTTAGACTCCTTAGCTTAGCTTCCTTAAAAGTTCAGATCAGATTCTTCCTTCTTAAGTGATACTTTTCTAGTATCCTCTTCCTTCTGCAATAATTTTGTATTTATTTACTTCTCTATATGTTACATCACTGGAGTGGGATGTAAGCTTCTTGAGGTCAGAGAATGTTTTATTCCTGTCTTATCCCCAGCACGTTACATAGTGCCCTGCTCATATTAGGTATGTTATAAATGTTGGTTGAATTGAAATGGATTAGAGGAGGACAGTTTGTTCTAAGAAGTATTGATTCAAAAGATATATCAGTTTGGGGACTTGCATTTCTATATTTAAAAAAGGATATTTGAGTTACCCAGACAGGCAACTTGTTTAACCTTTTTAATGATGAGACAGCTGCAGAAAGTGAAATGATTTTTTGCTTTGACATGTGACATTCCTGGGAAATTCATGTGTGTTAGTCACTGCCTCATTTTGAACCTGGCAATAAAAGTGAAACTGACTTCCTACAGAATCAGGAATGTTCTTTTTTAATCTTAATGCTACCATGTAGTTTTCATTACTTGGAGGGCAGCTAAACTTAGACAGTGGATGGAGAGCTAGGTCTTGGAATCAAGAAGACTCATCTTCCTGAGTTCAGGCTTTAGACACTTGTGCTGGAGAAGGAAATGGCAAAACACTCTAGTAGCTTTGCCAAGAAAATTTCAAATAGCATCATAAAGAGTCAGCTATGACCAAAAACAACTGAAAAAGCACAAGAGCAATGACAAGCCATTTTAGAAGTAAGAAATGATAAGTGTGACAGCAATCTGGGGTGGGAAAATGAATTGATTAGAAAGGAGTTTCCTAGATAAAGTGGACCACAAATTGTATTCCATAGCATGAGTTCAATTTGCATTGGTCAAAGGAGAGGGTAGAAGGACAATGATAGAATCTTCCTGTTAAGGGAAGTGGGGAATGAGGGAAATTAGATGATTGAAAATTAGATTATTCTAGCTCTCACTCATACCACCCACCTCCTTTTTTGTTCTGTCCTTTATTTTTATTAGGAGTACTCCAAAAATAGGATGTCAAAACTTTATGGATACTTCTTATGATCAGGCCAATATTTTATTTTCAAAAGTAGCCTCCTAATATTTTAGAGTAGATGTTTTTTCTTTGAATTCAGTTTGCCCTAGACTAAAATCATTAGCTTGTAAATCATTTAGTAATGCTTTCCCACAGAGATGTCAACAATACTACTTTTTTTTCAAACAGGTAAATGTGTTTGGACTATAAATAAATTTTTGTCTTTTTAGAAACTGTTTTTTTTCAACTTCTCATATTTGGGTGTGTATTTTGAAGTAAAAATGACCCTTATACATATTGTTCTTGTTTTATATAGCACTTTACAACATATAGCATTTACATAGTACTTTGTAATATGCAGAGTACTTTCATGTGCATTATCTCATTTGACCCCATGGACTAAGTAACATAAGTATCATTATCTCCATTTTACAAATGGAGAAACTGACACTCAGGGAGTATAATTGATTTTCCTTGAGGCACTTAGCTAGCAAATATTTGATTCTGAACTTGAATCCTGGTTTTTTACTTGAAGAAAAGTATTCTTTTTTGCTGCAAAAATGAACTTTGTATTATAGTCCTTACCAATCAAAATTTTGATATGGGACCATTTTTGATGTAACCCATATCTTGGGACTGCCTCTTTTATTCTGCACATTGTAGTAAGGGATTATTCACAAGTTCATACTAATGACTGTTTTAATTGAACAATTGACTTTGACATAATGAATGTAATTGAGTTCAGAGCTATTGTATTACTGAAATTACTGTGTTTATTTTATTTTGTTTCCTTGTGAAAATACTTCTTAGTTTCTATACTGTAGGGAAGTTGGGCTTAGAATCCCAGAAAATTAGTTCTTAACTCTTTCCCTGCTTTCTTTTCTTGCTCCTCTTTTCTTGTTCTTGTGTTTACTTTTTTTGGGGGGGAGTTGTTTTTGCTATTAAAATTATATACATGTAGATTGCAGCACAAAAACCTGATATTGCTAATTGGTATCTATTTGGAACCAATAATATGTTCATTTTCTTCTCTGAAATGAATGTTTCCAAGGCCATGATAAGATGTTTGAGGTATAGTGGTAAATTGCTGTCAAATCTATGTTGTAACTCCATAGGGAGCTATTTTATCTCCTTCATTGCCCTACCATCATGGTTAGTAAGCTACAGCTCAGGTTCAGCAATGAGGTTATGGGTAGTGCTGACTCATTTTCAAGGTTTGAATGAGTGGAAGTAATACTAAGTAGGAACATTGAATTTCTTAGTCTGTGGACTAAAACCTGGTTGTTTGCACAGTGACCACATGAGGGGGTTCTACACATTTTCTGCAAAACAGAAGATGCCATAGAAACATGAACTTGTTATGTAGGTAACTATAGGAACTGAGAAAAGATATTTGGGTGAATGGTTATCTGTTCAGGTAAAGAGGTTGGGAACCCCTTCCTGGATATCATTTTATTTGTTTTTAAACTTATGGATGCATTTCCAAATATAAAGTGACACTTGCAGTGTATAAAGTTCAAACTTCTTAATCTGATATCAGACTTTCTCCATTCTGATACTAACCTATATTGTGCATGGAGTGTTCAAGGAGTATTATTACCTCTGCTGTGAGGACTTGCTGAGCCCTATTCAGGGCTGCTCATCAACTTTTGGTGTCCACCTTCACCCAACTTTTACCTGTGTCTCCAAAAAGCTACCACATGTGCAGCAGTCACATGTCAGAAAAGCCATCTCAGCAGACAGACTAAGCCAGGTTAAGGGTCATTGACAAGCCTCAAACCTATAGATGAGTAGGGGGATGCTTACCCCAAGGATGTGAAGCTTTCTCTAGCAAAATGGGAAGATGAGGATAATTTGTTCCAGTGGCCATGAAGGCAGCTGAAGCAGGCTCTGTGAACACTTAAAGCATGGCCAGACATCAAAGGCACCAAGGTCATCCACTGCATCTCAGACCATTGCTGGTAGTCTTGTCTTTCGTCTTGCTACTGGACTTTGGTGATTTTGGAAGAAGGAATGAGGCTGACAACTTTGTGCAGCTTTGCCTCACTTAAATTCAGTTCATAAAAGAGTCAAGACATCACTCCATGCTAACATTGGACATCTTTGAAAAAGAAAGATGAAAACAACCAATCTACCTTCTTAGCCTTACTTTCTTCAACACTATTTTCCTTCACAAATTCTAAGCTCAACTCATGTGAGTTTCACAGATAAAACTCTTGATTTCCCACCTCAGTGTGTTCACTCATGCCATTCCTTATTCCTGAAGCTTCCCATCCCCCTTAGAGAATTAAAGAACAAATTAAATAACTAGTGGAATATTTATGATCATGGCTGGGTCATACCAACATAAAAAAATGACAGTACTCTTCAAGTTACTTTAGAGTTTTAATGCTATAGCAATCAAAGTACTAAAGAGATACTTTAACAATTCATTTAGAGCAGAAGTCAGCAAATCATTGACCAAATATGGGCCACCAATGTTTTTATATAACCGTTGAACTAAAAATGGTTTTTAGTTTGTCAACCTTGCAAAATAAGTGGCCAGTTCCTGATTTAGAGGAACAAAAGATCTAAAATATCAAAGGAAGTATTAAAAAGATACTTATGAAGGGCAACTAACACTCCTACATCCTTAAACTATATTATAAAGGTTCCTTCAGACCAATTTGGTATTGGTTAAAAACAAAAAAGTAAATCATTGAGAGAGACTAGACAGGGGAGAATGGGAAATGAAGCGGAATTACCCAGTGTTTGATAAACTCAAAGATATAAATTACTTAGGAATTAGCTCCATGATTGATATAATAACTCCTAAGGAAAACTGAAAAGCAATCTGGCAGAAGTTAGTCTTAGACCAACGACTTATGCCTTATTCCAAATAAGTTCAAAATGTATATATGTCCTGAATACTGGAACTCATATCATAAAAAAAATCAAAATAATAGCAGTTCATATTCCTTTCACAACCATGTGTGGGAGATGAATTCTTAACCAAGCAGTAAATGGATAATGCGAAATCAAAAAACATTTGCACAAACAAAATTAAAGCATCTAGGATAAGAAACATTGACTGGGGGGGAAAATCTATGCATCACATTTATTGAAAAAAGTTTTGGTATCCAAGATAGACAGATAACTAGCATAACTCTGTAAGACCAAAAGCTGTTTTCCAAAAGAGAAGTGTCCAAAAAATTCCCAAAAGAAGAATTGCCAACTGTTAATTACCATATAAAAGAATGTAACTAGTCAATAATAAGAGAAATGTAAATCAAAACAGCCCTACAATTTTACTCCCACTGTCCTCAAATATGTTGACATTATAAGATAGATACATTAATTCACTGTTGGTAGAGTTGTGAATTAGTACATTTTGAAAATCACTTTGTAATTATGCAAGTGAAGTGGCTATTATGTCTGCATTCTTTGACACAGAGATTCCACTCCTAAGCATATGCCCTTGAGCGGTCATGGATAAAAACAAATGCTCCAAATACAAGATATTTGTAGCACACTTTTTTGTGGTTGAAAAGAACTGGAAAAAAATATATATCCGTGGATTGGAGAATGGCTAAATAAATTATGGGGCAAGTGGGAGGCAGGGTGGACAGGCCTAGAGTCAGGAAGACACCAGATCTTCCTGAGGTCAAATCTAGCCTCAGATACTTACTAGCTCTGTGACCTCAGGCAAGTCACTTAACCCCATTTGCCTCAGTTTCCTTATCTGTAAAATGAGGTAAAGAAGAAAAGGCAAATCACTTCAGTATCTTTGCCAACAAAATCCTCAAAATGGGGTCACAAAAAGTCAGACATAACTGAAAAGCAACAGATGGATGAAACAAATGTTGTTTCTCGTGTGTGTGTGTGTGTGTGTGTGTGTGTGTATGTATAATGGAGTGCTACTATGCTATAAAACATGGTGAATATAGAGAAGTATTGAAAGACTTAGAAGAATGGATACAAAGGAGAGTGAAGAAAACAAATGCTTGCAGCTATATAACTACCACAAAATAAATGAAGATGGATGTTGAAAATTACAAGAAAACAAGCTTGTCCCCAGAAGAAAAAAGTAAGAAAGTTATTTTCTCCATACGCTTTTGCAGAGGTACTGGGTCCCTGAATGTGGAACATTGCATATACAATCAGATGGTTTTTTGATTTATTATTGGTTTTACATGTTTTATTCATTTCTCATTTTTCTTTAAATAAATTATACTTTCTTAGAAGAAGACTCTGTAGGAGGAAAAAGGAGGAAAAAGGGCAATTTAGGGGCATCATAGGACAGAAAGATACCAGTAACATTTTATTTTGGAAAATGCTCATTGTTTGAGTGATTTAAGACTGAGCTTCTGAGTTAACTCCTTGTAATGCTTTCTCTAATATTTATGGTCATAAATAATCTTTCTAGGAATTTTCATGGTAAATTCTTTGTCCCTCTCATATGCTTATCACCTTCCATTTAGCATAATAGTTTTTGGGTTTTGGGAGGTTTTTTGGGCATATGTTTCTGATCTATTGACTGTTGATAAATATGTTATTTAGAGGTAGTTAGGTACACAGTGGATATAGCACTGAGGTTTGGAGTTAGGAAGACCTGAGCTTAAATTTGGTGTCTGACACTTACTAGCCGTATGACCTTGGACAAGTCATATAACCCTTTTGCCTCAGTTTCCTCATTTGTAAAGTGAGCTAGAGAAGGAAATGGCAGATCATTCCAAGAAAACCCCTACTGGGGTCACAAAATATTAGACATGACTAAAATGATTGAACAACGGCAAAAAATATCTTATTTGTCATTATACCTCCCTCAGTGCCTAGTACCATGCTGTGTACTTTGGTGTTTTAAAAATGTCCAATGAATCAAAACAGAGTGGTTGAGTTCTAACATTTTAAATTCTAAATAGGGAATACTTGTTCAATGTGGGGATATTGTAGACTTTCTACTGAGCTATAAATCTCAGATCTTGTCCCTGATTTACACATCATGAGGTTTGACTGATATCTTAGCAACTGCTAGTAAAATATTACAGTAGATATTAAAGAGAACAATAGTGTTATATAAATTTTCAAGTACTTTCCAGCTGTGACTTTTTTGTGTGGTTTTGTCACTCCTGCTAATAATGCCTTTTAAGTTATTTTAGAATCCCTCATAAAATATGACTTTTATTATGTTTGAGTGCTTACCTACCAGAGAGAATTCTTGATACTCGAAACCAGGAAGTAAAGAATATAAAAGATTTAAAGTGACTGATAGCTAACTGAGATCATAGTATGAACTATTTTACATTTTTGGTAGAAATTGTAGCGTACCTTGTGGATCTGCGGACAGCAAAGATAGAGTGTCAGCTGATCTCTTTGTGGACAGGGTACAACTTTAATGTGCCTCAGTTTTCTTATTTAGAAAAAAAGAAACTGGAATTCACTGAGGTTCAAGGAGGAGTATTTATGTATTAATTATAAGCTATAAATCATCATGTAATATGAAAGTGTTCTTTGTAATGAAGACATTAAATGGTTAGCTTCCATGAACTAGCTAATATGATTTGCTTCATTGTTCTCCTTTTGGAACATTCAGCCTAATTCAAGCCAATTTCAGGCCTATCTGAAATATAATGTAGAATTGTCTCATTATTTTTCTAGGGATTTAAAAAAACAACTTTATTTTTAGTGGCCTGCTGTTCTTACTTTTGATATGAGAGCAATACCTTTACATATTTAAAAAGTATGTTAAAAAGCTAATGCTTTGAGCCATTGACAAATCGAGAAAAACTAAAACAAAAACCCTGGTTGTCAGCATTATTATAAGGCTTTATAGGTAAGACTGCTCTCTTATTATGTATGGAGTCTGCACCTCTCTTCATTATTTAACCTGTCATTTTCAGTTGATATGTAGCTTTGTATTAGTAGCAACACCTTGCCACATAGGGCTTATTATTCAATTAATCAAATGTTACATTTATTGAGTACTTACCAGCTATACTAACACCCCGAGGGTTACACAAAGAAACCTAATCTAATGAAGCAGGCAGTTAGATCACAGTGGATAGAGCACTAAGGCCTGGAGTCAGGAAGATGTCAGTGTAAATCCTGCCTTAGACAGTTACTGGCTGTTTGACCTTTCACAAATCAGGTAACCTTCCTCTGCCTCAGTTTCTTCCTTGTAATATGAGAATAATTTCCTAGGGTTGTTGTGGGGATGAAGTGAGATATTTGTGAAGCACATTGCAAACATAAAGTACTACTTAACTCACTGATTTTTATCATTATTTTAGCAGCCCCTTCCTTTAAGAAACTTACTTATAGTTTCATTTCAGAGACAACCCATTACATGATAACTAATAATAGATAGTACATGAGAGATGAGTCCTTTGAGTCTTATAGATAATAAGACTATTCACATCAGTTTGGAGGAAAGGTCACTGTGGAATGGGGTACTCAGGAAAAATTTTTACAGAGAAATTGAGGTCTATTAGTCCTTGAAAGATGAGTAACATTCATAGAAGCAGAGGAAAAGGTGAGGAGAGAATTACAACCAAGGAAGTGTTTTGTGGAAAGACTTGGGTGTAGAACCCTGTAAAGCATATTCAGATAATGGTGATTAGCTCAGGCAGTCTGGAAACTCCTATTTGAATATTTAAGAGAGTTCAAAATGTGGCAGATTAGAATCAGATTGTAGAGTATCTTAAATATTAGACCTATACATTTGGACATGGTCTACTAGGTTCCCGAAGATTTATGAGCAGAAGAGTAACTGATGAAAGCAATGATTGAGGTAGATGAGTCTGGCCTTTAGGTGAATTATTCATTTGTAAGTAGGACTACCAAAAGCCTGGGCTATTCTGTTGGCCCAGCCTTTGAGACCCTAGAGTCACCTTCATTCTGCTCCAAAGTAATGGAGTAAGACTTGGGTGGAAAGTCCTATGAAGTGGAAATAATAACTGCCTTACCTATGTCAGAGGATGATTGTGAGGAAGGCATGAAACCAGAATACAGTGGGGCATTAGAGTAGGAGGTAACATAGCAGAGAAATGGCAATTCCTGCTGCATTGGAAGCCAGCTTGGCCACTGTGATCTTGGTAAAACAATTCAGCGTCTCTCATCCTCTCTTTCCTTATCTGTAAGATGAAGTGTTTGACCCATCATACTTCCATAGTACCTTTTGGTTCAAGGTCTGTGGTTGTAAAGGGAAGGTACAAATCATTATTAGATAGAAGGTCTAATTACCCTCCCTCTTCCAGTCCACTGCCACCAATGAGATGAAGATCAGAGAACCTTAAGTTTGTAGTCAGAGCATTTGGGTTCAAATCTCAACCCTGCTTTTTATACATTATGACTTTAAGCAAATTACTTAACCTCTTTTGGCGTCAGTTTCCAAAAATGAGGGAATTGGACAAGATAACCTCTAAGAGCACTTCTGTTTCTCTGTCTTGCTGCTCTGTACAGCTGGCCTAAAACCATACTTTATGTGTTTCCCCCTGGTGGGGGTATGGGTGCTCGGGGTAGCTTCAGGGTAGCTCAGGTTCCACGTGAGGACAAAATTGGCAAACACAGGGTCTTTAATAGTTCACCAAAGGAAATTTACTTTGCTGTAGCCTACAAATAGTCAAAAAGGGTATACCAGCACTTCAACTTGTGTAGAAGCAGTTCCCCGTATCTCCAAATGGAAATTCATATAATCTGCCAGGCAGGTGTGATCTTGGGATACCTACAAAGTGTGAAGCACTCTATTTCCAGGTGTTGGGCATTTTTGTGCCTTTAAGGATTCGCATCATTATTGCCAGAGATGATTATCAAGAAAAGCATAGCTTGGATGAACCTCTCCTTACTCACACCCGCTCAACTCCTGGTACAATTAAGTCCCAGGGGTGGTTGTGTTACTCTTTTAGGGGAAAAATGAACAAACAAAAAACTTGCTGCAGAGGGAAATGAAAAGTTAGTTATTGGTCCTCTCACAATATCTCATCCTACCATCCATCCTGGATGACTTCTTGCCCTCTGCTTTGCCAGTGTGTATTCACACCCTCTTTACCCCTTGCCCTGTGTGCTCCATTTCTAGCTGTGGGAATAGCAATGAAATCCATACTACCATTGCTACTGGAAAACTGACTCGTCCAACATCCCTGTGACCACCACTCCCTTATGTGTGTTGTCTCCTTTCACTAGAATATAAGCTTCTTGAGAGAAGGGACAGTGTTGCTTTTGTATCTGTAGTCTTGGAGTTAACACAGTGCTTATCATAACATAAGTGCTTAAGAAATGCTTTTCATTCATAGCTTCAAATCTGTGTTCCTTTGTCCAAGTCTAGTACACAGTCATATGGTCTCTAAGCTATAAAATATGTGGGGTTTTTTTTTTGAGATTTTAATTTTGTTTTAAATTATTTCAAAAAAAAAATAAATGCCTAAGGTATGTGAATATATCTTTTTGTCCATGTCTTAACTATTCCTTGCCCTGTTATCATTTATTCTTAAACATAATTATAATGTGACAGTCTTGTTCCACTCTGTGCCAGAGGTCTTGCTCAGTAATTAATTTATTCTCAGTTTTCTAGGCTTTGTGTTTTGTTTAGCTAGGGACCCTCCAACTCTTCTCTTTACTGAAAGCCTTTTTCCCAGCTCAGTCTCTTTTCTTAGTTCTCTTAAAAAGGAAGCTAACAGGAAAAAAAACCAAACCAAAACCATAGTGCCCCCATGACCCTCTGTATGATCATGTCTCTTATTCCTGTTATTTTGTCATACAAGGAAGATGCAAAAGGTTCTCTGCTAATATCTTGTTTTCCCAGCAAGAAAGAAACATTTTTCTACTTTACTGTCTAGGAAAGATTGTAGGATCAAAGGATTTATAACTAAAATGGACAAGAGATGGAACAGTATTCTTCCTTTTCTTTCTCCCCTGTCTTTTAAAAGGAAATTTACATAAGATCTCTGACCTGACTTAGTTACCATGTTGCCCTTAGGATTTGGCTCTAGATATTGCTGCAGTTATGCAATTTAAAGTGACCGTATCTTTTACAGTGAAACAGCATTTTTAAAGCAAGAAATTAACAATAAATTAAGTAAAAACATTGAAAAAATGTGTTCATATATTACATATGAATGTATTTTAGGGGAAGAAGGGAACCTGCACTTCTATAGCTTCCACTGTCTACCAGGTGCTGTGCTAAGCACTTTACAAGCACTATTTTATTTAATCCTCACAGCGGCCTTGCTTGGCAGGCACTGTCATTTTCTCATTTTAAAGTTGAGGAAAGTGAAGAAAACAGGTTAAATACTTGCCCAAGGTCATACAGTTGGTGTCTGAGGAAGTATTTGACTCATGTCTTCCTATAGACTGTACCACCTCTCTACCTCATTTCAGGCTGGTAAATTTGATTCTGTTTACAATGGGGAAGTTAAGATCACTAAATCTGCAGATTCTTTAACTGTTGTTCATGGATTAAACCTTGGTACGGGAACAGTGTCAGTTAATTTCAAAATATAAGAAGATGTGGAGATATGGTTAAGTGACATTTCCCTGCCTTAGTAAGTAAAGTACTTTGGATTTAATTGGACTTTCTTCCACAGCTGAACGTATTGTAGTTGTTTTTGAAATATCAATCTTTTAATTTTATAGCACTGTAGATGTATATGTAAATAGCGTGAAGTTTATATAATACTTTCAAGATTGCAAAGTACTTGCATACATTTTCTTATCTGAACATTTAGAAATCCTTAGGAGATTGGTTTTTTGTTTATTTGTTTTTAAAGAACTTATTAACTCTCTATACTGGCCCTTTTTCAAAGAATTGAATTGTTAGGAAATTGTAGTTATTTGAGGGGTTTTTTTTGCTAAGTATTCTGGTTAATTGGGACAAGGAAATTTAATGAGTTCCAGTACATTTCATGTTCTAGATGTTAGACCAGTGTGCTTTAAAAATACTTGCCCTTACAAATGAAGTAGATTGCCAGTGGTATGAAGAGAGGGAAGAGTTCTGAATTTGGAGTCAGGTGATGTGGGTTTACATCTTAGCTCTACTGTTTCCTAAACTATGGGACAAATACTGAATTGTTGAGTATCTAAAATTCTGCTTAGTTGAGTGACTGAATAGGTTCTCTGCTGCTGTGATGGATAGTCTCAAAAAGCAAGAAATTTGCTGTGCCCTGATGCCATCAGCTCGTACCTTTGTCAGGACTCCCTCTTTCTCTTACCTTCATTTTTTCCTGGCTATTTCATCCTGGTTAAAAACACTGCCTAGATCTTAAAACAGTCTTTCTTGACTCTGAAATCCTTCCAAGCTTATCATCCTATATAATCTGCTCCTTTTCACACTGCAGAAAACAAACAAAAAACTTCACAAACTACTCCATTTTCTCCCCTCTCAATTCACTTTTCAACCCCTTGACCGTACCCCTCTGGTAAAATTTCCCTGTCCAAGTTTATCAGTGATCTATTAACTGCTAAATCCAAGATGATTGCCTCTTATTTCTCAAATTTTGGCATCATCCTTGACTTTTCTTCTTCTTCAGGACCCACATCCAATCAGCTGCCAAAGGGTCATGATCATTGATCTATAGCTGGAAAGAGACCTTAGAGGTCATCTAGTCCACCCCCCTCATTGTGTTGTTCAGTCATTTCAGTTGTGTCCAACTTGTCATGACCCTGTTTGAGGCTTTTTGGGCAGATACTGGAGTGATTTGCCATTTCCTTCTTAAGTTCTTTTTATAGATATAAGGACTGAGGCAAACAGGGTGACATGACTTGCTCAGGGCCACATAGCTAGTAAGTGTTTGTGGCCAGATTTGAACTCAAGAAGATAAGTTGACTCCAGGTCTGGCACGCTATCCACTGAGCCACAGAGCTGCCTCTCATTGTACAGTTAATGAAACTAGGTCCCTGGGGGATTGTTACCTGCCTGAGGTCACACTGCTGAAGCATTTAGTGTCTGATCTGATATGCAAGATACCAAAGTCATTCCCTGAATCTGGAGTAGTCTTTACTTTGCCTTTGGGAGAGAGTCAGTCTAAGGAATTTGTGCAACTCTGCCTCGTCAAGATATCGCCTAGCGATGTCATTGGCCCTCTTTGAAAATAAAGAACAAACAACACCGCCTAGTTTATCTCTTTGTTTCCTCTCCCCTGGTCTGTTGACCAGCTTTTTAAATCAGCCTTTCCTTTATTGGCCTCTCTCTTTACTAGTCGATCTTTCTCCAGGCCTGGAATGCCCTTCTTCCTCAGTTCTGCCGCTCTGAATTCCTAACATCTATTAGTACTTTGGACCTACCTCTCATACATGAAACTTTCTGATTCCTTATTTCTTTGTTTGTTTATTCTTCTTGAAATCTTCTTGTCTTCCTTGTATTTACTTATCTATGTATTTGTTGCATTCCTTGGTAGAATAAGGTCCTTGAAGGCAGGGATTTTGGTTTTTGGTTTGCAGTGCTTAGTACAAGGCCTTATAAAGGCAGATTATTAATAAATGTTTGTTTAAGTGAAGGGCATGTATTTGCCCAAACATTCCATTCTTAGCAGCACTCCTGTGATTAGGGCAGAAACCTTTCTGTCTCTTGCCCTTCCATTATCCCTTTCTTCTTCCCCTGACCCTTCCCCTCCTGGGGAACAGGAAATTGATTAGTTATTAAAACAGTCTTTAGTTTATCAAACAGCTACGGAAAACCTTAAAATGTCTAGATTAGTACAGCTTTGGCTGTAATGAGATGTAATTGGATTGTTATGTATTTGCTGATTTGAGTCGTTAGCCTATTAGAACTGTATGTATTAAACTGTTTTGTCTACTTGTATAGATGCTGCTGACAGAGTATTTGGATATGAAGAACACTCGAACAGCTTCCGAACCATCAGCTCAGCTTAGTTATGCCAGCACAGGACGGGAATTTGCAGCATTTTTTGCCAAAAAGAAACCTCAAAGGCCAAAAAACTCTCTCTTTAAGTAAGTACTAAGACAGCAGATAGGAGCCATTGTTACTTCCTCAAACCCACTGGGACTTAAAAGTTGCTTGACAGTAAATTACGCTATACATTTAAAGCATTGGTTTGAATGATGTCATAGAGAGTTGATTTTGAAAGGCTTTCTTCAGTTCTTTGTAATATTGTTTATTGTCAGTTAAAGCTGCAGTGTCTGAAAGTGATTCTTGGAATATCTTCACTGTTTAATAAAAAATTCAAGGAACCTTGGGGAAATTAATGGAAAAGGAATATTCTACCTTCTGAGAAAATCCCTAATCCTAAGTAGTTACTCTTTTTAATAAAACTCCACATTATTTATGTCTTTCATGCTCTTGGGGCACAATATTAATTGATCAAAGGAATATTTCTTTCCTTTTTTTTTTACTGTTTCAAACCTGTTTGTCTCAGTTTCCTCATTTATAAAATGGGCTGGGGAAGGAAATGACAAACTACTCTAATGTCTTTACTAAGAAGGTCCCATATGAGGTTACTGAGTCGGACACAACCAGCTGACGAAAAAACACCCTCCTTTCTCTCTTTTTCTTTAAGATTATTTAGGAAAAATTCCCCCAATTTTTTTCTTTTGGTTATAACTGATTTACGAGCACATACACACACTCTTCTATTCAGCTGGAATAGAATACATAGTACCTGTTTTCTCCATATAGTATATGAATCAGACATGGAGTTAAGATTTTGTTTGAGTTGTTGTTTTCTTAAAAAATTTGAGTTTCTGTTTGTTATGTGTAATTGAGCCTTCTGTACCCTTTACTTAGTCAATTTTGAAATTGTATGCATTTTGTATTTTTTAAAGAGTTGGATTTACTTACTTTAGATTGTGTTCTTTTCTCTTTTCCACAGGTTTTATTCAATTACATATAGGAACTAGCTGACTTTGGCATAGTTAGTGTACTTCATTCCTTCTATCAATCTTTATCTGAGCATATTAAGGAATTTTAAGGATTTTTAGTCAAAAAATTCTTGACGTCTAATTCTCAACCCCAGATTTGACACACAATTGTAACATGTCCATGATCCTCTTGAGGTTGTAAGTCATTGACTCCTAGCAAGTAGAAAGGATTGGAGAGTTTCAAAAAAATCTTCGGATTATGAAGGGTTAACATTTTGGTGAAATCCTGTTATTCTCAAGTGCAAGAAGTACTTTATTATCTATCATTAATTGTCTCTAGCTAAGGTTGATTGTGTGTATGTAACAGCTATACTCTCTTAGCATGTTTGTCTTTCTTTTCCCTTTTCACAACCCTGCTTTTCTTTTGTTCTCTGGCCAGTAGCTCTGGTCAGTAGCTTTCAGGTGCTTTTTGGAGGTCACGTTTATATCTTCTGGAGGTGACTGGCATCTAGCATTTGACCCACACTATCTTACATCAGGCTTTGGCACCCATTCAATTTTTGGCTAGTACATAGTAAAGAATAAGTGTAATGATTTTTTTTGCTATCACACTTTTGTGCCTAAGTGTATTTATTCCTTCCCATTGTCTGTGAATGACTTTTCTTAGTCCTCTGGTTCTTAGATTAAAAAATGATGGTGCAGCTCCCCTATAATGGAAACCTAGTTTGTTATCCCTCATTCCTGTTCTTGTATTTTACCACCTGGTGACCGTGATAGTTAAGAGGGTTTCTCTGTGTCTCTTGACTACTGGAGGGTTTTGTTTTATCTTTTCAGATTTCAGTGGTGAAAGAGCCCACCAATGGATCCACTGTTCAGTTGTTGCTTGGTCATTCTAGTCGTGTCTGACTCTTCTTGACCACAAGGACAAATGTCCATGGGATTTCTTGGCAAAGATACTAGAGTGTTTTGCCATTTCCTTCACCAGGACGTTTGCCCAAGGTCACCCAGCTAGGAAGTTCCTGAGACTGGTTTTCAACTCAGGTGTTTGTGATTCTAAGCCCAGTGCTTAATCCACCGCACTACCTAGCTGCCTTGCCTCCTTACTTGGTCATCTTTCTAGATTTCCTTTTTTAATTCATTGTTTCAGATTTCAGAAACGTATTTGGTTTGGTTTTGCATCTCTGGTTTTTATTTAAGACCCTGAATATTTTTATTATGTTATTCATTATTTCAGATTTTAGGAATCTCTTCAGTTATCCTGTGAACCCTCTCTTTCTACACCCCCTTCTACCGGGCCTTATAAGGTAGATAACAACACCTTCCCAACTTTTTTGTTATGAAACTGCTTTTGTGGAAGATAGAAACATCCACTTTACAATTCTGGAAAAGTTTTTTATTTGATACTTGATATTTGACAAAAATCCAATGATGTTTTCATAGACATACTATCTTGGGGGTTCTAAATTACAGTCTGTGGCTGGTCTTCATCTTTGGGATATTTAGTTAACAGTATTTCCAAAGTTCTCCTGATAAACAGAAGCCTTCTGGGAATGACAAAAGTGGAGATTCTTGTCCAGTAACAGAGAGCAGGAGATTTAGGTGAGGGACAACTGTGAAATATTGAATCTTTCTGAACTGGGTAGTGATATGCTCATAATGACACTTAAAATGACCCTTTATTGCTCCACAACTCTGAGCATGGCACTTCAAAAATCACCAGTCCCTCCATAGTGTGTCTAGGATAAGGCTGCAGCTTGTTCTACAATCTGATGTCAATCTCTCTTGGCAGATAGAGTTTATATTAGTTCTCTCATTGTAGCCTTCATTCCCGTTCCTGAAAAATTGGTGCTCTTGCACAGACCATCCTCTATCTTCTTCAGTGCTCTGCCTGTCAGAAGCCTCACCCTCTTTCAAGGCTCAGTCAGCGAGGAAGCCTTTCTTGGTCCCCTGGTTATTAGGTTCTCTCTAGCCTCTCTTTACCTTGTGTTTATTCAGTGTTGTTTATTCAGAGCATGACAGCACATTATACCAATGTTAGTTGTAACGTTACTCTCTCCTCTCACCCCGTAATAGCAGGTAAACTTGTTGAGGACAGGAACTGTGTTTTTGTTCATTTTTCATCTTTTCACCTCCAGCCTCTTGGATAGTGGCTTGCACTTACTAGCCACTTAATAAATATCTGTGGGATTGTTGAAGTATTGAATGCAGATTAAACTAACATGGAAAAAGGCCTACCAGGAGAGTGAGGACAGTTGGAACAGTTCAGCAGAAGTCGGACAGTGACCTTGATCTTGTTACCTTTTATGGTTCTTCTTTGCCTCCCATTACTTTCTTGGCCATGAGGCTGGAGGAGCAGGTGTGAGATGACTGGGGCGTTGTTCTTTTGGATTAAGTAGGTTTTTGGTGGTCTGTGCTATTATCATCTAAACTTTTCCTTGCCTTCTGTTCCACCGTAGGTTTGAGTCATCCTCCCATGCTATCAGCATGAGTGCCTATTTGCGTGAGCAGAGAAGGGAGCTGTACAGCCGAAGCGGAGAACTTCAAGGTAGGTGACAAAACTTCCCAGGCAAAGTTATTTTTAAGGGCACAATCTGAAGCTTTTCTGGCTTGTGAGTTTATACCCTCCACTCACAGGGCACTTTCAAGATAACAGAAACTTAAAGACTTGATAATCTTTTTCTTCTATCACTTCCCAGCATCTGCTGTAGGGCAACTCAAACTGTCACTGTGACCACAGAATTCAGACTAGGTGCTATTCAAGAAGGAGCTCAAGGCAAAAGATGGGAATCAGACACTCCATGCTTAGAGATGGCAGACTTGTGCCTCATCAGACCCCAGGGGAATTCCAGTATTCTGCTTCGGTCTGTCACTCTTGATTTTTGCTATTATCTATCCTGGAACATAGAAGGCTTGTCTGAGGATTGCAAATGGAAAACTTCGGAGTCCATTACTATGAAAGGGAAGAAGGATAACTCTGAAGGTTATCGGCCATTCAGCTTAATTAAGATACATGAAAGATACTAGAAGAAATCGTCAAGAAATTGAATTGTAGACACCTTAGAAGAGCACAAGACAAAGGAATCTTACATCAGAGTAAATTACCTAGTTTTATGAAAAAGAAATCATCATCCTAATAATACTGCCTTCTATGATAGAGTGATAGTCTTGATAGATACAGAAGAAGCAATATACATAGTGTGCAATTGGATTCTGTTAAGGTTTTTGATTTTGTACCACTTGTCGTTCTCAGTAAACTGATGGAAACTATGGAAACTGAGTCAGAAGAATCAATCCCAAAGCCTAGTGATGGATAGGGCTTCATCATTTGGAGGGGAATACTTGTTAATTAGTGAAGTAAGAGGTCATTTTTAGGTTCAATTTTATTTCATATTATATCATGGACTTGGGTGGTAGAAGTGAGGGTGTGTTTATTAGATTACTTAACACTTTGAAAGGTAGGGAATGTATGTTGATTGCTATTTTCGGCTCATCCTCAGGGTCATAAGGGTCATAAGATGAGTATAAGTTAGCAATGTACTAATGTAATCCTGGAAACAATTAATAGCAGCATGATAACATGTGAATAAGTAATCTTTCTCCTCTATTATATTATTGATTGGATACTGATTAGAATGCTGCATCTTATTTTGGTGCTTTCATTTTATGTGGGCTAAGGAGAAATCGGGAGGTACCTAGGAAAGAGTAGCAAAAGTGACTAAAAGGATTGGAAAATGAAATTGTTAAAAGGGGAGTAGATTTAACTGACAAATTCTTATTAAGCACCTGCTGTATGCAAGGCAATACGTGTGACCTGATAGGAGGCAGTAGGTTAGTGTCAGGTAAGCGCTACAAATAATAAATGAGTTCTAGGGGATCTCAGGGAACAGAAAGGTCACATTTTATTGCATGTGAAATCATAGACAGTTTCACCTCCACAGACTGACTTATCAGCTAAGTGACATATACTAACACTGCTTTGCATGATTAGTGATGATTTAAAATTTTTTCAAAGAAGCTTTATTCCCAGGAGGTTCTTCAGTTGAGGTATAACTGAGGTATGAGTGACATACTGAATACATTGGAGCTGAGCAGGGATATGAACAGAATGGAAAGATTTTCCTTGTCTTAATACCATACTCAAAATGTAGTGCTTGGCAGAAATATTCTAATATAATAACCAGTGCTCGCTGAAGTATAGGGATCCCTTTTGGTAATGGAGACAAGTAGTGGGCAAATAGGTCAGGTTAACTGTTAAAGAACAGTTTTAACTCCTGCGACACCACCTGACAGGAAAGCTGCCCCATAAACTAACCTAATCTTTTAAAAAGTTTGCTAATAATTCATTTTGAAAGGAAAGTTGCTTTTAACATTTCAACAGGAAAAAAATCATGTCTGCTTTCCATCATAAATGATAGTTCTTTTTCAGCCTTTCCATTAATCTGCCTGCCCATAGCAATATCTGCATTTTAGCTTCATCCTTGAAAAAGTCTAATTGAATTGTTGAATCAGATGGTAGACATTGGTGGAAGGCTGTCTCTTCTGTGAATGCTGCACAGTCATAACCTTCTTTTGACAGCAGCTCAGGCCACAGGGCTTGACTGTTCCCACTACTGCATAGGAGCATGACAAAGAAGCCCACCAAAAAGAACATGAAAGTAACATTAAAAATCTCATGTGAAAAGAAAAGTCGCTGCCAACCCCTCCTCAGCCCCCTGCGTTCAATTAAAAGTGTCACATCCAAAAAGCAAAGGAATTACAAAAAAAGAACTTTCTACTCTATCAGGTCTTCCCAATTGGGTCAGACATTGTGGTCCAGGTGATTCATTATGTCTTCTACTTTTGGAGTTTTGAAGACTTGTAGGATAACAGGTAGATGGCAGACTTATATGAAATTCTCTGCTTCTGTCAGTAGCATCCTGTTTCTTTGTATTTCTCTAGGAATTTAATTCTATTTAAGTAATTGTGTTGTAATATAACAAGAAGAAGAATTATTTTAATGAATATTTAGTAGGACCATAGTTCCTTGAATGTTAAATTGCCTGATAAATATTAAGGCACATAAAAGTAGTGGTTTACCCTAGTTTTTGTGTTCAGTTCAAAAGGAAAGGAAGGTAACTGATTAATAGAGAATTCTTTGGGGAAAGCATGTGTCTGTGGATTAGGAAACTTGGCCCCATCTTTGCCCCTACCACCTGTGTGACCTTAAGTAAAACCTCTTATACTGTGCTTATGTTTCCTCATGTGTAAAGTGGGAATAATTATACTTGATTTACCTGCTTTACATGTTTTGGTGATAAAATTAAACTATAGGTAAACAGAAGTTCTCTTTGAAAAAATAAAAAATGTGAAACAAGTTAAAATGGGCTGTTATTTTTGAACCTACAGGTTTTGCTTTCTTTATTTTTTAATCCTACTCGTAATACTACTTATCACAGTAGGTATGAACCTTATGTATTTCTTTGGTAAATTCTGTAGTTCTGAGTAATAGTTTATACATGAAGTAAGAGCCCTTGCAATGTGTTTTCTCCTATTGAGAGGGGAAGGGGCATGAAAAATGACTAAAGTGCTTTAACTGCTTTGATTTAAATGGAAACAAATCCCATGATGATGATTACTGTTCCTGCTTCCACATCTCTGATTACTTTGGACTTTTGTAGCATATAGTTTAGGCTATCAAATGATTCAGACTTTGGAATGGTCTGACCTTACTGCTTTAGAACTGATATGTTCCAAAATAGCGTCATAAGAGTTGGGAACCAGGAATATCTGTGTTCTGACATGGCTGAATCTGGCTTTTAACTTCTTTCTTGAACCCATTCCATTATAGTTCATTGGTTGGGTTATGAAGTCATAATATTTTTCAATACTGTGATTTTCATTTGCTTTATGTATAAAAACCCAGATTTATGACTGATCATCTAGCTTGTGATTATTTACTTTGCAGAATAATTCGTTAAATGTTACTTTTAATTAACAAGCCCCCTAATATCATATTTAAAGTACCACTTCATTTGTACATAATTTTTCAGCAACCTGTGTTTTACATAATATGATAGAGTAACTTCATATCTGTGCCATTTAACCCTGTCTCATGTATAGCTTTATTTGTTTAAGCTGGATGAGAAAATGCTTAAAAGATTTGTTTACCATTTGTTTAGTGACTACAAACTATGTAGGAAACCATAAAATTTTTTTTCTAAAATAGGCAGTGTTACTATAAAATTGTTTCTAGTCTTTCATGTGTCTGCACTGTTTCATACCTTAGAAACTTGTATCAAAACTAACTGCTAAATGTGTACATTTAGGTTCTTGAAATTTTAATCTTGCCATTTAATTTTAATCAACATAAATGTAACATTTGCTTCATAATGAGATGCTCCTTCATAGATATTTAGAAAGACCTAAAATCTCTGCTGCAGAATTTTCTTTCACTAGTACAAATTATATACATTTCTTCATATAAATTTTCTTTTCCTTTCTTAACGTTTAAACAATTTTCTAGTACTAAGGTGTCTCCCTTCTTCCCTACAGCCCATTTCCTACCCATTCTTTCTATGGATTTTCTATGGAAATATACCCAATATTCTTTAATGTTTCTTGAATATGAAAGGCAGTAGATACTGGAGCTGCCAACCAATATGCCTCATTTTTACAATGTAGCTGCTTCACTTCCTTTCTGGAGTCATAAGATTATAAAGTCAGATTTGGAAGGGGTCTTAGAAATCAACCTTCCTTTTCATATAAAGAAATTGAAACCTACCCAGTGAGGTGACGCGATTTACCATAGGATACTGAATTTCATTTCAAATATTGTTGATGAAGATTTGATCTTGATTTTAATGGTTACTGCAGATTCTGTTTCTAGTTTCCAAAGCATTGGTAAGCCCCAATCATTAGGATCATTCATAGTTTCTATAATTATGCTTTTATTCAGTAACTGAAAAGTACTAAATGTTACCTGGCTACCATGAGATGTGGGGGACACTATTCAACACAAAAATGAAAGTTTACTGTATGTAATATGATAAGATTCCAAACAAAGTCAATTATTTTGAAATACAGTTTTTGAGCTATTAAAATAAAATAAGTTCACCAAACCTAGGTTAAACCCAAGTTTATACCCTTTTAGACCATAAAATTTAAAGAAAGGACATTACCCTTCATTGACAAATGAAGAAACAGAAGCCCAGAGCACTTGCCCAAGTATATATAGGTTTGGCCTTGGTGATATATTTCCTCTACTCCTTGTAGGCAGGTAATGATTGGTAATATGA
Source organism: Bettongia penicillata ogilbyi (assembly GCA_023548195.1). Lineage (NCBI taxonomy): Eukaryota > Metazoa > Chordata > Mammalia > Diprotodontia > Potoroidae > Bettongia > Bettongia penicillata. The sequence continues at coordinate 6,414,865 of JAJHZJ010000570.1, forward strand.
TACAGTGCATAGAGCCCACTTTACAATTTTCAGTCGCTTTTTTATGTTGCCTCCAGTTGTGATTCTTCTGAGATCATGTTTTCATAATTTGCAACCATATAGTATCTGTGGGAGAATATGGTTATTATAAATATGGGCTTTCCAAAGCACTAGATATAAATTAAATGCACTTTGATTGAGGAAATGATTAAATAAACTATTGCGCCTGAAAGTGATGGAATTTTATTACTACATGATAAGAAACAGTGACTATGAGGAATTAGGAAAAGCATAGGAAGCTTTGTATGAACTAATGCAGAATGAAATGAAGAGAACCTGGAAAAACAATGTACAAATGACCATGGTGATATAAATTACAGGATCACTGAAACAAAGCTGAATTCTTAGGTGAATGTAATAATCTATCTCAACCCTGGAGATCAGATAGTAAAATACCCTCTCCTCTGACTTTTAGTGAAGCAGTGGGAGATTGAAAATGCACATCCATTAGATGTGGTCTCTGAGACAGCTGGTTTCACTTAATGAATGTTCTGGTACAAAGTGGGTACTCATTGGTGTTGTAAGAATTTGTATGTGGGAATGACTGTGGAGCAAAAGCAAAAAGACTAGGAAGCATCAGGAAAACTTATTTTATTTTTTATGAAGAATAATAATCAGCCTGACAGTATTCAGTATTCAACTCGAGTGTAGTTAGGACAACCCAGTCAGCTCCCTTCTCCTGCATTTTCCACCACGCTGTCCATCAGAGTTGGGGGAAGGGATCTTTGGATCATAGATCTAGTGCTATATATATGTGTACCCTGAGGCCAAATCCAGCCCTCTCATTTGATAAATGTAGGAACTGAGGCACAGAGAGATTGTGACTAGCTCAGGTTCACAAAGCTCTTGAGTGTTTGAAGCAGGCTTTGAATTTGGGTTTTACTGGCTTCATGTCTTAGCACTCTATCTGCTCTGCTATCCAGTTGCCTGATTTTACAAATAATCTAGTCCTTATTCCCCTTGCTGTCCTTCATTCTTCTGTGGTACAAGAAGACTAATGGGGGGTCATCTTTGGATAGTCCATTTAGTTAAGAAAGCATTAGAGCTACTCCTGCATGATTCTGTTATATTCAGGCCACGGATTATTTACTTCATGGTCTTTGGGGCTTTTTAAAAATTGGGATACTTTCCCAGGAAGCTAGTGGCTAAGCACATAGTTCCCTTTCTGCTACAATCAGTAGTAATCTGGTCAAGGTGTTGCAATTTCTGGATAGAGAGGTATGTGTTTAGGGCTTAGGCCGTATTTAAGGACCTGAAGGGTGAAATCCAACTTCAAGATCCTGGATTAAAAATAGAATACTCAATTTAAACTGCAGGTGGTGGTGGCAGCTTGGTTATGTATGGAGATTGCAAAGTTCTCTGTGCATATTTAATTCTAAGCTTTTATAGAGTTGTGGTATGGCTGTAAATACGTACAGAGTAACTTTTGGCTTCACCACCATTCTGAGCTTGAAAAGCTTATGCTACAGTAGTATATATGAATGATCTATGAATATTGTAATAGTCATAATATAGAATGTTCATTCCTAGATTTGTGATGACATATCCTGAATTACAGCCTACTTATTTGCATATTCATGTATGATTAGCCCACATAAGTCCCATTTTGTTTGCACATTAAAGCTTTCTTCTGACATCAGTCAACTAATTTCCATATTCCTATTTGGTTGGATAATAATATTTAGCCGCAGAATAGAAGAGTCTACTTCTGTTGCCAGTAGTTTTTAGCTTCACATCAATTCTAGACTAATAAAATCTGGTGAACCCTTCACCGTGCTGGCCTGCTGCTGAAAGACCTTATTTTAACTCTTAGCTTCCATTGTCAGAGGCTGAAAGGTAGAGAGGGCTCAGTCCAAGAGTTACATGCCCTTGCTCATTTTTGTTTTTGTTTTTTTCATATTCAGGAACACCAGAGGGTCCAGTGGAAAGAAAGCTTGACTTTTAGAGTTAGAAATCCTGAGTGCAGGCTCAGAACCTGCCACTTAATCCCAGTAAAGTTATTTTACCTTTCTGGATTTGTTTTCCTCATCTGTAAAATAAAAAGTTTGGTCTAGATCAGCGATTTCAAACTTAAATAGACATGAGGCTGACTAAACCATGCATAAGATCTCTGCAGGCTACATATCAATTTAGAAAACCACATATTAATATTATCTATGTTCTATTGTATTTATATTTATATTGTTAAACTTTATATTGTTTAAACTTTTCCCAATTACATTTTAATCTAGTTTGGACTGCATTTTGGGAGTGTTGTGGGCTGAGACTACATTTTTAATATCTCTGCTCTGGATCAGTGGAATAATCTTCTAGCTATAGTTTTGTGACCTTATGATCTTACTGCAAACCTAGAAACACAAATACAATCCTACAGACATTGGGCTTTAGAAATTTAAACTATGTACAAGTTATAAATATTTTTATCACAATACTGGTTCCCGGCCTATGGGCCTTGAGTCCCTGGAGTGAAAAGGAAATCCATAATAAGCAAACATCTTCTACAGACATAGAGTCTGTCCCTCTTTTGAGTGTCAGCTCATTGGGAGTAGAGATTGTTTCATTTTTTTTTAATTTAACTTTTTACATTCATTTTCACAAAATTTTGGGTTCCAAATTTTCTCCCCTTTTATCCCCTGCCCCACCCCAATACACTGAGCATTCTAATTTTCCCTATCACCAATCTGCCCTCTTTTCTATCATCCCTCCCTTCTCTTGTCCCCATCTTCTCTTTTGTCCTGTAGGGCCTGATAACTTTCTATTCCCCATTAACTGTATTTCTTATTTCCTAGTAGCAACAACAATACTAAACAGTTGTTCCTAAAACTTTGAGTTCCAAATTCTCCCCATCGCTGCCTCCTCACCCATTCCCTTTGGGAAGGCATAGGCCCTATCTGTGTAGTTTTGCAAATGACTTCCATAATAGTCGTATTGTGTAAGACTAACTCTATTTCCCTCCATCCTATCCTGCCCTGCATTGTTTCTCTTCTGTCTTTTGATCCTGTCCCTCCCCAAGAGTGTTGACTTCAAATTGCTCCCTCCTCCCATTGCCCTCCCTTCCATCATCCCTCCCACCTTGCTTATCTCCTTCTCCCCCACTTTCCTGTATTGTAAGATAGGTTTTCATACCAAAATGAGTGTGCATTTTATTCCTTCCTTTAGTCGAATGTGATGAGGGTAAGCTTCTTGTTTTTTTCTCAGCTCTGCTCTTTTTCCCTCCACTAAAAAGTCTCCTGCTTGCCTCTTAAATGAGATATAATTTACCCCATTCCATTTCACCCTCTTTCCTCCCACTACATTCTCTCTCACCATTTAATTTCTTTTAAGATATGGTCCCATCCTATTCAATTCACTCTGTGCTCTCTGTCTCTGTATGTGTGTGCATGTGTGTATGCATGTGTGTGTATGTGTGTGTGTGGTCCCACCAACTACCCAGATACTGAAAAATTTTAAGAGTTACAAATATGTCTTTCCATGTAGGAATGTAAACAGTTCACTTTTGGTAAGTCCCTTATGACTTCTCCATGCTGTTTACTTTTTCATGCTTCTTCTCATTCTTGTGTTTGAAGGTCAAATTTTCTTTTCAGCTCTGGTCTTTTCATCAAGAATGCTTGAAAGTCCTCTGTTTCATTGAAAGACCATATTTTCCTCTGAAGTATTATACTCAGTTTAGCTGGGTAGGTGATTCTTGGTTTGAGTCCTAGTTCCTTTGACTTCTGGAATATCCTATTCCACGCCCTTCGATCCTTTAATGTAGAAGCTGCTAGATCTTGAGTTATCCTGATTGTGTTTCCACAATACTGGAATTGTTTCTTTCTAGCTGCTTGCAAGATTTTCTCCTTGACCTGGGAACTCTGGAATTTGGCCACAATGTTCCTAGGAGTTTCTCTTTTTGGATCTCTTTCAGGTGGTGATCGATGGATTCCTTGAATACTTATTTTGCCCTCTGGTTCTAGGATATTAGGGCAGTTTTCCTTGATAATTTCATGAAAGATGATGTCTAGGCTCTTTTTTTGATCATGTTTCAGGTAGTCCCATAATTTTTAAATTGTCTCTCCTGGATCTATTTTCCAGGTCGGTTGTTTTTCCTATGAGATATTTCACATTCTCTTCCATTTTTTCATTCTTTTGGTTTTGTTTGGTGATTTCTTGGTTTCTCGTAAAGTCATTAGACTCCATCTGTTCCATTCTAATTTTGAGAGAACTATTCTCTTCAGTGAGCTTTTAAACCTCTTTTTCCATTTGGCTCATTCTGCTTTTGAAAGCATTCTTCTCCTCATTGGCTTTTTGAACCTCTTTTGCCAATTGAGTGAGCCTATTTTTCAAGGTGTTATTTTCTTCAGCATTTTTATGGGTCTCCTTTAGCAAGGTATTGACCCATTTTTCATGGTTTTCTTGCATCTCTCTCATTTCTCTTCCCAGTTTTTCCTCCACCTGTCTAACTTGATTTTCAAAATCCTTTTTGAGCTCTTCCATGGCCTGAGCTTACCAGACATCCACCTGGGATGTCTGGGATACAGAGGCCCCGACCCCCACGTCCTTCCCTGATGGTAAGAATAGTTCCTCGTCATCAGAATTGAAAGGCAGGAACATCTGTACCCCATCAAAGTAGCTTTCTATAGTCTTATTTTTCTTCCCTTTTCTGGTCATTTTCCCAGCCAGTTACTTGACTTCTGAGATTCCTGTCCACCCCCGCCTAGATCTGCCCAGCTAGTGCTTGGGGTCTGAGATTCAAATGGGCTTTCCGCAGCAGGCACGGCTGCTATTCAATGTGAGCTTAAGTTCTGGTGCTCGTGTGGGGGCAGGGCCGCCTCTCAGGCTCAGTTCCCTCAGGGGCTTTATGCAGAGACCTTCAGTAATGGAGCGTGTGGGGGCAGGGCCGTCTCCCAGGCTCAGTTCCCTCAGGGGGTTTATGTGGAGATCTTCGTTAATGGCCCTGAACTTCTGCCTGCTGCTCGGGGAATCCCAGGCCCCTGCCGCTGCCTCTGTCGCTCCCTCTGCCGCTGCTTCCCGAGGTGGCCCGAGTCACGGAGACACCCCACTCCCCTCTCAGCCAACCCGGACGTCTCTCTCACTGACCTGTAGCGTCTGTGGGTGGAGGGACCTTCGCGGCCGCCGGATATTCCGTCCCTGAAGCCTGCTCGGATTGGCTCCTCTGGGGCTGCGCAGCCAGGGCAGCACAGGGGTGGGCTCTGCTGTCCGGAGCGTGATGGACCCCTGGGGACGGCTCCCCAGGGCTGTCTGGAATGGAGATCTTTTCCTCTGTGTTTCTGCGCGCCTTGCAGTGCTCCAGAATTTGTGGGGAGTTCTTTTTGCAGGAAATATATGGGCTGTGGGTTCGGAGCTAGCATATGTGAGTCTTTCTACTCTGCTATCTTGGCTCCTCCCCCTGTTTCATTTTTTATAATTGCATTCCAAGTACATATTAAAGGATATGATTAGTGTATATATATCACTGTATTTTCAAATATATAGAGATATCATTGTGATTCATAAAACCCAAGTTCTTATGAACATATTTTCAAATTCATAAGGACTTCTTTTTATTATATATCACAGTTTACAAAAACTTAATAGTACGATTACTATCATGTGGGCTACATATACTCAAAAATAAAAAAAGAAAGAAAATTAGAGAGATCTACTAATTTTTCCTGTGACCAACAGAAGTACTGGAAGTCTTCTATCTACTTCTTCCTCCTGGAAAAATTGAGGAATTCTCATGCTCCTCATAGTTCTGTTTTCCTGAGGAGAAGAAAGCTAAGAAAGGGAACATGATTAGAGCAGGGCCGAGGCTTATATTTGGTTGCCTGAAGGGAAGGAAAAGGAAAGTTGAGGAAAAAGACACTGGCACACTTATCTGAAGTCCTATCTACTACTTATAGTCAAATCATGTTCTCTTAGTCATATGTCTTAAAATCTTTTATCTGGGATGATCTTATCTACATTCTAATCTCTGTCACTGAAGGAATTAGTTTTGAATCAAGACCGTCCACTCCCCATTCATCATCCCCCTTTCCTTTTGATCCACATAACTAAATGGCATTAAATGTGTTATAGAAGTCTGAAATCAAGAGAGTCCTTCCCCATTCATAAATGGAGAGCTGTGCTTTTAATTTTGGATCCATTGGTCAATACATTTTAATTTGTTGGAGTCAAATAAGGAAGGAAATATCCTTTCCTTCCATTTCTAATGACTAGATGTTATCAGTTGTTACCTACCATGTTTCCAAGAATACATTATCCCAGTCCTTACACTTTCATAACAAAAGTCTTTCTTCTTTCATTTATATTATCTTTGTATTTAAAGCAACATTAGAGTAACTATGGTAATTGTCATTAGAGAATTCAGCCAGAAATTGATTATAATCCAGCACTGACAGGCTTAGTTAAGACAGTATTCGAGAGTCTAATGAATCCATTAGATGACCTTTTAGATTCTTCAGGTGTTATTTCTGTATTAAGTTAGATTATCAGACAGCAAAGCACCTGCCTTGGTTTCTCGCATTCTTTTCCATAAATGTCCTCATAAGTCAGGCCATCATCATTTCTAGAGAGTGGAAGAATTTTCTGTTTGAGCAGAATCAAATTTTTTTATAACTCTTGTTAAATATCATAAGCTTGGGGTTACTGAGTGGTTTTGATACAAAGATCCATACAATATATTCTTCCTTGAGTTCAATTCCAGGAAAAATATGTCTCTGCAAATGAATTTGCATACTTTCTTTTGTAAGACAATAAATACCATATAACCCAGCATGTTTTCTCTTTTTGCATTAGCTGCCAGGAAATTTGAAGCTAAATTTAGTAATTAGCTCAACTAAAGTGCCTGGCAACTGCTATTTTCCATTCTCTTCTTACATTTTCTCTCTGCATTTGAATACCTAATTTTTATTTTATTTTCAAATTGTTAATTTTTGTGTATCTCCTGAACTCTTTTTGGATATAAATGCAATTTATTTAATCTCTTTTTTTAAGTCCCTTTGCCATTTACCCAATATCCTTTAACTCTCCCTCCTTTCCCTTCTCTCTTTCTCCCTCCCTACCTGTCTTTCAGGGTGTTCTCTCATCAGCTCATCTTAGTGCCTAGTCACATCACTGATCCTGTTTCACTGATGTACATAATCCCTCTATCGAAATGAGTTGAAATCTAGTTAGTTTCTTTTTGTTCTGTGTGAATTTTGTTCATGTGCTTCTATAATTCTCTATGGAAGCAATACATCCAAAGTGTTAGGGATCTTCCTTTCTATCACCTGATGTTCTGTAGGCACCTGTATCGGTACTGATGGTGTTTGATTGCAGTGTACGACCATCTCATCTCTCTCTCTCTTTTTCATCTTTTAGGTAATCTTTTAAATACCCATTTTAGGAGCATTTGCCATGAGTAAAATGCTATAACTTGTTTTTGCTCACCATGAGTCATCATTAACTTTTGAATGACCTGAAATTTTGATTCTTTGGAGACTGAATATTCCATGACTTGAAGTCATAGAACATCACCAAAAGAATAATAATATTAAGAAGAATATTTTAGGAGTATGAGCAGGAAATGGAGAAGCTTATGAGCATTGAAAATGCTATGTAATTTCTCAGATTCAATTGATCCTGCTGTCTCTTCCTCTTCATTTCTGGGCCCACTTTTTATCCAGAGACCTAGAGATACCCAGAGATAATTTGGAGCTCTCCCATACTCATGCAGGTTATGAATAGATCAGTTAAGTTTCAAGCTTAGATAGCACACATACTACAGTGGAATACATGCTGACTGAAGTCAGAGGTCTTTAATTTGAATCCCAGCTTTGCCTTATGGAGCAAGTCATTCAGTCTCTTTGGGCCACTGTTTCTTTATCTGTAAATGAAGGGGTTGGACACGATAACTTCTAAATTCCCTTCCAATTCCAAATCTAGGATCCTTTGACTCACTCAAATCTGACATTCTTTACAACCAAACATTAATTCTCTGCATTTATATTTTAAAACAGAATCCTTGGGCCACCTCTCTAAAGATCCTACCCTTCTTTTCTCCCCTCGTTCCCTTCCCCCCAAATCCTTTTCATCTTCCTTCTAGGCCCCTAAAGCTCATAGATCCTACTACCAAATACAGATCTAGTACAAAGCCATCTTGGTAGGACCGTGGTTCAGCTGCCTCACAGATCAATGGTTTTTATCAGCTCTGGGCATAGTCTTCCATTCCTCAGTTTCTCATACTCCTAACTCTTGCCAAATCTAAGTTTCTATTTATAGAAGAAAGTCAATACACATATAATATGGAGCGTACAATGGTTATTATTCTGGAAAGTGATGTGAAGAGTAAGAAAATAATGATGACCTTGAGGGTATCTGGCTCACTTTCCTGTGTTCTTTCCCAGCACCTTCAGGATCTTTCTCCAGTCAGAGACCTCTTCCTGAAGCCTCCTGAATGGCATGTTTCTGCCATAATTCCAGTTCTTTTGGTGCTCTCTTGGGTATGATTATGACCGGGGCCTTGCCTACTTAACTGGTAAGGTAAAAACTTGTCTTGCTTTGCCCAGAGAGACATATGTACCCTCTATTCATTGTTACAGTCATGAAAACTTCTCTAAAACTACCAGAGGTCCTCTTTTTCTTCACAAGGTCATCCTCCATTCACTCTTAGGGAAATAATTATCATGCATTGCTCTTCTTTCCCTCCCCCTTTTAGCAAGAAGCTATAACTTTGTATTTACTTTAATAATATGTATTTCATTGTTTTCTAAAACTGCTAAGTATTTCCTCAGCAGGCTAGTTGAAGTTTGTTTTCTAGTCTGGGTCTGTGATCTCCATAAAATCTGTATTCTCTTAATAAAAGTAAAAAAGAAAAATATGTAACCCATTCTCCTTCCACTCTACAACCCCCCACCATTAGAAAATACTATAGCTCCAGTTTGCTAGAACTTCTTGGGTGAGGTGTGTGTGTTTATCCTTCATTGCCGAAGAAGACCATGCCATCAAAGAAATGATGACATGACTTGCACTTGACTTTGCTTTGAGTGAGGGAGGGCTGTGCAGGTCACCAGCCTCACTTCTCCTCCAGAGCCATCTGAATCCAACGACGAGATATTCATCAGGATGACTGGAGATGACCCAGGATGAGGCAGTTGGAATTAAGTGACTTGCCCAAGGTCAGACAGCTAGTGCGTGTCAAGTGTCTGAGGTGAGATTTGAACTCAGGTTCTCCTTACTCCTGCACTGATACTCTATCCACTGTACCACCTAGCTGCCCCCTTGGGTGAGGTATAGAATTAATACCAGTCTCATGGCCTTTATGTTGTGTAAGACTAACTGTATATGGTTATTATATTTAAGGAGATGTGATTCAATCTGTAACTTATCAGAACCATAGCCTCCTAAGATAGTTTTCATTCCTAAGATTCATCAGAGTTCTTTCATATAACATGCATTAGGAGTAGGTTGGTTATTACTTTTTGTAGGCAGTTATTGATGCATCATTAAATGGAAGTAAAGATTTGGGATCCCTTTATTAGAGCTAGAATTAATTGCTAATTCCTCTACCTTTGCTTTATTAGCACAAAACTTTCACTTTTTATGTATTTCCCTCCAGGGAGATAGTGTAATAATGAAAGGAATCTAGGAGTCAGTGTCATGCAGGGTTATAAAAAATGAAAACTTAAAAAAAAAAACCCTCTAATGCAACTCATCTTTGAGAAGTGAAATGTTAACCACCAATTAAATCTTGGCCATTTGGTAAGCCTAGAGTCAGAAGATCTGGATTCAAGTACAACCTGCCTCTTACAAGGATGGTTAACCTTGTTACCTTCAGTTCATCCTTCAACTAAACTGGCATTTATTAAGCCTCTTCCTGTGCCAGGCACTAGAGAAAATGAAGACAGAACAAAGCAGTAAGAGCCTATTCAAGGATCTTGCTGTCTTGTGGGAGGAAATAGCAAGTAGAAACATAAATCATTGCAAAATGCGTACAAAGTCACGACAATTAGGGTAAAGCCCTAATATCTTGGTGGAGGGGATCAGGTAAAGCTTTAGGTAGGACTGAGCTGTGCCTGGAAGAAACTTAGAAGCAGAAGGTGAGGGAGCAAGTACTTTCCATCCGTGTGTGACATACTACCTCTGCAAAGACCCAGAGTTGAGTAATGGGATGTTATGGAACATTACAGACCACAGATAGCAAGTAGACCAAGAAGAGGAGTAATCTCAGTAATCCTCCATGTTTTCATCTGTAAAATAGGGTAGGGATCTTGGGTACTGAGTATTGCTTATTTGATCAGGTGTGGTCAGCTTTGTTGGTTGATTTTGGTTACAAGGGAGAGTTCAGTGGGAAAACTAATTGTAAATAAAAGCAAAAATCATCAGTAAAACTATTTTTTAAAAACTCAGTAAAATGGGATTGGGGATGAAGTTGCTTAGATGAACTGAAAGTCTTTTTCATCTCTGTCATTCCTTGGTTGCCAACTTTAATGCAAGTATTGAGGAAAAAAAAGAACAGACTCTGCAGTCTTATAAATCAACCCGAAAAAAGTGTTCAGTACTGATAATACAGATAATATATGGTGGTGTGTCAGTTCAGCATCTTCTGAAATTGGTTCAACATCAGTGGATCCTCGATGAACACTGCTCTATAAATGGAAATTCCCCATTTAATAATTAGAGGAATAATGCAATATTCTCCCAATTAAGACTTCTTTTCTGTGTGAGTGCCACCTTGGCAGCAAATGGCCTCCCAAACTGATGAGCTGTAAATTTAAACCTGCAGAATGCCAGGTCTGGTCTGGGGGAAATGAAGTTATGTGTAAGTGCCTTGTTCCATTTGAATTAATCAAAGGGCTGCTGGTGTAGACCAGCTGTGTTCTCTGATGACAAAAACGAATCTTGACATTTTGGATAATGAAAATTCAGTTCAGCACCTCTTGGAGATATATATGATAATATATTGTCAATCTGAAGCAAAGGGAGAGAGGGAAGCAAAATCCTTGTCTTATTAAAATAGACAATGTGACAAGTGGACATCCCCAGATCCCTAGGTACCAGATTTGGGAGGGGGGGTTCATGATGGGGAGCCAAGGTAAAGCTGTTCAAGAAAATGTTGGGAAATGATGTTTCAGGAAGTGAGGCAAGAGATATGACTCGCCTTGCTGACAGTTGTTTTCGTTCATGATGCCTAATTTCATGGTTTATTTTACTGGGGTGTGGTGGGGTTCTGGGAACAAGAATCACTTTTTGGGTATGACAATATTAATGCAAGCATCTAGTTCATACCTTGTAAGCCCACTTATTATTTCCTCTGCGTGTGTTTTTTCTAGTTTAGCAGATTAGCTGTACTGTCTCTTCAAAGGCTATCCAATCAAGGAGGGGTTATTAAAACCAGGGTGCTTTATGACTGAGAATTAATTAGAGAAGCATTTTCATGCAAAACATCCAATTTTTTGATTAGCAATGGAGCAGGGCCGCAATTAACACTCTAGGAAGCTTAAATTTCCAGCTTTTTGATTCTCAGGAAATGAGATTATCAAACCAGGGTCAGATACTTGACAGCAAAAGGGGAGATTATGCGTTAAAAATTTTGTTTTGTTCCTTGATTTTGCTTCTGAGATTGCTATTAAGGCATTGGTAAATTCAGAGGAGGGGAAGAAAGAAAAGATCCTGAAAATATAGGAAACAGACACTGGCTTCATTACTTTCCTACTTGCTATGCCAAGTGTCTGCCTTCCATAATTTGAAAGCACAGTAATAATTTTTTATTACTGTATTATTATTTATTATTATTCAGCCTTTCCTAGTAACTCATCTGGGAGTATTCAGCGGTTTTAAAATATTGAAAATATTTATATCCTTTGTGAAGAAACAAACCTATCTCCACTCCCCAACCCCACCCCCTACCCCTGCCGGGGAAAAAAAAAAAACACCAAAAGATTTGTATGTAAATGGTACAGTTGTGCTAGAGAGTGAGTATATTTTTTTTCCATGTAGGAAGTGAGATGTCTCTTGATATAGATTACTAGATATAAATTATAAATATATAATATCTATATATATACATATATAATATAGACTATAGATATAGATACTTGATATAGATTACTTGATATAGATTATTAGAGTATGCCCTTTGTCAGGCCTAGGTATCAGTGATAAGGAATAGGACACCCCCAGAACTGTTGCAAAACAGCCTCATCATCAACATAGTGTTCTTCTGCGAGGTGAAATGCAATGAAGAAATTGATTTGGTGCTAGAAAACATTTCTCTTCTTTCTGCTCATAATTCAGATTTTTTGGATTGGGAAAAAGGAAGAGAAACTAACCCTTCGTATTAGATACCCTTAGACTACAGTCATGTTTAGGTCTGCTTCCTTTCCCTATGCTGTGGTGCTCTGCAGTCTGACAACTAGTCTGCTGTTTAGTTAAAGTCTCCCAACCATGTAAGCCTCAGAAAAGAAGCTCACTTTATTTGATCTCCATCTCTGGGCCTTAATATCTTCATCTGCAGAGTGATGAGTTAGGGCCGGTGATTTCTGTGGTCCCCAGCCCTAGTCCTGGGAGCCGTGACCGTACACGGCAACATGGGACCATGGTGGGCCGTTGGGTCTGGGGCAAAGCACCTGACTCCAAAACTCAAGATCTGCCATTTACTACTTTTGTGACCTTGGGGAAGTCACTTAACCTCTATAACCCTTAGTTTCTTCATCTGTTATTTTAGCTCTAAATATGATCCTATGCATTTTTGTTTTCCTCGTTTTTAAAGATTTCCTCGTAGTTTAAAGATTTTCTTGTATTTTAAAGATTCTTTTAATTTATAAGATTTTTTTTTTGTTTTCATCTCTGCTTAAATTTATGCAACTATTACCTTACTATTTCCATTTTCAAAGAAGGATGGATCTTATAATAAGATTTTCATTAAGAATAACTGCTTCAAATAGAAGTTATATTGTAGGGTCCTTAGACTTTATGCCAGCACAATAAATAGAAGTGACTATATATGCCTTACATTGCCACCAGTAGCTTTGGTTATTGAATTTTCCCTCTAAAACATTTCTGATTTAGGAACATGATTCATTGATGTAGCCTTTCATTCATACAGTCCCACTATGGATCTCAGCTTTGTATGTCAGTCTTGCTTAATCCTCCTTTCTTTGTTGTTGAAGAGAATCTATCACTGCCTGGATGAAAATTGGCTGCAGTTTAATCTTGAGGAAAGAGAAGAAACTGTCAATCAGAGCTTGTAGAGTTGATCGTAGACAACGTTACAATACAGAATAGAGGTTTTTGCATAGTGTCATGGCAAAATATTGATCATTGCTGAACGTGGCAGGAAGAATTTAACCCAGCAACCACTAGGGAGGGGGCCAACATCATGCTACTTGCCATTTCATCTGTGTTGTCTGCATTTTTCAGCCTTTAGCCTTCTGGTAAACTTCATAGAGATGAGATGAGTCCCTTTCTAAGGTGAAAAAAAGTCAAGAAAGCCTTCTGAGGTCATGGAGGCCATTCAGGGTGCTGTTGTTACCATCATTCCACTGCTTTAGTCCTTGCCTCAGTCCATCACAGGGATGATCCCTAGCACCAGCTATTCCACAGAATATAACTTCCTTTTAAGGAGATGGACCAGGACAGTTATTTTCTCATTTATTGCCAGGTACCCAGATTTTGGACTTCTCTATTATGCTATCATACCCTATGATCCTCATCTTTAGGAAATCTCACTAGCCTTCAAGAGTGAACTAACCTTGGAACTCACATGTCTACGCTCTGCCCTCTCTTTGGAAGGTGGAGCCATAAACTCCAAAACCTCCATCTAAAGTGAGGCCCAGGACAGTTATCTTCTCATTCCCTACCAGCTCCATTGCTTTTGGGCTTCTCCATCTGCCATGCTCCCTCTCCCTGCTTTCAGTTTCTTTTGGTGTGTTGTCTTCCTCATTATGTGTATTTATATTTCCAGTGCTTAGCAGTTTCTGGCATGAAATAGGTGCTTAAGGTCACTCTCAAGAACTTTGGTATTGATTGTGTGACATAGGACACACTGGCACAGGATTGCCCAGCACAATGTGCCCACATCAGAGAAGATACTGTGCTCTATGAGCAAAGAAGAGCTGAAATAGCTCAAAAGAAACCTGAGATGTGCACGTTTGGAGAATCCATCCTAAATGTTCACATGGGTTATTTGTGCTTGACCTGTGGTAGAGCATTCTGAGCTCACGTTGATCTGATTAGCCACAATCAGATGCACTCTAACTTGACTCTGACATAGTGAAGTCATTTTGGCTCTCTTCAGGAACAAGGGACAATAATCAACTATTGACTGACTAACAGAGAGGGACAAAAGAATGCTGAATGCTGCCCAGAGCTAGTGGCCTCCATCATCAGAGATCTCTGTAACTGCTAGAACCATTGACTCCCACTCTTTGGCAACTGAATACCCTAAATTAATCCTTCTGTCCTATCTTCTATACTGTCTATATTATACTCTGTTCTATCTTCTGCTTATCTCATAAAAGGAAGATAAGTCATTAATGATTGGTTCGTTAGTGGTTGATGTTTCAATCATTTGTATCATAATATGTTGCTGAAACATAATCAGTATTCAGAGATGTGGAAAACTGTCTACTTAATTGTAAATGGAACGTTCTGCATAATACATTGTACTTAGAATATGTTTCAGCTCTCATTTTTTGGGATACTTCGTGGTTTTCGTCCTTTGTTCTTGAAGAGGACTAAAATGACGTCACTATAGTGGAATCAAGATACAGGGTGTCCAACGGTGGCTGATCAGACCAGTATGAGCTCAGAGGTGCTATAACATACTTCACGATGATATGAAGATTGAACTACTGTCTTCCTCAGCTCCAGAAAGATTAAGAATAATGGAACCAGTCTTATCAAGGGTAAACACCTGTATAGGCAGTCCACTTATAAATGGGTTAGGGTTGAAAAGTTTGCACATAAACCTGTTGTTTGGAGCTTGCAGGGCCTTTCCCTGTAGGAACATTTGTATTGTGGTTAGATTCCCAGGACCATTTCTAAGCACCTTCCCCAGTCCCCTGACAACAGGACATGGGGGGTTGTTCTCTTTCCTCACCTAATGAAAATAGGGATTCCCTAGGGCTGACATCCCACAATTTAAGTTTGGGGCTCAAGTAGGTTGGGGACTGGGCTGAACAGGCTATTTGCGTAGATCTGGGAATCTACTGTGATGTGTTTCGTTGTTTTTTTTTATAGGAAAAAATTATTCTAACTTGCAAGATCTGAGTGATGATGGGATAAGTAGAGGAGGTTCAGAGGGTGAAGAGTTGAGGAACTGGGGCAGACTCTTCACTGGGAAGCTAAATGATTTCTGGGGGTTGGAAAGAGGAGTGAAGGGGGGACTTTGTGTCTTGTCTGTGGTACAGGCATAAACTTTTAAAGGTGTTTTTTAGATTGTTTCCTGACTCCAAAAGTATTTCTGTTTTGCACTTGTCCCTTCCCCCTTTATACTTATGTGCTTTGGAGAAAGATAAAGATGCACATGTGTTCTAATGGTGGGTCTTTGCACACATAAAGAACTCAAGAAAAATTCAGCCACATCTCAGCAGAAAACCTAGACTTTGGTTATTCCAGACCTTTTATCATAGGAACTGGTCTTTCTGTCAGATTTCTTTCCAATTTTCTAAGCAGTTTTTGTTGAATGGTGAATGATTCCTTACCCTAATAGTTGAAGTCTTTGAGTTTTTTGGACATTATGCTGCTATGTTCATTTGTTTCTGAATCTTGTGTACCTAATCTGTTCTACTGATCAACTTTTAAAGTGGCTCCACATATTTCTGATGATTATTGCTTTATCTCTTTTTTTTCCCCTTGAGATTGCTTGCTACTATCATCTCGGGGGGGTGTGTGTGCGCGCGTGCGCGCGTGCGTGTGTGTGTCCTACCTATATGACTGCTCCTTCTCAGTCTCCTTTGCTGTATCCTCAACCACGTTGCACTTACTAACTGTCCTGGGTCCTCTTCTCTTCCTGCTCTACTATTTCTCTTCATAATCTCATCAAACCCTAGGATTCAATTGTCATCTTTATGCTAATGATTCTCAACTCTGCTTATCCTAACCTTTCTGCTGACCTCCAGTCTTGCATCTCATTTATCTATTACACATCTTGAACTGGACATTCAGTGGTTATCTTAAACTCAAAATAGCTAAAACTGAATTCATTATCTTTCTTCCTGAACCCTTCCTCCTTCCAGACTTCCCTGTTACTGTCAAAGACACCACACCGCCAGCCCATCAGTTACCCAACTTTGTAACTTAGGTGTCATCCTTGAACCCTCATTCTCCCTTTCTCTAATCTCATACCCCCATATCCAGTCTGTTAATTGTAACATCTCTGCATATGCCCCCTTCTGCCCTTTGACATTGCTGCCACTCTGATGTAGGCCTTCAGGACCTCATGGCCAGACTATTGCAAAGGCCCAGTGATTGGTCAACCTGTCAGAAGACTATCCCTACTTCAGCCTACCCTCCAGTCAGCTGTCAGAGTGATGTTGCTAAAGCAGGTCTTACTATGTCTCCTCCATACTCAGTAAATTCCAGTCGTTTCTTGCTACTTTCAGGGTTGAATATAAAATCCTGTTTGACATTCAGAGCCCTCTATAATCCACCAACCCCCAACCCTTTTCGAAACTTCTTATGCTGTTGCCTCCCCTCCCCCAGCCCACAAAACACTCCCCACACCACACCCCCAGGCAGTGACCCTTTCATCCTTGATATTCCTCTCAAATGAAACTCCATCTCCTGAACCCAGGCGTTTTCATTGCCTGACCTCCATGCATGGAACCCTCTCCCTCCTCATCTCTGCTTTCTGGTTTCTCTTATATCTTCAAGTCCCAGCTAAAATCCTACCTTCTAGAAGAATCCTTTCCTGATCCCTCTTAATTCTAGTGCCTCCCCTCTGTTGATTGTTTCCAATTTATCCTGTATATAGCTTGTTTGTACATAGTTATTTGAAAGTTAGCACCCTCATTAGGTTATGAACTCTTTAGGAGCAGAAAATGACCTTTCTTTATATCCCTAATCCCTAGTGCTTAACCCAGTGTCTTGCACGTAGTAGGCAATTAATGAATGTTTGTTGATGGCTGCAAGATCAAGTAAGTAATTCATTCATTTGTAGCTCTACAGAATATCCCTTTGAGCTTGTTAGGAAGCTGAGTAAGTAAATGTAGGCACTATTTTAATACATTATATTGGCATGAGCCAAACATGAGCAATTGATTCCTCCCCACACATTTAGATCTGTATTTCCATATTTCATGGTTATGATCATATAATTCTTATGTGTGACTTAGTAGTTAGACTCCCCAATATTTCATACGTTCTGTAATTTTTTTTGAATGGAATTCCTTTTCTATCTTTTCTCTTTTCATTAGAGAGTGAGGAGACAGTTTTATCAATAATGTGTAGAAAGACTGATGATTTCTTTAGGTTTATTTTATATCCTCCTACGTTGAAGAAGTTATTGAAAATTTCACTTAATTTTAGTTGCATCTCTGATTTTCCTTACGTAGACTATTACATCATCCACAAGAAGTAAAAATTGTTTCCACTTTTCTTATGCTTATTATTTCAAAGTCTTTCTTCTTCTGTAGTTCTGTATGTTTCTAGAATGATGGTATAACCAAGTAATAATGGTGATAATGGATCTTTGCATGATCACTGATCTTATTGAAAAGGCTGCTAGTGTTTTTCTGTTCTGTATCTCTATTTAAGTTTGAATATTTTATTCAGAGGTCCTTTGTTGACAATCATTTTTATTATGTTAGGGGACCTGGTGTTAGGAAAACTCGAGTTCAGGTCTAGCCTCAGACACATACTAGCTGTGTGGTTGTAGGCAAGTCATTTCCCCTCTTCCTGCCTCAGTTTCTTCATTTGTAAAATGGACTAACAATAGCATTTATTAGTGTTATTGGGGGCATAAAATGAGATGTTGGTAAAGTGTTTGGAAAAACTTAAAAGTATTATTTACATGCTAGGTATTATATATAATTCAACAGTTAGCTTTCAAAGATGTGCTGCTTATGCATCATTCTGAACTTAACTTTTTGTGCAGTTTTAAAATGCTTTTTTTAAATCAATTTATTTGTTTTCAGTTTTCTACAATCACTTCCATAAGTCTTAAGTTTTCTCCCTCTCCCTCTCTAAGACTGCATGCAATTTTGTATAGGTTCTATACATACATTCTTATTGAACACACTTTCCCATTAGTCATGTTGCACAGGAAAATTAAAATGAATGGGAGAAACCATGAGAAAAAACAAAACAAAACATAACATAAGAGAAGATAGTCTGCTTCATTCTGCATTACAATTTGGTCAAAGGATGTGAACAAGTAGTTTTCAGAGGAAGAAATCAAAATTATCTGTGGTCATATGAAAAAATGCTCTAAATCACTATTGATTAGAGAGATGCAAGTCAAAACAACTCTGAGGTACCATATCCCATTCTATCAGATTGGCTAACATGACAAAACAGGGAGATGATAAATGTTGGAGAAGATGTAGGAGGTGGAACACTAATTCATTGTTGGTGGAGCTGTGAGCTGGTCCAACCATTCTGGAGAGCAGTTTGGAACTATGCCCAAACATATCCCCATATGTTCCTATGTGCAAAGAAACTATGCAGAAAAATGTGCATGCCCTTTGACTTGGCAATCTCTCTTCTAGGACTGTATCTCAGAGAGATCATAAAAATGGGAAAGGGTCCCAAATATACAAAAATATTTATAGCAGCTCTCTTTCTGTTGGCCAAAAACTGGAAACCAAGGGGATGCCCATCAATTGGGGAATGGTTGAATAAGTTGTGGCATATGAATATAATGTAATACTGTTGTACTGTAAGAAATGATGACAGAGGAGTTCAGAGAGGCCTGGAAAGACTTATATGAACTGATACTGAGTGAAAGGAGCAGAACCAGGAGAACTCTGTGCACAGGCACAACCACAGTGTGTGAGGAATTTTTCTGGTAGACTTAGTCCTTCACAGCAATGCAAGGACCTAAAACATTACTAAAGGATTCTTGAAGCAAAATGCCATCTACAACCAGAGAAAGAACTATGGAACTGGATTGCAAAATGAAGCAGAATATTTTCTCTTGTGTTAAAGTGCTTTCAATGACCCTCTTTTAAAATTTATTTTCCTTTTTTTTGGGGGTGAGGATTATGATTAGGTTTTACCAATTATTTTTTTTCCTCTCCAAAAAAAAGGTGTGGAGGGGAAATCAAAATCCTTGTGATTAATAAGCATAATCAAGCAAAACAAAGCCTTTCATTTGCCATGTCCAAAAATTATTATATCATTTTGACCTTGACTATATCAATCTTCTATTAGGAGATAAGTAGCATACTTCATAGGTCCTTTAGGGTCATGATTGGTCATTACGTTCTTTCCAACATTCTCCTGGTTCTGCTCACTTCAGTATACATATTTTCATAAAAATCTTCCCAGCCTTCTCTGAATCTGTCTCTATAATTTCTTACAAAGCAATAATATTTCCATATAGTAATATGCCGTTATTTGTTCAGCCATTCTTCAGTTCATGGATATAGTCTTAGTTTCTGGTTGTTGTTTCATTTCTTATATTCTTTTACTTTTTTTGGCCAAATCATTTTTTCCCCTCTGAGGGTCTATTTGTATTTGTTGTGGAGCTATTCTCTTCTTGTAGGGTTTACCTTTTATGCATCTCTTGACCCATAATATTTTTCTGTAATGTTCTGTTGTCTTGTATCTCGTTTCATATTTTTTGATTTGGGACTTGGGCTCAGGTCCAGGTGCTGCCCTGCTTCCTGCATTCTTGGACAGAAGTAGTCATTTCTTGTTTTGTCATAATTTCAATTTCTTAGGTTCAAACCCCTGGCTTCTGCTTCTCTTTATGTCTTCATACTCAGTGCACCGATGGGTTTCACATTCTTCTGTGTTGCCATGGGTCGGTGTTTTGCGATCATCAGGGCTCTTTGAGATGGCCCAGGTCAGATTGTTGCAAACTTGTTTCCCCATTGGGGAATCCTGTCCCTAGAACTCCTGTCTGCATCATCCTATGGGTTTCTAACTCCCCCTTTTACTTCCCTCCCTGGGTTTCCTGTCTCTTTGGAACAGAATGTTCCAGTGATCAGGAAGCACTTTTGGTCAGAGTACTGGCAGTCTACTGGCTTTTTTACCTGAGCATTTGCTGGCTTCATTGGTGAGACCTTTTCCTGATGCCCACAGGCTCTGCTGACTTTTTCTGGCCCGAGTGAAGGAACTTAGTTTGCTTTTGAGTTTTTTAATCATTCTCTGATTTGGTGTCCTTTTTACATCTTTGCTGGAGCATATATATATATATATAGGAGACTGATGCCTATGACCATTTATGCTGCCATCTTAACCAGAAGTTCCCCTTGTTTAATTATGACATCATTTCTTTAATGGAAATGACTTGTTCTTGTGGCATTGACTCAAAAGAAATCAGTATAGCATGTCAGCTTTCCTTTATAACGCCAAGAGTGTCTGTCTGTTTACTCATCATGAACCTTCTCTGTAGCCCAGCTGGTTGCAATTCCTCCCAAGTTACTGGGAGAAACCCACGCTAATTCTGTTTCCTCTAACTAACGACTACTGCTCAGTACTTTTGCAGATCTCATTAGTGTTTTCAAATTTCTCTCTAATTGCTTGATGGTATAATAACAAAAGCTTGATGTTCTATAGCTGGATTCCCTTAAATAATATCAAAAATATTATAAGTGATTAGAAGCTTGGATGACTTCCCGTGTTTCTCTCTGGGAATTTTTAATTGCTGTGATTCTGTGGTTGTGTTCAACTTAATTGTCATTAACTACTGCTGAAGTCCTCAGCTTATTCATTGTAAAGTCATTGCCTATCCAGGGCATTTAGGGAAGGGTGAACAAATAGTCCCTTCTTTGTGTATTTAATGAATATATAAGTACTTTCAAATGGATTCTCCCCAGATTGGAGTTTTGTTTTATTTTTTTTCTAATAATGAGAACTATGCTGGAAATAGATTTATAATACCCAGTTTGGTAATTGTAGAATTTCAGTCAGGTTTTAAAGTACTTGAATGGATTAAGAAAGCTTGTATCTTGAGACAGTTGAAAGGCTAGATGTAGGATAGTTTGCTAATATTAATTTGTCTTTACATGGTGATGGTAAATTTGAGGATCTAGGTAACCTAGAAAAATGTAATGTGAGGTGTGTGTGTGTGTGTGTGTGTGTTTAAATTTAGCCATATTTTATATTTGAAGAGCTGAGCTGGAAAGAGCCTGGAGGTCATTGAATTTGCCCTTTTGCAGAAATGTTTTCATGCGTATGGGTAGTTGGCTGTCTCAGCTTGCTAAATTGTAGCACTTGATGCATTTTATAAACATCTTATTTTATTGGCACAGGTGAACTGTGAAGTAGTATATATTATATAATAATCCAATTTTACACGTGCAGAAGCTAAGATTCAAGGAAGTTTTATTACTAGCTTTTGGCTGACACCCAGGAGATGTGCCTTTGAGGACTCAGAGCTATGTCTTCTCATCATCAGTATGTAGTGGAAAGTTTCCTAGCTCTGGATTCAAAGGACCTGGGTTTCAATCTCACCTCTGATATTTACTTCCTTTATGACTTCACAAATGCACCTTACCTTCTCTGAGCCTCACTTCCTTCACCTGTCAAGGTAGGAGTTTGTACTAGATGACCTCCAGGGCCTTTTCCAGTTTTATATCTGTGATCCCTTTCCGTTAGACCTTACTGCTGTGAAAAAAGTTTCATGGTCCTGATTGGGCAATTTCCCAAAGTGTGTCCAATAATATTTAGACAAATTGTTTTGCATAGTTATCAAAGATTTGCCATGCCGTGCACTGTGGCCCATTTGACTCAATATTCTGCCTGTCACACTGTTACCTAGGGACATTTAAATGGGAGACCCCATTTATTCCCCATAATATCAGACTTAAAATGTTTTTCCATTACATCTAGTCTAAATTCCCTAAATTTTACAAAATGTCTTATTACTAATTTAACAAAAACACCCTTTTGTAGTAGCTGCAAGTAAGCAATGGCTTGACTCTGTCTTCTACCTGTTTCCTTCTCCTCCAGTGTATCAACATAGCAGATTGACCTGGTTCACAGCCATGTGTCCTCATACCATCTCTGTAGGAGAGATTGGGAGTTGACATAAGCTGCCTTTTATAGAACTGAAGAACAGATGTTATATAACCTGCTAAAGGTCATACAGCAGCAGAACAAGAAATGAGAAATTGATTCTGGTTCGATGCTTTGTCCAAAAAACAAAACATACATCACCTGATTACAGGGTGTAGTTTATTTTCTGAGCAATGTGTGTCTTCATGTTAATGGGTGATTATTTAAAAATAGAAGAATATATTATGTGTTTTGTTAAGTACTGTCCTTATGAAGTTACACTGTAGCATTTCAGGAAATGACCGTAACTTAAGATGACAAGAATTCCAGTGTGTTCCACAAGGTTTTATTTTCTTCTATAGATCCCAAAGTGGTCTGAAGCTATGAGGTAATGCATACCTTCTCTCTTCCCTCCTGTTTCTTCTCTCTTTCCCCTCCTGTCCCTTCTCTCTTGACCTTCCTCTTCTGCTCTCATCATATTTTCTCTTCTTCCCTCCTAAATTCCCCCTCTTTGCTTACCTATTTTCAGTTGGAAACACATTTAAAAACCATGCAAGTTTAAGGTTTAGAGCTGGGAGGCAGCTAGGTGATACAGTGGAGAGAGCCCTGGATCTACAGTCAGAAAGAACTGAGTACAAATCCAGCCACACACACTTATTAGCTATGTGACCCTGGACACTTTAACCTCTATTTGTCTCACTTTCCTCGGCTGTAAAATGGGGATAATAACAGCACCTGATTGTTGTGAGGATAAATTGTGATAATATTGGTAAAGTACTTAGCACAGTAGTTTTACTGTAAGTGCATATAAATGCTTATTATTATTATTATTGATGGCTAATATTATTAAGGAACCTTAGAGTTCATTTCTTCCTTGTCCTTGACTTTGTTGCCAGTTAGTTGAGCTGGCCTTTGGCGAGGTGTTGTCATTATCCAGATTTGTGGATACACTTGGGCAGAGAAGGGTGGATGCCAGTTGTTCCATTGGGTAGCTCTTTGCATTTTGGTTTTTCTTATGTTCACAGAAATGCTAGTGCAGAGGCTGTTTTATGTGTTATGTGCATTCTCAAGTTTAGCTGGTGGTAGTGACAGAATGCCCTACTTTTGTGGAGTGGTACATGACAACTAACATGGGAAACAGTGTTATAACAGTGGTTAATGCCAATAGCTGAGCATTAGCCCAAGGGAGTTAACTTCAACTGCTAACTGGAATCCTTGCTGATCATCTGGTTTTCTTTTGTTTGATAGCCCAAGTGATATTACAGGTGGGCTTTTGGGTGTTGCACTAGAATTTGATTTAATACATTTATAATGACATTGTGAAATGATGTGGTCAGGACAGATTTTGGCAGGTTATGCCAGCATTCATGAAAGGTGGCAGTATGGTATAGAAGAGACCTCCCTTCAGGGGAGAACATTCCAGGTATAACTCCTGCTGGTGGTGTGAGTATGGTTAAGTTACTGTAAGTTTGAGTGTCCTTGGCAATTATTTAAAGCCTCAGTGGTGGTGGGAACTGGCTCACTGAGACACTACCTCCACAGATGAAATCATGTGCGAATCTTGTAATCATTACTGTCTTTCCACTGTAAACAGCACATCATATCCTTTCTAAGCTCCTACCATGTACAGAACTCCATGCTAGGCTCTGTAGTGGGTTCAAAGTCTGGATGGAAAGTTATCATGCCAATGCAGTTACCTGTTATAGACAATGTAACATAAATGTGTTAGCGATGTGTCATAAACCAAGTGCCATATGAGATTTGAGGGGGAAAGTCCTTACTAACCTGGGAATTGGTCTAGGTGACCAATATTCAAATTCCACTTTTTCACAAGAAGAAGTTAGGGAGTGGATTGGGAGAAGAAAGGAAGAGTCTTTAATGTGTCATTAATATTCTCCACTTTCCTTTGGATATATCCTGAATTTGACCAAACATATTTTGTTTCTTCTGAAGGCGTGGGCAAGAAGCATTATAAATAACACAGCATGATAAAATTAACTGAGGAAAAAAAGAGATGGAAACCTTTCTCCTTTTAAAATAGATGCAAATAGAATCTGATAAGCAAATTCTAATGTATTTGATAAAAGTCTCTGCAGTTGGAATTATAGGGTTTGATTGTATGTATTCGGAGTTAATGATGCATTTGGACTGAAAGGAGTATAGAGGGAGGGAGAAGCATGGACATACTCTTGGAAGAATAAAGATGGTTAATTCAGATGCTTGATACAAGAATGTTATTATTTGGAACCATCGGTGCAGATTATTGAATTGTTTCTAAGCATGAAGTTAACCCTTTAAGTAGCACATGGCTGTTTTGTAATGATATTGTAGCACTGATGACTGGATTATTGTTTTCCATCCTTCCCCCACCTCTCTGACTGCTGAATCCTTATTCCTGCTTTCAAGTGGACTTGAAATGCCATTAATTATAGGAAAACTTCCATTGACTTTCCTGCCATCTCCTCTGTGATGATTTCTTCCCTGGGAGTTAATGACATTATCTTCCTCAGTTCAGTTCGTTTAATTTAACAAGCATTTGTTAAGTGTCTCTTCTGTGCAGGCATCTATGCTAGGGGCCTGAGATAAAATGCCAAGAATGAAGCAGCACCTGTCTTCAAGCTGCTTGCATTCCACTGGGTGAGCCATTATCTTGAGAGAAGGAAACAGAAGGATATTTGCCTCAGCTATCATACCTCATTTCATGTCTATATCTCTCTTATACACCTAGATATAATTTTGTTAAAAGTGAATTTCCATGTTGATAATATGGACATTATTTTTTTCAATTTGCCAATGTAAATAAGAATCTCTTTTTTTATATTTATAATCATACTATCTTTAACACATAAAATTCTGCCCCATCCCTACTTAAAATTTTTTATGTCTAAGCATAAGGATGGCTCTCAGAAGTCATTTAATTTAACCCTTCCTTAAATTATTAATATCATCACCTACCCAGCTAAACTGAGTATAATACTTCAAGGGAAAATATGGTCTTTCAATGAAACAGAGGACTTTCAAGCATTCTTGATGAAAAGACCAGAGCTGAAAAGAAAATTTGACTTTCAAACACAAGAATGAGAAGAAGCATGAAAAAGGAAACAGCAAAGAGAAGTCTTAAGGGACTTACCAGAAGTGAACTGTTTACATTCCTACATGGAAAGACAATATTTGTAACTCTTAAAACTTTTCAGTATCTGGGTAGTTGGTGGGACCACACACACACATGTACATGCATGCATGCACACACACATGCACACACATACAGAGACAGAGAGCACAGAGTGAATTGAATAGGATGGGACCATATCTTAAAAGAAATTAAGGTAAATGGTGAGAGAGAAATGTAGTGGGAGGAAAGAGGGTGAAATGGAATGGGGTAACTATATGTCATTTAAGAGGCAAGTAGGAGACTTCTTAGTGGAGGGATAAAGAGGAGAGCTGAGAAACAAAAAAATAGTTTACCCTCATCACATTTGACTCAAGGAAGGAATAAAATGCACACTCATTTTGGTATGAAAACCTATCTTACAGTATAGGAAAGTGGAGGAGAAGGAGATAAGCAAGGTGGGGGGGATGATGGAAGGGAGGGCAATGGGAGGAGGGAGCAATTTGAAGTCAACACTTGGGGAGGGACAGGATCAAAAGACAGAAGAGAAACAATGAGGGGCAGGGTAGGATGGAGGGTAATTCAGTTAGTCTTACACAACACGACTATCAGGGAAGACATTTGCAAAATTACACAGATATGGCCTATATTGAGTTGTCTGCCTTCCCAAAGGGAATGGGTGGGGAGGGAGGGATGGGGAGAATTTGGAACTCATAGTTTTAGGAACAACTGTTTAGTATTGCTGTTGCTACTAGGAAAGAAGACACACAGTTAATGAGGAATAGAAAGTCATCTGGCCCTACAGGAGAAAAGAGAAGATGGAGACAAGAGAAGGGAGGGATGACAGAAGAGAGGGCAGATTGGAGATAGGGAAAATTAGATTGCTTGGGGTATTGGGGTGGGGGGAGGGGATAAAAGGGGAGAAAATTTGGAACCCAAAATTTTGTGAAAATGAATGTAAAAAGTTAAATAAATAAAAAAAAATAAAAATAAAAAAAAATAAATTATTAATATCATCTATAATATCCAGTGACAGAGAACTTACTACTGTTGAAAGGAACATTCTTTGTTTGGCCTTTTACCCTGATTAACGAGGTAAAACTCAGGACAAAGAAAATTAAAAGGACTTTATTACAAGCACTTCACATTGGTGGGCTGATCATTGACATCAGCAATGGCTTCAAGTTGGGGCCAGTTTTTATTGGTAACTTTGTAATGCAATAAAGACAATTCAGATCGGTCCCCTTCAGCCAAAGAGGTTAGGTCCTTGTATCTCATTTCCTCCCCAAGCTAGCAAGTATGTGACAGTTTCTAAGTAGGAGTATAAATATCCAAGTAGGGGTATGTGACAAAGGGTAGGTAATGCAAAAAGCTGCAGACTCCATGTGACCTGCCCCAGCCAAACCTCCCCCCAGTAGTGATCGACAAGCATGACTGGGAACAATGGATTGCTGAGTCAACATAACTTTCAGTACTATCCACCAAGCAGCTTATGCCATTTTGGGAGATCTTTCGTTGTTAGGAAGTTGTTTCTTACATTAGTTAATCTTACAATCTTTAAACAGTTTTTCATGAGAAATCCTCTTTTGGGTATTCTAGTAAATTTTGAGGTGGAGGTGCTGCTGAATGATATAAAGAACCTAGGATCTTTAAATTACTAGGTAGAAAATAATTTAGGAAAGACCATGAAGGTGAGCATGAAGGTGAAAGTCCAAATGCTGTCCAACCGGGATAGAGTATCACTGTTTCTGAATTTGAATGGACTTCAGAACATATTTAGTCTTAACTCATAACTAAAGAAGAGGAGATTGGAGTGGTGGAGGTGACATGTATTCAAGTGTTTGAAGGGTAGTCCTGTAGAAAAGGGATTAGAATCGTTCCTTTGGACTCTTGAGGGCAGAACCAGGAACCGTAGGTAGAAATTGCAAAGAAGAAAATTTAGTCTTAATGTCAGGAAAATTTCCTAAACAGTCAACTTCCCAAAAGTGAAGTGAGCTACCTTGGGAGTCAGTCAATTTCCTTTCATTTGAAATCATCAGAGGCTGGATGACTGCTTGTTCAGTAGGTTATTGTGAGGGATTCCTTTTGAAAATAGGTTAGGCTAGATGACCACCTTAGTTGCCTTCCAACTCTGAAATTCTGTGATTTCTTTGAAATGTAATTGCCACTTTGTCATACTTGAAAAGAACATATTAACAGGCTGAAGTGAAAGTAAAGTTGGACATGAATTGGGTTGACAGATAAGATTTCAGATTTGAGAAAATATGGATGGTTCACACAAGTACAAGATCCAAGTTAGTTGGAAAGCTCTAAGTAGTTAAATCAGGAGAAACTAGAAACCAATCACAGTGGGGAAGAAGATGAAATTATAAGATAACTATAAATAAATCATTTTTTATCCAACAGGAAATTGGGGATCTCTGCCCATTTTTTATATTGTTACAAGTGAATTCCCACATTTGGGGTATTGATCAAAACATTGAAGCTATTAAAAATCTTATTCTTACTACATCAAGAGCCAATTATTTGGTCTCCTTTTTTTAAACGTATTTCAGTAAATTAGGAAAGTTTGCAAAGAAGTAGATATAATGTTACTGTATATGCACACATAATACTACAGTATGCATGTGTGTATGTTTATATTATATCAGTGGCCACAAGAAAGATTTTTTTGATGAAACTCGGTTGACTAGGTCCATTACAAGTTTATGTCACACAATCTCAATTATGTCCGTCGCAAAGCAGACCTTCCTTATCTTCCTAATAGAAGCACTATCTTACTCGCTGTAGATGCTTTTCCAAACCTTTTCATCCCTCATTAAATCTCTGACAACTCCCCTTTTTCTCCCCTCCCTTGTGAGCTAGCAATCTTGCCGCATATTTCACTGTAAAAATTGAGGTCATTTGCTGAGAGCTGTTGCTCCCCCTCCTCATTTCACATCAATCAGATGCTTTCTACCAGTAGCTCTTCCTTCATCCATGTTTTACATAAAAAAGTGGCCCTTCTTACCAAGCCAAATCCTTTCACATGCACAATAGATCCCATCCCATCCCATCTCCTCTAGAAGATTGCCTCCCTGCCATTCTGGATCATCCCATAGAGATTTTAAACTCAATGTGTTCAAACCAGAACTCATCTTTTCCTCCAAACTCAGAACCCTTTTCCTAACTTCCTATTACAGTCGAGGAAACCACTATCCTCCCAGTTCTCCAGCATCACAAGCTAGATGTCAAAATCCACTGCCATTCTCTTTTATCTACCCCCCCGCCCCCCACACACATATACAATCAATGGTCAAGCCCCGTTGTTTCCACCTCCATAAGATCCATAGTATATACTCCCCTTTCTCCTCTGACACTACTACCTCCCTAGTTCTAGGTCTTATCACCAAGAAGAATGAAGATTAAGACAAGGTCATTGAATTTGTCAATCCAAATACCATGGGTAACTTTGGAGAGAGCAATTTCATTGGAATGATGAGGTTGGAAACCAGGTTATAAGAGGTTAAGAAGAGAGTATGAAGAGAGAAAGTGGAGCCTACTATTGTCAATGGCCTTCTCAAGGAATTTAGATATAAAGGACAGAAGAGATAGAGGATGATGATGGACATGGAAGGATCAAGTGAAGATTTTTCTGAGAATAGAGGAGTTACGGACATGTTTGCTGGCAGCAGTGAATGAATTAGCTGTCAGAAAGAGATGGAGGGTAAGAGAGTGAGGATGGTAGAAGAGGCAATCTGTTGGAGGAGATAGGATAGAGTGGAACCACTTGTGCACGTAGAGGAGTTTCCTAGGTAAGGAGTAGGCCTGCCTCTTTGAATGTATTAAGTAAAGGAGGAGATAATAGCAGAAAATGTTTGAGTAATATGAGGTGAAGAGGGAGTTCTCAGTGAATGGTCTCATTTATTTCTCACAAAAATATGAAGCAAGTTTCTCAGATGAGAGGGTAGGGGGTGACTTGAGGAGGGAGAAAAAGATTTGGAAGTGCTTCCATGGAGAGTGAGACCGTGAGTTGATAGGGGTGGTATTTGCCTTGCCATAGTGAGGGCCCAGTTGAGTTTGTGTAACATAAATTTTTAGTGGAACATTTACACAATTTCCCCCACATTTATTCAGCAGCACATGTTTAGGAAGGAAGGCAGATCTTGGGAGTGATCCAAGGCTGAGTCTTGGCAGGGTGCAGTCAGCAATTTGATAAGGGGCTCAGGGCCTCAAAAAGAAAGGAGAAGGTAGAATTTAACTGTTTCAAAAATGTTGAGCTGGGGAAAGGAGAAGAGAATGGCTAGTGCAGAGGTGACACCTAGGAGAGAACTGGGGTATCAAGTTATTGGAGGTCACAACATGGATGAAGAATAGAGTTTTGGTACTGGAAGGCAGGAGAGCTGGAAAGTCAATAGATTGTGATGAGATTAGGGAATTTCAAAGTTGTTGAACATGGTATGGTCCTCTTTGTGTGTGTCTGAAGTAGGGTAAAAGAGGAGGTTCTGGGAAATGAGTAGGCTGATGAAATGTCAAGAAAATCTGGAAAAGGGTTTATGTTGCATTTTAGTGGTAGACTAGAAAGATAGGAAGCCAGGAGAGAGGCAGCAGTTTTGTCCAGCATGCTTCAAGGAGAAGAAACTGGAGGTAAAATGGAGTAAGCAACTTAAAAGAAAGTAAGTTCAAAAAGTAATACTCATTCCTTTTCTCTCAGCATCCTATTGAAATAGAGATATAAAGTTTTACTAAGGTTTGGAAATCGCTATAAAGAGCCTGTCTGTTTCATTTTGGATTTTTCTCCTTCTAGGATATAGGAAAATATTTTAGATTATTTCAAAACTAAGTAAGAAATATACCCATTAAAAATATTACTATTAAAAGCCAAGTCACAGAGACAACTTTATCCATCAACTGAATATAACCTATTGCTTGAGAGTTGATGTGAATTCCATGACATAGAGTGAAGATTAGTCACATCAAGGAGAATTTGTTTGGAATAGAGATCATATAAAACCTGGGATTGGGACCTAGGGCTCCTTATTTCTGGGATGATGAATGAAAGATTATGCAAAATGTCTTCCTTAAATCTGCCTTAAAGCCCATCTCATGGCTGACTAGGAGTCCCCTAGTGAAATATTGGGAAAACTTTTCTAATTCAGCTACCCTCTAATGAAGCAAAAGTGTAGGATTAAACAGCAAGAAGATTGATTCACTACCAAGAACAGCATCCACCAAGTGTACGATGAAAAATGTCTCATTGGATGAAATATGTACACTAACGGTAAAGGTATACTCAGTACACACACATCTGGAAAGAAAAGTGGGCATTGGGATAGCATTTTAAAATGCATGCATTCCTAACTTTGAGTTAAAGAAATGGAAAAATTCCATTGTTCTCTCTTTTTCTTCCATCCTCTATATTTACAGGAACAAACTTTTTTCCCCCTTTGGTATTTATACTTGTTTTATTCCTTTAAAAAATTAGCCAAGTATGTGCTTCACAGAATATCAGAATGGCTATGTGATAGATAGTAAGTGTTTGATAACAACAGCAATAACTCACTTTCACAGGTCTCTGAAGTTCCTAAAGCAATTTATAAAGATTATCTCATTTTATCATCACAACATCCCTTGGAGGTAGATGCTATTTTTTCCCCCTTTTCACGGATGGGGGACAGTGAGGCAATGAAGTGACTTGCCCAGTCATACAGTGTTTGAAACTGGATTTTGAATTGAATTCTTCCTGACTCCAGTTCCAACTCTATCCTCTGTGCCACCTTTATTACTTACTGCATGGGATGATGGTCTATGAAATAAAAGAAGATTATTAAAATGGATGATGACTCTTCAGGGCTAGTAGTTCCAGATTATACGATTTGGGTGTAATGCAGGTCTCACCCTTGACTCCTCATTACCCTTCTCCCTCTCCAAACATATCCAATCTGTTGCCAAGTCCCATTGCTTTTGCCTTTGTATCATCCCTCATCTGCATCCTCTTGTCTCCTCTGGTACAGTCACCACCCTGGGGAAGGCCTGGACAATAGTTATAGCCTATTGGTTGGTTGCACTCTCTCTGGGCTCTCCCCTCTGAAGGCCAGCCTCCGTTCCACTGTCAAGTGATCTTCGTAACATGAACGTATGATCATGTCACCCTTCTCCTTTATTAAAAGGGGAGGTCCCCTTCCCCATCACCTCCAGGATCACATACCAAGCCCTCAGCATGGCATTCAAGGCCCTTCGTATCATAGCCCTTTCCTTCCTGTCCAGTCCATCTACCCTGCGATCCAGTGATACTGACTTCCTTGCTCTTCCTCACAAGGTACTTCATCTTCCAATTAGGAGAAGTTTCACTGGCTCTCCCAGTACCTGAAATACTCTCCTTCATCTTCACTTCCTTCAGGTCCCAGCAAAAATCCCATCTCTATAATTAAGCCTTTTCTGCTTCTTCTTAATAACAGTCAACAGCAACAACAATTAGCCTTTATATAGCACTTTTAAGGTTTGAGAAGCACTTATTCAATATTATCCAATTTTAATCCTCCCATCTGCTTGGAAGGTAAACAGCTAAGTTGCACAAAGTGGATAGAATACCCAACCTAGAGTTTGGAGGACCTGAGTTCAAATCTAGCCTCATACTTAGTAGCTCTATAGCCTTAGGCAAATTAGTTTCCTTACCTATAAAAATGGGGATGATACCACCTACTTTCCAGGGTTTTTGTGAAGGTATAATGAGATAATATTTGTAAAGCCCTTTGGAAACCTTCAAGTACCAAAAGAAAAGTATCTTTTTCTTCTAAACTTAACTCTGTGATATGGGTATAATGGAGACAGTTGTATAAATGAAACACCAGACACATGCGCACACACATGCACACATTGCTAGTTGCATTGTTTTTTCATATTTTTTAATAACTGGGTGTTCCAATCCTGTCTCAGACGTGTTCAATCTACGAGACCCTTAACTTTGCTGAGCCTGTGTTTGCCGTGTATAAATGGGGAATGTTATTTACTCAGGGTTGTGGTGAGGATCGAATGAGACAAGTTTGTGAAGTACTTTGTAAACCTTAAAGTGCTATAGAAATGCTGGCTGTTATTTTTACTTTAAAAATTCAGCAGTTGAAATATTACTTCAGCTTTTTCACCCTTTGTTAGTAGTAACTAAGCAAAGTAAGAAGAGAATGCTGATTCTTATAGATTTTGTATTTCTCATTGAAATTAGGTTGAATGGTCCTGTTTTCCAGTACTGTATGTAAGAAAATTAATTTGGAGAATATTTTTGGAGTGAGATATGACAAAAAGAGCTACTTTCAGCTAAGCATGTTGATATTTGAAATCTGAAAGTAGATTTGCTAGTTAATATTTAAGAAACTAAGACTTTTTTTTAATACAACCCCCAAATAAGATTCCTTACAATTTTAAGTTTCAAAATCCTGAGGTCTTGTAATACAAGGAAAAAGGCAGTAGGAGCCATTTCTAGTACAGTTTAACTTCCTGGACATTATGCCTTTCAATGTGTTTTGAGTCTTTCCACAACACAATAGTACATATTTGTTTGCCTAGGTTTCAACCATACCTTAATTGTGATATTCCTCCCATTACTGACTTTACACATAATGAATTTCAGAAAATATATAACAACAGCTTCTCCTGGTTGCAGATAAGGACATTAATATGATGGAGTGATCAAATACAAATGCCTCTTTAATTTATTTATTTTACCAGTAAATTCATCCATGTTTTATTTATAAAGCAATTGAAGTCATTTATTTTGAATGGATGCTTTGTTTTTGTGAACAAAAAATATGATATTATCATAATCCGGCATTTTGGGGATAGGGAAGATGTAATGAAGACTATACTCTGTGGTCACAATTCAATTGCATATGCAGTGTTTTTTTCTAATGGAATAATTATTTTGAGAACAGTGATAAAAATCTGGTACACCTAAAACACTGACTGGCTTAGAAAGCATACTTTTTCTGTGCAAAGAGAGAAATGGTGTGTGTCTCTTTAGGTACAGAATATTTTAAACATGCAGAATTCAATGACTCAGAAATATTTTCTTGACAAATCTTGCATACATAACACTTACAAAGGGTTCCATTATAGGGCTGTTCAGAATGACTGGGGAACCAGTCTACCATAAAGTTGTCGTAGGCAAAACTGTAGGCAGCAAGTGGCACAGTAGAGAGAGCCCTGGTCCTGGAATCAGAAAGACCCGAGTTCAGTTCTAGCATCAGACACTTATTAGTTGTGTGATTCTGAACAAGGCACTTAACTTCTATTAGCCTTAGTTTGCTGAACTGTAAAATGGAAATAATTAGTAGCACCTTCCTTCCAGGCTTGTTTTGAGGATCAAATGAGATAATGTTTGTAATGTGTTTGGTACAGTGCCTGGCATGAAATGGATGCTATATAAATGCTTATTTCCTCTTCCCTGTACCTGGAGAGCGGGGCAGCTAGGTGGTGCAGTGTAGAGAGCACCAGCGCTGGAGTCAGGAGGACCTGAGTTCAAATCTCACCTCAGACACTTGACACTCACTAGCTGTGTGACCTTGGGCAAGTCACTTAACCCCAATGGCCTCATCCTGGGTCATCTGCAGTCATCCTGATCAAAATCTGGTCACTGGATTCACATGGTTCTGGAGGAGAAGTGAGGCTGGTGACCTGCACAGCCCTACCTCACTCAAAACAAAGTCAAGCATAGGTCAGGTCATCATTTCTCTGATGGCTTGGTCTTCTTCAGCAACGAAGGATGAACACACATACCTGGGGAGCATTACTTTAGTGCATCAGTTAGAATACAGCTTTTTTTTTTTCATTTTGGTTACTCCAGTGCCCATTCATAGATCTCCATAGAATTTTATTTTTGAGCTGAGTAAAGCTATGTTCTTTTTTTTTTATTTTTTTATTACTTTTTTTATTTATTTAACTTTTTACATTCATTTTCACAAAATTTTGGGTTCCAAATTTTCTCCCCTTTTATCCCCTCCCCCACCCCAGTACCCCGAGCATTCTAATTTTCTCTATCACCAATCTGCCCTCTCTTCTATCATCCCTCCCTTCTCTTGTCCCCATCTTCTCTTTTGTCCTGTAGGGCCAGATGACTATCTATTCCCCATTAACTGTATTTCTTATTTCCTAGTAGCAACAACAATACTAAACAGTTGTTCCTAAAACTTTGAGTTCCAAATTCTCCCCATCCCTCCCTCACCACCCACTCCCTTTGGGAAGGTAGGCAATTCAATATAGGCCCTATCTGTGTAGTTTTGCAAATGACTTCGATAATAGTTGTATTGTGTAAGACTAACTGTATTCCCTCCATCCTATCCTGCCCCCCTTTGTTTCTATTCTGTTTTTTGATCCTGTCCCTCCCCAAGTGTTGACTTCAAATTGCTCCCTCCTCCCATTGCCCTCCCTACCATCATTCCCCCACCTTACTTATCTCCTTCTCCCCCACTTTCCTGTATTGTAAAATAGGTTTTCACACCAAAATGAGTGTGCATTTTATTCCTTCTTTTAGTCGAATGTGATGAGGGTAAACTTCTTGGTTTTTTTTTTCTCCACTCTGCTCTTTTTCCCTCCACTAAAAAGTCTCCTGCTTGCCTCTTAAATGAGATATAATTTACCCCATTCCATTTCACCCTCTTTCCTCCCACTACATTTCTCTCTCACCATTTACCTTAATTTCTTTTAAGATATGGTCCCATCCTATTCAATTCACTCTGAGCTCTCTGTCTCTGTGTATGCATGCTTGTGTGTATGTGTGCGGGCGTGTACATGTGTGTATGTGTATCTGTGTGTGTATAATCCCACCAACTACCCAGATACTGAAAAATTTTAAGAGTTACAAATATTGTTTTTCCATGTAGGAATGTAAACAGTTCACTTTTGGTAAGTCCCTTATGACTTCTCTTTACTGTTTACTTTTTCATGCCTCTTCTCATTCTTGTGTTTGAAAGTCAAATTTTCTTTTCAGCTCTGGTCTTCTCTTCAAGAATGCTTGAAAATCCTCTGTTTCATTGAAAGACCATATTTTCCCCTGAAGTATTATGCTCAGTTTTGCTGGGTAGGTGATTCTTGGTTTGAGTCCTAGTTCCTTTGACTTCTGGAATATCCTATTCCACGCCCTTCGATCCTTTAATGTAGAAGCTGCTAGATCTTGAGTTATCCTGATTGTATTTCCACAGTACTGGAATTGTTTCTTTCTAGCTGCTTGCAATATTTTCTCCTTGACCTGGGAGTTCTGGAATTTGGCCACAATGTTCCTAGGAGTTTCTCTTTTTGG
The DNA here is from genome assembly GCA_023548195.1 of Bettongia penicillata ogilbyi. Classification (NCBI taxonomy): domain Eukaryota; kingdom Metazoa; phylum Chordata; class Mammalia; order Diprotodontia; family Potoroidae; genus Bettongia; species Bettongia penicillata. The sequence goes on from JAJHZJ010000570.1 coordinate 6,450,408, forward strand.
ATCTCTTTCAGGCGGTGATCGATGGATTCTTTCAATACTTATTTTGCCCTCTGGTTCTAGAGTCTCAGGGCAGTTTTCCTCGATAATTTCATGGAAGATGATGTCTAGGCTCTTTTCTTCAACATGACTTTCAGGTAGTTCCATAATTTTTAAATTGTCTCTCCTGGATCTATTTTCCAGGTCAGTTGTTTTTCCAATGAGGTATTTCACATTCTCTTCCATTTTTTCATTCTTTTGGTTTTGTTTTGTGATTTCCTGGTTTCTCAGAAAGTCATTAGCCTCCATCTGTTCCATTCTAATTTTGAGAGAACTATTCTCTTCAGTGAGCTTTTGAACCTCTTTTTCCATTTGGCTAATTCTGCTTTTGAAAGCATTCTTCTCCTCATTGGCTTTTTGAACCTCTTTTGCCAATTGAGTGAGCCTATTTTTCAAGGTGTTATTTTCTTCAGCATTTTTTTGGGTCTCCTTTAGCAAGGTATTGACCCATTTTTCATGGTTTTCTTGCATGTCTCTCATTTCTCTTCCCAGTTTTTCCTCCACCTGTCTAACTTGCTTTTCAAAATCCTTTTTGAGCTCTTCCATGGCCTGAGTCCACCGGACATCCCCCTGGGATGTCTGGGATACAGCGGCCCCGCCCTTCCTGTCTTTCCCTGATGGCAAGAATATCTCCTCGTCATCAGATCTGAAGGGCGGGATCATTTGCATCTGTTCAAAAAAACTCTCTAAAGTCTTATTTTTCTTCCCTTTTCTGGGCATTTTTCCAGCCAGTTACTTGACTTCTGAGATTCCTGTCCACCCCAGCCTAGATCCGCCCAGCTAGTACTTGGGGTCTGAGATTCAAATGGGCTTTCTGCAGCAGGTGTGGCTGCTATTCGATGTGAGCTTAAGTTCTGGTGCTGGGGTGGGGGCAGGGCCGCCTCCCAGGCTCAGTTCCCTCAGGGGCTTTATGTAGTGACCTTCAGTAATGGGGTTGGTGGGGTCAGGGCTGTCTCCCAGGCTCAGTTCCCTTAGGGGGTTTATGCAGAGACCTTTGGTAATGATCCTGAACTTCTGCCTGCCTGCTGGGGGAGTCCCAGGCTGCTGCTGCCCCCGCTGCTGCCTCTGCTGCTGCCTGTGCCGCTCCGTCCACCGCTTCTTCCTGAGGGGGCCTGAGCCACGGAGACACCCCGCTCCCGTCTCGGCCAGCCCAGATGTCTCTCTCACTGACCTGTAGCGTCTGTGGGCGGAGGGACCTTCGCAGCCACCGGAGATTCTGTCCCTGAAGCCTGCTCGGATCTATTCCTCTGCGGCTGTGGCCAGGGCAGCTCAGGGGTGGGCTCTGCTTTCCGGGGGCGACGAACCTTTGGGGTCGGCTTTCCAGGGCTCTCTGGAACGGAAATCTTTTCCGCTGTGTTTCTGCGCGCCTTGCAGTGCTCCAGAATTCGTGGGGAGTTCTTCTTGTAGGAAGTATATGGGCTGTGGGTTTGGAGCTAGCATATGTGAGTCTTTCTACTCCGCCATCTTGGCTCCACCCCTTAAAGCTGCATTCTTACATTATTTTTTGTTAATGTTTTAATTTTTATTTATGTCTTTTGTTTTTGCATCATTTGTGTATGTATACATATAATTAACCATTATACAAAGAATTTTAAAAAGTGAAAAAAATATGTATATATAAACCAAAACTACAGAACATTACTATGCCATAAGAAGCAATGTAAGATGAACGCAAACATATGGCAAGAGGTGTGAAATTATTTAAGGTAAGCAGAACCAGGAATATAATACGCAGAAATGGCATAAACAACCAAACAGTCAAAACTGAATGCTGTGAAATTGTAATGCTCCAACTTGGAGCTGAAGAAGAGACAAGAGAAGGTTCTTACTTTCCCCTCAACCGTGCAGCAGGTAGGAACTGTGGATGTAGGTCACTGGATGTACTATCAGAATTTGAAACTGTAGTTTGGGTTTATATATTTATTTTTTCACTTTTTAAAATTCTTTGTTATAATGGAAAATTATACATATACATACACGCATATAAATATAAACTTTTTCTGGGAAACAGAGCAGAGAAATATTTTGGGAAATGATGTAAAAACAAAAGATATAAATAAAAATTAAAACATTAGCAAAAAGTGTTCCATGTGAATGATATTGGTTTATGACTCTGGATAAGTCACATAACTTTTCATTTTTAGACATTCACAATTGATAGGCACCATACCAAGCACAATACAAATAGGATTTCATTTGATCCTCAAAACAAGCCTGGAAGGCAGGCGCTCTAAATTATTCCCATTTTACAGTTCAGCAAACTAAGGCTGTACCTGCTGTGTGATTCCAGGGCTCAAGCCGTCTCTTTAAGACCATAAGTTGCAATGAAGGTTCTCATCTACTTTGCTAAAAAGGGCCTCCTATGCCAGTGAAATAAAGGGTCCATTCTTTAGTTCTTTCCCTGTCCTGACTCCTACTGAGGGTATATCCTTAAGTTCTATATAATAAGGACAGTAATATACTCATTTGTATTTTATGGTCTAAAACATATTTTCTTTGCCACAACTCTTCAGGGTATGTAGTTTATTATTATCCTTGTTTTTACAAATGAGGAAATTGGAGCCTGTTAGCTGCCATGCTGTCCCATAAATTGTTTATTGACATCACTGTCAGAGAAAGACTGCTGGACTGGATGGCCCCTGAATGTTGTTGTCTCTGTTATTAACATATTTAGTTTTGAACGAAGGTAGGCATGCTTTGTTTTTAATATTTAAAAACTCTGATGTTACAAATTACAAAAATTTGGGTAGGGCAATTTTTCAAAGCACTTATCAAGAGGATCTTTTTTGTGATTTCACTTAATACATTAAAATATAACGTGTAAATATAAATATATATGTGAAAATATATATAAATATAAAATATAAATATATAAATTATACATTATTATTTATTATTTCATAAATTATCCTTAGTATATTCATAAATATATCCATAGTGTATGTAAATTAGAAATATAAATATAAAAATATGCCTGAAATCTTTAAAGACCCTGATCTTGGAATATCTTAGGAAACCAAATCTTGGTAGAGTTTGTCTGTTTTGTTTTGGTTTTTTAACCTATTGAACCTTAACAGAGAAAGGAAATTTGTTGTGTAGTCATTTAAGTTGTGTCCATCATTTTGTGACCTCATTTAGGGTTTTCTTGGCAGAAATACTACAGTGGTTTGTCATTTCCTTTTTCAGCTCATCTTACAGATGACAAAACTGGGGCAAACAGGATTAAATGACTTGTCCAGAGTCACACAGCTAGTTAGGTGTCTGAGGCCAGATTTGAACTCAGGTTTTCTTGACTCCAGATCCAATGCTCTATCCACCATGCCTCCCAGCTGTCCCAAAAGGAAATTATCTCATTAGGATTGTCCAAGACAGAGTATTCCTTTGGTACTCCTTTATCCTTGATGATCTCAGGCCATTGACTGACTTAAAAATATTTTCCAAATGCCCCAAGCTGTGTATTGGGCTGAAGAGAACGTGACTATCAAGAATCCATCCCTTGCTTTCAGAGAACACCACAACTCTTAAGTTAAGGCATTCAGAGTTGCGGAGATTTAGAGAGAGAATGATAGACTTATTTGTTTCCTTAGCTTGTTTTTGTATATTCAGAGAAGAAAACAGATGTTTCTTAGGAAAGTAGTGCTTAAGTCAACTTGGAATACCTGTATTGCTTTCACTCCTCTGCGTACGTACCCACCTTAGCAACAGCGTTCTCCTGCTAGTATTGCAAAAGGAGTTACACATTTTGTTCCCTCCCTTTGGATCCTAAAGGAATAAGGGCCTTAAATAGTTAGAAGTTCAGGGCCATTATGGCTACTGAATCAATAGTGAAATTACTTCTTGTGCCAGAAGAGGCTTATGGTTGGTACATTTTTCTCCCCTTCTCAAGTAATTGTCTACTCCCTCATTTGAGAATTCAATGTCATATTGTCACCAAAGCTACTGAGAAATTCTTATTTCCTTTTGGATGGTATAGATAACATATGCCAGATTGCCAGAATTTTCCCAGTCCTTTTCCTTTCAACTTGCTCAAATAAGTTAATTTCATTTGTGAGTGTTGGCTAATCCTCCTTTATCCAGGTTGACGTTAGATTAGACATTCATTTCAGAAATAGTCAGCCTTTAACTGTAATGGGGATAACGTTTCTAGAAAATAGAATGAACTCAAAAATGCAAATGTTGATACATTGACTCTGTGACAAATAGGGGACAGGCCTGGGACCACCAAGAACTGTAGTCTTCCACTTGTTGGTTGGTCAGTCATTTTTATGTTATGCCTGACTCTCTATGACCCTATGGGAGGTTTTCTTGGCAAAGATACTGGGATAGTTTGCCATTTCCTTCTCTAGCTCATTCTACAGATGAGGAAACTGAGGCAAACAGTGACTTGCCCAGGGTCACACAGCTAGTGTTTGTGGCCAGATATGAATTCAGGTGTTCTTGATTCCAGGGTCAGCGCTCTATCCAGTGATATGCTTTTTTTGCTTACAATTCTTTATGACAAAACATTAGTTCGGATAATGTGCACTTTTCCTAATACAGTAGCCACAAATAAACCATAAAATGTAGTACATAGAATAAAACTGGCAAAGTAAAACAATTGTGATTTTCTTATGTACCAGCATCCCAATTTAAAACAGCAACAATTGCATTGGTTTCAGACAAGATTCACTTTTTATAGTACAGAAAATCTACGCTACTGTACAGCAAATAAAATTCTTCAAATCAAAACATTTTTTAACCTGAATTTTACTGTGTCAGTTGGTGGTGTGAGGGATGTTGCACTATATACTATATTGCTACAAACCTCTCTCTCTACCTTGACAACTCTCTGAAAACCAAGGGAGAGACTGCTGGGATTTTAGTCACTGCTATCTGAAGACTCTGAGACTGGTGAGGTCTTGATATTACCTCCTATACTCAGGCCTTCAAGTCTGTTGGATGGCATTGGAGTTTATGAAGATGTACCTGTTTGAAATAATCCATCAGTGATGTCTGCTTTCTGCTCTGTTTGAGATCCTTAAGGGTCTCGGAATATGGGAGCATAGCACAGAACCTAGTAGGATATCAGCTGTTTGGTAATCTTGCATGTACTTGCATTTTTTTTCCCTCTACTATGCAAAGCCTCAAATGTACAGGTTTGCCAACATGAAAGTGAAAATGAAATTACTAATAAAATTACCTGAATGCTCAAAGTTGCAATAATTGCAAATGTTGAAGATTGACTATCAGCAGGTTACAATGAGTCAGGTGATTCATGGACTTATTTAGTGAAATGGAGAAATTGAAAAGAAAGATTTCCTTCTTTTTTCCCTGCAATGTGATGTACCTCCCTCTGTTAATTCTATATCCCAATTAAAAATATTCCCTGGTTGCTTTCTATCATCTGCATTCTTTCTTTCTATCCATAATCACAACACTTTGATTTTCTAAGCCATCATCTAGAATTACGCTGGGATTTCATTTGTTGTTAAACTTCTTCAGAAATAAGGTAACATAAGACTGAAAAAGTTTAGTATAGGGTAAAACTCTGGGCCAAGAAAAGAAAAAAGATAATGAAGTAAAGAAAGAGGAGAGATATTTTCCAAGTGCATACTGGTCCCATTTGTCGCTCAGCTGAGAATCAGAGAAGATATTGGAAACCTTTTTTGGGGGTGTGTGATAAAGCGGATTTTACGCCAGATTTTTGTTGCTTCACTTTCTGTGCCTCATCCTTCCTACAGTATATCTGTTACTCCTCAGTCTATTTTTGCAGATGGGGGTGGGGCAGAGCAGGAAGTACTAGAAGTGCCCATCTCCTTCAGACAGGTGTTTGTGCTGGCAAATTGTACTGTGGTTGTTGTATTATTAATCTTATTCTTATCATCATCATCATTATCATCAGAGGTTTGAGAGGTATGACAGAACTGTTGACAAGTTTTTTATAATTTCATTTTTTTGCACTTTGTAAAAATGTCTTCCATCCCATTTCAAAAAAAAGAAACAAAGAAAAACAAAAGCCTTGTAAATAAATATGCTTAGTCAAACAAGACTAATTCCTGTATTGCCTGGCCAAAAGTATGTCTCAGTCTACACCCTTAGTCTCTGGATAGCCTGCTTAATTGTGGGTCCTCTGGAACTGTCATTCATTGCATTAATCTGAATTCTTAAGTCATTCAGAGTTATTTTTCTTTATAATGTTGCTATGTTTCAAATATAAAATGGGATCCTTAATAAGGAAGCATAACAGAAATGGCATCCATGCCAATGTACAAATATAGGTGTTGACTTTGAATTTACAAACACTGAGGGGATCATCTGTGATTTCCTCAGAGTGGAGAACACTTAGTTTAGAAACTCCATCTACCAAATGAAATCATGATAGAGATTTTGGTGCTACTTGAAGTAACAGCCTGTTGATCTCTTCTGTAGCAGAGAGTAAGCTCCTCAAAAGCAGGACTGTTTGGTTTCTGTGTTTGTTTATTTTGATGCTGATCAAGGGGCCTGTCGCACTGTAGGCACTTAACAAATGTCTGTCGATTGGGGGAAAAACACAACAAAACATGGGAGCCAAAGGCAAGTTTAGGCAGAATAAAAGGTTTCGGTGTCTCTTAATACTGATGTCTTTGATACACAAAAGTGAATGAAATCTTATAGAAAAATGTGTTAGCAGAAAAATAGTCTTATACCTTCTGTGTGTTGGTTTGTAATCATAAAGAATTATAAAACTGAATCATCAGAACCTCCATGAAAACTTTTGGAGTTCATTTCTAGAAATAATTGAATTATCTCCAGTTTTTAAGGACAAAAAGGGAATTAGTAATGTTCATTCTTACTTTCCATTCTATCTTAACAGTATATTAAACATACGCTGATAAAACAAGTTTTATCACACACATATATATATTTTCTAGTAGCAGTGATGATTCATTCAGCTCATGATCTTTGAGTTCAGTGATCAATAATGTCTACGCAACCAATCTGCGTGTCATATCTAGAATGAGAGAGACCACTCTCTCAGTTAAGAATTACAGCCTAGCAACTCAAGTGCTTCGGAGGTGTGACTGAGACCAGACTGCAGTATGCTCAGGGTTTCCAGACTGCAGATATGACTTTTGGGTCATAGCTCCATTTTGTAGCGGTGTTTTCCCATAGTTTCATCCAGTCGGGAGATGCAAGATATTTAAATCTGCTTAGTTGAACAATCAGATTCTGAATGTACAAATGAAATAGGTATGGCAAACTTCACCCTGAAGACTTTTGGGCTAAAAACACAATCAGTGCATGCTGCATTCTGATGCTGCAATAGACCACTGTACCAGTATTTATGCCTCATTAGATGGTTTCCCCTAACCTGAACAGGCAGTGGAGTTTCAAATTTTCTTCTTTTATCACTTAATTGGAAGATTTCTTTTTCTCATGCTCAAATTTTTGGAAGGAAGAGTTCCTCTTCTAATCTGTTGTTTCATTCATTATGTTGCTAATTAAGTTTTTATGAAATTTTATTACAAAGAGGGGTTTTATGGAGGTGATCATGGGATAGTATCTTAATGTTTTTTAAAAAGAAGCATCAATAAAACTTGTAAAAAAAAAAATAGACTAGACTACTAACTGTTCCCCAAGGTGAGGAGAAATTATTTGTTTACCAGGATGCCTAAGTGCTCAGATCTAGAATTCTTTGGCTGAACAAGGGTGGAAGAAACTAAAGAACACGTACTTTTATGGAAAGTAGAATATGAAATAACTTTTTTAACTGCTTGCCCCTAATATGGTCCCTGATCACTGTATGCAATGTAGCTTTTACCCTGAACTGACGCTGACCGGAGTTAGTGCATATTGGTTCTTAGCCACAATATATTTAGTGTTCTGAACAGCTGGAAATAGAATATAGCCATTAAGACAGAAGATGTTAGTATGGCTCCCTTAACATCCAGAAGAATAGTGAATATGTTCTGCACTCTGAGATCTAACATATACATGTCTTCACCACCTAGTGTTTTCCTGCTTTTGTTGAAACGTCTTTTGGCCCTGTTGCATCTTTGAAGGGTAGTCACAGTTTCTGCTAGCTGTTATGTCCCCTCATTCTGTTATGTCCCCTTTGGCTTTTCATTAGGTCCGTGGTGTATGCGGCGCCTGTTATTTTAAGAAAGCGTGCCCGATGCATCTTGTTTATCTGGACTTGTTTTTTAACTGAGCTTGTGCTTTCTTTGACTTATGAGGCTTCTCGTAAGGAATTCACTTGGTCAGTACAGATGTGCATCTGCTCTGCCACTTCAAGTCTTAGGATTGCCTTATTTTAACTACCTTATCAATGGTTTATGGAACCTATAACTTACCAGAAATAAAACATCATTCAGCCTACACACAGTGCATTTCCGAAGTGGCCTACTACTAAAAAACCTGGACATTCTGGATGTGTGTGACCCATGAGAAGGGAAAGAGAGTGGAGACAGTGTCATTCCAACAGTATGAGGTTGATGTGGGACTCCAACACAGGTCTTTCCAGCTTTGAGACAAGCTCTCTCCCCACTAAGCCAACATCAACTCTCTTATTTTGTAAATTGAATTGTAAATGTAGAACACACCATTCTAAGAATTATACTGTTCCTTAATAGGCATGCATAAAAATAAGCATTCAGGCCTACTCTAAGAATACATCATCTTTAACTAATTAAAGACATTTTAGGCAGCTGAGACTGATAAGAGAATATTCATCCAAACTGTGGCAGTTCTAGGGAGATCCTGCGACAGGAGCCTGGGGGAAACTATGAACTTTTAGGGTTCTCTAGATCTAGGACAAAAATTTTCTATACCAGCAGGGACGTATATCACTTCATACATGTGTCCAAGGGTCCAATATGGGCCCTTCATAAGGAAAGGACATGTCGTCTTATCTCCATCGAGGCATCCTTGTAATTTTTTTTCTGTCTTCCTCTCACTCCATATGACTTCTCTCACTTCAGCCTCATCCCAATACAGTAAAGGAGTTCTACTGGAATAAAGACAGCTCTCTTGCTGTTCAATGATTAGCCGTGCCAGTACCCCATCAAGGCCTTCCCTCCGTCATCCTAATGTCATAGTTCCAAAATAATGTGAGACATTGCCTCCCCTTTTCTCCTTTTCTTGACACAAAGCACTTTACACGTACCACAAAATGATGCCATTTCCTCAGCTGGATCCAACTTCACCTCAGCCTTTCTTGCCATACCACCTTCTCTTTTTTCCCCTCAGGGCTTTCTATTAAACCTCATTATCATATGAAAGACATCCTTTCTTATCCCACCCACATCCCTTACCCCTATAAAAATGAGATAGGCTAAAATGAGCCTCAACAAATGAAAGCTGAAGCAATCAGTAGGGTAACTCCAGAGGTATAGATTTTGGAAACTTAGGGATAGAAAGTGAACTGGTGATGATTGGTATAGGGAACTCCTGGATGAGAAACTCCTATTTATATAAGTAAGCTTCTTATTTGAAATTTACAATCTCAGTAATCTGGGACAGAGGTACCCAACACTTTTCAGAGGAAACCAGATTAAAATGTAATTTGGAAATGTTTTAAAAAAACAAAAATACAATAAAACATAGATAACGTTATATTTTAAAACTAAGTGAATATGTAGCCTGTAGGGCCCCTTGTGTATGGATTGGTGTTTGAGTTCTATACCTCTGACTATACCTTAGACTCTAGACCTCTAGGTCTTCAAGTATGGCCCTTTGACTGAATCCAGACTTCACAGAACAAATCCCTGTAAAACTTGGGTTCAGTTAATAGGCTGTACCCAAGGACCTAGAAGACCACAGGTTCCCTACCCCTTGACTAGAGTGCTGGAGAAGTTCAGTATCTTGTTTCCATTATGTATCTAAGGAGAAACCTGAACCCTGGTCTTCCTGGCTCAGAGGTCAGCCCTTTTCTGTTCATTTATGCCACACTGCTTCTCTTAGAAATTGAGTTCATAGAAAAAAATGGAAACTTGAGAAAAGTTTAAGTATAGTGTAGAAACATATTTTATATAACTAGAGTTAATGAGAAAATAATCATGTTTGATATATGAAATTTGAAAATATATTTTTAGACAGTAATTTCATCCTTAGTAACTGAAATTCCTTTTGAACATTTAACTTTTTCTTATAAATTGAGCAAAAGTTGCTGTACTTTGACAGGTCTAGCATCTTATTTCTTTCCTGGTTCATGATAAGCCACCTAAAATTTAAGAAGCATCAACATTTTAGATTTTAAAATCGTCATTGTTACTTCCACAGAATTTGATAGTATCTGAAGCCCCAGATTCTGGCTTCCAGCTAGGCATGAAGGGGATGTGGCTAACACGTTTCAGTTATAAAAACATCTAACTTTTCTATTAACTGTTTGATCAGTGATCCTTGCTGCCTCCTCCCTCATCCCCATAATACCTCTTTATTAATATTTGAACTTACTAAACTACCTTTAATTTTTTTCTGGATTTTGAATAGCTCTCCAATTTTATTGTGTGATTAGTCTAGCATGTGAAGTTTGGTACCTTGATTCCTAAAATAAAATAGAAAATTGTATTTAATAAATTTGTCTTCTCAAAGTATATGGGGTCTTGATTGTGCCATTCAAGATTTACCTAGTCACAAGTTCAAAAATTGTACCTGAATCAAAACCTTAGAAGGAGAAGAATGGTTTACAGCCATGTAATTATTTTGTTCTGTTGAGTTGATAATTGAGTTGATAATTCAGAAGTAATGAGATAATTCAGATGTAAATTCATTTTTGAGAAGGCATTTTAATGATGGATAATTAACAAAATTGTATTATAAGTGTGGTAAAAAAAAAAGACTGTTTACCAAGGAATAAGGAACATTACTGTTGGAGGTTGAAGTCTTCCCTTACAATGTGTTGCTAGAAAGAGTCTCTGTAAATACGATATGATCTGAGATTTGGGGGTGACAATTACATGGATTGGACTCAAAAACAGCCCTGAAAGTGATTGCCCCCGGGAATGCAATGATTGAAAATTTTCTGCTGATTGACTTTGTCACCTAATTACATAAACATGGTGTGGGAGATTCTGTTTTCTTATTTATCTTGGCCTCTTTTCTTAAGAATGGTTAGAAATATTGCTCTTTTCTAACTACTCTCCTGGTATTTAGAAAGTGGGTGTCATTTGAAGTGCCATAGTGGGACCCTTTTGTTAACTTTGTAAGAGTATACTTTCAGTAGTTCTGGGGTCCAGCACCTAGTAAGGGATGGAGATACCTCACCAGATAGGATTCATGAGTTGCTGTGGCCAAAAACTTCACCCCCTGGCATCCAGCTGGACTTGCTTCTTGGATGACAGGAATGCCGTTTGTCACTGGGTCCATATGTGAAGCTGTTCAAGCTTGGTAGGATCTGCTGGAGAGAGGTCATGCTGAACTGGCATAGGGGAAACCTGGAGTCACTTGAGCATGACAGTGAGCCATTGGAACTGGACTCCACTGAAGGCAATATTATCTTCAGTTTTACAGAAATTATGAAAGCAGGCTTACATTGTGGCTGACTCTCATACCTTGCTGGCAAAGTATTTATTTTTTCACTTTTTTTTCTGTTTAATATCTTTTCTTTATGGATGTTTCAGCATAAATAGCTCTTGTTGCACAATGCCAAAATGGTAAGGGTCTATGTCTAGATAATGTAGATGTTGAGTGTTAACACTTTTTCTATGATTCTCTTTGGTACAGTTTAGCATCTGATGCCATATGGCAAGGTTTGAGTGAAACTGTCTTTGGGAGTTCCGTTTAACGTGGTCAGCAGTAAAAATCTGATTATACCATGTAGTTCTGAGCATGAGCCATGTATTCTTATGTTCTCCTTGGGCAGTATCATGACTTGGGCAACTTCGTGCAGGGTAGGCCTGGTGGCATAGGCTGTAAACTTGAAGAAGTTGTGATTAGCGCTTACTTCAACTCCTTTGCATGTGTCACTGCATATTCCATGAAAGAAGAAGGCAATATCACAGGGACTAATTTTTTGTTTGCACCACTTCTATTTGGACTTGGACTTCAGGGAAACCCTGGGACTTCTGGTAGCATTGACAGGAACCCGGTGAACAAAGCTAAAAAAACAGTCATGAAATTAGCTTCTCCCCTTTTGTTAACTGCACAGTTTAGGTTCTAGTTAACTTCTCAGTGTTTCCTCTGGTGTCCTATGGGCAGCTCTCTTGGCCTCCCTGGTTTAAGTCCCAGGTAGAATACTTTGCTATGATAGTTCCAAGGATTGTGAATGTGTGGGTGTGCAGGTGCATGTACATGTGCGCACACATACACAAACACACACATGTGCGCATGCACACACTCAGCTCCTGGGAATACTTTAATGAGAAAATCCTGTGTTTGCCCATCCCCTGCATCCTTGAATTCCCCTCACTTAGCTTACTTATATCACTGCAACCTCTCACATCAGCTGTAAAAGATCTTCAATTTGTGTTTGTTGAATTTCTAAGCACTTTTAGAATTAAATGAAAGCCATTTCCTATATTTGTTTCAGTTCAACAAACATTTTTTTAAATGCTTTGCTCAGAGTTCTATATGTGTATATTCAAGCTTTTGTTGCTGACTGTGATCCTGGGTAGGTCTTGACTAGTGGCTCTAGGTATGTATCAAACGATGTCCTCTGGCTGTGTATGGTGGGTTTTTTTAATTGCCTGAGTTTGTAGCTCATCAGGAAACATATGCTTTTCTTGTTTCCTCTCTGTATCAGATGTACAAGTTTTGACCCAGTTGTTTTCAAATCCTCTCCATTTTGTCCTCAGTGCAAGAACCTTGGCTATTTTTAATCAACCCTGAGCTGTCAGTCTTGTTCATCAATGTCACATTAACATCATTTCTGTTCATCAATGTCACATTAACAGAAAATCTGAACTTGCTGATTAGCAAAGTGGATGGAAATCACAGCTCTGTGTGTGGCCAAATAGCTCCTCATCAGCTGGGCTTGTGATGGAGACCAATCATTTAATTCAGGCCTTAATCAAGGTCTGAGCCTTGTTTTCTCTGCACTTAAACTTAGCAGCATTGAATTACACTAACACCTAAACGCACTCTTTTATACATGTACACTCAGACAGAGCTTGTGTTAAAAGGCAGTCAGACATTATCCAACAAAAGATACAAATCAACAGCAATTGAAGTTAGCTTCTCGATGATCACAGGCCTGCAAATAAAGACAGTGTGCTTCCCTCAGTCTCAACATAGAGCAAGGACCTCTGACAGGGTACTATCATATGATGGATATTGAGAAGTCAAATATGAAAAGCTTAGGAAATGTACTAAGTGATTGTTACTTTTTGGTGACCCTAGTGCATTCATTTCAGAGTCCCAAGGCTCTTTTTTCCCCCAGATCACTAGTTGTGCAGACCAAAGTTAGCTGTGTGAAAGTTGGGATGGTAGAATAAAAAAAGGGGGCTGATCTTGGGGTTTGGAGACTTCGGGAGATTTCTGGCTCCTCTTCATCCTCATGCTGACTCTGTGGCTGTCTGAAGGAGGGTACCTTTCTGTCCTTTAGTTTCCTCATCTGCAAAACAAGGATAATAGCAGAACCCACCTCCCAAGATTGTTGTGAGGATCAAAGGAGATGATAATTGTGCCTGTAAGTGCCACATAAACATTAGCTATTATTACCTGTTATCATTATTGATATTAAAATGATACTTATACTACCTATCTTATGGTTTCAAGGAAACTGTACTTTATTCAAGGAAAATGCTTTGTAAATTTTAAATTTTTGCATGAATTTAAGTTTTCCTAATCTTAGTCCTGCTATATCTAGGGAATATCAGTTTCTTTTCTCCTGGTTCACTCTTTAGCGTAGGGCAGATCTAAATTCTTTGGGCCTAGTTTTCCTACTGGGAAAATTAGTAGTTGCCAGAACTAGATCCATCAAGAATATAATTGTACTCTGAATGTAGAATGTAGTAGAATGGAGATCATTTCAACTTAGACAAAGAGAATTATGTATAAATGAATGCTGCACATTGGTAATTCACATGATTCAGCATTTTTTGAGTCATGTCAGGGAGTGATAATACATGTGAGGCTGATACTTGTAAGAGACAGACCCACACTAAGTTGTCCTTGCTTCTAGCCCCTATTGGCTGGCATCCATATAATCTTTCTCTTCTTTTTCTTTCTTTCTTTTCTGTTCCACGAAGGTTCTGTTTCTTTCCTAAAAAAACAAACAAACAAACAAAAAAACATACAGAAGAGAGGACAAAAAGAGGAACTGAAATATCCTCAATTCTACCATGCATTTTCTTTTCTTAAGCCCCTGTCCTATTTCCAAATCCTAATCGTGTATGGTCCTTATTGATATCTGTCTGAATCCAGAAGGGTCTGTAGCCTTGTTGGTGAAATTCTATATTTGTAGCTTTGAGAGTTCATTTAGAACACAGATTTTGTGACTGCTAAGAGAAATATTGCCCTAGAGCAAACTCAGGATAATTGTTCTCCTTCTTTTATGCGATACTTCTTCAGATATTTGAAGACATTTGCCACATTTTTTTGAGTTTTTTTTTCTTCTAAGAATTTCCAGTTGCTTCAACCATTCCTTACAGGATGACGTTTTCAGACTCCTGAACATTTTGTCTCTATTAAAATATGATCCCATCTTTTGGATATATCATGCATACAGTGCTAAACTCCCTTGCTATCCGCCTGTTAGCTGACCAGCCACAGAAACTACAAACCTAGCCGCAGAGGTCTTAGCCCTTTCAGTAACTGCAGCTCCTGCCCTGTGTTCCTGCTGTCCTGATTGATTGTCTTAGTTGCCTACTATATCTAAGCCTGGGCTAAGGTCACTAACTTCTATCCATTTCCCCAACAGTCACCTTGTCTCTACGATTAAATAAACTCATTGCTCCCAGAAAGGATGTGTCAGTTTGTTCTCTTATGACTCTGCACACCACCCCTATACCACTGCAAAAATATTCATCCTTAGCCACAATTCTCTTTTATGTGCCCTCTCTCTTTTAGAATAGAAGTTTTCTGAGGGTAGGAATTGTATTTGCTTTTGTATACTATTTCTCTACCTTAGCACTGTGCTTAGCACAGAATAAGTGCTTAATTAGTGCTTTGCCATTTATCCATATCTGGTCATAAGGCAAAATTCTAAGGGAATTATTATTTCTGATCTGAACTTCATACCAAATAGCTTAAGATGGGATCAGCCTACTTAGCACTTAACATTAAATTCTTCTTTGGATGGCTATTGTTTGTGGTTAACTAAAAAAAATAAGAATTTAAAAAATATTTTCAAAAATGGTTATACTTTCTGTTTTTACATCGTCATTAGCTAGTCTACTAGTTCTCCTCTTCTCAAACCTTCCTCTAAAAAATATTAACAGCAGCCGCAAAGAGTAACTCAGCAACCACCTCCAGCAAAAATGCCATGTTCCCCATTGGCAGTCCCTCCACCTCATCTCTACTCCCAAGATTCATCCTTGCAGTTATATCGCATTTGGCTTAATTGAAATATTCTTTTCATTTACAGTATTATAATAGTGTTTGTTGTTTGTTTGCTATGCTCTGTTTTACTTTGCTTATTAATATATCTTTCCATGTTTTTCTGCATTCCTTTATGATTTCTGTGTTTATTTGTATACCACAATATTTTTTTAGTCTTGCCTAAATGATGGGCATCCATTTTGTTTCCTTTTTTTTTCCTGCTTCAAAAACTGGTCCTAAATATTACATGAATGGATGCAAAATAAAGAAAACAGAATCAGAAAAATAATATACACGATTATAAAAAAACGTAATTAAAAAACAATGCCAGTGCCATAGAAACTTAATGCTATGAAATGGTAATGACCAAGCTGGTCATTAAAGAGGAGATATGAGAAAACATCTCTATCCCTTATTGTTTTTTTAAAATTAATTTATTTTTAGTTTTCAGCATTTACTTTTATAAGACTTTGAGTTCTAAATTCCTCCCCCCTTATCCTCCCACTTCCCCTAGGCCACATACAGTCTAATATAGGCTCTACATGTGCAATCATATAAAGTATATTTCCATATTAGTCATGTTGTGGAAGAAGAATCAGAACAAAAGGGGAAAACCATGAGAAATAAAAAACAGCAACAATAAAAGCCGAGGAAATAGTCTGCTTCCATCTTCATCCAGACTCCACAGTTCTTTCTCTCGTTGGGGATAGCATTTTCCATTGTGATTCTCTTGGAATTGACGTAGATCATTGCTCTGCTGAGAAGAGCTCAGTCTGTCAAGGTCAGTCATTGAAGAATGTGACTGCTGCTATGTACTATATTCTGGTTCTGCTCACTTCACTCACCATCAGTTCATGTAAGTCTTTCCAGGTTTTTCTGAAATCAGCCTGCTCATCACTTCTTTTGGAACAATAGTTTTCCATTACATTCATATGCCATAACTTCTTCAGAAATTTTCCAAATGATGGGGATCCCCTCCTTTGCCACTACAGAAAGAGTTTTATAAATATTTTTGTACATGTGGGTCCTTTCCCCATTTTTATGATCTCTTTGTAATATAGACGTAGTAGTGGTATTCCTGGATCAAATGGTTATGTACCGTTTTATAGCCCTTTGGGCATAGTTCCAAATTGTTCTCCAGAATGGTGGGATCAGTTCACAACTCCACTAACAATGCATTAGTGTTTTACTTTTCCCACATCTTCTCCAACATTTATCATTTTCCTGTTCTGTCATGTTAGCCATTCAGATAGGTGTAATGTGGTACCTCAGAGATGTTTTTTTTTTTTTTTGCATTCTCTTATCAGTAGTGATTTAAAAGTATTTTTTCCCTATGACTATAGATAGCTTTAAATTCTTCATCTAAAAACTGCCTGTTCATATCCTTTGACCATTTATCAATTGGGAAATGACTTGTATTCTTATAAATTTGACTAATTTCTCTATGTATTTTAGAGATGAGGCCTTTATCAAAGATACCAGTTGTAAAAAACTCAAAATTATCCATCTTGTTTTTCATAATTCTCTATCTCTTGTTTGGGCTCTACCCCCTTATTCTTAAAGGTTTGGGGTACTATGAATATTGTAATACTCTGCATATAATGTCAAATGTTTTCAAATTTTGGTCAGTTTTGCTGAATCATTTTTTTCCTCCTTTTTTATTATCAGGAATGACTCTCTGGAATAGAGAATAGGGAACTTTTCAATTAATATTTAGTTTTTAAAGTTCTACATGCAGGTTACATACCTACTTTCTGCATGTAGATTAAACTGGGAAATTCCTTATTGTCTTTGACTTTGCCAGTACTCCCAGCATTGGGATTTCCGAGTCAAAAGGTATGAACAACGTAAGTTATGTTTTCATTAATTTATACATAAAACCAGATCTTCTATGGCCTAGTCTAATACACTTGATTTTTAAATTTGAATATGACTTTACATATTTCATCAAATTTCATTTTATGTATTCATGCTTAATATTTTGACACTTTGAAATGATTTTGATTCTTATGTGTACTGTTGTATATTAGCTTCTTCGTCCAGCTTTGGTTCACATGAAAGTTTTGATGGGCATATCATCTTCATGCAAATCATCAATTAAAAATATTGTGGCATCCAGGGCTTATTTCATTGCCTACCTTCTGCGTTCACAATGTAGCATTAGTGAAGACTCTGGCTACAACTTTTCAAGTAGCTATGAATCTATTTAAAAGTATTATACAATTAATGTTTTACTTTCTTAGTCACAAAATTGTAATGTGAGTCTTTATCATATGCGTTACTTAAATCAAATAATAACTCTCTACCAACCTACTTTAACCTATCAGAAAAGAAAATGAGATGAATTTGGCATGGTTTATTCTTTCTGAACACATGTTGACTCTTAGTGATCAGTTTTTCCCCCTCCTGAATATTCACATACCATCTATTACAGAATTTTTCTAGGGATTGATATCAGATTTACTCATTTATAGTTTTCTAATCTATTCTTTTCCTTCTTTGTAAATCAGGATAACTAAGATCTGTTTCTTATCTTCAGTGACCTCCTCAGTTTCCATGGTTTCTTAAAGGTTATTAATATTAGACCTGACATTATACACACACATACATACACATACATATATGTACATATACATACATATATGTATATGTACATATATATACAAACATATATATGTATGTATGTTTATATATATATTTAAAATCTCCTAGGGTGTAGTTTAAAATTTCTGTGGTTTCTCAGTCTTGAGAAGCAGATCCTCCTTTGTTGCTTCTTCTGTGTTCTCCTTTTTAAAAGACCATTCATTTCTCTGGAGAAAAATTATGTGAAAAAGGAGTTCTTAACACTTCCACATCTTTAATCAGTTTGTCTACTTGTCCATATTGGAATTAACATAGAAACTCTCTGTGTTGCTTTAAAAATTGTTGAGAAGTCATGCTTTATTTTTAAATTATTAATATTCCAGCAGATGAAAAGATAATCTTTCCACCCCTCTAATGCTGTATCTTGTTTCTGTTACATTTTTGTCATCACTATTAAGAGGGCATCATTTATAGTCTCCACATGATTAGGTGATCTGTTATGTGCACTCAGATAACATCACTTCTTTATCTCTTCAACTATTGCAAACTCCGTATACTTTTTGGTGTTCTCATGCTCAGGCTTATGGATTTCCTTCTTTTTCTAAAGGTTTCTTCCTCTACCCCTTATATTAAAGATCTCTTTTATATCTAATAGATTCTTTTTTTTAATATAAATTTATTTATTTAACTTTTTACATTCATTTTCACAAAATTTTGGGTTCCAAATTTTCTCCCCTTTTATCCCCTCCCCCCATCCCAATACACCGAGCATTCTAATTTCCCCTATCACCAATCTGCCCTCTCTTCTATCATCCCTCCCTTCTCTTGTCCCCATCTTCTCTTTTGTCCTGTAGGGCCAGGTGACTTTCTATTGCCCATTAACTATATTTCTTATTTCCTAGTAGCAACAACAATACTAAACAGTTGTTCCTAAAACTTCGAGTTCCAAATTCTCCCCATCCTTCCCTCCCCACCCACTCCCTTTGGGAAGGCAGGCAATTCAATATAGGCCCTATCTGTGTAGTTTTGCAAATGACTTCGATAACAGTCGTATTGTGTAAGACTAACTGTATTTCCCTCCATCCTATCCTGTCCCCCATTGTTTCTATTCTGTCTTTTGATCCTGTCCTTCCCCAAGAGTGTTGACTTCAAATTGCTCCCTCCTCCCATTGCCCTCCCTTCCATCATCCCCCCACCCTGCTTATCTTCTTCTCCCCCACTTTCCTGTATTGTAAGATAGGTTTTCACACCAAAATGAGTGTGCATTTTATTCCTTCCTTTAGTCGAATGTGATGAGGGTAAGCTTCTTGTTTTTTTCTCAGCTCTGCTCTTTTTCCCTCCACTAAAAAGTCTCCTGCTTGCCTCTTGAATGAGATATAATTTACCCTATTCCATTTCACTCTCTTTCCTCCCACTACATTTCTCTCTCACCATTTACCTTAATTTCTTTTAAGATATGGTCCCATCCTATTCAATTCACTCTGTGCTCTCTGTCTCTGTATGTGCATGCATGTGTGTATGTGTGTGTGCATGTACGCGTGTACATGTGTGTGTATGTGTATGTGTGGTCCCACCAACTACCCAGATACTGAAAAGTTTTAAGAGTTACAAATATGTCTTTCCAGGTAGGAATGTAAACAGTTCACTTTTGGTAAGTCCCTTATGACTTCTCTTTGCTGTTTACTTTTTCATGCTTCTTCTCATTCTTGTGTTTGAAAGTCAGATTTTCTTTTCAGCTCTGGTCTTTTCATCAAGAATGCTTGAAAGTCTTCTGTTTCATTGAAAGACCATATTTTCCCTTGAAGTATTATACTCAGTTTTGCTGGGTAGGTGATTCTTGGTTTGAGTCCTAGTTCCTTTGACTTCTGGAATATCCTATTCCACGCCCTTCGATCCCTTAATGTAGAAGCTGCTAGATCTTGTGTTATCCTGATTGTATTTCCACAATACTGGAATTGTTTCTTTCTAGCTGCTTGCAATATTTTCTCCTTGACCTGGGAATTCTGGAATTTGGCCACAATGTTCCTAGGAGTTTCTCTTTTTGGATCTCTTTCAGGTGGTGATTGATGGATTCCTTCAATACTTATTTTGCCCTCTGGTTGTAGAATGTCAGGGTAGTTTTCCTCGATAACTTCATGGAAGATGATGTCTAGGCTCTTTTTTTCAACATGACTTTCAGGTAGTCACATAATTTTTAAGTTGTCTCTCCTGGATCTATTTTCCAGGTCCATTGTTTTTCCAATGAGGTATTTCACATTCTCTTCCATTTTTTCATTCTTTTGGTTTTGTTTGGTGATTTCTTGGTTTCTCAGAAAGTCATTAGCCTCCATCTGTTCCATTCTAATTTTGAGAGAACTGTTCTCTTAAGTGAGCTTTTGAACCTCTTTTTCCTTTTGGCTAATTCTGCTTTTGAAAGCATTCTTCTCCTCATTGGCTTTTTGAACCTCTTTTGCCAATTGAGTGAGCCTATTTTTCAAAGTGTTATTTTCTTCAGCATTTTTTTGGGTCTCCTTTAGCAAGGTATTGACCCATTTTTCATGGTTTTCTTGCATGTCTCTCATTTCTCTTCCCAGTTTTTCCTCCACCTGTCTAACTTGATTTTCAAAATCCTTTTTGAGCTCTTCCATGGCCTGAGCCCACCGGACATCCCCCTGGGATGTCTGGGATACGGAGGCCCTGCCCTCCACGTCTTTCCCTGATGGTAAGAATAGTTCCTCATCATCAGAATTGAAAGGCGGGCCTTTCATCTGAACCCCATCAAAGTAGCTTTCTATGGTATTATTTTTCTTCCCTTTTCTGGGCATTTTTCCAGCCAGTTACTTGACTTCTGAGATTCCTGTCCACCCCCGCCTAGATCTTCCCAGCTAGCGCTTGGGGTCTGAGATTCAAATGGGCTTTTCGCGGCAGGCATGGCTGCTATTCAATGTGAGCTTAAGTTCTGGTGCTCGTGTTGGGGCAGGGCCACCTCCCAGGCTCAGTTCCCTCAGGGGCTTTATGCAGAGATCTTCAGTAATGGAGTGGGCAGGGGCAGGGCCATCTCCCAGGCTCAGTTCCCTTAGGGGATTTATGCGGAGACCTTTGGTAATGATCCTGAACTTCTGCCTGCTGCTCTGGGAGTCCCGGCCCGCCGCCGCTGCCTCTGCCGCTCCCTCTGCCCCTGCTTCCTGAGGGGGCCCAAGTCACGGAGACACTCTGCTCCCCTCTCGGCCAGCCCGGAAGTCTGTCTCACTGACCTGTAGCGCCTGTGGGTGGAGGGACCTTCCCGGCCGCCAGAGGTTCCTTCCCCTGAAGCCTGCTTGGATCAGCTCCCCTGGGGCCGCACGGCCAGGGCAGCACAGGAGTGGGCTCTGCTGTCCGGAGCGTGATGGACCCCTGGGGACGGCTCTCCAGGGCTGTCTGGAACAGAGATCTTTTCCACTGTGTTTCTGCGCGCCTTGCAGTGCTCCAGAATTCGTGGGGAGTTCTTTTTGCAGGAAATATATGGGCTATGGGTTCTGAGCTAGCATATGTGAGTCTTTCTACTCTGCCATCTTGGCTCCTCCCCCCCCATCTAATAGATTCTTGATGTACAACTGGGCACTTGCTGTCTGGATTTGCCTGGGATTTGGGAGATCTGCTCCAGCCCTAAAGGAGCTCTCATTTCCTGCAGAAATTTACAGAGGCTGGGCTCTGCTTAGATGCCATTTATATCCATTCACCTAAGGGATCCTTTGAATCCAAGGCAGAGTGGTGCGTCTCACCTTTGGGATTTGAGTTTCTTGTCTCCTGAGGATCCCTGATTTGACTCCCCCCTGGGGGAATCCTTTTGGAACCCCAGGAAAACAGCATTTCAGTTTTTTTCTCTGTGTCTTTTTTTATAGGTCATCCCTAATGTCCAGAAGGTTCTGTCTCTTCCCTTTTGGTCCTTTTAACCCTTCACTTCTTTCAAGGTTCAATTAAATTCTCTTTTTCTATGAGAAACTTTTCCTTGTTCCCCTAATTGTTAATGCTCTCCTAGAAATTACTTGCATGATTTCTATTTTGTATTCATTTGTCTTTGTACTTGTAGTCTTTCTCCCTCCCTACCCCTACTCCTTGAGGGTAGATAGTATTTTCTTTTTGTCTCTGTAGTCCTAGTACCTAGTACAGTTCCTGGCACATGGTCGGTCCTTAATAATTGCTTGTTGAACTGAATGAATCCCTTTTGAACAAAGTGTAGCCTTACATTACTATAGCCTCGTGGCACAAAATCTCACTTATTCTGAGGTTCAATCATAGATTCATAGGATCATAGAATTTCAAAGGGATCTTTGAACTGAGTGATTATTTCATCCAGCCCCAGCATTTTGTCAAGATGGAAAATAAAATGTAAAGAGCAGAAACATCTTACCCTACTAGCAGACGCAAATTAACCAGAGAATCTCAATTGGAGTCCAAGTCTCCAGAGTTCAGATTCAGTGCTCAATTTCATTTTTGATATCCCCAGTGTGTTCTTTGGTACCAAGATATGGGAGGCAATAGGTGTCATTTCTCACCAACTTCTTTCTCATTTTTCAATTTAGAAATGCTTGGCTTCACCTCCACTATCTTGTTTCCTTCTATAATATTCTTCTTGTCATAAGATCATAAATTGAGAGTTGAAAGTGACTTTTGTGGTAATTTGCTCTAGCTCCCTCCTTTTATAGATAAGTAAACTGAGGCCCAGAGAGGTTACATGATTTTCTAGATTCATAGTTTAGGTAATAAGTGATGGATCTTTTGAGTGCTCTAGGTTCTATCATAAGTTCCTTATCTCTTTCCATTGTGCCTGCCACCTTTCTTCAGAGAATATGCTAAAGTTAAAATCATACATCTTTCTTTAAAACATTTCTGAGGGCATCCAGTATGAATGATGCCTGTGTATTACCTTTAATTTTCTATTAGAATAGGGAAATTTTGCTTGTTTTTCAAAATTCTGGAGTTACCCTTCTTGAGGGGAGCTCCATTTCTTTTCCTCATTATCAAATGTTATAATCTTTAATTTATCTACCTCTTTCTCCTTATTTTCATCTACTTTCTTAGGACCTTTTTTCCTTCTAACTTTGCTCGTTTTCTTTTATCACACTGAGAAAAGGGTGATTCCCCGGCCTCAAGAAACTGAAGATGTCTTGAGAGATAAATAACATGTACAATGAATAGTCTACACCTTCATCTTATGAAATCATTCAATTTGGTGCAAGCTCTGAAGGGATTTTAACCTCCTTCTCTTTCGTCTCTTTCATGCCCAGAACCTTGAATGTATGCTGACATCAGTGATCTCCATCTGTTATGAAGACAACTGCCTCTTTCTTGACATAACTATTGTCTCTCTACACACCGAGGCTTGATTTTTGTTTCTTCTCACGTGGTGCATCTTGTCATAGGACCACGTATCTTGATCTGAAAGGGACACAAAGGGCAGGTTTAGACATGTTTTAAAGGGCTCTGTAGTCCCTTAATTACAAGAGAAAAGGCACAGAGTGCTTTTGGACTCTTGCAAAGAAGTGTGCCTCATCCTGCCCTCCTTCAAACATGGAGGTTTTGATTAAACAAAGGTCTTTCCCCCTTTTAGTATTCTCAGTTGGTGTCTGAGGAACAGTGTTGCTTCTGCTGGCTCTGCTTTTGCTTTTACTTTCACCTCCTAGGCCAGCATCTTTGCATTGTGCATGACAACTGAAAATTTCTAACCTTTAAAATAAACTCATACTGATTCTGGAGAGTCAGACCCTTTTGTCCTTTGTCTGATCATCAGTGCTTACCTATTTTTTGGGGGGGGTTTTTTTTAGATATTTTTTAATATTCATTTTATTTATTTTTAATGCTCTGCAATCACTACCATAAAACTTAGATTTTTCCCCCCCTACCTACCTCCACCACCCCTCTCCCTCCCCATGACAGCATACAATTCTATATAGGATCTACACATATGTTCCTATTGAATACATTTTCATTATACTCATGCTATGTAGAAGAACTAAAATAAATGGTAGAAATCATATAACAAACCAAAACACACACACACACACACACACACACACACACACATACACACATGACCTGTTACATTCTGTGATTGAATTCCATAGATCTTTCTCTGAATGTGGAAGGCATTTTGCCCATTGGGAATTTTTTTTTTTTTTAATGTCCTTGCATTGTTATGAAGATCCAAGTCTGCCAGAAAAAACTCTCACACACTGTGGTCATTGCTGTGCACAAAGTTCTCCTGGTTCTGCTTTTTTTGCTCAGCATCAGATCATATAAGTCTTTCCAGGCCTCTCTGAAGTCTTCTTGTTCATTTCTTATGGCGCAAAAGTATTCCATTACATTCATATACCGTAATTTATTCAGCCTTTCCCCAATTGATGGGTATCCCCTTGATTTCCAGTTTTTTGCCACTACAAAGAGTACTGCTATAAATACTTTTGTACATGTGGGACCTTTTCCCATTTTTATGATCTCTTGAGGATACAATCCTAGAAGCAATATTGCTAGGTCAAAGGGTGTGCACATTTTTGTAGCCCTTTGGTCATAGTTCCAAACCGCTCTCCAGAATGGTTGGATGACCTCACAGCTCCACCAACAATGAATTAGTGTTCCAACTCTCCCACATCCTCTCCAACATTTATCATCTTCCTGTTCTGTCATGTTTGCCAATCTAATTGGTGTGATGTGGTACCTCAGAGTTGTTTTGATTTGCATCTCTCTAATCAAAAGTGATTTAGAGCATTTTTTCATATGATTACAGATATCTTTAATTTCTTCCTCTGAAAATTGCCTGTTCATATCCTTTGACCATATATCAATTGAGGAATGACTTGTATTCTTGTACATTTGACTCAGTTCTCTATATATTCTAGAAATGAGGCCTTTATCCCCGAGATTAGCTATAAAATTTTTTTCCCAGTATACTACATTCACTGAATTTTGGTTGCATTGGGTTTGGTTGTGCAAAAACTTTTCAGTTTAATGTAATCAAAATTATCCATATTGTACTTCATAATGCTTTCTATCTCTTCTTTAGTAAAACATTGTTCCCTTCTCCACAAATCTGGTCCCTTGCTCCTCCAGTTTGTCCATTATATCAATCTTTATACCTGTGTACCCATTTGGACTTTATTCTTGTGTAGGTTGTCAGGTATGGGTCTATGCCCAGTTTCCGCCACACCAGCCAGTTTTTCCGCCAGTTTTCCCAGCAATTTTTGTCGAACAGTGAGTTCTTATCCCAGAAGCTGGGGCCCTTGGGTTTATCGAACAGGAGATTGTTATTTTCATTGCCTACTATGTCTTGAGTAGCTAGTGTATTCCACTTGTCTGCCTTTCTGTTTCTTAGCCAAGTGCTTACCTATTGTTGACTTAAAATCCCTTAATAATTTAAACAGAAACAAAGTTATTTAATATCAATCTAGAACATGAAAAAAAGAGAACCCAAAGTTTTTTTAAAAGACTTATGGACCACAGTATGGTTATATATTTTAAAACTACTTTGGGATTTTTTTGCTTTTATTTGATTTATTAATAGTTACGAAAGACATGTAGAAATAGTGGTGGATCACTGCCCCTTGTTAACATGGCCAAGAAATGAACTATTGCTGTATACTAGGTTGAACTAGTTTATCTCCTAAGTCTCTTCTTGTTTTGATATCCTCTGATTTTAAGGAATTTAGGTTAGACATCTGCATGAGGTTCTTAATCCGTAAAGTTTGTGAAACACTAGACTGGGGATTTGTACAATCTCTTTACCAAAGGAATTTACGTGTATTATTCTGAAGTACTGGGAATGTCTTCTGAAAATTATGAGAAAGGTACAATTCAGGTATAATTCAGTCTTGGCAGCAGTGGTATGTACTTGATGACCTCTCAGGGACTCTGCCATCTTTATGACAGAAGAGTTCCTATGGCATGTCATTTTGTAATTCAGCACAAACAAAAACCCCTTACAAACCACCTTAGAAGGATAAATTAGACATTTCTTGCAAAGAGTTTTGAGCACTTAGAAGAAAGGCATTAGATAAGCACATGACATTTTTATTTTTGCTATTGCCATTACATGTTATCATTTATGTAGCACCTGGGTCCCTAATGCAATTGCTTATATACGGGAGCTGCAGTTTTACTCCTGATGGCTTCTTTTTGTCATTATGCAATTTGTAGCAAACCACAAACTATCGAAATGTTTCACTGGATTTCTTTTCCCCCCTAAACACTAGTCCAAAATTCTATTTTGGTTCCATTTAGCAATGAGCCACTAATGGAAATTTCTCAGCAACACATACTATATGGTGCTCAGAAAAAGAAGGCATATAACTAATATAACTTGAACTGATTACCCCAGCATAGTTCTCATTCCTTCAGAAAACTATTAAAAATACATTAATAAGTTTCTAGTGGATGGTTTCATTTTTTTGTGGCCATTGGCAAAGTGCCATTTTCTTCACTATCAAAATGCCAAGAATCAATTTCAATCCTAACAATCCTTTGCTGATGCCTGAGTCTGTATGTCGTTATCTATCTGTTGTTCTGAGTTACTATCAATTTTTTGTTGCTGTTTTTATCATTTAGGTCTTTTTACTTTGACCAGAATCCTTGTGTCATAATTAATTCTTTAGTGTTTTTGGAGCTACTAGCAGTTTTCAGTTTGCATTTTATTGCATATGGTGATTACCTGATGGACTTTGTCAGTTCTACTTGCAAAATCATTAACTTCCCATCACATAGGAGAGAATGAAATTATTATACAAAGAAGCTGATTCATTGTTTAGAGTTTCATCAGCATAGTGCTATTTTCAGTATTTCGTATTAAAATTAATTGATACTGGGTCTTCCCCTCCCCCCCTTCCATTTTATATTTTTCTTTGTTTTAAGGCTTGTCATGGCCAAAGATTTGATCATTTAATCCTATTCATTATGTACTTCCGTATAGTCTAGGTTGATCTTTGAGAAACTGATAATAGTCTGTTGCTAGTACCATACTCAATGTCTTTCCAGCATAGTAGAATTTGTCAGAGCTTGTGTTCAACTCTCATTCTCTTTAGGAACCCATTAACAAGGCATTGAAGTAAGACTTTTGTGATATGAAGTCAGATGGGGGGAACTAATGTATCATTATACATACCTTGCACAAACATAGCCAGTGGACAGTAAATTGGACCAGGAATTGGTCCAACCCAGGAGAGTGGTTTATATAGCATTAGTAAAATTGTGCCTCATTTTGAATGTCCCTCCTTTCATGCCTGTCCCAGCTTATCTTTGAAATATAAACCTGTCTTTTAAACTGAAGTAGATCTATGATCTCATTTTGGGAGTTTCTCCAGTGATGCAGATCTAAACTCATCCTGTGCAACTCTTGTCCATGTCCCCCTCCATGTGCATTCTGGAGGCCTTCCTTGCTTTTTCCTGATATCACAAGGGTACCAGAAGAGGAATCTGGCACTCCACCTGTAATCACTTGCTCTTATCTTGTGATCAGTCTATCTTCTCTCCTTATCCCACATCTTTCTAATGACATTCCTTACCCTTGTTTTTCAGAATTCTTCATTGCTTAAGTTGCAGCCTGATCACATGGACAATTTTCTTCTCCTTTCTTTTTTTTAAAAGCTATTACTTAATTTACTTCAGTGGAGGACTCCTACTTCTCCTATTGCTCCTTATTTACTTAGTCTGTCTTCCCTTTTTTACCCTCATTGTCTTCCTTTGACAATCTTGAGCCTTTGTTAATAAATGAGTGTTGACAGACTTACTGTAGTTTATCTGTTCAGCTATACTCTTTCCTCTTCCCCTCCTTCCTTTCCCGTTTTGTGTCTTATCATACCCCAAACTTGAGTTTTTATCCAACTTTTCATGACCCTATTTGGGGTTTTCTTGGCAAAGATACTGGAGTAGTTTGCTATTTTTTTCTCCACTTCAGTTTTACAGATGAGGAAACTGAAGCAAATAGAGGCAAAAACTTGCCTCGAGTCACACAGCTAAAAAGTCTGTGAGGCTCAATTTGAACTCAGGGAGGTGAGTCTTCCAGACCCCAGGTCTGGCCTTCTGTCCACCATGCTGCTGCTCCTGTCATATACTTCTCCTATTCATACACTCTTTAATACTGTTGGGGACTGACAGAATCATTCCACTTAGATTCACTGCAGATGATTATTGATCTTCGCTGGTCCTGTGCTTCTGAATGTCAGCCCTTTTATTCCTTTCTGATCCACTTTCTATTATACTCTCCACAAGACCAAATTTAAATCTTTTTTCTTTACAGACTCCCTATACCAGTTCTTTCAGTCTCTTTCCAGTGGAAGAATTTGCTTCATATTTTACTGAGAAAACTGAATGTATCTCCTTAGCTCCTTCTTCTCCCCCAAACCATACCCCAAAACCCTTCTCTGCCAGTTCCCATCCTTATTTTCTTTGCACACTTGTGCCTAGAACCTCTCTTCCCCTCTCTCTGCCTAGAGCATACATGTGTGACTCCTTCCCTGCCATCTCCACATCCTGTACCGAAAATCCCTGTTCTTGACCTTGCTATCCCTCAAGCTATTGGCTCTCCTTCATAGCCATCTCTCAGAAAAAGTCATCTAGGTTATTGCCTCTATTACTTTACTTCTAAAACACTTCTAAATCTCTTAAAAACTGGCTTCAAATGCTCTACTTAACTCAGACCACTCTCTCTAAGGTTATCAAACAATCTCTTAACTTTAACAGCTTTTAATGCCCCCCTCCTGGGCCCCTGCTCCCATCCTCATTCTGTTTGATCTCTCTGCAGCTTTAGGTAGTTTTGACCATACACTGGTGTTTTTTTTTCTCCTATATTTTAGAGTTTTAAGTGGTATAAGAAGATGTTTAAATCCAGTGTCTGTGGGGGAGATTGTTATTGGTAGTAATAAGCCTTTTTGGAGCTCAGTTCACCACAAACCTATCCCATCTACCCCCTGTCACAGAAAGAATGCAGGATGGGGGATGTGGAGGGGGACATCAACACTGAAATAGTCAGAAAGGTCTGGTAAACTGATGGAGAGGAGGAAGTGAAAATGGTTTCCTCTTGCTTTCTTTTGTCAAAACCGTTTTAGCTTTTTCTTCCCAAGCTTTTGGGAAGTTCAACACTGAACTTTAGAGTGTATGTTATTGAATGTGTTAGAAGGAAATATACTGGTTCTAAAATCTTAATCTGTGTGTGTGAAGATGAATAGTTAAATGAATTTCCTTTTGGGCATCTATCCTAGTGGAAGCAAGACAGACTTAGGACTTTTCATATCTGTTCCTGAAAACCTCTTGGCCAGATTTAGACTTTGATTCTGCTTGTGATGTAGTATAAAGAAGAGGTGAGAAGATTTATGAAAATGACAAAAGATTCCTGATAGCTTGGTTCAAAATCTCACTGAAGAGAATTTCTCTTATTTCAACTTAAATGACTACTTTTTGGATTTAGAAAGAATGGCAGAATGACATTAATGATGGGGATCTCTGATGGTTTCCTAATTTACCTTTCCGGTGCCACCTCGCCAGGGCTATACTAGCACCTGACCCTCCCACGTAGCTCACTAGGCTTACTGAAGTCTCCAGGAAAAGACAGTCCATGCCCTGTCAGTGCCTAGCAGCAAGACAGATAGACAGTTATGGAGATGGATATGTTCTTTTTATATTTACTGGAATGCTTTCTGTAACAATTTAAACCCATTTTCTCTTGGGTGGTTGTCTTTGAAGAACAGCTGCTACTATCTTCCATGTAATAAGCTTCCATATATTTGATACCTATTATTAAGTTATCTCAAAGCCTTCCTTTCTCCAAGCTAAATAATTCCAGTTCCATTAAACATTATTTACAAATTCTTTTTTTCCCCTAATTCTTCATAATTTTGGTGGCTTTTCTTCTGGCTCTTCTTTGGGAAAGGGTAGTATAAGGCTATAAAATGAACCTGCTGTTAGAGGTACCATCTGCATTTATCCACTACACTAGTCAAATGCTTTGTGGTCCTTGAACAGAAGGCTCCATGGAAACATTTATTATTTGTTCAAATATGGCCATAAAAATTGACTTTCCAATCATATTTGAATCCTCTTGACAGGCTGTGAGTGACAGAAACTAATCTTATCTGCCGGATAGCA
Source organism: Bettongia penicillata ogilbyi (assembly GCA_023548195.1). Taxonomy (NCBI): domain Eukaryota; kingdom Metazoa; phylum Chordata; class Mammalia; order Diprotodontia; family Potoroidae; genus Bettongia; species Bettongia penicillata. The sequence goes on from JAJHZJ010000570.1 coordinate 6,480,552, forward strand.
TTTTAAAAATGATAAATGGACCCTCAGTCTTTAGTTAACCCATAGATGAAATTAGATTTATCTTATTTAGCCCCAGAAATAGCATTCCTTAGCAATTTTTGAATTATACCTCTCTGGTAGAAGTTAAATAGCAAAGGCCAGGGGCTACATTTTGATGGTGATTATTTACATATATTTTGGGACTGTCTCTTACCACCACATAGAGGTGCTTTGGAGAAAAGAATTATGCTTTAAGATCCCACCATGCCTCCTCCAAACAAAATATAGGATTCTTGAGGCTCTAAGAATGTGACTGAACCTTAAAAAAATACCTGATTCGATTGAAAAAATAATTGTTCAAGGTGAATTTTGCTGTGCACTTGGGCTCACCTGAGAGTGCACCCTAATCCCAGCTTCATTTTTAGAACCTAAAATACATTTTGAAATGTGTATAATCACAGCATGCCCAGGGCTAATATCTTCATTGTTTTGTCTGTGTTCTCCCTACTCCCTTAATCATTTTAACACCAAGTTAAATTGATTTCTGGTAAAATTCATGCTGTTAAAATGGCTTTTCTTAGTGACTTCCTCAATCCATTTGTTTCCCCAGTGGGAAGCTGATTTACCTGAGTTCTCCATGTGATTCTATTATCTTTGTTTTGAAATTGCCTTTTCTTTTTCAGTCTGGATCAAGGACTTCAGTACCCATTTTTGTTACTCCTATAACAAATTAAATTAGGTCACCTCACAGTGTCCCCTGTTTTTTTATTCTTTCATCTTAATTCAAATTTCAAGTCATCAGCACTGTTCTCTTTTTCTCTATTCTAGTCTTGATCACCAAGATATTGTTAATAAGTTCATTAGATGGTTTTGTGTAGGGTGTGAGGTTAGCCAGACAATGGGAATTAAAGCAGTAATCTTTGGTATTCTGCATCTCAAACAGAAGGATGTTGATGTGCTGGGATGAGGACCGAAGGAGAAGCTTGTTATCTGTCATCTGGTTGTGGGCATTTCCACCCCTTTCCTGCTCAGTGCATTTCAGGGCCTTTCCCTTTGGCCCAAATGAAAGAACACGATGTTGCAGGTTGGCTGATTAGGAAGAGGCCTCCTCGCTTTTGTTCTGTCCCTTCTCCTTCCACTTTACCTTGTTGTTACCCCTCCAGGGAGCTGAGGAGGATCATTGTCTCTTTGAATATTTGCTAGCTGAGTAAAGGCATTTTAAGTATTACTACTGTTTTGCAGACTAAGATTAAGAGATAAGGTTATTCTGTTGAGCTCATAATTTAGCTCCAGCTTCTCAGAAGGACTTCTTGCTTTAGAGAGTTTGTCCTATTTATTGGATTTGTTTGGGGAATGAGACTTTCTGCATAAGGGAATATCGCAGATATTTGAGGCTGGCCCATTTAAGCCCTTGTACTTGTAAGAGTTTAACCATTTAAATGATAATCTTACAAAAGCATAATCAATCACTCCTCTTACCTTGAAATTTGGCTGTAGATGTTTGACCTTTTCTTGGTGTCTCCTATAATCATTTTTCATGTGGATGATTGTACTGTGCTGTAATATAGTACTCACAGAATTCATGAATGCAGGTTGTATATGTAGATATATATGAATATGTAAGGTCCCTGCTCCTCTATTCAAATGACCACATATGGCTATGTTTTCTTTTCTCCTCCCTCCCTCCCTCCTTTCCTTCCCTCCTTCCTTCCTTCCCTCTTTGAAGTTAGCCATCACTTCTTGATATTTTGATTGGCCCATCTTTCTCAGTTCACCTCCCGCTGCCATACTTCCTTTAACCTGCTATAGGCCAGGGCTGCACAGTCTAGTTTATTAAAAACTGGATAAATTAAGCTCATTCAACTTGTGTCTAGCTTTCAAGTAAATGAGGTCTCATTAAGTACCTGAAGAAAAGATTTCCTTTAATAAAGTATATGTGTTCTGTTTCATACACCTGAATTGATTTCTTTTGGATAACCACACATCTTTCTTTTTTTTCTTTTTTCTTTGTCTCTCAGATAAGGTTCAGATAGCAGAGGATTATCATTAAGTGAAGTATCCCTATATGAGTACCATTTCAATAGATTTTGATCTCATCAGTGACACAATCCTGTATTCAATCAACAGGCATTCATTAAGTGCCTACTACATGCCAAGTACTAGGCTAGTACTAGTACTGTATGTGTGCCTCTTAAATTAAGTTGTTTTTCAGTAATGTATGACTCTCTGTGATCTCATTTTGTTTTCTTGGCAGAGATACTGGAGTAGTTTACCATTTCCTTCTCCAGCTCATTTTAAGGATGAGGAAACTGAAGCAAACAGGGTTAACTGATTTCCCCTGGGTCACACAGCTAGTAAGTGTCTGAGGCCAGATTTGAACCTGGGAAGATGAGTCTTCCTGACTTCACAGCCAGCACTCTATCCACTGAGCCACGGAGCTGCCCATTACTAGGATTTTTATGAACAGAAATGAAGCAATATCTCCCTTGAAGGAACTGTTATTCTTTTGGGGACAACAATACATACATAGAAAAGTATGCACAAAATAAATACCAGGTAATTTGGAAGGAAGGTCATGTGGTTGAGGAGATTAGGAAAGGCTCCATGTAGAAGGTAGTGTTTGAGAATATTTATCCTTTGTATTTCCTGCCAGTATCTTTCTATAAATCTTCTATAGAGTGGAATCCCAGTGCCCTGGAGATCTTTAAATGTTTCATGAATACCAATGCACCACTCAGATTGTTATCCCTAACATTTCTTACTTGACTGCTTCGTCTCTGTCTCTAGTCTTAAACATTAATGATGTATTTTCAGTGAATGAATGGACAGTCATTCTGTCATGTGTAGGCACTCTGCGACACTCCAGGGATATAAGACAGACAAAAAGAATATGTGCATATATACATATATGTGTACATATATACATGGAGAGGGAGGGAGAGATATTCAAGGAATGGAGATTGGAAATGGAGTTGGCTTATTTATCATGTTTCATCAACATGAAAGAGTTGGTTTATTCATCAGTTTGTTTCATAAACATTTATGAAAAAAATTAGTATGTGTTGGTAATTAGGCATATACAAAGATAAATAAGATGTCCCTTCCTTCTAGGAATTTATGACATTAAATCCACAAAGAAGAAGTCTTTTACATTTTAACTATTGATTCTGTATTTGGTTTAAGTGTGTCTTGTGATCAGTTTTTAAAATTCATTCAACAGGAATATTTTCCATGTGGTTTGTGCATGTTAGCAAACATTTGTTTTGGAAAAGATAAAATACTTTTGAACTATAGCATGTCTTTCCATTATTTTCTGAAAGCTAATCTTTTAATATAACATTTCATACTTTACCCCTATCATATTTTCACTCTTAAAAATAATTTGAAATTCCATGATGAATTTATTTAAAAAGACTTTGTGGTCAAAGATGTTTCATTTTCTGCCTCAGTTATTCTAACTTACATTACCTGACCAAACATTTGGCAAGAAAAAAAAAATCTTGTTTCTGTAAGAAAAAATATTTTACTACTCTTATATTTTGCCTCATGAATGAAAATATAAGGTCCCAGTTTTGAATTTTACAATTACTATGTTCTGATTTACCATTTGTCAAGAGAACTTGTCAATTCATGACATAAATGATACCCATCTTTATGTTATTTATGAATATAATGTAGTTGACGGTTACCTTAGTAGTCATCTGGTCCCTCTTATTTTAAAGACGATGAAACTGAATCTGAGAGAAGAAAAATGATTTGATAAAGATCATAAGGTGTTAGTTCTTGATAGAACCAAAGGCTGGTGTTACTGGACTGTAGTGTGTGAGAGGGGAAATAATTGGAGGCTTGCAGAGTGGATGGACCTAAGTTGTATAGACCTGTGAGAGCTATATAGAGGAGTTTAGATCTTACAGAGGAAGTAGAAAGCTATTGGCATTAAATGATCATGGGAGTCATACAGTCAGATGTACATGTAAGGAACATAGCTTTGGTAGAAGTGTGTAGGATGACCTTGAGTGGGAAGAGACTGTCCCCTTTCACCCGAACTAAGAAAATTCAACTTTATGTGTTTTCTGTGATCTTCCTGATTATGAATGTGATATACTAAAAAGAACATGTCTCAGGGACTCAGGCCCATTCTTTCATAGAATGCTCCTGGGTTAGCAGTTCAAAAAGAGAGATTGGGTTTCTGGGCTGGGATGAAACCACAGAACTCATTATCATAATCTGTCAGAGTTAGAGAGGACCTTTCTAGATCATCTTGAAAATGAACTTATCTAAGATCAAAGCTTGCTAATGACAGATCCAGGAAGGATGATCAGAAACACACTGGACCTGAGAATCTCATTGCCAAGCTAAAGTTAGATGAGTGGAGAGTCAGGTTTGCTGATTTAGAGTCATGAACTCTGAAGGCCAGAGACAGGAGAGGAAGGGGCAGCATCACTACAGTTCAGCTTCATAGACAGAAGAGGAAAAGGAGGTAACCTTGAAGTGACAGGTCATTATTAGGGAGCAGAGTACCTCAGGAGACTTCAACAGAAACATCTTTTTCTCAGTGCAATCTTGGTCTACAAATTAATAATTTTTGCATGCTTAACTTACCTACTTTTCACAGAGGACTGGCGCTTTGAGTTGTCACAGAACTTGTTCTTGCCATTTCTTACCTTGACTTGTCTGTTTTCAAGGAAAACATATTTGCTACAGGATTAAACTGCAGAGATGTTGGGCTAATGGGAACCATAGGACATTTAGGTCAACCTCTGAATTTTATACACAAGAAAATGAAGCCCAGAGAAGTAAATGACTTGCCCAAGGCCGCAAAGCTAGTTAATACTTTCCATTGACTATAAACAATGTGATAATTTTTTTCTTGTTTAAACCTTTCTTGTGAATCAAATCTAAATAAAAATAAGTTGTAAAATAAATATGTATTCTAGTTAAAAATTATTCTTTTTTAATAAAAACCTTGTGGTTAAGGATTTTAAAAATGCTGTCACTACCTATACTAAGAAATACTGCTCTATTCACTTTCAGGATTCCAGTGATAGCCATGACTGCAAATCATGAGTGGTTTATGTTATCATCCAATTCTCCCAGGACTCTACTTGTAATATGTCCAGTTCACTTTTCCTATTCTCTTGGTTTAGTCACAGAGTAAAATGTCATTAATAGATACTCACCATTGATAATTCACCTGTTATAAGTTACTATTTTTAGTTTGTAAGGGAGGATTGTTCCTTTTGTAGGGATTTTTGAATTTGAATTCCCTTTTTCAGCATATCATCCACCATTATTTTATTTTCTGCTTTATGTGTCCTGACATATTCCCCATTTCTTCACTTTAGGTTGCATTCCATGTGTTGACCAATACTGTGCTCCCGAATTTCTAAATCTTTTTGTGGGAAAATTGAATAGATTATATAGATAGTATAAAATCAGGAAAGTTTAGTGCCCAAAGCAGCTTTCAGCTATTTAACTCTAGGTACTTGAGCTAATGAAAGCAGCTTCTATAATTGCCCCTTTACACAGCTTGCTGCTGATGTGTTACTCCAGAGAACTGAACTCCTCTAAAATACCTTTTGCTAAGGAGAGAATTTCAGAGGTATCTATGTGCTGAGGAAGTGAAACTACTCTTGTGACATAGTTTTCAGGAATTTATTTCCCTAATTCAGTTATCTAGAAAAGTGGAACAGTTCCCCTCTCTTCCTATCTTTTGAACTTAGAGTGACTTTATATTTAGATAAAATTCCCATCCTTTGCCACTTCCTAGCAATGGGTAGAGCTCACTCAAAAATTTAACTTCTTATAGTCAATTTACACCCTTCGGAGTCATTCCAGAAAACAGTCCATTATCTCTTTCTGCAGAACATTTTAAGCAAAATTTATATACACCTTAAAAGCATAGATTTTTGTAAAATTCTATTTTTATGATGTCGATGGAATGAATCACTTCTCTTTTGAATTAATCCGTGTTTCTACCTGAAATATGACCTATAAAAACAATCTAGTTGATATGAGGATTAACGCCATTCTATTTTTATCTTATTTAGTTAAAAATCCAAAAAAGAAATTTGCTCACCAGAAAAATAATTGTAGGTACTCAGCAAATATTTGTAAAATGAGAAAATAATTCAAGACCACAGTGTTTAAAAAGAAATGCCTTTGTATCCAGTCTATCATAATACAAAAGAATGCTCCTCTGTAAATCTTAAAAAGCTTGTCATATGCAAGCATTCAGTGAGTGAGTGAGTGAGTGTGTGTGTGACAGACTGACAGACACACACACACACATATTGGATACAGCACTTGTAGTCAAGAACACTAAGTTTCAAGTCTTCCTTCTAACGAATACTAACTGTGTGACTATGGAAAAGTCACTTTGCAGCATTCTAGGCAATTCTGTAAGACTATAAGTTTCAAATAATTATTGATCTGTATCAGTAGAAGGAATCTCCATGCTAGGAGTTCCGTAGAATGGAATCACTGCTCTGAATGAATAGACAAAGACAATGAAACTTCAGTATACTGTATAGAGGTAGATTACTATCATTGTCGCAATTGCAGAGTTTTGGCCTCTGATATACCACTTGACTTAAACTGGGGGAGTGGAAGGAGAAAGGAAAGAAATAAGCATTTATTAAACACCCACTATGTGTCAGGAAGTTTACTAAGTGGTTTGCAAATATTCTTGGGTTTAATCCTCACAATAACCTTGCAAGATAGATGCTTTTATTCCCATTTTACTGTTGAGGACAAGGAGATAGAAGGTAAGTGAATCAGACTTAAGTGTCTGTGATTGAATTTGAACTCAGTTGTTCCGACTCCAGGCCCAGTGCTGTGTGCATTGTTCCAACTAGCCACCAGCATGTTACAGTGGAAACTGCCCAGGACTCAAAGTTGGGGGACTAAGTTTTGAGTCCTGGTTCTGCATCTTATTCCCTTGGACTGCCGCTTTCTCTGTCTGGATCTCTGCTTCCTCATTTGTAAAAGAAAGGAGTTTGGCTCAGAGCTGCCCAAGATCCTTTCTAAAATCTCTAGTCTATAGTCCCATGAGTCCCTTTATTTCCCGATTTTGTTCACATGAAAATTTCTTGGGCTTGGAGTATAGCACAGATCTGTTGTTGAAGTTGCCATGTTCACTTTTTGGAAAGAGAGGAAAGTAGCTGCTGTGCATTTTATGTTTACTGCTCAGTAGTTAGTCTTAGAATATGTCAGAAGTAGGTTTAAAATGCAAATGTTTGAGGGTTTCAGTCCAGGGAATTGATACAGAGGGTATGTCAGTTGTTCTGAAGTCGTATTCCAGGATTTTGTCATAGGTTGATGTAGTGCCAAAGCATACAGATCTCCATATGGTGTTTCTTTCTGGTTTTATACCACCTGTAATCTAGCTGATTTTCAATCACTTGAATTTGCCCAAGAGGTAAAGCAAAATAAATATGGAAATGAGAATAAGATGCCAGTGTTAAAATGCTGAGTTTTGGTCTGAGTTACTGTTATTACAGTAATTACTAAAGGAAAAAACAAATTTGTTTAATGAATGCATTAGCAATATAGAAGTCATGTTTCTAATACCTCATTAGCAGCAGGGAGCGATGCATCCATTTCTGAACTGCGGAATGGAGAATGAAATTCATTTTTTTATTTTATTGAGTTTTCAGGAGAAGATGGGAGTTAGTTCATTTTAGGCATCTTTAAGAGCAATAATAATAATGAATTTAAATGCGTTTTCATGGTTCAGGAATAATGGTGTTGTGAATGACATTTGGCATTTTGATTGAATATAAAAAGTAATAAAACTGGTTGAATTCTGACTGTATGATATTTGCAGTTGTTTTATGTCATTAGGAAAATATGACTTCAAAAATAGGAAAAAGATGGCTTTATTGAACCATGATTTTCATATCTCATAAAAATCGTTCCTGAAACTTGAGAGTTATTTATGTGTTATCTAGCATTGTTTTACATCACATTTTAAATGCCTTATTTTTTTTTCAAAAATATATTTTTATTTTCCATAAGAAAAATCAATTCAGTGAGGCTACACCTACACCTGTGTTTATTTAGATCTAGTCCTAAAGTATCCTGGGATGATTGCCTTAAGACTTGTGCCTTGGTAGGCCCCTTGTGCTACAGGCATCTGGTCAGTGACATGAGAAGCAGCTCTTTGGGGTAGGAAGAACAGATTTGAAATTGAAAGACCTCACTTCAAGTTCAACCTTTCTGAGCCTCAGTTGTTTCATGTTTAAAACAGTTTAAATAAAGCTTTCATAATTTATTTTATAGAGTTGTTGTTGGTGTAATGGGTCTGGTAGATACACAGACACATTGCATTAACCAAGAAAACTGCAGGGATCTGTGCCTGTGCCAGACCCCCATTACACCAGGGAGGCAGTTTAAATACCCATATATTCTTTTTAAATGTGAGTTCTTGTTATATTTGAAAATGTTATATAAATGACTTGTGATTATATTTAATATAGAATTAAGATTGAGGCAAATTATCAAAGGAATAGTTAGTGACTACCTACAAAAAGAGGTGGTGGTTATAAAAAGCTAGCATTCCTTCATCAAGAATAGGTCCTGTAATATTAACTTCGGTCCTAGTATAGACATTGCTGGTCTGTATCACTCCCACAAAGAATGGGAGTTTGCTATAGGGCGCTGAAATGTAGAGGCCACAATTTTAAATGATGATTTTAAAAAATTGTGATATATTCCAAAACTTGTAACACATTTTGATTTCGCTTGTACTCCTCCAGCAATTAAGAAACAATAAGTTTAATTAACATATATTTAGTAAAACTAATCTGTTAGAATAGAAAACTATGAGATGACTTGTTCCTTATCCCCCACAGTCAGTCTCCAAGTGAGCTACTTCTTGGCATACATCTCCATCATGATCCACCTCCCACTACACAACCTGTTCTAGTCTTACCAGCAGTGACTTTGTGGCTTTCTGTGGTCTCTCCCTCCATGGTTTCTCCTACCTCCCTCAGCCCTCTACCCTGGGGTCTCTCCTCATATTCAGTTAAATTACTTCAAGTCCTATTTGTATTATTTTCACATCATGAATTACAAAGCTGATTTGAGGGCAAAGTTCATTTTTCCTGCTGTTTTGCTCTAGGCACCAAAATAGTTAGCTACAGTTTTGTTGACAAGGTTATTAGATTGATAGATGAAGGGAACGACATAGATGTAGGTTACCTAGATTTTTGTAAAGCTTTTAAAAACATGTTTCATGCCATTGTTTTGGACACAATGAAGAAATATGGTCTAGATGACAGGTACAGTTAGATGGGTTAGAACTGGTTGAATGATTGGAGCCAATGAGTCGGTTACTAATGTTTCAGTGTCACCTTAGAAAGAATTAATAGAATGCCCCAGGAACGTCCTTGGTTCTTACACACACACACACACACACACACACACACACACACACACACACACACCATTTTAAAGAGATTTTTACTTGGCAAAAACATTTTGGTAACTTATCTATTCTGATTCTGATTCTAATAACTGTTCAAGTCTTGGAACCTTATTTCATTAGTACAGAATACAAGCTTAAATTATATAATCTTAAAATACATTCTTAAAATAATTTTACTTAATTTGTAAATGAAACATGTGGGGCTTCAGAGAGTTATAAACATGGACTCTAGCTCATAGGTGTTTTTTTCTTTTTTCTCTTCATAACAATTCCAGATTCACACTAACATATGCTCAAGTATCAGTTTATATGAGTCTTCCCAGTTTTCTCTCAATCTCTCTCATCATTTTTGGGTGAAATGATATTTTATTACATTCATACGCCACAATTTATTTAGCCATTTGATGTAGCCAATTGATGGTTACTTCCTTATTTTCTAGTTCTTTATTATAACAAAAAATGCCTGCCTGCTTTTAAATTCAAGTACTTGGAACTAGCCCCATTGGCTCAGTCTCCCTAAGGAGCCCTATGGTAAGAAGCTCTGGCCCCCACACTTCTGAATGAGAAACAGATATGTCAGGAATAGTGGCACACAGATGGGGCCATGACTAGAAGTCCCTTTCACTCTCACTCATTTGTATTTTTATATGCCCTATAACTATTTTTGACCTTTTTAATACAAATCTTGCCAAGGATCTGCTTTTTGTAGTACCAAAAAAAGAAAAAGGGATAGCAAAAAACCAGTTTCTTTGAAAAAAATATGTCCATTGTTTTGATATTTATTCCTCAGTATTAGAGAGACATCTCTAAATCCGTATCTCTCTTCTAGAATAAAAACAAAAACAAAAACTTGCTTTCCATCCATCTCAATGTATTTTCTTAATTCCACTGTTGTTGTTGTGTTTGTCCTTGGTTCTCAAAGAGGACCATGACCTCAAGATGATGACAAGACTTGCAGTTGACTTTGATTTGAGTGAGGGAGGCTGTGCAGGGTCACCAACCTCACTTTCTTCTCCTGAGCCATCTGGGTTCAGTGACTTGATATTCATCAGGATGACTGGAGATGACCCAGGATGAGGCAATTGGAGTTAAGTGACTTGCCCACAGCTAGTGAGGGTCAAGTGCCTGAGGTGAGATTTGAGCTCAGGCCCTGACTCCTGCACTGGTGCTCTATCCACTGCCCCACCTAGCTGCCCCTAGGTTCTAGGTGGAACCTACTTATAAAAGGTGGAACCTCCTTATATAGTCTTGTAAAATAAGAATAACAACAGACCTTCCCAGAGTTGTTGGGAGGATCAAATGAGATAATATGTATAAAGACCTTTACAAATCTTTAAGTGCTATAGAAAGACTAGCTATTATCATTATTGTCAGTTTTAGATTATAAGTTATGTATGTAATGTAATATATAAATATAATTTTATTGATATATTCTTACATATGATAATTATTTGTACTGAAGATAAGTAACACTAACAGTAACAATCACAAAGTACCCACAAGCCTCTGGGCTGATAATAAGGCAAATCCCTTGCCTCTTGTACATGAACATCGGATCTCCTGGTTATTTATCACCCATTTGTATTATCTTTAAATCTTGGAGATTGTTGCCTTAATATTCACTGAAACCATATTTCAAAGAATATTTGAGGGAGCATCATAAGGTTTGCTCTGGGTTGGATGACAAGTTGAAGCTTTTGGCTAATATTTAGGCAGTGGAGAGCATGTTGCCCCCTTGGTTGCTCTCCTGAGTATAGAGGCAGCCAGCCCCATCTCTGACCTGCGAATAAGGCTACACAAAGAATTATGCTTCTTGATGGTCTGCATTCATGAAGTACTTCACAGTTCTAGAAAGCCTTCTTTCTTCCCCATAAGAGCCCCAAGAGACTGGAAGTTCAGGTGCCTTTCTTCTAGTTGGACAAATGAGGAAATAGAGGCCTTTTGGTTTTGCCAGGGTCAAAGAGAATAAATAAGTGGCAGTGTTAGAACTGTTTATCAAATCCAGGATTCTTTCCTATCACTCTACCTCTTTGTGATTTATCTAATTGTCATGTTCTAGAAATGCTGTTTGTCAATTAAATCGAAATTTAAATACTTCAGAGGAGTTTGCTATTTAAAGGAACAGCATAGTGATTTTTTTTTCATTTATAGAATCGATAGTTATGTGCAGAGATGACTTGGCAGTTTTTTCCAGGTTTATAAGTGGATTTTTATCAATTAGGTTTTCTTTTTATCAAGTCATGCCTGTTGGATGGTGGCACCAGTAGGCATAGTATAATATTGAAGATGAGTTCCATTATAAAATACAATAAGATCCTACTAGAAAATCTCACTTTTCAAATTTTTCTCATATAATCATGGTCCAATTTTTAGGTCTTCTCTATATGCCCCTATGATGTCATTTTCCTTGGAGAAAGTTTTTCTGAGGAAATTTGGAGGATGTAAATACTTGAAAAGAGCTCAGAAATAGTGTTGAACTTCTACATTATAGGGCCTCAAATAAAAAGACCAGGAAGGTCTTCTGACCCATTCCTAATTACAAAATGTTTAAGTCTTTTAAAAAAAAAAACAACACAACCCAAGTAACTGAAATCTGTATAATTGAGATTACCAAACTTGGCTCCAGAGAAGAATTGAGAAAATATACCTTCCTTCTTTAAAGAGGTGTGGAACTGTGTGTGAATCTCGTTTATACTGTTGGACACAGACCACATCACTGGACATTATGCTGCCTTCTGTTCTCTACAATCCAGTGAAATTGACCTTATCTGTCTGTCCTAAAGATGCTTCCCTTGGAGTTTCTCTGCACTCGCAATCCTCCCTGCTGAGAATGCATTGCTTCTTCTCTTCCCAGAGTTCTTCTCTTCCATAAAGGTGCATGGAGTTTTCCTTGATTCCCCAAGACTGCTACTGTCCTCCTTCCCAAGCTACGTGTACTTAACTATTTATTTAGTATTTACTTTCACTCTGGTTATATTGCTTATGTTTATATATGCACTTGGTGTTTTCACCATTGCAATGTTAAGTCCCTTGCAAGTAAAGATTGTGTCATTTTTTATACTTGTATCCCTACCACAGTGTCTAGTAAATGCTTTTTGATTGATTGTTTGATGCTTTTTCTGAAGTGCATTTTCTCCTCTCTATTTAATTTTAATTTTAAGACATGGCTCACTGAGTAGAGGAGGGTGAGATGTCCTCAGAAATCAATATGATGTAAAAACAGAAACCATGAATAAAAATAAGATTTAAAAAGAAAATATATACCATTGGAGCAGTTACCTCATTAGTATTGACACATATACTCATTATGCTTTCCATAGACTTCAAAATGACATTTTTTTATATGATCCTCCTGAATCAGAAGACCAGTTATTCAGGTGCTAGACTGTGCTATTAAATATGTGGAAACCTTCCCTAACCTGTTCCTCATCTTTCCTCCCTGTTTCCCTTCATGATAATAGAATAGCCATTATCTTGCCCTTTTCCCCATCATGGTGAATTGATAATGAAATGATGACATAGTGGCAGGCATGTCTGATTCTTCGGGAAAGATCAGGATTGGCATCAGGAAGTCACACTTTCATAAGGCACGAAGAAAATGGTGAAAAAGTTACAGAGGCAGATAGCTATAGCATTAAAGGAAGGCTGTGTAGTGGAAGGGTATGGGAAGGGGAAAAAGCACAGAGAGTGTCTTTTGTAGTTCGAAATTCTAGGTAGGATGGACCCAGTGGAGATGGAGGAGGGCAGGGCTTGGGGGTAGGAGTGTGAGGTTTTTTTTATAGAGTTTTGGGGACAAACATTGACTCCTTTATGCTCCATTTGAGTATATTAACATATTCAAATATTCTCAAAGTTGTTAGTAAAACTTCAAAATAACCATTCCAAAGTTAGAAGGAGCTTTTTGATGTTCTGCTGGTCTGGAGCTGTGTAGGTCTGGATTTTGTCTGCAGTTTACATATAATGGACCAGAACTTTGTCAAGCAGCACCTTGATATTTTCCCTGATTTGGCACATATTACTAGGATGTGAACTTTAGTTAATATGTGGTACAAATTATAAATTATTCTCCTTTGATCTTTGGGACAGTTTGTATGTGACTTCTGGGTTCTCCTTTTGATTAGAAAGGGAGGTGGTGGTCAGGTGGACTAGAACAAGATAAAATTTTAACACAATGGTTATCAAATCTTTTTTTTTTTTTAAAGAGGTTTACCATTACACTGACCTATGTGTGACAGGGGCAAAGATCCCCAGATTTAGAGCCAAAGAACCTGATTTTGTGCCCCCTTAATCCATCCATGACCTTGAATAAGTTTTGTAGCTCAGTTTCTGTTTCCTCATCTGTAAAATGGCAAGTTAGACTTTATGACCTCTGAAGACCCTTCTAGTTTAAAAACTGATATTTTATGATCTCGCTTGCCAGTTTTTGTTAGGGAAAGAAAAGCCTTGCTTTTGTACTGATACAATGGCCTTTACACTCCTGGTATTGAGATAAATGAAAAGTCTGAGAGACAGAGTTTCTGCGTAATTAATAATACATTTATCAGTTAGGTTAGCTGATTATCAATAAATTGATGGTCAGTGGTTTCTCGTAGTAAGTAAGCAAAAACACCTATTGGAGATACTGAATGCCTTAAATATTTTTAGGAAAGGAAATGCCCCTGACAGGAGAAATCAGCCCTGATTGGTGAAAATTATTGAGAGGAGAGACATATTAATGAGTAGGTACATTAGAAGTCTTCAGCTCCTTGATCCAACCATTCTGGAGAGCAATTTGGAAATATGCCCAAAGGGCTACAAAAATGTGCATGCTCTTTGACCCACCAACATCTCTTCTCGGAATGTATCCCAAAGAGATCATAAAAATGGGAAAGGGTCCCACATGGACAAAAGTATTTATAACAGCTCTCTTTGTGGTGGCCAACAACTGGAAATCAAGGGGATGTCCATCAGTTGGGGAATGACTGAACAAGTTGTGGTATATGAATATAATGGAATACTATTGTGTTATGAGAAATGATGAACAGGAGGACTTCAGGGAGGCCTGGAAGGACTCATTTGAACTGATACTGAGTGAAAGGAGCAGAACCAGGAGAACTTTGTACACAGCAACAATCATAGCGTGCAAGGAATTTTTCTCGTAGACTTAGCCCTTCACAGCTCTGAAAGGACCTAAAAAATTCCCAAAGAACTCTTGGGGCAAAATGACTTTTACATCCAGAGAAAGAACTATGAAATTGGATTGCAGAATGAAGCAGACTGTTTTATATTTTGTTTTGTTTTCATGGTTTCTCCCATTCATTTTAATTCTTCTATGCAACATGACTAAGGTGAAGATATATTTAAAAGAATGTATGTGTAGAACCTGTATAAAATTGCATGCCGTCTCAGTGAGGGAGGGGGAAAAAATCTAAGATATATGGAATATTGTAGAAAACTCAAAACAAATTAATTAAAAACGTCTTCAACTCCTCCTGCTGAGAACTTGGCTTGAGCATGAGATTCCGCTTCCTCCAGAAAGCTGAACAGAGGAATCTGTCTCTACTCAGACCATTCTGGTTAGTTTTCTCTTTCTTGAACTGGATCACCCTAAACTCCAGTGTTAGATTGCAAGGCTTAAAGCTTTGGGTATGGAATACATCTAGATCTGCTTACACTCTAAACAAAAGTAATGTCTTCCTGTTGGGTGGGATCCTCGCCTGTTCCTAGAAGATTTGGGCAGTCTCATCTGTCAGCAGTGTCCTTCAGAGACTGACTGACTGTCTGCTGGGGCTGGTTCCTCAATGAGGAAATAGGAAAAAAATCATAATTGTAATTTAATAATTGATTAATATAATAGAAAAAATAATCATTTCTCTCAGTATGCTGTTGGAAATTCAGAAACTTTCAACAGTTAAATGTCGGGTGAATCACTTAGCTTCTCTGCTTTCTAGTTTTCTCATCTATAAAATTCAAATAATAATTTTTACAGTGTTGTTGTTGGTGTGGGAAAGTGCTTTTAAAATTTTAAAGCTTTGGAAACTTGTGTTGATGATGGTGATGATAATGATGATGATGGACAGTGGATAGAGCACTTGACTGGGAGTCATGAAGACCTGAGCTCTAATGCAGTCTCAGATTCTTAACTAACAGTGTGATCCTGGGCAAGTCATTTAAATGCTTTCTCTTTCAATTTCCTCATCTGTAAAGTGATGATAATAATAGCACCTCTATTAAGAAAGTTGGTTGTAGGATCAAATAAGGTAGTATTATAAAGTACTGTGTAGACCAGAAAGAGCTAGATAAATACTAACTATTAAACAATGAAAATGTACCAAATATTTAGGGAACACCCTTTTAGATACTATCAGAGAAGCAGCTTTCACTTCAGAATGGCCTAGAGCTATGAATTTTAACATTTTATTCCTTATCTGAGAAAATTCTGGCTTAAATTAAAGCAAATATATTTTGAGTTGGTTTTAAATGTGGGAAGTAGTAATCCCAATGTAGAGGTAACGTGAAAACAGTTTTTCATTTTAGCTAACTTTGGCAAGTGGTTAAGAAGTAAGTAGACTTTTAATTTCAATGTGATTCATTTTCCCAAGGAGTGAAAAACCTATGACCTTTTTTCTTATTTTTCTTTAATAAAGAATCTAAAACCAGTTATTTCCCTTTGTAATAGTTCATTCATTTATTCATTATTCACTCATTCATATCTTTATTGAGCACCTATTACATGTAAACTTTTTGCCAGTAAAGAAAAATAGATGTCGTCCCTGCTCTGAAGGACCTACAGTCCATGGAACCTGCAGTCTAGGAGGGAAAATAAGACATATACAGAGATAACTGTAATACCAGGTATAATGTTAAAGTACAATAAGATAGGTACAGAATATAATCTGAAGGAGAGGTTTTTTTAAAGCTGAAGTGATTTTATAAAGTTTCATAAAAGAGATAATATTTAAACTGAAAGTAGAATGATGATTTGGAAATGACATTGTTATCGTCGTTTTTATCATCATCATCCTTGAATTCATATAGTACTTTCACATTTGCAAAACACTTTACAAATATCTCACTTTATCTTTGCAATAACTTTGGGAGATAGAGAATATTTCATCCCCATTTTACAGAGGAGGAAATTGAGGTGTATAGAGATTGTGACCTGCACAGGATCACACAGCTAATATGTGTGTGAAGTCAGATTGGACTCAGGTCTTCCTGACTCTTGGTCCAGCACTGTATCCACTGAGCCGTCTAATTGCCTAGTGAAATGAGGTAAAGATGAAGGCTAGTACACATCGAGGAAGCAGCATGGATACATTTGTGGAGTGGCAAGGCATAAGAATGTTTGAGAAGAAGTTGTTACTCCTGTTTGGCTATTGAACGCCAGCCTCTATGGTGGCATGTTTTATCTACACTTTCTGACTCCCCCAATACCCAACAAAGTGCTCTACCTATTATAAGAGCTATTTATACTTATTGTGATTGAATAAGGATTACATGGGATAGGCGAATGGTAATGTGAAATAAGGCTAGAAAGGTATGGTGGTGCCAGATGGTCAAGGACCTTGAATGGAGTTTGAGATTTTCATTGAGAGATTTTTAGCAAAGAATGCCATTGAAATATAAGAGTAAAAGATTTTAATCTCTTGGCAATGTGCATGATATATTAGAACAAGGAGAGGGGGATTTTAGGACACTATTGTTCATGTGAAAGGTTGTACTGAAATGGTAAGCCTAAGTAGAAATACAAAGAAAGGGATCAATAGGAAAATCCCAGATTCTCAGTCCTTCAGAGATTATTTAGTGTAGCTTCTATTCAAAGCATGAACACCTTGTGCATCATTATCAACTGTGGTGAAGAATTCTCTATCTCAGTACAAAACTCATGGCACTTTTGGATAGCTCTGTCAGGAAATTTCCCTCTTAAGTGTCTGTACCTTCCAGATAGTTCTGGAGTAAAAATCTAGATTGAACATCTCCTGTGTACCATCCATTAGATGCCACTGAGGAATGGGGGAGATTTTTTTAAGAGACATTTTTAGCTCAAACAGATACTGCATTTTATAACACTGCAAACAGTTTTATAAACAAGTATCTTGGGATATATCTATGGATACAGTGCATGGTACTTGGCACATAGTAGGCATTTATTAATTAATGCTTGTTCAGATTGAAACATAGCATCATGGCATTTCATATTTGGAAGAGCCTTTGAGAGTTCATATTATCTAACATATTGTGAGTTCTCCACTTTTGTTTTTAAGGTATAGCTTAGACTTAAGTTACACTAAAACTAAAAATTCACTGTTGCCAGACAGAGAAAGCAGGTTTCTTTTAATCATCAAAATATTGTAAATAGTTGCCTCTTGGGTTATGCATTACTTCTGCTTTTCTACTGAGAATTGATCAGACTTTCTAGGCTTTTCCTGCCTGAAATGAGCTGTATATCATAAAGAAAATAATACTGACTGAGGTGATTTTTACACCAACTTCATTGTTCCTGTTGGTTGTTGTCCATAGTTGAATTGTTGCAGTACAGCCTGGTACCTGTACTTTTTAACTTGTCACCAGATATGTTTCTAATGGATTGTTGTAACTTTAATGAAATCCAGTCTTGCTGAATCACTAAACTTGGTTTCTCCTGGAAGGCTCTTTATTGGGACCTGACAGATCACCTCTCCAGTGCTTCCAGACGTCCTGGCTCTCTAATTCTTCTCCATAACGAGTTTTGTGCTGCATGATAAAATATTCATGTTAAAATAGGTTCTAAACTAATTATCTGCAGCCAGCGGTTGCCACTGCAGTCATTTGCTGTTAGCTTGGCTGAAGTTAATGGCTTATATTTCAGTACAAATAGTCCCTTCTGGCTGTTTCCTGTTGCTGATTCTTATCCTAAATGGAATTTCCATACATATCGAGAGTTAATTCTTCTTATTTTGAAAGGAGCTTTCTTGTCTTACTTTTTCCCTTCCCATTTCTTTACGATTAGGTTGGACCCCCATCTCCTCCCCTCCCCAAAAAATCTTGAAACTACTCTTGCATCTTATCTTGAGACAAAAACTCAGCAGCATCTATCTCTGCATTTAGCAGGTGATCCCATTAGGCTTTAAAGGAAAACAAATACATTAAAACCTTGGTTCTTTCTCAGTCTGAAATCAGTTATTTTGATTAGGGAGTGGCCTACATCACAGAAAGAAAAAAAGATTGATGGATGCTTCTCAACATGATAGGTCTTAACGAAAATGGGATGAGCTGTTCAAGTAAAAGGAGGGCAGATGAAAAAACAATGGAGGCCTTAGGGGATACCTGAAATTAAGAGAAGAGGAACCAGCAAAGACAGTGGAATAGTTATCAAAATAAAAACCAGAAAAGAAAGCTGTTATGGAAGCTAATGGAAGTGAAAAATTGAAGAAACTAGGTACTGAGAAATCCATCAACCTTCGATAAGATAATGCCATTGATGAGTATAGAGACAACTGAAATGTAGTGGGGAGGGATCCAGAATAATGATTGAGATGTTTAGTGTCAGTCTTAATTTTTATTAATAATAGAAGAGTAAATGTATACGGAATATGTTTTCTGTCATTAAAATCTTATGCAATAAATTTCTAAGACTTATAAAATCGTCTCTCTGTATTGACCTAACTTCTAATTTGTAACCTGACTTTATTCAACTGTGAAAAGGGAAAAGTGGTCATGCAAAGGTAGATAGAGGACTAGTCTGTCCATCTTCAGGGTATTTAAGGAGCAATTGACCTTTGGGCACTTCCAAAAGTCTCAGTGTAGTCTGATTTTTAAAATGACTTAATCAGTATTAATTACACTTATGAACCTCTCATGTACTTGTTTTGCCACCTTTTGGATATGACCTATTTCCATTACTAAATTGTAAACACCTTTGTTATCTTTATATTTAGTGCATATGTAATAAATATTGGATGGATGAATGTTGTGTTGACAGTTTGGGTTTGGTTTCATTGTGTAATTGGTAGTGTTCAGGACTTGCAGTCAGGACGAACTGGGTTTAGATCCTGCTTCTGGTATTTACTAGCTGTGTGACCATGACCTAGACAAGTCACTTATCCTCTCTGTACCTCGGCTCCTTCATCTATAAAATGAGGGGATTAGATATTCTGTCCACTGTGGTCCCTTTCAGATCTAAATCTATTGTTTTATGATCCTCTGTGACCGGTGAAATTCTTAGAAGCCTCATGTATGAATTTTGTAGTCCTTCATAAAGAATATGGATAATCCCTGGAGGTGGTTTTTGAGAACTATTTTGGGAAGTATTTGTTTCTTTGGCATTTTATTATTTTGTTGTATTTATTTGAAAATTTGTATTTGCTTAGAATTTTGATCTTTGTTACCTACTTCTAGGTTATTCAAGTTGAATGCATAGTGGAAACACACATGAACTATGGACCGATTTCTTGAACCACTTTCTGGAAATAACAGTTGTATTCATACATATGCATGAATGATTTTATCCTCACTCTGTGGGAGGGAGAATGTATACTGAATTATAAAAGGTACTGTCTTTTGGCTATGGACAATTTAAGTGGAGAAGTCAGTTCTAATAACTCTTAAATTAGGGTGTCTTTTCAAGTTTATAGTTCTTCTCGTGATGGGAAAATTTTCCCCTTCTTAATTCTTCCCGGTTTTTTGTTGTTGTTTCTCTCCCCTTTCTTCCCTTCCCCCATCATCAAAGTCAGGAATAACCAGGGTCAAATCTAACCTCTGACCTGCTGCCTGCGTGACTCCTGCAATGCTACTTCATTGTTTAGTGATCAAGACGAGTGATGACCTTCTTTGGTAAAGGGTATTTCTTCAGCTGAGAGATCCCTATAACAATGAAATCATAGATCCAGTCTCTTTCCAGCTCCCATAGGTTCAGTTATATCTGCAGATTATTTCCAGAATTATATATCCAGCCCTAACCTCTCTCCTGAGCCCTATTTTTGCAACACGAACTGCCTTTTGGATATCTTAAGTTGGATGTCCTGTAGACATCTCAGATTCAGCATTTCAAAAACAGAACTTATCTTTTTTCTCCCAAGCCTCCCTTTTTTAATTTCTCAGGGGCACCACATTCCTCCTAGTCACCCATGCTTATATCCTCAACTCCTCTCTCAAACTTACTAAGATATGTCCAATCTGTTGCTACGCCTTATTGCTTCCACTTTCATAACCTCTCTCCATGTCCCCATCTCTCCATGTCCCCATCTCTCCACTCCCAGACCCATTCTGGTGCAGACTCTCATTATCTCACTTCTGGATGGTTGCATTTTCCTGCTCCCCCTCTGTTGTCTCTGCCTGCTAGAGTGCTTCTCCCAAAGCATATGACTGACCCTGGGGGCTCCCTTTTACCCAAGAACAACACATAAAATGTTCTTTTGAGCATTTAAAGCCCTTCCCAACCTTTCTTCTTTCTATTTTTCACTCTTCCTGCTCCCTCCTCCCCTCCATGTACTTGCCTTCTTACTATCTTTGAACATGACGTTCTGCTCTCTTTGCCTCTACCTGCTGGCTTCCCTGGCTCCCTTTAAGATTCAGCTCACGTCCTTTCCTGTCCCCCCAGTCCCTACTATCATGCCTTCTCTCTGAGATGATGTATGTTATCTCCCCCATGACAACGAGAGCTCCTGGGGAATTTGTTTTTGTCTTACTTTGTGTCTAGCACTGGACCTGGAGTCAGGAAGATTCTAGTTCAAATCCAGCCTCAGACATTTTCTAGCTGTGTGACCCTCGGCAAGTCATTTGACTTCTATCTGCCTCAGCTTCCTCAGCTGTAAAATGGTTTAAAAAATAGCACCTTCTTTCCAGCATTGTTGTAAAGATCAAATGAGATAACATTTGTAAAGTGCTTTTGCACAGTGCCTGACACACAGTGGGTGTTTAAGAAATGTTTCTTAGCTGACTTTCCCACTTTGAAGTAGTAGCCATGGCCATTAACAGAAGCTTCTTTGGGCCTTTCAGAGTATAAAACAACTTTACATTCTTGGTCATTTGCAGGGAAGACAGAGAGTTTAATTTGAGAATTATCCAGTTGTTAGTCACTGGTTAAGGTAGTTTGGGGAGAACAGAGATGCCATGGATTTTGGAAGAGCCTGGAGCTAGGCACTGGGTGTCAGCTGGTATCCCCTTGGGCTTGCTGCATCTCTTCAGAAAGGGGCAAGTATCCTTAATCACCTTCATTTTCTGCAATGCCTGACTGGTCCCCTCAGGTTCCCAGAACAGGCTGGATGGCACAGCTTTTGCTGAGCCTCAGCACCATTCTCACCCTCTTACACATCACAGCCATTATGATCTGTAACCTTGCCATCCTCAAAGGAAGAAGCAGCCCCACTAATAGAGCATAACTTCAGGTTTGGCTGGATTCTAAGCCAGTGAAACATGCATGTCATACACATTCTGTTCCCAACTTAGAAGCATTTCAGGCACAGAATGATAGTAGTTTTATTTTTAAATCAGAGCCGTCTGTTTCTTTGTGGCCTTTTTTTTAATGGGATTTTATTTTGAATGAATATAGTTATTGGAATCATGCCATTACTCAGGGACCGTCAGTGTGCCGAGATGCAGGTGTGCAGTGAATAAAACATGCAGTGATTTTTATAGGGCCCTGAACATTGAATATTAAAGAAAATTCTCCAGTTATCAACTGCCCAAATCCAACAAGCCATTCTTTATTGTCCTTAAAATAATGCAAGCAGAGGGAATTGGTATCCTAAGCATTTTCCCATCACGTGCTGTTTCTGACCTCTGCCATATGTTTGTTAATTCATCTGCTTTTCACTTCTTGATCAAAGCACAAAGATGCCTGTTAAAACACCCCCTATGAAATGCTTCCTGGAACCAAGTGTTAGTTGCCATTTTGAGTTCCTTCGTTTTGTTTTTCTACTGAAGGAGCTTTTAGACATCTAAATTAGCAACAAATATATTTCATGAGCAAGTGTAAACAGAAAGTGCAATTCAGAGCATAGAATCATGACTTGTTCCAGAACATGCATGTTTTGATGTAAATTAATGTTGAAAAATAGTCATCACATATTTTATTTTCTGTATATTGCCCATGTGGTACAAAATAATTGCCATTCTGTTCTTAACATTGAATGCATTAATATTCTTTCAAGTTGAATGCTATATTAATCCCTAAGGACAGTTTTGAGTAGACAAGACACAAGATTATAATAAATGACCAAATTGCAGAACTCAAGAACCTCAGATACCACCTAGTACAGCCCACATGGGAACAAGAATCCAATCTTTGCTTGAAGAGCTCCAGCACAACCAGGATTTAAACCTGCTTACTGTGACATCAAATCCAGTGCCTTGGGGACATTTCCCCCATTCCTTACCTCAAGCTTAAATTTGACTCAACAATTTCATTGCATCATCTTAGAAAAAAAATCCATTTCTACTTTGTACTTCAAACCTTGATTTTTAATCCAAACTTAAGATTTTATATTTATCCCAGTTAATTTTTGTTATTGTTTTTGACCCAGTATTTAGTCTTTCAAGATCTTTCAGGTCTCTGTCATCCAGAGAGTTAGCTACCTCACTCACAGCTTTGAGTTATGTGCAAATTTGACATTTTTGGCATTCCTGCTTTTCACCAAGTCTTTGATAAAAAATTCAAAAACAGAATTGAATCACCGATCCCTGTTGCCGCTCACTAGAGACCACCTTCCAAGTTGATATAGAAGCATTAATGACTACTTTTTGGTTCTTGCCATTTAACCAGATTCAAATCCCCTTAACTGTACAATAAAATAATCCATGTCATACCCTCTGTCTTATAGACAAGAAAATTAAGAGACATTTTGACAATTATTGGTCTGCCATGACCTGTTCTTTGAGACCATCCCCCTCCCCATCTTTAGTGTTTAGTAGCCCTCTCTTTCATCACATAGTCTAGAATTTGATCAGGAATCAATCCCAGTTTTTAACCCTATTAGAACTGGAAAAATAAGATGTCCATTAGTAAAATAGTTTCTTCCATTATTTTCTATAAACAAATACTATATCCATTCATATGTTCTTCCTCATGCTTTTTTCCTTTCCTCAATTTTGAGGAGTGAATTAAATACATTTTTCCCCTTTGAATAATTTATCCAGATGAATTTTCAGAAGCATCAGCAGTTCTGAACCTCTCAAGATTTGTGAAAATGTCTTTGAAGAGGTATGAGCTTTGTTTAATGGAACCCTGTTTGCTGAAGGTAAATGGAAGGGTGCTTGAGTATTGTTCACACCTCTTCAACCACTGCTAATAGACTCCCACACCTTCTGAAGAGTCTGGACTGCTTCTAATATCTCCTCTTTCCCCACAAAGTACAAGAGTTGGTGGTTATTATAGTCCTAGCTGTAATGGTGGGAACATTATCCCTAAAGATAAACTGTTGGTGAAGATGCTGACCTGACAGGATAAGTGAGGACTGAAATACTAATCCATTCTTCTCTTCATGTGTGTGGAATTCTACCTGATAGAAAAGACGGCATGGTCTTTGTCTTAAGCATCTGCTGTTCTAGAAGGGATGAACTGATAACAGTCATGGTTTCTACCTTTGGATTTTGAATGTCATAGGGGTCTGGTAATCTGATTATATTTGGATCACACAAGATCCCATAATTAACTTCTCTTTAATCTGCTAAGGTTTCATAAAAACTCAGCTTTTATTTTTGAACCTGCAAAGCTTGGATCAAAATATACTTTCAAGGACTTGTTATCATCACTTTCTCTCATTCAGAGACCTTGAACCAGTTCTTAGGCTTATTTTCTCAACCTAGAAGTAAATGTGTAAGAAACTGTTTCAGTTGCTTTGCCTTAAAGGTGTCTAGTGGAGGTGGAAGGGAGGGACGGGCCTTTAGTCAGGAGATGCTTGTGTTTAAATTCTTTCCTTTATAGAGAGGAAGAAAGAAAGAAATATTTATTATGCACTTCCTGTGTACAAAGTGCTGTGCTAAACTCTGGGAATGAAACGGAGAAAAAAGGCATTATCTGCTTTCAAAAAGCTCACGTTCTAATAGATAGCTAACACATGGAGGCTGTTTTACTTGTAGGTCAAGAGGACAGATCTAGTGTTCCTTAGGGTAGAGTAGCAAAGCAGTTGGTAATATATTCTCTTTGATGTCATTTCTATGGCTAAACTCATGTCCTAACTTTGGTAGCAAAAGTTTTCTTTCCTTGATCTCCACCAGCTGCAGTGCCTGAAGTGGCAGGAGTGGGCCTGCAGAAGCTAGACCATATCTTTACAAAGTTTGATTCCCTGGATGACAGTCACAGGACCTGGGATGGACTGGGAACCCAGAGTCTGTGGGGAAGGGGCACTATTATTCCTGGTCCAGTTGGGCTGATGGGTTTGAGTGGGAGGTAGTGGCCAAGTGGGGTTTGAGGAGAGGTGGTGGCCAAGATGGTGGGGGTAGTTTGACTTGTCTCCTGTGTCTTTCTCAGAACTCCTTGCTGCATCATTTAGGTTGACTTCCCTGATTTTTAGTGACAGTTACTCTCTGGTAGGGATCATTGACCCTTTGTCCCTAATCTTTGTTCCTCATGATAATGGTTGTGGGGGCTGGGCTATGAGGTACTTCTATTTCTGGGATTATTGGGCTTATCTATTGGTCAATAGCAATTTGTCATCAGTTGGTATTCATGGTGTTTTCATTTTTCAGAAGGCCTGTTCCCCTCAGTGATGGTTATGGGCCCCAGGTTGGAAGCAGGGCCGGTGGTCTGGGGAGCAGGGGTATAGGCCTATCACCAGGCTTTCTCACTAACCAGTTTTGTAGCCCTGTAGGGCTCCAGTTTCCTTGTCTATAAAATGGGAATGATAGTAGGACTTAACTTCATGGATCATTTTGAAAATTTAGTTAAATAATCTTTGGGAATTGCTTTACAAACCTTAAGGAACCATAAAAATGGCAGCTGTGATTAGTAATAAAATATTTCTCTTTTTGCTATTATTTTGTATTGATTCTCTTTTCCAGCTATTCTGACATCGTGACCAAAAGCCTGTGCTGACCTCAAATAAACATTGCTTCTCCATATTTATGAATGTAGTTCAACAAAACCTGTTCCCCCACAGCTCACAGATTCAGCCCTTTTATCCTATTGTACTGCTTCAGCAGTTAGTGTGTAGCACTAACAAATGCAGCTCTTTCTTATTTAGGAAAAGCATTACCTTTATTTACTCATAGCGGTTTTCAAAAACGTGTGGAGAAGCAGAAAATTGCTATTAGTCTCAGAGCAGCGAGACTGAGATGTTCTGTATTAGGTAGCAAATAGAAAGACAGATTGAAAGCATTGAGTCATCAAAGTTCTTCTCTGATACAACTAATGCATTATGGGTGTTGGGTTTTGCACAAGGAACTCTACTGCTTAGGAATTCTAAAACTGAGGACTCTTAATATGCCATCAGTAATCTTCATGCCCCTTAATAGAAGCTTTTAATTTCTATTCCCTTAGTCATCACATTTTTGCATTGCTAGCCCCCTGTGGCCAAACCAAATACTTTCCTAATTAATTTTAATAATAGAAAGGTTCATTAGGGATGCACTGGTCTGTTGGGATATGATGACAAGTAGGGCCAGGAAAAGAAAATGAAATCATTTTAGGCATTTCAGTGACATGGCTTGTTAAAATCGCCATTTCAGACTTAATATTGGAATATTTGTGGCTAGCAGTCAGGAGGTTAAATGTTATATTTTGTTTGTTTGATTTAGAAATGATGAGTTGTCTGGTGCTGAGAAATGATGGGGTTCTAAAAGCCCATGAAGAAGAAAAACTTCAAATGGTGGGAATGACCTCAGATAGAGAGGGAATGTATTTTACAGTTTCTAAAAAGTCCCAAGTAAATCCCAAGAGTTGTGACTCTTAAAAATGAATGAATTGGGGCAGGGGGGTGGAGAGGTTTCCTGTGAACATCTGTAAACTGTTGAGTTTAATTGGCCCTGCAGCTGTTATTGATTGTAAGGTTTGTGGCTTTATTCCCCAGTCCCCTTTCTTCCATTTTTACACGTCGCTTCAGTTCCTCTTCTCTACTGTTTCCTGGGTCAGATGGTTTTGCTGGTGTATGAAAATGAAGGAGCAGTTAGTTTTTATTTGTGTTTTTTTAAGAGCCCTAAAGAGAAGTGTACTTATCTGTAAAGCCTTTTCCTCTAAACACCTGTTAACAGTTGAATTTAATCTGCACCAGCTGTGTAGCCCAATTATGTGTGGAGTGAGTGGGAGGTGTCTTGTACATTGTCTTCTGTCACTGTTTTAATTTTTATTTCATTGAGACAGATTTAGAAAAACTGGATGACATAAGAAACTGAGAAGAGTGATGATCGCAGAATTTTAGCTCTAGCAAGTTCCAATAGGCTGGAAAGGGTCCAGGTGCAGGGCTGGGAAACCTGCAGCCTCAAGGGAACTGGTGGCCCTCTTGGTCCTTAAGTGTGGACCTTTGACTAAATCCAATTTCACCTTGTTCTGTGAATTTCGGATTCAGTCAAAGGGCGGCATTTGAGGACCTAGAGGGCTACTGGCTCCCTTGAGGCCACAGCTTCTCTTAGGTCCAGGCTCAGGGTTGTCTGAAGACCAGCTGAACTGACGTCTGAGGATGCTCTTCCCCAGGTTCACTTCAGTGTTGAGGGACTTTTAGACATAATAGTTCTTAAAGAAGGCTACTAAGTTACTAGGGTGTTGCAATCTGTGCCAATGGAGGGAGAATCCACAACGTCCAACTTGCAGTCCTGGAGGTATTGACAGAAACGTTGCAGAGCAAAGTCTGAAGAATGCACTCATTTTCTGCTCACATTTTCTACAGGAACTACAGAATTGAACTACTAATAGAATTTTGCTTCTGTCTACAAAGTTGTGAAATGTTTTCGATCCCTCTGGTAACTAAAGGGACAAGAGTGCTTGGCATTTGTAGTCAGAGGAGGAAGTTTGAAACAGAGCTTATCATTACTGCCTGTATACGGTGAGCAGGGAACTTAGTCCCTCAGGACCACAGTTTATCTTTCTGTAAAACCCGGAGACTGAGCTGAGTCCATTGAGGTCCATTCGAGCTTTGAATAAATATATGATCACCTAATCCCACGCCATGGAACACCTTTTTCACTTGTAATGACTTGTTAGCATAGTCCTAAAAAAGGTCTTAAGGACTCCAGAAAGAAGGTGCAGATGCTCAAATGTCTTTGTCTGCCTTTATTATTCATTCGTCATTGTTTGGCAAATACGACATATTATTTATTGTGGGGTCAAAGATGGCTACATGCTTGTTTTAAAGAAAAATTTTTTTCACAACAGTAACTAACTCTCTCACAGCCTATTTTAAAAAGGATATTATGTGGATGTTTGGGTTTATGTATGAGAAGATAACTTACTTGATTTGAAATGTACAACTTTGTGTCCAAAATTTTAAAATTGAAGGTAGGGAAGAGCCTTGAAATCTTGAATTTTGATGATTAATTAGCCAGCAGATACAATAATGTATTCAAAATAGAAGAATGATTAGTGCATAAGAAGGCACAGTTAGTCATGCACTATTGATTATACTGAGAGGAGAAAAGGTCAAAGTAAATGCAAATTTGGATAATTGGAAATTGTATTGTTACATAGAACTTGGTTGCACTGAAAATATGAGGATAAAGTAAATACCTGGAAAGGGATGAAGGCGATATACATATATATGTAATATGCATAATACATGTACATATTATATACATATTACATGTATATAATATATATAATGGAGAAGAATAATGGATAGATTACTGGTTTAGGAGTAAATGTTGTCACTGTGTTCATAACAGGATAATGTCAGCCTCTAAGCAGTAGCATTTTATAGGAGATTGCAAAGTTATATGTCAGCTGCTTTTTTCTTAACCCACAAGTAATATAATAACATGATCATAATATGCAAGCATATTTGCTTATGTGAAATGAAAGGAAAGATCTTTGCCTTATTTAATTAGGGGTTTTGTTGTGTCTCATCATAGTGAATTTTAGATCTGGTGTTTTTTAGAACTAGGAATTGATATAGTTTCAGGTGTTTACTCACTTTCTATATAAAGTTCTGTGATGGTTATTGTCTGTTTTCCATCTCCCTCTTATTATACCAAACATATCCTGGAGATGAGAACTTTGCCAGACCTGTCCTATACCAGTAGTATTTAAAACCCTGAATTAAGTAGATTAATGTTACCACCCTCATGAACCACTGTATCGGAAGAAACTAAAGTGGCATGAGCAAGAACAATTAAATTTCTGTGTGTTTATTCATTCTGCTGCTATTCAGCAAAAGCTAGAAATAAACCAAGAGTAAGAGATAGAAAGTGTTGTGTAGGGTGTCTTGTTTTACTGGGAGATTGTTTTTTTCCCTCCTGTGACTGTAAAATTGGAATAAAAGTTAAGAATATCTGAAGTAGCAGGTTTTAGCATATAGTGGAGAATGACAATGTCATCTTAAAGGAATTGACTAAGAAATGGATGAAAAATGTTAGCATTGTTTAGTGGACGTGACTGATCTCAGAACAGTGTGATGTGCCTTCTTTTTCTTGGTTCTGTCGCTGACTTTGCATGGGACCTTGGGAAACTTGACCTCTGTCCTTCAGGGAAACTTGTACCATGAAATCTTAACAGCTCAGAATTTGTTGAATGAAAAATTGATCAACATACTTCCCAGCTTTTAGAAATGTTGTCAAGATTTTATATATATTTATTTTCATGGTATGTGAGGAGATTTCATTGATGGTAATTATATATTAGCAGCTGAGTTCAAAATTACATAAAAAAAGACCACAGTATTAGGTGAGGATATATAATGAGTCAGTTAACTCTGTGGTTTTGATGAGTTTTTAGAAGAGAAAAAACAATGAATGTGAGTCAAAGAAGGCTTAAGTAGGAAAAACTACAAATCATGGTTAAGATGTCCAACTTTGTTGTGGTTCGAGAATGCAAAAGGAGATTGATCAAATCATGTTGGGAAAATTATGCACCAGATGAAAATAAGCAGATTGTTTTCAAGCATCATCCGTGAAAACTAGG
Organism: Bettongia penicillata ogilbyi; assembly: GCA_023548195.1. NCBI lineage: Eukaryota > Metazoa > Chordata > Mammalia > Diprotodontia > Potoroidae > Bettongia > Bettongia penicillata. The sequence continues at coordinate 6,509,966 of JAJHZJ010000570.1, forward strand.
ACACAAGCAAAGTGGATCACCAAGGTGGGCAGATTCAGCTAACTGATTTATTGACAAGAGATCAGCTTGACTTTTAAAAAATAAAATTAAATAGATGATGTAATATTCAGAAAAATATATAGAACACTAATCAGAAAGACACCAACAGGTAGCTCTTTCTTATTGGGGAAGGAGGAAAACACAAAATTATGTTTAAAACAAAAGAGTAGCTTTGCTGGGAGCTAATACAAAGTTAAGTAAATACTAGGAGCTAATGCAGTATTAGGTAAATAAAGAGAAAAAGCTATTGCTAAATAGACCAAAATGTGCATGTGTGTATTTACCAATATCTCTATATCTGTATTTTAAACAAGGAAGAAATGGGAGCAGCTGCCCAGTCTTGTTCTTACTGCCTCTGCCAGATCTTTTGCATTGCTCTTGTCATTGCTGCCCCAGACAACAACTCCACTTTCCAGACTCCCCTATTGGACTTTTAAAGTCCTTCACAGCCTGGCCCCACCTACTTTTTCCATATCATTATGTACTTCCCCTTTCTGAAGTTCACAGTACAGCCAGCCTGGCTTGTTGCCATTCTTCACACATGGCATCCCATCTGTGTGCCTTTGCATTAGCCCGTCCCTTCTCTGATAGGCAGCCAGGTGGCACAGTGGGTAGAACACTTGGCCTGGAGTTAGGAAAATGAGTTCAAATCTAGCCTTGGATACTTAATTTCCGTGTGACTCTCAGCAATTCACTTCACCTCTGTCTGCCTGTTTCCTCATCTATAAAATGGGAATAATAATAGTGCCTACCTCTCAGGGTTATGTAAGAATCAAATGAGATATTATTTGTAAAGCGCTTGGCTAAGTAAATGTTTCCTTCCTTCCTGCCTTCCTGCCTTCCTTCCTTCCCTCCTGCCTTCCTTCCTCCTTTTCTTCCATTGTCCCTCCACCCCTCGAATCTCTTTATTCACTCAAGGATGAATTCAGATAATACTTTCTACATGAAACCTTTACTGAATCTTCAAATTGCAGGTGCCCTCCCTCCCTAAACTATCTTGTATTTATTTTATGTATATCTACATATATGCTTTTTATATTACATATTGATATGTTATCCCCCCAATAAAATGTAAAAGAGCAGGGTTATATCTTAGTGGATTATGAGTACACAAAGTAGCAAATTTCACGTTTTTTTCTTTGTATTTCTAGCACCTAGCACATTGCCTGGCAGATAGTAGACCCTTAATAAATACTTTTTTATTAATTGATTGAAAAATCATTCTATAAGTGAAGCTGAAGGAGACACTGTTTCTTTCATCAGAAGCCTAGCATGATCGTGGAAAGTGGTGTGGGAACACGGGATTTAGGGAGCATCTAAAATCAATGAGGTATAACTCTTTAAAGTGATATGAGTCAGGTACCAAGCTGGAAGAGATTGTGTCTATGGAGCTTTAAATGAACAGTAGAAATGAACAAGTTTGTTTTTTTTTTCTGAAATGTCTGTATTTGAAACTGATTGCTAATGAAAATGCCAATTTATTAATATGTAATCATGTTGATAAACATATTATCATGTCAAGTCTCTTTGTATTTATTGAGCCTACTGTGTGTCTAGTGCCATAAACTCAGTGTAATATCAGATTCGAAGTAGTATAAGAAATGAGAACAGTCTTTGATTTTATAGTCTTATTGGGAGAATGGACTTAGACACAGAGAGATTTAGAGAATATGCAAGAAAATGCATAATAAAGCCCCAGATAGTGTGGTTGGGTTAACAAAGTATGGACATACGCACGCGCGCGCACACACACACACCTATGTATTTATTTTTCTATTTCTCTATTCATCTGTCTGTCTGTCTGTCTGCCAGCCAGTCTATTGGGATAAAAAGCAGTTCTTTGCCATGGTAGTGAATAATTGACTATGAATAGCCTACAGAGGTAAGAAGACTTGTACTGAAGATCAATTATTTTAGAAAAAACCTGAGAAAGGTACTCAATACAAAGACAGCAATTCTGCAAATATACTAAATAATTAAGTCACTCAGATAATTAATCCTCTTATACTGAATGACTTAAAGAGAAATTGATAGTGTCTATGTGTCTAATCAATTATTTCTAACCCCTTAATTAGCAAGACTATTGATAACAAAAAGGAAACCAACGTAGAAAAAATAAAAATACTTTACCCACTCCACACCTAACCCCCATGACAAAAAGTCTTTTTTTTTTTTTTAAACACAATGAATCATAAAGAAGATATACCATTGATTTAAGGTGTTGAAATTCTGGGAAATGTTTGAGAGGTCCATAAATATCCTAATATTTAAACAATGTGATCGATTACTGATCAGGAATCAAGGAATAATACAATATTAATATGAGATAGATTGAATATAAAAGGCCTTATGACTTACATCCTAATTTCTTGAAGGTTAATGAGTTCAGCCGTTCAACTCTTAGTAGTTTCTATGGCAAGCAGTACATATGGCAAACAATTGTTATCTGTGTCATGTTGCATTTTTAAACTGGAGAATGTTCTGAAATAATGAATATTTGGGGGAGACTTGTGTTATATTGGATTATGAATCCACAGAGCTACAATCATTACTTTAAGATGAATGGCATATAAGAAATCATTTTTCCATCATTTCCCAACAGCATCACCACCCCACAAACTAATAATAGAAGGAAATATGCCAAGTGAATAAGTTAATTCTGAAATATCAGTTGAGTGATTTAATATATTATCATGTGGTATATCTGTATTTTGATACTTTGATCTGGTGACGCTGCTCCTGTCTTTGGTCCCTTAGCTTCTAATTGGTGAACTTTCACCATTTCTAGTCTGACCCCAAAACACTACTTCTCTTCAGCCATCTTCAAGTTGTGACTCATAGTACACTGCTTATTTTTTTGTCTTCTCTTCCCCTGTCACTGTCTTTTATCTTTTTTCCTGGTAATTGCCATAACATTTTAGGGAAAGAACGTGGCATTCATTTGCTCTATGATACCACTCACCATTCCTTCAATTTATCTGAATAATATACACCTCCATACCTGCACCATTTCATTTTATCCGTTATATGTAATGTCTTTCCCATTAGAATATAAAGTCACTGAGACCAGGGACTATCTTGATTTCTTGTATTTATATCTCCAAAACTTTGTCTGCATATATTAAGTGCTTAATAAATATTTTTATTAATTAATTCATTTGTTCATTGTGATACATTTAGCTAATTCCTCCACAAGTACAGATAGAGTTTATTCATATCTTCCCATCCTATGTAAATCTTATATATGTCCTCCCATAAATCTTCTAAACACAGTCTACCCAATGTACTCAGAACCTTTATTCAGATGCTTTGACATCTTTTGTATACCATTTCAGCCCATGAACTGTTTCTTGGCTATCCCTCTTCTTTGCTTCATCATAGGATCATGAACTTAGAGCTAGAAGGGAACTGATAGGTTATGTAGACCAACCCTCCATTTTTCATGTGTGTAATGACCGAACCACCTTCTTTTCTGGTCATAGTTCTCTCTCATGATATCCTTTATGTAGAGGTGTCAGGTATGCATCGTGGAATGTTCACAGGTATGTCCTGAACCAGATTAAAATGCAACTGGAAAATATTTAACAAAATAAAAATACAGTAGAACTTAGATAATAATAATAATGTGTCATTTTCTAAGTCAATCTGTGGCACATAGGGTTCCTTATGTATAGTTTAATGTCTCCCATTTCTATTTGAATTTGACCCCTCTACTTTATGCTGCTACTAGTATGAAAATCTTTATTTGTAATGTGCTACACCAGTCTTTTATCTGTTTATTTCCTTTGAGTTAACCTAGGACTTTAATTCCATAACTCAATACTGCACAGTATCACTGGAATATTCATGTTTGAAAAGATGGACTTTTCTCTCTAAGAAATTGGATGATGATTAAAATCGTTACACAGTTTCAAAAATGTAATCCAACCTATTCTCTTCCTCTTTTTCCTACACTAAGAACAAATTAATCTGAGAAACAGAACTAAATTAAAAATATAATGCTATAAAAGCATGCCCTCAGTCGTCCATGTCTTTACAGTGCTCCAGATATTCCCAGGCCATCACTCTTGTTCTGGTTCTCCTTTAATTGCATAACAATTTTGACCCCTTAGTGAACAAGTTGAATTTTCTGCTTTCCCCTTGTCTTCATCTTCTTTTCTTTCTTGTACTGTTCCTACTCATCATTATCAAACTCTGTTACTAGGTCTCTCCCACCATCTGCCTCCTGTTTTCTGCTTGTGTGTTGCTTATATAAGCTAGAGGAATTTGTGCATTCATGCTGGCTGAGTCCATTACAGCTTTCTTAACTGGGCCTTCATTGTAGCAAGGTAATCTTCAAAATTCTCCTGAGTTCATTCTCTATCCCACTCACCATGGCAGCTGTTCCAAACCTTCTCTTCCATCAAGCTTTCAACAGCATCATCTGTGCCCACTTTCAGCCAAGGACCTTGCCTTTTCTGAACACATTAAAGCCATTCACCACAAGCTTCTTCCCTCATTTTCTTTATGTCACCACCTCTGGCGTCATTCCTCTACTGTGTGAGGCAGCTTGGTGATACAAGGGATAGAGGGCTTGGCTTGGAGTTAGGAAGATCTGAGTTCACATCCTTTATCAGCCTCTAATACTTAGTTTCCTTTCCTCACCTAAAGATAAATATAAAAATAATAGCTGCTTTATGTGATTATTGTGAGGATTAAATGAGGTCGTTTCTGCAGGGCACTTTGGAAACTGACAAGGGAGTGTTCTGTGAATTCTGGTCTCTTTTGCTTCATTCTCTGGTGAAGAGGTGGCACTTCTTGCACCAACCCCTGCCTCGTCAGGGGAGTTGGGCCACATTCCCTCTTCTCTTCTCTAGTAGGTTGCTCCCTCTGCCGTTCCCTTTTTCTTTATCTTGCTCTTCTTGCTCTTCAGTGCCTGCATTGCTGCTTACAAGCATGCCCAAGTTCCTATCATTATTACAATTCCCAGTAGAGTCTACCATCCCAACTGGAGCCTTGATCTTCCATTTTTTTTCTCACATTCTCAGACAGATTCCTTGAAAAAGCTTCTTCTACTCATCACCTCCTTCCTCTCCTCTCTAAATGTTCTTTAATCTGGTATCCTTTCTCTTAAACTGCTTTCTCCAAGTTGCTAATGATCTCTTAATTACCAAACTGAATGGCCTTTTTACAAAACTCATCCTTCATGACCTGTCTGCATTATTTAATACTTTTGACTCCTTCTTCCTCTTGTACATTTTTTGGTTTGCCTTCTACTGCTTCTTCTCAGTCTCCTTTCTTGAATCTTTATCCATGACCCATCCACTAACTTTGAATGCATCCCAAGGCTTTGGTATGTGCCCTCTTCTCTCTTCTTTTTGTAGTCTATTGATCATCCATGTCATCAGTTCCTTTAGTTTCAATCCTTCTATGTAAGATATTTTCTTTAGTGTTTACATATCTATACATGTAGCCTTATTCTCCTGAATTTCAGTTCTACTGTCTATTTCAGTTCGCCAACTGTCTATTGAATATTTGTAAGTGGACGTTTCCAACTGTCCCAAAAGTGTCTTTAACTCATCCTTCTGAAACTTCTCTATTAAACCTAAGGGATTCACTGCCCTTCTAGTTACCTGGCTTTGCAGACTCAGGGTCATTACCTTACTCTCTCCATCACACATATACTTTCATTTGCCAAATTGTTCATTTTAGTCTCTACAGCATCTATCCCATACATTCCCTTCCCTTCATTTACAAGCCATCACTCTAGTTGAGATCCTCATCACATCTTGGTGTATTGCAGTTTCCTCTTTATTGTTATATTTTCTCTTTATTTATATATTCCTCTTTTTTTTCTCTGTCTCTAGTCTCTCTGAAGTCTGATTTGTCTTCCATATAGCTCTCAAAGTGATTTTCCTGTAACAAAATTTCAGTCATGTGACATTCCTACACAGTCATCTCCAGTGACTCCCTGTTATCTCTAGGATCAAATACAAGCTTCTTTCTGTTGGACATTTAGGTCTCTTCACAACTGGGTCCCATCCTTGTAATCCCTGGTTTCCTTTAGGACTCAGCTCATGCTCTACTTCCTGCACTAGACCTTTCCTTGTCCCTTACAATGTTAGTGCCTTCCACTCCAAGGTTCCTTTGTATTTGCTTTGTTTATGGGGTGTGTGTGTGTATGTATGCATGTGTATGCATGCATGTTGTCTTCCAGTAGACTGTAAGGTACATGAGGACAAGGTTTGTTTATATTTTTTCACATATTAAGTGCTTGATTGGTTAAATAATGTTATTGTCTCCTTGATGAGGAAACAGAGGCACATGGTATTATGCCTCACTCAAGATTAAATTCTTGTCCGTGATGAATACTAGCTTTTTGTGGTTCAGTATGTCAGCAAGCATGTAAAGTCTCATACACTATGTCTTTATGTGGGCAAAAGAATGACCAAAATTTTTCAGAACTTGAAATTCTTTAGGGTACTCTTTTGCAAAATGTTGTGTTAGAATCAGAAGGATCTGCACTCTAAAATAAAGAGATAACCTTCAGATCTAAACACCAACCTTGTAAATTCTTTGGTTACCTTGTACTCTAATTATTCTAATTATTGCTTAGTATTTATAAAACATTTTGTATTACCAAAGTGCTTTTTAATCACATTACTTATTAAATAAGACTTCTAATAAGATGCTGCTCCTATTAATAGAATGAGTGATTGTATATGATTATTTGCAAGCAGCATCTGGCATTAATAAGTAGGGGTATTGTGTACAGTTTTGCAGAAATTACTCTGGCTCTTTGTAAGTGACAAAAGAAGGTTCTGTATTACACATCTAGTATACTGCTTGTACCTCCTGTAGAGGCATCACAGAAATGTTTATTGACTTAATACCCACTGTTCTTCACCCCCAGACAGAGCTTAGATTTATGAAGGAACTAAAAAACTAAGGTGTAATCGTAAGACATGAGAAGAAAATGATGTTGTTTTTTGTTTTCTGAAAAGAAGATGGTAGTCTTAGAAGTAACCAAAATATCTTGGGTGCTGGATTTTGCCCACTCAAATTTGTCAAAATCCAATATTGTGCGTTTGAAGACTGTTATATTGGGGTAAGTGGAGGGAAGAACTTCAGAAATGAAATCATAATAAACTGGGTACATCCAGCACAGAACAGCTACTGTGTTTTCTTATTAAAAAACAAAAACTTAAGCAATGGAAAGGACCACCATTTAATGAGAGGAAAAGTTGTGCTTTACAATGTTGATCTCAGAATTAGGAAGACCTGGTTTTGAATCTTAACCTCTAACACATGTTGGCTATGTAACCCTTGGAAAATCACTCTATCATTGACTAGGAAGCTCTTGAAGACTCTCAGGTGTCCTTCTTCATTGATAGAGATTGTTCCTCACCTGAGCTCTGTACATTGAAGAAATCATAGGTGTAATAAAAAAATTTTTTTTAAAGCAATCATGTTTATTTAGACAACCTTCAATAAGTATTAAGTTGTAAGCTTCTTGAGGGCAGGACCATATCTTAAACATCTTGGTATCCCACTTGTCACTGTGCCTTATACCTAGTAAATCCTGAATCAGGATTTGTTGAATGAATGATGTGGCAATAGCCAAAGTTGGTGTGTTTTCTTCTAAAAGAGAGTCAAAGAATATGACTTCCCTGAGGATAACCCTGAGTTCTCTCCTAGGTGAAGTTTTTGCCTTATCTTTGCTGGAACACCACTTTCGTCTCTTTTCCAATCATCCTCCTTTTACTCTGACCATTTTCCTCATCTTCCTCCCACCAAAAGTTAGATGATGCTTCCCCAGCCTCCTACTTTTGTATTATCTTCCCTTATTAGAATGTCATCTCTTTGAGGCCAGGCGCTGTCCTGTTGGTTTATATTTGCATCCCTAGTGCTTAACACAATGCCTATCCCAGAATAAGCACTCAATAAATGCTTTTTCATCCATCCATGCATCCATCCATTTGGTGTTACGCATTATCTGAATCTTTGTGGAGAATGAGTTGTCTGACCCAGTGAGCATTGTGGCCTGTCTTTATTGGATTGAATTTTAGAAAGATGAAACCCACGGCCATAACTATTGCTTGTAGCAAATGTAAGACTACTCGATCTCATTAATGCTGGTTCCTACCACTTGTCAAAGCCATTCTTACACCTCATGCTGACTCGGGGCTTTGCTTCTCTTCATCTTTCTCTCATTATAACTGTGTCGCCCCTCTTTGCACCTACCTGCTCTGGAAAGGGTGACACCTGTGGAGATATTCTTTGGTGAAAATTTTGTTAACCTTTTTAATAGTTGAAATACTATCCTGCAGTTTCAGTGGGAATGAGAGATCTATTTGAAGCTTTTCTTTGCCTTGAATGCTTTTGTTTTCAGATGTGCCATCCACAGCCAGTAAAAACCAAAGTAGTAATGAAGCGTGATTACAGATGCCTCTTCATTCTGCCTTCAAGTTATACATAATAGCGCTACAACCATTTATTTTCAAAATTTTGCACCTACCTAGCCCTGCCTCTCCAATTCCTAGCCATCATTCCACTAGCTCAAATATGACATCCCCCATGATCCCCCACTATTCTTCCACACCCTCGCTAAAAATCATCTCTCATCTCAGACCTCTTAGTACCTTTCCTCACATATTTTCAAATTCTGCCTTGCACTGTTGCTATTTCTGCATGTTTCATCTCCTATACTAAATTGGGGACTGCAGGAGGCCAGGAGCACCACCCCTTTTTAAAAATCATCCCTATAATAGTTTGAATATAATTGGTGTTCTGTATACAATGAAAGATTTTATTAGAAGGAAGCTCTAAAACATAATTCTTAATATAAAAAAATTTGTAAGTGCTGCTCCTCTCCCAATTCATGTTGTGTTTATTATGCATAAGCTGTAAGCCAAACACCTTTAGAAATTCTTATATTTTAAAATTTTCTCTAATCTGTCACAACATTTTCCTTCTAATCTGTCATTTCATCCTATTCTCATAATCTCCTCCTTCCTCTTTTCTCAAGTCCTCATCACTTCAGACCTGAATTCCTGCTATAGATAAAGGCTCCATTCTTTCATATCTGTTCCTTCATGTGTGCTTCTTTTGAAGAAGCTACTGTACCCATGTGTAGGAAAACCTGTTACATTTAAAAGACCTAAGCAAGAAAAAAAACAGACAGGAAAACTGACTCCTTTAAGAAAAATTGTGGTAACCAGGAGTGGAATATAAAAGAGAGGAGAAGCATCATTGAAGTGAAGGGAATAGTGGCCAAGAGGTTATATACTTCAGTGGCAACGACTTTGTGTAGTTCATTTTCTAAGTTCATATTTTTCTAGCATCAAGACTTGAGAGCTCAGCACATTAGGTTAGGCCCTCTGTAGGAGAAACTAAAAGAGGAGAGAGTGAGCTAGACCTGCTCAAATTTAAACAGAAATGCAACTTTTAAAGTTTTCCCCTGATCAGCAGCCAAGTTCAATTCAACAATAAATTTAGTTCATCAAACATTTATTTGAATATCTACTATGCAGTGTTAAGGGCCCTCAGAGAATTTACTATTTAGTTGGGAAATGATAGAAGTATTAAAAAAATACAGAAACAACTAATTAAAGTTGTATTTTTTTTTTGCAGGAAACCATAGAAGTTCTTACAGAGTGATAAGAGTAGTCTGAGTTAGAAGGAGGTATAGATAGGGTGATCTAGGTGGAAATTGTCATTTGAGCTGAGACTCTAAGGAAGCTTAATAGACTCAGACCTGGAAAGAATAGATTTGTGCTGTTGTTCAGTCATTTCAGTCATGTCCAACTCTTCATGACTCCTTGGCAAAGATACTGAAGTGGTTTACCATTTCCTTTTCCTGCTCATTTTACAGATGAGGAACTGAGGCTAAGTGACTTGCCCAAGGTCACCTATCTAGTAAGTATCTGAGGCCAGATTTGAACTCAGGAAGATGAGTCTTCCTTATTCCAAGTCTGGTGCTCTATCCACTGTGCTACCTAGCTGCCCTCTGGAAGGAACAGCACGGGTTATCTATTCTAGCTTCCTCACTTTTCAGGTATTGAAACTGTGGGCCAAGGAGGATAAATGACTTATTCAAAGTCACACAGATATCAAAGAGAGAATTTCAGTGGATGAAAATGTGGCAAGATGTTATTTGAGGTATAAGAGAAAAGGTGATATGAATTCTAGCTTTTCCACTGTCTATCAGTGAAACTTTGGATGAGTTAATAACTCATGGATGGATAACCTTTCATTGATACCTTTTTGGATAACCTTTCTTTGAAGTTCTTTTTCCTCTGTGAAATGACAGTTTAGGTGACTTTCCACATCCCTTCCAAATCTAGATCTCTGATCTTACATTCAAAGGCATTGAGGAAGAAGAGGATAGTATGAGAAGTAGAACAATGAGTGGTTTCTTTGGCTAGAAAATAGCATATTTGAAAAAAAGAAAAAGATATGTAGTAATGTTGCCAAGATTAAAGTCAGGAGCTAGTGGGGAATTTTGGGGACTTTGCTCCAACTGAGAAGATTAAGGTTTAGATAAGTAGGTGTGATAACAGTTAATGACTAGGGTACTTAAGTATTGTATTTGTGCACTACTCTACAGTTTCTAGTATATATTGAGATTAAAAGACATTATCAATTATTCATATTCCTGCTTTTTCATCTCCATAAAATCTACCAGGTTGTTCACAGGTAATTTTTTTGTTTTGGACCCTATCTTTACAGTCTCATCACTGCTTGAGAATTTAAATCTTTCTGGGTTAATTGATTATTGATTTTTAGAAAATATTTGACTTGGTAGAACATAATGCAGTCTATAAGATCATCCTCTAACATAGTGTTTTTCCTACATATAGTATGACAGAATTATGTAAGTACCCAGACAAATCTTTGGTACATGATCTGCACATATCAAACAGGGTGTTAAACAGAGAAAGAAATGTTAACGAAGGTGTTCTTCAGCTTCATGGAAGATATCCTGCCTAATACCAGACAGAAGGATTTCCTATAAACATTGAGGTTTTCCAAATACTTATATTCTCAGAAGTCAGCAAGCAGTTCCTCTGAGCCCTGGTATATATAATAAAGATTCCTCACTGATATATACAGCAATTTGAAAGACATTGGTCTAAACCGTCATTTCACAAACAAAATAACACTCCCATCCTTTTTTCTTCTTGTTCAAAAACCTGCAGTGCTTTCCTGTCACCTTTTGAATTATGTCTAAACTCATACTTGGCTTGCAAAGACCACAGTCATTTGGCCCTACTTCCTACCATAGATTTTGTACTGATATCAAGCTACTCTTTCCACTGACCTCCAAAAGAATACCAGTGTTCAATACTATCTCAGTGATTTTTCTCTTGCTGGTTACATTAAGTAAGTATAATATCTTCTTTGCCCATTGAAAAACTAATCACCAGTTCAAGACCGTATTAGCATTTTAGGATTTAGAATTAAAGGAAGATCAGAGGTCACCTAGGACAGACTCATTCTAATAGAACCTTCTCTAGTCCCCAGAGTTGTTGCTCTTCTCCCCATTTCCTGAAATCTTTCATTTAGAGTCTGTGCCATTCAGTTTAGCCCTTTGTGTCCTGCTTTGAATAGCCTCAGAATGTAAGCTCCTTGATGTCCACTGCCATGAATTATTTTTTGGCATCCCTAGCAACATCTAGTCCCAATGCTGAGCACACGATAGATACTTAATGAGTATTTTTTAGCTTTTTTTGTCTGCCACTTTCGTGTCCTTGCATAAGGCCCCTTAGCTCCAGACCTCAGTGTCATTATTTTTAAAATAAGATGATTTGCTATTTGCAGCATTTCCCATTGTTTAATCATGATAGCCATAGGTTATATTTAGATAGTGTTTCATAGTTACAAAGAAAATGTATATCTGTGTGCGCATATGTGTATGGTAATCTCTTATGTCTGGAATGGACTCCCTTTTCCCATCAGCTTCATAGAATTCTTGTCTTCAAAGCACTACTCAGGCAGGGACCACCTCCTACAGGAGATCTTTTCTCATCCCTCCTAGTTCTCGCTGCCTCTTGAAATTGCTTTGTTTTTATTCAGTTATAGGTTGAATTCGTCCCCTTTCATCCCACACTAGAATGTGCTTGCAAGGTTTGCTTTTTCTCTTTGTCTCCCTGGTAGCATAGCACCTAGCACACGGTATACTCATGTTTAATAAGTGTTGAATTGACTTCCCTGGCCAAGAGTAGCATGGAATCTAAGTAGGTTCTGGTTGACCACTTTCATGCTTTGGGAGCTCTTTTATTACCTCTTTATCCTCCTACCTCTGTGTTCATCTGCTCACATGGACCCTTCTTTGGTCCCATAAGGCCAGTCTGCTTTCACATTCCTCAGTTTTGATTCCTTTTGGCAGTAAGATGAGATGTGGTTGACAGATTACGTCTGAAAAGGGCTTTGGTAATTACTTGTTCTGTTCAGTGACTAAGTTGCTGACAGATGGGCATAGTGAAAGCTGAAAATATTCTGGACCTCAGCATGGTCCTTCAGCTTGTGCATTGTGAGGACTGCCAACATTTTTGTTATTATCTATTAGCAAAAAAAAAATCTGCTTGGATCATTACATCTTTCTGGACCTTTAACAACATCACATTTATGGTTGACTTCCTCCTCCTCCTCCTTCCTCCCACCTCCTATACTCCTCCTTTGTTATTTTATTTTCTTTTATTTTTTTTTTGAATAGAGAAAATCTCAAGATGTTAGTACAGGCTGGCAGGAATAAGTGCCAACAGCACTTACAGACTTGTTAAAAGATTTATTTTTTGCCTGAGAATTACACATATGGCTCAGAATGGTAATATTAGGGTCTGTGGTTGAGCTAACTGGCAGATCACACCTTAAGAAAAGTGATTGGTTGCCTTGTCTGTCTAATTTTAATCTGTCATCTATGTCATAGTCTTTAGAGTGCTATGATGTAGTAGCCTTGGAGCATATTAACATTTTTTTCGCTTATTGAATCCATTTATTGAGGCATCTATTGTCTGAATTAGACTTATTTAAAGAATTCTCCTGTATTTGCCAGTTCAGTAACACAGTCACATAAGCCCAAAGTGAACATAACTGGGAATCCCAACGATAACAGAGCTGTAAGACCAATTTCTCATCTAGCAAATAAGCAAGTTCCTACCTAAGTGTTTTTGTAATCCTAGAGCTTTCTCTGTAAAAACAAAAAATAGATATACAGAATGAGAAAAATGACACCTAAGAAACAGTTCCAGTGAAGCTTTTTTACAATTATTGATAACAATGATAAACAGTAATAATAATTTACATTTTTGTTGCAAAGTGCTTTCACATACACTATCTTATTTGATCCTCACAATAGACTTGTGATTAGTAGTACATGTTATCATATAATAATAAACTGTTATTTATGAAGTACTTTGAAGTTTACAAAGTACTTTATTATCTTATTTGGGCATCTCAACCACTTTTGAGGTTGTTATTCTGGCTGTTGTTATTTCTATTTTTCAGAAGAAGAAATTAAGAGTAGTGAAGTGCCAAGGTCCACAGTTTAGGAAAACCAAACTCATACCTAGAGTTTGGACTAAAACCTAGATCTTCTCACTATAAGTTCAGTGAAAATACAGCACACATGCATGCAGTGTCTCAGATGAGGGAACTTAGAGTCCAAGATGAGATTATTTAAAGCTTGCCTTAGTTCACACAATTAGTGAGTTGCACAAAAACCAGGCAATGTAAAAGAAACTTAAAGGTAGCCAAGAGTTCATAGAACGTATGACCATCACACACACTCAAACAAGAAAAAGAAATTCACCATATTATGTTTGTCTTCACTCAGAGTTCATCAGTTCTCTCTCTCTCCAAGTGGATAGCATTTTATGTCATGGTTCTTTTGAAATTGTCTTGAATCGTTATCTCTATCAGAGTAGCTAATTCTTTCAGATTTGGTCATTGTTATAATGTTGCTGTTACTATGTACAGTGTTCTCCTGGTTCTGCTCGCTTCACTTTGCATCAGTTTATACAAGACCTCCCAGGTTTTTTTGAAACTATTCCACTCATCATTTCTTATAGCCCAATAGTATTCCATTACAATCATATTCCGCAACTGGTTAGCCCCAATTGATTGGCATCCCCTCAAATTTCCAATGTGTTTTAACCACAAAAAAGGAGCCTACTATAAATATTTTTGTATAGCTAGGTCCTTTTCCCTTTTCCTTGATTTCTTAAGTATACAAAAATGTTATTACTGGGTCAAAGAGCATGTCCAGTTTCATAGCCCTTTGGGTATAGCAGTTCCAAATTGTTTTCCAGAATGATCAGTCCTATTCACAACTCCACCAATGGTGCATTAGTGTCTCAGTTTTTCCAAATTGCCTCCAACATTTGTCATTTTCCATTTTTGTCATGTTAGCCAATCTGATTAATATGAGATCATATCTCAGAGTTGTTTAAATTAGCATTTCTCTAATAGGTAGTGATTTAGAACATTTTCTCATGTGATTATTGATAGCTTCAGTTTATTTTTCTGTTAACTGCCTGTTTGTATCTTTTGATAAAAATTTTTTTTCCTACTTTTCCTGCTTTTCATTTAATTTTGGCTACATTAGTTTTGTTTGTAAAAAAACTTTTAAATTTCATTCAATCAAAGTTATTCATTTTACTTGGAATAACTTCTTAACCTTAACTGATAGAACTGTATATATGAGATTTTATTTGGGGAGGTCAGGTTTCAAGGCTTGTAATTTTATCAGTGCATTCTGATCTACATTCATTTTAATTCCATATTTTTGCCATATATATATATATATATATACACACCTTTAAAACACTTTAATGTTTTAACAATTTTCTTTCGTTACAATGCAGTTGTCAAGTTAGTACCTATATATATAGGCATTGAAAGATACTAATGCTGGAACAATTTATATAAAATGTACACCAAGTTAACACAATGTAATTTCAGGGGAGGGACACCAGTCTATCAGTCAGCTGACATTTATTAAGCACTTGTTGAGTACCAAGTACTGTGTTAAGTGCTGGGGTTACAAAGAAAGACAAAAGTCTGCTTGTGCTCTCAAGAAACATAATGGGAGACACCTTGTCCAAACAACCATTTACCAACAATTTATATTCAGAATTAATTGGGGGATGTCTTAGAGGGAAAATACTAAGAATAAAGAGGACTATGAAAGCCTTCTTACAGAAGCCAGAGAAAGTAAAAGATGCTGATGATGAAGAAGAACATTCTAGACATGGGGTCAATCAGTGAAAATACTCATTTTGGGGATAATTGTGAGAAGAATGTCAAGGAGGCCAGTGCTTCTATATTGTAAAATATGTGAAGAGTAAGGTGTGAGATGACTAGTAAGGTAGGAGGAAGCTGGGTTATCAAGGGCTTTACAAGCCAAACAAGATTTCATATTTATTTCTGAGAGTAATAGGGAGCCACTTGAGGTTATTGAATGGGGATGTCATGAGTGATAAAAGAATATCAAGAGAGGGTGATTGACTGTGTCAGAGGCTACACAGAGATATCAAGAAGGATGAGGACTGAGAAAAGGGCATTAAATTCAGGCAATTAAGAAATCATTGGTAACTTTGGAGAGAGCAATTTCAGTTGATTGATGAGATCAAAAGCTAGCCTACTAGAGAGTTGCAAAGAGAGTGAGAAAAAAGGAAGAGGAGGCAAGTATTATAGAAAGCTTTCTTAAGGAGATTAGCCACAAAATGGAGAAGAGATATGGGATGATAGTGAGAATAGATGGATTGAGAGAGGTTTTGCTGAGAGTTAGGGAGACACACACATATCTTTACGCAACAGGGAAACAGCTCAGTAGACAGGAAATGCTTAATATTAGTGAGACAGTAAGGATGTTAGAGGCAACTGTCTGCTACAGAAAATGAAATGGAATGGAAGAGGGGTTGCCTTGGCAAGAAGAAGGGTCACTTCTTCATGTAAAACAGGAGTAATTGAGGAAATAGTGATAGAAGATCTCTGAGTGATGTGAGATGAAGAACAGGACAGAAGAGGAAGTTTTCTGAGAATGGTGTCAATAAGGTCTCTGAGTACAACGAGATGCAGGGAAGAAGAAAAGAAAGGTTTAAGATGAAAATCAGTTTATTGTCACTGTGATGTGGTGAATATGATGTGGTGGATGTATATGAATCGCTTGCTAATGAGTTGAGGTAGGTTATCATTGTCCACAGAGGTTCATCCTTGGCGATAGTTGTCCCAGTGTCTCAGGGAATCAGGCAGCTCTGTGGTTTTGTACTGATAGTGTCTGGGCAGGGGCATGGCAAACCCTTTGGAACTGTTGGTAGCTGGAGAAGACATTTGTCTAGAACATTATAGAAGTGTATATACACTAGCAGCTATGCATAAGAAAAGGTTTTAAGTATAAGACAGCTTTGAAAAAAGCTATACATTCTAAACTAGAGCCTTTTGTTTACTTGGAAAGACATTTATACACACATATACATATACATGTGCTCACACACACATGGAAAATATATACAATGTAATTTTAGAGTATTTTCAGGGATAACTAGGAATTTCATGTATGCTCTTACCTAAGAGATCATGGCAGAGCTTATTTTTCAAGACAGGGCTTCTAAAAAGTGAAAACTGAAGCAGAGAGATATCCACAGAATTTATTATGCTTTAGCTGAAGTGAAAAAAGCAGTAGTAGCAATCGTGATCTCAGACAAAGCAAAAGCAAAAATAGATCTAATTTTAAAAAAGATAAGGAAGGAAATTATATCTTGTACTATAGTCAGTGAAGTCATATCAATATTAAACACATATGTACTGAATGGTATAGCATCTAAGTTTTTGAAGGAAAAATTACTGCAGGAAATAGATAATGAAGCTATACTAGTGGGGAACCTTTTCTCCTCTTAGAACTAGATAAATCTAACCAAAAAAGGAAAGAAGTTAAGGAGGTGAATAGAATTCTGGAAAAGTTAGCTATCTCTGGAGAAAATTGAACGAGAATAAAAAAGTAGAAGAGAAGATGGAGTTTATTCCAGGAATGCGAGGCCACCTGTACAAAGGCAAGACCGTTGAAGAAGAAATATTTTGTACTAGGAATAGTAAATAGTCTGTCTTGCCTGGAATGTGGAACATGTAAAGGAGAGTAATGAGATAGCCTAGAAAAAAGAGGCTTCAATGAGGTTATAAAGGACCTTAAAAGTCAAAGAGAGAAGTTTACATTTGGTTCTAAAGGGAAGGGGTACTCCACCATGCTTTGTGAGCAGGGGAATGACATAGCTATTGCATCTCTGTGCTAGAAAGGTCAGTTTGGCATCTTCAGAGAGGTTGGATTGAAGAGGTGAAAAATTTGAATCAATAATACCAATTTGGAGACTGTTACAGGATTCCAGGTAAGGTGTGATGAACACTTAATTTGGAGTGATTTCCTTATGAATAAATGAGAAGCAATGAATGTGGGAGATACTGTAAAGGTAGAATTTACAAGATATGGCAAGTGATTGTGTAGGATGAGGGAGAGTAAAGAGAGCCAAAGATGAGTCTGAGGTTTCACACCTGGATGATTGCAAGGATGGTAAAACTCTTGACAGAAATAAGGAAGATAAGAAGGTTGGATTCGGCCGGTAAAATAATGAGCTCTATACTAGTCATGTTGAGGTAGAAGTGTATGTAAGACATGGTGAGAAATGCCCAGTAGGGCACTGGGAATGTTTCAATGGAGATTAGAAGAGATCTGGTAATAAATGTTTGAGTCATCTAACTAAAGACAATAATTGAACCAAAAGGAGCTAATGATGATTGAGAGAGTGTGTAGAAAGAGAAAAAAAGGGGACCGTTGAAAGATTTCAGGTACACCAGCTAGCATGAGAAGCAATGGTCAGGTTGATATGTGCACCAAGAGAATAGTAGTACAAAAAGGAGAGACTGTCCAGGAGAGGACAAGGAGCAACATTATCAAATATCAAAGATAGGCAGGGAAGAAGAAAGGACTAAGAAAAGACGATTGAATTTGTCAGTAATAGAGTCAGATGCCAGATTGGAAGGGGAGAGATGGATAATAAGAGAGGAAGTCAAGACAATACATATAGACAACTTTGCGGGGGAATTTGGTTGTGGAATAGAGCAGAGTAGGGTCAAGTTAAGTAGGGGTTAGACTATTAGAGAACTCTCCCTGCTAGAGATCACTCTTCCCCAGCAACCTTGACAGTACTCATGACTAATAACCTTGCTTTGGTTGGCTCTTCTGTACTGATGCCCTGTGCTGCCCAGCTCTTGCCTTCAGTTGTTCTTCGTCCTCTACCCTTCTGTTATGGTTGCCCTCCATTTCTCACTGGTAACTTGGATCCTTATTTCATTGCTCCTGTCTTCCCCTTCCTCCAAGTGCCATGCAATAAATTGGGTAACTGGATCTTAGTATTTGTTATTGATTCAACATGATTTTGTTCTTATTATACATTTCTTTTTTTTAAAAAAAGATACTATTTACATCTCAATTGAAATATTTATTATATGTTTTCTCACAATGATCAGGGATTAAGTTATACCATAATAGCAGTACCTTTTAGAAAAGAATCAGCATCTGAAATATTCAATTACTTTGGAGAGCACTTTGAAATAAATGACATTATTGTTACTTCACTTTTTTGGAAATTTGGGTTAGTTATAAATGATAAATTATTTCTAGCTACAAATCAAAAGAATACAAAATATTGATATTCTCTCCAGATATAAGCTATACTCTCCAAATCTGCCCTGCTTAAATCCTGAGTATATCTTGTAATCATTGTTATTTTTCATTCGTTGTGTTCTGTTAGATTTTCGTAAAGTACAGATATAGGGACAATATTAAATTAGTTTGGGTACATGAAAAAGTCTAAGATAAATGACTTTGAAATATCAGTCACTGTGCCCTCAACTCAGAAAATGTCGTGCGTATTCAGTAGCTCTTGTTAATCTGGAAAAACTCTAGGATTACATCAATAATGGATAGACTAAAATACATTGGTTTTGTAATGTAGATTAAGGTAAAATGTCATGTCAGGACTGAAATTTGCATATTAGAATAATTTAGTTATCTGTATCTTGTCCTCCAAAGAAGTGAAATAGTTATATGAATATTCATAGATTCAATTAAAATATTAATAACATACTGATACTTCAGTTTTAGGTCTCTAGTCATCCATAAACAGTGTCATTTAAACATGATTAAGAGTGAAGGGATATTGTGGCAGTAAGGATGAAATACTGGCTTTCTGTCCCTGTGGTGAGAAGACCATTTCTGTCATGAGTAAATGAGGTATTTACTCTCCCAAAGTAGTTTCTTCTTGGTAAGAAAAGTTCATCTAGTTCTGTAAGATCATAGATTGAAAGCTAAACTAGTCCTTCAAGATCATCTACTCTTATTTCTTCATTTTAGAAATGAGAAAACTGAGTCTAGAGAGCATAAATCACCTTTCCAGGACCACATGGTAAATGGCAGAGTCAGAATTTAAACCTGGGCTCTTTTGACTCATAATTCAGTGTTTTCCCCTCCGCTTGCATAAACATCATAGGAACAGTATATATATATATATATATATATATATATATATATATATATATATATTATATATATATATATATATATGGCAGTCATTTCCTTATTACTTCATTGAGCACTGCTCTTTCATCTTAAGTAATTTCCCATGTAATCAGGGATATGGAATTCAAATATTCCTATTGATTTTTAGAACACAGAATGAACAGAGGTCTCAAATGAGTGTTTTAAATGAATATATATCATCAAGCCACAGTGATGGATGGGACATTATTCAACGTGTTTCTGCCTAGCTTGTAGAATGACCACAACTAGAACTTAGGTGTCATTTTCTCCTAGTCTGGTATCCAAGTAATTGACATCTGTGGGACTTTAGGTGTATAACAGTATTGGTCACTTAAAGCTTTAAATCTTAAGTGTTTGAAGTGTGGAGCATATGTGTAATCTTTATCAAAATTTGAAATTAATGACAAATTTTTAGGAGAAAATGTGGCACAGTACATAATAGTACTGGACTTGGAGTTTGGAAAACTTAGGTTGAAATCCCACTTCTGACATTTTATATTGTTCTCTGTGACCTAGAACAAAGCGTTTAACCTGTGTGTGCCATAGACAACTCCCTTGTAAATACAAGATAGGCAGCATCTTCTTTGCAAGATTTGAACATTTCTATACTTGGAGTGCTCAACCTTAAGGATATTACATGTTCCTTAGTTTATTCATTTATTTGTGTATAAAAATTGGCTTTATTGAGGCCTCAGAGTTATAGGTCAATGTTAGTTCACCTCTCTGGTTTGAAGTATACTTGAGTTGGAAAGAGAGAAATGAATTGGTTTCATAAAAAACTTCATGTATATAAAAAGTGTATTTAAGGTGTATTTCCAATTCCAGGAGAGCTTTCTTTTTTCTTGTTGGTTTTTTGTCTTCTTGTTTTTATTCTTCTTTTTATTGTCATTCTTGTTCTTAGCAGAAGGTCCTTTGGTATAGAATCATGAACATTTCAGGAACTGCCATTTTTAAAGATAACTTAAAAGAGATTTATTTGCAGTGTTCTTAGTCAGATTTAATAAGAAATACTAACCACAACAGAATTAACCTTATTATGCCCTTTAGAAGACCCAGCTGTCTCATAAATTCAAAACCATTGTGCTTTTTATTTTGAAATAGAAACCAGACATTTTTCTTAATATAATCTACACAAGGGAAAATGTGCGTTGTCATTTAATGTTCATATGACTAATGTTCAGAATTCTCTGACTAAAGATTCAAGAAAATAAGTTTTAAAAGGCAAAAAAGAAAGTCATATACAAGTGGTCAGAGGGGCCTCTTTTATTGAAACAGCAGATATTTATAAGCAACAATTATGTCTCTGAAGGAAAAATAACAAGGGATACAAAGAAAAATGATGGGCCGTAGAAGACCTCTGATGGCAGGTCCATTTAAACCTTCCAAAATAAAAGTAGTTACAGGCAAAAGGAGATTCAGAAGTCTTTGAATTCTCACTCATTTTATAGATAAGCAAACTTATATAAAAAGATAAGACTTTTTTCTATAAGCTCATTGCCCTGACTCCAAAATGCTCACTCTGACGCTGTGTTCTCTTTCACCACCTGTTCTTCAGGGACTTCGTTTATATTCATGTCATCCTCTTGAAAATGACTCTTAAGTTTATGTCTTCCTGGTCTCGAACTTTAGATTCCCTGATTTGAATGCCTGATTGACATCCCTACTTGGATATCTTGACAAATTCAACAAATCTAAGCCCCATCATTTCATCTCTTTTCAAATTCCATTAAAAGCTTTCCACTTTCGCTTATTTTAGCCTTTCATTCAGTCAACCAAACCCTGTTCATTTTTCTTTTGTAGTGCTGTCGTATCTCTTTTTCATTTCCAGCACTGTATTTTAGGCCCTTATTCCCTCACTACTAGACTGTTTTGATTGTCTTCAGAGTGGGCTTTTCTCTAGTATCTCTATCCTCTAGTATGTTCTGTATACTGCTTCCAGATTCGCCTTCCTACATTACTGATTCCATTACGTTGTTTTGCTACTCAAAAATCTGCACTGACTTCCTGTCCTGATAAGATCAGTTTCAGTTCCCTTGGCCTAGCACCTTGTCTCTGTATGATTGCCCCAAACTTCCTTTTTCAGTCTCCTTTCATGTGGTTCTATTATATGCACTTTATTTCTACCCGAACTGTGTTGCTGGCCCTTCCTCAATCTCACTGTGAGCCCTCTTTCTTCTCCGTAGTCACAGCTCCTTCCTTTCACAGTTCTATTTGATCTTTCTTTTGTAGCTCACTAATTTGGCCTTCTGAATTTTGCAAGAGGCTTTTACTCAGCAGCATCCTTATTTGTAGTCTAATTAGATGTATCTATATTTTTCCCACTACCAGAATGTAATCTTTTGGAGGGCAGGGCTGTTATTATTCCTCTCTCTTTACCTTGTCCTTAGCATAGTACATATATTTTGTAAATATGTGGCTTGAATTGATTTGAGTCTAGTATAATTCTCTTATTTTACAGATTAAAAAAAAAAGAAACCAAAACCTTAACCTTGAGTAAGACCCTTCACGTCTGTGGGCTTCAACTTACAAAATAAGATTATTGGGCTAGGTAATTTCTAAGCTGTCATACTAAAGAAATTGTCTTGCCTAAAATCACACAGCTAGGTAGTAGAAAAATTGTAAGGTTGTACTAGATGATCTCTAAGGCATTCTTTGTACTGTGCACAGGGATAATGTAAGCAACTTTGTTAAACTCCTCATTGAAATGCAGTTCATTGTGTCCACAGCATCCCCCTGATTTATCCTTCCATTTATACATCCAAGTCTACTTAAAGATTCAACTTATAAGACATTTATTTAGTCACAGGTTTTTAGAGATGTTTCTGTTATGCCAAAATAATCCTGCATGTGATTTGGAATTGAGCTTTCCTTTTCTGTGGTTTTCTTGAATGGTTTTTGGTTATTGCTTGGTAGAAAATGGAACCTTTGAAGACTATTTTTTTTTTTTTTTTGCCAAGGACTAGAATCACTTTACAAATCCTCCATTTGTCTGGAACATTCTGAAAAACATTAGCTCTGTATTTTTGGACAGAAAGCATTATACAGTGGAAAAGACCACTGAATTTGGGTAAAGAGTATGTTGCTCTCTTGTAGATCAATGAATCAGTAAGCAATTATTAAGAGCCTACTGTTTGCCAGGCATTTTGCTAAGTGCCAGGAGATTAACATACATGAAAGACTGGAAGATATGTCTCTAAGGATACTTCAAGGTATCTTGATACTCTGTCAATTAGACTAGGATCCAGATATCTCTATTTGTTTCTTTCAGTTTTCTCATTATTTTAAAGGTATAGATGGGGTCTTCCATCTAAATAGTAAGCTCCTTGAAGGATTGTTGCCTCCATATTGCATTTAATAATTTCTTATTTTAAGAACTTGCTATATAATTATGAAAAGGTGCTAGTTGATGAATTATCATGCCTCTTTATTCTAAACAGTCACATTTCCCATAGGTGAGGCTAAACTAAATTCAAGAGAAATGCACAGTTTTCTGCACAATTATGCTTTTTATTTCATTGAAAATGTTTTGATTAAAACTACTAAGTATAAACATGGAAGAGAATCTATACACAACTGAATGAAGAAAGTAATCTTGTTGCCTTTGAGAAATTGCACAGCACATTTAAGGGCTCCTGAGCATGCCCTTGAAATAAAGGCCTTTCTTTTGTAATATCAGTCTGCTTATGATCATTTTTTAAGGCGGAACTTAGGGAATATCACAGCCTCTAAAGAATTAAAGTGGAAGTTCATTCAAAAGGTTATGGAAAGACATGGTCGATGTGAATAAGCTACAACATGTTACCAAAGAATTGCACAGAAGTGTGGAGTAAAGAATATATCATCAGAGGAGGAGCCAAGATGGAGAGTAGAAAGACTCACGTATCTAGCTCTGAATCCACAGCCCATAAATTTCCTGTAAAAAGAACTCCCCACAAATTCTGGAGCACTGCAAGCTGTGCACCAACGCAGTGGAAGAGATTTCCGTTCCAGAGAGCCCTGGAAAGCCGTCCCCAGGGGTCCATCGCACTCCGGACAGCGGAGCCCACCCCTGCACTGCCCTGGCCGTAGGGACCCAGAGGAGCAGATCCGAGCAGGCTTCAGGGACGGAAGCTCCGGCGGCCATGAAGGTCCCTCCACCCACAGGCGCTACAGGTCAGTGAGAGAGACTTCTGGGCTGGCCGAGAGGGGAGCGGGGTGTCTCCGTGACTTGGGCCCCCTTGGGAGGCAGAGGCAGTGGTGGCCAGGCGCTCCCAGAGCAGGCTCCGCTCCATTACTGAAGGTGTCTGCATAAACCCCATGAGGGAACTGAGCCTGGGAAGTGGCTCTGCCCCCACCCAAGCACCAGAACTTAAGCTCACGTTGAATAGCAGCCGTGCCCACTGCTGAAAGCCCTGAGACTGGGGAAGACCATTTGAATCTCAGACCCCAAGCACTAGCTGGGAAGATCTAGGCAGGGGTGGACAGCAAACTCAGAAGTTAAGTAACTGGCTGGGAAAATGCCCAGAAAAGGGAAGAAAAATAAGACCATAGAAAGCTACTTTCTTGGGGGACAGATGTTCCCGCCTTTCATTTCTGATGACGAGGAACAATTCTTACCATCAGGGAAAGACGTGGAGGTCGGGGCCTCTGTATCCCAGACATCCGGGGTGCATGTCCGGTGGGCTCAGGCCATGGAAGAGCTCCAAAAGGATTTTGAAAATCAAGTTAGACAGGTGGAGGAAAAACTGGGAAGAGAAATGAGAGAGATGCAAGAAAAGCATGAAAAACGGGTCAATACCTTGCTAAAGGAGACCCAAAAAAAATGCTGAAGAAAATAACACCTTGAAAAATAGGCTCACTCAATTGGCAAAAGAGGTTCAAAAAGCCAATGAGGAGAAGAATGCTTTCAAAAGCAAAATTAGCCAAATGGAAAAAGAGGTTCAAAAGCTCACTGAAGAGAATAGTTCTCTCAAAATTAGAATGGAACAGATGGAGGTCTAATGACTTTCTGAGAAACCAAGAAATCACCAAACAAAACCAAAAGAACAAAAAAATGGTAGAGAATGTGAAATATCTCATGGGAAAAACAACTGACCTGGAAAATAGATCTAGGAGAGACAATTTAAAAATTATGGGACTACCTGAAAACCATGATCAAAAAAAGAGCCTAGACATCATCTTCCATGAAATTATCAAGGAAAACTGCCCTGATATTCTAGAACCAGAGGGCAAAAATAAGTATTGAAGGAATCCATCAATCACCTCCTGAAAGAGATCCAAAAAGAGAAACTCCTAGGAACATTGTGGCCAAATTCCAGAATTCCCAGGTCAAGGAGAAAATATTGCAAGCAGCTAGAAAGAATATATCATCAGAGAGATGTAGGATCATAAAAGGTCTGTCATACAGTAAGAAAGAGAGATTACCAGTCAACCATACATGTGGCCCTTTGGTATCAAAATACTGTCAGATCTAGAGGAAAACTCTGAGCACATTCAGTAAACCTCCTTGTGTAGGATTCAAGGGAGCACATAGGCAAGTCTCATTAGATAAGAAGGCTTATCTGAGTTGTGATCTATAGCAGGGTTGTTTATTTCATTAAGCTCCCATATCCACTGAAGTACAATTTAAGACAGAATATAATTGATATAGACACCTAAATGTAATTAATTTCCTTGCTACTTCTCAATGCTTAGAAATGATCAGTCCTTTTCTTTCTTTGCCAAACCGCTTCTCCCACATACTGACCTTCTTAGAAGACAGAGCTTTTGACTTTGATTCCTTGGGCTCTTGGAATTAGATTTCTTGGGTTTTCTTCACAGTAGTGAGTTGTTGCTGTTTGAAATTCTTTTCCAACTAGCTTTTCCAAATTGTTTTAGAGACCTATTAGTATAAAATGTAAACTAGAAACTCAAAGGTCAGAGTTGGTATCAATAATTGGTTAATATTTGGTAAAAATTAGTGATCTTTGGTAAGACTGGACTGGTGTAATGATACTTTTATATGCTACTGGTGGGAAATGGCACATCTTATACCATCCTAGCCTGCTTCAGGGTTTGGCAGACTATAGCCATTGGACCAAAACTGATTTGCTGTTTTGTTTTGTTTTGTTTTGTTTTTTATACAGCCTGTGAGCTAAGAATGTTTTTTATATTTTTAAATAAGGTTTTATTGGAATATGGCTATGCTCATTCATTTATGTTTTGTCCATGACTGCTTTTGCAGCTATGATGACAGAGATGAATAGTTCTTACAGAGACCATATGTATTACTGTCATGACTTCCCAATGATGCTTGGTGAACTACAGATCAGAGTGGCGCAGTTCTAACTTGACATAGTTTTGAGATGGAATGCTTTATTGGAACATTCTTTTTTTCTTTAAAAACATATTTTCTTATTATTTTTTTGTGAGTTTAGGTCTGAATTTGAAGTTTTTTGAATGAGAACTGCTTTCAGTTATTTTAAAACACTGAATAGCTTTGGGAATTAGCTTTTGCTTCAGACTTCTTAATGTTTCTTAACTAATTCAACCAAAATCACAAGGTAAAACAACACTTATGTGTGAAAGTTACGTAGCATTAAAGTCAATTTGATGACAACTAATATTGTTTGAATTCTAGGTAAAATCAAACTGCTTTAAACACTTTCCATTCTTTCAAAAGGTAATAAGAAACAAGATCTCCATTTCCACACAAATATGAAGCAGATATATTATCTGAGCTCAAACTACAGTTCCAGCAGTGTTTTTTAGAACTCAATGAAATTGCAAAAGAAGCTCCCACATTTCTAAATCCATTTAACTGTACAACTGAGGAATTTCTACCTAACATTCAACTGGAAATGATTTATCTGTAATATAATACATATAATATACAATACATATAATATACAATACATGCTAAAAGGCAAGTATCAAGAGAAGGATCTTATATAGTTCTATAAATTCCTTCCAAGTGATGAATATACTTAGTTAAAATTGTATACTTGTGAATTGATATCA
This sequence comes from Bettongia penicillata ogilbyi, assembly GCA_023548195.1. Classification (NCBI taxonomy): domain Eukaryota; kingdom Metazoa; phylum Chordata; class Mammalia; order Diprotodontia; family Potoroidae; genus Bettongia; species Bettongia penicillata. The sequence continues at coordinate 6,536,556 of JAJHZJ010000570.1, forward strand.
GGATTTAGCTATATTTACCTATATAAAGAGACATTTTCAAAAATTTAATACACTAAATCTCAATACAGATTAACATGAATAGATGACTTGCAATTGATTTTAATGATATCAGTCACTGACTTTGAACCTCTATTAAGTAAAATGTTATTCCCCCCACCCCAAAAAAAGAATTCCATTTTTCCCATTAGTAAGCCTAATGGGAAATACATACTCTTTTATTGTTATTATTGTTATATTTTAAAATTTATCAATAAAAATTATTTTCTCTCTTGTTTTATGTGTCTTTATAATATCCTTGATTTTGCCTCAGCCCACAAAGCCTAAAATATTGGGAAAAAGTTTGCCAAACCTGGCCTTGTTCATGACCAACTGAAACCCAGGGTTTGAGATCAAATGACACTTCTATTAGTAAGATGCTAGGGTGATAATTGTTTTGACTGAATGAATTTTTCATTTGTAACAGAGTTCCATATCAGGAGACTGACTAAATGTGCTATATTGTATATAATACAAAGAAACCTGGCTTTCAGATTAGTTGATTGAGGATAGAACCATGATTCTGCTACACCAGTATGACCTTGGGTCTTTTATTTTCTTCTTAGGGACCTATTTTCATCTGTAAAATGAGGAGTTGGACTGTATAATTTCTAATGACTCATCTTTAAGTCTTATTGTCTCCTAAGATTGTTAAGAAAAAGTTCAAGGATTTTGGAAGATGAAGGATTTAATAGTTAGAATTTTGAATTTGGAGTAGACAGAGACATTGAGTTCAAATTCTATCTCTGCTCTTTTCTACTCGGTGGTCATGGGCAAATCACTTCCCTCCTCTCATTTTCAATCTTTTCAACTGTAAAATGAAGTAATGAAGATCAGTACTTACCTTATAGGATTGTTGAAAGACTCAAATGAGATGTAAACTTTAGAACACGCTTTGTAAAGTTTAAAGCTAAATAAATGTTGATTATTAAAAGGGCCGTATTTGATTACCAGAGTCTGAGCTTGATACAAAAATCAAATTATTTCATTTGGATTTTGAAATCCAAAATCTGGTTTCCTACCAGATTTCCTCAGTTTTTAGTATACTGTGCAAGAGTGTAGGGTAAAGCATGAGAAGAATTTTTACTCCTTTTCTCTCTAAAGGAGAAGTGTCCTAGGAAGAGTTAAATTTCTTCTCAACAGTGACATGAAAGCTATGTTGTTGCATTGCTTTTGTTTTGAACTTTAAAAAAAATCCACAGAACACTGCACTTTGATTAGTTCTAGCAGGTTTTCCCCTGAGGGGAAACTGTAGAATGTAATTTCATCACAAAAAAGTGGTGCCTGAGCTCAGACCAAAGTTTGAGTTTGTTTTTCCCTCCGGGAGTTGACATTTTCTGTTTCCTGACATTTTCCCCATTGTTAGACACACTTCTTTGTACTCCTGCCCTCTGCCCAACCCCTTTCAAGAAAGTATATATTTGATCTTCTGGAAGGTAAAAATGCCTTCTGTATTGGACAAGCCATTTAATTGTTCAAATAAATTCAACTACTGTGTAATAGGCCAATGGGAAACTGGGTCATGTGACTGCATTTACACTCCCGGCACCCAGAGTCCCACTTAATTCTAGGAAAGAAATTAAATACCAGTTAGCAAAGTAAATGATTTATTTTCCTTTCACTTTATTCTTCCCTCCACCTCCGTAGTCCCTCCACCAAACTTTCGTTATATTATTTTTTTTTATAAAAACAAGCAAGAAATAGAAATTGACATAATGCAGTGATCTCAAAACTTTTTTTGATTGCACATCCCAAAAAATTAAAAACTTTTTTTGAGTACACATACTCAGTATATCTGTTTTACTTGATTTTAAGTTATAGATATAATGATAAAACACAGAAGTAGACATTTAAGATGGATGAGATGTGATTCTAGAATCGGTGGGGAACCATTAGAGTTTAGTGACATTTATTTAGAACTGTTCTTTTGGAGAAAACTACCTTGTTCATTGGTGGAGGCTGAATGAAGGAGAAATTTCAGGAGGTTATACAATAGTCCAGACAAAGTGTGATGATGACCTAAACTCTGATGGTTGCCATGTGAGTGGATAAAGAGAATAGAGGGAGAAATGACAAGAAATGTCAACTGATTTGATATGTGGGATGAATGAGGAGGAATTGAGGGTGAAACTGATGTTGCAAACTTTAGTGACTAGAATGATGATACCAATTTCAACAGAGATAGAGGAGTTTGGAAGAGGGATGGTTTTGGGGAAGAATAATATAACAAATTCTTCCATGCAGAGTGTACCCTATTGATGACGGCTCATTCTGTGCATGTCACATAGCAGGGAGGAGTTAGAGAGTGTTAGGAGATGATGAATGAAAAGTGCAATATGGTTGTGTTGGAGAAGAGCCCTTCCATTAGCTGTCTCTTGGAAGATGGAGTGAAAACCTTTGTCCCACCCTTGACTAGCTTCTCAGGGATCCATTGTCATGCATTGGTGAACTCCAGTTTTGGAGATCATTGATTCTAAGTTTGAATGCTCTGCAGAACATTTTTGCAAAGCATTTCCCCTCACACACCTGTATTGTTTATGGAATAGAACACATAACTGAGATTATAAGGAGTGTTGCAAGGAAACTATTCTAGCTTCTTAGTTAGTGTTGAAAAATTAAAGGTCTTAGACCTGAACAGCTGTGGAAATCCCACCTTGAAATTTTAGTATGTCTCCTTTCAGGCTTCAGTTTAAGTGAAACATAGATGAAAATACCATAAACCATCCCTAGCACTATTCTATAGAAAGGAGTTATGGCAGTGTTTTTTAGTGTAACATTTAAAAGCAAGGTGGTAGAAAATATTACATATATGCAAAGAGATTTGTCAAGGCAAGATGGTAGATGTTACTTTATTGTTCTGAGTGTGGACCCTGACATTTCTTCATTAGTTCTTAGCATTTCTGTACACTATCTGAAATTAACTCTGTTAATCCTTACCCAGCAGGCATATCCTTCAGAGCCGGAGCTAATCCAGCTAAAAATCTTCAAGCCGTAGGTCATCTTGCTGCCAGAATCAGTAATGTGTATATAATTATAAAACAGGAATTGGTTTGTCTTTTGGCGTTGTGCTAGAGAAGAATAGAGGGTGGAATTCTATTGTCAGATTTGTACAGCAAATTATGGTTGAAGCTTTTTATGGATGAAAACCCTTGAATTATGTTCTCTGGAATCCCTCCATACTGCAAATTGTTCCTCAATCTAGTGTTTACCATTCTTTTCATATCAAAGGCTTCAGAAACAATCCTTTTCCTTCTTGCATTAGGTCATCACAACTCATGCACTTCTTGCTTCCAAAATTCCTGCAAGTATTTACTTTTAAGATTGTTGCAAGACTATACATTGGCCAAAAATAACCAAGTTATGAAATATTTTACATTTTTAAAATTAAGGTATAGCTTTTATGAATAGATCTATGAATAAGGCATATTTTAGGAGACCTTTTAAAACATCATTTTAATTTTTTGTTGACATCACAAATATTTAGTGGGAAAAAAATATGGTCCAAAGAAGTGAATGTGTAGAAGGAGATTGTTCTCTTGCTCAAAAAATATTTCTTCAGTAGACCTCCCCAATTAAATACCTTTAGTTAACTGGATAGTCCTTTAAAAATGTAAAAGCCATTGGAAGAGTAAGCCCTGCCCCCCACTTCTTTATTCTTTCTTTGTCTTTCTTTGTCTCCTTGTCCTTCTATCCACCTGTGATGGATGCTCTGCAAGGTGCTGTCCTTGGACCTTTTCTCCCTTCTTTCCATCAGTAGTATCATTTCTTTCCACAGTTTTATTTGTTATGCCTAAGCAGGTGATTCCCATGTTGTTTCTGATAGCCCTGATTACTTTCCAGAGTGACCAGACATTTCTACCTAGACCTCCTACTCATACCTTGAATTCATGTCCCAAAATAATTTTAGCTTTCCATCCTTCCTCATTTTTGTCACTGGCATAATTTCTTTGTCCTCCCTTGTTCTAAAACTGTTTTACCTTAGGTCCTTTCCTTTGTCTTTTGTATCCAATCAGTTGCTCAGCCTTGTTTATTTTATCTTGATCTGGTTTATGTCAGTTTTCTTGTCTGTCTTTCTGCTGCCACTGTCCCAATTATGGCCTCTCTGTACTACCTAGGTAGATATTTGCAATGACCTTCTTACTTTGGAATTTTTTTTGTATACTCTCTCCCATCTGTACTATCTATACCAATGCCATTATTAGATTAATCTTTATGCATAGATCTGGTCTTAAAATTCTTCAACTTTCTAGGGGATTTCTTACTAAAGCAAATTTAGAGTCCTCGGTTTGTCATCATCATGTCATTTCATTCTTATCTCAGCTTGTCATCCCCTATTGTGTGCTTCAGCCATACTTACAATGTCCCCCCATTCATGGAATTGAAGGATAGCTAACTATTAGGGTGGGTGTCTTGTCTCTATGCCTTTGCTCTGTGAACACATTTCCTGGTCTCCCTGCAGCCATCTATTGTACTTCTGTCCATGCTTTATAATCTGGCATATATGCCATGTCCCTCCATGTAGGCTTCCATGATTTCCTCCTCTCTCCAGTTAATAATAATCTTTCCCAGGACCTCATGAAGCACCTTGTATGCCCCTTAAAGTCTTTTGCAAGATTATATACTGTTTTTATGAAATAAGTTTGGGTAGGTATGAGGGGCGTTCTCCAATTAAAGGAACACCCTGTGAAGTCACTACTCTGTCTCTTCTAATTTCTCTGCCCTAAATCTAGCTGAGTACTCTGCATATTAATAAATGTTAATAAATATTTGTGGAAGTGAATTGGAGAATCATTTGAATTTTATATAAATTATTTTAATCAGATAACTAGATTAATAACTAAAAGCAACACTCAGTCTGAGTTTTGATTGGTACATAGAAGATGAAGAATATTTTTGGATCTTGAGGACACATGCTAGGGGACAAGGTCCGTATTGGATAAAGAAGAGAAAAAAATAGCATCTGTTAGTAAGACTATACAAAAATGAACTTTTGTCAGTTTTTACATTTTGCCTAGGTATAGGTAGCTCCTGATATACCATTGAAAAATTATACCTAATTCTGCTTTTGGTATCCCACTCTGTGTTGAGTGAATTTGTATTAAGATAGAATTTGGAAGAGAACCAACCTTAGCCACCCACATTTCAACTCATGTCCTCCTCAAGGTATTAACTAATTAAGAAGGAACCTCTATTCCTAGTCTCCTTAACCTTGCTCCCATAAGAACCCAGAATATGAAGTCCTTGAAGCATCCCCAAAGTACAAAACTGATTTAATAATCTTAGGTCTAGTTTTTCTCTTCTTTAGCACCAAAATTTCAGATGATATTTCACCATATGAGTTTTGTTCAAATGAAGTCTGGAATTCCACAACTTTTGAATTTTCAATTCAAGTAGTGACAAAGGTTGGTCACAGTTATCATAATGAGACCTTAAAGTTATATAGTATATTATTTCAAAAATGTTTCACACATTTAAAAAGAGTTTTGAAGAAAATGTTGGCTGTTTTCTCAGATTTGTCTCATTAGGCAAAGAGGTAAAAAGATCAGGTGATACTATTCCTGTTTTGTGTGTGTAAAAAATAGTAACAGAAGAATTTATATAGGGCTTTAGGCATTCTGAAGTGTTTTCCTCACAACTATCCTGGTAGATATGGAAAGCCAAGTGTTCTTTTTCCTATTTTACAAATGAAAAAAAGTGAATCTTAGAAAAGTCAAGTGACTTGCCCAAGGTAGAAGTAGGCTTCAAGAGGGCTCTGCTGATCCCAAGTCTAGCCTTCTTTTCACTGGCCCTCACTGCTTCATCACTTTTCCGTATCCTCTTTGTATGCCCTCTCTCCATTTATTCTTCTTCTCTTCATTTCCTCTCCCACTTCCTGTCCTCTGATTCTGGTGCACTGGCATATAAATAGTACAAATACCGGCTGTAGAGTCAGGAAGACTTGAGTTCAAGCCTGTTTCGGACACTTACTAGCTATGTAAATCCTGGACAAACTTTGTGTGACTCAGTGACTTCTAAGGTCTTAATCTACCTTTGCATCTGTTATATACGATATCTTCTGACCCACCTTCAGCTTAAGACAGTTCTCAAAGGAGACATTTTTTCCCATCCTAGTGACAGCATATATACAAGTTGATAAAAAACAAAGTGATGTTGACATATGGTTGAAGGAAATTTGATCTGGACTCCCCATTTGCTGAAATTACCCAAAAGAAGGGGCAGGTAAAAGAGAAAATGAAGTCCCAAGGCTTAAAAAAGTGTAAAAAAATGTTATGTGTACTTTGTTATCCCAGTTAGAGACATGAAGAAGTTTTGGAGGTTACATTGTAGATAACTGAAGGAGTAGCAGCAACCCTTGGTGACCCTTTAAAACGCCAGTCACTCTCTAGGGAGTGAGTAGAGCCAGAAACAGTTATGAAGAGTGTCCTAAAGACAGAGAAGGGAGCCAGCTGCGAGGGAAGAGCCAGCTCTGTACCTCTTTCTTGATGGAGAGGGTTTCACAGTCATCAAAGGAGGCAGAGGAAGAAAGACAAGTCCTTTCTTCCCAATCTCCATCATCTACATAGTGTCTTAGAGTATACTTTTATAAGCTGGTCCTTGAATGACAAATACATAGTCTATCACCTGCCCTCTACTCAGACTCTTTCTAGATTATTAAAACTTTCCGGACTTTATGTGCTGTTCCTTTAGCCCTCAAGAACTCAGTATTGTTCCCATAATGCAGTGTCATGATAGGACTTTAGTAGAGGTTATGAGACTGGAAGTTAATAAAATCATCCTCAACATACATATACACAGTCATATTCTTATAAGCTAATGGATAATATGCCTATTTGTATCCAGGTATACATGTAGATTCAAGGTGACATCTAAAGAGAAGAAATATTCTCCATTTATAGTTAGAAGTTAAAAGCTCACCCAGTTCTACCACTCAATAGACATATGATTCATATTGTAACTTTTCTGAACCCTATTTTTCTCATCTGTAAAATGGGACTTTTAATGCTTTCACTTTCTTCCTCATAGAGTTGCTGTTCAAATGAGGGCATTGAGTATAATTTGCTTTGTAATCATAAAGTGCTGTGTAAGTGTAAAGTATTATTTTAAAGCTAAGTATCATTTTTCTCTCTACTTGCACAACTGTCATCCTAGTTCAGGCCTTCATTTCCTCTTTCCTGGGCCATAGCAGGGGCCTCATCTTTGGTCTCTCTACTCCAGGCCTTTCCCCTCTCCATATAAGTCAATCAGCAGATTTTTCTGAAGTCTAGTTCTAATCATGTTTCCACCCCTACTCCCACTGTTATTTCATTACACCTCTGGCTCCCTGTAAGCTGTGATCAAGTGTAATTTCTGTATTGCATTTAATGCTCTTCCTACCTCTTTAGTCTACTTACATATTACTCCCCTCTAGGTACTGTTTACTTCATCCAGGCTATTTGTTCTTCCGTATGCACTTGCTGCTGTCTCCTTGCCCCTCACCTCTCTCATCTCCCCCTATTCTACATCAGGAACACATTCCTTGATAACTTCCACCTCTTAGAATCTTTGTCCTCTTTCAAGATTCAGCTCAAATACTACCTTTTAAGGGAACCTTTGCTGATTCTCTCAACGGCTAGTGCCTCTTTTCCCAAACTGCTTTGTGTTCAATTGGTATTTATTTTGTACATATTTATGTATATACATGTAGTCTCTCCCCATTAGAATGTGTTTTGTGGGCAGGGACAGTTTCCCTCCTGATTTCTATCCCTAACACTTTGCAAAAGGTGCTTCATAAATTCTTTTTGAGTCACATAAACACACCATCTCTCTCCATAGCCCATTTCCTGATTAGATCTTACTGGGATGATTTTTTCTTGCTGGAATGTGAGGAACTTTTTTCTTTTCCCCCCTGCTCAAACAGTAGATTACTATTTTGCTCTGAGTCTCCTCAGACTTTCTAAGGAATAAGAGGAACCATTTTATTTTCAGGGTCATGGCTTTTGTCATTTGGCAGGGATACAGCCCCAAAATAGAATTGGTAACAGAACTGATCCAGGCCATATCGTTTTCTGAACATCTGGGCTTTGTGTCCTTTGCCAATACAAGGCTCAATATCCAAAGTGCTCCATCCCAAATTCCTGTTTTGAAGAGAGTTCCTGGACTATTTCTGCACTGTGGGGGTTATCCAACTCAAATTCTGCACCTGTCCTCCCAGCTGGTCCTCAGTTATCCACATTTTGGGTACTTAGGATGATTTCATGACTTCTAATTTACATGTATGTATGTGTTTATACATACGCAGCTTCTTATACAGTGTTTGTGCATTTTGTCATCCAGCGAATTAGTATGTATAGAATGAGTATTATATCTGTTTGTAATGTTTTTGGAGTTTGCTAAATTAGGTTCGGCATGATGCTGACACACTGACTTTTATGAAATTGGTTTTTATTAAAGGCTGCAGGTTGTTCTTGTACTGGCAATGGCTTTGATTAAGCGCTGTATTAGGGTCATATCCTGGAATAACAGCATTTTCAAATCCCTGGCTGTGTTTGAAAGAATTGTGATTAAAGTTCTGGCTGTTTTCCCGTGATTACTAATGTCTGCCGAGGGTTGAGTTACCCCGGTTGTTATTGGCGATTGAGTTGCGTTGCAGCCCCTTGTGCTTTCTTGCCAATATCAGTGGCATTCTCTAGAGGAAAAGTGATTTTGCATTGAAATGCGAGAACTAAAAGCTGTAACAAAATTAACATTGGTGTCTCGAGTTTCTGATGTGACAAGAGAGGCAGAGTGGTGAATGTTTTTCTAATGACTAATTCAACTCTGATTGAATTTCAGACTAAACAAAGCTACCATGATGAGGAGGTAGGAAAAGCCATCTAAAAGAGATTATGGATGAACAGGTTGAGGAATACTTTATGACAGGCTAGATTCTAGGCAATCAGATCCGTTTTGGCTTCGGCTGGATATTCTTGCTGGTTGTGCTCTGTGCTTTGACATGAGCACTTCCTCATTCAATGTGTATGAGCACCTTTGTGCTCTTAGCTGGGAAAGCCTCCTGCTGAGGAGTGAGTTTTCATGTGTCTGTGGAGGGCGTCTTTTGGTGAGGGAAAAAATTGATTTTTCAGAATCCCCAAACTGGGATAGCTTTTAAATTTCATGTGAATAATGACTCACAGAGCTAGTAAGTTAGGCTCACAAATCTGGCAAGATTCCTTAATTTTGAACTGGCTCAGTTATAATACAAGGAGTCGGTGTTAAAGGGTCTTTTGAATAAAGAATACTTGAGCCTCCCCCATTCTCATCATAGTGCCTCAACATGCATGTTTAACAAAGGCACAACAGGTCTTATGAATAGAGGTGGAGTGGGGTAATTTGATGTGATTGAGATTTGATGTGAGCTTAAAAAAGTACATTTGATGTGAGCTTAAAAAAGTACATAAATCTATCACAAGATTGATGGAATTTTTAGGTCATTCATATGGCACAGTGCTTTGCATATAATAAGCACTGAATCAATACTCTGTATCTGTCATTCATTCTGCTTATTCATCTATCTATCATCTGTCTATCATTTTTCTCAACTATAAAATGGAGGAGTTCGCCTAGTTGACTTCATTCTAAATCTGTGACCATATAGCATATGCTTTTTTCCCTGCCTAGTCTCTAAGCTTCTTGAAGGTAGTAATCATATCTTTCTTAGTGCCATAATACCAAACACAGTACCTTGTGCATGCTAAGTGAACAGCAAATATCTGTTTATTGATTTAGAATTTATCCTTTCCTTCCTAGGTCAGTAATATATTCCAAATTTTCAAAAGCTAAATATACTCATAGAAACCCAAGTTTTTAAAAAAGCTTAAGATTTGTATTATGCTTATAAAAGCATGTTTTTAAAAGAAACTGCATGGCTATAGATAAATACAAAACATATTCAGAATAATCAGAAAATAATTTGGCAGTCAGGTGCCCTAAAAACTGGGGAGAGGATCAGAAAAAGCATTAAGTAAGAGGGAACATTTGACCTGAACTTTTAATAGAACTAAGGATTGTCAAGAGGAAAAGATGAGGAGAAAGTATTCCAGGCCTGGAGGGTAGTCTCTCCAAAGACATGGAGGTGGGAGATGAAATGTTATCAAACTGAATTGAAACTAGAGGCATTCTGAATCATATGAAATACAATTCTTTTATTTTTTAAAATTATCTGATATACAATGTCCTTTGTTGATTTATTAATAAAACATTTATGTTTATTTTCTATAGTCGTATTAAAGCCTAGTGTGTATATATGTGTGTATATATATGTATATATACATAGTATATTATGTTTTATTGATTCATTCAGAAAACAAACATTTATTATATGCCTTCTATAGTAATCTGTGTCAGACACAATGATTAATATAAAAAAATGAACAAAAAAAGTCCCTCTCCTTAAGGTACTTATGCTCTACTGAAGGAAAGTAACATGTCTACAGATAAGTAAAATTTTTAAATGTGCAAAATTCTTACCTTTTGGGGGTTGGAGGGAAGGTAAAACAGGATCAACTCCATACTTTCTGGGCTTAATTTTCAAGCAATTGGTGAAGGGTGTCCCTAGCTTTGATACTCCATTTCTTTTAAGTATATTTGTTTCACCATAAATGGAGTATGGAGAAAATTGCAGAGCAGTTGATAGTATATGTATGTACAGAAAAATGTAGACAATTTGGGGTGAATATTCCTCTAGAGGCAGACTGTTGGCTATTCATTCATTAGCTATAAGGAAACCTTGTTTCAGCTTTGGCAAATGTTGATGCTGCAATCTGGCCCAAGTAGGAGAAACCAGCAAGAACAATTACCTTGAGACCAACAGAAATAGTAAATATAGCAGGTGACGAATACATTAATCAAAACTCCTATTACATTGGCCTGTTGAAAAAACACATGAATTTTAAGCAGATTATGTAGTTGAAAGGGGACTTTATATGTGTATTTGACATGCTGATCAGATGATAAAGTGAGGGAAAATTTAACCTTAACCTTTTCACTTGGCTTGAGAAAGTAAAGACACATTACAAGTTTTTGAGGCAGATGGAATGTGAGCAACTAATAAATCAGGTTTTGAAACATTGACGGATGATTTATTTGAATGCATATGGTATTGGGTCTCAGACAAGACAATTTTAGGGAGTATAAATAGATCAGGTGTAGCGTTATCAGAAGGACAGTGTGTGTAAGCATCATCTATGTAACAATATTTAAATCCATTGCATGGAATCATATTCAGAAATTTATTAAATAAATGATTATAGTTTTGGAAAACTATAGGCTTCAAGTCCAGGTGGGGTGGAAGTGCTGGTTAAGTGTCATGCTCTCTGTGGTTAATAAGAGGAGGCTTCAAGATCTCCATTGAGAGCCATTCATCAGAGAGATCAGGATGAAATTGTGTTAAAAATCAGCTTTCTATGGTCATTCTTTTATTTCTGAATCTGCTAAACTTTATAAGGAACAGAATGATAAAATGACTTTATGGATTTCCTTATCAGAAATCTCATCCATTCTCATCAGTGCTGATAAATATTCTTCAGTCTTCTGGAAAGACAATTTCTTTCATTGAGCATTAAAATAACCTCCTAGTATGAGGGAATACCAGGTTTCAAAGAAGATTCAATATGGGTTTCCATACAAGACCATGCTGAGAGATTCCATAAAAACAAAAAGTAAAGCAGGGACGCATCCGAGGTTAAGATATAAAATTATGAAGAATAGACTTGGAAGGAAATCTTTTGATGAAATTAAGTCAAGATAAAGAGTTCTTTGTCAGTTATTTAATATTTTGTTATTGGTTTTTCAATTCTTAAGTGGTGTAATGAAACTTGCTTTTGAAATTTCCTAAACAAGACACATCTTTCTGGTAGTGGAACATATTATTTGCTATTTGAAGCATCTTATAGTTATATAGCAGTAATTATTTGCCAGAGCACTCTTTTTTTCATGACCAGCATAGAATTGGCACCTAAAATATAACCAGAAATGAAAGTGAGACAGTCTACAATACATAGTAAGTGCAATTATACCATTCATTGTTGGTTATTTTTGTAAAATTTAATGCTCATCCGAACATCAAAATCATCACTTTTATAGTGAAATAGAAAACCTAGAACTTCTCAACTGTCCATAAGGAAAGTCCCAGGTAATTTGGTTTTCTATGATTTTAGGCTTTTTGTTAACACCGAAAAATTCTTGGAAATCTGGTGGTTTTATCCCCCATGTGAATGCTATTTTCCCTTTTCCTCTCTATAGTATAATTGCCCATTTGCATTTCTTTATAGCTCTGGCAGAGTGTGAGTGTGTGCTCACACTGAAGGATGCAGGCTCACAAGTTCAACCCTCAGAGATTCTGTCACACCCTAGAGTAAAGCTCTGTGATTTGGACTGAGTTCTTCTTTGAAATTCATTTCTCTCACTTTGTAGTTTAATGCTTGTAGGGATCAGTCTGGTGCCCATTTTAATGTTGTAGTCCCAATTTGACAGTTTTATCAATTTGTTGGGGGGAAATGTTGTGAATGAGGGAAAGATCTGGCTTTAAAACTTCATTCTATTTCTACTCCACAGAATTTCTTATTAATTTACAAATTATGAGACAAAATGCTTGCTTTCCCATGGCTATTGTTTAGTTTGATTTGATATTTGGCCATTTATTTATGTGTGCTTCCCTTCGCTATTCATACATTCATCCCATAGCCTTGTAGGTCACACAGATGATATGTAGATCTGTTAGACTAGACAGATGGACCAGGAATCAAATACTTTTTTATTTTCCTAATCCTTTACTCATTAATCTCAGTTTAATATCTAAAAACACTTGATGGTAATGCAAAGAAACAGTCAATAAAGAGATTAAAAATGAACCTGTAAGGCACAAATGTAAAGTAATGAGACAGTTTTTACATTGGTTTATAGATGGAGTCTCAGTTGTATAATCACACTTGTGTAATGATAGTGTATTTCTAATGGAATTTCAATGAATGTTCATCACTTTTTCTGCCTTTTTTTTATTTGGTATTGGATGAAATTATAATTTGTCTATATAAACATATGCTATTCTTGGCCTTTGGGGAATTGTGAAATGTTTCTGCTAAGACAAAGTAAGTTATCAAGAACTAATCTACTATTATTTACATGATAATATTCTCTTTAGAGTTTCTGCTTTATTGGAAAGTGCATTTCTTGATTATTCTAAACATCATGTTTCTGTTATCAAACTCAGCTGGAAAAGGGGGACATGAGTTACTTTCAAAGCACATGAATATATAGCAAAATATTAATATAGTTATTACTTTAGAACAAATATTTTCAGAGTAACTGTGTAATATATTTTCTTTTTAAAAATAGTTTATTATTGTTACTTCTTGTTTTTTATTCTTTCTCCTCTTTCCTTTTCCATCTCTGAGAGAAAGAATTAAAAGAAAAAGGGAGAAAAAAATCATTAAAAACAATCAACACTTTGAAAAATGTAACATATGCATATATGTGTGTATATATACATATATATTCTATCCACATATGTACATGTATGTGTGTATGTATATATACATATGTGTACACACATTTACACACACATATATTCTATCTGCATCCCTCACTCTGCAAAGGAATTGTTATTCATTCGTTTCATTTGTGTCCAACTCTTTGTGACCTCCTTTGGGGTTTTCTTGGCAAAGTTATTGGCTTCTGCAATTCATTTTACAGATGAGAAAACTGAGGCAAACAATATTAAGTGACTTGCCCAGGGTCACACAGCTAGTAAGTGTCTGAGGCCATTTTGAACTGAGGAAGACGAGTTTTCCTGACTCTAGACTTGGCACTGCAACAGAGCAAGGGTGGTTATCTTCTCATATCTCTTGAGATCAACCTTCCTCTTTATAATATTGTAACATTCATTTCTATTATTTTGTGGTGTTTGTTCTTTGGATATATATTGTTGTAGTCATTGTATAGATTTTTTTCCAGGCCCTGCTTCACTTTGCATTACTTCATAGGAGTCTTTTCAGTTGTTCCTCAGAGTGTTTCTCAGAGTGTAGTAATATCCCATTAAATATGTATGTATGTGTGTACATATACATATATATGTATATACATGCATGTATATATCACAATTTCTTTAAACATTCCCCATTTGATGGGTATCATTTCCATGGCATTTCCCATTCCATTGCTTCCATGAAAAATGCCATTATAAATTTTAACGTAAATGGAGTCTTTGGGTTTTTATTTTGTTTTGTTTTTCTTTTTGTCTTCCTTGGGGCATGTGTCCAAAAGTGGTATCTGTATGTCAAAGATTTGAGTATTTTAATCACTCTCTTTTCATAATTCTTTTCAGAATTGCTTTTCAGAAATAGTCAGACCCATTTATAGCTCCTCCAGCAATGCATTACTGTTCCTATCTTTCTACTTCCCCTCCAATATTGTCTATTTCCATTTCATTTCATGTTCACCGATTGGTTGGTTATGAGATGAAACCTTGTTTTTACCTTTCTCTTATTATTCGTGATTTGGAGCATTCTTTGATATGATTGTTAATAGTTTGTAATTCCCCTTTGAATTGTTGATATCTTTTAACCCTTCTCTACTTGAAAAAGTTTTCATATATCACTTTCATATATTAATTTTTAATTTCAGTTAGATGGCTGCCTATTTTGGATAACAAACCCTTCTCAGAGATATTTATGCAAAATTGGTTTCTCCAGTTATCTGCGTCTCTTTTTGTCTGAAATAAATTAATTTTTTATGAAATGGTTTTTCTGTTAAATGTAATCAAAATTATCTACTTAATTTTTAATTGCCTCTGTGCCATGTAGATTTAGTAATTCATATCCTACCTATGCTTGTGAAAGGCAAATGATTTGCTTCTCTTCAGAAAAATTTATGATTTTGAATAATCTAGTTTTGAATTTATTATGGAAAGTGGTATGCACTGTTTTCATAATCCTAGTTTTTCTTAGATTGCTTGCTAGTTTTCTCGTCAATTCTTAACCAATTGGAAACTCTTTCCCAGCTAATTTATGTTTTCAGTTTTATTGAACCCTATTATTGAATTCATTTATTTCTGATTTCTTCTTATCTATTCTGTTCCTTTGGTTGTTAAAACCAGTATCAGATACTTTTGTTGATTGTGCTTAGTGATATAGTTCAAGATCTAGAAGTGCTAGTCTTCCTTTCCCACATTTTTAGAAGTTATTTTGCTAGGTGTTCTAGGTCTTTTGTCCCTCCAAATAATTTTTTGCATTATTTTATCTTGCTCTCTAAAGTATTCCATTAGTAGTCTGATAGATATAGTATTAGGTCTATAATACGATTTTAGTGGTATTGTCATTTTTCTTATATTTGTAATGGCTCAGCCATGAAAATTGAGTATTTTTCCAGTTACTTAATTTTTTCTTCTTTTCTTTAAGACGTATTTTATAATTAAATGTAGACAGACTTTGAGTGTGCATTGGTAGATTGGTTTCTAGATATTGTCATTTTGTGGCTATTTTTGATGGAATTATCTTTTATGTTATTGTCTTCTATTGCTATTACATAGAATTGCTTTCCATGTGTGAGTGTATTTTGGAG
Source organism: Bettongia penicillata ogilbyi (assembly GCA_023548195.1). NCBI lineage: Eukaryota > Metazoa > Chordata > Mammalia > Diprotodontia > Potoroidae > Bettongia > Bettongia penicillata. Next base: position 6,552,165 of record JAJHZJ010000570.1, read on the forward strand.
CTTGAAGCAGTGCTGAAGCTGTTATTTATTTCAGTTAATTTCTATACTTATTTCCAAGGAGTTGTTAATATGCTACATTGCTGTTACTAAATAGGGATAGATATATCTTCTGTTTACTTATCTTTATACTTTTAATTTTGTTTTCTGTATTTTCATTAACAGTCCTATTCAGAAGGAGACACAAATCTTTTAGCTCTCTATTCTCTAACAGTTTGTTCAATTCTATATTTGTACTTTTGTTTTTCGTTCTGTTAAGTTTTTCAACTCTGAAAGTGGAACATTAAATTCTTCTATCATTCTGTTGCTATCTACCTCTTTGCGAAATTAATTTTTTCCTTTGTGAATATAAATGCTGTGCTGTTTGGTGTATGTAAGTTTAATGTCAACATTGGTTCATTGTCTATGGGTTCCTTCAAGTATAATATGATTTCCTTGGTAGTTATATCCATTTGTGTTTTCTTTTTTGTTGTTTTTGTTTTTGCTTTGTCTGATGGTATGAGTTCAACTCCTGCTTTTTTGGATACCTTTGATGCATAGTAAATTTTGTTCTAGCCTCTTCTTGATTCTGTGCATGTTCTTTGCCTTTTAATTTTTTTTGTAAACAGCAGATTGTAAGGATTTTTTTTCTTATTCAATTTGAAACAACTGAACTGCTTAATCCACTCACATTTAACATGAGTGCTAGATTAATATTTTTCTCTTTGTGTCTTTAATATTTTATGAATTAGTATTTTTCTGTTCCCCTTTTTATTTACTTGCTTTGTCTCTATAATTAGTTTTCTTTAATCTACTTTCATATGATCCAATTCCATAGTTTCTCTTTCCTACTTCCTTAGATCTTCTCCATGTTTATTCATCCTTTCTCTTGTTTTAGAGTTTTTTGAGATTTATTGATTTGTTTTTCATTTCTTTATTGTTACCTACTTCTTTTTCTCTTTCCCCCTCTTGATTAAATCTTTAGTTCAGATTTTTTTTCTATCCTTTACATTTTCTAATTTGTCAGTTATTTTTTTTTTGTGCAGCCTTTTCTAAGAGTGATTTCTTCATTTTGTTCTCTTTTCAGAATGTGTTCAAATCCTCATTTGCTCGTTTTGTAATTGTTTTGTATATTCCTCATGGAATTAAGGACTCTGAAATACCAAGGTTGAGCTCCTCTTTCTAGCCATTTAATATATGACTACCTTTGTAGACATTTCCCCATTATCCCGAGCCTCACTCTTACAAGTATTAATTCATGATGGTAAAAAAGAGGATATCCTCATAGTAGAAATTACAGTCTCAAATTTTGCAGTACTTTTTTTTCCTCTGGCTTTTCCCGTGACCATTCTCTTTTTTTAGTACACGATAACATTTTCAGGCGCATTTCTTCCCAGTCTTCTCTGTACCAGTTGTCTCTCAGAAGGCATTCTTTCTCCTGAGGCAGGAAATTGTCCTTGAAATCATAACATTCCCTCAGAGGAAATGGTCTCCCTGTCTACCACCTTCCCCCAAAAGATCCCTATAAACCAGTATAGACATATACTACTTCTCCTTTGAGAATATTTTTCAGTAGGATTCTCTTCCCATTGGGCTGAGACCTCATTTCATTTAATTTTTTCTCACTCTCTTTGACTACTTTCTCCTTGCCTTCCCATTGAGACTATTTGTGGATTATTTCATTTGGTGTTTTGGGCAGTTCCTGGAACTTATCTTGTATCACTTCCTGCATTATAGGTTCACATTTTTTGATTTCTCATGTTTTTCTGGGAGAACTATGATTCTTAAGTTGTTTTTTAGTTTTTTTGCCTTCGAGGTGAATGGTGTTTGCTTGTAGAGAGGTTATGTGTTCTTTTACCATTATTGCATTTTGATTTCTTTTTTCTTTTACTTGATTACATTTGTATTCCAGATCTGTTCCATTTTTATCTTCTTCGGGGAGACTTCCCATCTTTTCTATCCTGCTAATTATTTTTACCATGTAGTCTTTGTTGCTTACATTTGTTATCTTTTTTATATCTTTCATTTGTCTTTTTATCCATTTGGGAAAGTCTTGTCTTTGTTTTCCTTGCTGTTTGGGGGATTCCACAGGGTTTTGTGTGTAGTAAAGAAAAAAATTTTCTATGTATCTCTTGTGGTGTTTCTTCCAAAACTGCTCTGTACCAAGTTAGTAGTGATCTATTAGTTTCTAAATCCACTGGCCTTTTCTCAGTCTTCATTCTTCCTGACATCTCTGTAGCCTTTGATAATATTTATTACTCTTTGTCCCTCTGTGGTTTTCTGGACACCACCCTTTCCTAGATCTTATACTGCCTTTATGACCACTCCTATTTTGTTTCCTTTGCTGTATCCTCTTCCAGATCATATCTTCTAACCATAGGTTTCCTCTCAGTGTTCTTTCTTGGGTAACCTTCTCTTCTCACTCTATATTATTTCACTTGGTGATCTCATTAGATCTCATGGGATCATGGTGATCCCATGGGTTTAATTACTGTTTCTATGCTGATGGTTCTTGTATCTAGTTATCCTGCCCTACACTCTCTTCTGACCTCTAATCTAGTATCTCCAGTTGCCTTTCAGACATCTCAGGCTGGATGTCTAGCACCTATCTTAGGCTTGATATGTCCAAAACAGTACTTATTATTTTACCTTCAGCCCTCTCCCCTCCATCTTCCCTATTATTGCAGAGGGCAATACCATCCTCTCAGTCCCTCAGGCTTGCAACCTCAGAGTAATTCTATATTCCTCAGTATCTTTCACCATATCCCTTTCCCCCCTTTATCTGCTGTTATTTAGGCCTATTGATTTCAGCAAAATTTCTGTCTATATTTTATTTTTTCTTTAAGCCATATTTTAAGAGGTATATTTACACTGTGCGCAAAGGACTATAAAACTATGCATACCCTTTGACCCAGCAATACAGCTTCTAGGTCTGTATCCCAAAGAGATCATAAAAAATGGTAAAAAGACCCACATGTGCCAAAATATTTATAGCCGCTCTTTTTGTGGTGGCCAAGAATTAGAAATTGAGGGGCATGCCCATCAATTAGGAAATGACTGAACAAGTTGTAGTATATGAGTGTGATGGAATACTATTGTTCCATAAGAAATAATGAACAGATGGACTTCAGAAAAACCTGGAAAGACTTACATGAACTGATGCTGAGTGAAGTGAGTAGAACCAGGAGAGCACTGTACACAGTAACAGCCACATTGCCCAATGACTATCTTAGATAGACTTAGCTCTTTTCAGCAATGCAAGGACATAAAACCTCTCCAAAAGACTCATGGTAGAAAGTTCCATCCACATACACAGAAAGAAATATGGAGTCAGAATGTAGACCGAGGCATACTATTTGCTCTCCTTTTTTGTTTAGTTTTGTTTTTTCTTTCCCATAATTCCTCTTGTTCATTCCATTCTTTTATATAACATGACTAATGTGAAAATATGTTTAATAAGAATGTATATGTGTAGAAGCTGTATCAGATTGCAATGCCTTCTTAGGGGGAAGGGGAGGGAAGCAGAGAAAAATTTAAAACTTATGGAAGTGAATGTTGAAAACTAAAAATAAATTAGTTTATAAGAAAATTATTAAAGCTTAAAAGTACACTGACTTTGGGAGGGGGGAAACACTGTATTAGCTACATCTGCCATCAATTGTACATGGCAGGTAAGTACTCAATAAATTTTAAAAGGTAAATATTAATAAGATTGGTTTATTCAGAATTTTAGCTCTACCTCTTAAAATAATTTATTTATATTTCCAAATTATAATACTTTTGGATTGGAGATCATTGTAGGAGTTTTGCATGAAGAGAAAAGGTGATGCTTAAATTTTTCCCATTTTTCTCAGTTATGGGAAATATATGCTATACTAATGCTTCCCACAGAAAATAAAAATTAAAAAGCGAGCTTATAAGATAATCATAATTATGGAGTATAAAAATGTCAGTCTGAAAAGATACCAATTATTTTATTTTCCAGAGTACAACTATTATCCAACCAAAACAGAAATGGAGTTACTGCTATTTAAAAACCCATTAGAATTATTACTTATGAATATCCTTATGATTGCAATAATTGGAATACATTTCTGCTAGGAATAGGTACTACTCTAATTATATATTTATGCAGCTTCAAAAAACCCAAACAAAGTCAAAAGGTTGGAAATATTTTAAAGTATATTATATCACCTAAGAAATGAAAGTTAAATAGGATTTTAGGATATAAGGCAATATAGAGATCATCAAGTCACATACTTTATATCGCAGATGAATTGCAGCAGACCATATTATGGGGAGGACAATAAAGTCATGTTTCCTACTCCAGTGATCTTTCCATTATGTCAGCTATGAATAAAATTGTCAACTTTGAAATGTTGAGTTATATCTATTACCTACTTCATTTGCATTAGTTTTTTGGTTTGTTTTTTTTAAAGTGCTCCTGGGCTTTCATTGACAATCGGTACTCCTAATGAGGTATCTCTTGCCGTCTCAGGTCACTAACAATTCTCATACTTAAGAAGTTGCCTGAGGGTGCCAACAGGTTAATTGTTGGAACAAGGGTTACTTGTCACAGGTGGAATTTGAACCTAGGTCTCCCTGACTGAGGTAGCTCTCTGTCTGCTATGCAGGTCTGCCTTGCTGATTAGCATTACTCCTAGGTTGTTCATTCTCTTAATATTATTGAAACTTACATTGTTAAATAAATTATAGACAAAATTGTTAATTTACCGAGGTGTGACCAATTGTGCCTTCAGTACAATGTTGAATTTTAAGAGAAATTATTTTATAGATTTTTTGAGCTAGAATGGACCTGATAGGCCATTTTCATTGTACAAAGAAGGAAACTGACTCTCCCAGATTTTTAGCAACTTGTCATGGTCACACAGATAGTTGGCAGAAGAAAAGATGATAGAAACATGGGTTCCATTACTCCCTCCCCCTTTCTATGATACAATTTTAAACTGTTTTGCATGCAATTTGTGGTGTGGGAGGTTTGGAGGACACTTGGATGGTCTCATTCAAAGTGAACAGATGTTAATCCAGTGTTCCACTGAATTGTTAATCTTCATCTATCAGTGAAAGCACTACCTTCACCAATGTATATCGCAACCCATTCACAGATGTCTATCTTGTATAATTCTTGTCCATGTCTTTTATCATGGAAGGACCTTCCTTTCTTTGTCAGGGTGTTACAAGACTGTAGGGAAACACCAAAAATAGCCATCAGTTATCCTCATAGACTCCTTCACTCATTCTGTGGCCAGATCTAATAGGCTTCTTTGCTGTCCCTCACTCACTGTGATTTATGACTTCAGTCATATACCACCTACTAAATGAGGTCTTTCCAGATGCTACAAGCTATTAACAATAAAATAGATAAACCTTTGGTTAACTCGATTTTAAAAAAGAAAGAAGAAAACCAAATTATGAGTATCAGAAGTGAAAAGGGTGAATTCACCAACAGTGAAGAGAAAATTAAAACAGTAATTAGGAACTATTTTCCCAACTGTATGCCAGTAAACTTGACAGTCTTAGTGAAAATATATTTTCATAGTATATAAATTGCCCAGATTAACAGAAGAGGAAATAAAATATTTAACCACATTTTAGAAAATGAAATTGAACAAGCCATAAATGAGCTCCCTAAGAAATGGACAGAGTTACAAGCGAATTTTATCAGACATTTAAAGAACAACTAGTTCCAATACTATATAAACTGTTTGGGAAAATAAGCAAAGAAGGAGTCCTACCAAAATTCTTTTTATTATGCAAATAAGGTGCTGATACCTAAACTGGGAAGAGCCAAAACGGAAAGAAAATTATAGACAAATATCCCTAATGAATATAGAAGCGAAATTTTTAAATAAATTATTAGGAAAGAAATTACAACAGTTTATCTCAAGGTTAATACACTATGACAAGGTAGGTTTATACCAGGAGTGCAGGACTGGCTCAGCATTAGGAAAACTAACAGCATAATGGACCATATCATCAACAAAACTAACAGAAACCATATAATTATTAGATGCAGAAAAAGCACTTGACAAAATACAACACCCATTCCTATTAAAAATACTAGAGAGCATAGGAGTAGATGGAGGCTTCCTTAAGTTGTAAGTAGCATCTATCTAAAACCATCAGCAAGCATTATATATAATGAGGATAAGCTAGAAGCACTCCAGTAAGATCAGGGTTGAAACAAGGATGTCTATTATTGCCACTGTTACTCAGTCTTGCCCTGTAAGTGTTAGTTTTAGCAATAAAAGAAGAAAAAGAAATTGAAGGAATTAGAATAGGTGAAAAAGAAACAAAGATATCACTATTTGCAGATGATATGATGGTATACTTAGAGAGACAATCAAGTAAAAAAGTACTTTAAATAATAAACAACTTTAGCAAAGTTGCAGGATATAAAATACATTTTTATTTTATTTATATATTTATATAAAATTTATATAAGTTCAGGTTATATTGTAGTTATATATATTTATATAAAAGTATATAAATTTTATATAAAATATAAATTATATGTATTTATATAAAATATAAAATAAACCCACATAAATCATCAACATTTCTATATATTACTAACAAAGCCCAACAGCAAGAGATAGAAAGTGAAATTCCATTTAAAGTTACTGTAGATACTATAAAATATTTGGAACTCTATGTACACAATTACAAAATACTTTTCACACAAATAAAGTCAGATCTAAATATTTGGAAAAATATCAGTTGCTCATGGGTAGGCCAAGCTAATACCATAAAAAAAAATGGCGATTCAGATGCCACAAGCTATTCTCTCCCTGTCTTCCTCCCATTACTTTGTACTTTACTTTTGGTATATGTTTAGGTGTGGACTTATTTCCTCCTATAGAACATGAGCTCCATTAGCATAGGGACTATTTCACTTTTATCTTTGTATCTTCGTTGCATATAACACAGTGCTTGGAACATAGTGAGGATTTCTCATTTGCAGTGTGCTGCAGAATATTCACACCCAACACATGCCTTTCCATATTACACAAATCAATAAATACTCTGTGGTCTCTAAATCTTATTTTTTGATTAGTGCTTCTCTGTGGTTGCTAGATATGGATAATTCAGCTCAGAACTGACCAAACGCACCCAAATGTATTGGACTGATAACATAACATAATCCTCCATAAATGGAGGATTGCCTTTAGTGTTTAACCTCAGAAAGAATTACATGTTAACTATCTTAAGTCAAGTTATTTTACTACCCATTCTCTCCTCTGACACTCTCAGCACTGTGGTACAAGCCATTATCACCTCTTTGACTAGTGTAATAGCCTACTGGTCCCTCTCTCTGTTTCAAGTCTCTTCCTACTCCAATCTATCCTCCACTCAGCTGTCAAACTGATTTTTCTAAAGCTTAGGTCTGATCATGTCACCCGCTATTTAATAAACTCCAGTGGCTTCTTATTACCTTCTCTAAGATCCTCTCTTTGGCCCTAAAAGTTCCTCACAATCTGGCCCTTTCTTGCCTTTCCATTTCCTTTACCTTACTCCTCACCATTGTAATCCCAGATCAGTGGCTTTCTTCTTGACTCAGTGCAGTTTCATTGGCTGTTCTCTTGTCTGGCATTTATTTTTCTCTCTTTATAATTTCTTTCTGATTTCCATGTCATTTTTAAGGTCCCAGCTAAAATTCTCTCCCTGCAAGAAGCCTGAAATTTATCCTATATTTATCTTGATTGTACATAGCAGTTTGCTTGTTGTCTCCCCTATTAGATTTTAAACTTACTGAGAGTAGGAACTATTTTGCCTTTCTGTGCCTCCCTAGCACTTAGCTTAGCCCACACTAGATACTTAATAAGAGTTTGTTTACCAAAAGTTAGATGTTGGTCAAAATATCTTTAGGAAAGTGAAACAAAAATGTCGGTATGTTAACAGTTTTCTCGAGGAAGAGCCCCATGAACTGACCACACTAGAAAATATCTATTGGTTGACTGTGACCTAGCGAGTCTAACTGAATAGTGGGAGGACAGTGTGAAGAATAATAGTTTTAAAATCAGAAGACATGGCATGTGTTCATTCAGCAAATACTTATTCAGTGGTAATTAGGTAACTTGCAATGGTCACTCAGCATCTAAGATTGGGTTCAAACTTAAGTCTCTTTATTCCATTGTTCTTTATACCATGCCATTTTCAAAAGAATTGGCAATTCAGCCAGTGGTTGAAATGCACAAAAAATAACTAATACTATACAGTTGTATCAACAATTAGTTGATGAGTCATATAAAATTTGAGTGTCTGTTTTCATTAGTTGTCTCTCATACCTGTAATTTTCTCCCTCTTCATATCTGCTTCCTGGCTTCCCTTCTTTCAAATCCCAGCTAAAATTCTATCTTCACTCCCCCTTAATACTAGTTCCTTCCCTCTTAAAATACCCGAAATTTACCCAGTATATATCTTTGTATTTACCCTGTATATCATCCTTTATTAAATTGTGATCTCCTTGAGGACAATGACTATCCTTTGCCTCTTTTTGTAACGCTAGATCTTAGCACACTGGCTGGTGCATAGCTGGTATTTAATAAAGTGTTTATTGACTGACAGTTGTTTTACCTAATGAGGAGCAAAACAAAATATCCAATGAGGTCCAAGCAGGAAATGGTCATTACTGACTGTAAAAATTCATAAAAGATTCATGGATGTTGAGGAAAATACAAAAATTTTCTTACCCATACTTCATGACTCTAGAGTTAATCCTTATTCTTTTGAATGATTATAAGATAATGCCAATAAGGAGGAGAGGTGGTGAAGAATAAAAGCTAATAATAGGGAGATTTTTCCCATGATTTAAGATTGGACTTCTTAAGGACAGTCAACTTTCATGTCCCAAAAAATGCAAAATGTGGTCTACTGTGTAAGATTAAGTAAACTGGGACAAATAATTAGATACACCTCATGGGTTTTTGCTATCATGCTCCATGGGGGACTTTGGATTTGGAAATTACTGGAAAGTGAGGCAAATAATCTGCCAGGTCAAGTAGTGTTTTGTCTTTCTTTCATTCCATTATTTCTAGTTTCCTGTGTATATAGGCTTGCTTTCCAAGACATTGGAAGTCTGCCCTCCTGGGGGCATCCAAGATATTGGTACATGCAATTTATGACATGCTAACAGCGCTGCCAGACATAACAATGGCAGTGACCAGAATCATTATCATAGCTAGCATTTATATAATGCCTACTATACAGTCACAGTCACTGTGCTAAATAGTTTACAAAAATTTATCTCAGTTGATCCTCACTATAACCCAAGGAGGGAGGAGCTATTATTTTCCTATTTTACATTTGAGGAAGCTGAGGCAGACAGAGGAGAAACTACTTTCCCAAATAAGTATCAGAGTCCAGATTTCAATTCAGGTCTTTGACTCCAGATCTAGTGCCTTGTCCACTGAACCAACTAGCTGATTATGCCTGACTAATTCAAAATAAGAAAGGAGTAGAGGGATATCCAGTTTGACTAACATGCGCAAAGTCTGAGTTTTAGAACTTTTAATGTAGTCTTATTACATTCAGGTAAATATATCCTCTGAAATCAATCACAGAATTTAGAGTTATAAAAGATCTCAACAGTGATATATGAAACTATTATAACACACTACAGCTAAGTAAGTGGCATAGTGGACTGAGCACTAGATCTGTAGTCAGAAGACCTCAATTTGGATCTTCATGGGACCCTTACTATCTGTGTGGCCCTGGACAAGTTGCCTTTAAGTCTCAATTCCTTCATCTGTAAAGTGTGAGTAATCATAGTAACGAATTTAAAGGATTGTTGTGAAGATCAAATGAGATGGCATTTATAAAACCCTTTGCTAACTTTAAAGGACTGTGTAAATACTAGCTCTCATCAGCAGTATCATCTTCATTACTGGACAAGTGGCTATCCATCCTCTGCTGAAAATCTCCAAGGAAATGTCCATTATTACCACTGTTATTCAGTATGGTACTAGAAATGTTAGCTTTAGCAGTAACAAAAGAGTTATCACTCTTTGTAGATGATATGATGATATACTTAGAGAATCCCAGAGAATCAAGTAAAAAACTACTTGAAATAATAAACAACTTTGGCAAAGTTGCAGGTTACAAAATAAACCCAGATAAATCATCTGCATTTCTTTATATTACTAACAAAGCCCAACAGCAAGAGATAGAAAGAGAAATCCCATTTAAAGCTATAGTAGACACTATAAAATATCTGGGATTCTGCCTGCCAAAACAAACCCTAGGGCTGTATGAACACAGCTACAAAACAATTTTCACACAAATAAAGTCAGATCTAAGTAAGTGGAAAAAACAGTAGTTGCTCATGGGTAAGCTGAGCCAGTATATTAAAAAGGACAATTCTTCCTAAATTAATTTGCTTATTCAGTGCCATACCAATCAAACTATCAGATAATTATTTTTTTTAGCAAAACTCATCTGGAAGAACAAAAGGTCCAGAATATCAAGGGAAGTAATGAAAAGAAATGCTAGGGAAGGTGGCCTAACTCTACTAGATCTCAAATTGTATTATAAAGCATCAATTATCAAAACTACTTGGTACTGGCTAAGAAACAGAAAGGTAGACCAGTGGAATGGGTTAGGTGCTCAAGACACAGTAGTCAATGAATATAGCAATCTACTGTTTAATAAACCCAAGGACCCCAGCTTTGAGGATAAGAACTCACTGCTTGGGGGTCAGAGCCAGGATGGTGGAGAAAAATGCACATACTCTAGCTCTTGCCCCACTGCCCATAAAATACATGTGAAGAAAGACTCTCAATGGATTCTGGAGAAGCAGAGGCTGCAGAGTGACAGAATGGAGGAGATTTCCAGCCCAGGGTGACCTGGAGGGCTAGCCGGAGGGGTCTGTCACACCTGACACAAAGCAGAGCACAGCCCAGTCTGCGCTTTGGAGTGCCTGGAAGAGCAGGCCTCGGGGGCAGAATCCTCAGCAGCAGAGGTTTGCAGATTCCTCAGCCCACAGACACCAAGGGCAGCTTCAAAGGTCAGTGAGAGGGCTTTTTCACCTCCATGACAAGACACCGGGGTCCTGCCTACCCTCAACCCCAGGCAGCAGCAGTTCCAGTAGCAACAGTGGTGGCTGGCAGTGAGTGCAGCAGGCAGCAGCCAGAGTCCATTGTTCCATTGTTGGAGAGCTCAGCATAAAGCCCCTGGGGGAATTGAGCAGCTGATCTAAATCTCAGCCATGAGCCTGGCAGGGGCATAAACTCCTCTCCCTTGATTGTGCCACCTTAGAGAAACTGAGAACTTACAGGTCCCCAGAGTATACCTTACTCTTGACAAAGTCAAGTAACTGGTTGGGAAAATGCCCAAAAAAGGGGAAAAAATAAGACTGTAGAAGGTTACTTTCTTGGCAAACGGTATTCTCTCCCATCCTTTTGGATGAGGAAGAACAATGCTTAGCATCAGAGGAAGACATAAAAGTCAAGGCTTCTGCATCCAAAACTTCCAAAATAAATATGCAATGATCCCACTCCATGGAAGAGCTCAAAAAGGGCTTTGAAAATCAAGTAAGAGAGGTGGAGGAAAAATTGGGAAAAGAAATGAGAGTAGTGCAAGAAAATCATGTAAAGCAAGTCAACAGCTTGCTAAAGGAGACCCCAAAAAATGCTGAAGAAAGTACCACCTTTAAAAATAAAATAACTCAATTGGCAAAAGAGGTCCAAAAAGCCAGTGAGGCAAAATTGCTTTAAAAAACAGAATGAGCCAAATGGAAATGGAGGTTCAAAAGCTCACTGAAGAAAACAGTTCTTTAAAAATTAGAATGGAGCAGATGGATCCTAATGACTTTGCGAGAAACCACAACATTACAAAACAAAATCAAAAGAGTGAAAGAATAGAAGGCAGTGTGAAATATCTCACTAGAAAAGCAACTGACCTGGAAAATAGATCCAGGAGAGACAATTTAAAAATTATGGGACTACCTGAAAGCCATGATCAAAAAAAAGACCCTAGACATCAACTTTCATGAAGTTACCAAGGAAAACTGCCCTGATATTCTAGAATCGGAGAACAAAATAAATATTGAAAGAATCCACCCTTTACCTCCTGAAAGACATCCAAAATGAGAAACAACTAGGAACATTTTAGCCAAATTCCATAGTTCCTAGGTCAAGGAGAAAATATTGCAAGCTGCTAGAAAGAGACAATTTGATTATTGTGGAAATACAATCAGCATAACACAAGGTCTAGCAACTTCTACATTAAGGGACTGAAGGGCTTGGAATATGATATTCTAGAAGTCAAAGGAACTAGGATTAAAACCAAGAATTACCTACCCAGAAAAACTGAGTATAATACTTCAGGGGGAAAAATGGTCTTTCAATGAAATAGAGGACTTTCATGCATTCTTGATGAAAAGGTCAGAGCTAAAAGAAAAATATGACTTTCAAACACAAGAATAAATAGAAGCAGGAAAATGTAAACAGGAAAGAGAAATCACAAGGGACTTACTAAAGTTGAACTGTTTATATTCCTACAAGGAAAGAAAAGATTTGTAACTCTTGAAACTTTTCTCAGTATCTGGGTGGGAGGGATCACACACACACACACACACACACAGACAGAGAGCACAGGGTGATCTGAATAGGAAGGGATGATATCTAAAAAAATAAAATTAAGGAGTGAGAGAGGAATATATTGGGAGGAGAAAGGGAGAAATGGAATGGGGCAAATTATCTCTCATAGAAGAGTCAAGAAAAAACTTTTCTAATGAAAGGGAAAAGCGGGGAGGTGAGAGGGAAAAAGTGAAGCGTACTCTCATCACATTTGGCTCAAGGAAGGAATATTGCACACTCAATTTGGTATGAAAATCTATCTTACACTACAGGAAAGTAGAGGAGAAGCGGATAAGAAGGGTTGGGGGGGGATGATGGAAAGGAGAGTGTTAAGGACCCGGGAGTCTGGGCCTGATCTCTCAGACCCACAGGCCTTATCTGACCAGCAGGGGCCTGCAGGCCTTGGTGGAGGTAGCTGTAAGCAATGACCGAGGTGGGAGACAAGATAGTAAAAACTCCATTTATTGAAGCAATGAGTGGTGCTTTTATCTCTTTTCTGACACTAGAGCCCTAAGTGAACCTATCAGCAATTAGTTTGCCCTTATAAGGAAGTAATATACCTATGACCATGACTGCCCAGGGTGGACACGTAGCCCCTAGAAAGAAAAACATTTTGGGCCTTCTTTGTTCTCTAAAAGCCCAGGAAAATAGCCTTGAGCAAAACAGGGGTGGAACCCTTCCTCCCAGCGCCATCTTGTTCATGCCTTGCTAGTCTCCCCTCGGTATACCTGAGTCGTGCCCAGTGAATGCTGTCCAAGAGTCTGGGGGTTGGCAATTCCTTACAGGAGAGCAAACTGGAGGAGGGAGCAATTAGAAGTAAACACTCTTGGAGAGGAACAAGGTCAAAAGAGAGAATAGAATAAATAGGAGGCAGGATAGGATGGAGGGAAATGTAGTTGGTCTTACACAACATGACTTACTGAAGTCATTTGCAAAACTACACATATATAGCCTATATTGAATTGCTTGCCGCCTTAGTGGGAATCGGTGGGGAGCGAGGAAGGAAGAGAAGTTGGAACTCAAAGTTTTAGGAACAAATGTTGAGAATTGTTTTTGCATACAACTGGGAAATAAGAAATACAGGTAATGGCATATAGAAACTTATCTTGCCCTACAGGACAAAAGAGAAGATGGGGATAAGGAAAGGGAGGGGTGTTAGTAGGGAGGGCACATTGGTGGAAGGGGCAATCAGAATGAATGTTTTTGGGGGGTAGTGGAGAGATGGGGAGAAAATTTGGAACTCAAAATTTTGTGGAAATGAATGTTGAAAACTTCAAATAAATACTGTAGGAAAAAAAGGTTTTTTTTTTATGTGCCATCAGTCAGGATCGACATAGAAATGCTCATTTTTATTAAAAAAAAACTGATTATAAGGATTTTTTTTGGAATTAAACTACATATATTTGTGCATGTGTACATATATGCCCAATATATACATGCATTTATACATATAAAAACTGTTTTTGAAGGAATGGTAAGATAAATTGGTAGATTACCTCAAGTTTATGTCAAGCATACTGCTGAATCTTCAACCATAATAGTACTAAGATTCATTGTACAAGATATTAAGGCAATATCTTCCTTAAAAATAAACCTGCCAATCCACATTTATCTACTTAACATTTGAAAAAAGTGTTCTTTTTATACCCATTTAGTTTCTTTTCTTCCTAGCCACAAAGTATTCAATAAATGCATTCATTTTTTTTAAAAAAAAGACTCACTGCTTGACAAAAATTGCTGGGAAAACTGTATTATAGTTTGGCAGAAACTGGGCATAGACCAATGCCTGACACCGTACACAAGAATAAAGTCCAAATGGATACATGATCTCCATGTAAAGACTAATACTATAAACAAGTTAGGGGAGCATGGAATAGTGTATTTGTCAGATTTATGGAGAATGGAGAAATTTTTGACTAAACAAGAGATAGAGAATATTATGAAGTGCAAAATGGATAATTTTGATTACATTAAATTGAAAAGTTTTTGCACAACCAAGCACAATGCAACCAAGATTAGGAGGAAAACAGAAAACTGGGAAAGAATTTTTGCAACTAGTGTCTGTGATAAAGGCCTCATTTCTAAATTATATAGAGAACTGAGTTAAATGTGCAAGAATACAAGTCCTTCCCCAATTGCTAAATGGTCAAAGGACATGAACAGGCAATTTTCAAAGGAAGAAATTAAAGTTATCTATATTCATATGAAAAAATGCTCCAAATTACTATTGATTAGAGAGATGCAAATCAAAGCAAATCAAAACAACTCTGAGGTACCACATCACACCTATCAGATTGGCTAACATGACAAAATAGGAAGATGATAAATGTTGGAGAAGATTTGGGAGAGCTAGAACATTAATTCATTGTTGGTGAAGCTGTGAGTTGATCCAATCATTCTGGAGAGTGATTTGGAACTGTGCCCAAAGGGCTACAAAAATGTGCATACCCTTTAACCCAGCAATATTGCTTCTAGAACTGTATCCCAAAGAGATCATAAAAATAGGAAAGGGTCCCACATGTACAAAAATATTTATAACAGCTCTCTTTTTAGTGGTCAAGAACTAGAACTTCAGAGGGTGCCCATCAATTGAGGAATGGCTGAACAAGTTGTAGTATATGAATGTATTGTAATTCTATTGTGCTATAAGAAATGATGAACAGGAAGGCTTCAGAGAGCCTGGAAGGACTTATATGAACCGATGCTGAGTGAAAGGAGCAGAGCCAGGAGAACTTTGCGTACAGCAGCCACCACAGTGTGTGAGGAATTTTTCTGGTAGACTTAGTCCTTCACAGCAATGCAAGGACCTAAAACATTCCCAATGGACTCTTAAGGCAGAATTCCTTCCACATCCAGAGAAACAACTATGGAATCAGATCACACAGTGAAGCAGACCATTTTCTCTTGTGTTTTGTTGTTTTATTCTGTTTTATGATTTGTCCCATTCATTTTAATTCTTCTATGCAACATGACTAAGGTGAAAACATATTTAATATGAATGTATGTGTAGAACCTATATAAGATTGAACACCGTCTCGGGGAGGGAGGTGGGACAGAAGGGGAGAGAGGGAGGAAGAATGTAAGATATATGGAAGTGATTGTAGAAAACTGAAAACAAAATAATTTTTTAAAAAAAGAAAAAATCTCCAAGAAAGGACAACTCTACAGCCTTTGAGGGAGCCCACACCCAAAGTATTTGTCGAATACAATGCAATGAATCATTATTATGCACTTGCTATGTAAGAATACTGTGCTAGATAATAAAGAAGATCCAACGTCCAATTTAGATCCAGTTCTTGTCTTAATAGTGACAGCTTGACAGATCTCTGAAGTTTTAAATTTTCCAAAGCACTTTACATCTGTTAGCTCATTTGAGCCTCACAATTGCCTAATAAAGTGCTACAGGCATTATTATGCCCATCTTATAGATGAGCAAACTGAACCTGAGGAAAATTTAAGAGTTTTACCCTATTCACTCAACTAGTAAATGTCTAAGAAAAGATTCAAACTTCTGTCTTCTAATTCCAGGGCCATTATTCTTCATGCTATGATGCTTCTTATGGAGTTTATAGTGCAGTAGGGAATCACAGCACTTAAAAGTGTAACGAACACGTGCTAAGTGCTTCAGAGTGGTACAAAATAAAGACCTTTATAAGGGTGAAAGGATTAAAAGGTATTACTGATTAGAAAGATAGAAAGATGGTTCCCTGAAGATTTTGCATGAGAGCTGGCCTTCAGCTGATGAATAAGTAGATGCTTTTACTGCATTTGGAATACTGTTTGGCCCTGGGCATCATAATTTACGAAGGACTTTGATAACTAGATGATTATCCAAAGGAGGATAACCTTGAATCCACATCATATGAGGATAGGTTGAAGGAATTGGGTATTTTTGGCCTAGTGAATAGAACTCTCAGGGAGAATATTATTACTGTCTTCAAGTATTCAAAGGGCTCTTGCTTGGAGAAGAGAGTAGATTTGTTCTGTTTGGCCCCAGAGGACAAAACTAGGATTAGTGAATATGAGATCAACTTAGACCCAATAACCAAAAACAAAAAACCAAGTAAATGATAAAAAAAATCCCTTTCCAATGATTGGAACTGTCCACAAATGGAATGGCAGCCCCCAAGTTGATAGGTTCTCTTTCCTTGGAATCTTCAACAGAGGTTGGACAATTATTTGTCTAGCTATGAAGATGAGGATGATGATAGCTCATATTTGTATGCCATTTTAAAGGGACCCCTCAGTCTATGTGAAAATGATCATTAATTCCAAATCACTCCAATATAATTGAATGACCTTTTACACTAGTGTAGCAGCTTCAGTGTTGTTCAACACTCACAACCATTCAGATCATACATAGATTATATAAAGCTAAGGACATAAATAAATTTTTAAAAAATCACTTTGAGTGTTTCTGGGGTGGACATTTCTTTGTGTGTGCATGTCCTATGTATGATAGATTCATGATTAAGACATATTTTAAGTATAGTTTAAGATAATTTCTATAGGTGAACCAGCTTAATTATATTTGCAAAGTTTCATCACCATAATAGTCTGTGGATTGATGAAATTTGAGGCCATCACAGGCCTTCTCATTAAGGGCATTCTCAAGGCATAATAGGGGGTGTGATCTGAATGAGTGGGAAGAATACTTAACATCAATAATGTTAAAGTTCCTTGAAGTACTGAAATATGAAAATTAGCAAACATTTATTGAGCCCTTACTTTGTGCTGGGCACTGGTGTTACCATGACAAAAATGAATCTGTTCCTTCTGTCAAGGAACTTGTGGCCATAAATGGATAAAGGTTTACTAAATTCATGCAAAATCATTTTACAGATTGGCTCTAGCTGCTTAGAGATCAGGAAGGGGTTCTTACTTTATTCTTTAGAAATGAGGCATAATGTGGCCCTTTATAAAATAATGATTTGCCAATAACATTACTCTCAGCAAAACTCCATAGTGCTTCTTCTGAAGTTTTTATGTTTTGAAGTCATATGGAGCTAGATGTTTATGTTGTTTTGTTGGTGTGACAACCACCATCCTTCGCAACATACCTTTTCTGAGTAAAGATCATAGTTTTACCAGACTTTCTAGTCTGAGGAATTAGAATGTAGAGGTTTTGCTCTGTGAAATAGTCTGTTAAAATTGTTCATCATGTTACTTTTTTGGGTATTTTTTCAATTTATATTCAACTCTGTATTTGTTCATACTAATCAGTCCTTAATTAAACACTTATTAAATACTTTGTGCCAGATGTATTTCCCCTATTGGAATGTAAACTCCTGGAGAACAAAAATTGTTTCTTTTGTATAACATCATGCCTGGCACACAGTAGGCAATAGGAACTTAAATCTTCATTGATTGATTGATATATGTTAGGATTAATCTAATTGAGGCATTTCACTTCATTACTTCTTAACTTTGGGAAGCTCTGTACTGTATGTACTTCTATACTTGGTGTGATAGACCATTTAAAGCCTGGTATTAAAATATGCGGTTTCTTTCATTAAAAAAAAAACAAACATATTCCGTAAATCCCCAGTAAAAGCAGTTAACAGTTAACAAGGAGTAAAAAGTCTACAAACAGATAAAAGCAGTCTACAAGGATATTCTCTAAGGTCTCAAGAGTAAGCTTTCCACTGTATATTCCTCATTCAAAGGTCCCATGACTAGAGCGCTAGTCAATCCACCTGGAGGTAAGGTTAATGTAAACATTCTGAGGATTGCTCCACAGCAGTAGCGTCAAACTCAAATAGAAATGTCACCTCCCATCTGTACATAGGGATCCCTATTGACTTTGTTTTAAATGTAATGTCATCTATGTTTTATTTTGTTCTTATTTGCTTTGTTAAATATACCCCAGCTGTTCTGGAATTAATTGTTCCAGCCACACTTGGAAGTTTTTTTGGGTTGCATATGTGTGTTATTGTCTGCTGTACAGCATCTTGATTCAAAGTAGCCCCAGATGATGGTGAATAAGTGTAGGGATTAATTCAAGCTGTACTTTTCTATCAGTCTTATGGCCTACATCTGTTAACGTGTAGCATTGTAGTGGCTATTAGAGTTACTGAAATCCAAAGAAGGCAATTATATCATGAGTTGGGTCATCAAAACGAATTCTGTGTGTCAGGGTTATTAGTTTGAGAAATTTCCTTTTGGTTTCAGTCTAGTGTTAAATGTCTTGGAACATTAGAAATTTGCAGGATACTGAGTGCATTGTGCCATACTGATTAGTATTTATTAATCAATTCATTGCATGTTTAATGAGTTTATGAAATATGCAAGGCAGTATGGTAAATGCTATGGAAGATACCAAGGCAGAACATTTTATCTATTCCATAATAGAATCTCTCTTAGTAATTGACATGAGCTGTCTAGACAAACACAGTATAGTATAGGTGAGCGTGATAGAAGCAACAGTATGCTCTATAATCTCAGAAAAGGAGAGGGAATAATTCTGGTTGAAATAATTGGGGATTTGAGATCTGTACCAGATTTTGAAAGATGGCTCAGGATTAGGGATAGCTTAAGGAAGGGCAGATAGAAGGTATACTATAGGTTAAGTTTTGATGGTTTAGGAAGAGAACTGTGAGTAGTTCACTTTGTATAGATGGTGATGTCTATGACAGATAAAAGTACAAAGGCAGTTTGGGGTCAAGTAATCAAGGGTAATAGATACTAGGTGAAGGAGTTAGGACTTTATTTGGTGGGCAGTCAGAAATCATTGACACTTTTTGAGCAGAGAGGTGGTAGACTGATGGCATTTGAAGCAGATCCATCTGGTAACCTTCTACTTAAATCCCATTTTGATGCCTCATCATGGCATAAAGCCTTTGGGTTCTTGATGGTCAGGCTATAGTGGGGTATTAGCTCTGGCAGGTCCTACCACAACTATAAATAAAGACTTCAAACAAGACCAATGAAATTCCTTTTGTGAGAAACAGCCTGGCTAAATTGGGAGAGGTTCATCTCCAGCAAGGCTGCAGGGTGATAAAGATTTTGGCCAGTCTTGCTCTTAAACACCTGTTTCTCACCACTGTCTAATTTGTCTACCAGTCGCAAGTTTCTCCCAATTGCAGGCCATGCTACTCACTTGTGCTAAAGTGATTTTCCCCAATATCTAACCATGTCACTCCCATACTCAGTGAATTCCAGTGGCTCCCTATTACCTCTAGGATATGAGCTTCTCTGTTTGGCTTGTAAAGCCTCTGAACAGTCTGGCTCAAATCTCTTTCCAATCTCACTCCCTGTCCTGCCCACCAAAATCCAGCCCCACCAGCCTTGTCTCTCTTCCTTACAGATGCAGCTCAGTCACCGTCTACATGCAACCTTTCCTGATCCCCCATCCACTCACTCCCTCCTTCTAAACCACCTGGGGCTTAACTACTTTGCATTTATTTGTACTTATTTTCTTGATATTTCTTCTGTATATGAATACTTGAGCTTCCCCATTAGACTGCAAGGTCCTTTTGAGTAGGGACTGTTTCATTCATTGTACCTGTGTCCCCAGTACTTAGCACAGTCCCTGGCACATAGTAGGTGTTCAATAAGTTCTTGCTGATTGATTTATTAGTGGAAGGGATACCCACAGAAATGTATTTGAGGTGTGGAAGTAAAGAATCTGGCAGGCTACAAGGATAGATTAGATGAGGAAAAGAATGAAAGAAGGCAGACCAGTTAGGAGACCTTGAGGGAGGTCATGAGAATATTAATTAGCATAGTGACCAGGGGAATGGGCCAAAGGAGCTATGTCACTTTCCTGTCTTTGCTGAAACCTTTTCCCCCTCCTCCTTCATATAAGTCTGCTAGTATGTCCTTTCCATTCATTAATACTTGTTTAATTACTATCAGTTTTTTAAGATGAAGCTCAAATGTCACTTCCTCTACAAAGTTTTCCCAGTTAAAAATGGACCTTTCTCTTTGCATCTTGCACAGCACTTTATATTTTTATTATGTACCTATCTTATTTTTTAAGCAGAGTTCTAATTATTTTTTAGCTCCTCCCCCCTCCACAAGCTTCATGAGGGCAGGGATCATTTCTTGCAATCTCTATATATTCTACTCTGTCACACAGTGGGCATTTAATAATTTTCCCTAAATTTTTATCATTGTTATTTGGATTAATAAGTAGTAGTTATTAGCCCAGGATACTACAGAACAGTAAAATACCCATTCATACAACAGTGATTATCTGCAGTAGTTTTGAGTGATAACAGTGTCATGGCTTATAGCTATCTGGGAAGATCTGCTTTGGTTTTCTGCGGACATGATGAGAAAATATGTCCTTGCTTGGAGTGACTAGGAAGTTTACTATTGCTAATTGCAACTAAACACTGACTTTGATGGAAAGGAGATTTAAAGCCACCTGTACCTCAGTAGTCCAGATGTTTCCAATGAGGCATGGACTAATGCTGTTTCTTTTCGGGAGCCAAAGTTGATTATTTTTGTCAAGAAGGTAAATGCTACCATGTTTTGCAAAGGGTATTTTGCCTTTCAGTTTTTTTGAAAAGCATTAGATCTCTAATATATTGTTTATATTCGTTTTGGCCATGTTTTAAATTTTCTGTTTTACTTTTGTTTTCTCCCCAGTTCTTAAAAATGAGTCTCTTTCACTGTAGAGAGTGTTGATATTTAAGCATGCCCCAGGTTATGTAAAAGACAAAGATAACTTTTACCAATGACATCTTTCTTCTGTGATCTGGTATATTTATGTACTAATCTTTTCTGGTACCTTGGGCTCCAATGAAGACCATTTCACAGGCGAAATAAGATTGATGGTGTCAATCTGTTTCGTGCTTGATGCTTATCCACATCATAAATCTACCACTCAACTGGCAAGTTATCATCGGGAGACACCCATTACTAGCCAAACATAAATGTTAGGTCAGCACTGATTGGAGAATTTCACTGCATCTTGTCTTTCTTCATATAGCTCTTGCTTTATTTTAACTAGAACTAGGAACAGAAAACCTCCTCATCGGAAACTAAAGTGAAGAGAAAAAGCTCATTGGCTACTTTAATCATGAAAGATGAGCCAGCGCTGACATTTCTTACATGGTACAAAAAATGCCAGTAGTTTTCCAACCCTACATACTTGATATGCTACTGCCATCATCTGTTAAATCTGATAGTACAAGTTGAATGGTCCATATAAATCTCACAGGACTAATTATATTTGGGGTACTTAAGAGAAAACATGTTTAAAAAATCACTTTCTGATATTATGAGTTTAACAAACATCAAAAAATATGAACATCCATTTTCAAAGAACAGAAGAGATTATATAATGCTACTATTACTCTTAAGTATAACTTTTTAAAAGTATATAACAAGTATATAAAGTATATAACATATAACGTATTTAACAAATTCAACACGTTAGTTACAGAACTGCCCTATTTATCTTCATCTCCCTTTAAACTTCCTTCTGTTTTCTTCTGTTCATTTAAACAAAAAAAAAATTCTTTGATTCATTAATGCTCTTTTCTTGAAAAAAAATGCATTTTAGCATGATTATCATTTTTATCCCTCTCTCCCAAACAAAAATACAACTCCCTTGTAACAGATAAGCACAATCAAGCAAAAATAATTGATGGAGCCAGTTATTACCGCTGTAAATGCCCCTCACTCCCTCCGTTATTTCTGTATTGGTGGAATTAGGTTGGCTTGAGTAAGAAGGACAGTTTTAGAAGGGGAAAAGAACCAAAGAGCTGCATGCTACTTGAAGTAGTTAGAGCATGGATTGGGATAGGGACTCAGATAATGGGGCTGGGGTATTTATAGATTGATTTCATATATTCATGTATTTGTATATACATATATATGTATATATATACATATATATATACACACATATAAATGCCTATGATAACCCTGTCTATATATTTATACCTATAAACGTACATCTATATGTCTCTATAGACATCTATGGACACGTATTTAGGGAGACTGCAAATACTTACATGTTTGTTACGTTTTTCAGCTGATGAGCTATCTTCTTCCCCTCTGATTGCTTCTCTGGAAACACTAAGTATAAACCTTTCTGAGTCACTTCTAAGCTATCTGGCTGCACAGAATTGGAGCTTCACAAATCAAGGTTCTTAGCATGATTTCCTCCATTTGCTGTACCCTAGGTATGAATCAAGATAATGGGATAACCATACATTTAGCATGAGCTATTTATAAATATTCTTTAGTGATGAGGACTATGTATGTACCCCTTAGCTTCTGATGAATTTTTGAAGCTGTGATGATTTCACAGGATCCATTAGCTCTTAGCATGTATTATGATGGTTAGGGTCAGCCTAGTCATGCAGATGTATGAGAGGGGACCTGCCTGAGTCATTCTGAATCCTTAGTATCACTCTACTGGCCACTAAAGGGTACTTAATAGGTTTGAGATAATTACGTTAAGGAAATCAGTAAAGAATGGAGGGAAAGGGAGGAATCAATGCAATCTCCTTATATAGTCTTAAAATAAAGTGAATTATAGGATAATGTCACTAAGCTAGTAACATTCCACAAAGATTATCAATTAAAGTTCCTTTTTACTTTATTGATCAACCATTTTCCAAATGTGTATCCAATGATTGTGATTCCTTTGGTAATTTTCTCATATCTCATATTTTACTCTTTGTGGAATAAGCCATTTTAGACATATTTCATATAAATATATACATGTGTAGA
Source organism: Bettongia penicillata ogilbyi (assembly GCA_023548195.1). Taxonomy (NCBI): domain Eukaryota; kingdom Metazoa; phylum Chordata; class Mammalia; order Diprotodontia; family Potoroidae; genus Bettongia; species Bettongia penicillata. The sequence goes on from JAJHZJ010000570.1 coordinate 6,575,432, forward strand.
ATTAGATCTATATCTCGAATTCATGGAGCATGACATTTTAGACATATTGCATGCATATATGAAATGTGTCTAAATGGCATGCTGTGTGAATTTCACATATATTCATGTGCATGTTTTCATGTAAAATTCAGAATGCTAGTGTACCCATATTAGCCTTCTACTGAAGGAAAATATTAAAGAGAGCATATTTTGCTGATTGTTCTTAGGGTTGTAGGATCTAAATGCTTTAGCTATCATCTAGTTTTAGTCTTATCATTTCATGAATGAGTGAACTGAAGCTCACAGCTGAAATAACTTCCCTAAGATGACCCAGAGAAACTATGTAGCAGAGGGCATAGACAACTTGATTTTTGACTAGGAAGACCAGGGTTTGTGTTTTCCCTCTGTTACGTGTTGGCTCCATGACCCTGGGGAAGTCATTTAACTACTTAATGCTCTAGGCAAGTCTCTAAAACTGTTTGAGAAAGTGTCTATATGCTTTTATAGAGGAATATTCTTCATCTGGAAATTCCATATACCAATGAAATCTTTGGTCAGTGTAACAGCAAGGACCCCAACATACACAGGAGAGCCTGGTATACAGGTTATTTTATTCCAAAAAGGAAGCACCTTTTGAGGGGTCCACAGTCTGTTTTAATCAGGCACATATATCATTCACTTAGTTCAGGGGAAAAAGTCAGCACGCTGAACTTCAGAGAAAATACAGAGAAATAAAGACCAACAGACAGGGCTTCCAACTAGCTGACCATAAGCAATGCATACATCACAGATCAACAGATAGATTCAACTGTCTGACCATACCTACACAGTTACCAGGAGAGTAGCACCAACATCTGGGTTTTCAAAACTGGGGGACTTCTTAGTGGCTATCCAGAGTCTCATCTGGCCAAACACTTCCAATGAGTAAGCCCCAAAGTAAAATTTCACCTCAGAGTATTTATACATTCTCCAGAGCCTAAGGACAGGACCCTCTGACCCAGTACCTCAGTAGAAATTAGCAAAAGTTATTGAGGCCTACTAATGGGGAGGGAAGATCTTTAACTCTTCCCCCCACCTCCCATTAAACTTGCATTAATATTACAGTCAGGTTCCTATTCTTGACCCTACTGTGATTCCTAGGAAAAACAAATTTTGTGTCTGGTTTTATTTTTCTTTCCTTCCACTCTTTTGATTTGTTTCTAAGAAGAATAAATCAACAAATGACTAGTCTTAATCACTCCCAGAGGAGTAGGAAACATACTTTTCTTTTCTTGGCAGAAGGACTGAGGGTTAGGAGTGTAGACTTTTATATTTTATCAGATGCAGTCATTTTGTGAGTTTTGTCTTGAAGGAATTTTTCTTTGCTCTTAGGGTGCATTTACTGGGAAAGTGCATACTGGGAAGCTAATCAAATGTTTTATGTAAGCATAAATGTAAGTTATTATTTAGAAAAATAGAAGAAACTGAAACTGAAAAACCAAAAGAATATAAATAAGATTAGCTTAAGCTTAGATCAAACTAAGCAAAAACCGTACACCCAAAACTCAGCAATAAACACTCTGTTTCGCAATCAGGTGATTGACAACTACAACTATATAGGCCTCTACTTGTCCCTATAAAACAATGCCGTCTTCATTTCTTTTTTGAATGTTTTTCATTAGTTGTTCTTCTCCCCCTCCTCCCCAAAGGTGCTTACAATAATGCAAGCGCATTAAAATTTAGTGCTACTGACCTTCTTACAAGAAAATTTATATGAATACAGAGTTACATGTAATGATAGTAACTGTGTTAATCAAGTCACTCTCCCCTACTTCAGATAAGTGGTAAGATGCTTTGGTATCTTAACCCACTAGACCATGGGTGAAAAATTCTTGGAACTAGAGTGGTGGGTGATCTATAAGATATCAGTGTAGTTGACAGTTATTCCAGAAATTGGATTGAGTATAGTGTTCTAGTAAAAACCCCTGAGGAAGAACTTCTTTGGTGTAGAGAGGGGCAAAGGTGGGATCTCTGCTTTGACCTTAACCTAGGATTCCTTTTTCCTACCCTCTTACCCCATTTAGTTGGAGGAACTTGCAAAGTTTTGAGGATTTTGACCATCTTCTGATTGGTGTCATAGAGTTACCCTAGATCAACAGAGAGTAGAGCTTGACAAGACAGATAGGATGTAGATTCATGACTCCATAATGAGCCCAGCAGAGAAGCCATGCATGATAGAAATTTGTTGAGCACCCCACAAAGGGGAGAAAAGGACTTATGGCAACTGGAATCTGTGAGCTGGCTATTAACTCATGGGTTCTCTAAGCTTGAGCCCACTATCCCCGAAGTCTTTCTTCATCCTGCAGGATCACTTTAGCTTTGGGATCATTTTTTAGCATTTTTGATCAGTGCCCTCTGGTCTGAGGATCCCTATCTCTCTCTGATTGGAGGGTCCAGAGATCCTCCTAGAACTTTTGTTTAAGGATGATGCCCTGTCCAAATATCTCTTCTTTTCCCATGCTGGTTTTTAGCTTCCCTTTGTGTATTGTCTTCCCTACTAGATTGTAAGTTTCTTGAGGGCAGGGACTGTCTTTTGCCTTTCTAAAAGCTAGTTTAGAAATATCTGTCTGTCTGTCTGTCTGCACATATACCGAATTAATTGAGGTGGTACTATAAGAACAGCTGGTATAAAACAATGTCCCCAAAATATGCAAAACATTCTCCTACAAGTAGTCAGTCTGTCAATAAATATATATTAAGCACCTACTATGTGCCAGGTACTATGGTAAGAGCTGAGGATTAAAGAAAGACAAAAGACAGTTACTACCCTCAAGGAGTTAACAATCCAGTGACTGAGACTAAATTGATTATCTACTGATAATCTCTAGGGAAATACACTGGTAAGGGGCTCAGGAACTATAACAACAGAAAAGATACTTCCCTCCTCCTTTCTCCCAATCCCTTAGTGATATCCCTAGATCTCTGTCAGAAAGTAGTATGTGAGGTTTGAAGATTTGATTCATCAGTGAGAGTGAGAGCTGGGATAAATGTCTTTGCACATGTATTACAAATAAAATTGAAAAGGGAACTTAGATATCATCTAGTCCAACCCTTTCGTTTTATAGTTACATAAGGAAACTGTGATAAAGAAAAGTGCTCAAATCACAGAAGTAGTTAATGACTACTGAGATCAGTCTTGGTCTCAATCTGTTCTTGACAGAGTTTATAAGGGAAAAAGAACTCAGGAAAGGTAGTAAAAATCTAAGAAGGGAGAAATGCTAAGTAAGGGCAAGGGTCCTGTAAGAGTAAGAGATAGGGTCTTGGAGGAAGGGGGAGAATAGATATGCAAAGTGATTAAGTTCTGTAGTATTATATTCTAGATTAGGTACATTAGGGGTTAAACAGATAATTTTTGTGGGCTCAATTTAGGCCCTAAGCACCATATATATTATTGATTATAAAGGGAAAATACTTCCTGATTTCCAAGTAACCAGCTTAGAAATAAGCTTTAAAGACACAATTTATTTATGAATTGGGAGCTATATTGATTTTTTTAAATGTACATTATAGCTATCTTTATCTTGATCAACAACTAACATTTATTATATGGTTATCAGGAGTATATGGCTACATTAACTTTATTATCCTCGAATTTGTGAGCAACAGTGTAGATAACATTGGATACTTATTTGGGTTGCCTTCTTTGTAATAGCAGTGTTTTTCATGAAAATATGAAAATGCGCAGAATGCATTTGATTCTCATATGTGGTGGTGGAAATCCCCTTTGGAAGAGTGTCTTCTGCCAGTAATATATGACTCATTCTGTCTTGCTTCTTCATTATTTTTTGAATTGATAAAGTGGAGTGCATTGAGTACAAACTGGAAAAATCTAAATGCCTGGAGTTTGAAAATGTTCTTTAGAACTATAGAACATTGAAATTGAAAGGAACTGTAGAGATCATCCTATTTCTTCTCTCTTACCTAGTAGGCAAGGGGAAATCACTTGCCCACGGTTACACCCCTACTTATCAGCAGATGCCAGAATGTGACTCTGGGTATCCTGACTTGATTCCAACACAACACTGCATTCACTATTCCCTGCTTCTTAATATTTCAGTAAGTGGAGCATTGAACTAGGAGTCATACATAGCAATAATATTAATAGCTGACAGTAGTACTTAGTGCTTTAAAATTTGCAAGGCTTTTTGGCCTAAACTAACTCACTAGAGCCTTACAAGATTGGGGGTGGGAGGGAGGGCCCAGCTGACATCTAGTCACTAAGTCTCAGAGAGCATCTTGCCTCTGGTCACATAGTTAGTGAATATCAGCATCAAGATCTGAATACAGACATTCCTGTCTCAAGTCCAGCCATTTCTTTGCATCCCCAGATTGCTTCTCCAAATTTCTTCGCTAGAGCTACTCTTACCAATTAATGAGTCAGTGTATTTTGGGTTCAGAGTATTACGTGTATTTGTGTCTTCTACATCCTTCCAAGACACTCCCTTCTTTAACCCAGTAGAAGTCATCACCACCTAATCTTATACTTTGTCTTTTGCTTTTGCATTTTTAACACCTTCATACCTAATTAATGATTAGTAGTAATTAAAATTTTGAGGGAGAAGACTCTTCTACGAGTGCTAGCTCTGCACTTGTGTAATGTTGCCAAACAGATAAGACAAATGTGTTTTATTCATTGCTGTAAGTTAGTCCTAGTCACTGATAATCATTAGTGCTGGGTGACTTACTGTAACAGGAATAGCACCCTTTTCTTAATTTGAACCAGCATTTCGTAGTTCATGCTTCAGTTATTCATGCTTCAGTTACTTCCTTGACAAGTCAGTGACTCAGTCTATTGGAAATAGCAAAGTCTTTCATTAATAAGCTTTGATGGGCTGTTTCTTCTTTTAGACTTCTTCCCCACGTGTAAATTCAGTTATGTTTATGTGAACTTAATTATGTTGTAGATTATTCTGGAATTAAAATTTAGGGAGCCTGCTTTTGGAAAAACTCTTAGTTGATCTGATAACTGTTAAGAATCTCATATATTTTTATTCACTCTTTGCACATTTGTATAAAACATATACAAATAGTGTTGGACAGCAAGAAATGGAAAAAATGTCAAATATTGCTGTAATGTGTCTTAAACCTTTCTCAGGCTAACAAATTTGAGGATAATATATAGTTACAAATGTACCCACATGTTCCTAATAGTAACTCATCAACATTTTGTACATCTACCTCACTGAAAATTTTTCTCTTTATCTATTTGTTATCAGTGTTGATCTCAAAAATGAACATAAACTGTCTGGTTCTTATGTTTGATTGACTTTCTGTTTCTTAATGACTTGAAAAGACTTGCAACAGGAATTGGTTGTCTATGGACATATTTTGTCCCAGATAGACAGTATGGAATAGTGGACAGAAATCCTGCCCATCATCAGGAAGACATCAATTCCAGTTCAATTCTATCAGATACTGCCCTTATAACCATGGCCAAGTTAGTTAATTTCTCAGTGTTCTATACAACCCTTCAAAACTAAACTGCAGAAAAATTGCTGATCTGTATTCTGATGAAATAAAATTCAAATCTACTACCACCCCCAACAAACTACTTAAATATTTATTTTTGAAATACATGTCGATCAAGGTAAGAGACAGACTTAATAGCAGTAGTGTGTTTCTAGATGTGTAACAGCCACCTCTCCGGGAAAAAATGTACTTGTGACATAACATAACACAACATAATTTTTTATTTTATCTGAATTATCAACATGTTCTTTATCACTTTAAGTCTAGAAGATCAACAAAACAGTATATCAAGCCCAGATTTGGAGCATTTGCAAATTTCTAAGATATGCAAAATTGAAAGTTTAGCAGTTGGCCCTAGTAACATGGATCAAAACTGCCTCTAGCATACCTGTGCTTAGTAATCGCTGACATTCTGTCTTTTGAATAATGATTGATTTTAATTTTATGGAAGTAAAAGTTTTGGATTCTTTTAAATAATTTATCACTGTTTACCCTTAAAAATATAAGAAAATACAGAGTAATAGAAAGAACTAACTTCATAACATTTTAATCTCATAGGCCTTTTCTTTATACAGTATGCATTTCCTGAGTAGCTCATAGTAACCTTAGAAGTATCCGATATGCCTTGCTTTCAATTCTGAGTCCCTTGAGTCATCCTGTCATGCTCTCATTTTTTGAAACAGAAAATATAATTAGATGCAGTTTTTCCCCATCTTTCTGCTATATGTATTTCACACATAACACTATTGTCAATTTTTCTTTCATTTCAACTATCTATCATCATTCAAATTTTTCTTTGGTGTCTATCACCAGAGTTGCCCATCACCTAGGCATTCTGACAGAGAAGATTAAGCTATAAACATAATAAATGAGGGACAGGGAAAATCTACTTTTTCTCTCTGCTTTTGTGGAGATTGAATGGCATGTTACTTGAGAATGTCCATGACAGATACTTCCAGATGACTGGATTATTGAAAAGCTCAAGAAGAGAGGCAAGTCATACTTTTACGGCTGAATATTGAAATTTGTACTATTGAATTATACCATCCTTCCCTGAACTGTGCCACCCTACTGACCTCTTATTCACTCTGTATTTCTTCATGATTCTGGCACGTTTCACAGTCTTTAGTGCCAGCCATGCTGCTTGTATTCTCCTCAAAGATGTCAGTATACACATTGGTCTCCCTTTTGACTTCTTGTCTTCACAGTTTTTTGAACCCCTCAACTCTCCAGACCTCCTTCCATTTTTGTAATATCTACTTCACTTACCTAATGGGTGGGCATAACTTAGCACTGTCCATCACTTGGAATTGTCTTTTTAAAATCCTGAGCTCCAAGATTCTCTTCTTCTCTACAGCTTCTTCACCCTCTTGTTCCTTCCATATTTATTCTCCTTTCTCGTGATGCTTTCATTGATCCTTCAGCTACTGCAGTCAATGTACCCTCATTTCCACCCTTCAGTCCTTTACTATAATCCATTCTACTTTTGAACTGTCAGATGCTTCTGGAGGAAATCACGAAATGTTGACTTTTGGTACTAGATCCACTGAACTTCAGCTATCTACCCTCACCTGTCCTGTGACAACTTCTTGGCAGTTCTTTTAGTCACTTCTTATTGACTATATTGATAATACCATGGACAGTAGCTGTTCCAACCTTCTGAAGTCCCCATCTCTGACTCTTTCCTTCTCAGGAACTGCCCTCACCTGTTTTGCTGAGAGTATTGAAACTATCTTATGTGAACTCTCTACTCATTAATGCCTTCTGCTCTTTCTTTCCAGCATAAGAACAAGAGGCCTTCCTCCTTATTAAACCAATACCTCCACTCATACCTTTAGGCCTATCTCCTCCAGGCTCTCTATAACCTTGCTCTCTCTCCCTTCAGCTGCTTGTTTCTTCTTTCTCTTCCTCTCTCTTGAATCCCCGTTCTCAGTTTACAAGCATGCTCAAGTCTTTATATCCTGAGAAGACTTTCCCTGACACTAATATCAAGTTGTTATACTAATTTTCTTCTCTCTTTTGCTGCTGTGTTCCTTGTAAAAGTAGTCTACACTTTTTGCTTCCCATTAATCATCTCCCCCATTCATTTTTCACCCCTTTGAAAAGCTAGAATTTGCTATAAAGTGGGAGTTTAGGGAAAAGAGCAGGCATCTATGGATGGAGCATTCTGAAGGCTACACATAATAGGAAGAATTTATATTTCTCGAAACACAAGTAGGATTTAGATGGCCAGAGAGTTGGACTGAGAGGGTTTGTCATAGAGAGAGTGAATGGAGTGAGGGTAGAAGCAGTGTAGTTTGAGACAAGATCCCAAATGATCTTTATGAGATATGTTCAGGAGCTAGTTAGGAGGCTAATTTGCCATTTTTTGAGTTTGGCTGAATTCATTTATTGAGCAACAAGTGAGTCCTAACAAAAGTTTTTATATTGAACAAATTGCTGTGTTAATTTGGTGGGGCTGTATTGGGTAACTAAAAAATGACTGATGCTTGTTTTTGGAAAGATTTCTTGCTTTCATATATTACTGTTTAGTGACTCAAAATAAGCTTCTAATATTTTTTCAAAGTTGTATAGGTTATTGAGTCTGACGGGACAAAAAATATGGTTATGTATCCTAGAATTGGCAGTGAAGAATGGGAATAGAAAGGAAGGGGAGGATGATTGATTGACTAGGAAAGCAGACATGTTTGTTTAAAAAAGCTACCATCACTCACTGATTTTTTTTCTTTCTGAACTTGTTCCATTTGTTCCTTAGTGGTGGGTTTTATTGTTGTTTTTAAATCAGAAAAGTAACTTCCTCCCCATCTTGGCACTTCTGACACAGTGACATCTCTGAGCACACAGGCCTACCCTACTTTAACTTTACATTTAATGACTCAAAATATATATTTTAAGGGAGAGAGAAAAAAGCTTCTCAGCTTGCTCTCTCGAACTGTATATCACATGCTGTATACCAGCTTCTTAGCCAAAACAAACAAAAAACGAGTACTCTAATTAGTTGGAAGAAATATTATGGTAAACATCTGTTTGTATCCATATTTCCCAAAATAATTTGTCCACAGCACAACTTGATTTTAAAATATATTTCTGAAACTTATAAATTCTGGTCTGAGATTTGAATTGTGCCTCTTTTGGAAAGGGAAAATAGTTTTCATACCAGAAAACTGTCAAATGTAATAACCGTTTTTGATATATAATTCCATACTTAATTTCCTAATGGGGAAATACTTGTTGCATAAGGGCATTCTCCCATGGGAGATTCATGTTTTTACATGGAGCACAATTTAGCAAACGTCTATGAAGATAGTTAGCTTTCTGATAAATCTTATACTGTTTCGTTGACTTCTAAGCCTTGACAATGTATACAAATATAGATCAGTTTCCTTGTGTGTCTGTCTTCTGTGGTATTCAAATAGTTGAGAAGTATAATTTATTTTTTAAAGTATATCTTCGAAAATTTGCATCTGGTACATTGAAAAAAATTATTAGAGTAACATTTGCAAATGGTGGTTGTATGTTTGTGTCTCAGAGTTTAAACTGATGTGATGCTAATTAAGGTGCAGTGCAGATTGACATCCCCTGATGCCCTTATTGTGAGAAGTAGGGTCAGATTCTTAAATTCGTAGCAGTTTGTTAGTAGAAATTGTATCTGAGAGTTGGAATGGATTTTAGAAACCACACCTTCTTCATTTTACAGGGTGTAAATGAGGCCCAGAGAAATTTAGTGACTTGTCCAAATGATGTGTCCAAGTCAGTTTTCTAGTTAGTAGTAAAGCCAGAACCAGGATTTATAAACTATTGATTCCTAGTTCCTTACTCTAGTTCTTTTAGGACTCTTCCTTTAGAAAGCCCCTGTAAAGCCTCTTATCCATTTGAGTGGTACAGAGGTATAGTGGATTAGGTACTAGACGTGGAGGAATGGAAGCCTTTGGCTCAAATCAGCCTCAGATACTTACTAGCTGTGACCTCGGTGAAATTGCTTAACCTCTTTGTGCCTCAACTGTTTTCATATGCAAAATGAGAAGTTTGAACCTAATGGCCCCCAAGGTCCATATTAGCTTTATATCTATGATCTCATAATCCTGTTTGCCTAAAAGTTGCATGTAGTTTATTGGCTAAGTAATACCCTGATACCCTGCCAAGCTCAACTCTGAAATCAGCTTGGCTTAACCTACCTGTTGCTGAAACTTCTCACTTGGTAAAATAAGTATAGTTATTGCAACTTGCCATTACAGTAGCTATGAGGAATGACATAAAAAAATGATACAGAATTATTTAATAAATATCATTTTATTGTTGTCTCTTTTTCAGAAAGAGAGTATTGTTCACCAACACTGTGTCCAATAATTTTTAAAAATCTTTTTTTTAAAGGAGGACCTGATGACAACTTAATTGAAGGTGGAGGAACAAAATTTGTCTGCAAACCGGGAGCCCGAAACATAACTGTCATATTCCATCCATTACTCAGGTAAGATAGAACCTGTGAGTGGTCTGTATTTTTATTATTTATGCCAATGTGTTGAGTGTCAGTACTGTTATTTTTCAGTATTCTGCATGACCTAAAAAAGGCCTATTCCATTTTCTAGAGTTTTTCTATGAAAGTTATTGAACGCATTGGAAGGAAGTAAATCATTCAGATATCTGCTCAGGTCTCAGACGGAAAAGTTTCTAAGTGTTTATATTTGATATTTTTTTCTTTTCTGAGATAATGCATCCCTAATTTACACTATGGATATCCTTTGTGAATCAGGAGGTTTTTGAACAAATACAGTTGTCTCTTTATCCAGGGGGTGGGGGGTGGGGAAAAGGGGGAATCAGTGTTTTATGATGAAAACAAATGTGGGGTGAAATGAAGTCTTTTAATAGAATGTATATTTTGGTTCCATGATATGACATAATATTTTCTTTTTCTGTTAAAGAAATATTTATCCTGAAAATATTTATTGATACAGATATAGAAGATAATATTCTTTATTTCTGTTCTCCATCATGAATTGGAAGATATCAGTGCTGTGTATTTTCAGATGATGACCCAAATGTGATCAAGCTGGTTAACTTCTTTTGAAGTATAGCTTAGTTGTCTTTCATTAACACTTTTGGGTCAGTCAGACAGTATTTCTAAGTATATGGAGTAATAGTTGGATAAAGGCTATTCTAATTTAACCCAGCCATATTTAGTATCACTTAAAAATGTAGACACTTTACTTTTTGATAGTCTTAGGACCATCATCACCAACCCTCTTCTCTCTGTATCAAAGACAGCTTATTAAATACATTTTTTGAGAACTCTTCTGTTTAGCTGGAGATTAGACCTCTACATGGATGCCTAGTTCATAAATAACATCTTCAAGTTGAAGTCAAGAAGACCCAGGTTCAAATCCTACCGCTAACGATTATTAGTTTTGTGTGTCCCTGCCCACATAAGTCTCTTAACTTCTAAGTGATCTAAGGAAAATTCCTAGATCCTTATAATTAGAATATTTTTATGTGTGATCTGGTTCATGGATGGAGTTCTCTATCCTGTGGAAATCCTAACTCCTTTCCTTTAATATATGATACTTCTCTAGACACAGAGGAGATAGAATTATTGTTCATTTGAATCTAATCAAGCAACTAGTTATTTTTTCCCAAATTTAGTAATTTATTTGTTTTCAGTTTTCAGTATTCACTTCCATAAGTTTTAAATTTTCTCCCCTTTCCTTCTCCTTCTCTCCCCAAGACAGCATGCAATCTTATATGGTCTCTGTACATACATTCCTATTCAGTTCATTTACACACCAGTCATGAGCAGCTAGTTATTTTGAAAATCATTTTGATTTGTTATCTTTAGAAAAAAAACCAGTTTGAATTAAACTGAATTTTTTTCCAAATAAATCTTTATGCAAAAATACACAAAAAAGCAAGTTACAAACAATAAAAATGGTAGTTGTCAAGAAACTTTTTCAATTTTGAGATAATTTTTATAATAAATATTCCAAGTCCTTTAAATATATATTGTATGTATGTATGCATGAAAGAAACTGAGACCTTAATAGATACATCTGTGTAAGGGCTAATTGATAAAGGGATTCTGATAACACTTGTCATTGGTGACTTACATCCTTAGACAGCTCCAGTTTAAATAATCCTGGTAATAAAAACCACCTGGCTTTGGTAATTAGTTTATTACCCTCTGTTTCCCAGTTGCATTGATCTCTTTTAGCAGCCAGTGCTAATTGTTAAGAAGAGAAAAAAAAAAAAAAACCAAGAAACAACCTTAATTATTATAGCCATTTCTTGACCTAAACTTAACCCTACAGCTAACCAAGAATACATAGAATTCACATGCTTGTGTGCCTGAACTGTGTACCGTCTGTTACTTATTTACTGTTGTAAACAATAGTTACTAGCCTTTAGTAAAGAACTTTTCCAAATTTTAAGGATATTTTAAGGCTGAAATGAAAGATTTACACAGAATCATAGAGTTGGAAGGGACCTCAGACCATCAAGTCCAGTCATTCTTGAAGAGGAATATCTCAGTGGCATCCCAGATAAGAGATCAAATAGTATAAGCCTCAAAGCTTCCACTGTGTGGTTTTCTTCCGCTTGCTCCCCCAGACAGCCCCAGTCTGCTCTGCTTACTCCATCATATGATGTTCCTCACTTCATCATGTGAAAATTTGCTTCTCTTCATCCATTTCCCATTGCTACCAGCACTACTGACATCCTTATTACTAATGACTCCTTCTTTCTGTGTGTTTTTTAGAATACTGTTGCTATGTGGGGCATAACACATCTTGACAATAGTTTTGTCTTTTCTTGTTTGTGCCAGAAAGTTGTTTTATGTAGTGATATGTCACCAAGTAGCTTTTCTCCTGGTTACTAATCTATGTTTTAAGGCTTCTTCTTGAAACCCACTGGTTTCATTTGCTTGTTTGATGTCCTCTACCTTATAGAGTTATAATTTATTATTGATTAGAACTGGGAAAAATTTACTTGTAGCATTATTACATTGTTTATCACTTCATTATCTGTGTAATGCGTAATGTATAGCCAGAAGAGTAATATGTCCATTGCAAGGTAAGTTAATTCCTGGATAAAGAGGTACCAAGTACGGACTCCAAATTATCCCATGGTGCACATAGCTTCTTCAAATATACGCATTGTAGACTAGCATCAGATATTCATAGAAAAGCTGTTGGAACTTAAAATGACTGAAATGTTTCATTTGTAAATATAAGACCATTTTAAGTCTTAGGAACTGGATTTCCTTCTTCATATTTTATTATGAGCTAAGTAGTTTCATCTCAATGGCATATATAGAATAATGGTCTTCTTTCTGATAAAAAAAATTGGCACTTAATGTAGTATTCCATCTTCTAGCTTTCACATGTCTTTTGTGTCTGTGTTTGCTTCCAGATAGATGTGCATACTGTTTTAAAAGTAGTTAGTTTAAATTTTCATGGAATTCCCTAAAATCATCATGGGTATGGTCACAGCTTGCCAATTGAAATGAGACCTTTTGTGATCTCATTCAGTGGTTACCTGATAAATTTTACCTTTTGAATTTTTATTAGTTATTTTAAGTGATATTTCGATTACAAGGATCTAATTTTACTATTTGTGAACATAAAAGGAAACATTGATGTCGAACTCAGCAATTTTACTTTACTCTAGATCACCCTAGATTTTCTCAGTTTCTCTCTTGCTTTATTTTTTTCCTTTGCTTATCACCTTACTCCTCTCTCTACTCCTCTGCCCCCAACAATACAAAAGTAAGTCTCTATATCTCTTAGAAAAATGTAATGAAATTCCTTTATCTATTCATCTTACTCTCTTAAATGTTCACCTGCATGCAGCTGGTACCTCAAATACCCCCACCTCCCTAGTGTGCCAAACTCTTGTCTTTCTCATTAACTGTAAGGCTTGTTAAATTAATTTTACATGGCATTTTAAAGAAACTTGCTTATTAAAAGATAATCATTACAAACATTTAAATAGAAAAGGCTTGCTATCCTTATGCCTAATTAGCAAATCAAAAATTTTTTTTCCTACAGTAAGACACACTTTTGATGTAAATTATTTAAAATTAGAGTCTTTATGTTGTTGTTTGTCATTGTGCTTAGAACAGTGTTCCAGATGTCTGCCTTCTTTCTTTAGACTTTGCACACACGATTTGATCGATTTCGATAGCCAAAAATATTGACTCTATAAATTTCTTAAAGTTGATTTTGAATTTCTGTAGTTGATGTTTTCTATTTTAAAAAATATAAGGACAGCCTCCGCTAGGGTTCACATCTCAGAAAGCTGTTGTTTTAAACAAAATGTGTACCAAGTCACCAGCAGTTACAGTTGATCAGCCTCTCAAACCTTTACCAAAGATCTACAAAAATACCACATGACTTATTAGCCATGACATTTCTATTTGGCTCCTCTAAAGATACAGATGGGTTAAAAGTATTTCTCACATGATTCTACTCAGTCAAAAAGCTATTTTAAAAACTAGTTAAATTGGAAGTCGTTTTCTTAAAAATGCATTTATACTATGCCTAAATCACCGACAATCAAGGTCATGAACTTAGTTTTTAAAGAAACCTGATGGCTTTTAGGATTCTATCCCTTCCTGAATGGCCCCCCACCCCACCCTGTAATTAATTCTAGAACTGTTGTTGATTTTATCTCATGAATAGAACTCCTCTACTCTTCCTCTTCATTCATCACTCCATGAGACACAGTAACTCCTTTGTTTATACCTAATGGCAAGTAATAACTTATTTAATTTATATGTTCAATGTATGTCCCTAAGATCTCTGTCCTAGTCCATTGTTGTCTCTCTTAGTGGGTAAAATTGTAGAAAGCAGGAAGCATATCTGTTCAATTCACTTTATGTTATACATTGCTTAGTGAAGCACTGTGTATAATCAGACACCTAATGAATGCTTTTGGTGATAAGAGGTTATCTAATCTATTTCCTTGCCTATGAGCCCAATTGAACAAAGACCACTGCAGATAGATGGCCTCCTATCCTCTTCTTAACTGGATTCCATAATCTCTTCTGGAGAAGTACAGACCTTGAAGATGATACCACTTATGCTCTCTCTTTGTTTTCTACCTAGATATTTGTCATTTGTCAGCTTTCACTGGAAGCCTTCAGGAGAAATGGATGAGTTCATTTTGATTAATGGAATTTACTTTATCCTCCTGGGCCTTTAATTTAGGGGTGGGAAGGGAAATATGGTAATGATGAAGCATGTATGACATATTTTTTCCCCTTTGACATGCATATTTGGTCTGCATTTAGATTTCCTCGTTGCATAAATGACTAGTAATTAATAGCTGCTATGTAAATAAACCTTCAGTGAGTTAAGCATATTTCATAGAGACATCTAACCACTTTCTGACACGGAGCGACACTTGTTGTAATGAGCTGCACAAAGGGACCATTTGTCAGAGGTATTCTGATATTACTTTTTGACTGGTATTAGTGGTATAAGTACAAAAGGGAAATTCCCTTTTTTCTTCTATTTAATTTCTTCTTCACATCTTTGCCAAGATTGCAACCTGGTGCTAAGTAGACCTAGATTCTAGATTCTGACCTGTTAAATACAACCTTTCGAGCTTAATTTTCCCATCTTTAAAATGGGAATGATAATAAACAATTTCTGTCATTTTTCTCACAGTGTTTTGTGGGATCAAAAAGATAATTTATGTGAAAATGCTTTGTAATAGCAAAATTTCATGCAGATATAAAGGCTTGTTTCTATTTTCACTTTTTAATGAACTGTACTTTGGTAAAATCTATTGTTCTTGATAACTGGCAACTGAGGACTCTTGAAATCCTTTGTCAACTTCTTTACTTCATAGACAAGTTATTTGACTAGGTTAAGTTTGCAGATGCAGCCAGCATCTTGGATTTGATGTAATTGTACCTGCCATCTCACAAATACATGCTTTTTGGTTATAAAGACACTGTCACATTCCATCACCACTGTGGGGAAAAAAATACAAAGTTAGACTGTGAATTAACAATATAAGACACATAAGCTAAGTAGAGGGATGGCAAGGAGGATCACCCTCAAAGAGCGAATGATCCTAGTTATATAAATGGATGGGAGCATTGCACAGTGGAGGATGAGATGACCTTGAAGCCAGGAGGACCTGAGTTTATGTCCTGTCTCTGATACGTGCTGGCTACATGACTCTAAACGAGTCAGCCCCTTAATGCTCTATGAATCTCTAACGAAATAAGTTTCAGGGGAGGTACAGTCTTTCATTCATACCAGGAGTTTCTTCACCCAGGAGTTCTCTATGTCAGTGAAATCACAAGTTGAGTTTCTAACCCTATACCTGAAGGGAGTAAATAGTTCATTTTTTCCTTACCCTACTCCTAACTGCAAGTGGGTCAAATTAAGAAAGTTGGAGCACTGAATGATTCCCTTCATCTAAGTTTGAACAGGAAGAACTTACTATATACTTTTAGATGACTTTCAGAAGGTCAGAAGAGATCATGAGTCTTATATATTTTGAAATTTGGCAGACTGAGTGATATATCTTTAAAAAACATATTGGCTGTTCTCTTTGCTTGTTTGCTTCATCTGACTTTTGAAAGTCATTTGATTCTTCAGGGTAATAATCACTGTACATATGCTCTATGAAGTATGTTGATTACCAGATAATTGATGAACAGATGTTTCATGTCTTAGGGGTGGCCGAGAAGAGGCAGGAGGCTAAAGATGTTTAGAATGATAGGATTTTAAATTGCAAAAATGCCGGTGATCCTTGCATTGTTAACTACTAGTAGAACCCTGAATATAGAGCAGTGAGCATCTCTCTTTATCAATACAGCTATACTTCATTAAGATCAGACAGCACTTAAAAGTGTTTTGGCTTGGAACATACAGTCCAACACTCTTTGGGTGAAGAGGCAAAATTGTGTCAGGACGAGGGGCACTGAGCTATGGGGCCCCCAGTTCTCTTGCTGGGCAGCATCCACACTTGCCAGCTGCCTAGCTGCCTTACCATATAACTGCAGTAGAATAGCCAAGTTACATATCACATCGTCTAATTACCGAGAAGGCTAACTTGTTGAAATTAAAGCATCTTCCGAGATCTTGGAACCAGCAATTGTTTGAGAAGCCATGTTAGGCATACACTTTTCTGATCATGATTATTTAGCAACTTTGGCATGTGTATGAGTATGAGATGGGGTTGAAGTTATGGTAGGTAAACATGGCAGAAACAAGGCACAGGCCATCGCAAAGCATCATCGGGGAGGGCAGCCTGCAAGGAACAATTTATAACTGCAAAATGATTTTGCAGAGTAAATTCCACTGACAGCTTAGATTTTTCTCTCAAAGTAGCATTTTGTTCATCATAAGCATGGTGTTTCATGCTGAAAGGCTACATTAAAATGGAGTCATGCTATTAGCAAACAGAATTCAAGATTGTAGAAGAATTATGTGTGTACCACAATCTTTCTGGAATGAGAGTCTACCTTTTTGAAGTAAAATGAGCCTATTTTGACTCCTTACAAGAGTAATTTGTCTTAACTGAAAAGCTCTTCTCTTTTAAATAAAGAGGCCAATGATTTACTCTTTCAGCTCGTTGAGTCCGTACCTGCTCTTTCCCTGGGAGGATTCGGTGGTATTTTACCAAGGATCTCTGTCACAGAGATTACTATGTGCATTCATTTTAGCTGTACAGTCTCTCTGGTCTCACAATAGGATAAATAAGAAAACATTAGAATGGAGAGAGAAGGCAATGGGAAGAATCAAAACAAACAAGTCTAAGGACACAACTAAAAGATCTTTTGGAGAACTTTAATCACTTCAAAGGTATAGAGAACGTTATGAAGCTTCATCATGTAGGAATTTCAGTGTATATAGAATTACACAAGTGTAAGTAGCCATTTGGGGGATAAAAATCTGTATTCTACATTTTAATATTCTATGTTTTGCTTCCCTGAGTAAGATGAAAGAATCATTTGAAAAGATACTAGATCTTGTGAATTGGTTTTCCAAAGTGCAATGGAAAATATAAGTGGAGATTCAAAAGGAGATTTATTTACTTGGGGATAAGTTACAGTGCAACAAATATAATTTATTGACTACCTATAGATATCAGAACCCTGTCCAAGGTAGTGTCCAAGGCAGAGCAGTTTAGATAAGGCACTGTCACTGGTAACAAGCTTAGTCTAGTGAGAGGATGACACCAATAAAAATAGCTGTAATTGTAGTGTTAAAGGTGCAATAAAGAGGTACATAAGGTCTGAGAGAGAAGGCTATTCTCAACCAGAAGATCAGGAAAAGTTTTGAATGGACTTGGCATTTGATTTATAATTCAGAGGCTGGATTAGTATTTGAGAGGCAAAATGAAGAGAGGACATAGAGAGTAGTTTGAACAGAGATACAAAGTGAGAAAGCACAACGTGTGCTTTGGACCATCATACAAATTCAGTGCTGAAGGATTGGAGAAAGGCAGCTGAGGAATTCAGCTGCAAAAAACCCAGTGGATTTCAAGTGTCTGATCAAAAAGAAATGAACTAAAATGCATATGATTATGATGCTTGAGCATATGTGAAATTGCTGACATCTATACATTTTGTAATCCCAGTGAATTTGGCAGAATATGGATTGACTGGAGTCCAAGGAGCCTTTTAACTGGTTTATTTTGTAGTATTTGAAAAAGACCCTGCCATCTGAGACTTCTGTCCAATGTTGGCTATGTCATTGGTGTGCATTACTTAGTGTTTAGTTCTAGAAGAAGGAGGATGGGAGGTTTTTAAAATATAAACTCAAATAAGGTAAATATTCCAGGGATTTTCTAAAGATTTTTTTTTTTTTTGGTTTGACAGTTGTGAAGATGACAAGTACTTGTTCTTGTCTCAGTAAGAAGATTTACTCCACCTTGGATGTTTCTTCCCTATTTTGTGACTTTCTGGGCAGAGTCTGTTCCTTATCCTCAGCTCTATTGGTGACAACCTCTGTGGACCTTCCTCTGTACTTGCTGCACCTAGACTAGTATGCTAGAATTCACGAAGAGTTACATGGGTAGATCCCTTTTCCTTTTATCTTCATCTTTCATAGCTGTCTAAGGTCATAGAGATATATGGAGGTTAGCTTCAGAATGGATAGGAATATTCTCCTTCCAATTTCTAACCCTGTAGAACTACAGCCTAGTTCCTGTAATACTTGGGTACTATGTATATTCAGAGTAAGAGCGTATCAAATTCTGTGCCCTTACTCCCTTCAAAAACCATCAGGATCCACAGCAGTCCTCCACCACTGCCACTACCACTCACCCCTTAACCTTCACCAGAAATTACCAGCCACCAGGGTTCTTCACCTGAGTTTCATTGGGTTCATGGAAAGATTTCAGGAAGCCCATGAACTTCAATAAGGGAAAAAACCTATGGTGCTCTCTGCAATCCTACATATTTTATTTTATTAATTTAAAAATATTAATCTGAATAAAAGTCTATAGACTTTCTCAGAGTGCCAAAGGGATCCATGAGACAAAGTTAAGAAGTCCTGTTATAGAGGCTTGGTGTCCTTCTTGAATGAGGTTTGAAGGAGAGGAAAAAAAGGAAGCTATGGAGGATGTAATGTGTCACAATTTGAAGCCCAAATTATTAATATTGTTTCTTTGTAGTTCTCAAAAACTTTGGACCTGTCTTAAGCCCCAAAGACTTGAATACAGTCTTGGCAATGCGCCTTTTAAAATGCTGGCTTCATTCTTCCCGTCATTCCATCTTACCCTGTGTCTCATATTTCCTAAACCCACTCACCTTCTAAAAGGACTCCAATTCCTCCACTGATCAGTACTTTGTCAGACTGTTCTGTGTATCTAGACCCAGTTTCTCCCTCATCACCATTTGCCTAATAGACTTTTCAAATTGGATGGTCCAATGATATTTCCTACTTACAGTATCTAAAATTGATTTCACTAACTTTCCCCCCAAAAGCTGTCTTATCTTCAAAGCTAAATCCCACAAAATAGAAATAGAGATTTGTTCAAGAAAGAGATTTAATGGAAATGACCAAGTGCCTCAGCTGAGAGCAAGGTCAAGTATTTCCAATCCTTTTCCTACAGTAATCATTGGCATAGAGGGCCTGTGTTAACTCCATTGGTGAGAGGGCAAAAAAAGATGACTAACCCTTACTGTAGAAGCAAATTTTGAACCCAACTTATTTTTTCAAGTATACTAATGATCAAAATGGGATTTTTCATTTTTTTTCTATTGTCATCACGATTGATATGCTTTGAAAACTTACATATGTAAAACATAAAAGTAGTTCTTTCAGTTAGAGGTCTAATAAAGATTATTTTTTTATGTGTTCTAAATCTATAATTTGTCTCCTGCACCACAGCACCAAAATTTCCCTATTCTTTTGTCTCAGAAATGTGCTACTGATCAGATCCAGGGTTATCTAATTTGTTTTTCAAATGAGAATTATAATAGAGTTATCTATTAGCCATGTGATGAAGTGTGAAAATTAGACTCTGACTTTAATAGTTTAAATTCTCATGGCCAGTAACAATTCCTTTTGATATTTTATTTTTGAAAATTATTTTTCTTTCTCCCTTTCCATTCTTTTTTAAAGAAATTTTTTTTGTTGAGGACGATTTGTTCTCCTCTTTGTACAATCTTGAGGGTTTCTTCCATTTTTCCTTCCATATTTTTGTTTTTATTTTCCCTTGACCACTTCCAGTGATAATACTTTAAATACAGTTAGTTGATAATGTTGCCTTTTCTCCCCTCCAAAGATCCTGGGCATATACTAGGAATAGGTCCAGACTCATGATCTCTTTAGACTAATCTAAGGAGTTCCCTTGGAGGAATTTTCTCCAGTGATTCAGATAGATACACCTGCAATTTCTAGTTTTAGAAACTCGTTCAAGGCACTGAAAGGTGAAAGTCACACCAGGATGACTTGGCATACTCTACTGCAAGTAAAAGTTTTCTTGAAAGTAGTTATCTGAACTCTTGAAATTGCATGTAACCACAAGGGTCAACTGGTCCAGTCCTCTACCTTAAGCAAGCATTTTAAAGATGACACTCATGTGCTTTGGAGATGCAGAGTGACTTGCCTTAGGCCACATAGCTCATTAGTGGTACAAATGATATATGAATCTTCTTTGCCATGTCTGAGCTTTTTTAAAAAAAATCTTCATATTAGTTTTGCTTTTAGTGAAATATGATTTTCTTGCCTGCTGCCCAGTATGCTACAAGGACTTTGCTGTTTAATTGAGAATTGAGTAAAGAAACTTCTTTGATACAAATCCCAAACAAACCAGTAACAGAGAGAAATGGGTAGCAGCTGCTGCAAAAGATATTAGGTTTCTTTTATTTTTTATTTTTTTGCTGCCTTAATCTCATTTTTTGTAAGCTAGAGTAGCAGTTTCAAACTTGATTTTGTGAGGATACCACTTAGTAATTTGCCTTGTGATTGAAATAGAAGCTGAAGCTCTTGATGTATACAAGTGGTTTTCAGCACTCTGTGTGGGAGAGAAGCTATCTCTCTGTTATATGGTAGCAACTGGGATTATTGGTCTTGTCAGCCTTCTTATTTTTACCACATCCATGTAATTTGCCATCTTGTAAGGTGTAAAGGGTAGAAAATAATAGGTGGATGATAAATAGACTTGGATATACGTTCAAAATGTTTTTGTATTTCTTTTATTTTTTTTCAAGAAAATCAACAAATCTGTCAATCTACAGTCATCCACTCTATGCTGGCCAGTGTGCCATGCTCTGGGAATAGAAGTGTAGAAGTGAAAGTCTTTGCTTTCAAGGGGCTTCCATTTTGCTGGGAAAACTTTCTCTTTGCACTCTACTAATTCACAGTTTGCATTAATTTAAATTCAGTATTAGTGCTTTTGACTAAGATGTTAAGAATTTGTTCTGGGGCCGGAGCCAAGATGGCGGAGTAGAAGGACGCACGTTTACAAGCTCCGAAATCACAGCCCATAGATTTAATGTAAAAAGAGACCCCATATCTTCTGGACCACTGAAAGGGGTACGGAAACGGAGTGGAAGAGATTTCCGTTCCAGGGAGCCCTGGGGACCTGTCCCCAGGGTCCGTCGCACCCCAGAAAGCGGACCCCACCCCCAGCGCTGCCCTGGCCGCGGCCCCAGAGAAGCTGACCCGAGCAGGCTTCAGGGACGGAAGCTCCGGCAGCCGGGAAAAGTCCCTCTGCCCACAGAAGCTACAGGTCAGTGAGAGAGAAGGCTAGGCTGGACGAGAGGGGAAGTGGAGTGTCTCCATGACTCAGGCCCCCTCGGGAGGAAGTGGCGGCTGCAGAGACGGGGGCAGGAAGCGGCGGAGGCAGAGGCATGGGCGGCAGCAGAGGCAGCAGCGGCGGCTGCCCGGACTCCCTCAGCAGCAGGCAGGATCCTCATTACGGAAGGTCTCTGCATAAACAACCTGAGGGAGCTGAGCCTGGGAGACGGCCCTGCCCCACCCCGCTCTTTTACTGAAGGCCTCTGCATAAAGCCCCTGAGGGAGGGAACTGAGCCTGGGAGGCGGCCCCCCCCAACCCGCTCCGTTTCTGAAAGTGTCTGCATAAGACCCCTGAGGGAGCTGAGCCTGGGAGGTGGCCCTGCCCTCACCCCAGCGCCAGAACTAAAGCTCATATTGATTAGCGGCGCGAAAAGCCCATTTGAATCTCAGAGCCCAAGCACTAGCTGGGCGGATCTAGACGGGGGTGGACAGGAATCTCAGAAGTCAAGTAACTGGCTGGAAAAATGCCCAGAAAAGGGAATAAAAATAAGACTATAGAGAGCTTCTTTGAGCAGGTGCAAATGTTCCTGCCTTTCAATTCTGATAACGAGGAAATATTCTTACCATCAGGGAAAGACATGGAGGTTGGGGCCTCTCTATCCCAGACACCCCAGGGGGATGTTGGGTGGGCTCAGGCCTTGGAAGAGCTCAAAAAGGATTTTGAAAATCAAGTTAGACAGGTGGAAGAAAAACTGGGAAGAGAAATGAGAGAGATGCAAGGAAAGTATGAAAAACGGGTCAATACCTTGGTTAAGGAGACCCAAAAAAATGCTGAAGAAAATAACACCTTGAAGAATAGGCTCACTCAATTGGCAAAAGAGGTTCAAAAAGCCAATGAGGAGAAGAATGCTTTCAAAAGCAGAATTAGCCAAATGGAAAAAGAGGTTCAAAACCTCACTGAAGAGAATAGTTCTCTCAAAATTAGAATGGAACAGATGGAGTCTAATGACTTTCTGAGAAACCAAGAAATCACCAAACAAAACCAAAAGAATGACAAAATGGAAGAGAATGTGAAATATCTCATGGGAAAAACAACTGACCTGGAAAATAGATCCAGGAGAGACAATTTAAAAATTATGGGACTGCCTGAAAGCCATGATCAAAAAAAGAGCGTAGTTATCATCTTCCATGAAATTATCAAGGAAAACTCCCCTGACATTCTAGAACCAGAGGGCAAAATAAGTATTGAAAGAATCCATCGATCACCACCTGAAAGAGATCCAAAAAGAGAAATTCCTAGGAACATTGTGGCCAAATTCCAGAATTCCCAGGTCAAGGAGAAAATCTTGCAAGCAGCTAGAAAGAAACAATTACAGTACTGTGGAAATACAATCAGGATAACTCAAGATCTAGCAGCTTCTACATTAAGGGATCAAAGGGCGTGGAATAGGATATTCCAGAAGTCAAAGGAACTAGGACTCAAACCAAGAATCACCTACCCAGCTAAACTGAGTATAATACTTCAAGGGAAAATATGGTCTTTCAATGAAACAGAGGACTTTCAATCATTCTTGATGAAAAGACCAGAGCTGAAAAGAAAATTTGACTTTCAAACACAAGAATGAGAAGAAGCATGAAAAAGTAAACAGCAAAGAGAAGTCTTAAGGGACTTACCAGAAGTGAACTGTCTACATTCCTACATGGAAAGACAATATTTGTAACTCTTAAAACTTTTCAGTGTCTTGGTAGTTGGTGGGATCACACACACACATGTACATGCATGCACACACACACACATACACACATGCACATACAGAGACAGAGAGCACAGAGTGAATTGAATAGGATGGGACCATATCTTTAAAGAAATTAAGGTAAATGGTGAGAGAAAAATGTAGTGGGAGGAAAGAGGGTGAAATGGAATGGGGTAATTATCTGTCATTTAAGAGGCAAGGAGGAGACTTCTTAGTGGAGGGAAAAAGAGGAGAGCTGAGGAAAAAAAACAATTAGTTTACCCTCATCACATTTGACTAAAGGGAGGAATAAAATGCACACTCATTTTGGTATGAAAACCTATCTTACAGTATAGGAAGGTGGGGGAGAAGGAGATAAGCAAGGGGGGGGATGATGGAACTGAGGGCAAAGGGAGGAAGGAGCAATTTGAAGTCAACACTTGGGGAGGGACAGGATCAAAAGACAGAAGAGAAACAATGAGGGGCAGGGTAGGATGGAGGGTAATTCAGTTAGTCTTACACAACACGACTATCAGGGAAGTCATTTGCAAAATTACACAGATATGGCCTATATTGAGTTGCCTGCCTTCCCAAAGGGAATGGGTGGGGAGGGAGGGATGGGGAGAATTTGGAACTCAGAGTTTTAGGAACAACTGTTTAGTATTGCTGTTGCTACTAGGAAAGAAGACATACAGTTAAGGAGGAATAGAAAGTCATCTGGCCCTACAGGAGAAAAGAGAAGATGGAGACAAGAGAAGAGAGGGATGACAGAAAAGAGGGCAGATTGGAGATAGGGAAAATTAGATGCTTGGGGTATTGGGGTGGGGGGAGGGGATAAAAGGGGAGAAAATTTGGAACCCAAAATTTTGTGAAAATGATTGTAAAAAGTCAAATAAATAAATAAATAAATAAATAAATAAATAAATGAATAAATAAAAAAAAAAGAATTTGTTCTATGAATTTTAGGGATCAATTGACTAAGAAGAATCTAGCTTAAAATAAATACTTTTCAAACCAAATAGTAATTCTTTTTCTGGTGTACCTTCAGGATCTTAATTCTTGTCTATTCAAAGCTTATTGTTTGTAATACTATGTATTATATTTTATACATTATTAGCCAAAGCAGGGCTTATTGTGAAAATTCTTTATTTGACTTATACATGTTTATTTCTTAATTTACAATATACTTGATTTAAACTTTAGTGCCTATATGTCAACAAATACAATTCATACTTTTTGCCAAGTCAAACTGGTCTCTTTGCTGCCTCTAATATTTTTAAATAGCAAAACTTTACTAATTGTGCCCTCTTTAATAATTATATGTGTTAGAAATAATATCAAGCATCTAGGAAAGCAATTATACTTGCTCAGTGACTATATTTAAATGAATATCAATACATAAAATGTCATGACACTTTTTTTTCAGACCCTCTCTCAAGGTATCTATCACCAAATTTCTTATTTATAAAATTGATAAATTAAGGAACAGTTACACCAGAGTTCTCCATTTTCCCAAAGAATATAGCACATGTTCCCTTAAATTTGCAGAGTTGTG
This sequence comes from Bettongia penicillata ogilbyi, assembly GCA_023548195.1. Lineage (NCBI taxonomy): Eukaryota > Metazoa > Chordata > Mammalia > Diprotodontia > Potoroidae > Bettongia > Bettongia penicillata. The sequence goes on from JAJHZJ010000570.1 coordinate 6,600,409, forward strand.
AGGATCAAATGCAATAGTGTATGTAAAACACTTGATAGACCTTGAACAGCGTTTGAGTTCTGTCCTTTCACATCTCATGTGGGCATCTTCTTACACTCTGGGAGCTCTGTTCTGTACAGAGCTGCTGGTACCTCTCCACTAAAAATTACTTTGTATTTTTATATATAATCCTTCAATAATATTTATATAGGCTTTGATCCTCACAACAACCCAGTGAGGTGGATATACCCCCACTTTACAGATGAGGAAACTTCAGCTGAGAGAGATTAAATGACTTCAGAGGCAAGATTTGAACTCATGTTTTCTATACTACACGCCCAACATTCTATTCACTCTGTGCCTCCTAGCTTGTCTTTGCTTTCAGATGTACATGTACATTACAGAGTCTGACGTCCTTCATAGCAAGGACCCAAGCACCTGAGGCAGTGTCTGCAACATGATAGGTACTTAATAAATTCATGATTAATTTATTGAATATTCATCAGCACTGCTCTGTAACTTTTCTCTAAAGCAATTAAATGAGATAAACACGGACCTGTTAAATGAGGAAGATTTCAAAATGGAAACCAATGGAAATATTTCTTTATCAAGTTTCCAGTCTGGTCTGATTGAGGAAGTATACTTTATATATTCCTTGTTCAAGGCCTAATTGACAAGAAGAGACGATATAACTGAGAAGGCATGTATCTGTATGGAAATCAGAGAATTTGATTGGGGGAATAGAATGGAGAACATTTGGTTGAGAATAAAAGGAGGAAGAAACAGAAGTGGTGTTATTATATGAGTTTACATATTGTCCAACCATATGGTGGATATAGATGAGTTTTTCCTAATATAGATTATACAGTGATTATAGAGCCAAGATACTATTGGGAAGGGGAGGGGACAGGCTTCTATTCTTTTCTGCTAGAAGTCTCATTCTGGTAAAAGCAAAGCATGTGATAGATACATTTCTAACTCTCTTCTTGAAAGTTTTCTTTTCCATTACATACAGCAAGTATGGAATGTACAACAGAGACCATAATATTGTGTTAGTATAGTGTGACCTTTCCCTTTGTAACCTATAGCTTATTATTTTATTTTTTTAAATTTTTTTAAATTTATTTGTTTATTTAACTTTTTACATTCATTTTCACAAATTTTTGGGTTCCAAATTTTCTCCCCTTTTATCCCCTCCTCCCACCCCAATACCCCAAGCAATCTAATTTTCCCTATCTCCAATCTGCCCTCTCTTCTGTCATCCCTCCCTTCTCTTGTCTCCATCTTCTCTTTTCTCCTGTAGGGCCAGATGACTTTCTATTCCTCATTAATTGTATGTCTTCTTTCCTAGTTGCAACAACAATACTAAACAGTTGTTCCTAAAACTTTGAGTTCCAAATTCTCCCCATCCCTCCTTCCCCACCCATTAGAATACTGCTTTTATTCCAGACCTGTTATGACATCAGTATAGAGTACTCCAAGAAAGGAAATCCTCCCCACCAATGCACATGGGCAACTCATTTGCAGGTTATTTTCTTAAAGAGCTGACTAGGAAACTGAAAGATAAAATGACTTTTCCATAGTCATACTACTACTATGGGTCAGGGATGGGACTTAATCCTGGGTCTTCCCAATTCTAAGACTGACCCTCTATTCATTATGTCATGATGCCTCCCATTTTAGGATATAATTTATGGTATTAAGTAATATGAGGCCTGCTATTGTAAAATATATAAAGATGAAAGCTCTTCATATGAGATGAGGATCTCTTATCCCAACTCTACCTTTTGTCTCTTTCTTTAATCCATAAGATGAATTAAAGTCCATTGCTCTGATCCAGGATGACATTTCTTATGTTCTTACTTCATACATACATACATATATACATACATATATGCATATGTGTGTGTTAAGAGGAGACTCTCTACCAATGCAACTATCCACCTTCTCTTCAACTTAGAGCCTTATAGCATTTCAAGGAGCACTGAGTGGTTAAATGAGCTTAACCCCTGTAACACAGCATCAGAAGTAAGACTTGAACCCAGGTCCTCTTAACTCTCAGGCCAGTTCTCTACCCAGTACACCATGCTACATCAAATGAATCACCCTCATCCATGATCCCAAAATAGTTTGCCAAAATGGCTACAGAAATGACACAGCAAGTACTTTTAAGTACAAGTCTTTTGCTTTGCAATAAAACTTTAAGAACCTCTAGTTCTTTGCCTTTCCCATGTATATAAAAATCATGAGCCTGGCTTATTTATAAATGTCCCTTTCCATCTGCATGTCTATGATTGTCTGTTTCCCATTTTAAAATATTTTCTCATTTTAGCAGTCGTTAAATACTCCTGTGAGTTGTCCTAAGAATTTTTTTCTTAAATATTTAGGTTCTTAGAAATGTTACTTCCTGTTTAAATGGGAAAACAACAGAATTCTCTAACATATGAAGCTTGGTCCCTGCCCCAGGGCCTCCCCAGTGCGCTTTCCTGGTAGATAATGGTTGGCTGGCTTCTCCTCTTCAGTCACCCCACTTCCTCATAGACATAGTTCGGTGGCCCACTTTTCAGTGCCCATTTGTTAGTTTTGCTGTTGTTTTATTTTTAATTTATTTATTTGTTTTAAGTTTTCAACATTCATTTCCACAAAATTTTGAGGTCCAAATTTTCTCCCCATCTCTTCCCTTCTCCCACCCCAAAACTCCGAGCATTCTAATTCCCCCTACCACCAATCTGCCCTCCTTTCTAACATTGCTCCCTTGCCTTATCCCCATCTTCTCTTTTGTCCTGTAGGGCAAGATACATTTCTGTACCCCATTACCTGTATTTCTTATTTCCCAGTTGCATGTAAGAACAGTACTCAGTAGTTGTTCCTAAAACTTTGAGTTCCAAATTCTCTTCCTTCCTCCCTCCCCACCCATCCCCATTGGGAAGGCAAACAATTCAATATAGGCCATATCTGTGTAGTTTTGCAAATGACTTCCATAATAGTCATATTGTGTAGAATTTACTATATTTCCCTCCATCCTATTCTGCCCCATTTCTTCAGTTCTCCTTTTTGACTTTGTTCCTCCCCAAGAATGTTTACTTCTAATTGCTCCCTCCTCCCACTTGCCCTCCCTTCCATCATCCCTCCCCACCCTGCTTATCCCTTTCTTCCCTACTTTCCTGTATTATTTTCATACCAAAATGAGTGCTCATTTTATTCCTTCCTTGAGCCAAATGTGATGAGAGTGAGCTTCATGTTTTCTTTCTCACCTCCCCTCTGTCTCCCTCTATTGAAAAGTCTTTTATTTACCTCTTTTGTAAGAGATAATTTGCCCCATTTCATTTTTCCCTTTCTCCTCCCAATATAGTCCTCTCTCACCCCTTAATTTCATTTTTTAAGATATGATCCCATCCTATTCAATTCACCCTGTCGTGTGTGTGTGTGTGTGTGTGTGTGTGTGTGTGTGTGTGTGTGTGTGTGTAATCCCACCAACTACCCAGATACTGAAAAAAGTTTCAAAGAGTTACAAATATTATCTTTCCATGTAGGAATGTAACTTTACTAAGTCCCTTATGATTTCTCTTTCCTGTTGACCTTTTCATGCTTCTCTTGATTCTTATGTTTGAAAGTCAAATTTTCTTTTCAGCTCTGGTCTTTTCATCAAGAATGCTTGAAAGTCCTCTATTTCATTTAAAGACTATTTTTTCCCCTGAAATATTATACTCAGTTTTGCTGGGTAAGTGATTCTTGGTTTTAATCCTAGTTCCTTTGACTTCTGGGATATCATATTCCAAACCCTTTGATCCCTTAATGTAGAAAGCTGCTAGATCTTGTGTTATTCTGATTGTATTTCCACAATACTGGAATTGTTTCTTTCTAGCTGCTTGCAATATTTTCTCTTTGACCTGGGAACTCTGGAATTTGGCTACAATGTTTCTAGGAGTTTCTGTTTTTGGATCTCTTTCAGGAGGTGTCTTGTGGATTCTTTCAGTTTATTTTGCCCCCTGATTCTAGAACACCAGGGCAGTTTTCCTTGATAATTTCATGAAAGATGATGTCTAGCCTCTTTTTTTGGTCATGGCTTTCAGGTAGTCCCATAATTTTTAAATTGTCTCTCCTGGATCTATTTTCCAGATCAGTTGTTTTTTCCAGTGAGATATTTCACATTGTCTTCTGTTCCTTCATTCTTTTGGTTTTCTTTTGTAATTTCTTGGTTTCTCATAAAGTCATTAGATTCCATCTGCTCCATCAGTGCCCTCAGGTGTTTTTTGATCCAACAATGGAAGCAGGCTGCTGTAAGGGCTGCTGTGGGAGCTGCTGCTGCAAGCCCTATGCAGCTTCTGCTGCCAACACCTGAGGCCAGAGCTATGGGAAGGCCCTTCTCCCTTCTCAGTCAGCTGAAAAAACCCTCTCACTGACTTTTAGCGCCTGTGGGTTGAGGGATTTGGGAACCACTGCTACTGCTGGAGGCCTGCTCATGTCCTCCTCCTGGAGCCATGCTGTGTGGCCAAGACTGGGATAGGCTTCACTCCACGACAGATGTTTCCTATCAGCCTTTCAGGTCACCCTGGGCTGGAAATCTCCTCCACTCTGTTGTTCTGTGGCTTCTGCTGCTCTAGAATTTGTTGAGAGTCTTTCTTTACGGGTATTTTATGGGCTGTGGGAGAAGAGCTACTATATGTGCGTCTTTCTACTCTGCCTCTTGACTCTGCCCCCTCTCAGTGCACATTTGGATAAATGTTCTGGACACCATAAACTATAAATTCTAGAGTTGGAAGTGACCTTAGAAATATCATTTAATTCAGTTCCCTAATTTTATGGGGATGGAGTGTGGAAGAAGGAAGAAATATTTACATAGTGTCCTAAATGCTTTTCAGATATGTTCTCTGAGCCTTATAATAACCCTGCAAGATAGGTGCTGTTGTTTTCCCCATTTTATAGATGAGGAAACTGAGACAAATAGATAAAGTGACTCGCCCAGAGCCACACAGCTAGTAATTGTCTGAGACTGAATTTGAACTCGGTTCTTCTTAATTCCAGGCCCACTGCTGCATCCACTGAGCCACTCAACTGCCTTTATAGATAATTAAATTGGGGCCCAAAGAGTTTAAGGCCCGCTAGTGTTCACCTAGTTTGGAATTTGAATTCAGCTCTCCGCTTCTTTCAAACCGCTGCCTCCACGACATTGTGCTTCTTGGTGTTTTTGTTCAGTCATGTCTGATTCTTCAAGACTCCATTCTCTTGTCAGAGCTACTGGAGTGCTTTGCTGTTTCTTTTTGCAGCTCACTTCACAGTGAGGAAACTGAAGCAAACAGGATCACACAGCCAGTAAGTGTCTGAGGCTAGATTTGACCTCAGATTGTCCTGACTCCAGGGCTGGCACTCTCTCCCCTGTGCCACCTTCCTGCCTTTTTAATTATTCTTCATAGCTTTTAGATGATAGGGCTTACACTGTGTGAGCCTGGTGTAGAGCTTCATGTCTGTTGTCTGAGGACCAACCTTGTTATGTTCAGAGAGGTTCGGCAGTGCAGATGCACAGCAACTGTGAAAGAGGATTTGTGATCGTTGTAAAGGAAGTCCCTCAATAATGAAATTATAAATCTTTTGAGAAAGCCAAGTGTTTTTGTCAAAATTTCTCTTATTTTAGTTGATTTACATAATACTTAGTTAAATATTTAAACATATATTTGCATCTTTGGCTGATGCCTAATCTAAGGTGGCTGAAGCAGGCATTGTGGAGCTTTTAGAACTTGATCAGACATCTAAGACAGCAATGCTATCCATTGCATCCCATCTCTGGTAGTTGTCTTGACTTTTGTCCCTCCATTGGACTTCAGTGACTATGGAAGAAAGAGCAAGGTTGGCAGAAACACTCGATTTTCACCATTATGGGGTTTAGGAGAAGAATTGTGGCTGAGTGGTCATCACTCTACTGTCTTTAAGGAGAAGATGACTGGGGCTTACAGTCATATTTGTCTATCATTATCTACCATGTTTGTAGTCTTGGGGTACATTTCTTATTTTGAGGGCTAATTATAAAAGAAACTTTCTCTGGTCATTCTGGGGAAGTAGCTCTGCCCTGGACCTAGAAGGTAAGCAGCCTACTCTCAGCCCGTTTAGCTCCTTCCCATCAAAGACTTGTTATACAAAAAAATAATTACAGATAGCAGATAATGAACAAGCATACTTATCAAAGCAACCAGTAAAACACCTCTCAAGGAATTTATATAGATAAATTTAGAAAATGGAAAACACAATAATACGTAAGGCAACTTGTATGCAAGATGAAATCTCAGGTCATCTAAAGAGAGGGCAAATCTTACCGAAGAAATCCATGAAGAGTTCCGGTTCCAGTATAACTCCTTCCCCAAACTGTCCTTCCTTTCCTTATATGCCTATAGGTCCATGTCAGACCTTCATTTGTCATTGAAAGTCCACATCTTCTTTCATGTTTTCTTTCTCTCTAGTTTCCACTTTTGTTCTGTATCATGGGCTCCAGATTCCTTAGCTAATCAGGAATCATGTCTTCTTCCACGTGCATAGAACACTGTGTGACAGGGTAGTCCTTTGGGGAACAACCCATTCCCACCTGGAGTGGGGGTGTTGCACACTGAAACCAAAATATCACAAGCATCTTGCCGTATGGTTTGGAATGTCTCTAGTTAGCACAAAGAGAAAACTTCACTTTCTCTCTTTTAAATAACTCACTTTATTTCATCCTTGGATTGATTTCTACCATGATGCAAATGGCTGAGCACTTTCTTCCAGATGCTCTGTCTCCAAATGCTCATCTCCCCTACTCCCAATGTCTCAAAGTGTAATTTTTATCTTTTCCTTAAGCTTTTTTGTGTATTTGCTTTACAGCGCTAAGGATCTTTCCATTTCATGTCTATTTGAGATCACATTTTGCTTTCTATAGTTTTTGGTTTCAGAGTACATTACAGGCATTAGTTCATGTGCTTAATGATTGATGAAGAGCTCTTGAGCTCACTGCCATTTGTCCTTTGGAATAAATAAGTCATCCCTGTCCTCCAGGAGTTTGTATTCTGTGTTAGCAAAGCCAGTTGGATGCCCTCTGCAATGACAAGCAGGGAAGGAAGGTGCATTTCTAATGTAATCAGAAAATCCCTTCATAATTTAAATATATTAGCATATCCTAAGAAATCCTGGTATTAGCATGCCCTAAGATAGCATATAGTATCTCCCCAACAAACATGATTGAATTACTAGATGAAGCACATTAAGACAGCAGGAAGGGTCCTTAATGGAGCTGCTCTATCTATACTCATTATTGCAGCAAATGCTAGGGAAGCCATCACCAAAACCAGAAGGAGTCTGATTATTGGTGCTGCTCCAGTGATTTCACTGGCATGCTTACATCCAATTTGCCAAAAAAAGTTTGATGACACACAAACATCAAACCCCTGAAATATTTGTATTTTCTTCTTCTTGTAAGTAGGAAAAAAAATAGAAAGTGTGCCTTGAATCTCTGTAGTTTGGATTGGGATCTGTTATATAAAACAAAATGCTTAATAGCTTATGAACATGTTTGCCTCTAGGAACGTTGGGTAATGAATAATAGAATTAACTCTGAGTGCATATATGTAGTGCCTGGCATCAGCAGGCTTGTTCCATGTTATTCATAAATATCAAGGTCCTAGTTTAGTTGAGGAGCTATTTAGCTCTAGTCCGTATTACCAAAAACGCAAATTTACCCTAACATCTTCTGGAGGGAAGCTTTTCTGTAATGACATGAATTAGTTCTTTCCAGCCATCTCCTTACCATGCAGCCCAGACTTGGGCCACCTTCCTCATCAGCACCCCCTCAACCCTGCCCCCAGCCAAGCCTGAACTAAACAGGACTCAATTCTGCCTCTTGCATATCTCAGCAGACTTGCAGTTCTTGAGAGGATGTAAACCCCAAAGAGTAAAGACCATCTTGCTTCTTAGTACTCCCCAGGATCACAGCAGTATCTGGAATATAATGAGCACTTCATATATGTTTTCATTCTCTCTCTCTCTTTCTCTCTTTCTCTTTCTGCCCTTCCTCACCCTCCCTTTCTCCCTCCCCCCACTTTCTCTCTCTCTCTCTCTCTCTCTCTCTTTCTCTCTCTCTCTCTCTCTCTCCCTCTCCCTCTCTCCCTCCCCCCCCCCCTCTCTCTCTCTCCCTCCCCCCCCTTCCTCCCTCTCTCCGTTTTAATCGTTATGTTCTTTGAGACTCTCAAATGACAACAGTTAATAAACAGGAGTTACATAAAACCACTATCAGGCAGCAAGGTGATGGCATACATCCAATCTTTGACTAAGAAAATTTAGTTTAAAAAAAGTCATAGCTCTCTCAGGGTTATACATGCATTACAGACCCAAAAGAGATTAGTCTTTATTACAGATATTCTCTAGGCCACACTTATAGATTTATTCTCAAATTTAAAACAAGAAGAATACAATCTAGTTCTGCCTGGTTCTGAGGAAATACATATCTAAAAAGTGAATCCCCAGATTAATTAAGGAACAATTATTTGCATTAAGTGGCTCTTCAGTTTTCAAAAGTATTCAAAATAGTGTTTTTTAAGTGAATGTGTGAAGGAAGTCAGAGGTTTCAAAGGGCTACCTTTTCTAAATATTGCCCATCCAACAATAACCTCTACCAAATTCCTACCAAATGGTCATCTCATTTAGACCTGAGGACCTCTAGCAAAGAGCAGCTCCCTTACCCTGCAGTAACCTGCTTCCCTTTTTAGACAGCTTTCATTAGAGAATTTTTTTTCTTTTATTTAACAAAAAACAACTTTTTTGCCCCTTTTATTTATTGCTTCTTATTCTGCTATAGCACCAAAGAAAATCTAATTCTATTTCTACTCAATAATAAGTCTCCTTTCAAGTCTTCTTTTCTCTCTCCTGAGTATTCTCAGTTCTTTAATTTCTGGTCATTATCACTGTCATACTTACCCTCCTTTGGATATGCTTCACCTTGTCAATCTGCTTCCTAAAATGAGGTATCCAGAAATGAACTTGAATCCCCACATCTGTTGTAGGGCTGGATTTTGGGGCTGCTCTCTCAAACTGTGGACTCTAATTGAGCTTGCAGTTAAATCAACAAGTATTTATTAAGCACCTACTAGGTGCCAGTCTAAGCTTTGGCCGTACAAAGAAAGGCAAGCGATAGTCCAGCTCTCAGTGAGTTCACACTGAATGGATGAGACTACCTGGAAACAACTATGTGCAAACAAGTTATATAGAAGATAAATTACAGGAAATAATGACTAATATGTGGTTTCGTTTAGACTCCTCTCTTTTGTCTTCCGTAATGATAGACTTTTTAAATACAGGTGTAGTACTTTGTACTTACCCCGACTGAATTTCATCTTACCTGGTTTTATGCATTGTTTTTGCCTCTTGAGATCTTTTTAGTCCAAATTATGTTATCTGATGTGTCAATTCTACCACCTGAGCTTCATACCGTTTTGGTAAGCCTCTCGTCAAAGCCTTCATTCATGATATTGACAAAAATGGTGAGAAAAACACAAGTTCAAGGACAGAGTTCTGTGGCCTTCCAGTAAAGGGCATCATCCAGGTTGATGCCAATGCCTTAATCACGCATCTCTGAGTCGTGTCATACAACCAGCTTTAATCAGTTTATGACTATATTAACATTTAGTTTGCCTTTTTTTAGTATTGTCCACATGATTGCTTTATGAAATGCGGAAATCCAGGTACATATAGGTTAATCTACTTGTTTAATTCCCCAAGTTCACTTTAAGATTCAATTTATAAAAGATTTATTTAAACACTTCTTTTGGGTACATATCTGTCCCATAAAGAAATGATGTAAATCTGTGTTTTAGTAATAGAGTACTATGCTATGATTCTCTCAGCTCTTGGTTGCAGCTTGGTACAAAGCAGAGACTTTTAAAAATATCTGTGCTGAAATCTTGAAATATATTATGTAGCTCCCTCCACCCCGTCATGTCCATGATATTAGAACAGTTGGGTCAAACTGAAATAGAAACGAAGCACACCAAAGCATACATAAGGCTCTCTGGAGAACTGTATATTGATTTAGTTTTAAAATGTAATATTATCTATGTTTTAGTTTATTTTTATTTATTGTTAAATATATCGCAATTTCATTTTAATCTGGTTCAGGCTGCACTTGGGAGCATTGTGGGCTGCATCTTTGACACCTCTGCTCTAGAGAATGCCAACTCTGGATCTTATATTAGAGTCATGCGGTTGCCTGTGTTTTGTTGCATCGCACTGACTTTGAAGTAACTGCCGAGGGAGGGATCTTTGTGATCCCTCCCCCTTCTCAGATCTGAGAAATGGGGCTTTGATCTTAAATATTCTAACTCTGTGTTACTAAAAATAATTGACTTACAAAATACATTTTCCTTGGTGTTGGATACAATCCTTATCCACCTTTCTGTGTTTTGATTTCCACATTCATTTTAGAACATGGGGTCTATTTGGATCCTTGAAGGAAAAGAAAAACATTTCTGCATTACTGTTCTGTTGAAGATAAAAGCCTAGGGGTTTGTGCTTCCATTATTTATTGCCCACACTGCCAACCCCCAGTTCCTTTCTTCTTCCTGTCAGAGATCGGAAGGGGGTAAAAAAGTCTCCTTTTGGAGTAATGGCATCAAATAGGTATTTTGTTTGGGGAGCAGTTGAAAGTTAGAGTTGTGGAAAGAAATGCTTGTAACAATGTATAGCACCCAAAGGACAGCAATAACCTTATTTCTGTTTCCTATTTATCTGTTTGATTGTATCTGAACCCTTCTGTCTTCATCTCTGGATATGAGGAAGAGAAAAAAATGAAGGGAGCAATTTTCTCTATGGTAGATTAAAATGAAGGTTCAATAGACTTTGGTAGGCTGCTTTAAGGATAGCGTTGTAACACTATTAGAGGAAAAAAAGGAAAAATCAGTGAGATATTGTATTTTTATTTGATGTTTTCTGAAGTTTAATATTTTAAAAAGGCATTCAATTAACATTTTATTAGATTGTTTAGAATTTGAATGACTGACGACTTTAAAAGTTTACAAAAATAGTCTGAGAAGCTCATTTCTGTTTTGTGGGACCCTTCCTCTTGAGTGCTAACAAAAATGGTGCACTGGTCAGATAGTACAGGATTCCTTTTCTGCCACTACATTTATTTCTTGTTCTCCTTACATTTAGTTACATTTTGTCTAGTTTTCAGTACATGTGATGAGGCTCGTAGCCAAGCCAACTGACATGAATTTGGCGGCCAATCATTTCAGAAACTGGCTGGTTTAGCCAGCTTTCTTGGATGCTGCCTTGTGTGAAGTAGTCCTACTTTTTCACCAGTAAAGAGTATTTTTAACTGTTTCTTCTTTTCTGCTCATTTCTATCACTAAAAGATGGTTGCTCCTTTTGTAGTGTTTCTCTTGGATTTCTTCTTTGAAGCTTTCAAGACCTAGCTTCTGTTGAATGCTTGTGCCTGTATGTGAGCGCACACACACACACACATACCTCTGTTCCCCTACCCTCCAGGACTGTGAGGCTGGATGAGGCCTTAGATGGCACATAGCTCTTCTTGATGAAGGCACTGAAGCCCAGTTAGATTTAGTAGCCCTGCCTCACATAGGTGTTAAGTAGCTGACCAGAGATTCAAACACAGATCTTTGCACTATAAATTCAGTCCATTTTCTACTGTGTCACACTGTAGGAATTGTGTACATTGCTTTCCAAGATAAAATGTATTGAAAATCCACAGTAAAATCTCATGGGAAAAACCTTAGTTAACTCATCTTATCCACTAATAGGTTTTAGAGCACATGAAGAATAAAAAGATGTTTTGTTAGAAGCAGTGTTAGGCCAAGAAGAAAGTTTTTTTATTTTTCAATAGACTTTGAGAGGCCAAGTGTTGGAATAGATAGAGTCTTGACACCTGGATTTGTGTCTTGCCTTCAATGCAAACTGTATGACCGTGACTTGTTTAATCTGTGGGTATCCTAGGTAATTATTATGATGTAGAGGGAGCTGCTGATCTACATTGGTGGATGAAATTTCCACATTTAGGGTTCTGTCCCCAGTGAGATAATAGGTTGCTGTCTCTACCACCAGAATATAAATAAGTCACTTTGTCTGCAATAATGGAAGTGCAGTGTTTTTAAAGTGATCTTATTTCCAAAGCAAAACTTTTTTTTGAGATCGAGGAGGTTTGGGTCAATTGGTGTCTTAAGAGTTATCTGTCATTCACAAATCATTTTATTTGTACGCAGAGTATTCATAAAAACCTCTTTTATTAGATCACATTGCCTTTTTCATTCTCCCTGTTTATGTGCTTGAAGGTTCAGTTTCACGGCCCAAATCTGTTGCCATTCTTCCCTTCCCAGTTTAGATATTTCCCACACATGGCATGATTAGCAATCTTGTGTGAAATGATTATGTGGCAACATTACTGGTGAATTACAGTTTCTCTAAATACTGTATGTTTTTGCTTGAGAACATTGGCTCTTATGTGTAGTTCTACTTCCGTGAAGAGAAAGTCCTTATGGTAAAATACAGCCAGAATTTAATTTGTGAAATGGAGTTTTAAACTAGGTTGTTCTTCTTCAATAGTAGCAATGGATGATTTCTTATTCACTTTCTGAAACAAAAGAGTGTCCTTTGAATATTGTTCACTTAGGCCTATTTGTATCTTCAAATTGGTGTTTTCTTTTAAGAAAGTGCTAAAAGTTTTACTTGAATCTCTGAGGGGCCAGGGGTTGTGGGGTGGTGAAGATGATTCAGAGGGGAGTATATTTGTATCCATATGTTTTACAAGAGCTAAAGCAGCAGGTCAAAACAGTGCTACTTAAAACTAATGGAATAGCTGTTATAGGAATCCTAAATAAGAGAAGTGTATTTTTCATTAAGATTTCATATTGGCCACCCTAGCTCACTTCTCCTATAGCAAAGAAGCCTAGTAAAAAGCTAGTCATGCTACTTGAGTCAGAAGACTTAATCAAATCACCAATACTTGTCACTGTTCTGTACTTGGAGAATTAGCTCTAATCATGAAATAACTCCAGAGAAAGAGAGTCTTAAGTGGATGGGGGAAATCCACCAAACTTTAATGGTATCTTTGTTTTCCTTAACATTTTATCCCTCACCAGAGAGAGATGGCTCTTATTCAAACTCTCCAGGACCATTTTATTCACATTGATGTTTGTTATCTTAATTTCTGGAAATGACAGGTTCACTCTGTCCAAAAAGAAATACTGTTTCCTTATTGATTTCATTATTATGATCATGAAAGTAGTTTTGAATCTTTCCTGGAATACATGCAGTGTGACAAAGAGGAAAGTCTGAAAAATTTGCGTGGTACCATTTTTTTTTGCTCATCAGAGGACCTGAGAGTGCTAGAACAAAGTCACTCTCTCTGCCTTCCCCAGTGTTTGATGTGGGTGACTGACAGTGTATACAGAGGCCTGGTCTTGTTAGGGTCCCAGCTGAGGAACACATCGTAGCTGAGAAGATCAAAACTCTTCCCTCAGGCAAGAAAGCTTCTATTCAGGCTTTTATAAATCTAGAGGGAAAGGATGATCTAGCTGGAAATAATTAAAAATTTAAAAAACACACACAAAAAGAAGTCTTCATGTACCCAAAGGCTCTTGAATACTACAGAATCCTCATTTTAAGTCAAAAATCAAGTCTGGGAATTGTTAGGATTTATTACCAGTCTGAAAAGTATCAATTTTAACCTAAGAAAAAGATTACTAGACTTCAATTTGGAGATGAGACCCAAGAAGACAGAAGAGGATACAAAATCTACTCAGAAACCTAGCTTAGATGGTTGTAATGAGTGTGACCACAGTGGCCTGCCAGCAAGGAAGCCAAAGTAAAACCACTCTATGGCCTTCAAAAAATCAAATTAAATTTTAAAAAATTAGTACAACTGTAGTCCAGTCAGAAGAACCATCAAAAGTTGTGAGGTCTCTCATAGTCCGTGTCCTCTTCCTTGAAGTGTTCCTCAAAACTTGGTCACATTGATCCGTCCCAGAGCTCAGCATATGTCTTCCTAGTTACCTTTTCCATTTTCTAATAACCTTTACTATTAGGAGTTTTTTTCATAATGACAGAATTTAATCTTCCTTGTATTAATGTAGCATCTGTCTTGATTGATTTTCTTTCAATTAATCCTCAGTATAGATGAAAACTGATTAGAAAGAACTTAATAGTCGCAATTTAGTAGTGTTACATGTATCATCACACCATTTCTCTTGTGTAATTGCTCATTTGTAATGCATCATAGCTAGTTCCCCTCTACCCATGACCCTCTTTGATGCATGCCTCTTTGTGTGATCCTTAGCACAGTGTTGGCACTGAATGCTTCTTGATTGAGAGAAAAATAGATATAAAGATAGAAGTTTCAGTGCTGTGTAAACTATATAAACATTATGTAAACACTACCAAGATTATCTTTTTGTTTACCTCTAAATGGTCTCATCCATTTGTTAGAGGCCCCAGAACTTTACAAAGAACTTTTCCTGAGGTAGTTGACCAGGCAGATTTCCTACCTTCTGGCAGACAAGAGAAAAAAACAAACAGACTAGGCTGCCTCCTCCAAAATAATCTGTCTTTTAAACTCTGCTGTAGAATATGGAAGGAAATAGAAATAGGGTGCATTTTGTTAAAATCTCCTTCCATGAGTGATAAAAGAGGCTAAGTTTCTTGGAATGACAAAGATTGGAGTGGTTGCAAGAGGAGACTGGAAGAGGATTGTCTGTGTCAAAATGAATTGATACAAAAGGGATAATAACGATTAGAAAGGAGAAGTAAAATTCCTTTTGAGTTATATATAAACTTTTCCCTACCTAGAGGCATATATATATATATGTATGTGCATTATATAAAATATTCTTTATTTCAGGGTGTTGCATTCATGAAACTATGCAAATAGTGCATTAAATGGCCTCATCCTTTACACTTATGAGTACTATCTATGTTGGGATCAGCAAGTATAAAAACAAATCTATCAATGAAAGAGTATGTCTGAGAGAAGGATTGAGTTGCTTAATATGAATGTCTCATTTATAATAGTTAGCCTGAGAACTTAACTTTTATTTGGTGCTATTATGAATATGGATGAAAATAGACATAATGAAAGTAGACAGAGTTTGTCTTTGGAATTTCTAGCTCAAACTCCTTTCCCCACAATCCTTCTCTCTGTCTCTTTTGCTTCAGCTTTTCAATCATTATTAGAAAAGTATTAAATTCTTTTATGCTGAGTTGATCAGGACTATTACCCCCTTCCGTTTAGTATTTGAATTTTAAAAGAGAACCCAGAAAGGAAGGTTGATTAAATTAAAAGAATGTGTTCTTAGAGTGTAATTCCAGTTTTTTTTTTTGCAAAGGATTGATAGAAGGGTAAGGGTCAGAAATGTGGTAGAAGTCCTTTCCAGAATTCTCTAGTTCATCATTGTTTCTTTCATCTACTTGCAAAATTTTGGTGGAATTTTAGGTTGGAGTCACATTTACACCGAATATAATGGCGTAGTCTTTGAGAATAGTAAGGCTCAATAAAAATCCACCAGTGGTAGAACTCTAATCACTTTATATGTATTTTGTAAAATTCTACATTTATTTTTAACATGTCAGTGGTAGATTGTAAGCTCCCTAAGAATAGGGATTATCTTTTTTCCATTTGTATTTCTGGATCCAAGCATATTATTTGGTATACCACTGACCCTCGGTACTTATTAGATCGATTAGTAAACTAAAACCTGTTTTCATCTTCAGTTAGATAAATTCTTAAGGAGTCAGTTGACAAGTATATGTTAAGGAACTGCACAATTGGGAATACAAGTAAAAAAAAAAAGAAAAATAGTCCCTGTCCTTAAGGAATTTAACTTTCTAATTGGAAGAGACAACACATAAAAGAAAGCTGAGCAGTATGAAGAACCCCAGAATGGGCCTTAGAGAGAGTTCAGTGGGAGGTGAGTGTAGCAGTAAAGCACCCTTTACTGCTGCACAGGAGAGCCTGCTAAATGAAAAGCACTTTTGAGGGGTTAGCAAATTACTTTAACCAAGCATATATGTCATTCATCTAGTTCTGGGAAGTCAGCACCCTGAACTTCAAAGAAAATTCAGAGAAATCAAAGATCAACAGACATGATTTCCTCTGCCTGATCATCAACAGACAGGTCCAACTGTCTGACTATAGTTATGTATGTATGTGTTCGTTCTTCGTTGCTGAAGAATACCATGCCATCAGAAATGATGACATGACTTGCACTTGACTTTGTTTTGAGTGAGGGAGGGCTGTGCAGGTCATCAGCCTCACTTCTCCTCCAGAGTCATCTGAATCCAGTGACCAGATATTCATCAGGATGGTGATGAGGCAGTTGGGGTTAAGTGACTTGCCCAAGGTCACACAGCTAGTGAGTGTCAAGTGTCTGAGGTGAGGTTTGAACTCAGGTCCTCCTGACTCCTGCACTAGTGCTTTATCCACTGTACCACCTAGCTGCCCTGTGACTGTAGTTTCCAGAGAGGGAAGCACTGACATCTGGGTTTTTCAAGGAGGAGTGGCTTCTTAGCAGCTTCCCAGAGTCCTCATCTGGCCAAACAAACACTTCTAGTCAGTAAGCCCCAAAGTAAAACCTTACCCTCAGAGTGTTTATACTGTTTTTAGAGCCAGAGGGCATCCCAACCCTTGAGAACCAGTGCCTCATTAACAAAAGGTATGGGTCTTCCTAATCAAACTCCCATTAATGGCAGGCCCATTAATAGGTGGGGAAGATCTTTAATCACATTAATAGCACAAATACGTATATTGTTTCTAGTTAAAGAAAGTCTTGCTTCTGTACTTTACTCCTAGTAAAGACTCTTGGTTGATAAAGACAAGATTTAGTCAGAGGCATTTGATTATACTAAAACAAAACAGCAAAAGATCCCACTTTGCTTGTCATCACAGTGAGTCACAGTGCAGTCTGGAGAGGAATGAAGACATGATCTACCTGGGCCTGTTTCTTAAAATGGAGATTCTGGGAAGAACCAGCAAAGCAAAGGGAGAGGCCTCAGGGGATGAGGCTGCTTCCAATGCAGAGTGAAGTGAACCATCAGGCTGAAAAGGTTTTTATGGTACAGCAGAGAAAGTCCTATGGGGATAAATCTGGATGAGAGCCTAGAGAGGAATGAAATTATGAGTTCACTTATTTGAACTAATGAAGAGAGATACCAGTTAGAATAATCAATTAAAATTATGAACCATTTCAGTAGTATTTTCTTCAAAAAGTTAATATAATACACACATCTCAATTGTTTTTAAGGTCAAAGGGGAAGGGAATAAGAACATATGTAACTCTTACTAGAGGTCAGATGCTGGGCTAAGAGCTTTACCAAACTGATCTTGTTTGATGCTCACAACAACCTTGCAAGGTTCAGAGATGCTGGGACCCTGAAATAGTGGTGCGCAGCTCCTACCTCAAATGATCTCGACTCAAGCCTTTTTTCAACCAGAGACAAGTTTTATTGGAACTCCCGTCTGGGTGGGAGATATTTTAAGAATTCTCAGTATTTGTGACACTTGTATTAATCAGTGGACCAGACTGAATCCGAGCATTGACCAGATTTAAGGAATCTGAACACTTTAAGGGAGGCAAGATGGATCTTTTATACAAAAGACTGTGAACTGAGAAAGAGTCTAGATGGAATTAAGGAGTGGTGGTGTAGGTGGGGCCAGGTACAGAAAATGAAAGGGCAGATTGCAGCACCTGGGCCACCTGGAAAAGTCCAGGCTTTTCCTTTTTGGAGTCCAGATCCCAAAGACACGATCTTTTCCTTTTAGGGGTTCAGATCCCATCCCCATCATTTCCTGGTCAAACAAATGAGACCAAAATTCTTTTGGAGTAAGAGTGAAGTTCTCGGCTTCTGAAACTGCTTCCTGTGGGCAAGGTGCATTGTAAGAGACAACACATAAAGGCAGGTGTCCCTGCCTTGAGGGGATCCCAAAGAGGCGGTTGACTGGAACTGAGCACAGTCTACATCCAGGGGACGGGACGATGGGGGGACATTGACTTGTACACACTTTTTGCTACTGGAAGACACAAATCTGACAAGCAAGTCTGTGGGGTCCAAGTGTAGGGAGAAGTAAAAGTGCAAGAGCCCCATTAAAATAATTTACATTTGACTTGAAAGATTATCTGATCTTGTTACTTTCTCAAAAGTTTAGGTAACACTTTTCGGGTAGAAATTTTCCTCTCCTGGGTTCAGTAGTTACACAAATGATTTTTGCTCCAATTATAACAAAAGACTTGGGAGGATACTCATGTAATGATTAGGTCAAATAGGTTATTTCCCTCTAAGAAAACTGAATGCACTGAAATTCTCTTCCCCAAACCAAACGAAGGATGTTTCTGATTTAATTTCAGTTGTTTGGGGTATGGAATGACTATACGTTGAGGTCAATACCTCAAAATCTCACACAGTTAGTTAACTGGGAAGGGCTGATTGCTCCAGGTGAATGCCAGGCCAGGGACCTGGGCCACCTGGGAACATGCAAGGCTTTTCCTTTTTGGGTCCAGATCCTAAAGACATGGTCTTTTCCTTTTAGGGGTTCAGATCTCATCCCCACCAGGTACTACAATCCTTATTTTACAGTTGAGGAAATTAAGGCAGACAGGTTTAAGTGATTTGCCAAGGGTCACACAGCTAGTTCAGTATCTGACACTTAATTTGAACTCAGGTCTTCCTGACTGACTGGCCATGTCCATCCCTTTTCCCATTGATCAGTTCCTCTTAGAACTTCCATTTTGAGAAGCCAGGCAGTCAATCCTCACCCTATTTCCGACTATACTTTTGATTTTTTAAGACTTCAACTGGCTTCCTCTTATGTACCTTCAGCTTCTCCTTCCCAGCTCCTTTCCAGTTGTTATCTTCACCCATTACATTGTAAGTTCTTTGAGGTCAGAGACAGTGTTTGTGTTTATATTTGTATGCTCAGTTCGTGTCACAAAGCCTAGAACACATTAAGCACATAAGGAAATGTTTGTGGCCTTGCCCATGTCACCCAAGTAAATTCCTGAGGCTACAAATCTAGTGTTCTTTAGTAGGCTTGTAATTTCCTGTCTTCTAAGTTCCAAAAACAAAACAAAACAAGGTCCTTTTGGTTAAGTTTCTTTCCCCTTCTGCAACTTCCTTTTATATACGTACTCCTAGTGACCTGAAAGAAGTAACAACTGCTTTTCTTTCTCTGATAAGGCTTATGGTTACTGGTCCCCTTCGTCCTCCCAAATCAGGAAAAGCAGAAAGGTTAACAACCTCCATTCACCTCTTGCATTCAAAATAAAGTAGCTAACAATATCCCCTTTCTTTACCTTAGAGTTCGTTCGTGCCCTTGGGCATATGTTAGAGGCTAGCTCTCTGAATGTTAATAACAGCGTATAACATGTATAAAAGGAACTCAAACTTTTCTGTGCTAGTGTGTTTCCATTAATTCCTTTTCAACCTTGAATTGATTGCTTCCCTTCCACCAAAGTACACCCTGGACGACCCTGATTTAGAGTGGCTTAATCAATAGACTACAGAATGAGTCATTTGTTTCCTGTTCATTTCTTTACTGAGTAGTTCAGAGCAAGGCCAAGTGCCCAGGAAGCCCATAGACTGGCTGGATGTTGGCTGGATGTGGGGATGGGAATGTTGGCAACTGCTTTCTTGGTTCTGCTAACATCTATGGAAGTGGCTTATTTCAAACTTTTCCTCTTGGGTTTTTGGCCTTGAAATTCCAGATATGTCAAAATATCACAGGTTTTCTGACCTCTTATTCACTGCACCGTAAAGATCTTTCCCTTTCTCTAATGTGTAGTTCCCTTTAATCCTTCAGTGATACTCTGCTATAGTGAAACAGAGGAGGGGAGGACAGAAAAAAAGGCTGTTGGAAAGCTTCTCAACTCTTGGGGCTCTTATTTCAGCAAGGTGACATGGAGGGAAGAGGAGGAGTGATCAGATTTCTCATTACTTATCACCACTACTGCCATTTCTAGACAATGGCAAAATTTAGTCTGTGTTCATTCTAATAATTCTGTGGATTTAAAAAAAATTAATACCAAAATGTCAGCTCTACTTGAATTGTGAAGTTAAGGAATTTAGGAGAATACTGGGAAAATATTTCAAATGAAGATCTTGGTCACCTTTGTTTTGTGACAACTTATACTACAAAAATGGTGCTACCTTTTCCTTAGGGTTGTCTGAGAAAAGCTGTTGGTAAACCTTACTCTATCAGTTTAGATTCTTAGTGTTAGTATCTGGTGATGCTATATGGGTCCTAGTTATGAAATGTCACATTCTTCAAAGAAAATTAGAATTGTGTATCATCCAGAGATTATGGTGAATGTAAATAAAGTGCAGCATATCACAAGACAACAAAAAAGTAGCATCAGAAAAAGTTTCAAAGATAAGATTTAAGGGATGTACAGAACTAGACAAAAGATATGGATCAGTTATGTTAGGAGAGAGAGCAGTAAAGCAGCCTACACGACATAACAGCCCATCGACTTCTCGCAGCCCACCAAAGTATTTTGGGTGACCCATAAAAATGTAGAGGATGTAAAAGAAAGGAAAGATGTAGCAAGTGCTTTGTCCGTGCCCAGCTTAACCCACCCTCCTCTGGTTACTATTGTGCCCATCGTGTAATTTGGCAGGTGCGTTGCCATTACACACCCTCTCCTGTTTGTCATGTAACTCTTGGCAACCAACAATCTTCAGTCCATTTCTAGTCTGAAAGGAGCAGGAGCTGTCCCTTTTCCATGTGTTTTCCATTGTTACTGGCATTGAACAGGGTCAAAGTAACTGCAGCCATGCACCAACGCAGCTGATGCCCGCTATGCCGTGAGCAGCAACAATGAGAGGACTTCTTCTCCTCCCTGTCTACATGGCCGCCCTCCAAGTTACATGAGTGTCTGGCGCCCTCTCCAAGGTCAGACACTTGGTTCATTATTACTTTGTGTGTGAGCAGTTGCTGTAGAGATTTTTCTGTTCTAACATTAAAGTTTTTGGGGTGACTTTGTAAAATGCATGATAAAAAGAAACAGAAGGTCAAATCAGGACATAAGAGTGTTTAATCCAGAATGGACAAACAAATATTTGTTTTCTTACACAAGAGACAAAATATTATGCCTTGTTTGCGAGAAATAATAGCCATTCTGAGGGAATACAATCTTCACCATTTCAAACCAAACATCCCATCGTGGGCAGATTAGACAACACTGAAAAACAAATTAAAGCATTCACATTTTGAAAAATCTCAGTGGGGAACAAGGATTTTTCAAGAAAGTAAGCTTAGAAAAATTGATCTCAAGCATGATTCCAGACTCTGATAAACTGATTGCCCATTAACTGGATGTAAACAGTAAGAAATCCTGGAAAATGTATTAAAACTTGTACCACTTAGCAAAGTAATTTTTTTAACATTAATGTGATTTCATGATAAATAAAAATCTTAAGTAATAAGTGTAATTAATTGATATTATTTGAAATTTCCCTTTTATAAAATACCTTTACTTAGAAAGTGAACTGCTAAAAATCTATTTGTGGCCTAGAGAAATTTAGCCTACTTTAATTTTGGCTGCTACCTATTGCCAAGTTGTGCAGGATTGTCATAAAGAATGGACAGCTGGGGAAGCTAGGTGGCTCAGTAAATAGAGCACTGGCTCTGGTGTCAGGAGGACCTGAGTTCAAATCCAGCCTCAGACACTTGATATTTACTAGCTTTGTGACCTTGAGCAAGTCACTTAACCCCAATTGCCTTGCC
The DNA here is from genome assembly GCA_023548195.1 of Bettongia penicillata ogilbyi. Lineage (NCBI taxonomy): Eukaryota > Metazoa > Chordata > Mammalia > Diprotodontia > Potoroidae > Bettongia > Bettongia penicillata. The sequence continues at coordinate 6,622,127 of JAJHZJ010000570.1, forward strand.
TTCCCCCCCAAAAGAAAAAGAAGGATGCACAGCCCATGTGATCCATCAGTTCCAGTGTCAAGAGAAATAGTAGAGAATTTCAACATAGACAAGATTCATAGAAGGCAGAGGAATGTGTGAAGTGCTATAGAGATCATGAGCTCTTCCAAGTGCTGTGTAACTGCTGGATTCATTTCTATGATGATAAAGTGTAGCTTCAGAGCACGTAGCAAGCCCTCCAGGAACGCTGGTTATTGGCACATTCTCCCTGGCACTTCCTGGCATGGCTGCCCTGAGCAAGTCCCTTAGCCCTGCTTGTCTTAGCTTCTTCATCTGTAGAAGGAAATTGAAAACCACTCTGGTATCTTTGCCAAGAAAGCGCTAAAGAGAGCCGCAAAGAGTCAGATACAGCCAACTGACATAAAAAAAAAGGGAAAAAGTCTCCTATAGAAGAAGAAAGAAAAAATTTGTGAGCGGATATGAGCCCTATTGTATGCGCTTCCAGAGCTTGGATGGGATCAGTTTATTGGTTGTGGCTTAGTTGGCTAGTCATGTCCAACTCTGTGACTCCATTTGGGGTTTGCTTGGCAAAGATATTGGAGTGGTTTGCCATTTCCTTCTTCAGCTTATTTTACAGATGAGGAAACTGAGGCCCACAGGGTGAAGTGATTAGCCCAAGGTCGTACAGCTAGTAAGCAACTGAGGCCAGATTTGAACTGAGATCCTGGCTCCAAGGTTGGCACTTTATCCACGGTACCATCTTGGAACACTAGGTAAGTCTTTGGATGCTTCTGTGCTCACAAATCCCTGATTTCCTCAGAATCTCCTTCCTTACTACAGCAAAAATTTTCCTTGTGTCCTGAACAGTTCATCTTCTGGCAACCAGCTTTTTGGTGATAAGCCTTTTCAAGCTAACTCGGCTGCTCCTAGCACACGCAGTCTGTTGCTATGTTTGTTCATGAAAACTTTCTCCCATGGTAGGACTTCCCAAGCTCTGTTGGCATTGTCTGTCAGAATCTAGAGTTCTGCCACTCCACAATTAGACTTCCAATAAGAATTGGAAGAATTCTTGTGGTAATATATCCAAGTATTTTAAAAGGGAATGTGGAAAAGTGTCTCTGAAAGGAATGTATAGTCATTACACTCGGAATAACCTTAATTAGCAATAACAAAAAGCTAATTCCAGGAGCAGAGAAGAGAATGCTTTGGAAACTCTATTAATTGCTTGTGGTACTGTGGAGTTAAGTTTAGAGTCAGGACTTTGCTCTAACTGACTTCTCCCTTTCCCCCCGCAGCCCCCCACTTCCCCCAACTCTTCCACTTCCTAATTGCATGACCTACTCACAAACTAGCCATGTTCAGTGACAATCATGATTCCTAGCCTGGAGTCAGAGGGGAAAAAAGAATATACATGTAGTAGCAATTCATTTCACCTCTCTGGGCCTAGGTTTCCTCATCTGTGAAATGAAATTGGACCAGGTCTGATTTCGCCTCTGAGCCTAATATGGAATTCTGAATTTTAAAACTATTGATCCGTTGCTTCAAATGAAGCTTCTTCAAAACTCACCTAAATGTTGGTGTCTTCAGCTTCATTGCAACAAGTCTTTACTGAGAGATCCTTGCCTAAGGGAACATCTGCTAAGTGATATGAGCAGAAGGTACTATAAGGAGCTCAGGGGAAAGAGAGACAGGTAAAGTGGAAGTTCTCAATTATTGGTGGATATCAGCGGGCCCAGAGTATTCTTGCTAAGTTTAGAGAGACTCATCATCATATTTGCCACAGGATTTAGTCATAACAACTCTTGAACACCACATAATAAGTTATGGGGGGTTGCAATGTAAATCAATGGATTTGTGCAGATAGAATTATATCTTATTGAAATATTTAAGCATTATTATTAATAATAAATGTTATTGTTAACCCAGGAAAAGAAATAGGCTAAAAATGAAGATGGGGCAGGGTAATAAATATATTAATTGACTCCTTTAAAGTTCTGGTGCTATCACACTTTTCCTCGCAGTATCCTAAACATTTTACACATTGACTCAAATTGTCACCAAAAAAAAATGTGTCATACATGGGGGCAAAGTATTCTTACCTTTTTGGTGACAGAGAAATTGAAGGAGTTGGGGAAAGATACTGTCTAAAAATAAACAGCTAACCCAGAGTGGAATGGGAAATATATCTAGGAATATTGCTTCCTCTCTCTCTCAGTCTTTAATAAATCTCAACTTGGCTTGAAATGGGTCCAAAGCATTGCCTCTATTTTGGCAGGTGTCAGAGTTGCCAGTCAAAGTTGCAGATTAAGACTTTGTGCCTGCCTGTGTATATGCACATGTGTGTACATACATACAGCACCTCCTGATCATTGAGCCATAGCCTCAACTTAACAATTTTCCTACCTCAAAGAAAGGTCTTTGGAAATGTTCAGTGTCAAAAAAAAAAAAAAAAAAAAAGTAAGCATTGCTTATTAGAGCCAGTGTGAAAAACATGGCCTGGCAATTCTGATCTTATTCAGAGCCCCTCTGGCTAAAAATGACTTTAAAATGCTGTCATCAAGGCAAATTGATCCGGACCCTGGCAACCCTTTCCCCTTCTCCTAATGCATCAGCCGAAGACAAATCTATGCAGAGTTCAGCAAAGGGACCCCGCAAACATGTTACACTATGTAATAATGGATGTTAATTGTCTGTGACAAAATAGTCTTGGTAACTTGACCATCACCAGGTGGTGATTTTCCTCCCTTTTCTCACAGTGACAAGAGTATCAAAAGTATCCAGTAGTGCCAAGAAAGAGTCTCTGAGCTGTCTTTTAGGTGAATTGTAGACTCTCTTCTCCTTTCTTCTTTGTAAAAGGACTTATAATCACTGTTAACAATATTGTGGTAAACTGAGGAACATAGATGTATCATCTACTCCCTCCACCCAAATAACCAATTGTGAGTGAGATGCAGCATGGTGTAATGAAAAAAGGACCTCTCTTGGAAGCCAGGAACATCTAAATTCAAGTTCTGCTTTTGATATATGTGGTTTTGAGATCAAGAGAAAATCACTGAATGATTTAGAGCTCTGGGCAGTTCTTGAAGACTTTAAATTATTAACTGATTGCTGATCTATATAGTAGAATTTTCTTTTTCCACAAATGGGAATTTCCTCTACCAGTGTCTACAGATAGAGCTTTAAAAGCAACTTGTTGACCATATGCAAAATGTATTCATTTGGTTTCCCAAACCAAACAGTAGAGCGTAGTAGTGCAATTATTGTTATCTCCATTTTACCGATGACTCAGTCAACTAGCATTTATTAAAAATCTTCTATATATCAGGTACTATACTAAGCCCTGGAGATACAAAGAAAGACAAGATGATTTCTCTTCTCAAGGAGCTCATAGTCTAAGGGAGCAGACAACATGCAAACAACTATGTACAAACAAAATATATACATGCTAAATTGGAAATAATCAAGAAAGAGAAGGAGCTAGTATCAAGGGGGATTGGGAAGAGCTTCCTGTAGGACTGTACCTGAGACTAGAAAGAAGCCCCGAAAACCAGCTGGTGGAGGTTGGGAGGGAGAGAGGTCAGGCTCCAATAAGCCTCTGAGAGGGAGAATATTCAAGGTTATGTTGCTAACGACCAACCTACAATTGGAAAACATCTTTTGACACCCAATTCAGAACTTCATTTTTCTTTGAATTTCAATAGAAATAGAAACAATATTCTAAATTCCTTAAGCTTCGATATTAGAAAAATTGCTCTTCTCTATGGGAAATTGAAGTAAATTATTTTAACATAGTATTTTTAAGACTAAGGAGTCCTCCAGCCTAGCATATTCTGGTATATTTTTCTTTATGGGCTATGGAAAATGTGAATTTTTCACTGTAATGGAAATCATTTCCTTAAATTGCCACAATAACGTATGCTTTGCTCAAGAGAACAGAGCCAGGGCAAGGTTTCAAGAATTAGACCTTGGGCATAGGTTGTGCTAGACAACATACAGAGACAACTTAGAATATTTGTTCCTCCAGGAACGATGCAATAGTAAGTTGATACTATTTGTCATTGCTAGGGGGAAGTGGTCCATCAGTAGTTGGCTGTTGAAATGAATAGGGAGCCTGTGTTCTTTCTTGAAGTGTTTCCCCTTTTAGGAGTCTTAACAAAGAAAAAAGCATAACCTTGTAATCATTAAAGCCTCTTACAATCAGAAAAGCAGAGACCTGTGTATTTTTCATAATTAGGTAATATTATGCAAAATATTGTTCCCAGTGAGACATTCGGCTATTGTTTGTAGAGCAAAGGATAAAAGAAAACAAAACAAGACCTAGTAACCCAAGTTCTTTGATACTCAAATGGCTAATGAGAACTTTTGATTCTGTAACATACATTTTTCTTTTACCTTTCATATTAGTTCTCCTCTTTGACTTGTCTGGTCGTCGTTCATGTCACAACAACAATGACAACATCAATGAAAATTCACCTGTTCTATGATACTTTAAGGCTTCCAAAAGTACTTTCCTGTAACAGGAAGTCCTGAGAAGTGTGCAGAGTTGTATATTAGATTATTATCCCTCTTCCTTAGATGATGACATTAAGGCATTAGAGATGTTGTATGACTTCTATAGAGGCAGCACTTTGTGTAAGAAAGAGCACTGGGAGGCTTTGGTGATGGCTTTTAGATATGTGAGAGCTCTGTGAGGTTCAAGTTCATCCTAGAGGGAAGTAGGACAGCTCAGGACTGTAGTCTGTTAATTCAGGACTCATTTGCATTGTCTATTACTTCAAAAAGCATCCACCTCAGCTTCAGACCTATACAGTGACATAACTGTATTCAGTTTCTCATTATTGGATGACTTTATAGGTCAAAGGATTAAGTTCAGTGTCTGACTCCACTCTTGGAATTTAAATACCCTTTGTAAAAAGGTTTAAAGATCATAATAGTATATCTTGAGAACATCACCCAATAAAAAGTCATTCTAGCCTGGGAGTGAGGAGTCATGGGCTCATGCCTCTGAGTCTGGCATAGAAGTCATGTGCTCAGGGAGCATGGTCCTCAGTTTTCTCATCTGTAAAATCAGTAAATTAGACTATAAGATTTCTAAGAGCCTTTCCAGCTCCAAATTACTTTGGAAACCTGAGGTTCTAGTTTGGCTTCTGGGATTTCCAAACATGCGCCCCTCAAACTATGGTATAGTTTAAGGCAGTCTAGTGTCTTGGGGTACTTGTTCAGAATGTCAGTGTGACTTCTGCATATTGCATTTTTAGCATTTGCTTCTCAGCTACTTAGAAGACATATTATTTCCCAGCAGTGCTCTTTAGCTGCGCATTGCTTCCTGGATCATGAATCCTCCTGTATGATTGACAAAAGTAACGTCCCCATTTGAGACAAAATAAAACTGTGGCATATTCTGTTTCTTTTAGTCCAGCTAAATTACTATTATTCCAAACTTGATTCTGATAGTCTGGCCAGAAAGCTCACTCTTGCTTTTCAATCTTGTGCTAGTTTTCAAGAATCAAAAAACCAAATACCAGGCATGTCTAAGTATAGCCTAAAAAGGAGAGGGACCCCATGTTGTCAAAGCTAATTGTAAGACTCTAGTTTTCCCCTCCAGTTTGCAAAATTCATATTCTAAAAACCCATTTCTTTTTTTTTTTTAACCCATTTGCTCTTCTTTTCAGTGGTAATTCATTTCATTCAACTTGCCCCACATGCTTCACTTTTATAGCCCCATATAAAGTGGAGTGCTCTGCCATATTGATTTAGTGGTATGTTTCAATAAATTTCCCCTGTTACAGTGCTTTCTCCACACCAGGCAGTCAAGGGGAAAAACAGACATATGTGCTGGTTAACTAATTTTAGAAGAGAAGAATTCTATTTTCTCTGTCCTTTAATGTCATAGCTGTCCCACCAATGACCTGATTCTGAGATGTATTAGGTTCCCCCTGACATATGTTGCAGGAAGTAGTGACCTGACCTTTTAAAACTTTTATTAACATTTATAAATTTGTTTTAGTGTGTTAGGTTGGAGGCAATGATTTTTCACTAGAATGGATTGGGGTGACTGGTGTATGGATTGATAGCTGTGCCATAGATGAAGTTGGACATTTTGTGGAATGTTGCAACCCTATATTTTTATCTTACCTGCTTACTCCATTTATCTCTAATGTTAACAGGAGTAAAGACATTTAGGGTTTCCCTTTGAAGCTCTCTCTATATGAAATGGTCTGTAAGTTGCTGAGAAGTTACTCATCTGCATCAGTGTGAGAAGGTCCCTACACTGATGAAATCATAGAGCCCTGTCCCTGCACCCAAACAGACCCCTGGGGGAAAAACCATGACCTTCAGTATGTAGTTGCAAATGCTTTATTTACTACTTTTTTATAGAAATAGAAAAAAGGTATAAAAAAGTGGTAATATTAAGAACATAAACCAGAATTTTTCACACTTCAATCCTATATTCAGATCATAAAAATAAATAACTTTCATTGTAATAATATCTTGCCTTTGTATCATGCTTTAGAGTGTGTTTTCCTTATATACCATATTCTATTATGCTTTTAATATGAATGATTCATTGTCTGGATGAGGAAACTGAGACACTCAGTAAGGTTAAGTGACTTGTCCTAGTTTAAACTGATAGTAAAAGTCAGAATTAGGACTCAAACCTCAGACTTTGGGCCTCAAATGCAGACCTCTTTCCACAGTTATCACAACTACTGCTTCTATTACATCTCTCTTTCTTGGAAATTCCTTAATTGCACTTGTTAATTTATGAGTGTGATACCTGAAAATAGTTTTTTGATGAATAAGGGAAACCACCAGAATTAACTGCCTCTGGAGAGATCCAGGCTTCCTGTCATTTACCTTACTCCCTTTTCTTGCAATCCCCACAGAATTTGAACTCTGAGTTTTAACTTTCTAAAGATAGTTGTCCTACAGTGGACTCTGTGAGGAAGCATAGCAGCCAGTAAAGCTGACAATACTGCCTTTTTCAAGGATTACATAATTTATTTACTATGGATAATTTTTCATATCAGTTGTTGTGATCGTGATGATGATGATGGTGATGATGCTGGTGTTGGTGGTGTGGTGATAATCATCACTTTCAGCCATTCTCTGAATGTCTCTGAAACTTTAATTAAGCCATCTAACATTTTTGTGTGAATAACAATTGTTAGCTTCATGCCACAATTAAATATTCGTAACTTTATAAACAGGAAAATGAAGGTGTAGAGAACTTACAGTATTATTGTGAAAAAAGTTGAACATATCCCTTACTTTTTTGTATCCATAATAAACAATCAGTCTTTTTGTTACTTTTTAAAGTGTTTTTATGTGCAGAGTTCCCAGTGGGAAGAGCTAATGACTCTGAATCATATCTAGGAGTCACCCAGAGGATAATATATGAAAACTCTATAGGGCTATGTAAATATGAGCTCTTTCTATGTTACATAAATTTGGGCCAGGATTTCAAGGGACAGAGACAAAGACCCATACTCAGTTGACTTAAAGATGAGATTTATTGATAGTGTGTGAGGAGATTTAGTGGTGCAGTGATGCACAGGCTGCACATGTACTTAATGCCATCCAGGGTCTCCATATTGATTCTAATTCTTGGAAATAAAGTGACACATGCCATATTTCTGAGACCCCTGTTTGGCCCAGAACTTTGCGGTCTGATGGGGCTGGGATTAGCACCTCTGTATATTGAGATAAGCAGAAAGACTTGGAACACTTTACAGATGCACCAACCTGAGGCAAGGATCATAGGCATCCCTGAGTATGCTACATGGTGAGCAAATCAAATAGGGAGGAAGATGAGGATGAACGGCATTTCCTTCATGGTAGAGGCCATCAGTCATTCTCACTACTTCAGGCTCCGTACTGTCCTCTTTTCTTGATCTAAACAGACTGAATAATAGGTCTTGTTTAATATAATGAAATTTATTATCCTCTTTGTTTTATGGGAAGTACGAAGTGAAGTGACTCTTGAGTCAGAGACCTGGAAGATAGTCTCACCTCTGATAATTCCTACTTTTGCTGGCAAGTCTGTTGACCTCCTCTGATTTTGATTTCTTCATCTTTAAAAAGGAAGGAGTTGGACCATAAGACCCCTGAGATGTCTTACAGTTCTAAATTTGTTATGCTGTGAACTTATGGGAAGAGTTTCTTGCTGGCTCATTACTGGTGGAGTAGAGGGGGAGGAGGTGTTCCTAGGGAGAAATCTAGAGCTTCCATTCCCTTTTCCTCTTCCCCTTTTCACTGTTTTTGACACCTTACCTTTACCCCACTCTGGGGGGAGTGGTTCTTCTGATTGGAAGTTCATCCCCTCTCTCACCTTGCCTCCCTCTGCCTTTTTCTCTCGCTCCCCATATCCCCTTCATCCCGCAGTGTCACACGCGCACACACACACACACACACACACACACACCCGCAATCCCAGATCCTTTCCACCTGTGACATACATGGTGTGGATTTATCCCCTGTCACACATTATAACCATTAGTTCAATTATTACTGGTACCCAAGCTTTTCCTTCTTTCCCTCCTTCCTTGTCACTCCCTCTAATGTTTTGTGTGTACTGGAGCCACAGGGCGCACAAGTTAAGCTTCATCCTTACTACATGACCGACCACTTCACATTTCTGCTCATGCACGTTCCTGATTCCACTTTCTGCATCTCATTCATCCCTGGCTTAGCCTGTCCCTTCTGACCATCAGTGCTGGCTACTTGGCCATCTTTCTACCGTGCCTCTGTGTATGTTCTGCCCCTCCCCTTTCACCTCATGCTCTGGGGGCGTAATGAGATCAGTACCACTCTTGCTTCTGGAAAGGACTTGTCAGCTGCTTTTCCAATGTATCCACTCCCCATTCCTGAGACTTCCCAGACTAGAACACCATACCCCAGCCACCCCTTATGTGAGTCCTTCCTTTTATAATGCATAATCCTTGAGGGTAGAGACCATCTTCTTTTTGTATTTGTATGTCTAGCATTCAACGCAGTATTTGGCAATAGTAAGTACTTCATAAATGCTTTTCAGTCATGCAAGTTGTTCACACAGTAGTGGTGTGATAATAATATGAGCGAGCATTTATGTAGTACATTTGCAAAGCACTTTACAAATGTTATCTCATTCGGGCCTCACAGTGACTTTGGGAGGTGGGTGCTGCTATTTAAAGATGAGAAAACCAAGGGCAAGTTAAGCAGCTCACCAAGGGTCCCCCAGCTAGTAAAAGTCTGGGGTCTGAATTTGGCTCCTAGCTTTTTCTCTGGCTCTTCCCCATGCTTAGAACGCTCTCCCTCTTCTCACCATCTAGTGACTTCCGTCGTTTTCTTTAAGTTTCAGCTAAAATCCCACCTTCTAAAGGAAGTCTTTCACACCCTTCATAATTCTAGTGCCTTCCTTCTGTTAATTATTTCCTATTGTATCTAACTAGTATATATTGTATATATACTGTATATAACTAGGTTTGTATATATTTGTTTACAGATTGTCTCTCCCATTAGATTGTAAGCTCCTTGAGGGCTGGGGCTGTCTTTTGCCCTTCTTTGTAACCCCAGCATTTAGCACACTACCAGTGCATAGTAGGAGCTTAAAGAATACTTGCTGATTGAGGTCAGCTAACACATTCAAGTAGCTCCAGACCAACATATTGAGACTTTGGGCCGAGCAGTGAGATAATGACAGGGGGAGTAGGTTTTAAAATCAGTGAAGGCACCAAACTGTCTTAAATGATGTAAAGCTCTTATGGGATTAGATGAAGGCAAAATCTCAAGGGACAGATGCCTGAGAAAATCTTTGCAATACAAGCACTGCTAGAGCTTTTTACTAACTAGTGAAGGCAAATTCATAACCACAAGCAAGTGCATAAAGTCCCTGAAAGTGCAGATGAAAGTGACAGTGGAGAACACATCTTACAGAAAGTAAACATAGATGCTCAGTCCCTGCCCATTGGGCTTTCAACCTAAGACAAGCTGATTAAGACAGAACACACAGTAATTAAGGCATGATATGGGCAAGTTGATAGGGTTGGTGGATCCTTCACACAGTGTATTTTGTATTCCCTTGTTATACTAATTGTTTTCTTTTATGGTATGAATTTTTTGCAGCTCTGTTGCGTAGAGATGATAAATTCCCCAATGAGGTGCAGATGCTTAGCCTCACGACTCATGTGCCAGTTTATGTGCCCTGCTAATGGCAGGTAACTTCCAATGTTGGCACCCATTAACCCAGCTGTCTTATTTTATTGCTGTGATATTACAATGAATGTTCTCTGTATATTTTTTATAGAGTGCCTATTAGCAACACAAAGCTTGATATATAAGGAACTCTTTGAGCATATGAATACAGTTCATCTTAGTGAATGAATTTAGCACTTTAATGCTATTTATTTACTCCACACTATAAAATGCAATATAATAAATAATAGATCCCATGAGAGTGTTGGAAAACTCTGATCATCTTCTCAGCAGGAAGACGAACACAACTTGAGTGCAGAAATAATGATCAAAATTTTCCAGCCTCCCTAGGATGCCATTTATATACCTGAATCTAATAAAGGAAGAATTACAATGCTTAACACAGTGCTTAGTATTTGGCATATGAATATAATGAGACTAGGAGAGGGAAAAGACACAATCCCATTAACAAAAGATCCTATTAACCTCAAATTAGCAGTCTAAGCAACCAGAAGTTTTTAAAAGGCTGCAACTCTTGTCTGTAAATACACTAAATGCACTGTTTGTTCATGTCTGAAGAAGTTAGGGAACACTAAATGAGTGAATTACGACTTTGCAAGCACTTTGCTTCTGAAAACCACTTTGACAAACTGGACCTTTTCAAGCTATAGTCAAATCTTCAGTATTTGTAGACCCCAATTCCAGTCGCTGACAAGGGGCATAGATTCTGGTCAGTGGATGGACAACAGGTCCATCCCAGGAAGTTGCTGAAATCAAACAGAGAAGATTTGTGTGTGAAATGAGAGTGTCTGGCTTTATCCTAGGCTAAATAGATTTATGTATATTCTGTTCCACTTAAATACTAGAAACATTTCTCCTAATACTCACTGGTATCCAAGAGAACTCTAAATGCTATCATTAGCATATAGTGAAAGAGCTGTCTAACTAAAGGGAATGAATTATATCACGACATTTTGTTATAGTAGATGTACTTCTTTCACCATCTGGCAGTATAGAAAGACAGTTCACCCTCCAGGTTTCATTTCAATTCAGCATTCAATTATCAAACCCCTAAGCACTCTCTTTGTGACTGTGATATGGGTGGGATAGCGGCCTCTACCTTATGTTATCTAGGTAGTGACAAAGAGACTAGATTGACTGCCCCAGTCAAGAGCTTTCAGTTTATTTTTTTGTGTTTTATTTTCTTTCAGTTTCATATTATTATTCAATGTATCAATCTGTTATTCAGTAGAATCTTAGTGGTATAAACTGAATTCGTTATGTCCAAAATCTAACTCGTTGTGACTTCCCTCTTACTGTTGTAGGTAGGCATCTATCCTTCTAGCCACCCAGGCTTGCAACCTAGGCTTCAACCTTCGCTGTTATCTCACCCCTTCCCCTCCCCTCAATATCCAGTCAGTCCTCAAGCCCTATCATTTCTGCCTTCATAAAATCTCCTTTTCTACCACCACCTTCATTCAGGCCTCATGTCCTCCTGCCTGGACTATTGCAATAGCTCTCTGGTTGATTTTCTTGCCTCAAGTTTTTCCCTACTCTAGTCTATCCTCCATTGTTGGACTGCCTTAATTAGCCAGAAAGTTTCATCTCGAATTGATCCTAAATATTCTTCACTATATACTAGTTTTGTTTCTTAGAGCAGCCTGCTGACCCAGGCACCCACAGAACTGACAAAGCCAGACCAACACTAAGCCAGCCCACTCCAGAGTCATAGCAGGAGACTGAATAAAGTAAGCCAATGTCCATGCGGCTATAATGGTAATTTAAATGGGAAGATCTTTCCCATTCGTTAATAGGCCCAGGTGACCTGCTTAAATCACTTGGAAGCCTAAGTCACATGTGGTAGGAGGGTAGTACAGGAAGGGTGGAGCATAACTGGGAGGAAGTTGGTGAGAGTGGTTAGGGGAAGAGGAGAGAGGACACAAACAGGCACAGCTAGTCTTATGAGTTTGTGGGAAGGAGGGGGAGGTAGGAGGTGTGTTTGGGGAGGGGAAGGCTTGGGAATGGCTTTGTCCCCTGTAGTGCTAATGTGTATTGACTTCTTCGTTACTATGACAAATTTGCCTTTCTGGTGTTGGGATTTGGCTTTCTGGTATCTGAATACATGTTTTTCATCTGCCTTCTATATGGAGAGTCTGTTATATTTTGCGATCCAGAACTATGCCAGCACATTCACAGTCGCCATAGGTGCTGCGAATGTTGCCTTGGTCATACAGTGGCACAGTGCTCAGGTAGCCTACAACTGAACCCCAGCAGGAGATATGGCCAGAATGTTACTCAGGCAGCTCCTGGAGCCAATCCAAAGCCCAGACAGCTCCGCACCCCCTCAGCTACAGCAGGAGACAAGGCCTAACCACACCTGGTTAGCTCATGCCTGACACACAGCAGTAACCGCAAGAGGAGAAGGGGCCAGGGATACTATTATCTGGGAAGCAAAGCACCTCGGGCCATTCACAAAACTAGCAGCGCAGTCCTCCATATTGGCTGGGACCTATTTAGGTCACAGGAGGATGGAATTAACTGTGGTTCAGAACTACGTTAGCCGAAAGAAATGATGAAAGGGCCGAAGCCAAAACCCACATGGAGCCACCAGAAACTTCCCTAAGCCAACACCCAGAATTCCTTCCAAGGATAGGAGCTGATCTCAGCCACTTCATCCAAGACCAAGCAAGACGTAAAGGATGATAGATCTTCAGCCCCAATCCCAAAGCTGAACTGAGAGCGAGGAGGAAAAAGAAGTTAATCCTAGATACAAAGGAAAAATACCATAGAGTGTGAGAAACCTGAAAGGTAAAACTAGAAGGGAGTGACTCCTCAGCAAATCCAAGTAGAGCATCTGAGAAAACAATCACCTGGCCACAAGGACTACGAGAAAGGAAGAAATAAAGCAAGAGATTCAAGATGTGATGTTAATTGTATTGAGACCTTGGAAGAAAAGAATGAGGAGAAATCAGTAGCTTAGAAGGTAGCAAACCTTACCCAAAGACTGGATTCCCTGAAAATTAGAGTGGGCCAAACAGAAAGCAATGACTCTAAAGATTGGGGGAGAGGGAGGGAGGGAAATGCAAGGTGTTTACTACCAAAAACAACCAGCCTGGAAAACACATGGAGTGATCATTTGTCCCATAAATGTTTTTTCTTCTCTACCTTCACTCCTGGCCTCCTTTTGTTAAATACTCATTAGCTAGTCTGATCTTAAAATAGGAAGGTTAGAACTGAGCAGAATACTTTCAATTTGCAGAATGCCACAGGATTACTAAGGGGGGCCATGTCATATCATGAAAATAATACTGAATTTGGATTCAGAGAACCTGATTTTGAGGTCTAGTTGTTCTGCTTCTTCCATCTATCTCCTTGAGTGACTCAGATCCCTGCTGTGGTTCACATTTTCCTCATCTGGAGAATGAGGGAGAAATCCCTAATGTCTCTTCAATACCTAACTTTTATGAGTCTTATTACTGTGATTCTCAAGGTATTTCAGGTGTTGTTTTAAACACTCTTTCCTCTAAAAAAGAAAAAAAAAATCATCTCAATTTCCATTCTTGCACCAAATAAATATTGTTAGTAACAAAGTAGAATTCTGCTTCCTGGAAGTAGACTACTTAGTTACCAAATCATCAGCTTTCATCTCTAGGCCATTTATTTTCTAGCAAACTTTCATTTCTAAGATGTTGTCTGCAACCAAGACTTTTTTTTTTTTTTTTTTTTTTTGGTTATAGGAACTTTTTAGCAAATTTTTTTTTTTAAGCTTTAAGAAAAATTCAAATATATTGTCACTCCGGGCATTCAGTTTACTTTTCTTTTAGGATGAGAGAAAACCATTGAGTCCCCAAAGCTCCTAGCTTTTGCCTTCTTCACGTTGGCAGCCACACTGATTTATCTGCTTTACCCAGCTTGCATATCACTCTGTTTGTTTTGGTCTTCCTTTCCCCTGGGCATCACAGTGACATTGACAGGTTTGGTAATCCTTAGACTCAGTCTCATTTTAAAATTTTGAAACACATGAATAAAAAAGGGTTTCCCATTTGTATCTTTGTAGTCCTCAGAAATTGTTGTGGAACCGAAGAACAAATGATCAATCCACATGTTTCTGCCGTTCCATGCTGTTGCCCATGAAATCTGTGGACCAGGTCAACCTACCAGGGTGATTTACTGTGCTTGATGCGTTCCTTGATTTCAGTCTTAGACACTTCAGTCTTTGTCAGGGCTGTGTGCTGCCTTTTCCCAAGGGACCTATCTACTTGAATTCTAGCATCTAATGTTTTTGTTGTTGATCGTGATGGTTTCCAATTAAGTTTTGTTTGTTATTTTTTTTCTTTTTTGGAGGAAGAGAGGCTGCTTAACGTAGAGGGCGAACACTTGACCTCAAAGCTAAAAGGACCTGGGTTCAGATCCTGCCTCTGGCACATACTATTTGTGTGGTACTGGGTAAATCACTTAACTTTTTAGTGTTTTGGGCAATTCTCTGAGACTATAAGTCATAGGGAAGGTACAGACTTAAAGTGATAAGGAAATTATCTGAGAACTCCTTGTAGTTAAAATCATGTCTAGTTCCTATCCCTATCTTTTGCTTTCACATCACCTGTATTTCCCATTCTCTTCCTCTCTCCTCAATTCCTTATAACCAAATATAGAAAAGAAAAAAAATTCACAAAACTAAATGTCCTGTCAAACAAGTTTAAATCCTACACCTGTGATTCCTTTCTTGTGAAAAGGCAGGAAGAGATGTCTTTTCTTATCTCCTTTGGGGCCAACCTTGATCATCTTTTTCATCATTCAGTTTTGATTACGTTGTTTTTTCCATTTATAGTGCTACATTCCTTGTGTATGTTGTTTTCCAGGTTTTCATTACTTCACTTTATATCAGTTGATCTACATCTTCCCATGTTTTTCTGTATTTATTGTTTCTTATTATGCAGTAATATATCTTTATATTCACACACCAAAATTTGTTTCACCATTCCAGCATGGCTAATATTTGCAGTACTTTTTTAAAAATCGCTATTATTTAAACTTTTAACAATAAGAAAGAAATTTAAATTTCCCTAGCCTTAATCCATCAAATCAATTAACATTCAGCCCTTAATTTTGTAGGGGGCATCATGCTGAATAATGGGACTATAGAAAGAAAGCAAAAACAGGCCTACTTTCAAAGACCTTTCATTCTAGTTAGAGAGACAACAGACACATGTGTCTGTTATCAAGATTCAGACAGGGTATATAGAAAGTAGGGGGAACCAAGACAGACTTCCTGCAGAAAGTGACTAGAGCTGGTTCTTAAAGGAAGCCAGGGATTGATGCTAAACCAAGGAGGTGAAAGGAGAAAGCATTCCAGGTATGAGGGACAGCCAGTGGGAAGGGAAACACAACAATAAACAAAAATGACTGGGCTTTAAAGTGCATGGGGGGAAGTAATGTGTAAGAAGACTAGAAAGGCAAGAAGGAACCAGGATGTAAAGAGTTTTATTTTTTAAAATTAATTTTGTTTTGTTTGTTTTTATATCACCTACATACAAGCCTGTATCCCTCCCTTCACTATCTCCCAGAAAGCCATACCTTATAATAAAGATTTTTTTTTAAGTAAGAACCTTTAAATGCAAACATTTATATTTGATCCTAGAGGTGATAGCCAAACAAATATTTTTAGATAAGTGGTTTATTGGTCAAGCCTGTGCTTTAGGAAAAATTAGGAAAAAAGCAGCTGTATGAAGGACAGATTGGAATGGGGGAGAGACTTGGGACAGAGTCCAATTAGAAGGCCACTGCAAGTGTGACATAATGAGGGCCTCAAGAGTTGGTGGCTTCAGGAGTGGAGAAAAGTATTTAAGGGATGTAGAAGGAAAGCTTACTAAAGATGGCAACTGATTGGGTTGATTGGGTGAGAAAAAAGTTCAAGCGAACACCGGCTATTTGAACCGACGACTGTAAATCCATTTTCAAAAGCTTCCTTTACTGCAGGTTTGCATCCTTGTTATTCTTTTTTTCCTTTTCCCAGATTCTTTCTTTGTCATTCTTCCCCTCTCTTTCTGTTAATTCTCTTTCACTTTGCTTAATACTATTAAAGGGCTTGACTTCATTTATTCTTATCACTCCTAATGGTTGTCTTTTGTTCATTTTAGATTCATTCTTTTCATTGGTTGATAAACATATTATGTGAAGGCAACTTTTGTAGTGAATTAGATTATTTGTTGACTACCCAGTAATATGGTTAAAGTGTAGTATAATTGCATATCAGTTTCATTTACTGCTTTGAACAAAGCCTTATTTACTCCCTTATTTATTGAATTATGCAGATAAGCTATACCTAGGTCTTCTCTAATAGTACAGCAGTGAATTGTAAACTCAAATAGACCCTCCTTTTGGTTAGATTTAATCTCATTGAGAGCAAGCTTGCTGTATCATTTGGAAGCATCCTGGATAGGCTACATTAGTTCACAGCCTAAACCCAATACTAAAAAATGGGGAAATCTTGGTTAGCCAATTGAAACGCTCATTTGGTTGAGAACTTAAACAAGGTTCAGTAATTCTCAATTTCCCATTTTGCTTGCAAAACAGTGTAAGTACTGAATTACCCTCTTCACAGCTTATTACACTGTGTGTTCACTCACAAGGAAATAATTTAATGCAATTTACTCCCAACTGTTTCCCCCATGCTGACCCCTTTATTAAAGGAACTGATCTCTCAAGGTAATATTTTATTTGGAAATTATTTTGTTTTTTTGGAGGTCATGAGCTTAATCACCACACTAACAGCTAGAGCCCCCCTAACTTTAGGAGTCTCCTCTTTTCAGTTAGATGAATCTAGGGTGTCTCTTCACTACCAGATTAAAAAAAAAAATCTAAGAGAAATCTCTTTTCATTAATAAAAGTTCCACCTCCCTGAAACTGATGCTCCTGGTAAGTTTAATAGACCTCACCTGAAGCTTGAGTATGTCACTGCTTTCCATTTTGTCCTTGAATGCCTTTCTCACTTCAGGTATGTTGCATATTCTGTTATCTTCCACTCTCTTCTGTCCTTCTTTTCCTTCTTCTAAGGACTTTATTCTTCATCTTGCCCTCCTCTAACTCATCTCATTCTTCTGTTTGTTCTCCTAGTCTTTGTGCCAGTTTTTCATCTCACACTGTGAACATTGTTTCCTTATGCCTCTGACACAGCTGGTTGAGCCCAGTTTATTCTCATTCTGCCCTTGTGTGAGCTTAGTGTGCCCCAATATGGGGCATATCTTTAAACTATCTTCTTGATGACTTCATAGTGTGTGTGTGTGTCTATATATGTTAATATGTGTACATATATATGTGTATATATATATTCATGCGCATTTATATCTAACTATAGACAACCAGACCAACAAACCTGATGGTTTGCTTGATATAGTCTAGCACTTTAAAATTTAGGGATGATCCCTAAGTTAAAAGTATGACTACAGCAGTTTTTAAAATCTTAGGAAAAACGAATGTCTTCAAAATTTTTTAAAGCCATTTTTTACCTTTTGCCGCTTAGTTTCAACTATGCTGTTGAGCTCCTTTTTCCCCTAAGCATTTTTTATGACAAGAGTTGGTATCCTGAAGCTTTCATCTTTATTTCTGATTTTGATCTATAAATCCTAAGATTATTGGAGCTCTGGTTACCTTTGAGATTTCTCTTAGCATGGCCCACTATCAGAGGCCAAATGAACTAGCGTGTTTCCAGCCATCTTTGTCCCGGAGCTCACATCTGTGGAGGATTTTTAGCTCAGAATCTGAACTTGAATTCTTCCTTCCTCCAATCCTACTCTCTTGGAATGGTCCAAGCATTTATTAGCTATGTGGCTTATCATAAGTTGGTTTGGGGTACTGCTGCTCAAGGCAAGTATTTTTTCCTTAGTATTTGCCATTTTCTCACCTTTAGGTTTTGAGAGGGAGTCCTACAAATGTACAAACAGCAAATCTTGGTGAAATTGAAATGACTTCAAGGGCCTTTCCAACTCTGACCTCCAATTTCTGTGGTTGTTGGACACTACAGAAAGACCCTTGAGAATAGCCAGTCTAATACACTAACAGAATGCCTGACACTGCTTGATTTCAGAAGTGAGAAAGTATATGACAAAGGAGTTCTTGGTTTAGGCTGGTAAAAAATTAAAAGTACCAAGATTCATTACAGTATCATTATTCAAATTTAGGCCAAAGAACTTTGAATGCTTATTGATTTTATTGATTGGGTTTGTATAGTGTCTTTCCTGCAAAGTGTTCCTTTTCTTCCTCAAGTGTTCATGGGAGGCAGGCAAGGGCAGCTAACATTCTTTTTTTGAATGTGGAGCCCCATCAGTGGATACTCCTTATTAATGGTATCAGTGATAACCCCAGTCACTTCTCAAATGGGAAGATTTTGTCTTTGATCCAAAAGCTGAGTAAAATGTATTGTAAACGTAATGAAGATTTAGTTTCATTTACCACCCCCAACCCTCCATCCAACTGAGTCACATAGAGCAATTTTTGGTTTCAGTTTGTCGTGTGTTTCTTGCATTCCTTTGCCTCAAACACTAGTATTTCTCTTAAAATTCATTTAATATGAAAGCTAACATTTTGAAATTTCCAAAGTAAAGGATATAAAGTATTGTACTGAAATTATGGGCCCAGTAGTTCACACATGTTTGCCCTAATATTTTTCTCACCTTACATAAATCTCCAGAAAAGCTGTAGGAAGGAAACATATTCCCCTGATACATGACAGGATGTAAAATGGACATAAACCAATTACTTCTTGCAATTCTTCGAGCAGTCTCAGGAATACTGACCCTTCTGACTTCATTTTCAAGCAAGAACTCTCTACCCCCATACTGCAAGAAAAAATAATTGAACTGAATTCCTAGTCAGAAGCAAATCTGGCCTTTTAAAGAATAATTGTATTAGGACCTATGGAACAAATCACCTCTGAAACCTGCTGAGGTTGTTTACTTAAATACATTTAAGTGCCTAATCACTAAGGCCTCTGATGAACTTTTCGCACATTAAATACATTAAAGTAAGCAAAGGGAATGAAGAAAGCCATTAGAAAATCATTATAATAAACACCAACATTGATCCACTTCCTTTTCTCTTTGTCTCTTCCCTTCTCAAACATACTTGCTGCCCACCTCTTTATTTCCACTAACTGCTGCGATTAGTATACTAAAAGAACCTAGCCCTAGCTCTGAATCCTGTGTTAATTTTGTTTTTAAATGGTATTTACCAACCTTTTCCTCATTCAGGATCCTAAGGGAACCTGTCACTGCTGCTAGTGCCCCATTTTCAGCAGGGCCTTTCAGCTTGAACCTTGTTGATGGGAAATGTTCTCTCTTCCTTATGCCTCTGTGTTTTGGTTTTAAAAATCAATCTCTGAGAAAATGGGCTTCCATCTCCCTTTCAGCCCTGTCTCCTTTGATGATTGATGTTAATTCACTAAGCTGCTGACCCAAGAAAAAAGAATTGTTTGTGCTGTTGTTTTGAATAAATAAACTTACAAAAGAATCAATGGTGCTGGCTTAGAGAAATTAGATGGCAAGGAGTGGAAAGCTGCTCTCTGTTCATGGTTCCCATGTAAACAAAAGAGGCAAAGGGCAGTTCAGTTACAAAGCGACTCTGTGAATGACATGAGCTTACTTAGACTTTGCACAAGGAAAGTGCTGTCTGTCATTTGCTGCAAAGGAGCTGGCATTGTGACACTATATGGAAAGAATGCTGAATTTGGAGGCAGAGAAACTGGGTTCAAATCCTGCCTCTTCATCAGTCCCTGCTCATTCAGCCTGGTGTAACCTTCCAATTTTGTTCTGGAGAGTTGAAGTTGGAATGAATGATGTCTCATTATGCTGTCATATTACATCCTTCCAAATCAGTACATGATTTATTCTTTTTTCACTCCTAAAATTAGTATGGAGCTCATAGGACCCTGAGATGGAAACATTAGAGCTGGCAGGGACCTTGGAGATCATCTAGTTCAGTCTGGTCATTTTGTAGATGAGAAAAGGAGCCCTAGAGAGCTTAAGTGCTCTGCCCCAAGTCACACAGGTAGTAATTGTTAGAGGATGAGTTGTTTTTTTTCTTTTTTTTTTCCTTTTTTTTTCTTTTCAATTAGCAAGCATTTATTTTTTCTCACTCCCACCTCCAATTTAAAAGAAAAAAAAGTAGTCAAGTCATGGGTCCCAAATCTCCTTCTTCATGTGGAGCACATATCTCTTAGGAGGTATCTAGCCTAGTTTGTTATTAGTCTTTGGAGTGGTGGTTGAGCATTGCATCCGTGAGAGTTCTTTCCAAGGTTTTTGTCTTTCCAGTGAGTTGTGATTTTACAGATTGTTCTCAGCTTGCTGTACTTCGTATCATTGCAGAGGAGACATTTGAATTCAGGTCCTCTCCAAATCTTGTGCTCTTTCCTTGGTATCACCTGCCACTGTAAAAAACAATTATGTTAAATATAAGATAAAATGAACTTCTTTTCATAATTTTTTGTTTAACTTTTGAAAAAATAAGTTTGAATCCAACTTTTTCTTCCTGCAATTTTCTGTGAAAAAATAATCCCCATCTAAATGACTTCCTTTTAGGTGGGCTTTTTCTGGCATCCATTGTCTTCAGATAAAGAGGACCTGATAAATCCTGTTCTAATAGAGCAAAGAACTTGGCCTAAGTAAATCTTTTAGACCTGGTTGCCTTTTGCCTCCCTCTGACATATTTTTAGTGTAGCTATAACATAGGATATTGCAGCTGTGGATGGAGATTAGGAGCATTATATGTAATTACTGTTTTCCAGTAGGAGAATATTTAATGTGGTTGTGAATGTAGATAACTATGTAGTAGCTCAGACTTCTTTAGTGCTTTAAGGTCTACCTAGTGTTGCCTCACAACACCGAGAAGTAGATAGAGATAATAATCTCCTTCCCTGTTTTCAGCTGAAGAAACTGAGATTCACAGAAGCTTCACAGGGTCAGATGAGTGGTAAGCATTATAACAGACTCTTGAGTTCAGGTGTCAGATGTGCAGTATTCCCTGCTGCCTCCCAACAAGATAGACTGTGAGTCATAGGGCAACATCTGGCTTTGAATGAGGAACCTGTTATTTTTAAATGTTCTAATACTTCTTTCCCTGGACCTTTACTGCCAGAGCCGAACATGCTATATCTATATCTATATATCTATGGATATAGATATATAGATATATATGTTTTGCTAACCATTCCTTTAGAGCTACCCATTAAAAAACCATATTTATTTATTTTAAGGTTGAATGATGAATACTAACAGTGCCTGTGCAGTCAGAATAAATGCAGAGTTCAGATTCTGCCTTGTATGGATCAGCTTTAAGATACAATTTCTAAAAGCATCCAAATGCAGGGCATCTATTCTTTGCCTAGAAAATTACTGAACACTAGATATACTCAGGTGAGGTCAATCCACAAACATTGTTGGAATTGCCTACTTAGATTGGAGCAGATTTGCACAAAAAGCATGTGCATGTACATATAAATATTTCCAATGATTTAATATTGAGTGTCATTCTAAGTATTTAAATTACTTTTAGCATAATAATTTTTTAAAGTTCACATACTCTCAGAATTTAGCAAAAATTAAGCATTGGAAATGATGGGATTTTCATAAATTTATTACTTTTATCAAAGAAAGGAGGATGATATTATTTTCATGTTTCAGCATGATTTCTAAGCAAATCTTACGATTGAATTAAAGAGCTATGGTAAAGACTGTCTCTGTGATTTTTCCCAATACATTTGGGTATTTGGGGGGATATGTCCAGAAAAAAACAAAATTTTGATTTGTTATTTTTCCTTAGGATAACATTCAATCTACTTAGAATGATTTCCTGCATCTATTCTGTTCCATGATTTCAGCAACTATTTTTCTCCTTGGGTCCCAGTTCAGGTTTTATCCTCATTCTTGCCAGGGTATCCATTTATAATGACAGCTGTTATAAATTGAGAGCTGGAAGGGACTTCAGAGGGCATCTAGTTCAACCTCCTCATTTTACAGATGGAGAAATGGAGGCCCAGGGTAGTTAAGTGACTTGCCCAAGGTTACTAAAGTTTTAAGCAACAGAGTCAGAATCAGAATCCAAATCTATTGACCCCAGAGCCATTACATTTTTTCTGCTGTACTATACTGTCTATGACATTCACCTTAATTGGTTCTCATAGAATTCACTGTACTTGTTTAATGCTATGTAAAGCCTGCATTATCATTTCAGAGCAGTTATGTATGTTTTATTTGGAAATAATCCCTTAGAGCACTGTTATCAATATGTTTTTGTTTGTGACATGGTTGGTACAGTGATAAGATTGTTGAATTTGGAATCAAGAAGACCAGAGTTCAAATCCTGCTTCAGATACTTACTAGCTAGGTGACCTTGGACAGTTTATTTAACCTCTCTTAGTGGCAGTTTAGTTATATGTAAAATGAGGATATTGGCTGAGGTGGCTTCACAGGTCCCTCCAACTTTCTTCCACCAAGTGTGGAAGGTGGTGGTGTGTTCCATTTGAGTTGGGGGATAACTAGTTAAGATTGTGACTGAGTAGATACCATGGTCTGGTCTTTTAGCTTGATGCCAACTCAAAGAACAGACCTCCAGTCCTTGGTGTGATGTTCTCCAGATGTAAAACACTTTAACATACTTAATCTCATTTGGTTCTTCAATCCATTCTTCCTGGTGGATAGTATTTACCGTACCTGTGTACCTAAGACTCAGAATAGCAGTGAAGTCAGGACTTTAGAACAAATGTTCTGACAGTACTATTTCCCATACATCACACTGGTCCTATGCTCTCTGCAGGGGCAGATCTGTTATGTAGACCCATAAGCCACTGCTTCTCAACTTGATGTTTAGGACAATCAGAGAAAGGGAAATAAAAAGTCCTGGCAGAGTCAGTGCTTCCTCAGTCCTGCTATGCTAACACCTGTATAGTGAGCAGTATCTAATATTATGGAGGATGAGACATGCACAGAATGAGTTTCTGAACTGCCTTTCCAAAAATTCTTAAAAATCCAGCAGTTCTTAGTAGTTCCTGTACTTGTCAGATACCAGACATAAGTGGTTTATCATTAGACACAGCAGGTACCTACTATATTAGATTTGGGCTACACGGCAGTGACTTGAAAGTTGTATCCTTCGGGTCTGAGCCGTGAAAGGACTTAGTTTATTTATCTCCAGGACCAATTCTGTACAGTTTTGTGATGTGTAGATTTTCATTCCATGGAATGGAGCATAAACGTGAAAACATAAGAAGCATTCTTTTAAACCAAGCCGGTGCTCTGAGCTTGTGGATTCCTTGTCAGTCAGGGTCTGTGTTGTGCGGGGCAGTTGGCAAAGCCTGTCCTCCCACCTGAATCTTCTTTTAGTTTTCAGAGTTTTCTGACCCTCTTGCTTTTCTTTGCTCCATCTTTGTGCATATATGTCTTCTTTGGTGCTATCCTTTCTTCCTTTCCTGGATATGTTTATATTATGCTTATGTTACACATTTTGTTAGTGTTATCAGACAGATTAGAGAAAATCAAATCAGTATGAGTATTGTTTCATATTCTTCCAGGTCAGCAGTCTTATTTTCAAGGATAACACTCCCTGATTGCTCTGCTAGGGGCATAATTGATCAATATCAAGTTTGCTTTTTATACTACATCTGACTTGTTAATTTAAATCATGGTGTACTGATTTGATATGCAATGTAGACTCATATCTTAGGGCATAGTACCTTAGGTGAATATTAAGCTCTCTGATCAGGTCAGCAATGGGCAAATTTGATCAACTAAACCACAGTGAATTTTCTCTGTTTAAAAACAAATCAAATAAAAATTGAGTATTGTTTTGTGGTATAACTCAAGAGATACAAATAATTCTCACTAACACTCCTTTCTTTTGCCAACTCCACGTATTCCCTGTCTCATTTCCTGGCTTTTAGGTCTCTCCCCTCATTCCTCCGCTCCAAATACTTTAGATACGCTTGTTCAAAAACATCTTCCTGTGCTAAGATTATTATGTCATTTTGTGAGATGTTTATTTGGGAAACCACAAAGATATTCTCATAGGAGAAAGGAGAAAGCTTTTAACTACCCAAAGCCTAAACATTCAGTGTATTGGAAAATCAAGAGGGGAAAAAACAGCTACAACAGCAACATCATTATCAACGTAATTTTAAAAATGTTTCCCTTTCTTTTCTCAAGAGAGGTCATGGATTTTACAAAACTCATCATGATGTATATTCGAGAGAATGTTGAAAGGGAATTTTGCTCAGAACTAGCAATTTGTCCTAGGAAGATCGAAGAGGAAAAACATCTTATGATATTTCAAAGATTTGGTATGAACCCTTTATCCAACTGACTTTAGTATCTCCTTAATTTATGTTGTTCCTTGTTCCCCTTCTAAGCAAAACTGCCCATGAAATTTTCTATATAAGGAGGCACAGAATCCCAGGCTGGTAAAGGACCTCTGAGCTCATTGGGTCCAATTTATGTATAAGAAGACTTTGAACCTTTCAAGTAGTTGTACAAGTGACCACCCAGTCTTCACTTGAACACCTCCTGGGATGAGAGATTCATTACTCTCCTTCTACCATTGCACAACTTTTTTTGTTAAAAATCTTTCTATTGAGCAAATTTCACATTTTGTCGTATACTTCTATCCACTGTGCTTCCTGGTTTCTATCCTTAATGATATGTGGGCATTGTCTAAATTATGCAATGTAAAATAGCAAAAATTATTCCCCTAACTCTGAGATACAGTCTTATATTTATCCACACCCCATTAACTTTTTTTTCCCTTTCTTACCCCTAGCACTTAACATAATTATAAACTAAGTGTTTGATAAATGTTTTATCCTGGAATCAAAGAATTTGTATTTGGAAGAGACCTATAGTGGTCATCTAGTTCAACCTATACACTAATTTTTTTTATCAGTCTATTTATTTAATACTTTATTTTTCCCCAATTACATGTAAAAACGATTTTTAACATTCATTTAAATTTTTTGTTAAGTTCTATATTCTCTTCCTCCCTTCCTGCTCCTCCCTGTTCCACTGGGCAAGCAATTGTATATATAATCTATACATTATTAGAACATATTTGACAAGTGGCTGTCCATCTTTTGCTCAAAGACTTCCCTAGGGGACTATTCTCTCCTTTCTTGAGGCAAGCCATTCCACTTTGGAACTTCTGTAATTGTTAGGAATTTTTTTTCCCCTTGGGCATAATGCCCAAATTGACCTCTTTGCTACCTGTATCCAGCGTTCTTTCTTCTACCTTCTGGCACCTAAGAGAACAAATACAATCCTTTCTTCGAATCCATCTCCCACTTCCTCCCCAGGCTTTTTTTCTCAACTTTTCAGGATAAATAATTTTTGGTTGTAGATCTTTATCTTTTGGGTTTTTTTGGATGTTATATTCTAAGATGTCCTCTTGTTTTTAGTAGAAGCTGACAGGTCTTATGTGATCCTAACTGTAGTTCCTTGTTTGAAGCACTTCTTTGTGGATGCGTATAGTATTTATTCTTTGACATGGGAACTTTTGAATTTGGCTATAACATTCTTAGTACTTTTCCTTTGGGGGTTCCTTCCCTTTGATTCTAATAGATCTGGACAATTTTCATTTATAATTTGTTGAAAAACAGTATTAACAGAATAATTGGACTCTCTTATAACTGTGGTCCTCTACAAAAACATGCAAGACCTTTTGACCTAGCAGTAGCGCTTCTAGGACTGTATCCCCAAGAGATCATAAAAATGGGAAAGGGTCCAACATGTACAAAAATATTTATAGAAGCTCTCTTTGTGGTGGCTAAAAACTGGAAATTGAGAGGATACCCATCAATTGGGAAATGGCTGAACAAGTTGTGGTATATGAATGAAATGAAATACTATTGCGTTATAAAAATGATGAAGAGGAAGACTTCAGAGAGGCCTGGAAAGACTCATATGATCCGATGCTCAGAGCGAAAGGAGCAGAACCAGAAGAACGTTGTACATAGCAACAACCACAGTGTGCAAGGATTTTTTCTGGTACACTTAGAACTTCATTGCAATGGAAGGACTTAAAAAATTCCCAATGGTCTTTTAAGGCAAAATTCCTTCCACATCCAGAGAAAGAACTATGGAATTCGATTGCAGAATGTAGCGGATCATTTTCTTTTGTGTTATGTTTTGGTTTGTTATATGATTTTTCCCATTCATTTTAATTCTTCTATACAACATGATTATAGTGAAAATGTATTTAATAGGAATTTATGTGTAGAACCTATATAAAATTATATGCTGTCTCGAGGAGGGAAGGGGAAGGGAGCGGGGAGGGAGGGAAAAAAAAAATCTAAGTTATATGGTAGTTATTGTAGAACACTGAAAATAAATAAAAGAAAAAAAGAAAAAGAAGACCTCAAAAACTATCTCAAAAAAACAAAGGTCCTCAAATTATCTTTCCTTGACCTATTTTTGAGGTTAGTTGTTTTTGATAAGAAGCAACTTTAAAAAACATTTTCCCCCAATCTTTTGATTTTGTTCTAATAAGATTTGCTGCCTCATGGAACCATTAACTTCTAAATAAAATAAAAAATTTATTTATTTAACTTTTTACATTCGTTTTCAAAAATTTTGGGTTCTAAATTTTCTCCCCTTTTAATCCCTCCCCCCACCCCAATACACCGAGCAATCTAATTTTCCCTATCACCAATCTGCCCTCTCTTCTATTATCCCTCCCTTCTCTTGTCCCCATCTTCTCTTTTGTCCTATAGGGCCAGATGACTTTCTATTCCTCATTAACTGTATGTCTTATTTCCTAGTAGCACAACAATACTAAACAGTTGTTCCTAAAACTTTGAGTTCCAAATTCTCCCCATCACTCCCTCCCCACCCATTCCCTTTAGGAAGGCAGGCAATTCAGTATAGGCCCTATCTGTGTAGTTTTGCAAATGACTTCCATAATAGTTGTGTTGTGTAAGACTAACTGAATTACCCTCCATCCTATCCTGCCCCTCATTGTTTCTATTCTGTCTTTTGATCCTGTCCCTCCCCGAGTGTTGACTTCAAATTGCTCCCTCCTCCCATTACCCTCCCTTCCATCATTCCCCCCTTCCTTATCTCCTTCTCCCCCGCTTTCCTGTATTGTAAGATAGGTTTTCATACCAAAATGAGTGTGCATTTTATTCCTCCCTTTAGTCAAAGGTGATGAGGGTAAACTTCTTGTTTTTTTTTCTCAGCTCTCCTCTTTTTCCCTCCACTAAAAAGTCTCCTGCTTGCCTCTTGAATGAGATATAATTTACCCCATTCCATTTCACCCTCTCTCCTCCCACTACATTTCTCTCTCACCATTTACCTTAATTTCTTTTAAGATATGGTCCCATCCTATTCAATTCACTCTGTGCTCTCTGTCTCTGTATGTGCATGCATGTGTGTATGTGTGTGCACGTGCACACGTGTACGTGTGTGTGTGTATGTATGTGTGTGTGTGTGATCCCACCAACTACCCAGATACTGAAAAGTTTTAAGAGTTACAAATATTGTCTTTCCATGTAGGAATGTAAACAGTTCACCTTTGGTAAGTCCCTTATGATTTCTCTTTGCTGTTTACTTTTTCATGCTTCTTCTCATTCTTGTGTTTGAAAGTCAAATTTTCTTTTCAGCTCTGGTCTTTTCATCAAGAATGCTTGAAAGTCCTCTGTTTCATCGAAAGACCATATTTTCCCCTGAAGTATTAGACTTAGTTTTGCTGGGTAGGTGATTCTTGGTTTGAGTCCTAGTTCCTTTAACTTCTGGAATATCCTATTCCATGCCCTTCGATCCCTTAATGTAGAAGCTGCTAGATCTTGAGTTATCCTGATTGTATTTCCACAGTACTGGCATTGTTTCTTTCTAGCTGCTTGCAATATTTTCTCCTTGACCTGGGAATTCTGGAATTTGGCCACAATGTTCCTAGGAGTTTCTCTTTTTGGATCTCTTTCAGGCGGTGATCGATGGAATCTTTCAATACTTATTTTGCCCTCTGGTTCTAGAATCTCAGGGCAGTTTTCCTCGATAATTTCATGGAAGATGATGTCTAGGCTCTTTTTTTGATCATGACTTTCAGGTAGTCCCATAATTTTTAAATTATCTCCCCTGGATCTATTTTCCAGGTCAGTTGTTTTTCCCATGAGATATTTCACATTCTCTTCCATTTTTTCATTCTTTTGATTTTGTTTGGTGATTTCTTGGTTTCTCATAAAGTCATTAGCCTCCATCTGTTCCATTCTAATTTTGAGAGAACTATTCTCTTCAGTGAGGTTTTGAACCTCTTTTTCCATTTGGCTAATTCTGCTTTTGAAAGCATTCTTCTCCTCATTGGCTTTTTGAACCTCTTTTTCCAATTGAGTGAGCCTATTTTTCAAGGTGTTATTTTCTTCAGCATTTTTTTGGGTCTCCTTTACCAAGGTATTAACCCGTTTTTCATACTTTTCTTGCATCTCTCTCATTTCTCTTCCCAGTTTTTCTTCCACCTGTCTAACTTGATTTTCAGAATCCTTTTTGAGCTCTTCCAAGGCCTGAGCCCACCCAACATCCCCCTGGGGTGTCTGGGATAGAGAGGCCCCAACCTCCATGTCTTTCCCTGATGGTAAGAATATTTCCTCGTTATCAGAATTGAAAGGCAGGAACATTTGCACCTGCTCAAAGAAGCTCTCTATAGTCTTATTTTTATTCCCTTTTCTGGGCATTTTTCCAGCCAGTTACTTGACTTCTGAGATTCCTGTCCACCCCTGCCTAGATCCGCCCAGCTAGTGCTTGGGGTCTGAGATTCAAATGGGCTTTCTGAGGCTGCTATGGCTGCTATTCAATGTGAACTTAAGTTCTGGTGCTGGGGTGGGGGCAGGGCCGCCTCCCAGGCTCAGTTCCCTCAGGGGCTTTATGCAGAGACCTTCAGTAATGGGGCAGGTGGGGGCAGGGCCGTCTCCCAGGCTCAGTTCCCTCAGGGGCTTTATGCAGGGACCTGAGCTTCTGCCTGCTGCTTGGGGAGTCCTGGGCCGCTGCCGCTGCCCCTGCCTCTGCCTCCGCTGCTTCCTCCTGAGGGGGCCCGAGCCACGGAGACACCACACTCCCCTCTTGGCCAACCCAGATGTCTCTCTCACTGACCTGTAGCATCTGTGGGTGGAGGGACTTTCCCGGCCGCTGGCGGTTCCGTCCCTGAAGCCTCCTCAGGTCTGCTCCTCTGGAGCCGTGACCAGGACATCTCAGGGGTGTACTCCGCTTACCGGGGCGCGACGGACCCTGGGGACGGCTCTCCAGGGCTCTCTGGAACAGAAATCCCTTCCACCGTGTTTCTGCGCGCCTTGCAGTGCTCCAGAATTTGTGGGGTGTTCTTCTTACAGGAAATTTATGGGCTGTGGGTTCGGAGCTAGCATACGTGAGTCTTTCTACTTTGCCATTTTGGCTCCACCCTGGAACCATTAACTTCTACTTGGTTTGTTCTGATTTTAGAGGAATCCATTTCTTGGGTGAGTTTAACCATTTTCTCTTCTAAGTTTTTTTCCTAATTCTTCAAGAGCTTTTGCATACGTACATACATATATATGTACATTCATATACATGGATATATATATATATATATATATATATATATATATATATAATTTTTATGCTTTTTACTTCATTTCTTCTAGATGTTCATTTAGTTCTTATAGAAAAATCTGTTTTTCCTTTCCTTAAAGTCCCTGTTGCCTGTTGTTAAAACTGGTTGGTGTTTTCTTTGACTTAATCAACTCTCCAGTTTTAATTCCTGAATTAACACCTTATGTCAGGGCCAGAGTCCTCTTCCTGCTGCACTTTGGATAGAATGCTTAATCTTGCTGGGCCTTACCCTGTCTTCTTTGGGTTCTTGTGTTGTCCTCTACCTCCTGGACCATTAGCCAACTCCTTCAGGATCTTTGATAGTTATTTCATTGGATCTTTAGAACCTTCTGTAGTATCTTAGAACAGTGTGTTTTAGGGACGTTAGCCTTCAACCATGGTTCTCTAGGTTTGAATGCCATGGCACCGTGCTGGCTAACATTGCTGTTAAATGCAACTACTGTGGCCCTAGGACTTTTTCATTTCCTTCGAATGGTCTCAGGGGAGTTCTCCACTCTTCTTGTCTTTGAGCACAGAGCCTTCCAGGCTACACATGACATATGCTTTATTGTATGTGACCTTTGCTATTGCTTGTGTGCCTCTGACTGATTTTTTTTAATGCAATTCTGGGATAGAAGAAGTAATTTACCGTAGTTTCTCCTTGGATTCTTCGATCATTATTTGGTTTGATTCAAACTTTAGGGTTTTGATGAAGCAAGCATGGGCAGAAGGTCCCTATTTTTCTATTCTAATAAATACATATAGGTGGTAACTCCTTATCCTTCTGTCACTGCTAGCCCTGACATTGACTTTTATCTTATACGCATGCATAATTAAGCATATCCCTGTTCTTTGTTCTCCTTGCAAGAAGGCTCAGAAACTCTATCCTCTCCCTCTTGTGCAAATCTCCTTTTCTATGTTTGTCCCTATTAATATCTATATAGGAAACAGGTCAAACATGTTTTCTTTACTGTGACCTTGACACCTATTGAAAAATTTCATTTCCAACCAGTCTACTATCCATCTATGTGATCCCTAAGATTGAGCTTCCATAAAAGAAGTGTTTATCATTCAGCATGTATCTTCTGATGATATAATTTCCACCAGAGATTCCCTTTCACCTAAAAAAATCCCCATATGCCCAATAGACCCTTCTCCTAGCCTAGTAGAAATAGTCTGTCAAATATCGCTGTTTTCCCTTTATTGCTCATTACATCATTAAAGAATATGAGATTTACATAGAGAGGCATGTGTATGTGTATCTGCATGCATACTGCTATGGAATAATAATGCTAGTTTCACCTTTGTAAAGTCCTAATGAAATTAGAATCATATCAAATGTTAGGGTTGAAAGGGATCTTGGATATCACTTAATTTATCTCCTTAATTTTACAATTGATAGAACAAAATCCCCAAGAGGTTAGGTCTTAACAGCCAGCTCCCCTAAATGCAGCAGAAAATTGGACATGAGTAGTCTCACTCATTGTTCACTGCATTTCCTACCCCATTGGGACTCTTTGGGAATGTGGTGGTAGCTACTCATTTGGAGATTTGTCAGTCAGTAAAGTTAGTCCTTTGGTAAGCATTTTTATATGCCAGTTACTATGCCAATCACTAGAGATACAAAGATAAAAGTAAATACAACAGTACTGCTCCAAGGGAGCTTACATTCTAATGGAAGTGGAATACATACTTTATACCTACAAGTATATGCAGAATACACCAAAATTAATACAAGGTAAGGGGGAGTAACTTGTTATCTGGGAGGATCACACGTGGCTTCTTGAGGTTGGTGGTGCTTAAAGTGATTTTAAAGGAACCCATTTTTCTCAGAGGTGGATCAGGGAGCAGAAAGTACATTAGACACCTGGAGAAGGAGATGGGATTTCATCGATAAGCAACACTAAGAGGTCAGCATAGCTGAATCGCAGACTAAGGACATAAAACTGGAAATGATGGGGTACAGACTCTGGGAACCTCTTTGAACTCCCCTGTAATATTCCCACTTAATCTGGCCTTTCATATTCAAATCTGTTACTCTGAACCTAATCTGGCTCTCCATTGTTGGTTAGCTCTGGATGGCACCACCTGCTTCCCACCCAAGCCCTCCATGATCAAAATCCTATTGTCTGGACTATCTGTCATTACTTAGCATTCTCTTGAAGTCTTAGTCTCCCAGCCCAGATTGTGGATTGCCTGGATTTGCCAGTCCCACCAGAGTCCTCCCTGGATTTGATCTGCATTCCAGACTGACCATCCCTGAGATCCCAGACTGCTTGGACACCTGAATTCTTCCCTCAGTCTTTTTCTGTATTTAAATTCCATATCATCTCCATGAAGGCACTCAGATTCAATCCAGCTCAGACTCTGTCTAGTTGAGATTCTATCTGACCCACTTGTTACAAATGCTTAGGCTCCTTAAGAGTCAATCCAGTAGGGCAAATTGTTAATAAACTTTGTTTTTCTTTGGCTTTAAGAAGACTTGTGCTGAATTCATTCAAGCAGGACCCAGTGTGTCAGTATTTTGGGGTCCCCAGCACCTCAAACCTCAACAGAAAGATAGAAAGGGTTGTGAAGAGTTTTGCATGTCAAACAAAGGAATTTAGATTTGATCCTCCAGCTCAGCAGTTCTCAAACTTTTTGGTCTCAGGACTTTCACAGTCTTAAAAATTATTGACTATTGTTTATATTATATATTGTTACAATTATATATTATTGTTTAAACTCTTAAAAATTATTTTAAGGATAAAAATTTTTAAGGATCCCGAAGAACTTTCAAAATGTATATTAACATCTTTTAGTATTTACTGTATTAGAAATAAAAATGATTGATTTTCAAAATTATTAACTCATAAATAATAAACTCATATTTTATTATAAATAACATTTTAATGAAAAATAATTCTCTTTTCCAAAACAAAAAAAATAATGGAAGTATTGCATTGTTTTATGTATTTTTGCAAATCTCCTAATTTCTGGCTTACTGGAAGATAGCTGGACTATCATATGTACTTCCACATTTAACCCACTGTAATATGTAACTTTAGTTGAAGTTTACAAAAAAAAAGTATGGACTCACAAACATACATATATATACATGTATATATGTATATATGTGTATGTATAGTAAACTTCTCCCTTTTCTAAACATATGTGTATGTATATGTTTTGGAAATATGTATATTTGGAAATACATAAATATATACATTTGGAAAAAGGAGTATTTTAATAATATGCCCACACATATACACATGCACACACATATGTGCATATGTATTTGGAAAAGGGAGGAACATTTCAATAGGTAAATCACATCTTAATGTTGCAGTCTAGGGCTGTTAGCAACCCCCAAATCCAAGGATAGAGGGCAGGGGTATGCCTCGAAAGAATTCAACCACTCAAGCCTTCTTATAGTCCAAGTAGTGAGTTTATTATAATATCATTAAAAATGGGCTAGACTCCTAGTGAGTCTGCACATATTTGTTATGCCAATATAAACTGGCCAGATTTTAAGAATCTCTCATCTCATGAAGGTAAGATTGGTATTTTTAACAGAAAGACTAGGGGAAGATTTGGATGGGATTAAGGAGTGGCAAGTAGCCTGGGGTAGAGACAACGTGCAGACTGTGGAAGGAGTTGACTGGCCAGAGATCCCCAGTGAAAAGAGAGTTAAAAGGATTATTGACTGGGATGGACCTCTGGAGAATGCCAGAGATCTGGATTCAGAAGCTTTAGGATCCCCGGTCCTAAAGACATGGGCTTTTCCTTTTAAGTGTCTGTCATTGCCACCTCATCATTATTAGTACATGGAGAATCCCCTGAGGTCCCGGAACCACACCTTGAGAATTGCTTCTCCAGCCAATAGAGAGCCACCTCAGTTTGTTGAATGGAGATTGTAGGGATTGTGGGGGTGATGACATGATCAGACTTAAGATTGGGGAAAATCACATTGGCAACTACGTGGAGGATAAGATGAGGGCCTTGCAGAGGCAGGGTGGTGATTGTTGGAGTGGAGAGGAAGGGAATATATCCAGAGATCTAGAAATAGAAATAACAAGATATGAAACCCATCAGATGTGTAGAGTCATCGTGAATTGTTTTGGGTAACAGTAAGGTTTTAAACCTGGGTGGACATTTAGATTCAGAAATCTTCTAGATAGAAATGATAACTGAACCCATGAAACCTGAAGAGTTCACCAAGAGAAGGTTAAGAAAAACACAGTTCGGGTACGTCACTGAGAATGAGTGGTTAGACAGGTAGGAAAAGAAGCACAGCAGTGACCGCGTTGTCCCAAAAGCCCAGAGAGCAGAGTCATCCAGTGTCAGAGGCGCCAGAGAGTTTAAGAAGGATAAGGATTGATAAAAGGCTTTTAGTTTGGCTGATGAGAAAATTTCTGGCAACTTTAGAGAGAACAATTTAAATTGTCTGATGATATTAGAAGCCAGATGTCAGGACATGGACAAATCTTTTAACCTCCCCAGAGCCTTAATTTCTACAGTAAAATGAAAATAATGTTAATAATAAATTCTTATATTAATTCTACCTTACTGTTGTAAAAAAAAAGTGCTTTGTAAATCTTAAAATTGTATTTGAATGTAAAGATGTTGATCATGAAGAGAAATTACATATAAGTAAAGGACAGAACCCTGGCCTGCTCACGTTGCCTGTCTCGACCTTGGTTTCCTCCTCTGTTAAATGAAGGAGTTGGACTAGAATGATCTGTAAGGGTTCTTTCAGTTCAAAATCCTACAGTCTTGTTTGGTGAGACTGGGAGAGGAGGAGAGACATAAACATGTGAAATCTGTAAAAGTGTCTACGTAGAGAGATTAAAATAGAAAGGACAACCTCATTTGCCTGGAAGCTATCTCAAAACTGTCTAGAATAGAACTACTTAGCATTACTTTACAGGCCATTGAACTCAGAGTTAGACTTATGATTGAGGCACCCTATAATGCAAATAGACATGTCCTGAGGTCATTCAGCTATTTTATAAGACACTTCACCCAAGCCTGAAAGGGGAGTGCAATAGGTTTATTGAACAATTAACCCTAAAAAAAAACTTCCTGAGAAAAAGCAGGTTTTAGAATTGAATTCTTGCTATTTGAATTCAATACTCTGTAAAGTCTACACATGCAGAAATTATCCATACCTCCACAAGCTGTTCATCTTTCTACAAGGCTCATATGTTTAATAATATCTAATGGAAACTTCTACAAGAGGAGTATACATTTTGAAAGAGTGATGAACGAGGGCAGCAGTAAAACAACAGCTTGCAGCATTTTACTTTGAGTCCCTCTAGATTTGTGGTTTTATTTTACATTAGAAATGACAGTATGGTGATGATTATTGCTCCTTGGGGACTGCTAGGAAAGGAAACAGTGCCCAGTTATATTAGTCATTAGTATTCTCTGCAGAGTGGGAGTCTCCATAAGGAGAGCAACACAGGTTGAGATATGGATCTGATTTGTGTATTTTTTTAAACTAGTGAGCCATTTTTCCCCATAGGTAAAAATAGGATGTCAGTTCTTTTTTTTTTTTTCTGCCTTTGAAAGAAAGGGGGGAAAACCAAATACTCAGAAATCTTCATAAGTCATCTAGTTTGCTTTTTATTACTTAAGTGGAAAGCATATTCCAATAGTCTGGGCCCATTCCTACTTCTCAAGAGATGTCCTGTGGGCCCCATGTTGACATTTTTCACTTAGTATAGCAGTCTGGATATTTTGAAACTAAAAACCAAACATCCTATTCCTTGGGGATCAGGCAGCTGGAGGCCATTTATCAGTCAGCCTCCTCATCTGCAATTAAAGCCATTCAAGGAGACAACTGTGGTGTGACAAGGTACCCTTCCTCAAACTTCCTTTTGTTGTCTGTTTGTATTACCTACCCTCCCCTCATCCTTATTCTACTGATAAGTTGGCAAACAAAATAAACCAATCAATAAAGTTGGTTTTTTATGTTTGTACCTGACTATTAATTTGGGGAAAAAATTAGTAGGAATTAGATCCATGCTTCCAAAAATGGGACCTGACTGCCACATGGCTATGTGACAAGGAGAGAAAGGAGAACCTCTTTGACTTTCCTTTTCTTCCTGATTCCTGTAGTATGTATTATCTATAGAACAGGGCAGCTAGGTGGTGCAGTGGATAGAGCATCAGTGCAGGAGTCAGGAGGACCTGAGTTCAAATCTCACTTCAGACACTTGACACTCACTAGCTATGTGACCTTGAGCAAGTCTCTTAACCCCAATTGCCTCATGCTGGGTCATCTCCAGTCATTCTGATGAATATGTGGTCACTAGATTCAGATGGCTCTAGAGGAGAAGTGAGGCTGATGACCTGCACAGCCCTCCCTCACTCAAAACAAAGTCAAGTGCAAGTCATGTCATTATTTCTCTGATGGCATGGTCTTCTTTGGCAATGAAGGATGAACACACTTCTATAGAACTCATTTTGGTTCTTGATTATTCTGAATTTTGACTACTTTAAAGAGATTCATTGTCATGATTCATGTTTTCATACGTGTGTGTGTGTTTAATTTTGAATTGAGTCTTTATATTTGGCCTAAATTAATTTCTACTTTCTCCTTTTAAGAGTTTTATTTCTCTTTTTGTGGGAGTACAGTTGAAAGAATGCTGAAATCAGCCTGAAGTCGTAGGACTGCTGGGGAATTCCTCAATTCAGAAAAGTCCTAGAATGCTAGAATAATTCTTTCCATGTTGTCCTTTTTAATTGGAGGTCAGTAAATCTAGCAGCCAAGCTAAAAGATTAAAAGTGTAGTTGGCATCGGCTGAAGGCAGTAGCCTATTGAATAAAAGCTCCTCACAACATAGAGAAATAGAATTTAAAACAGTTTTAGGCCAGGATTGTAGGCTACAAAAAAGATCCATTTAGTGAAGCTACTTGGCTAGCCATTTTCCTAATTTGGGAGGTTGAGTAATGGGCTCTGGACATCAGCTGATGATTTGGTGGGAAGTGTCTTGACCTTGAGGCTGTAATTTGTAGAGCTTGCTGTCTAAGGTATTGCCAAAGATGTGCTCTCCTCTTGTGGAGATATTTCCCTACGGTTAATCTGACCAGACCATCTTGGTGAGATGAGTAGTTTTGAGTCTCCAGTCAATCTCAACAGAATATCCAGGTGGAATGGAGGTCTTGAAGGTAGACTCTGTGGGTCGATCTCATTAAAATACAGACTGATGTTCTATTTACACAGCACTGAAGTTCCTTTTCTTTGATTTGTAGGGCTACTTTTTATGGAAAGTTGTTTCATTGAAATTTATAGCACACAGTTTTTATCCATTTATCCACAGGCCCCTCCCCTCCTGGATCACTGCTTTGTTTTGATGGAGGGGCTTGCAAAGCTCTATGGAACTATGAGCTCTGCCATGTAGGGTTACCAAAATAGAAAGGTCATAGTAGAGAATTCTGACAAAAATGATCCCCTGGAGAATGAAATGACAAACCACTCCAGTATTTTTGTCAAGAAAATCCCATGGACTGTATTAAAATGATTACAGAGATGATATTGGAAGATGAGGCTTTCAGGTTGGAAGTACTAGGGAAAAGTGGAGGACAGTTATAAATAGCTCCTGTATTAATGAAGCAGCTGAAAGGAAAACTCAGCTAGGGATGTGTCTGGTGATAAAAGGAAAGTTCGATCCTATAAAGAGCAACATTGCATAAGAATTTGGAATGTAAGATCTGTGATTTTTAAGATTCTACAAGCTAGGCTTTAGCAATATGTGAGCTGAGAATTGCCAGGCTGGTTTTTGAAGAAGCAGAGGAACTAGAGACCAAATTGCCAACTGCTGGATTATTGAGTTCCAGAAAAACATCTACTTCTGCTTCATTGACTACATTAAAACCTTTGTGTAGATCACAACAAAATGTCACAATTCCTCAAAGAGATGGGAGATCACTTACCAGATCATCTTACTTGTCTCCTGAGAAACCTGTATGTGGTCCAACACACAACAGTCAGAATCAAGCATGGAACAACTGATTGGTTCAAGATTGGAAAAGGTGTAAGACAGGGCAGTACATTATTGCCATATTTAACTTATATGTAGAATATATCATGTGAAAGTCTAGACTGAATCAAAAGCTGCAATTAAGATCTCCTGGAGAAACACCAACTATTTCAGATATGCAGATAATACCACTCTGGTGATAGAAAGTGGAGAAAAATTAAGGAGTCGATGAGGATGAAAGAGGAGAGTGTAAAAGCTTGAAGCTTAACATTGAAAAAAAATTACCAAGATCTGGCCAACTGGCCAATCACTTCCTGGCAATTAGAGGGAGAAGAAATGAAAGCAGTGTCAGATTTTATATTTCCAGGCTTAAAGATTGCTACAGACAATGACTGCAGCGATGAATTTAAAAGATACTTGCTCTTTGGAAGGAAAACTGTGGCAGATCTGGATAGCACACTAAAAAGCAGGGACATCACCTTACTGACAAAGTCCAGTAGCAATGTATAATTTTGAGAGTTGAACTGTAATGAAAGCTGAGCATTGCAGAATGGATACTTTTTGAGTTGTGAGGTTAGAGAAGAATTTTGAGAGTCCCTTAAACAGCAAGGAGATCAACTCAGTAAATACTTAAAGAAATTAATTCAAACAATAGTCTGAATTAGAAAGAAATTAGAATTAGAAATTAATTCAGTTAACAGTCTGAATTAATTGGAAGCTTAAATACTAAAGCTAAAACTTAAATACTTTGTCCGCATAATGAGAAGAGGGACACAATGGAAGAGACCCTGATGTTGGGAAAGATTGAAGGCAGAAAGAAAAGGAGATGGCAGAGGATGAGTTAGATAATGTTATGCAAACAACGACCATGGACTTGGACAGTCTTCAAGAGATAGTGGAGGATGGAAGGGCCTGGTGTGCTGTGGTCCATGGGATGACAAAGAGTCAAACATGACATGACTGACTGAACAGCAACAACCACAGACCCTTAGTTGAAATCCTGACTACAATTTACTGGCTACTTGGCCAAAGATATGCATTTGTTGTTTCTATAGATGTATCTTTACATTTTATTATCTAAATTACTTGAAAAGATGTCCAAGGCACCAAACAAAGAGACTCTGTAATATCAAAGAACTTACCTGGAGATCTTGAGACTTTTATCATCTCACTTTTTCCAGTTAGGTCTCAGTCTGTGTAGTACCATAAAGTATGGCGTTCCATAGATTGTCACCAGTACATATCCTTTTTTGAAACATGGATTATTTAGCAAACCGCAGTTCACACCTTCTTATCTCAAAAAAGGAAATGGATGCCACTAGGAAAGAGAAAACCATCTTTTTGGTTTTCCAGTTGTCTCACTTTTGACATCTTTGAGCCTTTCTAGAGTATCCTTCACACCATGTTTCCACTGACCCTCATTTTGAATTTCTGGCTATACTTTGGGGCAGGCTCATATCTAAAAGCAATTGGTTGAGTTTTATTTAGTTTTTTCTATACAACTCAACCAAGCATAAGCAATGCTAATGGTCCTAAACCATATACTTATTACTGCTTTGGGCAACATTCAAGAACTTGTAAGTTTTCTCTAGGGTTTTCTGGTTTTGTTTTATTACCATTATTGTTATTAAAGCCAATAAGTCAGTCTGCAATGTTTTCCTTTTTTAGATTCATACTGACAGATATGGTATAAACACCAGTAGTGATGAAATTATAACATTGTATTAGTGAAACGAGAATGAGCTATTTTCATGAAATTGTATTATACTATTATTTTTGTGTGGCTCATTCCCTGTGATATGACATTCTTAGGTTGCTCCATTAGGCTTTGAACATACAATATCCTTTTCTCCTGTGTGGCCATTTCATCTCCAGTTCAATTTGTTTAAAAAAAAAAAATCACATTCTTCTTTTCCGTGACTAGAGCTGCCATTGCCTAGTCTCTCATAAGTAAACTTGGATCTATTTGTGATAAGGCTGGCAGAGTCAGAAAATATGTAAGTCGTTATAGAGTCTGAATAATTAGTTTCAAACTCAATGTACCAGCATTAAAAGAACTTTGGGGGTTGCATCCATCTCTACAATATGCTTAAAATTTTCACATTCTCTTTAATAAACTTTCTTATAAGCTTGTTTTGCTTAAAGTAAATTAAATTTCCTTTGTATGGATGCAAAATAAAAGAGAGGCAGGTATTATCACTCATATTTTACAGATAGAAAACCTGAGGCACAGAATAAAGAAATGACTTGTTTAAGACATATTACTGATAAGGCAGCATATGTGACTTATAATATTGTTTGTCTGGCATAATGTCTACTTATCAATCTTTCCTGCATATTATACATGAGTCAGTATTATTCCCTGTTTAAGCTAGATTGTAATATATAAAAGGAGCTTAACACAACTGAGTAAAACAGTATTTTGAAAAGACTTTGGTTGCATATTCTAAACCTCATTCTGCTACTGACTTGCTATATGACCCCAGGCAGTTCTTTGGGCAAATTCTTAAACTGCAGATTTTTAAATTTTTTTCCCTTAAGTAAAAGGTATTTCTAAGGAGACCCATGTTCAAATAGTTGCATTAAGTTAGATTAGTAAATTTGCATCTTGTTACTTCAAATGAAGGGAGGCTCTAGCCCTGTGAATCAAATCATGATCTAACAAATGCCAAGAATTGACTGAAATTCTTCTGTTGTGTTAGAATTTTGCTATCAGTTTATTGCTTGAAATAATTGGGTTCAGCACTGGCCCTGGAGTCAAGAAGACCTGAGTTCAAATTTGACCTCAGACATTTGACACTTACTAGCTGTGTGACCCTGGGTAATTCACGTAACCCCATTGTATCACCAACGTCTCCTCCCAAAAAAAGCTTCTGCTGGGATCTACGCACTGTTCTGTTATACATAGATATCAGTATAAATATAGACACCTCATTCTCTGGGATCCTTTTCTTTTGGAGGTCAGTTATTTTAGTTTGGAAATGACATGGAGACTTATATTTTTGTTTTGAAGGGGAACTGTGTGGTCTCAAAAATGAAATTTATATTGTAGGTTTTTATCAATATCTGTTTTAATAGGATTCAACATTTAATTTAACATTTTACTATTTGGAGGCAAGGTCTGAATTTGAGCATCTGCTATAAAAGTGTGATGAAAGAAAATCTGTAGATTTTTTGGAAGATAAAAAATATATAGGTTGAAAGATGAGAGGAAAACAGTTTTGGTAAGAGAGAAAAAATTAGTTGAGAAAACACACCAATTAGATTATGTGAACGACAACAACATTGATCACAGCAGGAGTGGAGTTTTGGTCCAATAATGGAAATAGGTAATGACTTTTTGGAAATTTCTTCTTGGAGGTAGTGACTAAATTTCATTGTAGAGAGGGAAAAAGCAAATTTTTTTAAATTAAGGGAATGAAAGGAAAACAGGACTTGTTGAATTTGAAAGGCAAAGAAGAAGTAGAATATTGTGTAAAGATCACTGGCCTCAAAAGTCAGGAGACCTGGGTTCTCATTAAATAAATTTATCTTTGGGTAAAATGCAAACCCCTCTGCTTCACAGAATTCCTAAAAAGTAAAACAAGAGAAATAGACCTGTTAATCTACAATGTTCTTTTCAAATCCAAAAGTCTTATGGTTTTATCCTTCTGAGATGGGAGTATGAAATAAAAATGAACAGTAGAATTTGATGTTGATATGAAGATGTTAAAAATGTGACTGTATTGTTATTAATATTAAATTGAAAATAAATATGCCAGAACCTACACATCCAAAATAATTATCTTCAGAAGCAATACCAACACAAGAATATTATTCACTGTTCAAAACATTTTTAGATTGCCTCTTGAGGATGTTTCTAAGGCACAGAATCGATTCAGTCTCACTACATTGTAGTCTCACCTTGTTTCTGTGAACCCACATTACAGTACCCTGTTTGATTGCTTACCTTATTTAGCAAATTCATCTTCTAAGAGCCAAAGTTTTATTGTCATTAAGAATATTTAAACGAATGTATCTTATCTCATTAATTTTGAGAAAGGCTCAAAAATCATAATATAATGATATTTATTACCATGGGATATCATTAAAGTATCTATTAAGGCAGGTATTAAAGTCTAGTCAAGAAATGATTGGTGAATCATTGTTTGGGTGGTGAGTGAAATCAGGTTAAGGGAAGACCCCTCAGGCATGAATACCCCAAAACCCTCACCCTTCCTGCCAAAGCTAAAATAACTAAGTATTCCCCAGGCAAATCAAATGCTCCAGGACAGAGGAGAACCACCAAGTTCCAGACACATGACCTGGTGTACCTTTCCCCTTCACCACCCCTTATGCCATTCCTCCCTTAAGTTCCATATTTGGTAACAGAAACCCTCATTGGTGAGCAATGATCCTTTCTGTGTTCTTTGTCTCTGGGGTAGATTCCTATGCTTACACTGCATGCCTGGATTCCTGGCCAATGGGAAGAGAGGCGAGTGGGCTTCCGCATTAGGGACTATGTAATACTGTACTCAGCTTGACTCAGGTGCACTCTATTGCTGACACCACCCATGGTCTCGCAAGAAGGGCACCTTTTCATGAGATTGTAATAAATTCATTTTTGCCTTCCACCTTGAGAAGCCTCTGAGTTTAATTTGAATAAGGGTTGGTGTATTCCATGGTGGCATGTGTTCTTCTCACAAATTATTTTGAAGCAATAGCTCATTTTCCCTTTTGTATAATCTCAGAATCATAGAGTTTCAGTTGACCATCTAGTCCAGCCTTTAGAACTTTGCTCATTCTTCTCCCTTGTCTTACAATCTGCCAGCTATCCTTCCAATATTTATCTGGAAATTCACCAACCATCCTTCCTGTACAGTTTGATGCAGAGGGATAGAGCGCTGTACTCGAAGTCAGGGAGGCCTGGCTTTTGTTCTCAACTCAGACATTGCGAGGTTTGTGACGCTGGACAAGCCACTCAGTCTGGCTGGATTTCATTTTCTCATCTGTGAAATGAGGGGCTTGGATCGGATAATCTTTATGGTCACTTTCAGCCCTAAATCTTTGACCCTACGATCTTGTCATCCTTTCTGGGATCACAAAAGGTTGGAAGGACAGATCTTTAGGGCACTTGAGTTAAAGCTGATATTAAGCCATTAGGGACTACACTTTAGGTCTAGCCCTTTTTGGATAGTATAACTTTATAAAAATATTTTCTGTAATATAAGTATATATATATATATATGTAGTCCCTAGGGCAATCCTTGTCCTCATACAGCTTACAATCACGAAAGGAGGCTAGAAAGCAGTGGAGTGGAGGTGTTCTCACTTAGAGGGTTGAGTCAGAGAAGTTCCACATTAGTGCAGCCAGGTGAGAAATGAGGAGATGTCTGAGCAGAGCTCTTCCCTTAAATAGAGATCTGGAGGTCATGGCCTCACCTTCCAATCAGAGGGGCAGGAGTAGTGATGAGGTAGAGTACCAAGACTGATGAGATCTTACAGGATGTTGAGGTTATCTCAATAATGAGTAATCTGTACAGTTCCTTTGCTCCATCAGCCTAGTTACTCCATCATAAAAAGGTTAATCTGTAATGACCTGTTCTTCATAGAGTCATATTATGTTGACTTTTATTACTTCATTTTCTGCATCCTCAAAAATCATCCCTTTAAAATGTATTGTAGAATTTTGACAGAAATAAAGACTAATCCTACTTATACATAGTTTTCAGTTTCTGTTCTGGTTTGTTTCTACTTGTTTTTTAAAATTGGGATAATATTTTCCCTTTCCCAGTCTTTTCATATCTTTCCTATTCTTCAAGTCCTTCAGAGAGCTGTGATTTCTACATAGAAGTTATAACCACTGGTTACTTGAGTTCTGCAGAATATGATTTGTTGGGCCCTGGTGACTCTACTACATCAAAAGTAGTTAGATCCTGTCTCTCTATACACATCTCTATTTCACCTCCAGTCCCAGCCCTACCACTCACATCCTCAATTTGGGTTTCTGTTTCCTGCTAATAATTTTTGGTCTAGACTTTTCAGACCAGAGAAAATGGAGTCCTCCATGATCATTATCTCATCCATTCTGAGCAATGGTTCTAGTTCATTTTTGATCCTTTGATCATTTCAAAAATAGCTAAGAAAACAAAGCAAAATGAAAAGCTTCACTTGTCTATTGTTCATAGCAGCCAATGCCAGTCTCAGCCCCTTCTGGGTTTTAGTGCTCCTGATGTGCAGTTCTCATAAGATTCTGTCATTCTTTTGTAATCATTCTTAGTTATTTGTCCTTCCTTCCATTGGTGCATCCATATTGGTCCTTGTAGGCAGATTTCCTGTTTTCCCCTTCTCCTTGGGGTAGTTTCTGCTTGAATCTCAGTTCTTGCCAGTCTCCCGTCTCTT
Organism: Bettongia penicillata ogilbyi; assembly: GCA_023548195.1. Taxonomy (NCBI): domain Eukaryota; kingdom Metazoa; phylum Chordata; class Mammalia; order Diprotodontia; family Potoroidae; genus Bettongia; species Bettongia penicillata. The sequence continues at coordinate 6,666,213 of JAJHZJ010000570.1, forward strand.
GGGACAGTTTCCTTGCCAGACAGTAGAACACTGAATCCTAAAAGTTCATTGTTGTTGCTTTTCTGAAACCTTTGAAAACTGCTCTTCGCAAATCTATAGTTTCTGTTAGACAGCTGCGTAGCGTGTTTATTCTCTAATGTGTGCTCTGATGGAGTAGTCACTTTCCTCCAAACTACTTGTCATTTCTATTTTAAGAAATGATTCTTTCTTTGTGTATATTTCCTTTTCTCCATTTGCTACCTACATACCATTGCATCTTTCTCTAGAGATAGATAGAAATATGCTTTATATAGTTAGGTATCCTCTGTATATTAGTTTCCATTGTATTTATATACAGACATAATCTCTTATTTAGTGAATATAGTGATTTATGTTTGTGCCCACTTGGCAGTAGGTACTAAAGAGGAGAAAATAGCCACCCTTCTCAGTAACCAGTATGCCCTGGATACAAGCCTAATATAAAATTAGGGCAAGGACATGCATCTCAGGATGGGAGACCCTCTTTAAGACTTTCCAGACCTTATTTCCTTTGGTGAAAATATCAGAGAATAGAGGACAGAGAATAAGTAGATGACCTTGATCTTAACCTTTGATTCTTATTTAATTGGATGTTTACTACTTACCCTAGAGTAGAAAATCCTGGTCAAGAAGCTATATGGTAGATAGGACTTGAATACTTAAATATACTTCAGTTCAATTTAACAAACATTATTATTATTATGTACCCTATCCTGCTTATTATTATTACTGGAATATCTGACATCTTTGTTTACCCAGACCCTATAAATCGAATTCATCAACAATGTACCCTGCCACTAAGAAACTTCCAGTCTAAATATGAACAATTCAAACACAGAAAGGCAAAAATTTGCTCAGAAAACTGATAGAACATTGAGCAAGTTCATGAATTTTCAATGATTATTTGAAAACTGTTATTCAGTTACTTATTTAAGAGGATGTGGCTGACAGTTCTTTAGTTGAGCCTGATTTTGGAATCTCCTTCTATTCACTATGAATTTAGTAATACACATCGTCCTGCCCTAATAACTACCTTACAATTAGAAATACTTTTATATTTATTGTTATATAATTATAAAATTATCTTTTACATACCTTTATTTTCTTTATTATAGTTATAAAACTTCTAATAGTATGAAACTAATACTCAGAAAAATTAAATAACTTACCTAAGCTCACATGCTTAATAGATGCTTGAGCTGGGACTCAAACTCACATCATGCCTGACTCCAGTGCCAATGTTTCATTTTTTGTTTTTGTTGTTACTGCATCATGCAGAGGGTAAGAGGAATATAAAGCGGGATCAACAGCTGGCTTATCAGAGAAACACTTACCAGAGGAGTTAGCTAAATTAGTTCTCTGGTTTGCTGACAGAAGCAGAATTTTCTAAAATTCAGGTAGCTATAAAAGCAACGCAGACCTGTAGTCCATGCTGAGCCCTTGGGAATAGGGGAAGACAAACTTGCCAATATCAGAAGTTGCGGGCAGCCTGCAGAGATGCCGTGTCTGCTGCAGCCCACTAAGCTTTCCATTAGCATTCTTGGCATGTTGGTCTGGGGACTAATGCTGGACAGAGGATAGGTTCTGAGTAGTTAGCGTAATTTGTTTCTGCAAAGGGATTGCAAATGGACTGCAGACTTTTAAGGCCAATTAATATATTCATGAAAACAGGCAATGTGAAGAAAGAGCATTTTGAAACTTTTAGCTTTAACTGGATGCATTACAGTATGCCAGATTCTGTTAATATTAGGTAGTATGCTAAATGTCCTTTCTCCCCAGTCTGTTCTTTATTAATATAAAAGCTGAGGCCTAGAGACTCATTTGGCACATAATTAATTGTCAAATGTTTTGAAGGGCTTCCAGTTAAAGCACTGGTTCATGAAAGCAAAGATATAAACTTAGAATAGTGATGAACTAAGGAAATGTGAGACAAGCCATTGCTAGACACACAAAAGAACTTGAGAAACAATAGCCAAACATCTGTTTTTGCCTTTGAATTAAATTATAGATGAATGGATGGATGGATGGATGGATAGATTCTGACTAAAAATTTAACAGGTTTGTTTTGTTTTACTTTTTTCCTCTCTCTCATATGTGTAAGTTGAACTTTTGGAGTGCATAAATGTATGACTCCTCAATCATAGAATTATAGAATTGGGTTGTTGGGAGGGACCTTAGGCATCATTTGACCAAGCCTTACCTGTATCTTGAATCTGCTCTTTAATGTCACCAACAAGTAGTCATTCTGTTCTTGAACAATTTTAGTAATGGGAACTCATTACTTAAAGAGGCGTCCGATGCTAATTTTTGGACCATATTAATCATTCAGAAGTTTTTACTTATATTGTTTCCGAATCACCTTCCAGTAAAGTTTACCATTGGTTTTAGTTTTGCCCCCTGTAGCCAAGTTACATGTATAGTTCCCTTTTCACATGAGTCTTTCAGATATTTGAAGATGGTGATTTGGGCCTTTATAAAGTTTTCTTCTTTTTTAAGCTAAACTCCTTCAGTGACATCAACTGTTCTTCGTACGTGAATAGGACTGGTTCAGAGTGGCCCAAGTGGTGCTAGTGTTCAAGTACAGGTCATCTCACTCAAAATTTAATACATGTTGCATTTTACCTTATGATTGGATATGTCACAGTTCTCTTCAGTTCTACAGTCTTACCTATTTATATCAGTCTTATACATAAAAGGAGTTAGTTTTAGAGTATCTCTAGGCCAAGCTGTCTTATAAATTAATGTATACAATAAAGCCTCAGTAATGTTTGGGACAAAAGACTAAACAGTAGCTCAGTGATGCCAATATAGGCAATATTCATGGTTCACACCACTAAGTGTCACCAGAAGCTTTCATTCTTTCCTTGTTTAGCTGGTTCTTTAAGGTTTCATGCTGAAGCTTCTTTCCCTCTCTCCTCCCCTCTTCTTACAGCTTTGAACCAGTCATCTTCTGTTCTCCCAGTTATATAGCGACTAGTTAGTTGTGAAATGATTTAGTCATGGGAACTAGTTGAAGTGCCAGTTCACAGGGTCAGAAGCTAAATACTAGTGTCCTGAAACATCCCAGTTGGTAGTTAGGGAGACAAAAATCATGCATGGCAGCACACGGCAGATAATTAAAGTCCTTTCATCTATTTTCTTTAACATTGCTATTGCAATCTGTTTATTTCTTTCCTTTATGGAGTAATCATGAATTGGAATATCATTCCCTATAACATACTTTTAAAAAATCTGAGATTTAAAAAAAGTGTAATAACTACGAATATAGCAACAACAGATGAAGGAAGAGGTGGGGCACATTAAGCATGTTGCTGATCTAATGGGATTCCTTAGATTGGGATACAATATGCCGCAATGTCCCTGTTGAACAAAAGCAATAGACAATGAACTATGTAATTTTTCACTGACTTGTTCCGTTGGTGATTGAGGCATTTCAGAGCACAACCAAGAAAATAATAGGTTGCTCACACAATGGTAGAAGTTTAACAAATGCTCAATCATTCATCCTACATCATCGCTGTCATTGGTGAGGGCTTTGGTGTATGATATTGATGCCTCGCTTCATTCTTATTGCCGTATTCTTTTCAGATTCAATCAATCTGTCTGCAATGGACCACTAAACATTTCAATTTGCTACCTGTAGAGCTGGATTGCAATGCTCAAGCTAAAATAAGAAAGAAATGGATTTAGTGAGACAGAAAGTGGAAGGTGTTTCATGGATTTCTGTGTAAGGCATGCACAAACTGAAATTCACCGATAAGACACATGTTCACTTTTGAATGGCTTATAAAAGTACCTGGTATTAAGCAATTCAGGGATGTTTATAGGGAAAAATATGCTCAGTCGAATCCTGATAAGACCCCCTGCCTTTTGAAGAACTCTGAATCTCTTGTCAACCTGAAGTGTACTTTTCTTATCCTTGATGCTGTTATAATAACCTAAGGTACATTTCCCTATGTGCACTGCTGTTATCATAACCTGTGAATAAATCTAAAACGATATTTGTGTGAATGTTCTTAAGAGAGAACTCATATAAAGAGAAGTACATCATCATCAGAGTGATTTGGCACCTACCTAACACAGTCCCTTGAACAGAGGAGCCATTCATAAATTTTTTTGAATTCAGAGACCATATAAAAATTTATTTCTTTTTTATATATCCAGTTGCTTTGATTAAGATCGTATGAAAGTAAGATTTATAAACTACATTTCCTAATACTTAGATTTCTATTTAATATTAGACTCTGTGATCGTGAAAGATTAGAGCAGGGATGGGGAAACTATGTCCGCTGAGGTCACATGTGGCCCTCTAGTTCCTCAAGTATAGCCCTTTGACTGAGTCCCAATACACTTGAGTGACCTTGAGGCTGCAGATTCCCCACCCCTGGAGAGCATGAGCACTCTTAAAATTTTCTTTCCATTTCCATTGTCAGGCCTGGCTTAGGTATAAACCTACGACTTTGCCCTTTGAAAATAGTTAAGAGGCACATGGCTCATGCTGCTGTAGAGAGCACGTTTGGCCCTTTGCCCAGGCACCCTAAATGTTAACAGCTCTGTCCCTCTGAATAGCTAAGAGAGCCACTGAAAAATTTCAGGAGATACCCAATCTTTTCATCAATTATAGTTCTGGCCCCTTTGGTTACTGATTCTGGCCTGCCATGACCTCCTGGCTTGCTTTTTACTATAAATCTTATGTGTTCTCTGACATATGACTCAGTGACCAATCTTTGGCCTCCTCCATCCTCACTATATTTTGTGCCCCAACTATCAGCTGACAAGGTTGTGCCTTATTCCATGCCTGTGCCTGTTCCGCACATTCCTCCTAGGTTGGTTTTGGCACCTTTAATCCCAGGTCTGTGACCAGTCTCTAAGATCTGCGGGCATCTCTTCACCTCCATATCTATGCCATATGCAATAGCACTGATGAACCGATAATAATAATCCTACACAGACTGAGCATGTCCAAATTCATCTTAACTTCTATGCTGTAACCGCCAGATAATGCCCTCAGCTGTTGAGGCAATTTTGATTTAAGGAAGAAGGGAAAAAAAAGTGGCAGAAAGTGTACTTGATATGTCTAAGCCCTGAGTATAAAGAGACTTCTTATGTCAGTTAACTTCTGACTTTGTATATGGATTTATCTAAATTCCCAAGAGGAAGAGTGTGCTTAGAAAAATGTTTGTGTTAGTCATAAAAGAGACTAATGTGTGAAAATCCATAAAAGTCATCAGAAGGAAAATAGTAAACAGGAAAAAAAAATCGGTCCCCATGATGAAATTTTTAATGGGAGAGTCAAGTCTCTGATTTAGCTAATTAATGTCCATCATTCTTGAGAAATCTGATAACTCTGCTCATGGTGTGACTTTTTGTTTAAGTTACTAGCTTATTTAATTGTTGTCCATTTTAGGAACTCCAAATAATTAATCCCCTTTTCACAACAAACAGATATGAACTGTCAAACCCTGAAAATAAATGACCAATGAGTCACAGAGGTTATGTAATCACTGTTAACTCTGAAAAATAACAAAGAGCTCACAGAGGTAATACCATAACCTTTAACTCCAGAAAATAAAATAAAATAAAACCAAAGAGCAGACAGTGGTTATAAGCAAAAAGCTTTCTTTTTTCCTTTGGAGGAGGGAAATGAGACATGTGGGCCAGGGCCTCCTCTAGGAGGAAATCCGCTTTAAGTGAGGACAGGCCTTGATACACACAGCAGTGACTGTGCAGTGCGTTTTAGCCGTGACAGTGAGGGGATAACAGCAACAAGAGACAAGTGTGATTCATAGCAGGCTTCATGACTGAAACCTGGTTCCTCCAGGTGCTTGGGGCTGGTGTGAAACAATGCGGGGATTTTGCTGCAACAGAGTTCATCCAGAGGGTGAGCGCAAAGGATTGTAGTTATGGCAAGCTCAGGGCACAGCTTGCTTGCTGGGCTTTAGCTCAGGAGTAAAAAGGGAAGGGTAGTCTTTCTTGGCTTGGGAGCCTGACAGAACCTGATTTAATTCCTTGCCAGTCCCAATATACTTAAATATGGCTCATAAAAGGAGAAAATCCATCAATCAAAACAAAAATTTTAGGGTCAGAGCAGAATTTCCACACAGGCACAGTCCAATTTTTCTTTTTTCTTTTTCCTTTTTATTTATTTATTTAACTTTTTACATTCATTTTCACAAATTTTTGGTTTCCAAATTTTCTCCCCTTTTATCCCCTCCCTCCACCCCAATACCCCAAGCAATCTAATTTTCCCTATCTCCAATCTGCCCTCTCTTCTGTCATCCCTCCCTTCTCTTATCTCCATCTTCTCTTTTCTCCTGTAGGGCCAGATGACTTTCTATTCCTCCTTAACTGTATGTCTTCTTTCCTAGTTGCAACAACAATACTAAACAGTTGTTCCTAAAACTTTGAGTTCCAAATTCTCTCCATCCCTCCCTCCCCACCCATTCCCTTTGGGACGGCAGGCAATTCAATATAGGCCCTATCTGTGTAGTTTTGCAAATGACCTCCCTGATAGTCGTGTTGTGTAAGACTAACTGAATTACCATCCCTCCTAACCTGCCCCTCATTGTTTCTCTTCTATCTTTTGATCCTGTCCCTCCCCAAGTGTTGACTTCAAATTGCTCCTTCCTCCCTTTGCCCTCCCTTCCATCATCCCCCCCCTTGCAATAGCTCCTTCTCCCCCACTTTCTTATACTGTAAGATAGGTTTTCATACCAAAATGAGTGTGCATTTCACTCCTTCGTTTACTCAAATGTGATGAGGGTAAACTTCTTGTTTTTCTCAGCTCTCCTCTTTTTCCCTCCACTAAAAAAATCTCCTACTTGCCTCTTAAATGACATATAGTTACCCCCTTCCATGTCCCCCTCTTTCCTCCCACTACATTTCTCTCTCACCATTTACCTTAATTTCTTTTAAGGTATGGTCCCATCCTATTCAGTTCAATCTATGCTCTCTGTCTCTGTATGTGTGTGCATGTGTGTATGTGTATACATGCGTGTACATGTGTATGTGTGGTCCCACCAACTACCCAGATACTGAAAAGTTTTAAGAGTTACAAATATTGTCTTTCCCTGTATGAATGTAAACAGTTCACTTCTGGTAAGTCCCTTAATACTTCTCTTTGCTGTTTCCTTTTTCATGCTTCTTCTCATTCTTGTGTTTGAAAGTCAAATTTTCTTTTCAGCTCTGGTCTTTTCATCAGGAATGCTTGAAAGTCCTCTGTTTCATTGAAAGACCATATTTTCCCCTGAAGTATTATACTCAGTTTTGCTGGGTAGGTGATTCTTGGTTTGAGTCCTAGTTCCTTTGACTTCTGGAATATCCTATTCCACGCCCTTCGATCCCTTAATGTAGAAGCTGCTAGATCTTGAGTTATCCTGATTGTATTTCCACAGTACTGGAATTGTTTCTTTCTAGCTGCTTGCAAGATTTTTTCCTTGAGCTGGGAGTTCTGGAATTTGGCCACAATGTTCCTAGGAGTTTCTCTTTTTGGATCTCTTTCAGGCAGTGATCGATGGATTCCTTCAATACTTATTTTGCCCTCTGGTTCTAGAATGTCAGGGCAGTTTTCCTTGATAATTTCATGAAAGATGATGTCTAGGCTCTTTTTTTGATCATGAGTTTCAGGTAGTCCCATAATTTTTAAATTGTCTCTCCTGGATCTATTTTCCAGGTCAGTTGTTTTTCCCATGAGATATTTCACATTCTCTACCATTTTTTCGTTCTTTTGGTTTTGTTTGGTGATTTCTTGGTTTCTCATAAAGTCATTAGACTCCATCTGTTCCATTCTAATTTTGAGAGAACTATTAAATTCAGTGAGCTTTTGAGCCTCTTTTTCCATTTGGCTCATTCTGCTTTTGAAAGCATTCTTCTCCTCATTGGCTTTTTGAACCTCTTTTGCCAATTGAGTGAGCCTATTTTTCAAGGTGTTAACTTCCTCAGCATTTTTTTGGGTCTCCTTTACCAAGGTATTGACCCGTTTTTCATACTTTTCTTGCATCTCTGTCATTTCTCTTCCCAGTTTTTCCTCCACCTGTCTAACTTGCTTTTCAAAATCCTTTTGGAGCTCTTCCAAGGCCTGAGCCCACCCGACACCCCCCTGAGGTGTCTGGGGTACTGAGGCCCCGCCCTCCACGTCTTTCCCTGATGGCAGGAATATGTCCTCGTCATCAGATCCGAAGGTCGGGATCATTTGCATTTGTTTGAAAAAACTCTCTAAAGTCTTATTTTTCTTCCCTTTTCTAGGCATTTTCCTAGCCAGTTACTTGACTTCTGCGACTCCTTTCCACCCCCGCCTGGATCCGCCCAGCTAGTGCTTGGCCTCTGAGATTCAAATGGACTTTCCGCGGCAAGCTTTAGTTCTGGCGCTGGGGTGGGGGCAGCGCCGCCTCCCAGGCTCAGTTCCCTCAGGGGATTTATGCAGAGGCCTTCAGTAATAGAGCGGGGTGGGGGCAGGGCTGTCTCCCAGGCTCAGCCCCCTCAGGCCGTTCATGCAGATACCTTCCGTAATGAAGATCCTGCCTGCTGCTGGGGGATTCCTGAGTCCCGGGCCGCTGCCACGTCAGCCACCCCCACCCCTCTGCCTCTGCCACTTCCTACCCCCGTCTCTGCCGGTGCTGCTTCCTCGCAAGGGGGCCCGAGTCACGCTCCGCTCCCCTTCTCCAGCCCGGCCTTCTCTCTCACTGACCTGTAGCTTATGTGGGCGGAGGGACTTTCCCGGCTGCCGGAGCTTCCGTGTCTGAAGCCTGCTCAGGTCAGCTTCTCTGGGGCCGTGGCCAGGCAGCGCTGGGGGTGGGGTCTGCTTTCCGGGGCGCGACGGACCCTGGGGACGGGTCTCCAGGGCTCCCTGGAATGGAAATCTCTTCCACTCCGTTTCTGCACACCTTGTATTGACCCAGAAGTTATGGGGTTCTCTTTTTACATTAATTCTATGGGCTTTGGTTTGGGAGCTCATAAACGTGCATCCTTCTACTCCGCCATCTTGGCTCCGCCCCCCCAATTTTTCATTTTGGGATAGGTTAGCCCAGTGATGAGGCACACATAACCACAAGATTAGAATCTTAATACTGTGTTAAAGACAGACGAAAAAATGAGGAGGGAGTGATATGTGAATGATTTACAATCAGTGATTCATCTGTGCAAGTCATTTTTATCTCACTGACCTTCAGTTTCCTCATTTGTCAGATGTGGAGGGAGAAGTCATAATATTTTTACTAACTTTCCAGTAGAAAAAAGAACACTCAGGCTTAAAGTGCAAGAGAAGTATGAGTGGATATCTTTGTTATCATTTCGTTATCACCATTGTTTGTATTAAATATGGTTCTTTGTTCCTTAATGCCAGTAGTAAAGAATGTGTGCTTGTATATTTCTCTGAGGTGCTAGAGCGTAGGTGGCAGGGGACTGTGGATATAAAACAGTGAGCCAGTGTTGGGAGCACTCAATTAGTAGCATAAAGAATGAGTTAATCACCAAAGCTCAGAAGAAGCAGTAAAACTGCAATTTAGGAAGGTAATCTAAGCCAAGAATTTAGTTCCCTATACTGGGTAGTAGTCTGAGGTCCATTGGACACTAGCTGCATAATAGTCTGAAAGTTATACAGAGACTTCAGGCATCAAGTCAGGAAGCATCTGGGCAATGAACTCAGGCACAGAGAGTCTGTGTATGAGTCAAGAACATGAGTGGTGACCCAGAATACCAAGCCATCTCTATGGCCAGAGCTTTCCCATGATTCCTATTGAGACGGAAACCCCCAAGGGCCTGAAATCCAGCTCCCAAGTAATCTTTCACATTCTTCTTCCCTAATCGGGGCGGTCTTAAGTAGCCTATCCTTTTATAGTAGTGGTGGAAGTCAGTCCTGGGAAAGGACCGTTATATGGGTATCTTCAGGGAGCCATGGCCTCTGTCAGGTGTAGCAGTCAACTACCTTCCCAAACTCACCTCTCCGCTTCTGCTTAGAGCTCTGACCTGTAGATGGATGCACACTCTTCCTCCGTAATCTTTTATGGGCTCAGCAGACACCGTGTAGAGAAAGTATTCTCCATTCACACCCTGTCTGTAATTCTGGGAGAATGGAAGGTCTCTTGGAATGTTGAAGCTCTCGGTTAAAAACCTTTGGTGTCCTCCTGCCTCTATGGAGAGTCCAGACTAGACCTTAAGTGAAGAATAAGGTGGACTGATAAGGAAGGCTAGTGAGAGCAAGAATCCAGTCTGATAGGAAGGACTGACAAAAGGGGAAAGATTTAAGAAGCTCTTTAATGTGATGTTTAAAACTGAGTCAAACAAACTGCACACCTACTTACCTCAGCTCACTGTTTTCCTGGAAACCCCCAGTTGGGAGTAAATAGACCATCCACTTTTAATCATCCACTTCTAAACCCTCTTTGAGAGAGAAGTGGAGCAGACCTTACTGACCTTACATGCTACAATATATTCAGTTCAATAAACATTTATTAGGCATTTATGTGCTAGGCTCTGTGCAGGGTCCTTCCCTGCCCTCAGCAAGAAAGACAAGGCATTAAAAGGAAGATGGTGTTGAGTAGCCAAACCTGAGTTAACTGCATGATAATGAGATTTCAGGTGATTAACTTGTGCTGGGTGGGGCATCATGTTTTGTGGGGTTCAAACCTAGGAGAGCTGCAAGCTTTGGGAGTTTAGTGTTCCCACTTCCAGTCTTCTAATCTGAGGGAAGAGGATAGCTGAGAGAGTTGGGAGGATGTTGGATTTCCAAAGCTGAGTTAATGGCATGATGATGGGATTTCAGTAACTGACCTTTTAAAGATCTTCTATGAAATAGAGAAGTGCCATTGGTCTGGCAAAAAAAAATTACTCCAGAATAGTGTTTTTAGTAGTAATTGGTCCATTTAGTTTTGATCAGGTGTGTGTGTGTGTGTGTGTGTGTGTGTGTGTGTGTGTGTGTGTAAATAAATATATATTGGTTAGTTGGTTGTTGTCCTTTGTTTGCAGAGAGGACCGGAACGATGTCACCGTGCTAGAATCAAGTTACAGAATGTTCTATCACAGGTTGAGTATAAATAGTACATGTGAACATTTGGGGTGAATTCTCTAAATTTGTACATCCTGCATTTCCTTTGAGCTGTTTTAATTCTGTTTTGCTCACGTTTCTTTAACGTGGGCATGCCATGCTGAGTAATCTGGTGCCAGTGTCTCTCATGTCACATAATCCATTCCAAAGTAATTAAGAGAGATCTTGAGAGTGTCCTATTATCAGTTCTTCTGACCACCATGTGAATACTCTCTCCATAAAATAGCCTTTTTGGCAAGTGTACATTTTGCATTCAAACAACATGGCCGGCTCATTGGAGTTGCACTCTCTGAAGCAAACTTGGAATGCTTAGCAGTTTAGTTCAAGAAAGGACCTCAGTGTCTGGCATCTCATTCATATATGTGTATATGTGTGTGTATGTGTGTGTATATATACACACATATATACACATGTACATATATGTATATTTGTGTATATATACAAACATATATGCTCACATTTGTCTTTAATTTCTCATATACTCATTTAAATTGTAGTTAGCCATCGTTTGCATGTAGCTATACAGTGTGTCCTCTTAGGCCCAGATTTCCATGAAGAAATAAGAAATGGAGTTATCACTGATGATTAAGTCAGTGAAACCTATTTGTCTTATTAGCAGGCAGTTCTGCTTGGCATATTCTGTAGTTCCATATTTTGTACTTAAAAAAACAAGGGATTCCTGACAATGATTGATTTCTTGAAGTACACAAAAAGTGACCACCACTCTGATTCTTTGTCTTCCACATGGCTTCCACCAATGAATGAAATTAGTATAGTGAAATCAGCATTATAGGTTATTTTTTATTATTAGCTAATTTTTGAACATTTAATGATATTTATCATTCTTTAAAGGTATGATCCAATTCATTTTTTAAAAATTAATTTTTTTGTTACATTTTAAACTCTAAGTTGTTTCCCTCCCTCCTCCCTCATCCCACATTAGAGAAGGCCACCACTTCACAATCAGACACACACACACACACACACACACACACACACATCTCATACTATGTAGACTTTTGTGTATCACTTCTTTCTTTGGAAGTAGGTAGCATCTTTTTTCAAAGGCCCTTTGCATTTGATTTCAATATTCATAATATTCTGAATAAACTTAGTCATTCACAGTTACTCTTCAAACAATATTGCCATTAGTGTATACAGGATTCTAATTCATTTTTAAATGGGCAAAGTGGAGTGGTGAAAAAAAAACACTGGATTGAATCTGGAAGGCATGTACTCCCTTTTACTGCAGCCACTCTGGAAGAATGTGTATCCAGCTCCAACTTTTAGTAAGCTGGCCTTCATTTGCTAGCCTTGTTTCACTCAGGGCTGCTATTTGAATGTGATACCTGTTGAGTTCTCTTGCAACAAGAGCAGTTCATCTTTCAGGTCTACTTGATTTTGTGTTGTCTATAAGTGTGTGCACATTCCATGTGCCAATGGTGAGTGGAATCATCTTTGGCAACGTTTTTGTACATTTTGTATATTTCTATATGTTTGGACCGCATAGTGGGATTCTCTGCCTGCCGTGGTAATCAGCCCTGGGTTGGGTAAGCAAACAATTTTTAAGGCACCTTTTCTAGCCCCCCTTCCTCAAGCCAGGAGGCGAATAGTACAGTCCTTAAAAGGCTACTCAGACAGGAGACTGCCAAGTCCCACTGCAGTTTCCAGTGAGAAACGATCCTATGGCCTGGGTCGCCTGTGTCAGGATTGTGACTACAGCTCCCAGTGTATCTGCATCTGCTGCTTTATCACTTGCCTGTTGCCACAGGACTTTGAGGTATAACAATAAAGTGGTATGGGTGATGTCTTTGGATTCGTGTGTAAATTGGATTTAAGTGAGGCAGAGTTGCACAAAATCATCAACTTCACTCTGTCCTCCAGAGTCATCGTAGTTCAGTGTCAGGGGCAGCTAGGTGGTACAGTGGATAAAGCACCAGTGCAGGAGTCAGGAAGACCTGAGTTCAAATCTCATCTCAAACACTTGACACTAACTGTGTGACCTTAGCCAACTCACTTAACCCCAATTGCCTCATCATGGGTCATCTCCAGTCATCCTGATGAATATCTGGTCACTGGATTCAGATGACTGGAGAAGAAGTGAGACTGGTGATATGCGCAGCCCTCCCTCACTCAAAAACAAAGTCAGGTGGAAATCATGTCATAATTTCTCTGATGGAATGGTCTTCTTCGGCAACAAAGGACGAACACATGCACAAAGTCTAGTGGCAGGACTGAGTCAAGATGGCTGGCGATGGCTTAGGATGTAGTAGATGACCTTGATGTCTTTGGGGTCTAACCAGGCTCTAAGTGCTTCACAATGCCTGCTTTAGCTGACTTCACGACGGTTGGAACAAATTATTCTCATCCATCCATTTCACCAGGGAAAGTCTTCACATGCTTGGGGTAAGACACCCCTCTAACTCAGAACCATATGCCATACAGAAAGTAGTAACCCAACCACATCTTCTCATACTGAGTGACTCTTGTCCAGTTCCTCTGATAAATCCTCCCCAAGGGATCCAGTCAGTTTACAATTTTGATAGTGCAAATACTACTAAATTAGTGGTTGTTGTCCTGCCTTCTCAAAGAGGACCAAAATGATATCACCATGACAAACTCAAGTTTCAATGTGTCTGACTGTGGCTGATCAGACCAATGTGAGCTCAGAATGTTCTACCACAGATTGGGCACAGATAGTCCATGTGAACATTTGGGGTGAGTACTCCAAATTTGCACATCCTATATTTCCTTTGTACTGTCTCAATTCTGCTTTGTTCAAAGAGAACAGCACCTTTTCCGATGTGGACATGCTATGCTGAGTGGTCCTGTGGCAGTGTCTCCCATGTCCCACAAACAAATCCGATGTTCTTGAGAGAGACCTTGAGAGTGTCCTTGTATCGCTTCTTCTCACCACCATGTGATTGCCTGCCCCATGCAAGTTCTCCATAAAATAGTCTTTTTGGCAAGCATACATTTTGCATTTGAACACCGTGGCCAACCCACTGGAGTTGTGCTCTCTGAAGCATAGTTATTAAGATAAGCAATAATAACACGTAGGAAAGGATAGGTGACCAGTGTGCAGTGGTATAGGGAATTGGTAATAGTTCAGAGAAGGGAGACATGACTCCAGGCAGCAGTGATCAGGGGGATGCTTTATCACCTTTTCAGTAAGGGTAAGATTCAGATTGGCAGGTAGAAAAAGATTAAATTATTCTGGGAGATGGATAGAGATGACATAACAAGAGTTTTGGAGCGAGCAGTATATGTGAATGGGGCTGCATTTCTTCAGTTACCTTGACTGTAAGACTAAGAACTTTGTAATTAATCCTGTAGACAACAAAGAACTGTTGAAGGTATTTGATCAAGGCATTAACATTAAAATCTGGGTTTTAGAAAGACTGATATGACAATGAATTGGAAGTGGAATAGACAGCTGACTGGAAGATTGTCAAAGGATATTGGTGAATGTTCTGCATACCACTTTGTATGATCTTGAGTAAATCACTTTGCTTCTTTTAGCCTCAATTTCCTCATCTTAAAAATGAGAGGATCAAATTAGATAACCTCCAAAAATCTTATCTACCTTTAAGTCTATAATCCTCTAAGGAATTTTAGAATTTTTGACCAGCTATTATCTGCTCCTCCTAACCCTATTTTTTATTCTCCTTATCTATAATTCTAATTAGAGTTTTCCTTTTAGAACTTTGTCATTTATTGACTCTTCTTTGATAGGTAGGGTTTAACTTTCTGGAATATTTGAAGTCAGAAGAGATAAGTTGAACTGTGACTTGAATATTTACTGTTTATATTACATTGCCCAAGTCATTTGAACCATTGGCCCTTGTTCCCTCATATGTAAAATGTGAATGAATAACAATCTTTTTATTACCTTCTTCCTTATGTTAGGAAGCCACTCTGTGCATCCTACAGTGCTATATGTATGAGTTTTTATTATTAACATTTGCATAAAAAGGACTCTGTTCTGGAAGGCATTTGAAAGACAGAGCATAATTTTCACTAAGATGTCATACTCAGATTAGGTAGGATGATATAAAAAATTATATTCTCAAAAAAGTATTTCGTTAAATTGTACTTCTGTGAAGCTTCATTAAGATTTATTAATAGAATCTCATGGGTGGAGCCAAGATGGCAGAGTAAAAAGATGCACATACTCTAGCTCTTACCCCACAGCCCATAAAATACCTGTAAAGAAGAACTTTCAACAAATTCTAGAGCAGCAGAAGCCACAGAACAACGGAGTAGAGGAGATTTTTATCCTAGAGTGACCTGAAAGACCAACAGGAAAGGTCTGTCCCACTCGACCGGAGCAGAGCCCAGCCTAGCCTTGGCCACACGGCACTGAAAGGAACAAATGCAAGCAGGATTCAGGGACAAAATCTCCAGCAGCAGCGCAGATCCCTTAGCCTACAGGCACCAAAGTTCATTGAGAGGGTCTTTTCGGCTGGCTAGGAAGGAAGCAGGGTATCCCCATAACTCGGTCCTCCTCAGGTAGCAGCAGTAGAGGCAGCGGTGGACGGGCAGTACCTCCCATCCATTGTTGAAGGTCTCATTGTAAACCCCCTGAGGGAACTGAGCCCTGTGTGGCAGCCCTGCCCCCACCTGAGCAACTCATCTTAATCTCACACTGAATAGCAGCTCTGCCCCTGGCTAAAGCCCCTGAGGCTTTGGAGCAACTCATCTGAATCTCAGCCCCCCAGTGCTTGCTTGGCGGAACTGGAAGCAAGATGGTTGTGGAGAGGAAACTCAGAAGTCAAGTAACTGGCTGGGAAAATGCCCCAAAAAGGGAAAAAAATAAGACCATAGAAGGCTACTTTCTTGGGGAACAGATGTCTCCCCCATCCTTTTGGATGAGGAAGAATAAGACATACTGTCAGAGGAAGTCAAGGCCTCTGCCTCCAGGGCCTCCAAAGGCAACTTATATTGGGCTCAGGCAATAGAAGCCCTTAAAAAACAAGTTAGCAGCTTACTAAAGGAGAACCAAAAAATGCTGAGGAAAATTTAAAGCTAACTTAATTGGAAAAAGAGGTCCAAAAAGCCAATGAGGAGAAGGAGATTTTAAAAAGCAGAATTAGCCAAATTCAGGAGAAGGTTCAAAAGCTCACTGAATAAAATAATTTGTTGAAAGAGAGAATTGAGTCCAGGGAAATGAATGACTATGAATTAAACCAAGCAGTTAGTAAACAAAACCAAAAATTTGGAAAAAAAATAGAAGATAATGTGAAGCATCTCATTGGAAAAACAACTGACCTAGAAAATACATCCAGGAGAAACAATTTAAAAATTATGGGACTACCTGAAAGCCATTATCAAAAACAGAGCCTAGACATTATCTTCCATGAAATTATCAAGGAAAACTACCCTGATGTTCTAGAACCAGAGGCAAAATAAATATTGAAAGAATCCATCAATCACCTCCTGAAAGACACCTGAATAGAGAAACGCCTAGGAATATTGTGGCCAAATTTCAGAGCTTCCAGATCAAGGAGAAAATACTGCAAGCAGCTAGAAAAAAATAATTTGAGTATTGTGGAAATACAATCAGGATAACACAGGATCTGGCAGCTTCAATATTAAGGGATTGAAGGGCTTGGAATAGGATATTTCAGAGGTCAAAGGAACTGGGATTGAAATCAAGAGTCACCTACCCAGCAAATCTGAGTATAATACTTCAAGGGAATAAATGGTCATTCAAGGATATAGAGGACTTTCATTCATTCATACTGATGAAAAGACCAGATCTGTATAGAAAATTTGCCTTCCCAAGATAAGAATCAAGAGAAGCATGAAAAGGTAAACAGGAAAGAAAACTCATAAAAGACTCTCTAAAGCTTAATTGTTCACTTTACTACATGGAAAAGAAAATATTTATAACTCTTGAAGCTTTTCTCAATATTTGGGTAGATGGAGAGATTATACACACACATACACACACACACACACAGAGATAGAGAGTACAGGGTATGTTGAATCAGAAGAGATGAAATCCACACAAAAAATTAAATTAAATTAATATTAATGGGTGAAGGGAAGCGAAAGGGAGAAATGTAATGGGGCTGGCTGTAACACATAAAAGAGACAAGAAAAATCTTGTTCAATGGAGGAGAAAAGGGAGGGGGGGGGGACTAAAGCTACTCTTTCCACATGTGTCTGAAGGAGGAAATAACATGCTCACTAAATTTGATATGAAAATTTATATCACCCCACAGGAAAGTAGGAGAGGAGGCAATAAATGGGATGAGGGGAATTTTAGAAGGGAGGGCAAATGGGAGAAGGGAGTCACTAGAAATAAATACTTTTGAGAAGGGACAAAGTCAATTGCAGGGGAAAAATAAGGGGGGATAGAGTAGGAAAGAGGGCAATATAATTAGTATTACACAACATGATTATTATGGCAGTCTTTTGCAAAACAACACATATTTAGTCTGTATTAAATTGCTTGCTTTGTCAGTGGGGCTGGGGAGTGAAGGGGGGAGGGAGAGAAGTTGGAATTCAAAGTATTAGCAACGAATGTTGAGAATTTTTATTGCATATAATTGGGAAATAAGAAATACAGGGAATGGGGTACACAAATTTATCTTGCCCTACAAGAAAAGAGAGAAGATGGGGATAAGGGAAGGGTGGGGTGTGATAAAGGGAGAGGTACATTGAGGGAAGGAGTAATCAGAATGCAAGGTATTAGGAAGTGGGGGGAGGGGAGTGATGGGGAGAAAAATTGGACATATTAAAAAGTGAGGTCAAAGTAATTAGTATTAAAACAATTGACTGAATTAATTACTGAGAATAAATCAATGACATCTTTAGTTTGGGGAAAAGAATTTTATTCTAAATTTCCTAGAGGAAGGTAATCTCGGGTAAAATTTGTCATTGATGGAAAAGTTAAGGTTTTAATGGTAAATTTTATTTTTGTGATTGCCATTTTACCAGGAACTAGAACATGTATAGAAAGGCATGTAAGCCACTTAAGACTTGCCTCAAAAGATGTTCCTTAGCCAAAGTGAAATTATAATCATATTTGAAATCTGGTTATTGGAACTTGCCATTTTTAGATGTTATGGGACTATTAAGTACTGTTCTTCTGAGTCTAACTCCAGATATGGATAGCAAGAAAGGTGGTCTGAGCCTCCAAACCATGATGCCAGTATGCCGATGAGATGCTGGTATGAACTGCAAAAGGTAATCTTATGGGAAGGGAGGGAGAGCGGCTGTTCAGACTGGGGCTGAGATCGGACTCTCCTGACTCAATTTTCCCACTGATATCTGGCAGACTTTAAGCATGACTGAATGCAAGTGGACAATCTAATCCTGCTTGGAATTGACATGAAATTTTTTTTTTAAAGTTTTAAAACATTGATATGCTTTTTATTAACATTCAAAATAACGGCAATCTCACATTATCCATAGCTTTGGTCAATTCTTTTTTTTTTTAATATAAATTTATTTATTTGACGTTTTACATTCATTTTCACAAACTTTTGGGTTCCAAATTTTCTCTCCATTTATCCCCTCCCCACACCCCAATACACCGAGCATTCTAATTTTCCCTATCACCAATCTGCCCTCTCTTCTATCCTCCTTCCCTTCTCTTGTCCCCATCTTCTCTTTTGTCCTGTAGGGCCAGATGATTTTCTATTCCCCATTAACTGTATTTCTGATTTCCTACTAGCAAGAACAATACTAAACAGTTGTTCCTAAAACTTTGAGTTCCAAATTCACCTCATCCCTCCCTCCCTACCCATTCCCTTATTCAACATAGGCCATATCTGTGTAGTTTTGCAAATGACTTCAATAATAGTCGTGTTGTGTAAGACTAACTGTATTTCCCTCCATCCTATCCTGCTCCCCATTGTTTCTATTCTGTCTTTTGATCCTGTCCCTCCCCAAGTGTTGACTTCAAATTGCTCCCTCCTCCCTTTGCCCTCCCTCCCATCATCCCCCCCATCCTGCTTATCTCCTTCTCCCCCACTTTCCTGTATTGTAAGATAGGTTTTCATACCATAATGAGTGTGCATTTTATTCCTTCCTTTAGTCGAATGTGATGAGGGTAAACTTCATGTTTTGGGGTTTTTTTGTCTCAGCTCTCCTTTTTCTATCCACTAAAAAGTCTCCTGCTTGCCTCTTGAATGAGAGATAATTTACCCCATTCCATTTCACCCTCTCTCCTCCCACTACATTTACCTTAATTTCTTTTAAAATATGGTCCCATCCTATTCAATTCACTCTGTGCTCTCTGTCTCTGTATGTGTGTGCATGTGTGTATGTGTGTGTGGTCCTACCAACTACCCAGATACTGAAAAGTTTTAAGAGTTACAAATATTTTCTTTCCATGTAGGAATGTAAACAGTTCACCTTTGGTAAGTCTCTTATGACTTCTCTTTGCTGTTTACTTTTTCATGCTTCTTCTCATTCTTGTGTTTGAAAGTCAAATTTTCTTTTCAGCTCTGGTCTTTTCATCAGGAATGCTTGAAAGTCCTCTGTTTCATTGAAAGACCATATTTTCCCCTGAAGTATTATACTCAGTTTTGCTGGGTAGGTGATTCTTGGTTTGAGTCCTAGTTCCTTTGACTTCTGGAATATCCTATTCCACGCCCTTCAATCCCTTAATGTAGAAGTTACTAGATCTTGTGTTATCCTGATTGTTTTTCCACAATACTGGAATTGTTTCTTTCTAGCTGCTTGCAAGATTTTTTTCCTTGAGCTGGGAGTTCTGGAATTTGGCCACAATGTTCCTAGGAGTTTCTCTTTTTGGATCTCTTTCAGGCAGTGATCGATGGATTCCTTCAATACTTATTTTGCCCTCTGGTTCTAGAATGTCAGGGCAGTTTTCCTTGATAATTTCATGAAAGATGATGTGTAGGCTCTTTTTTTTGATCATGGCTTTCAGGTAGTCCCATAATTTTTAAATTATCTCTCCTGGATCTATTTTCCAGGTCAGTTTTTTATTCAATGAGATATTTCACATTCTCTTCCATTTTTTCATTCTTTTGGTTTTGTTTCATGATTTCTTGGTGTGTCATAAAGTCATTAGCGTCCATGTGTTCCATTCTAATTTTGAGAGAACTATTAAATTCAGTGAGCTTTTGAACCTCTTTTTCCATTTGGCTAATTCTGCTTTTGAAAGCATTCTTCTCCTCATTGGCTTTTTGAACCTCTTTTGCCCATTGAGTTAGCCTATTTTTCAGGGTGTTGTTTTCTTCAGCATTTTTTTGGGTCTCCTTTAGCAAGGTGCTGACCTGTTTTTCATGCTTTTCTTGCATCTCTCTCATTTCTCTTCCCAGTTTTTCCTCCACCTGTATAACTTGATTTTCAAAATCTTTTTTGAGCTCTTCCATGGCCTGAGCCCATTGGATATCTATTTCGGATGTTTGGGATACAGAGTCCTTGACTTGTATGTCTTTCCCTGATAGTAGGCATTGTTCCTTCTCATCAGAAATGAAAGGGGGAAACATCTGTTCACCAAGCAAGCAGCCTTCTATGGTCTTATTTTTCTTCCCTTTTCTGGGCATTTTCCCAGCCAGTTACTTGACTTCTGAGATTCCTGTCCATCCCTGCCTAGATCTGCCCAGCTAGCTCTTGGGATCTGAGATTCAAATGCTCTTCCCCAGCCTCAGGGCTTTCAGCGTTGGGCGAGGCTGCTATTCAATGTGAGCTTAAGTTCTGGTACTCAGGTGGGGGCAGGGCCGCCTCCCAGGCTCAGTTCCCTCAGGGGGTTTATGTGGAGACCTTCGGTAATGGAGTGGAGCTCCTGCCTGTTCTGGGAGTCCTGGACCTCTGCTGCTTCCTCCCGAGGGTGCCCGAGCCATGGAGATATCCTGCTCCCCTCTTGGCCAGCGCAGAAGTCTCTCTCACTGACCTGTAGTGCCTGTGGGTGGAGGGACCTTCGTGGCCACCGGAGATTCTGTTCCTGAAGCCTCCTCGGATCTGCTTCTCTCAGAGCCGCACGACCAGGGCAGGACAGGGGTGGGCTCCGCTGTCCAGTGCGCAATGGACCTTTGGTGCCAGTTTTTCCGGGCTCTCTGGAATGGAAATCTCCTCCACTGCATTGTTGCGCAGCTTCCACTGCTCCAGAATTTGTGGGGAGTTCTTTTTACAGAAAATTTATGGGCTGTGGGTTCAGAGCTAGCATATGTGAGTCTTTCTACTCCGCCATCTTGGCTCCTCCCCGAATTGACATGAAATTGGGGAGATACTGTATCCCTGCAATGTCCCTACTCTTGGTGGCAATGTCCTATAGTCAAATGGTTTGTAAGCTTAATACCAGATCTATTAAAATATAGATTATTGGTAGGGGAACATCTGAGGTTAAGTCTAAAATTAAGCTATTAGGCATAAAACTTTATACCAACAACAGTAAGTTAGAGTCTTTTAATTCTTAGTAATACTGTGGAGACAATTAGGTCAAGAGCTTGTGAAGTTAGCAACATAAATATTATCTGTTTCTCAGTTGGTTAATGTTTAAAAAAAATTCTTTTGTGGTCCATATTGTAAATGCTTTAAAAAGAAGTATCACCTGACCAAAGTTTGAATTGTTTTATCTGTTATAAACTATATTAAAAGTGAAAAATGAAATTAAAAAAATAATAATCTCACCATTTTCCATAATAATGTGAGAAAAAATTTTTATTAGAATCTTAAATTTAGATGGGTATAATCCAGAATCATTTAGAATTCATATTTGGCCTGGAAGATATAAAGTATGGCACTAGTATAAGTCTAGACTACATATTCTTAACTTATGAGTGTTTTTGGAAGTCTATGAATGAAAGCCTATTAAAGTTTTTTTTTAAATTATTTTGATAATTTTTTATAAATTTTAATCAAAGTTTGATGATCTCAATTTTTATAAAGTAATTCAACAGAATTGGTTGGTAATCATGTGTATTTTCTTTGTAATTCTGTGTATCTTATTTTATTCATTTTAAAACACTACTCTGCAGAGGGGTCCATAGGCTTCACCACACTGTCAAAGGGTTCCATTCCACCAAAAAGGAGCTCCTGTTCTAGATCCAACAGTAGTCATGTGGTTTATGTAAGCCCTTGATTCTACAGGAAATGGACCTCCTGGTGACATCACTTGTGTATCACAGATAGCTTTGTTTTTGTGTTGGCTGAACTGCTTTATCAATGTCCTATGTGAATCACATGTAAGTCATCTGAGCTGTCATTCCCCACACACACTTAGCAGGAAAGAGGTGATGATGAGTTACTCTTACTACATGTTTACATATATCTTATTTTTGAAGTATTTTATCATTAATTACAGGTAGACAGAAACAGTGGCATTTACTTTTTAGAGTGATCTGAATTATATCAGTAGTTTTGCTGTTACTGTGTGTGAGATGTGAGGCTCTTGCCTCAGTTTCTCCCTTTGTAAAAATATCATCTTCCTTGAATCTTCTTGTGAAGCTTCATGTTTTGGCTTCAATAATCCTCGACCTCTGTCTTCAAAGCCCTCCTTCCCTTCCACATACACACATATAGTCGGTGAAAACAAGAGTCAGAATATTTTAACATATACCTTAGTATCTGCTTGTGGCAGTGGTGTTTTTAAAGCAAAAACCAAAGCAAAAATCCCTCATTTTAATAGCATAAAGTGTGGGAAGCTAATTTTTGCCCTACTTTTGGATCACCTCAAACTTATGTATATTGAATATATAAGTTCTCAAGAAGGAATGCCACCAAAGTGTTAATATTTGGCTCTCAAAGCCTAACAACTTTTACCGAAGCAGGAGATTATGATTCAGATCAAAGTGAATTCATATTTGAGAGAAGAAATATCTTTTGACTGAAACAGAACTTCATAGAACTAAAAAGAAATCTTCAACTCCTTAAAATAAATACACAAATAAAGGTGAAATTTGGGAAATATATTTTTGCTGCATCTTCTTTTCCTTCATACTGCTTATGACTTATGTTTATTCCATGGCTCTAATTAGGGAGGAAAATGAAGAAATAGAAATTCAGACTACCTTCTTCCTGACACTACATTAATGAGTAGTCTTTGGTTTAATGTGAGAGACTTGGAGCATTATTTACATTTTTTCCATTAATAACAATAGTCTTATTTTTCACATTTTCCCTGCAATGGTCTCACGAGGAAGGGCTTATTAAAAAGGGACTTTATAACATTATAAAACACATTCTGTTTGCGTTCACAATTGCTAAGCCCT
Organism: Bettongia penicillata ogilbyi; assembly: GCA_023548195.1. Lineage (NCBI taxonomy): Eukaryota > Metazoa > Chordata > Mammalia > Diprotodontia > Potoroidae > Bettongia > Bettongia penicillata. The sequence continues at coordinate 6,689,463 of JAJHZJ010000570.1, forward strand.
TAAATTTCAATAATGTAGATCATTAGCAAAGCCTTGTGTTAAGGGAAAAACCATCATTAGTGGATATTGTATCTAATCTGGAGTTTGCTACTGTCTTTTGACACAGTCCATTTTGCTTTCAAAATTTAGAGAAATGATGCACTTACTATGTGATCTTCAAAGTAAGTTTCAGTTAGAATGGGGCTCTAAGGATAAAGATTCTTGACAGTTCAGAAGTAATTGTGTAAGACAATATAACAGACTAAAGCATTTCAGCAAAATTCCTAGTAGAGTTATGTTGAAAGTAGCTTTGTTCTTTCTGCCTCCCCTCGAATGCAGCCGGTACTTTGGGGCCTTGGACAGTTCCTCAGCCTTCAGCAAAAGGGATAGACCTCCATGATTACTTAGGTCCCTCTTAGATCTACATCCTTTCATTTCTTCCAGTTTTAAAATTATGTGATTATGTGATTCTAGATATATATTTTTTCACTGTCTCACTATTCTTCATAGAAGAATCTACTAGGTATCTTCAAATCATATTTCTAAAAAAATTTTTTAAGCTTCCTATCTCGAACAAGTGCCAACAACAAGCCATTGGTTTGGTGTTCTCTGTGATTCAGAATATCTACAATTTTATACCATTGTGATTACTTGGGAATGGGAAGGAAATGGAAGAAAACTTTATGTAACTTTATTTCAAAACTGTTCTGTTTGGTTAAAATGAGTTTAAAATGTTTGGGGAGCGGGAAGATGGGAGGGAGGATATTTTTAAAAAAAAAAAAGCAAAGCTGGTCTTCCCAAAACTTGAATCAGGTAGTTAATGATTAGGCTTACCAGGGTAGGTGAAAGGAAATCTTAGTTATTCTGTGTAAAGAAGATTTTCTACTAAGTCAGGGAGGTTAGTTGGGAGGCTTGGATGCTTAAGCATTGATAGAAGAGGGACCTTGGGGTGAGGAGGGGCAGAGGTTGAGATTACTGTGTAAGAACACAAAAGAACAACCACTGATTTTGTTTAGTTATTGGTTTGTTTCTGTTCTTTGCTTGCCACAAGAAACACGGGGTTTAAGGGTAGCACAGAGGAAAAGCACATGTCGTCTATATAGACTCCCTTGGCCAAGAAGGCGTAGGAGGTTCGGATACCTGGCAGTGGCAGGTAACTAGAGTAATTAACCTAAGAAACTAAAAGATTTCAAGAACTGGGGGAAGATTCCAGGTTAGGCCAAACCAGAAAGCTTTCATGTTCAACCATAGTGCTAAAGATACAGACATTGCCAGAACAAGTATAGGCTGAGAGGTTTCTGTCTCCAGACAGGGAGACATGGCCACTTTCTTCACTTCAAACCTGTAAATATTTATTAAATATCTGCCATGTGTAAGATATTATTCTAGATCTTGTAATTGGAATAAGATATAGTTCCTCCCACAAGTCTGTTTAGGAGAAATGAGACTGTATGCTACACACACACATACACACACACACACACACACAAACACATATATGTGTATATACATATATATACATTGTCATATTATAACAGTGTATACAAATAATAATAAATATCCTATTATAAGTGCACAGAAGGAATTAGAGATATATGAGTGATTTGAGGAGAAAGAGATCACTTTTAGTTCAGGAGATCCAGGAAGGTTTCTGGGAAGGGATGGTATCAGAACTGACTCTTGAAGGAGTGGAGAGATATCAGTAGGCATGGGCTTGAATAGGGAGGAATAGGGATAGGGAGAAATTCCATACCAAACAAAAAGGATAGTGTGAGCAAAAAAAAAAAAAAACGATAAAGAGAGAGATGGAACAGAACAGTATGGGAATGGGGGATAGTGAGTCCAGTTTGGCTGGAACGTAGTGTGTGGAGAAGAGCAAAATTTGGTTCCAGCTACTTTCTGGAAGTATCTGAGTCCTAAAGATGGAGACAAGGGAGCCATTGAAGGATGTTTAGGGAAGTAATGTGATCCAGTTCTGTGCACTTTTTAGCCAAATCACATAGACTTGAACATATAGATTAAAAAGAGAGAGAGAGATTGTGGGCAAGACAAGTTGTAGTAGTCAGTTCCAAAGGTGATGCGAATCTGAACTGGGACAGTTGTAGTTGGTGTGAAGAAGGAGCATATTTGAGACTGAGATTCTTTTATGAAGATAGAGGAAACCAAAAGCAAAGAGAGGTACGAGCTGAAACTGAGGTGATTTTGTACTGAATTGTTGATGTTGATTTTTATCTTATTCTATATTTCATCTTGTTCTGTGTCAGATCACTTTGTATGATAAGATTGATATTTAGAGATTTATTAGTGATTTATGTTTTTGTCCTGTGGTTTCAATGTGGCACCAGCATTCACCTAATGGTAGCTCCTGATATTTTCTCAAGAAGAAAATAATCAGCCACTATCAGACTCTTGAAAAATTCAAACTTGTTGAATGACAAATGTTACAGGATTCCAGAAAATCCAAAATGTAGTAATAGCTTAAATTTATATAGCACTCTATGATCTACAAAGCACTTTTCTTGAAGCAATCTATGTAAAGGAGCTAGCAGTCAGTGTCCCCATTTTATAGATGAAGAAACCAGTGCTGAGAGGTACCATGGCTTTACCAGAATCACAGAACCTTAAATTGGGAAAAGACCTTAGAAGATCTCATTTTGCAGGGAGACTATGTGGTACAGCAGGAAGAATACTAGATTTGGTATCAAAAGAAGCAGTTCAGAGTCTTGGCTCACCCTCCCTGTCATTTAACCCGTAAAATGAGGAGATTGAACAAAGTGACTTCTGAGACCCCTTTCAGTTCTCAATTGGTGATGCTAGGAAATCAGGCCTCAAGTGAATAAGTGTTAATAGAGGGCAGAACTGGAGTTTGAACAGAGACCTTTCAAATCCTGTGCTTTGTCCGTTATGTTACTTACTCATCAACCCAGAGGGAATCAGCCTCCAAGTGCGGGTCTTCAGATACGAAGTACAACACTTTTTCCAAGATGTGCTTCTTTCTGCTTGGGTGTACCTCTGTAATTTATCCTGTGTTCTGACTTTGGATTCACATTTTCCACTAATAAATACCCATCCATCTGGTCCAAGGTGGGAATCGGCATCTCTGACCTACTGCTTTTTTTGCAATACAACACGTAGACCTGTCAACTTTTATGTTTCCTAAGATTCATTTGCTTCTAAAATAAAACATGAATCTGATCTTTGTTAGGTGTGTTTATTAACAGATGACCTTTTAGTAACAGTGAAGATTTCCTCCCAAAATTTACTATTCATTTTAGTACCAAGCAAGTAAACATTATCTTTAATGTCTTTGCCTAACTTCATTAATTAGAATGGAAGAAATATCCTACCCAAATAGACACAGCTTAATGTGTTAAATAAACCCTTTTTTTAAAATTTTATAAACTGTTTTGTGGATGGTCAGCAACTCTACAAAGCAAATGCAATTGAATTGTGAATTAGAGAAAATAATTCATTTTGACCTGGTGAAAAGGGATATTTTGTTTTATTGTTGAGTCACGTCCAACTCTTTGTCTCCCTGAGTTTTCTTAGCAAAGACACTGGAGTGTTTTGCCATTTTCTCCTCCAGCTTTTTTCTTTTTTAACAAATGAGGAAACTAAGGCAAACAGGGTTAAGTGACTTGCCCAAGGTCACACGAACAGTATCTGAGGCCTGATTTGAAGTCAGGAAGAAGAATCCTGCTGACTTTAGACCTGGCATTCTATCCTGTGCCACCTAGCTGCCCCAGAAAGGGGTGAGGGTGTTTCATTTTTCTTTCCTTCAAAACAAGAATCAGAAGAAACAGTTGATAGGAAATGCCTCTTGCTACAGAGGTTTCAGGGATATATCAACCCACCCTGATTCCAGTACTTTGGCCATACACACTTTTCTATAATCCATCAACATTTTCCTTTAGCTATATGTAACATTTTCCTGATGAGGAAGATTTTACCATTTCTACTGGAAACTCACCCTTGTGTAATACTACAGTGCCATTGGGAGCTTGGTAGCCCATAAGCCCTTCTTTTTCTCAAAGCAAAATCACATTTTGTAAACCTATTCAGAAATCACTTTGTATTCAAGACTTTAGAATAAGACAAGTGACCTTGGCGACACGTTTTCAGACAGTTGCCCTAGATTCATTAAATTCTTACCACCATTGACTTTACCCAGGGTTCAGTGGAAATTCAAAGTTGTGAAGGAGAAAGACATGTTAATTCCTTTCTCCTTTCCTTAGAATCAGGACTCAGCAGATAGAGGTATTTTTGGGGAAAATGTATAGATTTCAAAAGAGAAGGAAAAAAGGTATTGTTAAACTCAGCTTTAGGCAATTACAGATTCCTATCAGCAGCCGATCTCTGGCACAGTATTAAAATGTTAGGACTATGGGATAATAAAATTGCTGCAATAAGCAAGAGGTGATAACTGTTGGACTATTTAACTGGAGTTTTAGGGGGTTTAGAGGTCATTGGGAAAGGAAAAATAATCCATTAATTCTTTTACTAGTGTGTTCTTTAAATGTCTTCTGTAAAGATCAATGTAAAATTTCACTGCCATTCAAGATACAAAGTGGTATGTAATATCTCTGCTCAAAACTGCCCTAAATTGTGGCTTTTTTAAATAAGCTGCCTTTGAGTTAATGCCCTCACCACATAAATTCAGCTTTGAGATTGGATTATCACCATGTGTAGGCAATAGCAAGAAAAATGAATTCCTGTCAGTCTGAATTTAACTTCAGCATTTATTATTAAAACTGTTCTTAACCTTTTCCTAGGTCACTGATCATCTTGCAGATTTGCTTTTATTCGCATCCCTTGGCAAATAAAAATTCTTTTCTATGTGAGGATTATTTATAAGCCAAATGTTACTCTTCCATTTACATTAATCGTGGTAAATTATTTACATACTTCAGAATTCATATGTTACAAACTTGCTAGATGAAAGCTGTCAAAAGAATGAATATATCCAGTCTGCTACTCATTAATGAGGCAGTCCTCAGGGTCATTGGTTAAAAAAAAGTATTGGGGTGAAGGGCAGTGATGAAGAGGAAAGAGACAGATGGCCCAAATCAGAAGAATCACTGTCATGACTAAGACCAATTGGTTTTGGAGTAGTTTCTGCCTAACCCTGAGATGCTGAACTCACCCTCCTACCTCTTATGCTGTCTGTTTGACTAAATTTTAGGTTTAATGATTGCAGAAATTTTATTCTAACAAAAATAGATTGGGCTACCAATATAGACTCATCTCTGAATTATTCTGAGTTAAATTGATCAAACAACTGTGTAAGTCAGTCATGGGAATCAAAATTACATAAGGGCCATGCCTAATATTATCAGCATTAATGATTAGGCCCAGACGCTCAGCCTTTCCAGTGGCAAGCCCTGTCATTGAACAGGGAAATGCAATTTGTGGCCTTAGGCTGATAGGTCAGCTTCAGTGTTCACATTGTGACATTTCAGATGACCATACAGCCTGTGATCTTAAGTAGCCACAGGGAATGATGCACATTCTCTGAAATAGGCTGAGAATCTTTCTTTTGCTTGTTTCTGCAAGTCACCTCAACAGAGATCTCAGACATTCAAGCTAGTAACAAGAGGATATGTATACACTCCTTTCGTATACATTAGAATGATTTCAGGGTCGTCATTAAACACTTTGGCAAGACAGTGCAGACAAATGTTAGAGTAATAATGAATGTCTCTGAATTTGTGAGTTGTTTGTGGATTTCCCCTTTATATACTGGGTTTTTTCAACACTGTTGAACATTAAGGTATTGGATCCATGTGATACCTGTTCCTGAGAGATCTTTTGAGCATTGTTTTTAAATACAAACTTGTAGTTTTTAATTCTCACTCAATGACAGGTCAAGGGACTTCTCAGATGTTCATGACAGTTCTTTTGTAAAGTTAGATTAGTATGATTTCAAGACATTGTGTATGTAACTTAACTAGTTAGGGCTTGAGAAATCCTTTTAGTATAAGCAAGGCTTAATTTTAACTATTAGAGTCCAAAGTCTTAAATTAATTATGGCAGAATTCCTCTTTTCTTTCTTTGTTTTGTCCTCCAAACTGGAAGTTAATACTAAACCTCAGATGTTTTCTTTGCCCCACAGCATTGCTTTTTCTGGTTCATCAACAGAACCACACATGTTAAGGGACTACATTGAAAGTGAGTGCCTAAAAGTTTGTTATCAGACCTTAAATCATTATGTTAAAAATTTGTCATCTGTGAGAAAAGAGGCACATGACAAGATAAACCTTTGGTTAATAAATATCAGTTTTTGCTGCAAGAAGCATATTTTTTCCTTCCTGCAAATAACTTTTTTTTGAGAACTTGTCTTTAAATGATTATTTCTAAGATGAAATGAAGTAGTCAAACTTTTGTTAAGACTTTTCATTTTCACTCCCTACATGTAAATACCCTAGTTCTAATGCCAAATTAAAAGCTAATTGGGAAATGTTTAATATTTTTTTAAAATATAATATAGATAATGTTACTTTGTGGTTTTCTAAATCCATGTACTGTCCAGAGGTATCTCTCTTTGATGTTGGCACTCCTGGTGAATTCCACAGAGAGGGAACAGGGTAACAAAGGAGGGTGAAAAGTATATAATCTAAGTGGAGAGACAGAATGAGCAGAAATGGGAGCATTTAAACCAAGGTCACAGCTAGAATCAAATGTGGTTCCGTTGAAAATTGATGGTTCAATAGTTTTCAAATCTATACCAAGTTTTTAATCTCTTCTGATCATTTATCAAAAGCTTAAAACAAAAAAAAGACTTCATTTTCACTTGGAATTTATTGAAGATAATTATGTGTCTGAGGATTATAGAATAGAGAGAGTTAGACACGGGAGGGGAGATGGGCGCAGGGAGGGAGAGGAGGAGCAACCGTGAATCGAATCTACCAAAAATTAAACAGGGAACTGTCAGGCTTTAAGTGGGGCTTCCAGTGCTTGAGAATTTGTTCCATTTATTACTGGTTGGCCTAGGTGTGTGTGATGTTCCCTTTCTCTCCATATTTTCATCTTGTTATTTATAACTTGTGCAATGACTTCTTATAACATGGGGGAGATGGGGAGAATTCATCTGGTCTACAATCAACTGTGATGCTTTATGTTCAGCTGGATGTTCAGTGTTGGTAATAATGAATACTATTTATTTTGAGTTGTTCTTTTTGTTTGTTTGCTATTAGTTTTCTACTAGAGTAGACTAATGCCACACCTGAGGTCCAGGTCAGATTATATAAAAACTAGGCACAATTAAATGGAAAGGGATTAGAAAATGAGAGATTTGAAATGCAGTAATATTGAGAGGCAGTATGCTTTAGTAGCAGATAGAGGTTCAGAAAGACCTGCATCCAATATTCTGTCTCTGTCTCTGTCACTCATGCCAGGCCATTCATCCCCCCAGAGCTTCCATTGAAACTTTCTAAGACTTTAAATTACAGTTGAGTTGCTTCATGTATCAGTTCAGATTTTCCATATCCATAGTCCTCTACAGTGATGAAATCACAAGTCTAAATGTACACTAAGATAACAAAGAGAATCTCCAGCTTCTTGTGCCAGTGTGAATTTATGATGGGATAGATTCAGATCGCAAACCAGTAAACCTTTCATTATACATCTCTACCTTCCCTTTATAAACTTCCAGTCAGCCAGTGGCATTTATTGATGTCTGCTCTTGCAGTGTACACATTCAGACCGAGGTGCATTGTGAGTTTAGAACTCACTTTCCTCCAGTTTTGTCTTCCCTCTGCACCCAGCATGGAGCACTCAGGCAGAACTGCTGTGTGGCCTGTGGGTGGCTCAGTAAATGGTTTTTACTCACAGTTTCCTGCCCTTTAATGCTTTCCCTGATCTAGTTTCCAGAAAGACCAGAAATAAAACAACAGCAGCAGCAGGAACAATAGAATAACTCAAACCTAAAAAAACCCTGGTGGTCCTGCATAAGGAGAAATAAAGGAATGATTGACAGCTACTTCAACTGTGGCTCCCCACATTAAAAAAACACACTTGGGCCATTTTTCTAAAGTTTTGTGTTTATGAAAAGCTAGTAATTGCGTTTGGTATGGTGTGTAATTGTTAAAATACTATTATTTATGAGTCTGACACTAATCATGCCTTTGGACTCATTTTGGGCTATTATGCAAATCTCTTTGGAAATTCTCTTTTGAGGGGGGAAATTATGTATCTTAGATGAAGGATGCTGTCACATAAATACTTATTTATCTAGAAAAGAAACAGCCCTGCCTGGGCCCTGCACATCAGGGGGCCACACAGGGGCTTTTTTTGTGTGTGTTTATATATTGTGGAAATTTTATTCTTTGGGATTCCTGGGAGGTAGCACTAAGCTATCAGTTGCCTCATTGTAGCAATGAAGGAAAATTTTTCTAAAACTTCATCTACATTTTCTTTTCATTCCGTGGTAGATATGTGTTCATTTAAAATAAACATACATTATTTAATGCTAATACACTTGCTGCCTTGTATTTCTTAAGAGTATTTCTTAAAAGATAGGGTTTTGTTTTGTTTTGTTTTTTTGTTTATAGTTAAAATAGCGAAAAGTTTTAGCCAACAGTGGGCTGCCTTGTGAGATAGTGAACTCTTCTTCACTGGCCTTCCAACCAAGACTGGACACCCTTTGCTCAGGTGGGCATGTTTTAAGGGCTCTCCTTGTTCAAGTACAGGTTGGATTAAATGAATCTGCCTTCCCTTCCATAGCGGAGGTTCTGTAATATCCGGGAGTTTTAGGACTCTGAGCTGGAAGGTCAGAATTTATACTAAGGGATCATTTTACAACATTAGAAATCAGCTTATTTGACCCCCTCAATTTATAAATAAGGAAATGACAGCTTAGAGAAGGTAACTGACTGGCTTAGGTCACAGCTGGTAAGCGGTTTCTGAGCCAGGCTTCTCCTCCCCACCCCCCAGGTACTCAGGAAACAAGTCAATGTTTCCATTTCTGCAGGGGCTGAACAAATCTTCTTTCTATAGCATTCCACTTGCTTGACTTGTATATCTCAGTGTTAAACTGTAAGGTGAAGGTTAGCGGTATGAACAACTGACAGAGCCTGTGAATATAGTTTCCTGCCAGGTGATGCTGTATGTATGGATATTTGCCCCAATTAACAGCCTACTTGCAGATCTCTGAAATCAAATATTGGCACTACTCCCAGGAACAGCAAAGAAATGATTCATGTAGCCCTATCAAAGATTTAAAAAAGTTGTAGATCCCAAAGCCAGTTCTCAGTGATCACCAACAAAGAGATGTACTATAAAGGAAATACTAAGAATAGGGTGGTGATCGATGAAAAACTGTCAATAGAAAGAAATAGTGCTGTTGCTAGTAGGAATCATACCTTGCAGATATGCCTGTAACAGAGCTTTGACATTCAGGAAGCATAGGATCATTTGTTTTATAGATGAAAGAGACTTCTGAGATCATTTAGTCTGACCCTTTCATTTTAAAAAGAAGGAGCCTAAGTCCCAGGAGCGTGAAATGACTTGCCCAAAGTCACCCAGGCAGTAGAATTAACAGAGCTGATATTTTTGTAAAATTAATTTTTTAATTTTTATTCTTAAACGTTGAAACCAAAGGGAGCAGGTATTATCTATATATGTACACACCAGAACAGAAAAAGAAGATTGCATTTGAAACTGCCCATCTCTTCTATTAAAAACTTGCTTTTCTTTTCAAGGAGGTAATAAAAATCAACTTGCAACTTTCAAAGCTGGTCTGCTTATCCAGTCTTCTTTCTAAATTTCTTTGGTTCCATTCTCTCCATTTTTAAGGAATATTCTTTAATAACCCTCTTTTCTTTTTGGTACACTCCCCCTTTCTCTTTCACCAATTTCCCACTCCCAAGTTGGGTTGGGGTGGGGAACAAAGTCTTTGTAACTAACATATATCAGCAAGCAGAAATATTCTCCCATTGCCTATTTCTGAAAATGTGACGTGTCTTTTCCTTTAGCCCATCACCTCTCTGGCAGGAGGTTGGTAGTATGGATCCTCATTCTCGTGGAACCACGATTGGTCACTGCAGTGATAGAAGTAGACATGGGCACTGCTTCCACTGATACAGGTTACAACCCCCGCCACACCCAAAAAGAACAGGCTTGTTGAGCTGCTGTGGCAAAAAACATTTGTCAACTAGTACCAGTCTTCTGTTGATGAGTCTCTCTGAACTTGACTAGGAGGGTATCCAAATGACAGATGGACATAGTATGTTTTCACATCTTTTCAGCTTGGCAGAACCTGCTGGAATATCTATACATGTATTTTTAACAGTTATTTTCCTGATCTTTTCCCCGTATAAATGCACTAATTTGGGGGTACAGTTCTAGCTTTCATGCCAGGTTATACAGTACCCTACCAAGACAATTAAAATTTCTCTATCTTATCTTGAATAGGCATAGTTCTTTTTCTGCTAAATGTGAGGTCCCTTTTTACTTTGAGGCTTAAGTTCTTCTGATTGACCTCGTGTGCTATTTATCCCCCCTTAGAGGGGAAGTTGGAAATGGGTCCCTTTCATCCAGAAAAACTATTGGTTGGAACCCAGGGAAAACCCAGTGGTTGGCCTTGATCTTAACTCTGGGCAACAGATACCTTAGTATTATACATGTAAAAAAAAAAAATGCCTTATGGAACCAACACCCAAAGTCAAATCTTTTAAGATAGTTTTTTGTCTACTTACTTTTTCAATTGCATAGTGATAAAAAATTTTCCTTTAATTTAGAGAACTAAAAGGATTAACATTTTTCCATAGGAGAAACATTTTAGAGAAAAGAGATTCACTGAATTCTTCTTTTGAACTTCATTTCATCCAACTAATAGCCAAAGAGGATTGGGAGAATGAGTGTGTGTGTGTGTGTGTGTGTTGGTCTTTGTGTGTGTGAAGGGATGGGGGTGGAAGCGGAGGATAGCAGGATGTTGTTTGTATTTCTTCAGACTTTACTATTAACCTGCATAGTACTTAGATGGATTGGCCTGTACAGATAATGCAGTTATTCAAAGAGATAATCAGATCTTACCTTGTAGTAATTTTTCTTCTGTGCAAAACCTTTTCAACAGAACATTTGCCCTGTTTATTACCTTTGTTGACTTTCTTTTGTTTTACTGGAAACTAAATGGAAAAAGCCTTGTGCTTTTGGTCTCTTTTAGGGCCTAACTCAAACCTTTTTTTCTTTTGTACTAATGGGACAGGTGCACAGTGAAAAATGTTTCCTTGAATGGATATCCATTCAAATCAAGAATGGCCTGGGAAGAGAGTTGGGGGGAGAGAGAATTAGTGAGAATTTCATAAATTCAAATGAATGATTATTTTTTATTAGTAAAGGCTATAGAAAAGCATTCTTCTTACATATCCTTCTAACTGTGCTTATGAATACTATCACACAGACAATTGCATCTTGTAATTGTCTCTTGGCAATTGAAATAGCTTACTGTACCTGCTAATTAATCCAACTAAATAAAATCCCTCTTTGCATTCTTTTGCCAATTTTCAAAAAACAAATCAACATTCGTGAAAATGCAAAGACACGTATGTATAAACATGCTCACTCATACTCTCTTTCACTGGTCCCTTAAGGGATGTTAGTTTTCCTCCTACCAAAAATTACTCTGCTTTGTTGAGTGAACCAGCTGGAAATGTTGACAAACTTAAAATGACTATAATGCTACTTTAATCACAACTTGTAAGAGCCCAATTTAAAAAATATGTCTCTAGTCACCTAACGTTGACATCATTTTCTTTTAGATGTGGAATAGTAAAGATTGCTCATAGTAAGAGCATTTCTGTGGACTTGGAGCGACCAATTCCCTTTTCCATGTAATTCCAAGCTTAATTTGGCCTCTTCCATTTTGCTCATCTCAAGTTCCCACTCCCTTCCCCTTCCCCCTTTGCCTTATGTGAAATATGCTCAGAAGAGTTTTTCTCTATCCAGAGAACAGGCCTCACACCTTGTTGTGAGTATCTTTAGTGATTTTCTTTCAATTTAAAGAAATAATCCAAATAAATGGGTTGGATTGTGGGCACACCCCATTCCCTTCTGCCATGCCATTTACTCAAATGGCCTTTATTTCTTCTCTCTTTCTAGAGTAGGTAACAAAACTATATAAACTGCAGTTATTCTAATCTTCAATTCAGAGTTTAAGTACATTTTATACGTAAAGTCTTCTGTTATATCCTGAAGGAAAAATAGTTCCTACCCGCAAAGAATTTATATTCTACCAGATGTCTGTAGAATTTACTCAGAAAACACAAAATAACTTGAGAAGGGAGACTATATTAATGAGTAGAAAAATCCTAACTCCATAGAGTAAATAAATATGTTAACTATATAAACACTTATCATCCCTCTACTCCCACCTTCTTAACTGTGGATCTGCCATCCCTGTGCCTGAACTGCAGGACCACAGGCTCAGATAGGCCCACCCAAAGCAAGAGACAGTGAGGTAGTGGCCCTCAGGCCCTGGTGATGTTAAGAATTAATTGGGATGTGTTGAGATAGGAGCGAAACCAATGGAATTGAGAGATTGAGGGGCAACCAAAGGCAAAGAGGGAAAGCAGGTGAGGTTCCCTTCTAGGGAAAGGGCAGCAGCTCAGTGTAAGGCAATTCCAAAGCATCCACTGAAGTTCACAGAGACTATGTCTAGGCACAGAGATGGGGAAGCTGCAGCGTCAAGGCCACATGTGGCCCTCTAGGTCCTCAAATGTGACCCTTTGGCTGAATCCAAACTTCATAGGACAGAGGTTCCCTATTTCTAGTAGGGCAATAGTTTTTAACATCGGTCTGTGAATTTTTTTTAATCTATCTTTGTTTCTTCTGTAATCCTACAAATTTTATCTGATACATTTTAAAATATGATTCTGAGAAGGAGTCTGTAGGCTATGTTGGACTTCCATAGTTATTCATGAAACAGAATGGGTTTAAGATGCCTTGGTGTAGGGGGAAGCAAACTCAAATGGGAATAAGACAGCATAACAGAATGGACCCAAGCAGATTTGGAGTAAAACAAAACAAAACAAAAAAAGTGTAGACTTAGCTCTGTAATAGGCTTGTGACATTTCTCAGGTCACTTTACTACTTGTGTTCTCTGTTCATTTGTAAAAATGAAGGGGTTAAATTAGTTATCTCTATACTTCCGGCCAGCCCTTAGTTCTATGATTAATAAGGATTGGGAGCAGAATTCTGAGGAGGCATGATTGTCAACCTGATTCTGACCAACTTAGTGATTCCCTTATAGCAGTGACTGAAAAGGTGCATTGATCAGGCACCTGCCTTACCTTTGTTGTTTGATGAGATGCAGCTGCAGGTTGTAGATAGCTATGACAGAGACTGACCAGTGTTACCGTATCTCAGGCATTCGCACAAAATCTTTAAAAAAAATGGTTTTTACTGCATGCCTACCAATATGCATCATTTTAATACTATGCAAGTGGCAGAAACATGGTGTGGCATTTTTTGAGAAAGTGATCTTCCTGCATGTGTACCTTTAAATGAAATATTTTTTAAGAAGCTCCCCCCCCCCAGTAAAAAAAAAAAAACAACAATTCAACATAAAAATGATCATTTTTCTTTTCTGGCAAACTGTTTCTTTGCTTTTTCACCTAAGTATGGCGCTGTGATGAGGAATATGACATTTAAATCGAATTCTTATAATCTAGAAAGTGCCAAAGTTAACAGCTTAAAAAGAAATGTAAGGGCTATTTTACCAAGTCCATAATTGACATTCTGTCACTGCTTAGACTTTATTTCATTTCTGCTCAACTCAATATATGGATTTTTATCCCAACCATTTACCAAGCACTAGACAATAGCGCCTTTGGCAGGTCAAATCTGAACAGGTAAGTTGTTTGTTAGCTACAGGAGAACTTCCCTTTGTCACTTAGTTTCAACCAGCTGCTCAGAGTGACTGTTGGTAACAGTTAAGGACTCACCTCTTGACACGAACATCTCAAATAATAGAAAAGCTTTGAAATTAGATCATTTGTGTTTGTGTGGTCATTATCACATTTAGAAGGGAGAAGGTGATGACTTCTAAATTGGTTTTCCATTTTATTTAAGTAAGACTTGGTCAAATTTAAATGGAATCTTTGAAATTTATTTATCTGACTATAATACTTCTTAAAACTATCTAGAAAAGACTGAAACTGAGATATACTTTATGTACTTTCTATGATTCAGATTCTATTTGGTGAGAAAAATCAGACTTTCTATTTCTCTAATAGAGTTTCTCTGTGCCTTCCAAAGACCCAAGGATTATTTTATAGTCCCTTCTTTCCCTAGTGGTTTTATGATTTCATATTATTTATGGAGATTTGAGGAACTTAGTAGAATATAAACTTCATTGTCAACAGCAACTTTAAAAAAATTATTTCTCCCTTTTGTTTTTAGTATCATAGTCCTTTCATCTTAGAACCCACCTCACATTGAATCCATATGTATTAGAGAAAAAGATTTAATAATAAAAATAATAGATAACATTTACGTACCTGTTTAATATTCGTAAAGCACTTTACATATGTTATTTCACTTCATCCTCATGACAGCCCCTGAGGTAGGTGTTGCCAAAAGAAAAGAAAGGCCAACTAGCCTATCTGCTGCATCTAATTTGGTGTTTGCCAGAGTCATCAGAGTATATTAGATTCTGTGTCTCAGGCTCCCACAAAAGAGGAGAATGTATCTTACATTATCTGTTTCCCAGGCCTGAAATTGTCATAAAAATATGAATGTTTTTAATGCTGTTGTCATTTATAGCATTGTAATCATTATGCATGTTCTTTTGATTCATAAGCAGTATTTTCATAATGATTGAGTTTGGTGAACTGATAGACCCTTCTGTGGCATTTCCCACATGCAGATAAACCAAATGCATATAAAACAGCTTTCATTTTCCTGAAATTGTGGATAGAAGAGAGCTGTTGAAAACATAACTCAACCAACTTCATCCTTTTCTCTAACAGTGTCCTTGAAACTCCTAAATTCCCTGAAAATCTGATCCAAATGACCCACAGACTATCTTCAGAATTTTACTCCCTTTTAATCCATAGGAGTCATCAGTTTTATTTCATGATTATTCAGTCAGCTTTGTTTACATAAGGTCTCTCAGAATCATCGATTCCTTACATCTGTTTCTGGATAAGTATAGATGTCACATCCACTCAGGTAGTATTGACCAGGCAATGATCATAGCCACAACTGGAAAGATGAGAGGAGATATTTGTGTGTAGCACAGAAGGATGAGGATATTCACTGAGAAATTGTTTCAGAAGCAGAAAGGAGTTAGTGTAGGCAGTATAGGATGCTTGGACTCTTAACTATGCCTGGGATATAGTAAGTAAATATTAAATGCTTCTTTACTGATAGTTGGAGAGTCAGAGAAAAGGTGATATCACAATAGAGCTAGTGTGAGTGGTGAACTTTAAGATTAGAGTAAGTACCATTTGATTTTGTAGATAGAAGCAAAATCAGAAAGTGATGGATTCAGTTTAAAACAGCAAAGCCCCAAAGATTATTTCATTGACAGTGTCCAGGTTTGGTTTATACTCAAGCAAAGAGTCCCCAGCATAGTCATTTCTGCATGTACTAGCCACACCCCTGACATTTTGCTTAGATCCATTATAGCAGAAAATAATAGTTCAGTTACATTGCTCTTATGAGAAAAATCACTTACCTACCTACTTTCCTACTATAAAAACTCAGTTTTAAGTAATTGAATGGGGAAAAAAATACCTTTGAATCAAATATTTTTTCTTTTTAAAAATTTTATTAATTTATTTTTAGTTTTCAATATTGATTTCCACAAGATTTGGAGCTCCAGATTTTCTCCCCATCTCTCCCCTTCCCCCATCCTGATATGGCATGCATTCTGATTATCCCTTCCACCAGTCTGCCTTCCCTTTTATCACACACACACCCCTTTTATCCCCTTCCTCATACTTTCTTGTAGGGCAAGATAGATTTCTATACCCCATTGCCTATATATTTTATTTCCCAGTTTAATGTGAAAACAATTTTTGCATTTGTTTTTGAAACTTGGAGTTCCAAATTCTTTTCCTTCTTCCTTCCTCACCCACCCTCATGGAGAAGGCAGGCAATTCAATATAGGTTATACATGTGTAGTTATGCAAAACACTTCCATAATAGTCATGTTGTATGAGACTAACTATATTTCCCTCTCTCCTATCCCACCTTATTCTATTTTCAACTTTGACCCTGTTCCTTTTCAAAAGTATTTGCTTCTGACTACCCCCTTCCCCAGTCTGCCCTTCCTTCCATCATTCCCTCCACCCTCATCTTCTTTCTCCTTACTTTCTTGTAGGGTAAGATGCCCAGTTGAGTATGTTATTCCCTCCTTAATCAAAGTCTTATGAGAATAAAGTTCACTCATTCCCTCTTACCTCCCCCCTCTTCTCCTTCATTGTGAAACCTTTTTCTTGCATCTTTTATGAGATAGTTTACACTCCATTTAACCTTTCCCTTTCTCTTCCCAATATATACCTCTCTCACCGTTTAATTTTATTTTTGAGATATCATCCCTTCATATTCAGCTCACTGTGTGCCATCTATCTATCATCTATCTGTCTCTCTATCTGTCTATCTGTCTATCTATGTCTATTTCCCCCACCCTAGTGCTAAGCAGGATCTCATGAGTTACAAATATCATCTTTGCATGTAAGAATAAAAAAAGTTCAACTTTGTGATTTCTCTTTCCTGTTTACCTTGTCATGCTACTCTTGATTCTTGCATCTGGAAGTCAAATTTTCTATTCAGCTCTGGTCTTTTCAGCAAGAATGCTTGAAAGTCCTCTATTTCATTGAAATTCCATTTTTCTCTCCCGAAGATTATACTCAGTTTTGCTGGGTAAATGATTCTTAGTTTTCATCCTAGCTTCTCTGACCTCCAGAATATCATATTCCAAGCCCTGCAATCCCTTAATATAGAAACTTCTAGATCTTGTGTTATCCTGATTATATTTCCACAGTACTCTGTTTCTTTCTGACTGCTTACAATATTTTCTCCTTGACCTGGGAACTCTGGAATTTGACTACAATATTTCTAGGAGTTTCCCTTTTATTATCACTTTCCAGAGGCAATTAGTAGTTTCTTTCAATGTCTATTTTACCCTCTTGTTCTAGAACATCAGGGCAGTTTTCCTTGATAATCTAAAAGATGATGTCTAGGCTCTTTTATTGATCATGGCTTTCAGGTAGTCCCATAATTTTTAAATTATCTCTCCTGGATCTATTTTCCAGGTCAGTGGTCTTTCCAGCGAGATATCCACATTGTCTGCTATATTTTTATTCTGCTGTTCTGTTTTATAATTTCTTGATTTTTCATAAATTCATTAGCTTCCATTTGCTCTTCTTCAGTGAGCTTTTGGATCTCCTTTTCCATTTGGACCAATCCTGCTTTTTAAGGCATTCTTCTCCTCATTAGCTTTTTGGACCTCTTTTGCCATTTGTTTGAGTCTATTTTTTAAAGCATTATTTTCTTCAGTATTTTTTTTTACATCTCCTTTAGCAAGCTGTTGACTCATTTTTCATGTTTTTCTTCCATCACTTTCATTTTCCTTCTCAATTTTTCCTCTATTTCTCTTACTTAATTTTCAGAATCCTTTTTGAGCTCTTCCATGGTCTGTGACCAATTCATATTTTTCTTGGAGGCTTTTATTGTAGGAACTTTGACTTTGTTTTCTTCTGGTTGTATGTTTTGATCTTCTTTGTCACCAAAGTAATGTTTTAAAGTCTGAGATTTTTTACACTGTTTGCTCATGATTCCAGCCAAATACTTGACTTTCTAACGCTTTGTCCAGGTAGGACTCTGCTTCCATTGGAGTGGGGGAAGTTGTATTATTCCAGGCTTCAGGGGTTTTGTGTCAGCCATTCAATCCCCCAGAACTCTGGAAGCAGCTGCCACCACTGGCACTGGACCACACAGCCAGACCAGGTCCCATGGAGTTCTCCTATTGGCCTTCTATGTTGTCTTCAGCATTTGTGAGTTGAGAAGTCAGGAAATCACCACAGCTGCCAGCAGCTCAGTCCCCTGAGGATCGCTCCAACACTCTTCTCGTCAGCATGGCCGATCCATTCCCAGCCCAGTGAGACAGGCATCTCCCATCAACCCTCTGGACTCTCTGGGACTGGGGATTTGTTTTGCTCTGTTATTTGGTGGATTCTGGAGCTCTAGAATTTATTTCAAGTCATTTTTTTACAGGTATTTGGGTGGGTTTGGGGAGAGGGCTCAAGAAGATCCCTGCTTTCACTCTGCCATCTTGGCTCCACCCCGAATCAAATATTTTTGATAAAGGTCTGATGACTAATATATATGAATAACTGACAGAAATATATGACCAAAAACTGTTGCTTTATATATGTGGACAAAAGATGTAAAGAAACAGTTCTCAAAAGAATTGCAATCTCTTCATATGACAGAATGTTCCAAATCACCAATATTATTTCATCTTACAATAAGCAAATTGGTAAAGGTGATATAATATAGGAATAATCAGTGCTGGAGAGATTGTGGGGAGATGGGCACAGCTGCATTGTTGATATTGAACTGTGAATTAGTCCAACTGTGATAAAAAGCAATTTGGAATTATGCAAATAAGATGACTAAAATGTTCATGCCTTTGACCCAAAGATCTAGGGTCCAAAGACTAAGCATATATGCCCAGGAGAACAAAAAAAAAAGGTTCCATATAGACCAAGTTGTTGGTAGTAGAACTAGAAACAAAGTAAATGTCTATTGGTTGGGAAATGGCTCAACAAATAATGGTACATGAATATAATGGGATAATACTGTGCTATAAAAAATGATGAACATGATGAAGCATGAAAAGATATACACGCAAAGCAAAGTAAGCAGAGCCGGGAAAACAATATACACAGTGGCTTTAATAATATGAATGAAAAGAACTGCCACAAAATTAGATTGAACATTGCAAACTCTTTAGAAGGAATGCAGAATATTGTGTATAAGGGTCATCCTTGTTATTGTGTTGTTTGGTTTTTACCCAAGTTCAAAAAATCTTCATTATTTATATACATATGTATGCATATATATGTATAGATAATATGTGTATATGTACAGACACACACATAATGGTTTTTGTTTTTTATTTTTACAAGGGATGGCATTCTGGGAGGAATTAAGGAGAGGGATATAGTGGGAAAAGCAGTATCAGCAGAAATCTGTTTTAAAAAAGGAAAACAGAACTTTCATGTATTCCAGTCTTGCGAGACCCTAATAGTGTTTCTGCCTATACCTTTTCTCTATTCACACCTGGAAAGTAGGCCTATTTTTTCCCCGTGTACAATTGTACCTCATCTCATTACCACAGCTGTAGAATGGGATCTTTTTGTTAACTGAAATTTTCTATTAATTACAGGTTAATCTTTTTATGTAGCATAACAGTTGGGGCAGTGATGTCCTTTAGGGCTGTACACCTCCATTCATTGGCTCATTGTGCATCGTTGTATTTGTTGCTCACTCAAGGATATATTCATAGAAATAGAGCGCATAGCCATCATTAATGTCAACACAATTTAAAAGTGACCTATAAAAACAATTTTGTTAACCTTACAATGCATTTAAGCAATCATATGCAAAGTATATCTAAAGATAAAAGGAAAGCAACTCTTTCCCCAACATCCCATCCCCACTTCCCCTGCAGTCATTTCACATAGAGGGAAAGCATTTTTATTTTAAAAAAATAAGCTTGATTATAAATGTAAAAAATTAGAGATGATTCTAAAAAAACTGGAGTAATTGGGAAATACTTAATAAAACAATCTTTAAAGAGACCTTACAAACATGTAAATGTCAGATTGATTAGCTTTCATAGATAAAAGATGAATTAAGTTAATTTTACTGTTCAGGGAATTGAGGTTAAATGACTTGCCCAGGGTCACTGTGTTATGATAATCTAGACAAGAAATAACAATAACAGAAACTCTATGAAAAAATGAGAGAGGAGATGGATGATTGGAGAAGAGAAGAGAGCTAAGTCCTACTGGCAATTCAGGGTTACAGTCCTATGGTTTTATGTTACCTCTCTTGTAGAGAAGGAATAGCAGAATTCTTAACTCCCCTTGAGGAGGAGGATAAGAAGGAGGAGGAGGAGTCAATCACTAGGAAATTCCTTGTAGGATAGTGAAAGAAGTGACAAATTTGATTATTGAGCCACTATCTTGAATACAGCATTGAACAGAGAATGTAGAAGCAGAGTAACCGTTCTTCTTCCAACCACTCCTTTTTTTTTTAAGTTTTAGAAATATTAAGAAAGTATTTTTAAGTCATCCTCATTTGAAACCTTTAGTCTGATTTGACAGAGAAATTAATGTTCTACTCTTTCTCCAGATCAACCCAGGCAGGATTTCTGCACATAGTAATTAGAGTATGACTAGACAAGGACAGGGGACTCTTACTCAGGTAGAGGCAGAAGGAAAAGGAAGAAGTCTCTTTGATTACTTCAAATATTGAAAATGACTCTTGGTAATTTTTTACTGGCTCCAAAGGAAAAGACAAGCCTTAAAGGGAGTGGTCAGAGGAAATAGATTTCCCAAGGGTAGACTGAAAGTTAATTGACTTGGTTTGTTTGATGAAACAGATTCTTAGCTGAACCTTTCTTTACATCACCCTGAGTTCTGTAACTGTTCCATCATTTGGGGAAATTTTCCTTGTTCAGGAATACTATCAATTATAACCTTACAAAGAACTTGTGAAAGAGACATCTTCAGAGTCATGGGGTAGCTAAAGTTAGGACCAGAAGCAAGCACCTACTATGTGCTGCACTGTTCTTAGTACAGGAGATGCAAAGAAAGGCAGAAACAGCCCCTGTCTTCCATAATCTCACTATATAAATGAATAGTAGTAATAATGACTGTGATGATAAAAGCTGCCATTTGTACAGTGCTTTAAGGTTTGCAAAATGCTTTCCAAATATCTTATTTTATCCTCACAATAGTTTGGGGTGGAAGATGATGTTGTTATTCCCATTTTACAAATGAGGATCCTGAGAGAAGAGAGGTTGAGTGACTTGCCTAGAGTCATGCAGCTAGTAAGTGAGACTAGATTTGAACTTGTCTTCTTGACTGCAGATCGTTGCTCTATCTGCTGGCCCACCTAACTGCCACTGATAGGGAAGACAGCATGGAAACAAAACCTAAGAACAAGCTATGGTTAGGATCAATTGGAGAACAGAAGGCAGGTACTACAACATTTAAAGAGAACTTGGAAAAGCTACCTTAGAAGGTAGGATTTTAATAGAGACTCAGAGGAAACAAGGGAATCCAAGATAAAGGTGGGGAAGGAGAGAATTCTCAGCATGAAGGACAACCAAGAAAACCACAAACACTAGAGAGATGGAGTGGCTTGTGTAAAGAAGAGCAAGGAAGCCAGAGTCACTGGAGCATAGAGTGCAGGGAGTGGCAGATCAGCTGGAAAGGAGAGAGACTTGAGGCAGGGAGACAAAGCAGAAGCTCCTTAAGTAGTTCAGGCATGAGGTAATGAGGGCCTATACCAGGAGAGTAGAAGCATGAGAAGACAGAAGGACTTCTGTCCGGTTTGGGATTTCTCTTGCTCCAAGCAGAAATGTTTAGATTAGAATAATAAAAATTAATAAAAAACTGATTTTCTGGAAAACTTGTGCCTAAAACTTTGCAATGTGTTTTCTTCCATACATTTATCAGATTTACTCATAACACAAAGATATTGCATTAGTTGACAAAGTTAGTATCCAATAGCAAACACTCTCAGCATTGTTGGGTTGAATCAGATGACTTGTAATGGAAATAAACATAACTTTTTATGCTTAAGCTGAAAACCAACTTTCTGAGCCACTGTGAGTAGAGAATGGAATACATTATACAGGTTTTATCAGGCCATTTTATAATCGTTACTGATTATAGTTAAGACATCTAAAAGCAATGGGGAGTACTTACTGAAATCTTTTCCATTTGTTTGAAGACTGAATCTAGGTATCTTTGATGTTCACATATTCTGGGCAATGTAATCTCTCCTTGTTCCTTGACTAAAGTGTTAGGCGTTTTAGTATTAGTTAACTAATCTTTAAAAAGTGGTTTATTGCAGGCCATTTGTAGCACAGAGTGTTCTGGCACTCTGTAACATGTGGCTTAAAAGATGCTTTCTTGGGGCGGAGCCAAGATGGTGGACTAGAAAGACACACTTACCGCAGGGTCCTCCCCACAGCCCATAAAATACCTGTAGAGAGGGACTCAACAAATTCTGGAGCAGCAGAAGTGGAGAACAACAGAGTAGAAGATATTTCCAGCCCACAGTGACCTGAAAGGCCGACAGAAACGTCGGTTGTGCCGGATGCAGAGCCGAGCACAGAGCCCAGCCCAGCCATGGTTCCACACAATGAGACTCTGGGAGGAGGGTGAAATCTCCAGTCCCGCAGCAGGGCCTCAGATTCTTCAACCCACAGGCAAAAAAGGTAAGTGACAGGGTTTTATCAGCAGGCCAGGAAGGGAGAAGGGCCTTCCCATAGCTCCAGCAGCAGGCAGCGGCCTCAGAACCAGCACAGCAGCCCTTACAGAAGCTCCATTGTTGGAATGTAAAAACCCCTGGGGGCATTGAAGAGCTGAGTCTTACCTCAGCCCTGGGTGGAGGCCCTGACTGAGCTGGTCTTTGTCTCAAACTGAATGGTGGCCCTGCCCATCCAGCTTATCTGAAAATCAGCCCCCAGTTCTGACTTTATCAGAACTGGAGGCCAAGTGGCCGTGGAGAGGTATCTGCTAAGATTCTGGGCACAAAAATCCCTCTCTGTGTCCAGACTAGTACACGCCTGATTGTGCCACCTGGGAGGAACTGAGATCTCACAGATTCCCAGAGTATACCCTACTCTTGACAAAGGACCCAAAAGTCAAGTAACTGGATGGGAAAATGCCCAAAAAAGGGGAAAAAAAATAGGACCATAGAAGGTTACTTTCTTGGTGAACAAATATCTCCTACTATCCTTTCTGATGAGGAAGAACAGTGCTTACCATCAGGGAAAAACACAGATGTCAAGACTTCCATATCCCAAACATCCAAAATAAATATTCAATGGGCTCAGGCCATGGAAGAGCTCAAAAAAGATTTTGAAAATCAAGTTAGAGAGGTGGAGGAAAAAATGGGAAGAGAAATGAGAGAGATGCAAGAAAAGCATGAAAAATAGGTCAGCACCTTGCTAAAGGAGACCCAAAAAAATGCTGAAGAAAATAACACCTTGAAAAATCGGCCAACTCAACTGGCAAAAGAGGTTCAAAAAGCCAATGAGGGGAAGAATGCTTTCAAAAGCAGAATTAGCCAAATGGAAAAGGAGGTTCAAAAGCTCAATGAAGAAAATAGTTCTTTCAAAATTAGAATGGAACAGATGGAGGCTAATGACTTTACGACAAACCAAGAAATCACAAAACAAAACCAAAAGAATGAAAAAATGGAAGAGAATGTGAAATATCTCATGGGAAAAACAACTGACCTGGAAAATAGATCCAGGAGAGACAATTTAAAAATTATGGGACTACCTGAAAGCCATGATCAAAAAAAGAGCCTAGACATCATCTTCCATGAAATTATCAAGGAAAACTGCTGTGACATTCTACAACCAGAGGGCAAAATAAGTATGGAAGGCATCCACCGATCACCTCCTGAAAGAGATCCAAAAAGAGAAGCTCCTAGGAACATTGTGGCCAAATTCCAGAGTTCCCAGGTCAAGGAGAAAATATTGCAAGCAGCTAGAAAGAAACAATTCCAGTATTGTGGAAATACAATCAGGATAACACAAGATCTAGCAGCTTCTACATTAAGGGATCGAAGGGCGTGGAATATGATATTCCAGAAGTCAAAGGAACTAAGACTCAAACCAAGAATCACCTACCCAGCAAAACTGAGTATAATACTTCAGGGGAAAAAATGGTCTTTCAATGAAATAAAGGACTTTCAAGCATTCTTGATGAAAAAACCAGAGCTGAAAAGAAAATTTCACCTTAAAACACAAAAATGTAGAGAAGCATGAAAAGGTAAACAGCAATGAGAAGTCATAAGGGACTTACTAAAGTTGAACTGTTTACATTCCTACATGGAAAGACAATATTTGTAACTCTTGAAAATTTTCAGTATCTGGGTAGTTGGTAGGATTACACACACACACACACACACACACACACACACACACAGCACAGAGTGAATTGAATAGGATGGGATCATATCTTAAAAAAGTGAAATTAAATGATGAGAGAGAAATATATTGGGAGGAGAAAGGGAGAAATGGAATGGGGCAAATTATCTCTCATAAAGGAGGCAAGCAAAAGACTTTCCAGTGGAGGGAAAAACAGGGGAGGTGAGAGAAAAACATGAAGCTTACTCTCATCACATTCGACTAAAGAAAGGAATAAAATGCACACCCATTTTGATATGCAAACCTATCTTACAATACAGGAAAGTGGGGGAGAAGGGGATAAGCAGGGGTGGGGGATGATGGAAGGAGGGGCAGAGGGAGGAGGGAGCAATTTGAAGTCAACACTCTTGGAGGGACAGGATCAAAAGAGAGAATAGAAACAATGCGGGGCAGGATAGGATGGAGGGAAATATAGTTAGTCTTACACAACACGACTATTATCGAAGACATTTGCAAAACTACACAGATATGGCCTATATTGAATTGCTTGCTTTACAAAGGGAATGGGTGGGGAGGGAGGAATGAAGAGAGGTTGGAAGTCAAAGTTGTAGGAACAACTGTCGAGAATTGTTCTTACTACTAGGAAATAAGAAATACAGATATTGGGATATAGAAAGTTATCTGGCCCTACAGGATAAAAGAGAAGATGAGGAGAAGGGAAGGGAGGGATGTTAGAAGAGAGGGCAGATTCGTGATAGGGGCAGTTAGAATGCTTGGCATTTTGGGGTGAGGGGAGGGGAGAAATGGGGAGAAAATTTGGAACCCAAAATTTTGTGAAAATAAATGTTAAAAGTTAAATAAATAAATTTTTAAAAAAAGGGTGCTTTCTTTCCTTTAGTCCGCTGATGTGGGAATAGTATCCTAAGACCCTTCCCCAACCTGGCAGAGCTCATTTTTCCTTAAAAGATACAAAAATCATCCACTAAGTTTTAATTGGCCCAGGGAACAAAGACTCTCAAGGGTTTTGAACTGTGCACCAATAAAGGTATAAGAAGCTATGCTTAACTGAATAAATGCTATATTCTTACTGAATATTCTTTTCATGCTAAGGTTAAGTAACTTTTTCTTGTTAACTGTGCTTTGATCTAGAGTGTCTCATTTTGCTTCAGTCTAGAACCTAAACCAACATACTAGCCTGAGTGACATCTGGCCTATACCTCTTTTTCTAACCTTGAATTAAAATCCAATATACCTGCCCAAACATTATCTATGTTTGAAGTATAACATTCAGACTATAGGTTATGGTAGCAAAATAAATATCATAGAAAACTGCACACATAAATTTTAGGGTCTTTAGATTTCTTCTGTCTTTCCATGTCTTCCAGTTTTTGGATCCAAAATGTCTTTATGCTGTCTTGAAGGAAATGAAATTTCTCAGCACTAGCAAACAACAGTGTCAATCTATTTGAGAGTGTTAATGACTCATTTATAATGCTGGCAGACACATGAATGCGGGAAAAATTAAATGTGTGGCATCATTACCTTTCTTAGCATTGCTGGGAAGCTGCATATTCTTTTAATGTAACATTTCATAAGCTTGGAAGAATTCTCTTACCCACATAAGCTTTCTACGTGAGGGTTTGGATAATGACTGAGAAACTGATAACTTTGGACTCACTGGCATAGAGTTCTCTCAGTGATTAGCTGTTTATATTCTGCAAGGGTTTTCGTATCATTATAGACTGTTTTGCATATAGTTTCTTGACATATATTTTGGGAAATTTGAGGACACTTCACAAAGTATCTATTTAAATAATGTAAGAGAATTCTGTAGTAGAGCTATTCTAAAGTATGTTCATTCTTTCAAATTTGAAGGTAATGCTACTGACAGGGATACTATGGAAGGGACTTCCAACACTGTAGGAAATTGAATTGATGACCTCTGTGGAGTCTTCCAAATTTAAGTTATAAAACTCTGAGACTCTCCCTCCTCATAATTCTTTAGTATATCCGTCAGTTTGTTTCCAGCAATTATGATAAATTTTTCACTTATTCCTCTGTGCTAAGTTGCTGCCTCCTTCAGAAACTACAAGCGTAAAATATAATAATAAAAACTATATTGTTATTGCTGTTATTATTATTAAATGATTTAGTCATAATAGATTTATTTAATGGAAGTGTAGATTTATGATAGTGATTCAAGACCAGATCATTCCTACCAGAAATCACAGAAATTCTTCCAACTAGCCCTCCACTGGAAAAAGAAAAGAAAAATAACCGTGTAAAAAATAGGCGTTGTCAAGCAAAACAAAACCACACTTTGGCTATGTCCCAAAAGTTATATCTCATTCTGCATGTTGTTCTAGTGCCCCTCTGTCAGGCAGTGCATAACATCCTTTATCATTTGTCTTCTGGAATCATGGTTGATCATGATATTGATCAAAGTTCTCAAGTTTTTAAAAATTGTTTATTTTTACAATGTTGATATTTTAGTGTAAATTGTGTTCCTAGTTCTGTTTCCTTAAATCTGAATCAGCTCATAACAGTCCTCTCTCTGAAACTGTCTTTTTTCATCCATGGCATAGTGATGTTCCAGTACATTTATATGCCATAATTATTCAACTGTTCCCTAACTGATAGGAACCTCCTTAGTTTTGAGTTCTTTGTCACTAAAAAACAAGAGCTGCTACAAATATTTTTTATACATCAGGATCATTTCTTCTTTAATTTCATTTGGGAATAGACCTCCTGGTGGGATCAATCAGTGGGTTAAAAGCTATGCCTGTGATCACACAGTCAGGATATATCAGAGTGAGGATTTGAACCCTGACCTTGACTCCAAGATCAGCTCTCTGTCCACTCTACCATACAGGGTTTTGTTCTCAGTATTTGTTGGTTGTTTGATTTCTATTTTATTTATTATCTCTTGGAGTATAGCAAACAGTCAAGGAAATGTTTGTTTGACTTTTTGGAGGTGTGCTTAAACAAGATATAACTCTATAGCCTCCCATCCCCAACCCCCCAAAAAGGTGAGATTTCCTGGTTGCAACCACAAGTCTGTATTCCTAGAAACAGTTCTTTCCAAGTAAGCTTTATTTTGTGGAACAAAGTGACTTTGAATTTCTCCCCGACAAAGCTGACATGGTGACTGTTAAAAGCAGGTTCTGATAATGTTCTAATATTCAGTGCACATCCATAATGGAGCTGTCTTTAAAAGCTGAAGCTTTAAATACAGCAGCACAATATTTTAAAAAGAAGCACACGAACCTCAGAAAGATGTCACCTTCAACCTTTAGTTCTTCTTTGCCCTGGAGCTATTGACCTGAGAATTCTGTCAGACTGTACGTTGAAAACAGAGCAGAATTTCATCCTCACTTCCAAGGTAGAACAAAGCAAAAGGGGCTGGGCAGTTTCCCAATTGCCTCCTGTGCAGAAAGACAGTTATAAGATGGGAGACTGGAGGCATGTTTAACAGCAACAGCATCAACAATAACCATAATAAGTAGCATTTCTATAGTACTTACTATGTGCCAGGCACTGTGCTAAGCACTTTACTCTTGTTATCTCATTTGACCAAGATGCTTGCAGGCTAAGTACTCTGCGACTGATTCTCACCAGGAACTCCAGCCTTCCTCTGCATTTGGTTTGGTGCAGCATAACCCCAAGAGCTCCTGAAAAGGAAGAGTGGAATATTGGGTTCCCTAATTGCATTTTGCTTCCCAGCAGCATCTATTCTTATCATAGCAGCACCAGACCCTACTGGCTCAGTCAATACTTGTATATTAACAAGAGGCAATCGATAGAAAAATTAAAAAGGAAAGTCAAGGTAATTAGGCTAAAGCTGCTGCTTATGAGTTTTCAATAATTACTTTAGCTTCCTCTTGTTTTCTCATCTCCAGAAAAATGGGGCCTGATTGAAGAAGTGGATCGAGTTTGACTGAGGACATGTCAAAATTACACAAAGCCGAGTAGGAAATAAAATTAAGCTATATTTGTATGGCAACAGAAGGGGCCCTTTATAGAATGGTGTGAAAAGAATTGACTTGATTTAAGTGTGCCAGTTAGTGGCTGGGCCATTGTTGCTACCTGTCCTGGGTCATCACTTTTTTCCCTACTGGCAGAAGCCCTTTGACACTATTGCAGCATCTCATGTTTCTGAATGGAGCTTTAGGGGCCTGAGGTGACTGGATTTCCTAAAGGAAGGATGGGAAAGTACTATCTCTTATAAAACATTATATGTAGTCACAGTTGAAAATTATCCAGGCGTCATTTTTCAAAAAGTCATATCGTAATGAACAGGTTTGTTCTGATTGGGAGAGCATAGCCTGACCCCTGGCTCATGGCTTCATTCAAGAATTGCGTGCGCAGGCAGACATTGTTTGTAATTCTGCTCCAGAGGCTTCTGTTCTTCCAGTATCTTCATTTTTGAAGATCTACTTTATTTTTGACTGTTGCATGTTAGGTTTCTTGGGCAGTAACAAGTCAAGAATCCTTATTTTGAGAGAAAAGAAAGTAAAAGAGAAAGAGGAAGTATTCCCGGTTTTATTTTCATGCATAATATTGCTATTCATCTGGAAGAATTTCAAAGTACTTTTCTAACTTTACCACAAAATTATATACCAATATTATTACATTTGCTACTGAGAAGTAGCTGTTATGCATCTGCCAGGTGCATATATCCTGATGAAAAATGAAAATGAGTCTCAGTTCCACTTAAATCCATAGAACATATTTATGGATGGATGAATATAATCAATAGATAGTCAACACCTGCTGTGTACATGGTGTTCTATTAGAGAGACCAAGAAGAGAATTACTTTTGCTCTGGTGAAACTAATAATTTATTTTAGTTGTGTAAGATATAAAAATACAAAAAAAAGTAGGAAATAAATGCTAAGTGCTCAAAGAATTATGTAGGGCCATGGTAGAACCACCAAGGAAAGAAATGATCATTCATGCTGTGGTTTTCAGGGAGGAGCTGGATTTTGTTGAATTGAGTTCAAATGAGTAAAAAGAATGGGGAGAACTAGGGCTGTGCAGTATGAACAAATACCAACGTTCACAAGAATTATTGGGGCAGATAAACTAATTGGACCAGTGTAGTGGCTTCAATTTTGAGTTAAATTAATTTTTATGGACTGAGAACTAAATGACTCATACCATTGTCTTCCTCCTACTCCCTGCCCACCATTTCCACTGTTTTGTCACTGGAACTTGAAAATAATTAGGGCCACATTTGGGGACAGATTATGGAGGATCTTTATGCTAGGCCTTTTCGTTTTAGACATTAAGGAATTGTTGAAGGTATTTAAACAGAGACATTGCCTTACAAAGTGGTATCCTGACTGTAGTGTACTGCACTGGGGCTCTAGTGGAGACTGAAGACAAAAGAGATGGGTTAGAAATTTAGATATGCAGTAGTTGAGGTGATAGGGATTTGAACTAGAACAGGGGCAATGGTAAAGGAAAGGAGGGAATGATTGGACTGGGTATGGAAAGGAAAGGAAATGAGTAATGATGACTTTGAAGTTTTGCTTCGTATCTAAATTAATAAAAATGTTATTAATAGAAACTGACAAGATAGGTGGAAAATTGAATTTAAGAGAATTTTATAATAATAGGATGTTATAATAATAACTTATATAACACCTTAAAGTTTGCAAAGCACTTCACAGTTTCTGATTTTCCCCTTACAGTAACTCCAAGAGTTAGATATTACTATTAGCTCCATTTTACAGATAAGGAAACTAAGTAAATGCCTGAGGTCAGATTTGAATTCAGGGTTTCATGCCTCCCAGTCCAGCATTCTAGCCATTGCACTACCAGCTGCCTCTAGATATTGAAATGTGGAATTTGGTGTGATCCTGTCATACCAAGATAGAAAGTTCATGACATTCATTTCAAGGTGGAAGCACCATGTTGGAGGAAGGCATCCATCTTAATAGAAGCGAGTGCTGAAACTGACTGGAGATGAGTTCTGCCTGCTAGATTGCCCCCAAGAAGTAAATGCCAAGAATTGAGCCTTAGGAGATTACCTACCTATATATAGAGATCTGGAGGACGAAGAAGAACCTTTAAAGTAGGCAGAAATGGAATAATCAAAGCAGGAGTATTAAAGCTAGGATAACATAGAAAGACACAGAATGAGCAGCCAAGTCGTAAATAACCCAGTAAGCCTCTGCTGTAAATGCTGAATGGATGAAGAGTATTCTAGAGAAGAATTTAGTGGAAAGTCCTTTACTGAGGAGACAAAGCTATATTTTAGTCCTTCCCCTATTATCTGTGAGGTATTCTTAAACGAATCACTTTGCCAGTTTCTAGCTTTAATTTCTCCCTCCAACAATGCCTTTTTATGCCTGAAGATGTGATTAACTGAAGAGAAAGAGAAAGAAAGAGTCAACATGACACCATGGGAAGAGATTGAATTTAGAGTTGAAAGACTGGGTTCATTACTAAGTGTGCCACCTTCTGTCTCTCTGATCTTGGGCCCTTCCTACCACCTTTTTAAGCCTCAGTTCCTCCATACGCAAAAAAGGGATAACAATTCTTGTTCTACTTAGTGGCTGACAGATTGGCAGGTACTGAAGGTGTATTATCGTCCAATAACTCTGTAAAGTAGCTACCAAAGATATTTCTTTCCTCATTGTATTGATGAGGAAATTAAGACTTTAGGAAGTTAAATGATTTGTCCATAATCATATAAGTAGTAAGTGTTAGAAGTGAAATTCAAACTCGGGTCTCTCTTGACTCCAAGTCCAGCATGTCTTTCTTTCAAAAAAATCAAAACTTTTATTGATATCTTTTATAGAAATCACCTGCATTTGTTTCCTAATATATTCTACCTTCAGTCACCTCCCAGAAATCCATCTGGTAATTAGGACACAAAGAGAAAGAAAAACTAGTACAGTAAGACTAACCACCATATTGAAACAGTAAGACATCATTTGCAGCATTCCATACCTATCCTCCTCCACCCCTGCATACTGCCACATCCCTTCTTGGTGACCAAGCTTGCTTGTTTATGTTCACAGTGTTTAGTCTCTGGGGTTTTGTTGTTTGAATTTATATTACTGTAATCATGGTTTTCTGCTTTACTATGCATCTGTTCATTAAAATCTTTATATGCTTTTCTATATTCATCATTTTCATTATTTAGCATAGCACAGTAACATTATGTGGTTCTGCCTCCATTTATGGGCATGAGCCCTGTTTCTGTTTGCTTACTCCCATAGAAAGTGTTACAATAACTGTTTTAGTACCCAAAGAGTCTTTCTTTTTTTTGTCACTGACCTTCTTGGAGTCTAGACTCAAGCAGTGGGATCTATGAATCAAAAGTGTAAAGATATTTTTGTTAGTTTCTTATACTTCCCAACTACTTTCCAAGATGGTTTGACAACTTGACAGCTCTCCCAATAGCACTTCAGTGGGCCCGTCTTTCTGCAGTCCCTTGGAATTGAACATTCTCACCTCTTGTCCTGTTGCTCAATTTTCTAGATGTGAGGTAAAACCTCATGGTTGTTTTGATGTCAATTTTTCTTGTTATTAACGGTTTGGAGTATTCTTTCCTATGGTTTTTCATAGTTTCCAGGTCCCTTTTCACCATCCTATACTTTCAGTACATACTTTGCAGGTATGCTTCAAAAGTATAAGATGAGATATATATTCAACATACACACATAGTTTCATGAGTGTGAATTGCCATATAAATTAAGTTTTATATTATTTTGAAATTATTTTTATCAGCTATTTCCTATGTAATGCTTGTAGCACAACAGGATTAAATTGCTGGTATAACCAAAATTGATTTTCTCTACACTGAATTTTGCTGTTTTTTTCCTCCTAAAAACTACATTGTTTTTCTGTGTAAAATTGTTACATATGTATGTGGATATGGGGGGAAAATGATGCTTGATTATTTTGTACTGGCTTTACTTTTCTGTACAACTTGGCCTTGACACTCAGCACTGAGGTTCACATGGTTGTAGTTTTATAACTCTACCATTCAAAATTCATCTTTTTTTTTTCCAGCAAGCTTCATGGAGACAAGGTTGTCCTTAGACAGCCCATCACAGAGAGAATTCTAACTGACTGTTAAAACCTTTTTATCCTGTTGCTAAAAATGTTCAAAGTAACCCAGATGCAATCTATCTCTCCCTGCTTCCACCGTTCATACTGCCAGACTGATAGACTGAAATTCTGCCCCACTCTTTTGGGTCTGAATAGAATATTCTCATATCTATAGAGATTTCTCTTGTCTATGAAGATTGTCACTAAAGCACTTTGGAGAAGAAGAAATAAGATAAAGAAGTTGGGGACAGGGAGAGGATAGTTCAGGGAAAAGTTCATGCTTTTCCCTTCCCCACCTTCTTTCCCAGAGTTGAACTGTAGCTGAGAAATGGAAGAATTCAGGTTTGTTGAAAGGTGATCCCTCTTCAAGCAGTATCTGCAAAGCACTCCTATCTCCAAAATATACAATTTGGCCACCAGGATGACTTCTTCCCAGTAGCATAGTATTATCCTGAGAAATGGAGCAACTTCTAAGCAGTTGGGTCAGTTTAGCCTGGCGTGCTTTGTGTTGGATGCAGGGACCATTGGATGGGTGTGTTAGCCTTTATTTGGATTTGTCAGTACCTCACCTCAGGATAAGTTGGAATATTTGTAGCCAAAAGCAATTATCATTAGTAATATACTTTATGTTTCCTGTAAAAATCTGGGAGGAGTACTCTGCAGTTAAAACATAGGAGTTTAAATACTAAAGTGACTTATTCTGTTACCTAATTAAAAGATGTCACTAGTATACATTAACCATCCATGGTTGTGAGAACTCTAAGAGATAATGTGAATGTGTTTTGAAAGCTGTGAAGTACCCTGGGATATCACAATCTGGCTGCAGCCCACTGTTCCAACTTTATTGCACACTGTTCTCCTTATGTCCTCGGCTTTACAGCCACAGCGGCTGCCCTTCCAATAATCTGTACAAGGTGGTTCCCCCCCTCCCCCCATCTCTATGGCTTTATACACCTGGGATGTACTTCTTCATGTCCATCTCATCTGGTCCTTAATTCTTTCACAGGTCAGCTCATGCCACCTCTTATGGGAAGCTTTGCCTGATTCTCCTCACTTTTTAATCCTCTCCCCTCCCTTCTCATACTTTGTACTTTACATATAATTTGTATTTTTTTTTTCTGCACACTTTGTTCTCTGCAATGGAATATAAATTCCTTGAGGAAAAGGACCATTTAGTTTTTGTCTTTGTATCTCCAGGGCCTCACATGGTGTCCAACTATGCAGGCCCTTATTAAATGCTTGTTGAATGAATGAATGATGTCCTTTGTCCCTCTGTGGTTGCCATTTTTGAGCTGGGTTCAGAAGTTTCCACTAAGTTGATTTTCCTAAGGCCAGCTTTCCTTAAGGGAATATGTAGGGGCCTCTAAATGCTTACAACCTGCCATCTGATGCCTTCTTGTGGATCATAATGCTTTGTTCTTCTAGATTGGGTCCTGGGGATTGATCGGCAGTACAAGTGGGAGCTCATATGAGGACAGGCCCTTTGTTTTACTCCCACTGCCTCACAGTGCTCTGTATGTGGTAGATGCTTAATAAATGGGGGAAAGGAGAAAGGAGGGAAGCAAATGTCTCCTCTCAGTGATACCCCATAATCTCCTTAGTCTATGCATAGACCTTTCCTTGGTCCTCTTTTCTCTGGACCCCATACCCCATCACATCCAAATCAGACAGTTCACTATTAATTTTGACCTGTCACAGACAACTGGCTAGCTCACATGCTTCTAGAATTTTCCTTCCACTTAACACTCTTTGACTCACTTATTTATGGATGTAGCAACAAGGACCCTGGCAAACACAGGAGGGCCTGCTGCACAGATTCTTAGATCTGCTTTTCTAAAAGGAGACTAACTTTAGAGAGGTCAACATTCTACTTAAATTACATTCACCAACAGAGAAAATACAAGCAGAGAAATAAAGACCAACAGACAGGGCTTCTAACTGTCTGATCATAAGCAATACATACACCACAGATCGACAGATAGAACCCACAGCCTGACCATTACGTACATACATTGGTACTAGAAAGAGAAGCACCAACATCTGGGTTTTCAAAGCTGGGAGGCTTCTTAATGGCTACCCAGAATCTCATCTGACACATGAACCTTCTCCCAGTGAATAAGCCCCAAAGTAAAACCTCACTTCAAAGCATAGACACACTTTTCAGAACCAGAGGGCATCCCACCCCTCATGACCCAGTGTCTCATTAGAAATTAACAAAAGTTTCCCTTAATGGGCTTCAGGTGAGGCCTATTAATGGGGAAGATCTTAACTCTAATTAACATTATAATGGGCTTCATAAAATTGCTTTATATGTTAGATTTTAATATTTGTGTAGACTGCTGTTTAAAAATGTGCTTATGCATAATTTTGAAAGTCAGCTAGTGGCATAGTGGATAGAGCACAGTGCCTAGAGTTAGGAAGACCTAAGTTCAAATTTGGCCCCAGAAACTTACAAACTGTGTGACTCTGAGCAAGTCTCTTAATCCTGTTTACCTCAGTTCCCTCATCTGCAGAATGTTCTAGAAAAGGAAATGGCAAACCAATATCACTGCCAAGAAAAACCCCAGATGAGGTCATGAAGAATCCAACACAACTGAAATGACTGAAAAACAAGTTTGAATTGTTAAAGGAAGCAATATCAGAATGCAATTTATAAATAAATACAGCCTTGCATTTTATATCAAATCACTATATTTTACAAACCTTTTCTCATCTGTTATATAATTTAATCATTGCAATGAGCTGATGAGGTATTAGATGGGTAGTATTATTTTGATGGGACAGGTATAAAGATGTTAAGTCACTTGTCTGAGGTGTCCTAGCTAGAAAATAGTGGACATGATACTTTTACTGTTATCTCCTGACTCCAGTGTTCTTGCCAATAGACTACTGCACTTAGTAAGTAGCATCAGCTTATATTTCAAAACCATGAGGCTATCATGTCCGTGAAAAGGGGACTTGCTACTTTTTGGGGGGAGGTTACTTTCCATTAGCACTCCAGGCTGTGTTTACATATGAGATTTTCCAGTTATCATCCTAGAAAGATAAATTTCATTTATGAGAGAGTGGGGAGGCAGCTTGCCAATTGAAATCCCTGGACTGAACAGGAGAAGAGCATAAAGGTCTCACTGAGCTGTCTCAATGCCTTATACAAAATGGCAGTACTAGGCCAAGGAGATTAAGACTACCTTGATTGGTAGGAAACCTAAGTAGGTGCATAAGAAACATAATGAAAAATCAGGTAATGTACTTCAAACAAATAGACCAAACTCTTCCAACTAGTTTCCTTCTTTTTCTGAAACTTTTTTTGATGTCCATTATTAAAGAACCTTGTGCATTCTTGGTCTAAAGAATCCATGCCCAGGCTTAAATATTTGGCCACATATGTAGAAATGTGAACTTTTAATGATTGTTTTAGATTTTGGTTCCTCTGTGGCATTGGCAAGGCTTCCTCTTGTCTGAGTTGGTGTGGAGAAGCTATATTCTCAGATAAGATTCAATATAGAGCTTCTTATTCTATTTCAGTGATCACAGATGCATGGGGACTTTTACATCAAATTAGTGATCCTTTTCCAAAACATATTTCTTATCATTTTTCTACTTGAAAATCATAATAAGCCAAAAAAGCTCTAGTAGGATAGAAACTCCTTGATGTCATGGATTGTATGGGGTTTTTTCCCCCTTTGTTTCTCCATAATCTAGCATAGCTTCTTGCACATAGGTACTATAGCAGCAGGCACCCTGACACATCCAGGAGGGCCTGCTAGCACAGGTTCTTATATTTGCTTTTCTGAAAGGAAAGCAACTTTTGAGGGGTCAACAATCTTCTTTAATCACATATACCAACAGAGAAAATACAAGCAGAGAAATAAAGACTAACAGACAGGGCTTCTAACTGTCTCACCATAAGTAATACAAACATCACAGATCAACAGACAGATCCAATTGTCTGACCCCTATGTATATCCATAGTTACCATAGAGAGAAGCACCAACATCTGGGTTTTCAAAGCCAGGTGGCTTCTTAATGGATACCCAGAATCTCATCTGGTACATGAACCTTCTTCCAAAGAGTAAACCCTAAAGTCAAACCTCACCTCAGAGCATATATACACTTTTCAGAGCCAGAGGGCATCACAACCTTTATGAACTAGTACCTCATTATAAATTAACAAAAGGTTTGGATCTTCCTCTAAAACATGCCTCCCCTAATAAAGCTTCCCTTAATGAGACCCATTAATGAGTGGGAAGATCTTTAACTCTCATTAACATAAATTTCATTAACATTACAGGTACTTAAAAAAGGATATTTTAAAACTGAATTGGATGAACCTCTCAAGCCATTTGACTTTTCTGAATGTATTTCTTACTCTTCTGGGGATTATCTTTTTCTCCCCTACTTTCCATTGTCATGAACAATGAACTGATAAGCATGAAGAGACATTAAGGTATCCAGTGTAGAACCAAACCTAACACAGATATGTTTGTTATGCATTTTGTGGCAGAAGGTATAAATTGACTGAGGACATGGCTGAACAAATTGTGCACAAGGCCTGGGCAAGAACCGATTCAAGTCTAAGGACACAGTCTGATAATGTACTTGAGGGCTTAAAAAAACCTGAGAAGTGCCCTGCCTTTCCATCCCCAACTATCGTGTGGTAGGAGATCTGGCAACATTCTAAGGACTGGTTTTGAATTACCTGGGAACTGGTCTGGACTAGAAAAAGGAGAAAATGCCGACTCTTACTTACTAAATTCAGGGTAACAGTTGAGACTGTTGGAGAAAGAGAATGACCCTGTTGGTTGTCCTAATGTGGCACTTGCATAGATATGTGCGCCTTGGAGGTTAGATGGAATGGTTCCTGAAATGCAAGAGGAAATGAAATGCAATAGGGGCCTTTATGGCCTCTGGAAGGTGGAATTGAGTTGTGAGTGTTGACACTCCTTCTTACTATGATTAGACTGACCTGCAGGAGACAAGTCTCGGATGCATCTTTAAGCATCTATCTCATTTACCCAGAAAAAGTCTATCTCAGTAACCCACAACTTTCTCTCTTCAAAGGATGACATTAAAGGAGGCCTTTACTGAAACATAAGTTTGAGAGTTAAGTGTTAGAAAATGTCTAAATGGGAAAGAAGTGTATGGCTTCGACCAATGCTTTTTTTTTTCTTTTTCCTCTTCAAATTTTATTGATGCCTTTTGTTTACTATACCAGTCTTTTCCTGATACTCCAATCCCAGTCACTAAGGCCTCCATTAGCAACAGTTAAACAAAACCCCAGTAGCAAAGTGGCCTCAGTGGACAGTGTTTAAGACATTTCCAA
The DNA here is from genome assembly GCA_023548195.1 of Bettongia penicillata ogilbyi. Classification (NCBI taxonomy): domain Eukaryota; kingdom Metazoa; phylum Chordata; class Mammalia; order Diprotodontia; family Potoroidae; genus Bettongia; species Bettongia penicillata. The sequence goes on from JAJHZJ010000570.1 coordinate 6,726,962, forward strand.
GCCCTAGTCCCATACTGTTCCACCAGAAAGGGAAGTCAGGCTCAACATTTGTTCTCCAAGGCCAACATTGGTCATTGCTGGTAAGCCAAGTTCAGCTTCTTCTATTTTGGCTTTTCTATATATTCTTCTGGTTCTGCTTTCTTTCTGCACTGGTTCCCTTGAAAGCTTAAATCTTTCATCCTTTCTTACAACACAGTAAAGGCAGCTAGGTGGTGCAGTGGATAGAGGAGCAGTGCAGGAGTTAGGAGGACCTGAGTTCAAATCTCACCTCAGACACTTGACACTCACTAACTGTGTGACCTTGGGCAAGTCACTTAACCCCAATTGCCTCATCCTGGGTCATCTCCAGTCATCTTGATGAATATCTGATCACTGGATTCAGATGGCTCTGGAGCAGAAGTGAGGCTGGTGACCTGCACAGCCCTCTCTCACTCAAAAGAAAGTCAAGTACAAGTCATGTCATCATTTCTGATGGCCATGGTCTTCTTCAGCAACAAAGGACAAACACACACAACGTAGTTAGTATTATTCCATCACATTTATATTATTACAATTTGTTCAGCTACTTCCCAACTGATAGACACCCACTTTGTTTCACCCTATCACAAATGTACTGTTATAAATATTTTGACCTATTTGGGACTTTTCTGTTTTTGACCTCATTGGAGTACATGACCAGTAGTGAGATTAATGGATAGATAGAAGGGCTGGAACAAGTTAGTAATTCTTCTTGCTGAATTCCCACATTGCTTTCCAGAAGAGTTGGACCAGTTTGTAGCTCCATCCATAATAAGTAAGTGCATCTATTTTCCCAGTTTCTGTCTTTATTATCTTTGCTCATTTGCTGGGAATGAGAGAAGGACTCAGTATTTTACTTCTCTTATCATTAGTGATTCTGGACCTTTTTTACATAGTTGTTGATCGTTTACTTTTTTTGACCATTTGTTCGTGTCTTTTGAGAAACAGATACTGGTTTTATATTTGGCTTTTGCTGGGGATTTCTTATTAAGTTTTCTTCCTAGCTGCTAGTTCTTTTGTTTACTTTTTGTTGATTTTATCCTACAGAAGCTTTTTGGTTCTTTCATAATCAAAATCACTTGTTTTTTCTTTTGTGATCTACTGTATTCTTTGGTCATTAATCTTACACCTGTGATCTTCCATTCTCTCTAGGGAAGTGAGCTTAAAGCTGTTTATCCATTTGTGGTTTTATGGTGTAAGATGTTGGAATAAACCCATTTTCTGCCTACTTTCTGGTTTTCCCAGTGGTTCTTGTGGAACAGAGTCATTCTCTAGTAGTTTGGGTCCTTGGACTTACAGAACACTAGGCTACTGTGTTCATTTGCTTCTGGATGTTGGTTTTTCTACTCTATTCTAGTGATCTATTTTTCTTATCTTAACAAGGATAAAATATTTTTGATGATCAGTGCTATACAAAGCCGCTTGAGGTCTAGTAATGCTGGTCACCCTTCATTCCCATTTTCTCATGCCCCTTGAAATTCTAGTCCTGATGAAATTACCAAGAAGACTTCAGTTATCAGGGAGATAGGCAATATTCAAAGTCAGCCCATGCCGATCTAAAAAATACAATGATAGTACCTAAATTAATTTGCAGATTTTGTGTTGTCAGTCTAGTTACCACAGGGTCATTTAACACAGCTACACAAAATAACTAGAAAATCCATTTGGAGTAGCGAAAGGTCAAAAAGGTGAGAGCTCCCAGAGATAGTATGAGACTTTAACTTATGCACAAAGATTAGCTTCAATTTTATGCATTCGAATGAAGGAGGAAGCGCAGTGGCACAAAACATCATCTTGGGCTACGTCTACTGACAGTGACAATGATAGATCACGATTGTGTTGTACCCAGGGCTTCTATAAATAGAACTACTAAACATAATTTACAGAAATAAAAGCTGACCTTTTTGTGGTACTATCTTCTCCTGATTCTTCTTATATTTGTCTAACTGCTCTGAGCACTCATCCACATCTCCCTGCGTGATCATAGGTGTTCACAGTTGGCATTGGACCTCCTCTATCTCTTTCTATACTTTCTCACTTGGGAATTTCATCAGTTACTATGTTTTTGTTCGTTTTTTAACTTTTGTAGCACAGAATTATGGGCTTCTACATGAAACTAAAAAAAAAAAAAATAACCCTATTTCAGTTTTTTTTTCTTTGCACACAGGAGCCAGGCACACCTTTTGCCCATCCCAAGTGCTACCTGGTCCTCCAAATCTTAAAAACCATGCGTTTGTGGTCTCATTATGTGAATGTATGTCCAGAACTATAATTTCATCATTGCTGAGAACTCTGAATGTGAAACTTCCCTCCACTTATGCAGTTCACTAACTCATGTACTTTTTCTTCTTAGGAAGTTGTATGAAAGTTTAGGGAAATTAGGACTTGTTTATTGTTACACAGGAGTAAGAACCAAGGCTTCAAACTCGGTCCTTCCTAGTCCAAGAGCAGTCCTAAATCCACTTACCGTGCTGCCAACAGCAACTGTCATAATCTGTATACTCAAACGGACATGACTAACCCATGCATGTGTGGGGAAAAGTTACATATTTGTTTCCTGTTCAGTGCTGTATGATTTTACATAGTTTATTTTTAATATAAGGAGACAACACAAACTATGTAACTTTTTCAGGAGCAAAGACTTTTCTTATTATTTTATCTTACTTTTGTTTTCTATTCTTTTAATTCTAAGCTTAGCAAACATGAAATAAAATAATCATTTGGATGCACATAATCGAACAGACTAAGAGAATTGTCCATGAAAATGTAGATATCCATTATGCATAGCTTACTTTTTAAAATACAAACTGAGTTCAACCTTAACTTTCAAAACTATTTCATTTGTCTGTGCTTCCTTCTGATTTTCCTTCTGTTCTTTACTTCATCATCAGTGACCCTCTTTTTTCTTTACTTTTTTTTTACTACCTTATAGCTATCCCTTCTTGTTCTCCCAGTCTTCCCATTTGAAGAAAAAAAAAAGAAAAATAAGCCTTAGAAGAAATAAGCATAGTTCATGCAAAATAAATTCACCCATTGGTGTGCCTAAAATAAGTTTTATTTTATTATGTGTCTTGAGTTGTTTCGTTATCTCTGTCATGAGACAGGTAGCCTGCTTCATCATCTATCTATTATAAGATCATTGAATGAGTTCTGAGTTCTTGTCACTTTGCAGATTGCTCTTTTGGTCTGGTAGACTTCGCTGTCTTATCACTTCATATAGACCTTCCCAGTTTTCTCTCAGTCCACTTCATAATTTCTCATGGCTAAGTTGCTTACCCCATTCACCAACAGATGGGCATCCTCCTTAGTTTCCACTTCTTTACTACTACAAAAAAGAACTTCTATGAATAGATTTGTACATCTGGTCCTTTTCCTCTTTCTCTAATGTCTTTGAATTCCTCCCAGGTTTAACGATCATCTCCATACCAGTGACTCCTAGATCTACCTATTCTGTCCTAGTCTGTCCCCTAAGCTTCATTCCCACATCTTCCCTTGTCTGTTGAGCATTTCAAAATGCATATGCTAAAGACATCTCAGTATCAATATGTTCGAAAGAGAACTTAGAGCTTTCCCCCAAAAGCTACTGCTTTTCCATACTTTAATATTTCTATTGAAGGCATCACCATTTTTCCAGTTTGCCAGGTTTATAACCTTAGCATTTACATGACTTCTCCCCTCTCCCTAAATCCATGTGTCCTGTCATCTGTCAGATCTTTCTGCTTCCATAGCCGCAGCATCTCTTGCATCTGACCTCTCAGTTCATACTGATAATTTCCCACCCTCACTATCTATACTATCACTTAGACTTCCAGTTAGTCTCCTGCCAACTTCATTTATTATTATCTGTCTTGAGCTCTGGGGTCCAGTCACATTGGTCTTCTCTTTGTTACTTTCACAGGGCACTCCATTTTCTGTCAGTCAAATGGCTTAAAGGCTGATTTTCCCCCTGGACAGAATGAGTGACTTTTATGATGCCATGTTTTTGGAGGTCCTTGCTACTACAGCTCTGTGACTCCAGATGGGAGGGGTGCCTGAAACATGAGAGGGGTGTTGGGGAAGGAAGACATCATTTGATTTTTCTGAAAGGAAGATTTTAAAAAGCCCATATCTGAAGAACTCAAAGACTCTTCAAACATCATAACCAGTTCGTTTGGACTAGACTGCCTTGGATGTTTTTTCTCCCCTACATATTATCACCACCATGACAGAGGGCCATCAGGCAGCATGTATTTCCTACCCCCACAACCCAGTACCGTTCTGCTCACAATTTGGAGACCTTTGTTTCAGCTACAGACAAAACCATCTAAATGTTTGAAAGGCCAGCTCATTTACCCCCTCCCAGCCACCCCTACCCTGCCCCACCTCCCCCAAGAAACCTTGGATTGCTTGTATGTAGTTGGTACTTGTCTTTCTCCTTTCCCAACCAAATGACATTTATTAGCATTTCTATGGTGGTTATTAGTAATTGCACTGCTGTTCACAGTGCCCAAATGTTACAATTAAATTATTTGTGATCCTAGTCACATTGCTAAGCAGCTGCACCAAATTACAGCTGAAGACTTCTGCTTAAAATCTGGAGTTCCAATTAGTAAAATATCTGGGGTGGGAAGGGTTTGCAGAGGGGAGGAGGGGTTGGAAAGACCTAAGAAAACATATGGCCTAAAATAATCCAGGATTCTATTGTTGCTCCCCTCCTGCTCAGCTTTGGGTTTGTCAGCAATGCAAGAGGGTATTACAGTTCTGAAGAAAATGCTTGGCTTCTTTCTTTACCCAAAGCTTAAGTTTGTCCATGTTATTTCTATATATTCAGTAAACTCCAGCCATTCTGTTGCCTCAAGGATCAAATATAAAGGCATCTGTTTGGCATTTAAAGCTTTTTATTACCTGTTCTCTTCCTACCTTTCCAGTATTCTTGGACTTTACTCCCCTCCACCAATTAGAAAATTCAACTCTTTTGCCCTACTAACTGTTTGTCTTTTTGCACATGTCACTTCATCTCCTATTTCCGTGCATTTGCCTTACTGTCCCCATGTCTTCCTTCAAGTGTCACCTTCTGTAGGAGGCCTGTTCTGGACTGTCCCCCCTCCCCGCTTGTTGTCATCCCCTCCCATCAGCTGTGTATATCTCGCGTGTATCTAGTTATTTCCATGTTGTCCCCTCCATTTGAACGTGATCTCCTCAAGGGCAAGGACTCTTTTTACCTTTCTTTGCACCCTCCGTGCTTATCATCCCCTTGTCATATTGTGCTTGTTAAGTCATTCTGATTAATTGATTCTGTGGATTAAGCTAGAGTGAGAAGACCGAGATTAGACTGATGTGTGTGAGGTTGTAGCGGATGAGGAGAGGGAATAGGAAAGGTGTCAGATATTGACGAGTTGGAGAGAATAGCGGGTAGAGGTTGCAGAGGCAGATTTTGACTTCCCAGCGGTAGAGCCATGGGGTATAGAAAGGGCTTCCTTGAGATGTTTGGGTTCCCAGTTATGGAAGTTATTCCAGCAGAAGCTGGATGATCTCCTGTCAGAAATTCTACGAAGGGGACGTCGTCCTCCTTGGGTACAACAGGAGTGTATTTATCACCTGCACATTTACATGTTTAATTGGAAGTGCAGTAAATTTTTATTAATTTATCATCCAAATATCACAAAGATTAAAAAAAAAAAATTGGATTCTAGGTGGCACAGTGGATTAGAGGTCTGACCTGGAGTCAGGAAGGTCCGAGTTCAATTGCAGTCTCAGATACTTAGTAGCTGTGTGGCCCTGGGCAAGTCACAACCTCTATCTGCCTCTGTTCCTCTTCCATTAAGAAGAAATACAAGAGCACCAACGTCCCAGGGTTCTTGTGAGAATAAATGAAATAATATTTGTAAAGCACTTTATAAGCCTTAAAGCACTTTATGAGTGTTGGCTATTACTATCTTCTGAGAAAAAAAACAAATGACAAATAAGCCCAATATCCGAGAGTTATGCTCGTAGCTTACATTCACGCAGCACTGTATGTTTACGAAGCGCAGCTGTACCTCCTTTGATCTTCAGACAAACGTTTAGAACATATAGTCTATGTATTATCTCCTTCAACTGATAAGAAACTGAGACTTTTGGAGACTCTCATTACTGGCTGTGTACAGGGGCTAGTTAATGTAAATTCAATTCGTTGAATAAACACCTTATAATTGTGAAGATGAGACAGGATATTTGTGTGAGAATATTTTGTAAATGTCTCAAGCCCTAGAGCACGGGTAGGGAACCTGCAGATTCAAGGCCACATGTGACCCTCTAGATCCTCACGTGTAGCCCTTCAATTGAATTCAAACTTTACAGAACAAATCCCCTTAATAAAAGGACTTGTTCCGTACAACTTGGACTCAGTCAAAAAGCCACACTCAAGGACCTAGAAGGCTACATGTGGCCTTCCCACCCCTGCCCTAGACTACTATAATGTGGGGTAATGGTGATGGAGATAGCAGTAGCAGCAGCATACCGCTGTTCTTCTTCTGTTACTGCAGGGCCTTTTGAAAACCATGTTACAAAACCAGTTGTCTTTAAGTGGACCATACGTCCCACAGTAATAATGATAAGGATGAGAATGATTATAATGATAGCTCATGATACTGGGAGGTAGGTTCTATTATTCCCATTTTATAGATAAGGAAAACTGATGCTTGAAAGAGGTCAAGTGTTTTGTTCAGGGTCATCCAGTAAGAATCTGAGGCAGAATTTGAACTCATGTCTTTCCAACTACAAGTCCACTATTATAAAAACTGTACCAACATAGTTGGCTGAACTTAAATTCAGCCAACTATAAATTTGTTATAATTTTTAAATGTAAAACTATGTTTACATCCTATGTAATAGGAATAAATATATTTGAAACATAAGGGCCACTATGTACATTAAGGTATGATAACAAAATAAAATATAGTATGATAAATGCAACTTTACTGTATCAAATTTTGTTTCAAATTAATATACTACAAAAAATAAATATCATATTCAGTGACTTGAGGGAGCAGTTAGGGGAAGATTTGGTTGGTATATCCTTTAAAAGATGTTTAAAGAAGTTTCATCTGCTCCCTTTCTCTTTTAATAGACTTCTCTGTGTCCAGTAAAGGCTTTTCTTCTAAAGCCTTCCAGTGATTCCAGAGCTACACCCACATTTCTGTTGGAGTTACACCATCAATGTTTATAGCTGCTGATAGAGTTTATTCGACTCCTCTAAAGAGAAGAGGCAAGGATACCTTCATCCTTTCCGCATCATCTTATCCATCACTACAGATAGACCCACCAACAAAGGTCCCTTAGAATTAGTAAGCAATCTGAGGTCTCCGCTTTTTCAACCTTTAGTGTCCTGAGGTCCACTGGATGTTTTTATTCACTATCTGTTAGACCATTTCACACTTCACTGAAACAATAAAACAAATTTCACACAGCCTTTTCTAAAGGGAGCTTCAGTCTATCTCTCGGAATTTCTTAGGGAAAAGATAATATCATGATATCCCAATTTTTACATTCTTCATGTGGCAGAAACCATAGACTCAGACAACAATTATTTAGTAAGCACCCAGTGTATATAAGGCATCATACTGTCAGGAATACAAAAAGAGAATGAACACTACCTGGGGATGATAGCCATAGTTGATGTTAAAGAATATTTCAGTGTTTGCAAAGCATCGCCTGATCCTCACAGCACTGCTATGGGGTAGATACTGTTATTATCTCCCTTTTCAGAAGAGGAAACTGAGAATGTCAGACATTTACAAGGTTCTCCAGAATCACATAGCTATTGTCCCTAAAGCAGGATTTGAATCCAAGGTATCCTCACTTCCAGTTTAGCCTCCTGTCCACTATACTATGTATTTCCCTCTCAAAGATCAGTACGTGTCAGATCATGTGAGCAGGGACTTAGGGGGATAAGAAAGAGGGTCTGCAAGATATGGCAGCCAAGTTTGACCTTGAAGGAAGCTAAGACTTTTGAGAGATGAAAGTGAGGAGATCCCTTAAGTCATAGACATGATGGCCTATGCAAAGAGAGGGAGGGAGGGAGAGGTTGAAAGGTAGAGTTCAGGGAATAGTAAATAGGTAGATCAGCTAAACACAGAGTGTCTAATAAAGAGCAATGTGATATAAACCGTTAAAGTAGACTGAAGAGTTCTAAGTGCCAAGCTGAGGAGTTTGTGGCATGTTGAGAAGCAGGATTCAGAAAGCATTTCATGAAGTGAACATGAGAGAGATGGATTGGCCCACTTGGGCCTGAAACCATTGCTTTGGGTTTTAATCTAGATCTTGAACGTTTGCTTATTTGATTGTAGGCAAGCCTCTGAGACTTTAGCTAGTTCATTAACATCCCCTGATGCTTCATCATGGTGTGATGGTGACTTAGGTTCTTGACAGTTATGCCCACAGAATACCAGTTCCAACGTGATCCACAAAGCTTTGAGGCTTTGAGGGCAGAGGTAGTAGTAGACTCTTGTCCAAGGGCCAGACTAGTTAAATAAGAAGAGACTTATCACTGGAAAACTGGCTAATGGATAATGAATAGTTTGAGACAGGTCAACTCATTAAACTGTCTACTGAGGCTTAAAGAGGTTGCCTTCTGCATTGATGGGATGGAATACATGATGAATCCACAGATTCATCTTTTGAAATATTGAAAAACTACTTTCTTCACTGTAACCTCATTTAGTTAAGTGGTAATCGAGAGAATGGTTAATGGATAATACTCTGTAGACTGTTAAGTAAATATTGGCTAAAATAGATTGCAATAGATTTAAACTATTTGGGACTGACATGACAATTATTTGAGTTTACAAGGGTTGCTGGGACTATAGCTGAAGTAATAGTGATAGTGGAATCTGTTTATATAATTGCCAAGTTTAGATTTGTAGTAGAAATAGGGGGAAAAAAACATGGACAAGATCGTGATTGCCTTGCTGCTTTCTAAACGGAGTTTATTCAAGAACTAACTACATTCCCTGTACATTAGAAAGTATATCTGTGCCATTTGAGTTTTTAGAGATTTTCTTTTCTGTGAAAAAGGAGATGAGCAGATGCTAACATCCTGGCTTAGTACAGATGAAGCCACTCTGTCCTGTAGGCTCTTTTTCTTTTATGGGAAGACAGTGAAATCCATGCTTTTGAATGAGGTTATAGAAGGGGAAGGGGTAATGTTAAATCTAAGTCCTTGATTTTGTAGCTGTGGTTAAATAGCTTAAGAGTTTTCTCCTGAGATGAAAAAAAGAGACAGGAAGAAAAAGCAATTAAACATCCCCTCTCCCCATGCAACTTGTCATTTTGGGGGTGGCTGAGACTTTGTTGCTTTGTGATTTAGATATTTAAAATCATGTCATGAGGATCCTTCAGATTGGAAGGACCTACCTTGATAAGGAAAAGAAAGATGGCAGGTGATTCTTTTTTTTTTCCTGAGGAATTCTGGCATTAGAGTTATTTAAAAACATGACTGGAAAAACTGTCTGTAGTGCATAGCATCCTCTTTTTGTTTTAATTGTAGCTCCAAAAAGAAAAATACTTTAAGAAGGGGATCAGAAGATTTTTCTCCATAGTATAACAGAGTGTCCTTATCACCTCAGTTTTTAGATAATGGCACTTGAATATTTTGATGATCACTTTTCTCCTGTGATTTGATTTGATTGGTAGGGGAATATTCCTTCAAGTAACTTCTCCCACCATTGTTAGTTGGCACCTTCTTTGCAATTTATTCTCTTAGATTTCGACATTGGTGCGATGTTAACTGACTTGCCCAAAGTCACATAGCCAGTAAATGTATAAAATCCAGTCATCCTTGCTCCAAAACCAACTACAAGAGCACATGCATTCATTCCCTAGCTTCACTGTGCATTAGAAAGTGCACCTGTACCACCACACTTTCTCTTTTCTCCCAGGGGAGAACAAAACATGTAAAAATAAGTATTTTGTTAGCTTTACCTGAATGAATTATCTCCCTTTCTCTAGATAGGTTTCCAAGTCAGATTGTACCAAAGCATTAGGGATATTATTGGATATTGAGTCAAAGGGAATTGTGACCAGTTTAGGATTACACAATAATCCTTAAGCAGAACTGAAACTGAAACCAAGTCTTTTCATTTCTAAACCTGTATTATGCTAGACATTTAATTCCAAAACAAATAAGTAGATATTATTTTTATCTTATCAGAAAGACCAACAGCATATACCAACTCAACCAGTGTTCTCTTATCACACAACTTGTTATAAAAGAAAGAGTCCAGGATTTCTATTCAAAAGACATGGGTTCTAGTCCTCATTTTCTTCTGTACTTCACTGGGAAATTAACCACTTTGAGTCTAAGTTTCTTCACCTATAAAAATGACCATGTGATGTTTCAGATCCCTTCCAGTTCTCCCATCCTGATTCTCTGAGTGCCTGTTGTTCTCTGCTTGAAGGGATGCAAGAGTCCAGACATATCTCCCCATCAGCAAGCTAAGACTACCATAATTTAAAATAGAATCTCGCAGGACTGGAATAAGAAGGAAACATGCCTGAAGCCAGTATTTTTTCCCCTTTATCCAGAGGTATCATGGCATCATAGAGTAGGATGACTTGATTTTGAGTCTGACACTTAGGAACTATTTGACACTGAGAAAACCACACATGCACACACCCATACATGCATGTGTGCATGCTCACACACACACACACACACACACACACACACACACACACACTGCCATATCCTTCTTCCCCGTTTCTACCCTTGTCATTTAGTATCTTTGTATTATATCAAGTATCTTCACTCACAGAAAAAACAAATGATTTCATAAACTAGTTAATCTAAAGTGTTATTAGCAGGACTTCTAGGAATATCTGCATAGCTTAGCTTCTGCAAGAAATGTCCTTGACCACCCTGACTGTCTGATCTTTCCTCTGAACTCCTGGAGCATCAAATCAGTACCACATAACCTAGCACCTAATTGTGTACTACCTTCTGTCATTTTGCTTCTGTATTAGTTAAGTATCTGCTGGAAAAGAAGCTTGGTGTAAGGGATAGACCTAGTATTCATTAAGCACACATTATATGCCAGGAACTGTGCTAAAGCAATCAGACAAGTAAATCTTCCCCTCCAGGAGCTTGCATTCTAATAAAGGAAAGACAACTGGAAAGGGGAGTAGGGAAGGAGAAGGCTGGGCAATGGCATAGAGAGTTGGTCTTGGGCTAAGTGCTCACCTCTGAGTCAGCATCCCAAGGGCAAAGCCCCAGATTCCAATTAATGGGGTTGGGGCCAATATGGGTATGATGACTAGTAGAAGGCAACATATTATGAGGTTGGCTGAAAAGATTAGGGCTGTACTTGGAATCAATTAAATAGGTTTAAATCCCCTACCCACCTCCTACACTTACCCAGTTTGTCATACTGAGGAAGTTACTTGACTTCTCTGAGGCTATTTCCTCATGTGTAAAACAGGAGAATTGAACTTTATGGTTTTTGAGATCTCTGCTTTCTAATTAGACTGCCAGCTGCTTTATTTACCCCAATTCTATACACCCTAACTTGTGATCCATCTCTTGGAAAGGACAGTACTTAACTCAAAGGAATGAAATGACTCTTGGAGAGGGTCAGGTTCAGCATTAATTCAATTAAATTCAACAGGCATTTATTTATTCAGCACTTAGTATGTGCTGAACACTGGGATAGGTGCTAGAGATGCAAAGACAAAAATGAGCCAGTCTCTTTCCTGTGGGACTGTGATGGGAAAAGTAGCATTTTATTTCGTCTGAATGGGGGAAATATTTGGGAAGGAGGGTATTTATAAAACTAACATCAATGAGAAAGTTCAGAGTCATCTAGTTTAATGATCTCATTTGATAGGTGAGGAAAATGAACCCCAGAAAGGTGAGGTAACTTTCCCAAGCCTATAAAGAAAAGAAGTAGCAGAGCCAGATTTTGAGCCCTGGTCCTCTGATTCCAAATCCAAGGCTTTTTCCAGGGTTAGATAACTATATGTCCTTTTTCAACTCTTATTCAAAGCGAGGATGAATTCCTATTTCAAATAGCCAGTCCTGATAAATAGGATTTTTTTGCTTTCTAGGAAGACCTCATACTTTATTTGCTATTCCTGGGTCTACCTTACAAGCTGTCCTGTTATACTACTTGGAACTCTGGGCTAAATGAGGACTGGAAGAGTTTAATACAAGATGATAAATCAGAGAGACATAGCAGATGTCCCCCTTTTTTCTAATTTTTACAGTTTGATTTCTATTCTTTTATCTCCTCTTTCTCCTCTCCCCATTGATCATATGAACCAGTTTTAGGTCCAATGTAGTATTCATAGCACCTATGGCTGCTAATATGCTGGCATAATTCTGAATCACAAAGTACAACAGACTCTCCACATGGAGGACAGAACCAAAACATTTATTCAGACACTAGAAAGCCGAATCCATCATAGCAACAAAGAAATATATACACAATAACAATGCAGAGGGCAACACCATCCTCTTCCCCCTGCTAAGGCCTTCCCATAAACAAACACTCACAGCTTGATGTCTGCTTCCTCTCTCTCCCTCAGCTCTAACTGCTATGTCTAACTTCCTCTCAGCTCTGTTCTATCTTCCTGTTTCACTCCTTCCTGTTCCACCTGCTCAGGAGGCCCCTCCCACCACACACTCATATGACTCAGGCTTCCATGTGACTCAAGGAAGTCATATGGACCTATTAGTGGATGGGAAAGATCTCATTATGCAAACAAATAATACCTAACAACACTTTGAACCTGAAATTTTCAGAGCATAGACTGCATTGCTAAATATAGTAACACTACCTATGAGTCACATTTATATAGTATTTTATAGTTAACAAAGCACTTTCAAGGTCACCAACAAAATGATGAGTGTTTTTTTTTCACTCATAAAATAAAACAACTTGTTTTATCCTTAGTTACTCTTGACAAGAACAAGGGACTGTTATTAGGTCCCCATCACACTTAGTTTTAAGTATTTATATATGTTAGATACTTTGTAGAAACCACAAATTATTTTATGTCATAGGCTATTCCTTTAAGAAGCTTAGCATTCTTAGGGATATAAGACAAGCAGAAATAGTAGTAAACAATGTAAGAAAATAAATTCTAAACAAGTCAACAAAAACTTATTAACTGACTACTTTGTTTAAGGCAGTTTGGTACTAGATTTTGGTGTGAGAACACAAAGTGGAGCCTGCTCCGTAGGAGATTACACTCTACTGGGGGAGAAGGCTTGAGGGACTACTACATATACAAAAGTAAGTAAATAAAAAGTATATATACACATTAGGAAAGAAAGAAGGAAGGAAGGAAGGAAGGAAGGAAGGAAGGAAGGAAGGAAGGAAGGAAGGAAGGAAGGAAGGAAGGAAGGAAGGAAAGAAGGAAGGAAAGAAAATCTAAGAGGGAGGGGAGAGTGCTAATAACCAAAGACAACAGAAAAAACATCTCTTGTAGGAAGTAGCACCTGAGTGAGTTTTGAAAGGAACTGCTACTGTAGGAGACAAGGATATGTTTGTGTTCATCCTTCGTTGCTGAAGAAGGCTATGCTATCAGAGAAATGATGACATGACTTGCACTTGACTTTGTTTTGAGTGAGGGAGGGCTGTGCAGGTTACCAGTCTCACTTCTCCTACAAAGCCATCTGAATCCAGTGACCAGATATTCATCAGGATGACTGAAGATGACCCAGGATGTACTGGGAGACCTTGGGCCCTTTATGTCAAGGTCTTTGCAGGCACTCACTTAGGGTGAGGTTAACACCCATTCATTGAATAGGCCTGTTTAAGAAATAGCCAGGGCATGGCCCCTTTTAATGAGGGTAAGAAAAAGAAAGACATCAGACTGCAAGGAAAACAGCAACAGTTACTATTGATAATCTGTGTAAAACTAGGAGGGTCCAGGAGAGCCCTTAGGCAGGGGCCCATAGGCATCCCAGCTTCAGAGTGCATTAGGTTGAAGATTTTGAGAAAGGAAAGGAGAGGAGAGGAGAGGAACCAGTAAAACCCAAGTCATCTGGTCATCTTTTGACCATCCAAATTTGTCTTCCTTTGGAGAGGAGAAGGAAGGGAAAGGGGAGGCAGACAGGAGAGGAGGAGTTAAGTTACCCAGCTAGATGGGTCTCCATTCAGACAGCTGCATCTACTCACAGGATTGCATTCGTCCTTCATTGCCGAAGGAGACCAAGCTGTCTATCAGAGAAATGATGACATGACTTGCCCTTGACATTGTTTTGAGTGAGGGAGGGCTGCACAGGTCACCAGCCTCACTTCTCCTCCAGAGCCCAGGAGATAAGGGTAAGGAGGAAGTGTGTGCTCTACAATAAGTACCACTTACGCAAACTTATGCAAGTAGAAGTGTAAGAAGGCGCTGAGGGAATAGCTCTCATGCCCCTGGGTAACTGAATTGGAGAGTGGGAAAAAAATGAAATGGAAGCAATATTGCAGAGGACTTTAACTGTTAGGTTGAGAGGTTTACATTGATCCCAGGCTTAAGAGGGAGCCATTCAGTTTGGGCTTGGATATTTTGGGGGTTTGTTTTTGTTTTTTGAGTATAGAGAGAGATGTCATTAGATGTGGGTTGTAGAAATATCAGTTTGATAGCTGTGTAGAGGATGTATTGAAGAGGAGAGAGACCAGGGGCAGAAATATTAATTAGGAGTCCATTCCAGTAGTCCAAATGGGATGTAATGCGATCCTGAACTGTGTTAGAAAATGTGCGAGTAGGAAGAAGAGAATGAATTCAAAAGATATTGTGAAGGTAAGATGAACAATACTTGACAATTAATTGTTTATAAAATTGAAAAAAAGGGATGAAATGATTCCAAGGACATGAAACTGGGTGACTGGAAGGATGGTGTTCTTCAACAGAAATGGAGAAATTTGTAGAAAGAATGTGTTTGGGAGGAAATATAATAAATACTAAATTGTCTCATGCAGACACTAAATGCTGCTAACACTTCAAAGAGGGAAATCGGTGGTCTTTACGTAGTCACAGAAAATGTCAGGGACAAAGGAGAAAATTTCTGAGAAATGGATAGATAGAATTTTCAGAGGAACAAATTTTAGGTTAATGAAAAGAAGAATTTTCTAGCACTTTATCTTATTCAGAATTGGAATGAATCGAATGACTGGAAATTGGTACATTCCCCATCAATGACTGTCCGCGCTCTGTCCCTGCCGGACCTCAGGGGGTACGTTGTGACCTCTGCTTCCACCTAACTAACGGCGGCTTCGGACGTCTCCGGTCCCGACCCCAGGGGCTGAGGACGGGCAAAACCAGACACTGGCCAGAGTGGTAGAGCAAAGCAGGTGTTTATTCAGTAGTTCACATCAGTCCAGTCCCACTTGAGCAACCCAGGGCGTTGCCTTTTATTCCTTATCCCTTCCGGTTCTTGCTATCTGGCCCCTGATTGGAGAGCTCAGCCTGCTGTCACCCCAGCCCCCTCCCCTTAGCTGGTTGTGTCCTGTGGCAATAGGGCAGGAGTCTCTCTGGACCTTCCCTCCCCACTCGGACCATCTTCTTGGTCCTATCACAGGTGGCCAGGTGTGTTTTACTCTCACTGGGGCTTCCTCAGCACCTCCCAGAGGGCGGTATCGTGCCTTGTACACGAGCCTTTCCTGCACCCTTAGCCCGGAAGTCACGGGTGAGGCACGTGATTGCCGGGGAGGGGCAGGTATAGACTCCCAGCCGTTACCTCTCTGCCCAGGAGGTCCGGGGACGGCCCCTGACAACTCCCCCTTTTTGTTTTATAAATGGTAAGTGAGAGAATAGGTCATGTGGCCTGTCTCCATGCCTGGTACCAAAAGTGGGCAGGGCCCCTGTCTTAGGCTATGTGGGTGGCTCCCACCTCCAGCATTTCTGGTAGGTGGACCCACAATAATCCCGTCATTGGGTACCTCTGCAGCCAGTGGGTCTCCAGGTCATGGAGCCACAATATTCCTAGAGAAAGCTTACTAATGACTACAGTGGGGCATAGGGATGCTTTTGGGGCTGAGGTGAGAGCTAGCGGCTCTCCAAAGCTGTGATCCAAACTTGTGGATTAGAGTGATTTGTCAGGGAGCGGAGAGCCCATGCGGTATATTGCCACTGTTGTCTGCCTCTGCCGAACCTGGCGTAGGCAGAGCAGGAAACCCATGGCAAGGAGAAGGAATAAAGAGGCTGAGCCCACATAGCCCTTCACCCAAGTAGATAGAGTAGAAAAGATAGAACTAAAGGTAGTGGTAACAGCGGGATCAATTCGGGTGGCATTGATGTTGGCAACCTGGTGCCGAAGGATGTGGAGGGTGCTCACAAATCTGCGATAGTTTGCGGGACAAATTGGCAGCATGGGAGAGGTTTTTTTTTTTTTTTTTTTTTGAATAAACACTCTCCCTACTATCTTTGGTCCTATACATGCTTGTACAGAACAATTCTGGCATGTAAAATTGAAAATTCCTGTCATGTTCTGATATATCTCTAGTTTAGATCTGTAGTCTCTGTCCCATAGAAATATATGTGTGTTCCCTAGACATACTTCACCCATTAAAGTAATGTTGTTAGCTTTCTTTGGTGATGCTGCAGCAGGCATTCCCTGCACTGTTTGTCCTCTCATAGCTAGAATAACTTTGTCTAGTCCCTGAACAGGTCTTTCAACCTCAGGAGACCCTTTATAATTGATGTACATTTGTCTAGGAAAGTTTGGTGCATATTTTTCCTCAAGTAAGTATGTAAGATTGTGACATGAATATAACATTTCTATGTAGTTTCCCATAATCAATTCTTTCTCCTGACAGGTATGTTGTGACAATTCTCAAATGGTAAAAACCCCGTATACAGATGCCAAAGGGTTACATTTCTCTTCTTTTGTAAGTTACAAAATGGCCTAAATTTCATCCCACAAACAAGTCCCACAAAGTCCTTGTCTGACCAAACTACTATTGTCCCATTTATCCTCCAGGTGAATAGATTATAAGCGTGTAATGTATCTTTCTCATCCAATGTCTCTTGTCCATCCACAATAGTGGCACACCAGGGATACCCCTCTGTTCCATTCACCTGTGTGTATTTAAAACCAAACCCATTCCAATTCCCAGAAATACCCTTCTATAGACAAAGTGGGAAACCTGTGACTAGTCCTGAAAAGTTAGTGTCTCTGAAAGAGTCCCATTATTATCATAGTCTAGTCCATCATCTTTAAACATGTGAGAAATATTGCCTTGGATGATAAACTTGGTTATTGTCTCACTCCATGACATCACCCTTAACCATGGTGGATTCGTGAGGAACGTCCATCTCTGTTGTTCCTTCGGTGCTGGGTCGATGGACGCAGTGTTCTTTGAGTGTCATGATAAGTACAAGAAAAATGAAAGGAGTCATTGTGATCTAGTTGATTAAGTTTCTCCAGAAGTTTTTTCATCTGCCGCTGATAGCACCTCCTCACTCCCATCCTTTTCACTGGAACCCAAACTTCTTTATTATCATCTGTTGAAACACAAACATACCCTTTTCCCCACGTTAGCACTGTATGAGGACCAATTCAATTTTTATTCTCATCGTGCCACATTACTTTACTGGCTGCTTTCGGGGCACTTGTTATTGCTGATTCATTCTTTGCAGACTCCTTATTAGGAAATGTTAAGAATTTCATAGCAGCCAATAAGCCATCATTATAGAATTTTAAATAATTTAGAGTATAAACAGCCAAACAGCCAATTGTAATTTATCATCAATTTAGAGTATAAACAGCCAATTGTGAATTTATCAACTCCTGGTCCAACTCCTCCTTTTTCTTTTTGCAAGTAAGTGTCCAGGGATCGACTTGCTCGTTCCACTATAGCTTGACCAGTGGGATTATGGGGGATTCCAGTGACATGTAAAATGGAAAATTCCACCATGAACTGTTCAATGGCTTTACTGATATAAGCTGGACCATTGTTTGGTTTAATGCCTTTTGGTACTGCATGATTTTGAATGTGACCGAGTGTGTGTGATATAAAATATTGTTGTTTTGGCCCTTATTGCTGGTTGAACTTCCATAGTTATCTGTTTAATACTATCTGCCCTATCAGGAATATAGGCTGACTCTACTCTAGGTATCAATGGTACTGTATACTTTCTGTCTGTGATGATATTGCAAGGTTCTTTCACATATAATAATGCTTGTAATACTTCATATAATTCATTTTGTTGTGTAGAAGTAAATGTTGTTTTAAATTTATGCATCTCCTTTTTAGATGGAATATACATAGATGCCCTAAAATTTTTTGTTGCATCTGTAAAAACATTAACTCCCTCTACCAGTGAGGAAGAGCATTTGTCGGTCCAAGACCATGGCCACGTGGCAAATTGCCACCCAGAAGGAATTGGGAAGCCGTGTTGGAAATTCTGATTAATCAATATCTGCCATTCCACAAACTCTTGTATGCAGTTCTCTGTTTGTTGACTTGTATACATAGTATATATTGTGTGAGGTTTCTGTCCTATTAACATCCTTACTCTCTTCACTGCCTTATGTATGATTTGGGCTACCAGCACAGCATAAGGCACACAAGCTCTGTTCTTTATCTGAGCCAAATGTACCCACTCAATAATCCCTTGTTTTTGATGTAAAACTCCAGTGGGTATTTTTTCAGTGAATAAAATTGTTACTTCCAAGTCCTGTGATTCTCATATCCTGCTAATAGTACACCCCATAATCTTTTTCTGCACTAATTTCAAACATTCCAGTGCTTCACCTGTCCATTCTCTGCATGAGTTTAATTGAGAAGGACCTTTCAATAAATCATATAATGGTTTCATTTGATCAGTTGTAATTCCCAACTGTGGCCTACACCACTGAATTTCTCCTATCAATTTCTGAAAGTCATTTAAAGTTGTAACCTTTGTAAAATCTGTGATAGGTGACTTCAAACTTAAGCCTTACCACCTTACATCATTGTTTCACAGGGTAGTTTCTCCTTCTCTGATTACATTTACTCTGAAAAAGAAACTTTTTAGAAATTAAGTTGTTAATAAGTTCAAACATTAAATTTAACTTTTGCTTAAGCCAAGGAATGACTACAAGTTCAGATTAAAAGAGCAAGATCTTTTCTGCTTCATAGACCATTACATATTAATTTACCAATACATTGTCTTGAAAATGAAAATTTAAAACCGTTTAAAATTTCTCCTGTTGTTAACAGTCACTAAACTTTTACAAAAATTAGTTGAAAACCTTCAAAATAATAGTTCTCTTCTCTTGATCTAATCTGGAATGATAAAAGTTACAATTCACTGTAGACCCAGCTGAATGATGAATTGGGACTGCAGGGCAAAAATCTTAATGGTTCCATCCTTTACTCAAGTAAATTTTATTTCTGTGTCCACTCCTTAAGAACTTCTTTGATTGAGAGAGTTTTTGAATTCCTCAGCTGAAGGGAGGGAGACTTCTGGACAACTGCCCAGTGGCGCCAAGTCTGTTCCATTCTGCTGGAGAGTTTCAAAAGCTTTATCTCTGCTGAGGTGTTCCTTTAAGATTTATGCATATTTCCAATTTTCCTAGTGCCAAATAATATAACAAATCCTGATCTGTTTTAAACATCCAATTAGGAGTGACACGTTTCACTTAAAATGTGAACAGAATAACTACCTTTTGGTTACTTCTCATTATACAAAATACTTTTCTTTTAGGTGAGATTTAGGTGAAAATGCTGATCATCCTGCACCAGATCTCGTCTCGTCTCTCTCCACCCTCACAATTTGGCCAGAATTGGAGGGTGAAGCGAGAGAGTTTAACCAAAAACTTTCAAATAATTTCTAAAACTTTTATGCTTTCCTTAAACTTCATATCCATGTTGTTTTCCTAATGGGCTTTGATTAAAGCCCCCTTTAAAACTGCACAGACACTATGTCCCTGCATTTCCCATCCAAGACTACACCTTGCAATCACATAAACTAAATAATATAAGATTAGTTCCTCTCTTTCTCTCTCCCATACTTCTCCCCGATGCTGCAGTCATCAGAGAGAAGGGAGGAGGGGGAGGAAAAGAGATAACTTTCCAAGGTCCAGCTACCATGGAGCTGACCGTAATAACTCACAAACACACGCACACAGAACATGTAAAGACAGAACACATATACAGACAATAAAAGAATCCAAAAAACTGAGAAAATTGTCAGAAATCCTCTGTACATATTATAACTCTGGCTTAATTTCTATCACTGTGTCCGGGCTGCTGAATTCTCCACTGTGCCACAAATCCTGGGCAAATTTTTTGCTGTGCCACAAAACCAGGCCCTGGGCCAACTCTGGATGTATTTCCTGGTTGAATTTCTGACTGCACCAACTCCCTCTTTCCTCTCTGTCCTATCTGGTCATGATTGTCTCCTGAGCTCCCAGACCGCCAAGATTGTATGACTGTCTGTACATAAGCAGAGCCGGGACCATATTTTGCAGCGGCCTCTTTAAGATCTCTTAGGAATTTGTAGAGGAACTGTCTATGCACCCTTTGAGGCTGTCCGCCCTGTTCTGGCTGAACAAGCACAGGGAATAGGTTGGCCCCTTCCCAATCCACCTCCTCTCTATTTTTCTGCTGCTCTGGGACTTTCTCTTTTTGTTTGTCCTGTGATTTCTTTTGGGGTCCCTCTCCTTTCTGCGGGCGAGGTTTTGTTCCTTGTCTTTTCCCGTGTCCTGCTCCCTCCTCCTGGATTCCTTCCTGAGTCTGTCTTTTAGCCTCTCGGACTACACTACCCAGACTCCTCCATGGATACATAACAAAGTCCTGGGGATTGAGGAAGTAGGGGTCCTCTCTTTGGTATGAAGTCATCTGCTGCCTTATTAATCGGCAACGGGTCGGATCAATTCCTGTATGCTCTACCCATGGACTGATGGTTATTATTTTCTCGACCCAATCTTGGCAAATTCTTATGTGTATTTTTATCCCATTCTGCTTGCAGAGTTTGTACACTTGGCAAGCGAGAATGCCTTTATCCTCTGGCTTAACCTCTGTATTTCCCATAACTAAACTGCCTTCGGGACTAGAGGGGAAAACCCGAAAGTCCCGGTGTGCCTGGTCCTTCTGACCCTCGCCTGCGAGGGACAGGAAGGCTCACAACGTACCTGAACTGTAGTGCCCCACGTTTGGGCGCCAAATGTCCGCGCTCTGTCCCTGCCGGACCTCAGGGGGTACGTTGTGACCTCTGCTTCCACCTAACTAACGGCGGCTTCGGACGTCTCCGGTCCCGACCCCAGGGGCTGAGGACGGGCAAAACCAGACACTGGCCAGAGTGGTAGAGCAAAGCAGGTGTTTATTCAGTAGTTCACATCAGTCCAGTCCCACTTGAGCAACCCAGGGCGTTGCCTTTTATTCCTTATCCCTTCCGGTTCTTGCTATCTGGCCCCTGATTGGAGAGCTCAGCCTGCTGTCACCCCAGCCCCCTCCCCTTAGCTGGTTGTGTCCTGTGGCAATAGGGCAGGAGTCTCTCTGGACCTTCCCTCCCCACTCGGACCATCTTCTTGGTCCTATCACAGGTGGCCAGGTGTGTTTTACTCTCACTGGGGCTTCCTCAGCACCTCCCAGAGGGCGGTATCGTGCCTTGTACACGAGCCTTTCCTGCACCCTTAGCCCGGAAGTCACGGGTGAGGCACGTGATTGCCGGGGAGGGGCAGGTATAGACTCCCAGCCGTTACCTCTCTGCCCAGGAGGTCCGGGGACGGCCCCTGACAAATGACAGTATTCAAACAAGATTGGATAATGATTCCTCAGATTGTAGAGGGATTTTTTGATCAGGGACTGGTTTGACTCCATGATTTCTAAGGTTCCTTTAAATATTGATCTGAGTCTGAAATGATAAAATTCTTATAGCTTGTGTAAATGATAGAATGGTAATGTTATTTATAAGTATAAGGAAATGGGGAGTTATTTTGTGAACTCTGTGTGGCTTAATGACTACAATAAAATGTTTTATTTTAGGTAATTATTTCGCATATTAATTAGAAAATATAAGTTGTATATTGGCCAAAATATTTAGGCACCATCTGTAATAATATGATTAAAAGTACCAGACAACCAGCAATAAACATTCTAAAATTGCATATTATATCAGCCAACTAAAGTCACATGTATTAAGGTTTTACCTAAGTAAATAGCGTACAGTGTTTTGAAAAGCAAGTCACCATTTTTAAAGGATAGGTTTTATTGTACTTAAATTATAGCAGAAAGGATAAAAACAGAATAAGTCTCCGTGGTATAGAGCTCTGGAGCAGGAGTCATGGGTCCCAAATTCACCTTGATACTTTAGACCTGCCGGAGCTTGGATAAATCACTTTACTTCCCTAGACTTTAGCTTTCTTATTTAAGTGTAGGGATTGGAGTAGCTGGCCTCTGTGGATCCTTCCTGCTCCATATCTATGATCCTATTGTCCTGGACCTTCTGAGATCTTTTGTTTTAGAAGACTGAAAGATCCCCTTTCCCACTTTCCCCCTTATCATTTGTAAATACAGTATACAGAGAATATTACATAAATGTAAAAAAAAATTGCCTCACTACTTTTAGGATCTGTGATTTTGAAGACACTGAGAATGCATGCTAGTTGTGTTTGTCTTTCGTTGCCAAAGAAGACCATGCCATCAGAAAAATGATGATAGGACTTGCACTTGACTTTGTTATGACTGAGGGAGGTCTCTGCAAGGTCACCAGCCTCACTTTCTCCTCCTGAGCTATCTGAATACAGTGACCAGACATTCATCAGGATGACTGGAGATGGCCCAGGATGTATGGGAGACCTTGGCCCATTTAGGCCCAGGTCTATTCAGGTACTCAGAGTGAGGTAATGCCCATTCAGTGAATAGGCCTATTTAAGAAGTAGTCAGGGGATGGCCCCTTTAATGAAGCAAAGAAAAATAACTTCATCAGACTAGGAGGGAAACAGCACAGTTATCATTGATAATTACCCTAAAGCCAGGAGGGTCCAGAAAACAGCCCTTAAGTGGAACTTGGGCAGGGGCCTAGTGTAGTCCAATCTTTGGGCTTCAGAGTACAGTAGGTTTAAGGTTTTGGGAAAGAAAAGGAAGGGAAGGGAAGAAATCTAGCCAGTATACCCCAAGTCAACTGGGCATCCTGTGGCCATCCAAATTTATCTTCCTTTGGAGAGGAGAAGGAAGGGAAGGGGGAGACAGAAAGGAGAGGAGGAGCTGAGTTACCCAGCTAGCTGTGTCTGCTCACAGATTGTTGTGTTCATCCTTCATTGCCATCATGCTACCAGAGAAATGATGACATGACTTACACTTGACTTCGCTTTGAATGAGGGAGATCTGTGCAAGGTCACCAGCCTCACTTCTCCTCTGGAGCCATCTGAAACCAGTGACCAGATATTCATCAGGATGACTGGAGATGGCCCAGGATGCAATGGGAGGAGACCTTGGCCATTTTAGGTCAAGGTCTATTCAGGTACTCACTTAGGGTGAGGTTATGCCTATTCAGTAAAAAGACCTGTTTAAGAAGTAGTCAGGGGAATGACTTCTTTAATGAGGCAAAGAAAAACCATTACATCAGGCTGGGAGGGAAATAGCAACATTTACTATTGGTAATCACTCTTAAGCCAGGAGGGTCTAAATAGCCCTTAAGTGGAGCTTGGGCAGGAGCCTAGTGTTGTCCAATCTGTGGGCTTTAGAGTGCTGATGAAGAGCATAGTCTCCTCCTTGCCTTTGGAGGTAGCATTAGTGAGTTGCTGCAACTAAAAAAAAAATCTAAACTTAGCAAAATTGGTCATTGTATAACAGACATATGTCTATAACATTTACCTGTACCTTAAACTTCAAGCTTGGTAGGATCTACTGGAGCTTGTAATAATATATTCATAAAACATTTGAGAACCTGAGGACATTTCTGTGATGTGTTGAAATATTATAGTAAAATTTTGGTGGCAAAAATATAAATAAGTACTCCATTAAAATGCAGTATATTTTCTCTAGGACTGCATCAATAAACTTCCCTTCCAGACTTTTGAATGTCAACTCTGATGTCCCAGCACAGGTATTGGATTAGAAAACTTATAAAATATTCAAGAGTTGATGAGTGCTTTACCTGTGTTACTTCACCTGATCCTTATAACACTCTGAGTTGGTTGAGACATATATTTATAAGCCAAATTTTTATATAACGAAAACTAAGGTATTAGCTTTGTTACTTCTATCATTATTTGAGACCACAAAGTGATGGTAAACCAGGAGTATTCTTCCTTGTCGTTGCAGTTTCCTTGTAAGAGAATTTGACTTGTAGTACATAGTTTTTTGCCAGATGCTGCTGCTTGTGGTGGGGTTGGGGGTGGTGGTGATGATGGTGATGATGATGATGATGATAATGATGATGATGATGATTGATGGAAGGAGAGAGAAACAGAGACTGAATAAAAAACTTCATCTTTAAATAAATAGGTAGTCAACTTATTACTGATAACAGAGAGAGCAAACGAAGCAAACAAATGAATAAATTGAGAATTTGATACTTATATGTACTGGGGCTTTGGTCTTCCTTGATTAAAAAGCATTTTGAAGGATTATCATTTTTTTCTCTTGTTTACCTTTGGAATTTTGAAAAAAGCCCCAAGTGTGAGCTCCCCAAGGAGCATTTTTGGAAAAAGTGCAACATTACATAGAGTTACACAGATGAATTGATTTAATTAGCTTAGATAACATCATTTCTCCTGAAATATATGAAACAGACTCATAAAACTCATATGTGACTTGCATTTGGTATTATATTTCAGAACATAAGAATGCTTAAGAGTCCACTTATGCAGATCTGCTATGAGTCTCTCTTGCTAAAATGAGACCTTAGGCAGGTATCTAGAATGATAAAGAAATAAATTTCAGACAAAGTCACCCCAATTTATCATTAAAATGTGGAGTTTGTGGAATATTTGGAGGTCATCCAATTTAGTCCATCTTCTTTATTTTCAGATGGAGAAAGTGGGCCCCAGAACTGCAGTGACCCTGCACCCCATATACTGAAATATATTCTTAGGTTGGAGATGCCATCCCAGAATCCAGTAACCTTATGCCACTGACTTGAATAATTTCCAAACCACTTCCCTGAGCCTTGTTTTGGGAATGTATATTACCCTGATCTTCCTTCCATCAGAATGGGGATACTTCTGACTTCACCATCAAGCTGCATGATTAGAGTAGTCCCCACAGCAGAAACATGGGTACAAGTAGGCTCTGTGCTTTAGGAAAGTGAGTTTCCTGACTGATGTATGTAGTTAGGCCTTCCCTTCCTTTAGCCTCCCACACATAAACTTCCCATTATTGTTTTGATACTAGCAACACTGAGCCTGCCAGACCAAATTAAAATGATCTAAGACTGTAGACCTGAAATATAGGCCTCATAACTCCAACTCTGATGAGTCTGCCATTGTTAGTTGGCTCCCACTTCTGTTGACTTGGGGTTAGCATCCATTCATACCCTTTAGTCCTATGATTTTTATGCTCATTTGCTGTTCCACTATTCTTTCACAGAACTGGATGGATATGTCCATCAGGTCTGTCAGGAAGAGGTTATCTGAAGCAAGTTGTGTTGCCAGGGAATCTTAAGATCTTTGTCTATGTTCTTCTTTAAAATTTCCACTAAGACTACCTTATTTCAGACCAAAATATCTTAGTGACAGATACTAAGCACTGACTCTTTCCCCACTCTTTCCCTACCATTGATACTCTACTATATCTTTTCTGTGTGTGATACCCAATTTTTCCATGGGATGACATTTCAAAGAATTGATGGCCTTACTTTGGCGATGACTTTCCTTTCTCCATCTATGGTGATGACTTTCCTTTCTCCATTTAGAGTACTTTCCAGTCAAGTGCAGCCTCTTTTAAGAATTGATGACCTTACTTTGGAGATGCCTTTCCTTCCCCATCTAGAGTACTGTACACTCAAGTGCAACCTCTCAGTTTCTCAACAACAGAAGCTACCCAGATCCAATTGGCTGAAAATAATTTGGGCCTGTCCTAAAGTCCAATTGGCATTGCACTTTCCTGCCCATGTGAATAGGTATATAATTCTTGGGAAGCTATCTGTATGGACATTTTTGCTAAGGTATGATTCTTGTATTCAGTGATGATACAGTTTGAACTCTTTTCTCAGGTTTTGCCCCATGCCCACCAACCCATCCAAAGTGCCAGTTTTTTTATAGTGAAAAGAGAAATAAAAGGGAAATTTCCCACATGAATATCAGGATGACTCTCTGCCTCTCTCTCCCTCTTCCTCCCTTACTCTCTCCCTCCCTGTCCCTCTCCTTCTCCTCCCTTCTCTCTTCCTCCTTCCTTCCCTGTCTCTGTCTCTCTGTCTCTGTCTCTCTCTCTCACTGTCTTTCTCCCTACCCCCCAATCCAGAAGTTCCCCACTCTTCTGACAGGTAAACTCAACATTAATACTCAGCACATTGGCAACATAAACATTTGGGAGTTGGCTGGTCCTAGTTTTTAAGGTTTCCTTAAATGAGCAGTGCAAAAAGATAGAAGAAAATGATTGAATGGGAAAGGCAAGAGATCTCTTCAAGAAAATTAGTTTTCAATGCAAAAATGGGCATGATAAAAAATAAAAATATTAGGGATTTAACAAAAGCAGAACAGATTATGAAGAAATGGCAAGAATATGCAAAAGAAAAATACAAGAAAGATCTTAACATCATGGATAACCACAATGGTGTGGTTACTAATCTAGAGCCAGACATCCTGGAGAATGAAATCAAGTGTGCTATTTCTCCTATTCAGTAGTTATCTTTGAGGAGGAGGGTTGCCAAAATCATTAGTTTCTGTGGTGATTGGAAAGATATCATTTGTGCTAAATTACCAAGATACCATCAATGTAAACTAGTTTGGAACAGTCCTCCTTTATATGTCTCCCCCATACACACCCTTTGTTTTTTGATGAAGTAGACAAATGGTGTATTTAATGGAGTTCCTCAAAGGGACTGAATGTTCAGCTAGAACCCAGACTAGATGACTACTGAGGTACCTTTCAGGCCTGAGACTGTAGTTAGATAACACTTAATGTGATCCCATTAAGCTGGAGCAGTCTCATATTGTGAGATAGTTTTTCCTCTCTTTAACTAGAGATGAGATAATGCGGTGGAAAGAGCATCATAGAGTTAACACATCTGGATGTCTGCCCTGACTCTGTCTCTTTCCCCCAAGCCCCTTACTCACTGTGGTCTTAGCCAAGTCACTTAACTCTCTTTTAACCTCAGGTTCCTTTTCTGTAAAATGAAAATTTAGAGACTTCAGCTTTAAAATACCATGCCTCTGAGAGTATGGACTATATTGTCATATACACACAAGACCTTGTTCATAATGGAATCTTAGTAAATATATATAAATATAAATTTTGGGGGACCCTCCATTTCAGGTTACAATTTATTTTTCTTCCAGAAGACTTTCTTTTAAAAGAAAAGAGAAACTCTTATTATAAACAAGGCTCTCAACTACTCTGTATCTTTATCCCCTATGGCCACAATTTCTCTGGAAGTATTAGAATTGAGAATATTAAATTCACTCACTATGGAGTATAACAACCTAAAATGTGTGAAAATTGCTCCATCCGTGTTTTGCAGCATTTAGTCTTAATGGGAAACCTTAGTGTATCTGCAGCCGTTTCCCTGATTTGTAACATATCATTTTAGGGTCTTTTTGATTACTGATAAATGTATATAGCTTTTATTTAGTGTAATAGTATTGTGTAGACATATGAAAAAATGACAGACATCAAGGTAGATAGTATGGTGAGTGTCTAGCTAGTTAGCTAATAACAGGACTTGGTGGTCTGTTTTCTCATCCCATTATTTTACTATGTGATGCTGGGTAACTAATCTTGCCTTTCTGTTTTCACTGAAATAACTTAGCATGAACCTATTATCAGCAAGTCCCACCCTGTAGGAGACAAGTAAAGGAAATATAGATTGGTTTCTGATTAGGAGTGTGTTTCTATTTTCCTTGAAGGCAAAGAGAAAATAATTTAGAGAGATTGGAATCTGTATCCTACTTTGACTCCACTTTGTTGCTTCCATTAACAATAGGTAAGTAGGCAGCAAAAAAAAGTAGGTAGGGAGCAAATGTCCCCTATTCTCCAATCCTGTAGAATGCCTGAGGTGTGGTTGATCTGCAATTGCCTACTTTTATGCAAATATAGAGAGGTTACTAGCTCTCATGTAAATGTGTCTCAATATTACAGATTTAGAGGTGAGAAGGACCTTCAGAGACCATCTAATATAAGAGTTAATAAGTTATTAGTGCCTAGTAATATTTACACAGTCTTGTCATTGTTCATCATCACCAAGGCATTAGGGAAAAGACTCTTCTGCTGGGTCCAAGAAGACAGCAGATTTATTCCCAGTATGCCCATACAAACTCCAAATGTATTTTCCCTCCATAGAAACTGGTATAAATGTCCTCTAGCTGTATTTGAAGTCATACTATTAGGCTTTTTAGTTAAAGTACATGGTAGGCTAAAAAACAGACTTTTGTGGGGCCTGACCACCATTGATAGTACAGTTTAATGAAAAAGAAAATGTACTGAATTTCTAATATCTGACTAAAAAAATGAACTTTTGAGGTTCAGCACCTTCATTGTTTATAGGCGTATTTACATATTTAATATATAGGACTGCCTGATTGTTGAAAATGAAACAAAAAACAAAAGCATGGTTTCCAAGCTCTTAGTAAAACCTTGGACCTGTAAGCGCCCTTCCGAGAAAAGGAAATGGCCAACCTTTTATTGAATGGAGAAACTTAGACAAAGGATTCAGTAAGAGTAAGGAAGTGAAAATAGAACTGTTTCTGAAAGGTAATCTGTCTGACAGGTGACTGCTCTCTGGGCTGCTTTTAGTAGCACTTCTTAGAGCATACATTCCCCTGATTTGTTACACAGTCCCTTATTTTTATTTAGGAGTTTTTCTTGGACATCTGTGACAAAGAAAAGGAAAAGTACATTATGAAATAAAATGCCAACTGTGCATGTATAGCCTTGAGGGGAAAGAAGTTCATTTTGCACTGGGACTAGTAAAGTGGTTACTTAATTTTAAAAGTGAAAAAGCTATCTCAAAAAGAAAGAATTAAGAGAATTTCAGGGCTGCTCCCTGGGACACTCAGAGGATATTATAGATTCTATGAAGATACACCATTCAGAGAATCACAAATGGAAAAATAAATGGCCTTCTGAGGGGAGATAAATCTCTTGCTTTATAACAGGAAAGATTATATCTGATAAACTGAGAGGATTTTGGAAAGCACTCCAGAAGTCAGGTCAGAAGGTCAGGGTTTGAGTTTAGGTGTTGCCACTTACCAGCTGCTACCAGCTGCAATTGCTCCAGGTCCTTCCTTGGCCCAAGAACTCAATTACTTCTCCACCTTCTTCTCGGCCTACCAGCTGCCTACCAGCACTAGTGCCTTGGCTGTAAAGGCCTTCTGCCCGGGAATAGAGTTAGGGTATAATCCTGATCTATATAATTTTTTTCCTTTTAAAGGATAAGCCCAGTATGATAGTTCAGTGAATTTCACCTTGTCATGGAACCCCAGGTTGCCTGTCTGGGTAGAATAGGGAAAAGTATTCCCCATTGCACCTATCTTACATAGTTGTTGGAAGAACAGGGGAGATATATATATATATATATATATATATATATATATATATATATATATATATATATATATATATATATAGCCCCTTATAAACATTGTCGTCTAATAAAACCAGCTGTTTTCATTGCCAGTTTCACTGGACTCTACTGCAGCTGGAATGGATCATCAAACCCTAGTATTTGAAACTAAAAGGGACCTTAGTGATGATCTAGTCACATTTTACTATCAATTAAATTGAGGTATAGAGAGACTAAGAGACTACCAAGATCACACGTGTAGAAGTGGAGGGAGGATGTAAACCAGATCCTCTGAAAATTCTGCAGCCATGGAGCACCAAATAAATATGTGGCGTTCTTGATACTGTTCTTCTAAGAGTAGAGAAGTTCACTGCATAGGGATGGCCATGCTTGGATCTGAAGTAAATTGAATATAGCCAGATGTCCTCAGCAGAGTTCATTTCCTATAAAGTGGATTGAGAGTTTTAGTTTTCATTTGCACTCAGTTGCCATTTAATTTTCCCTCATTAAGTTCTGAAATAGTAAAAATATTTGTGTATTTTTCAAAACTGATGGCTTTTCCGGATGAGAGAGATTTATTTGCCATTAGCAAGCTCAGTCAGGAGCTGCCTATTACTGATTGAAAACTTGGTTCCCTGAGAAAAGATACCTGTACCTTGTCTTTGGTACCCAGTGATGACTTTCCTACATGTGCCATTGAAAAAAACCAACTTCTATTTCACTCTCTAGTACTATCAAGTTATCAATTTACCCTCCCTCGGGAAAACCTCTATATCTCATAGTTGTTCTTTTGGTAAACTAAGTTATTTTCTCCCAAGACTCACACAGTGACTTGCACTAAGTCTTTTCTCAATCTTCAAGCAGGCACTTAGCAGACAATTCACTTAATCTCTCCGTATCTTACTTTCTTTATCTGTAAAATGGGGACTGTAGTAGCATCTACCTCATAAGACTGTTATGATGAGTTAAAGCACTTTGCAAATCTTAAGACAAATATAAATGCTAACTATTATCATTATTATGAATTAAAATAACTATCCGTGGAATAATAATCTGTGATCCATCTCCATGTGAAAACTCTTCCTCCTCCACTCCTCTGGAATTCAACAACTCCTCAGTAATTCATGGTCTTAGAGAATTGCTTAAGGTACCGAGGGATTAAATGACTTGACCCTGATTAAATAACTAGCATGCATAAGAAGGAGGATTTGAACAGAGGTTTTCCTGACTCCAGTGAGAATCCTCCATTACACCTTAATGCTCTTAGCAGATGGTGGGCGCTAAATAAATGTTGGTTAGAGGGAAATCAGTCTTATACAAAGTGAGAATGAATGTGGGCATGGCATATTCTGGCCTCAAATTATCCTATAAAGCACTAATCATCAAAACTGTTTGGTCCTGGTTAAAAGTGAGAAAGGTAGATATGAACTAGACACATATAGACCAGAAACAGTTTAATCAGTGTACCCAAGAACATAAAGTACTTGGGTATAAATTTACTCAGAAGAACTTTTGGGAAAGCTGGAAAGAAGTTTAGCAGATAATAAGATTAGACCAATATCTTATACAACCTGTGAGTAGACCAAGTTGCCAGAGTAGGGGCACAGCTAGCAGGCTAACCCGGCTCATTCATACTCTCCCTTCTGTCTTCCCCTCCCCTTCCTTTGGGGTTTACTGGCTAGTAAACCAACCCTCCCTCCCTCCCTCCCTTCCTTCCTTCCTTCCTTCCTTCCTTCCTTCCGTCCGTCCGTCCCCCAAATCCTTAAACCCAGTGCACTTCATGTCTGGTTTACAGTGATTATCAATTCTGTTTCCCTCCCTGCTTGATTTGCTTATTTTTCCATCTGTTCATTGAAAGGGCTATTCCCTGACTACTTCTTAAAGAGGCCTGTTCACATAATGAGCGTCACTTCCCTCCAAGTGTAACCTGAAAAGGCTACTCTAAAAAGACCAAGACCTCCCATTGCATCCTTGACCAGCTCCAGTCATCCTGATGAATATCTGGCCATTGGATTCTGATGGCACAGGAGGAGAAAGTGAGGCTGGTGAATTTACACAGCCCTCCCTCACTGAAAACAAAGTCAAGTGCAAGTTCATGTCATCATTTCTCTGATGTCATAGTCTTCTTCAGTAACGAAGGACAAACACACAACCAATTGATATCTTATACCCCAAATATCAACTCTAAATAAAGCTGTTGAGGATCATACTATAACAAATGAGAAGAGAACAAAAGTCTGTACTTTTCAAACCTATGAATAGGAGAAAAATATGTATATATATATATATATATGTATGTATAAATAAGGGGCAGAGATAATTTTAAGTGATAAAATAGACTTTTGATTACACCCCTCAAAATTTTAAAGCTTTTTCGTTAACAAAATGCAAATAGTATAAGAAAAGAGGTAGCCGGCTGATTGAGGAAAAGATCTTGGCATTAAAATTTTTAGATAAAGATCTAGTAACCAAGATATAATCAATCCTCAACATTCATGTGTTTAACTTTCTCAATTTCAAACATTCTCAGGATTTTCTTAGCCTCATTTTCACTTTCCTATTGGCAGCCATGTACATTTGTGGTTATGCACAGTAGAGAAAAAAAAAGAGAGGCGTGATGTGTGCAAATTTGTGGAGCAACTGGTATCCTAGTAGGTGCTGCACTGGTCTTGTTCACCCTACCAATGTAAACAGAGCTCCCTGTACATTCGTTGCATATTTTCATTGTTTGTTAGAACTCATCATTGATTGAATTTGCCTTTCTGTGCTCCCATACCCTGAGATCCTTAAGGATCTCACACATGTACATGAAGCAGATATGATTAATGGATTATTTCAAGCTGGTGTGTCTTTCACAGTCTCTAGTGCCATCCACCAGCTATAAAGGACAGAGTGTCAGAGTGATGTTGAGATCTCACTAACCTTGATCTCTTCTAACATCAAGGATTAAATTTCTATCATCCTCTCCCTTGGTTTTCAGAGAGCCAACAAGGTAGAGAACTTTATAGCAGTGTAGAATATAGTACAATGCTCTCACATTGCCATTTGACAGAGTGGAAGGTAGGATTCAGGTTAAAAAATGTTTTAGTTTTGAGAGTTTTATTTGCTGTACAGTATTTATGGTACTGTAGATTTCATGTGTTATGTAAAGTTAATATTTTCTGAAATAAGTGGGTTTTTTAATGAGATGCTAACAAAGGGTCACGGAATGACTAGGGGAAAATGTTTTGCATGCTACCAATTTTATTTTGTGTACCACATTTTTTGGCTAAATTCATCGTTCCTATGTTAAGAGAAGTGTGTATTATCAGAATTAATATTTTCTTATTAAAAAAGTGTATGCAGAAAAGTGTATTTTCTGCAATCTAGTAAAAGATTATAATTTTTGGTGGTTATGGAAACCTAACCTCTTACTTCCCATAGGTTACCATTTTCTAGGAATGTTACCCACATGAAGGTTGAGAATTGACTGTATAGACCAAATATAGAAAGCCAAAAAAATTCTCGCAGTATATAAATTCTCAAAAGATATGAATACTTCACAAAAACAATAGATTTTTTGCCATATGAAAGAATGTTCCAAATTAGTAATAAGAGAGTAATGATAAGAGAATTCAAATCAAAACAACTCTTGAGATTTCATCTCACACACAGCAAATTGTAGCAGATTGGCAGATACGACAAGAGAGAGGAATACTCAGTTTTGGATTTGTAATAGAAAGATGGCCATTCTAACATATTGTTGGACTGTTGGTGGATCTGTGAAGTAGTCTAAACATTGTGTAAAGCAATTTGGAATTATGCAAAAATTTAATCAACTGTCTGTAGTTGTATTCCTTGACTACTTAGAAGAGTTCAGTGGACATCAAAGAGTGCTATGAAAGGGACGAAAAATGATTCCTCATCCTGTAGGAATATCACGCAGAAATAAAAGATATTTAAAGTGTGACTTCACAAATCTTCCCAATGAGATGAAGAAGCTAAAATTCAGTAAAGCATAGCAAATGTTGACTATATAAACTGGTATAATTTTTCATTAGGAGTTCTGGATGAAAGCATATGTCTTATTCTTTAGATTGTCATTTTTTTGGTTTCTATGACTTTAGTATGGATTTTATGAGGGTTTTATCTAGAATTTCTTTTTTTATGATTGCTTTGTAATTGCTATGTAAAAACTATGAAGAAGGGAAGAATATATCGGCAAGGCATATTACAATTACTTTGTCATGCATCTGGTTATGTTGGCATATTTGTTTAATTAAATTCCCTGCTAATTATAACTGTACGTACTTGCATTAATTATTATTTGCTTAATATAGTCAACAGTGTAATTCTTTTAAGGAAAGCAACATGCTTTCTATTTAAATTACTGATTTCATATGCTTTTTGAAATAATTATGATGCCATTTTATGAAACTGATGGCTTAAAAATTAATTTAATTAGAATTGAATTTGACTAAAAGGAAATCTAAAAGTTGTTTTACTTTTGAATAGCAGCTTAAGACATGAAGAAATCACTAACTGATTTTGTCCCTGGTTCAATCATACAGTGATAGATTTCACCCGTTATGGAATATTATTCTTGCCCTTTTGAACTGCCTTATCACCTGCTATTTAAGAGGAAAAAAGACTTAGTCCCACGATTCAGTGAGACTACACATGTTTAGTACAGTAGCACTCTCTTCTGGTGTGCTCCTAATATATCCTCTGAAGTGTTTGCTTAGGCTCATTTTCTCCAGTAGTTTTGATTCTGAGTGCTTGCTTTAGTGATTTAGTCCTTCTGTAGATAGTTTTAAGGTTAAAGAGAATTCTTTTTCATCTTTATGTAAAGCTAACATTCACTGATGAGCAAACTCTCTCCCGTCACATTTTCACTTAATTCCCTTTCCCCATCATTACAGTATGTTAACCTTAACCTGTTTCACCATTATCCAGTATGTATAAATGATTCAAGATCACTTATAAGTTGCAAATAACTGAATATATTAAGGAATCATCTTTAGTTCTATGAATTCACATTTATATATGATGGTTTGTCCTTTTTCTCTTTTCTCCTACCATCTCCACCGTTTCTTAGGGCATGTTACCCTTAAGCAACACTTTAGTTAAGCGAGCTTTGTTGTATGTAGAAAAGTGCTTTCTTAACTTTTATTTTCCTGGGAATCCTGTGAAACTCCTGGATCAAATCACTACACAGTAGTAAGAAAGTTTTCTAGTTCTTTTCTTAGGATATCCCTAAATCTATGTCCAATAGCTTGGCTTCCTTTTTTTTTCTCCTTTAACAAGACTTGAGATCAGTAGGAAGTTCTGTAGGAAAATGGCATTATTTCCTTAAAATCTGTTTATTTCTGTAAAGCTTACATTGTTAAACTGACACTGCATTCCTCTTTGTTATATCTGGAATACAAGTTGGCATTACTATCTTCCTTTCTTGGTGCCCCCTGAGATTGTTTGCCAGGTGGTTCTTGATCCTCTTGATGTTTCTGAGAGGAAGATGTAAAAGAAATTCTAACATAATCATGCCCTCAAGTTGTTTCCAGTAGATTGAAAAAAATGGAAGTATCAAGTTTAATGAAATAACATTGATTAAGCAACATATCAGCATATACAATATTATTTCTATAGCATTAAGACAATTAGAAGAGTGCTCTGAGGACAAGTTAGAATAATCAGATTTTTGTTTTATTAGTTAAAGGAGGTTTCCTGCAACAGGTAATCGAGAAGTAGGGTCTTGAAGGACATGAAATGGTAAAGTTGAATGAGGATAGCTTCTCACATGAATATGGGGTACAATGAATAAATAATTTAAATATATGATAAAAATAACAATGATAACCACTGACACATATAGTACTTTAAAGTTTAAAAGTGCTTTCTAAAAATTAATAAAAATTTAAAATGCTTTGTGTTCATTATTTCATTAGATCTCTTAAACTTACAGAGGAGGACTCATCAGAGCATGAACAGGGGAATGGCAAGATGGTCTTGAATGGATTAAAGGAGCTATTAAGTGTTCAACAGGAAATGAGGTGGGAGAACTAGGGAGACAGTTGAATGAAGGCCTTGAACGTTTGGTTGAATATGATAGAGTATTCTCGAGTATGTTAGCCTTAACCTGTTTCACCATCATCCAGTCCCTGAAGTCACAGGAGCGTCTACTGCACGGGTTCTTAGATCTGCTTTTTAAAAAAGAAAGCAACTTTTGAGGGGACAACAATCTTCCTTAATCATATATGCCAGCAGAAAAAAATACAAGCAGAGAAATAAAGATCAACAGACAGAGCTTCCAACTGTCTGACCATAAGCAATACATATGTCACAGATCAACAGATAGATCCAACTGTCTGACCATTACATGCATACATAGCTACCAGAAAAAGAAGCACAAACATCTGGGTTTTCAAAACTGGGGCAGGGGGCTCTTGAATGGCTACCAAGAGTCTCGTCTGGCACATGAGCCTTCTTCCAAGCCCCCAAAAGCCAAGGGCAGGACCCTTATGACCTAGTGCTTCATTAATTAACAAAAGATGTGGGCCTTCCTACAAACAAGCCACCTCTAATCTGAAGCCCATTAATGAGTTGGGAAGATCTTTCATTAACATGAATCTCATTAACATTACAAGTATAAAAAACATTGGATTTGGATTTAGAGAACCTGGGATGAGGTCCTAACTTAGTCACTGACCAGCTGATCAATTTAATATTGCGTAGTGATTGAAATGATATTGCAGCGATAAGCATATCACATCTCTGAGCCTGTTTCCTCATTTCTCAGATGTGGATAGTAGTACTTGGACTACAGATTACAAGAGTTTTTGTAGAGGAAAGTATTAAAAATCTTAAAACCATGTATAAATCATAGATTTTGAATTAGATAAATTCTCAGAGGTCATCTATTCCAACTCCTTCATTTCTTTTAAAATATGTCTTGTTATCTTTTCTTTCTTGTACCAGAGTTTCTTCTAGTACTCACTTCTCACCTTCTCTCTGAAAGGTATCCTATAAAACAATATTTTTTAATGAAAAAAGGAAAAAATTAAAACCAATCAATATATCAACAAAAGTCTGAAAGACATGAATTGTACCATACCACTTATTTGGGGGCAAAGTCACATATCTCTTCTTTGAGACCCTGTTTATTCTCTGTAACTTTTCAAGAATCATTTTTAAGTGGTTTTTAGTTGTTTTTTTTCATTTATACTGTTGTCATCATTATGTAGATTTTTAATTGGACTTACTTCAGTCTACATCAAATTATGTAAATCTTCGGGCAGCTAGGTGGTGCAATGGATAGAGCAAAATCTCACCACAGACACTTGACACTTACTAGCTGTGTGACCTTGGACAAGTCACTTAAACCCAATTGCCTCATCCTAGGTCATCTCCAGGCATCCTGATGAATATCTAGTCACTGGATCCAGATGGCTCAGGAGGAGAAGTGAGGCTGGTGACCTGCACAGCTCTCCCTCAAAACAAAGTCAAGTGCAGGTCATGTTATCATTTCACTGATGGCAT
Source organism: Bettongia penicillata ogilbyi (assembly GCA_023548195.1). Lineage (NCBI taxonomy): Eukaryota > Metazoa > Chordata > Mammalia > Diprotodontia > Potoroidae > Bettongia > Bettongia penicillata. Next base: position 6,764,093 of record JAJHZJ010000570.1, read on the forward strand.
GGTCTTCTTCAGCAACGAAGAGCACACACATGTAAATCTTTACATACTTTGCTTTATGATTATATTTGTCGTTTCTCAAAGCATATTACTATCCTGTAAATCTTTACATACTTTGCTTTATGATTATATTTGTCGTTTCTCAAAGCATATTACTATCCTGTAAATCTTTACATACTTTGCTTTATGATTATATTTGTCGTTTCTCAAAGCATATTACTATCCTGTTACACTCATACACCACAGTTTGGTTAGCCATTCCCCACTCTATGGGCATCTACTTTGTTTCCATGTCATTGCTACACAAAAAGTGATGCTATAAATATTTGGGCATATATGGAAACTTTCTTCTATGAATTGCTTCCCTTGGGGATAAGCCTAGTAGTGGAACTCTTTGGTCAAAGGATATGGATATTTTAGTCATTTTTTTGCATAATTCCATATTATATTGGTTTTATTATGAATTAATAGCATCATCAAAAATGCATTAATGTACCTGTCTTCCTACCATTGACTATTCTCATCTTTTGTTATCTCTGCCAATTTACTAGGTGTAAAGTGAAGCATCATGGTTGTTTTGATTTGAGATTCTAATTGGTATATGCAGCATTCAGAGTGGTCAAGTGATTTGCCTGGTCACACAGGGAATAAATATACTTATTCAAATCCCAAATTTTAGACCAGCACTCTTCCTATACATTGCTCACCTGCTTCTAATATGAGTTCTTCCCTTTTGTTTGTTATGATAGACAATGTGCTGATATTGTATAGACTTTTAAACAGGTGTTATGATTGTGATAGTATTTACAGAGGATTATTGCTGTCATGTTATGAGTTTCTTAGTGCCATTTGGGGCACTTATCCAACTGCTGTCTAGTATGGAGCGCCCACTATGTGTAAATGTTGAATTCAATAAGCATTTATTAAGTGCCTACTATATGCCAGATATTATGCCAGATTCTGGCAATGAAGTTGACAATGACCAAACAGCCTCTGTCTTCATCAAGCTTATGTTCTACCAAGATGATGCACAATATACACAGATAAATACAAAATAAATTTGAAGTAATTTCCAAGGAAGGGTGGTGGTTTTGAGAGGCAACACCAGTTGATTTCTGTTGATGATTCTTAGCATTCTCCCAAGAGAAGCTCTTTAAAATCAATGAATCCATCTTGTGGGAACTTAGAGGTAGTCCAAGTTACCCTTTTCTTCCCAGCAATTGCCAAGAAAATGTAGTACCTTTAAAATAACCAAATGCAAAACTCTTACATATATGAATGAGATGTTACAGAAGAGAAATTGAGTTACCATTTGACAAGCAAACTTAGCCCATGTAGAAATAATTTCTTTTTGCCCTGTTAGTATGATGATTATTCATTGACTTTTAGCATTGAATTTAGTACTGAAATTCATTGCTGAGCTGACGGGTTGGCTGCTATTTAGTGATGCAATAGACACAATAGACATGTCTTCACACTAAGACCATGTTCAAAGACACTCACACCAAGTCTTGAAAATTAAAGAGAATGTTCTGACTGCCATGAAGCCAACTTTTAGGCCTTGGTAACAGCTGAATTTGCCAACCACTGTAGCAAGTGATTATGCCTGCAGCATAGACACTTCCAACCCCAGTTAATGCACCCTTTTCTCAGGGGCTTTAAAACAGACAAGTTCTTGATCATCAACTCTTTCTGTCCTGGGGTTGTGTCTGGTTTTCATTCCTGTTTTAAGATCTGTCTGCACACATTGTGCCTTAAGCCATGTAGCACCATAGAGGGACAAATGAGATCAATTTGTGCAGCTAAGGGGAATATTTAACATTTATTCAAAGATGACTTACTTGAGAGGGACTTTTGGTTATTTTCTAATGAGAGAAAATCTACCAATGTAATATTTCACTGCCCACTGTTTCCTGGATAACAAAGCAAACCTGAAACAGTATTGAACTTTTCCCTTATTCCCTCTCTATGTGTCATGAATGTTTAATAACTAAAGAATCCAGCCACATTTTGTTCAGAATTAGCTTCCAAGTTTGAAGGGCTGTTAGTAATTACCCCAGGAAGCCTTGGGCTCTTATTATAATCACCTCCTTTCTCTTGAACAGAATCCTTTTCTGTATAGATCTAGAAACAGTCTTTGTTTCACCAGCCATGGGACTTCTTGCTCTTGTTCAAAGTATACTGAATTCAATTCATCTAGCATTTTAAGGGTCTAACGTGGAAAGCACCATGCCAGACACAGGGATATATGTAAAGTCTAGCTACGATACAGTTCCTTGTACTCAAGAGTCAGAAGATCTGAGCTTAAATTCTAGCTTTGTCTTTGGTGGCATAATCACAATCAAATGACTGGACTTCTTCAGGCCTTGTAAATCTCATCCACAAAATGGGAGAAGTCATGCTTCCGTTATCTCTCTTACGTGGTTATAATAGGGAAATACTTTGGGAAGCGTTTCCCTTGGTGTGGGGGCTTTCTTATTGTATTTGAAGCTTAACTTATCTCTAAACCTTAATTTGAACCATGAAACTTCCTGATTTTCTAGGCCACCAAGCCTGTTAGCTTGATAGCTAGGTGATGAAATGGCTGGCATGCTGAACCTAGCATTCAAAAGATCTGAGTTCTGATCATGTTTCTTGTACTTATTAGACCTTTTACAAACCTTAAAGTGTTATATAAATTTTAGTTTTTATTATAATTATTGTTAGCTGCTGAGTTCAGAGATACACCATACTCAGTCTCTATTTACCTTTCCTTTTTCTTCTACTACTGCCATTATGTCTTGATACGTAGCTCTAGCATCCAAAAGCCATGTGGCTTTGTGACCACAGGCCAATCACTTAACTTCTCTGAGACACAGTTTTCTTAATTGTACAATGCATGTATTAATATTTCTAGTACCTGCTTCACAAGGTTGTTGTGAAATACAAACAAGAGACAATGTATGTAAAGCTAGGTTAATATAAGAGTGAACTTAGAGTCTGGAAGATAGGAGTTCTGATCTGGCTCCACACCTTGTTAATTATATGACCCAAGGCATAACATTCCTCAAGTCTTCCTTTCCTTTCATGACTCCTGTTAGACTTAATGTCTCTCAGCCTCAGTTTTCTGAGAATATGATGAGAATAATAGCAGACCTGCCTCGTATAGGTGATGGTAAAGATCAAGTGAAATAGCACATGTGAAGGCTGTACAAGCAGTATACTCTGTGAATATTAGATATTAGGATAAAAGGCTCTAAGTGCTAGGTAAATATTAGTTACTGTTATCTCCTTACTGTCTTTTTCTATGGGGTTCAGAAAGAAATGACATCACTCTTCTACTATTATCATCTGATGTCTTGGAGTTGCAGGGTCATCTATTCTGCCACCACATCCCCCATTTTACATAGGAGGAGAAAGACTCAAAGAGGTGGGATCAGACTTGCAATAAAAAGCCAGGCTCCCTAACCTAATGCTCTCTCTATTATTCCCCACTACTTCCTATATATAAAAATGTTTTTAAAGCACCCTGATTCCCTGCACTCTACTTCACTCACACATACTAAGTCCAGTCTTTCCTTGACATCATCTGGCTTCTCCTGGTTTATGAAGTACCTGGGCTTCTGGTTACTTCTAGAATAAGGGCATTGAATATTATAAATGTTCAAGCCATCTATAAAATCTGTTATTCCACTTTTTAAAAATTTCTACCTTTTAACAAGCTATATCCTAGAACATTGAAAGAATTTGTAGATGTGTCTGCTGAACCTGTCCTTGAACCTTGAGGATATATATTCCAGGTGGGTCATAATGGGAATTCAAGGGAAAGAAAAAACACAAAAGTCACTTTGGAGCTTAAGTGGGAGGAAATTGTTAACTGACATACAATATGGAATAAAAGTAACATCGGAATTTCAAGTGCTAGAGACAGAGACTGTGCAACTGACAGAAATTGTGAACTCAAAGGCAAGAGCTGGCTTCAGAGGAAGGTACAGAGTTGGTGGTTTATAAAGACAAGGAGAACAAAAAGAGCTACTAACTTGTGAAGAATTGGAGACTGTTCTTGAGGGGGCTAGGCAAGCTCCTCATTTGGCAGTTATCTAGTGAAATGATTAAGCTTCTGAATACTGAACAAGTTATTCTATATTCTCCAGGCCAAGAGGAAAGGAATAAGAGGGAGAGAGGTTATGGAGGTGATAGACCAATGAAGGAGAAGAATATACAGAGAGAAAAATGAGGGGCATACCCACTGATCTCAAAGATCAGAGAGAGAAGAGGCTGTGGAGGAGAGAAGGACCAATTAGACAGAGGGAAGGAGAATCAAGAGAATTGGTCTTTGAAAGTCAGAGGGGAGTTTCTAGAGGGCAGGGGCAGTCAACTCTGTCATATAATACCAACTGTCAAGAAAATTGAGAACTGAGAAGGAAAGGGCTATAGATTTTACCATTGTGGTGTTAATGATGACCTTAGAAAAAGTTGTTTCTGTAGAGTGGTTGGGAAAGAAACCAGATTTCTAGGTATTGATGAAAAAGTGTATGATCAAGACCTGGGGTTCTTAAGTATAGAAGTTTGACTATGAGGTGGGGAGAGAAGTGGGACAAAAGCTATTTGGAGTATGAAGATTAAGAGAGAACTTTTTAAAGAATGTGGTTATAGGTGAATGAGAAGGGTTCATTAAAAAGACATCACTTCCTGACCCCAACTTGCCTTCTAGGCTTATTATTCCCTTCCATGTGCTCTTCATGCTAGGCAGACTGGCCTATTTAACTGTTTCTCAACTCCCTCTTGGGCCTCCACACATGCTGCCCTCCCCCTAGGTCCCTTAAAGGCTCAGATAATGGGTCTTTTATCTATAGGAAACATTTACTGGCCCTCCCACTTCTCTCTATCTCTTCCTTAAATTATCATGTATATACTTACCTGTTCTATGTTATATCCCTCTGGTAGAAATAAAGTTTTCTTGAGGACATGAGCCATGTTTCAGTTTGTCTTTCTATTCTTAGCACCTAGCACAGTGTCTTTGCATGTAGTAGATGCTTAATACATGTTTGTTAAATTCGATTGAATTTGGTTTGAGCCAAGGGAAAAGCATAGATTGAAAATGCAAGAAAGAAAGGGGCTAATGTTGGCTTAAGTCCTCGGTAAGGTGGAAGAGGATCAAATTAGAGGAATTCATTAACAAATTATAGCAGTGCCTCTTCCCCTGAAACAGGAGAGCAGGAGATTATGCTAATAAGTTTTAAGGAGGAGAAAGAGAGCTGTTGAGGGCACCCTGGTTCAATGCCCTCGATTTTCTCCAAGGAGGGCCAGTCGCCTCTTGTTAATGTGGGGTACAGTGCGGTTTGAGGCTCAAGATTTGAAAGGGTAGGTTTAGAGGAAGAAAAGGAATCAGTAAGCATAAAATACAAGGATGCTTAAGCAGTAATGAGGCATCACTGTTACGGAGCAAAAACGTGTGTCGAAAGTGAGAATTCAAGGGTTCTAGATTAAATGAAAGTCCAAAGATGTCCACATGAACACAGTCAATCAGGCACATAGCATGTGATCAGTGCTTATTATCTGCCAGGCACTGAGAAGAGAAAGTCCTACCCTCGAGGAGCTTGGATTCTGATGATGAAATGTTGGTTCCTTATGCAGGCTTTTTAGTAATACCTTGGTACACTTTCCTTCAATCACATTACTATTTTGTAATCCCCTAAAGCAGTGGTTCTCAGAGTGTGGTCTGTGATGGTCCTCAGCATGATCCTTGGGTTGGCAAGGGTGTAATGGGATCAGAAGTTTTACTGATGGCTACTTTTGACATTTAATAATAAATTTCTTCTTAAAAATATAAACTATAGCTTCTTAGCATGTCATTAAAAATAGGACTATTTTGTTTTTTTCTTTTCTTTTCTCCAAAACTATTTTTTATATCCTTTTTTTATTTGATTTTTTTCACTGGTTTTATTTGCTTTCAGTGTACTACAATCACTTCTATATAACTGAGATTTTTTTCCCCTCCCTCTCCTTCCTTCCCCACTACCTCTCCCCTCCCTTCCTGAGAGGGCATACAATTTTCTAGAAGTTCTACACATACATTCCTAGTAAGTACATTTTCACCTTAGTCATGTTCCGTAGAAGAATTAAAATGAGTGGGAGAAATCATAAAACAAACCAAAACGTAATACAAAAGAAAATGATCTGCTACATTCTGCAGTCAAATTCCATAGTTCTTTCTCTGGATGTGGAAGGCATTTTGCCTTAAGGGACCATTGGGAATTTTTTAAGTCCTTGCACTGCAATGAAGTTCTAAATCTAGAAAAAATTCTCACACACTGTGGTCGTTGCTGTGTACAGAGTTCTCCTGGTTCTGCTCTTTTCATTCAGCATCATGTCATACAAGTCCTTCCAGGCCTCTCTGAAGTCTTCCTGTTCATTATTTCTTATAGCGCAATAGTATTCCATTAATTCATATACCACAATTTATTCAGCCATTCCCCAGGTGATTTATTGTGTTCATCCTTCGTATTCAAAGAAGACCATGCCATCAGAGAAATGATGACATGACTTGCATTTGACTTTGTTTTGAGGGAGGGAGGGCTGTGCAAGGTCACCAGCCTCACTTTCTCCTCCTGATGGGCATCCCCTTGATTTCCAGTTTTTGGCTACCACAAAGAGAGCTGCTATAAATATTTTTGTACATGTTGGACTCTTTCCCATTTTTATGATCTCTTAGGGATACAGTCCTTGAAGAGGCATTGCTGGGTCAGAGGGTACGCACTTTTTTGTAGCCCTTTGGGCATAGTTCCAAATTGTTCTCCAGAATGGTTGGATCACCTCACAGCTCTACCAACAGTGGATTAGTGTTGCAACTCTCCCACATCCTCTCCAACATTTATCATCTTCCTGTTTTGTCATGTTAGCCAATTTAATATGTGTGAAGTAGTATCTCAGAGTTGTTTTGATTTGCATCTCTCTAATCAATAGTGATTTAGAGCATTTTTTTCATATTACTGTAGATATCTTTAATTTCTTCCTCTGATAACTGCCTGTTCATATCCTTTGACTATTTATCAATTGGGGAAGGACTTGTATTCTTGTACATTTGACTCAATTCTCTATATAGTTTAGAAATAAGACCTTTATCACAGACACTAGTTGCAAAAATTCTTTCCCAGTTTTCTGCTTCCCACCTAATCTTGGTTGCATTGGGTCTGGTTGTACAAAAACTTTTCAGTTTAATGTAATCAAAATTATCCATTTTGTACTTCATAATGCTTTCTGTCTCTTGCTTAGTCAAAAATTCTTCCCATCTCCATAAATCTGATAAATACACTATTCCTTGCTCTACTCATTTATTTATAGTATTAATCTTTATACCTGGATTATATACCCATTTGGACTTTATTCTTGTGTACAGTGTCAGGCATTGGTCTATGCATAGTTAAAATATGACTATTTTCACTTAATTTTTTTATGCACTTGGAAGCAACTCACCTTATGGGTGGGCCCTTTCTGAATGCTGCATGGATCCAAAAAGTTTGAAAACTGTGTGTTGCCTTTTGGTGTGTGTGTCCACATCTGTGATTTCATCTTCATAGGGAACTCTGAATGCAGAAAGTCTGTCCACCAATACAGACAGATAACTCCTCTTCAATTTGTTGCCTTATAGAATTGTGTGGAGTCTCTTAGTGGATAAATGGTTTTGCCTGCTACAATCTATGAATTGGAGGTTAGACTTCAACCCATTCTTCCTGACTCTACGGCTAGTCCTCTATCCTCCCTCTGTGGTACTAACAACCACTACTATCACCTGTACCCTCTTTTGTTCAAATAGTAATGTTTAAGCTATGTACCTATGGGGAAAAGTTATGTAAGGTTATCCGATATCATGATGTAGGAGATAAAGTAATTTGTTTTTTGCATAAACTAAGACGAAAAAGCTAGGTTGTACAGTAGATAGCGTCAGACCTGCTGTCAGTAGACCTGAGTTCAAAACTGGCCTCAGACACCTACTGACTGTGTACTCCAGACAAGTCATGTCACCTCTCTTTGCCTCAGTCTGTTTTTCTAGTGTACATAATAGGGATAATAGTAGCACCTACCTCACAAGATTGTCGTGAGGACCAAATAAGATCATTGGAAGCACTTAGCACAATGCCTGGCACATAATAAGTGCTATGTAAATGTTAGTTATTATTATATTATAAATTTATTGTATTTTTATTACATTGCAATATTATATTAAATATTATTTTATTACTAAGACAGTACAAAGTATGTAACTTTTTAAATGTTTTTCTTACTAACCATCTTTTCTTTTTTCCTCTGAATTGTTAAAAATACCCAATAAAATGGGCATTTACAAATATATAATAGAATAACAAAAAAAGAGGATTGCAGAGTAAACATTAAATCTCTCTTATATTATACAACTTGCTTTTTTAAAAAAGAATATGATTTCAGCCTGCAGCTTTCAAAGCTGTCCTGCTTGTCTATTCTTCTCCCTGCCTTTTCCTCTTGTTTTTATCTCTAAGAAGTATAAACACAACTCCATACCATTAAGCCTTCACTCCAGTAGATATCCAGCTCTATATGGCCTAGGGTGTTGACTCCTGTCTCTTAGCTCTACCTCTTTTGTGATTTGCCATCCTCCTCTCATTAGTCAAGGACTATGGTATGTGAAGATTGATCCAATTAGACTTCTCTTTTCCCCTGTCCACTGGCACATTCCCTCCCTTCTCTGCCTTGCTGTATTTCAAAGAATTCTGATCATGAGTGTGGTATATTAGCTCTGATCACATGACATCTGCCTTTTTCCTTCCTTCCTTTTTTTTCTTTTTAAACTGAGATCTCCCTGTTTTGTCCAAGCTGAAAGATCCAATGGCCAGTCATGGTCCTGTTATTTTCACTATTGATCATCAAGAGCTTTGGCCTGTTCCTTTTCTATTCTAAACTGGTGTGTCTCTCTCTAGACAGCCTGCTGCAGGGCGATTGTCATGTTGGTACCAGACTTAGTGGGGGCGCCCAATTGACTTTAGCCAACTGCAGTTTAGAACTCCTAAGCTCAATCTGCTCACTTCAGCTTCCTCAATAGCAAAATTCCAGACTTGGACATCTTCTGCCTGTTGATGCAGAAAAAAGAACTTAGCTGTTCAGGGATCCCAAGCTCCCAATACCACTGGTCTTCTGTTCATGTTCCTTTTCTACATCAGTGAAAGCAGTGCTGCAGGTCTCCAAAGGGTATAGCCGATTCCTAGTCCTGTCTAATGGCCAGGGGAAAAAACTCACAGATGTGCCCTCAACACCATTGCCTCATGCTCCTCTCTCTGTCCTTGCTCCCTCTCTTCCAAAATCTCTGCACTATCAGAATTTTCCATTATTTCTATCTCAAATTTTTGCCTTTTTAAAACAGAAGCTTTAAGAGTGCCCTCAAACCCAAGACTAATCTCATTTCTTCTTGCATTCCTGATGGAAAAAGTATGTGTGTGTGTTGGGAAGTGTTACAAGATCACTCAAAAATGAAATTAAATAGATAATAAGGAATAAGGATTGGAACTATTTAATTCATATCATCGGTAATGATTATAACTGTTGGTCCAGAGTCTTTGAATGCAAGGGTCCACAAACTGTTTAACAGTATATCCCCTTTGTATTTCAATAGCCCTTCCTCTCACTTCCTAACTGTGACTCAGCCCAGCCTTCCTTCGACCTTTTACTAAATTATAGTGTCTTATAGATTATATTGGGTAATATTTTCAGCAGCCTTGAGAGAACAAGTAATTCCCTTTCCTTCTGGATTTAGGCGCTGCTTCCTCTTGACCCCCATGCTTCGAGATACCACTAATGATTCCCTTGCCATCACTCATCCCAAAACAAAATTAATTGGAAACTAGGTAGTTCCCTAAACCCATGTGTGGTTTTTTTTTGCATAACAGAAGAAAAAAGGATTAATTTCTTTGTTCTCATTAATAAGAATTAAAGCTGAATAACAATCTATTGTCTAGTGAGATGAGAGAAAATAAGTCTCATAAGTAATTGTCATGGTTGTTTAGGTATAATTGTTTCATTATTGAGTTAATAGTTTTTATAGACAGCTTCCACTTCCATATCATATTTCTGCTCTAACTCTTCCCTGCAATTGTCTAGTCTGTAGATGACAAGAAGTTGTTTTAGATCCATCACTTGTCTAAAATGTGAGCTCCAAAGTGGTTGGGGGGTGGCATGGAAGGGTAAAGGGGGGAGGAGTTGGGAGTAGGGTTGGATTGAAATCAGTTGATTAATAAGACAACAAAATTCATTCACCAGCTTATTTCAAAGGAGACTCTTATTATTCTGGAGAGAAATTAGACATCAGATCCCTCATAGGCCCCAGGCTCTGACATGTGTTTTATAATGACAGTTAATTAGATGCTGTCTGCAGCAATCATAGGCTGTCATTCCTAATACATTTCTGGGAAGTTGAAGGACAGGAGAAGTCACCCCCCCCCATCTTTCCCCTTCCCGTAACTGAAATCGGTTGCCAAAATTAACTATGAATATATGAGGCAAGAGTTCAACAGTTATACAGCCGTTCTGCACATTTTAGCTCCCTGCTTAGTATGTGCTCTGCATTCCAGGCTATGATAGGCCTCTTTTTGCAGACAGACTAGTAAATGCTGTTATAGTCATATTTAGGAGCATCACACATAGCACTTTCTAAACACCTGGTCTCTTGAGAGATGCTACCTGTCATTGCACCTTCTGGTTTCCAGCATGAAGAATCTTTTAACCTCACAACACTGCCCCAGATACTTTCTCTAAAGTCAAAACAGAGCTGGGAAGGCAATGCCAAAAAAAATCAACTCCTAGATGAATAAAGAAGGACATTTTTGGTCAGTGCTGGAGGCATTTTGGGAGTCAGGCTTAGCTTGGTCCAGTGATTTAGGCTCAAAATCAGAACAAAGTATGATATTCATAGTCCTGATAACATTTAATAGAAATGAATGTACTTAACAATAGCATGGAAAGGCTACTCAGCAAGGATACGACAGTGATTCAGTCAGGCACAGTTACCCTGCCCTTATTTGTCGCAACATGTATGAAGCTTAAGGGCCCCTGAGTATTTATATCTTGGGTTATGATTTTCTCAACAAGCAAGGTTTCAATAGTTGGAGCCCTAGTCCTTGGCACCAGTTAAGTCTCAAGGATAATTAGATCGCCTTTGACTTAAAAACCATCCTAGCCTGCATGAAATTGAAGTTACTCTTCTCACATCCTCCATCTTATTTGTCCTGAACATCCTCATTACTTTCATTTCTTGTTTATGGGATATTTATCCCCGTGCCTGTATACCAGCAAATACCTGTCTACATACTGCATTCTCCCCCATCCAAGATGAATAAATCCTTTTTTTGTATTTATGTCCTTGGGCCTAAGATGGTGCTTTGCCCATAGTAAGCATTTAATGTTTGTTGAATTGGGTTATGTTTCGCTGAATGTTTGTTTCACAAATTGAGTTTGTATTTCACTGATTGTTTTGAGAAAGAAAATAGAGAATAGTCTAAAAAGAGCTTATGTTCCTCATATCAATTAGGGCAGATCTGTTGTAGATCAGCTGCTAGGAAGGAAAGAAGGAGGCTGATGTTGGGATGAAAGGAACATGGGGAAAAGAAAAAAGAGAGACGCATGGCAGCAGGGTCAGTTGGCCCACTGTGACATTCTCAGTAAGGCAGGTGTGCTTTGGTAGTTTTGATTAGTCCACCCATCTTTCAGTCGTCTTCCTTTTTATCTTTTACTAAACAGTACTTTCCAGTTCACAAAACACTTTTAGACATGTTGTCGTGATGCTCACAACACTGCAAAGTGGATAAGGTTAAATATTATCATCCACATGTTGTCGATCAGGAAGCTAAGGCTCAGGTTAACCTCACAAAATGTGTGAGCATGTGAGAATTGGGACCAGAACCCAGAGCCATCTAGTTCTTCATCTAGTTTTCTGTTCAATGCACCATGTACTACCTAATGTGACTTAATCTGTAGGAATATATGATCTATTTTCCAAAAGTAATAAAAATTTAAGAATGAAAGGAAGGCCTTAAGAAAATTGGTTACACCCTTTTAAAATTATTCATGGAAAACATGTGGACAGGAATTTCATAAGATATAATGATGTGGATGTGATATAATTTGTACTAGTGACAGAAAGTAGCCATATTGATAAATTCTCAAATCTGAATTGTCAGAGGAAGAGTTTGAGAGCATGCCAATGTAATACCATGTGCCCATGACTTTTGACTAGGAGAGTAGATATGCATTAGATATTAGATGGATTAGATTTGCATTGTGTGGTCTACACATGAATTAAGCTATTGTTAGTCTGTTGTTCCCCAGATATTAGCAGCTACCTCTGATAAAGCTTTCATTTCTGTGGTAATCACCAGTTATTTGGAGGATGATTTGGGGCAGAGTCCATGAAACTCCAGGCACTTAGACATTTTATGTATGGTCTTGCATTAATGTCTTTTTAAAAATTTTATTTTATGGGCACAAAAATCTCTCCCTGCTCCCAGACCAGTGCACATGCTTGATTGTGCCACCTTGGAGGGATTGAGATCTTGCAGATTCCCAGAGTATATCCTACTCTTGACCGAGGACCCAAAAGTCAAGTAACTGGTTGGGAAATGCCCAAAAAGGGGAAAAAAATAAGACTATAGAAGGTTACTTTCTTGGTGAACAGATATCTTCTCCCATCCTTTCAGATGAGGAAGAACAATGCTTACCATCAGGGAAAGACGTAAAAGTCAAGGCTTCTGTATCCCAAAAATTAATTATATTTTATTTTTTAAAATTACATGTAAAAACAACTTTTAGCAATCTTTTTTAAAAATGGTAAGTTCCAAATTCTCTCCCTCCCTCTCACTCTCTCCTAACTCCTCCCTGAGATGGCAAGCAATTTGATATAGATTACACATGTGCAATCACACAAAACTATTTCCATATTAGTCATGTTGTGAAATAAAACACAGACCAAAAAAAACCAACAACAACACAGAAAATAAAGTAAAGAATAGTTTACTTCAATCTTCATTCAGACTCCATCAATTCTTTCTCTGGAAGTATATAGCATTTTTCATTACAAGTCCTTTGGAATTGTCTTGGATCTTCGTATTGCTGAGAATAGCTAAATCATTCACAGTTGATTGTCATATCATGTTGCTGTTACTAAAGGCAATGTTCTCCTGGTTCTGCTTATTTCACTTTGCATAGGTTCATATAAGTCTTTCCAGGTTTTCCTGAAAACATCCTGTTCATAATTTCCAATAGTATAGTAGTATTCCATTACAATCATATGCCACAAATTATTCAGTCATTCTCCAATTAATGGTCATCCCCTCATTTTTCAATTTTTTCCCACTACCAAAAGAGCTGCTATGATTTTTTTTTTTACATGTGTCTTTTTCCTTTTTTAAAAATCTCTTTGGGATATAGACCTAGTATTGCTAGGTCAAATGGTATGCACAGATTGATCCTAGTTCCAAATTGTCCTCCAGAATGGTTAGACCAGTTCACAATTCCACTGATAGTGTATTCCCAAATTTCCCAAATTCCCTCTAACATTTCTAATTTTTCTTTCCTGTCAAATTAACTGTTCTAATACATATGAGGTGGTGGTACCTCAAAGTTGTCATAATTTACATTTCTCTAATCAATAGTGATTTAAAACATATTTTCATATGACTATAGATGGCTTTGCTTTCTTTTCCTGCATACTACCTTTTCATATCCTTTATCAATTTATTAGAAGGGAAATGACAGAAAAAAGACCCTTTTATGAGATATTGGCTGTAAATTTTTTCCCCCAACTTTCTGCTCTCCTTCTACTTGACTGTATTGGTTTGTTTTATAGAAAAACTTTTAAATTTAGTATAATGAAAATTATCCATTTTACATACTCACTGTCTCTTGTTTGGTCATCTATTCTTCCAGTATCCATAGATCTGACAGGTAAACATGATCCCTTAATTTGCTTATGGCATCACTCTTTATGTCTAAGTTGTATCCATTTTGACTTTATCTGGGAATATGGTGTGAGATGTTAGTCTATACCTGATTTCTTCCAAACTTTTCCAGCTTTCTCAACAGTTTTTGTCACATAGTAATTTATTGTCCCCAAAACTTGGATCTTTGGGTTTACCAAACACAGGATTGCTATGGTCATTTGCTACTATGTGCTGTATTCCTAATCTATTCTATTGATCTACCACTCTGTTTCTTAGCTACCATCACACTGCTTTGATGATTACCACTTTATAATACAATTTGAGATCTGGTACTGGTGGGCACTTTCCTTCACATTTTTTTTCATCAATTCCTTTGATATTCTTGACCTTTTGTTCATCCAGATGAATTTTATTATTTTTTCTAGCTCTATAAAATAACTTTCTTCATATGTCGATTGGTAGGACACAATAAATCAGTTAATTTAGGTAGAATTGTCATTTTTATTATATTGACTGAGCCTATCCATGAGCTATTAATATTTTTCCAGTTGTTCAGATCAGGCTTTATTTGTGTAGAAAAGTGTTTTGTAATTATATTCATATATTTCTTGGGTTTGTCTTGGCAGACTACCACGTATTTTATATTGTCTACAGTTTTTTTAAATGGAATTTTTCTTCCTATTCACTTGCTGCTATACTTTGTTGATAACATAAAGGAATGCTGATGCTTTATATGAGTTTATTTTATATTCTACAACTTTGCTGAAGTTTTTAATTATTTCAGCTAGTTTTTTAGTTGATTTTTTAGAATTTCCTATTATTTGCAAAGAGTGATAGTTTTGGTTTCTCATTGCCCATTTTTATTCCTACATTTTCTTTTTCTTGTCTTATTGCTAATGATGATACTGGGCATCCTTGCTTCACCCCTGATCTTACTGAGAAAGCTTCTAGCTTATCCCCATTACAGATAATGCTTGCTGATAGTTTTAGAGAGTTATTACTTATCATTTTGAGGAAAATTCCATTTTTTCTTATTTTTTTTAGTGTTTCTGATAAGAATAGGTATTGTACTTTGGCATTAATTTATTGACTGACAGGAAAATGAAAACTTAAATCTACTGGGTCAGTCATGAAAGCCCCAGCTTACAAATAGACTCATTGCTATTTATAAACCATATTTTGAGACTAGCAATACATTTCTTCTTAAAAACAGTGTTATAAATGGGCCATCCAATAGAAGGTTATTTATTAATGCTTGACTTCAGTTCTTAAGGAATACATGATTCTACCTCATGTGGATCTTTCCTTCCCTGATAAAAATTGTCTTACATGTATGGTAACAGACATTAAAGGGTTTTATGGTTAAAAGATATAATAACTCAATGGTCAACCTCTCCAAATTTGGCCAGCCTGGCCCTAAATTAGAAGGCCCTTAATACACATGAAATAAAAGAATAACAATCCATGTTGATATTACACCTTACAGTCTGTAAAGTACTTTCCCTACATTAACTCTGTGAGGTATGTAATACAAAAAATATTACCACTACTTTACAGATGAGGAAACTGAGGCCCTGAAAAGTTAAGTGGGTGGTTTGTAATCATACACAGCTGGGAAATGTCTGAGGAATGACTGGAACTTAAGTTTTATTACTCC
Organism: Bettongia penicillata ogilbyi; assembly: GCA_023548195.1. Taxonomy (NCBI): domain Eukaryota; kingdom Metazoa; phylum Chordata; class Mammalia; order Diprotodontia; family Potoroidae; genus Bettongia; species Bettongia penicillata. The sequence goes on from JAJHZJ010000570.1 coordinate 6,779,687, forward strand.
CTTTACTTCTCAAGGAATTTTTTGCTGTTTCTCAGTGTTATGCCTTTGGAGAAGAATAGAGAAGAATAAACCGTCAGCAAGTGCTAGCCCAGAAATTCACACCAAAGTGTAAATCATTTACAGCGGATTACTCTTTGCTTTAATGGAATAATTCCAGTGTCTGAACTCAGTAGGTTCTTAGACATGGAGACCTGAGAGGACATGAATAAAGCAGCTGCAGATATAACATAAATTAATGTTTTCCCAACCCAAAATATGCTGCAAACTTTTACGATAAGATCTCTACCCTAGAAGATTGTGTCATTGGCAGGGTCAGCATAAAGAGTTTTTTGTTAATTTTGAGGAAAGAATGAAAAGCAATAGAGGAGTTAGGCAAGGAGGAGCAGAGCACAAAAAGAATTCCATTTTTTTTTTTGAAGTTTGTGAGTTTTTAAGAAATAAAACCTTTTGAAAGTCACGATTTTTGAGCCACCCAAAATTTGCCACTTACCATGTCATAGGGCAAAAATTGGGAAAATACTGATTTAAATTTCTTATTCTGTGGTCTTGTCATAGACACTTGTCACTGTCACTAGCTATTCATTCATTGCCATTATACCCTCTGAAAGAATAGTCCAGATGGGGGAAAAACAAGTTTCCTCATCTGGCACTGCCTTTATCCCTTCTGATTTTCTACATCCTATATGGCCCATCTCCATGAACTCTTCTTCAAGCTCTGATGCTGGTTCCCTGGTACTTCTACCACCCCAATTAGATACAAGGGGCTCCATTGGTTCAAAGAAGAAGAATTGGTTCAAAGAAAACCCAGGTTTGTATAGAAAACAATATCTTATACAAAAGGGATATAGGCAGGAAATGGGATAAGGAATATGGGGAGGTGATAAAAAGGAGGGTGGACTAAGGATGCAGTGGTCAGAAGCAAAACAGACCTTTGAGGGAGGAGACGACAAAAAAATTGAGAAGAATAAACAGAAGAAAATAAGATGGCAGAAAATATACAGTAATCAAAACTGTGAATGTGAATGGAATAAGCACACCGTGAAACAGGAGTGAATAGCAGAAAACAGAATCCAACAGTGTGTTGTTTTCAAGAGTCACACACTTAAAACAGAAAGACATACATAGAGTTAAAATAAAAGACTGAGTCAAATTTAATATGCTCCGGCTAAAGTACAGAAAGTCAAGGGTAGCAATCATGATCTTAAACGAAGCAAAAGCAAAAACAAACCCATTAAAAGAGATGATCAGGGAAACTACATTTTGCTAAAAGATACCATAGGCAATGAAGTAGTATCAAAAACTTATAGCACGTTTCTGTGATAAAGGCCTGATTCCCCAAATAAATCGGAATCTGAGTGAAATTTGTAAAACACAAGCCGTTCCTCAACTGATACGTGATCAAAGGATGTGAACAGGCAGTTTTCGGAGGAAATCAAAACTCTCTCTATTCATATAAAAAATGCTCTAACTCACTATTGATCGGAGAAATACTAGAGCTGTTTGTGGGTCATCCCCTCACCTCTTAGCATCATGTCCTCTCCCCAACCCAGCCTTATGTCACTGCCTGACCAGAAGCATGCTGTGCTTTGTGATGACTCTTCCCTCAGCCCCCTTTCCCCATTCTTTGTTGCTGTTCTTTGTAATTAAACATAAGAATTAAAAAAAAAAAGCTGACATCCATTTTTCCCCTAGAAATCCTGCAGGTCAGTAGAACTATATGTCACCTCTATCTATGGTGTTCTAGGCCTGAGTTATTTGAAGGACTTCTGACTGTGGAGAGGGTGGTCTTGTGGGGCAGAGGGTATTAATGTGGCATTTGGGGTCCCCATGGGTTTGGAAAGACTTTTTATTCATTATCCTTCTATGGTTGGCATGTATTTCCTTCATTATGTAGTACCACATGTCAAAGTTCCTTAGTCATAATTCAGCCATCATTGCTACAGTCCTCTCTATTGGGGAAAAGAGCTGAAAGACAACTAGGATGACAGGCACATCTTTCACATGTATGGACTGTCACGTAAATCAGCAAAGTTTGCATATGCCATGCCAGGCTGAATACAAAAAGAGTGACATCCAAATCACTTGTCATGCCTTCCCTTTAATGTTTTCAGCTCTAAAATCCCACTGGGAAATTTGTGAACGCAGGAGTGCTTCAGCCTGTGTCCGCAGTCAGAGTTGTCCTCACCGTGCTCCTCTAGTTTTCATCCTCAATGAAGTCAGACAAGGAGATAAATTAATTTCTTCTGCCAAGAGTCATAACAGGTGCATCCAGCAGAATATTGCTATAATAATGTTGTCTGCAATGGACTCACCCTTACTTTTCACTAGCTTTGGTGCAGCAAGGAAAGAATGTGGATTGGTCTTGGCTTGCTCCATGAAGTGCGCAATCCATCCCTCTGCTTCCACAATCCCAGAGACCTACCCATTCAGTCTTCTATCACCTTAACCAGGAATTGCTAAAATAAAATATTTCCAGTTCCTCTTTTTAACATTGGATGCCATAATATACATGAGTACGTTAGAAATAGGGCTTACTGCCTAACTGTAGGTAGTTAATGATTCCAGGCCATCTGTGAATTCCTAACATCTGCTAAAAGTGAATTGTAGGTTGGTTCCTAATTCTCCAGGAAAGCATGTGCCAGGAAAGATGAAGGATGCTTATTTATTAGAACAAAAGGAACAGCTTTGTTTTTCTGGAAGGAAGCACAGTAACTTTCCTCTTATTTACAGTTTAACAAATCTTAAAGTTTTTTAGTTATCTCCTTGTGACTTTTAGATGAAAACCATTCTATAAACAGGATAAATAAAATAAGAAACCAATTGTGAGAGGAAAAGTTAAAGCTGGGGCAAGAGGCCAGAGCAAGGAGAGAATAGAAGTTGTCAGTAATAGATGTTAAATGATATTTTAGCTGGTTGAAAAAAATCAGGTTGTCAGTTCCCTTGCTTCTGTGTCACCTGTTGTTACATTTCCTTTCAGGTGTAAGATCAGAAGCAATAACTTTCCAACCTTACTCTGAACATACAGCCTTCAGTGGCATTGTCCTCCTTCCATGACTAAGTCTGACTTAGTACAGAAATGCTGCAGCAACCTCCAGGCAGGCTACTCTCCTTTCCCTCTGAGTTACCACTAGCCTCTGACATTGTGGCCTCACAAACCCATAAATCGGTATGGTTCTACATGAATTAACCCAATCATGCTTAGGAGTTAATCGAACATCTCTTTCCTTGTTCCAGATATTCTTTACCATTGCCCCAAGCCCTCTTTCATCTTGTGGATTACAGGACAGCCAAAGAGGCCTAATTGAACTCTTTGTGAGTGAAGGACTTTAAAAACTGAATGATGAATCGGTTTCATTGTGAATTGTAGACCTGATTCATTTCCTCTTCTCTGCAATTTTCAGGATAGTGTATAATTTATGAAAAATTCAATCCATGTTTGATTTGAATCCACTTATATCATCAGCCTGTTATTTTTTAAGAGTTATCAAATGTTCAAGTGCTAACATTTGGCCTAGAATAAAACTACCCAGAGGCCAAATGATTCGGGTTAAACTGAGAATTCTCTTGTCTTGGGTTTCCAGATAGATCTCCATTAACAAAGCAAAGCTTCCTTCCTCTCTCAATTGCTAAATGGATCCACTGTGTCTCTTGCATCACTGGCATTTTCTCCTCTACTTTTAATGTGGTTATACTGGCTCTAACCCGGGCGATGAGACTTTAGGTTTTTAGTTGTCCCATAACCTTCGTGCCTTTGGAATATTCCTTTGAAATAATCCTGGTAGAGAAAAGAAAATGCAAATTCACCCTACTTGGGAGTCTTTGAAGAGAGGCTGGAATATCCCTTGAGGGGGATATTGTAGAGGGAATTTATGTTCACTTTGGAGGAGCTGACCTCTGAGATCCTTTTCAAATCTAATATTCCTTAATTAACTTAATTCTAATTATAAGGCCATTTGGTGCCATTGAATGTTGCAGCTAGAAAACATCCCCAGAGATCATTTACTTCAAACTCCTCTTTTTATAGACAAGAGGAAGTGACTTGTCTGGAGTCACACAAGTGGGAAATGGGAAAGTAAGGACTTCAAGACCAGATTTTGGTGTTCTTGTCCAGGGCCTTTTGTACAATAGTAGCACCAAAAAAATTTACAAAGTTATGAATTTATTTTTAATTTTATCTTCTCATAATTATCCTTTATTATTGATTTCACCTCTCTAGTTTATCCCCAACTTGAAATGTGTTTTCCATTAAGCCTGTTGTGGAGAATTATTTCCACAGAACATCTGGGAAATTTTTTTGAGATCAAGGTCTGTAAGAGGCTAGTCAAAATTGCGAAGCATCTACCACACTTTGCTCATTCTTCTGGGTCGATGCTAGCTCTGCAGGGAGCATATTCTTCTTTTAGTCAGTACGCAGCTTCTAGGTAGGGGTACTTTTCAGAACCAACACCTGCGGACCTTATCCTTGGATTCTAGTTTCTCTTTCTGATTCAGGCAGTCTGCATGTGGGAACAGAGAGTGGTCCCTTTTGGACCACATTATGTAGTAGAAAATTGACTTCTCTAACAAGGAATCATAAGTAGTTGTTATTACAGAACGGAAAAGTAAGTTCAAACTCTCTCTGAAGTGTACCTGCCATATGATGCAAAGCATTATACCACCAGCACCAACCTCTCCACCAAGCCTCACTCCCACATTTTCACCTGCCTCCTCTGTACATCTCCACCTTACTGTCATAATAGCTTTTTAAATCCAGCATATGCCAAACTGAACACATCCACACTCCCTTCCCAAACCTGATTGATTTAAGAAATCAGAGATGTTTAACCTGGAGAAAAGAAGACTCAGTGGAGATAACAAAGCTGTCTTCAAGGATTTAAATATTTGTCATGTGTAAGAAGAAAAAATCTATTTTGCTTAGATTCCCAAGAGAGACCTAAGAATGACTAAACCTTGTTTTTGTTGTCATTTAGTCGTTTTCAGTGATGTCTGACTTTTTGTGACCCCAATTGGGGTTTTCTTGGCAAAGATATTGAAGTGGTTTGCCATTTCCTTCTCCAGCTCATCTTACACTTGAGAAAATTGAGGTAAACAGGGTTAAGTAACTTGTCCAGGATCATACAGTATTTGAGGCTGGATTTGAATTTGGGTCTTCCTGACTACTGACCTGATGCTCTATCCACTGTGCCACCTTGCAGAGAGGGATTTAAATTCTATGCACAGACAAGCAAAACTTCTTAGCAATTAGAACTATCTAAAAGTGGGATGATTTCCCTTGGAAGCAAGTGGATTCCCCTCTCATTCCGGTCTTCAGCTTGAGGCTGAAAGTTTTTGGCCAAGTACTGAACCACACAACCTGAGAGGTCCCTTCCAACAAGGGAAGTTCTGTGATTCCCCTTAGTGTCTCCATTTCTATCAGACATCCAGTCACTGAATAGTTTGAGGTCCTTGAGGTAAGGGTTTCACTTATTTTTTTCTTTATGTCACCAGGGCTTAAACATAATAGTTGCTTAATAAATTACTTGTTCAGTTTAATTAAACTGAATTCAAAGTCTCGTAATTTGTGACTAACCATTTTCTTCTTTGTGTCTAATGTTCCCCTTGCTCAGACTAGTCACAGGTTATAACTAATAATAGCCCTGTACCACCTCTGTACCCTTTCCCTTTACTCATGGCACTGTACTTGTCACCATCAGGATCACCACGGCTACCATCCAGACACCTTGGAAGGTTTCTACTTTCTCTGCTTTCTCTCCAGTCACACTTATTCTTGAGAAAGAGTGACTAAGACTGAAATACATCTTTGTATGTACAGCCTTTGATCATGACTAATTCTTGAAATGGACACCCACCCTCCATCACCATCTGTTAATCCTGCTCCCTTCAAAACCCAGGGTGGGAGAGTAGATAGAGTGAAAGAATGAAAAAGGCCCGAGTTTGAAACCCACCTCAGATACTTCCTCGTGACGTCACCCTCAGCAAGGTGCTTAACCTTTCTAGGCCTGTTTCTTCATTTGTTAAAAGGGGTTCATAACCTAACTCACATGGTTGTTGTGAGGAATAAATGAGTCAACACTTGTAAAGTACTTTTAAAACCTTAAAATGCTATATAAATATTAGTTATTATTAAGTGAAATGCCATCTCCTGTGAGGCATCCGGTATCTTCTCTCCCAAGTGAAAGTTACTGCACTTTTTACTTTGTCTAAACCAGGATTGGGGAACCTGCATCCTCGAGGCCACATGTGGCCCTCTAGATCCTCAAGTGCAGCCCTTTGACTGAATCCAGACTTTACAGAAAAAAAATCCCCTTAAGTTCTGTAAAACTTGGACTCAGTCAAAAGGCTGCACCCAAAGACCTAGAAGGCCACATGTAGCCTTGAAGCCACAGGTTCCCCATCTCTGGAATCTTTTCTTTGCATTTGTCGTGTTCTCCCTACTACAATTGTGCATTTTCCTGCCTCTATTAGATTATATGATCCTTGAAAGGGTGGTCAGTTTTGTATCTGTCTTTTTATCTTCATATATATCTTCAAGACACTAGCATAGTGTTTTGCATATATTAGATGTTTTACTGAATAAAGGATTAAAGTTTCATCCTACCCCAGCTTCCTGATTTTTAAAGGTCCAATAGTCAGCTGGAATTAGGAACAGCATTTTTGCCAGTACTTTGCTCAACTCCTGTTATACACGCAGGGGTTGTGTAGAAAACAAAAATGATGTAAATACAATATAATTTCAGTGGGGAGGAGGTGTTAGCATTTGGGGAGGGAGGTGCTCTAGAAGGACCTCAGCTTCCTTAGACATGGAACAGCAAGCAAGACCAGTTTCCTGGTCTGTGGAGTAAATATGCAAAAAGGAGTAATGCCTAATAGGCCTGCAAATTTAGTCTGAAGGTCACCCTGAGGGAGTTTTAGTTGATCTTAGAGTCAAAAGAAAGCTGGCGGAGATTCCTGTGTAGGGCAGAGGTGGGAGATACATGGTCAGGCCTGTGCTTCCATTCTAAATCTGAGTGGTCACTTGTTCCCGACTCTCTGTCATTTCTTCTCCAGCAACTATTTCTTCTTTGTTCTTCAGATCAGCTCTGGAAGAGCAGCCCTTCTTTTACTTCCCCCACCAACCAAGTGATCATTGAAGCACATCAGAAGTGTGCCACTGCTGTGCTCTTGCTGAGCAGATGTCTGGAGAGTAGGAGTGCTCATCACTGTGCTTTTGTTTCTCTAGGCCTGGTTTGTGGTCTGCTTCCTGAACTCATTATCTAATTGCTCTTTCATTTTTGTATCCCTGTCATTATTGTCTCACCCTCTTCTGATCTCTCAAATATTCTCCATGTTTAAGAACTCTTCTGGTTTGTGAATTACTTCACATTAGTACATCTTACTGTCCACTAGGACTCTTGCACCATCCCTTTGAGCTCATCTTTTGCCTTTCATCTTTTGAATAAATTTTGTCTTCCCAAGGCCATAGTCATATCGTGGTCCCATGGCACAAAGTCCCAGGGACACCTGTGTGATTGGATTTGCCTCCTTATATATGTGCTCTAAGTGGAATTAAATTTAAGATCCCATTTCAACTAAGACTTGTCATTCTTTTCCAGGGAGCAGATTCGGGCTTAAAAGGAAGGGTCAAATCCAGCCTTCTGATCTTAAGACACTCTAGAAAACTGTGCCTTTTTTCTGCCACAGCTTATGATTTGCTCAAGCTATAATTGCTTTGTCTAATCCTTTATTAGTCTCTAATGTGGTTTCTGCCATGTCAGAATTTTTTTTATTTAATTCTAATAAAACACTAACAGTGTTTTCCTCCTGGTTTATTTCCATATAGGCTGCTTCAGAGACTTTTAGTCAATTGTTACAGCATTAATTATGATTTCATGGTCAGGCCCCATTTTTCTGTAGCAGTGATGTGACTTTGCCCCTTTTGCATCTTCAAGAAAAGAATCCTCACACATCCTTGTGATGTCTCCTGCTGCTTTAGAGGATTTGATATAATGGAAGGATGATGAAGCAATCAAACAAGTTCTATTGATTCATCTCTGTGAGTATAATTCATGCATCACTGAACACCTTGGATGGCAAATTACCTTTGGAGTTTAAATTTTCCATTCCATAGTTGCATTACAAAGGTAATTTTGTTTTGGTAGGCCACAGGGTTTTGCTATTAGAGACCATGAAATTTATATCCAGTTGCTAGCTTCATTGTGTAAGTGAAAAGTTTAAATACTATGTTTTTAAAATGTCCCAGTCTATAAAAGTGAGATCTTTTTATGGTTCACTCAATACTATTAACTCTTACTTTTGTTGCTTTGCTAGGTCAGTGGTATGGATTGATGGCCTCATAAAAAGAAAAGTGTAGGAAGAAGAAAAGGAACAAATCTAGTATCTTAGAAACTGGACAGAACTGAGTTGGACCTGTGGTTCACTTAGGAAATTTCCATTAGAAAGTTCTTTAAGATTAGGTCACAATACATAACCCCATGATTTGCTGGAGAGCAACAGAGTTGGTATTGCAGAGATTGAAAGGGCAGGAGTTTGATCCTGTAGGGATGGATTTTCCTGACTGATGATAGTTCTGTAATAAAGTTCAAGTTCACTGACTGTACTTCAGAGTCAGTCATTTTCATGTCTTGTTGTCAAGCAGGTGCTTCAGTTGTTATGGTCTTAAAAGTTGGTGTGCATTTCCTAAGGTTTTTATTTTCCTAATACCTTAAATAGTTTTGACTCCTTGGAACTGCTATCTAAGGATCTCAAGGCTCTTCATAAAGCCACATCTTATTATCACTTAATGTTATTGGGTGAACAAAATAGATGAAACTGTTTTCCAGTCTGAAGGATAGTACTCAAAAACCTTAGATGTGTGTAGCGAATACTCTTAAAAATGATTGTGGAAGTCAGTGACCAGATGGGCTTATTAGTACATGAATAAAAGAAATGTTATTTAAAATTAATTAAAGCCATCTCTCTTTCATTCCCACCATCTTTCTCTGATTCCCCAGGAGTGTACTAGAGTTTTCTGACATGCTCCCAGATAATAGCAGAAATAGATTACTTAGAGTGTCTGAGGAAGTAAAGTAGCCTGGCTGCTAGGTAGTGGAATGGTGGGACTTCCTCCCAGTGTGCCCTCAGAATCAGGACAGACTTAAATGAGAAGTTAACTCCTTTACTCCCATGGTATTTTACATAATGGAATGACCTGGTCCTATAGGATAGGAGATAAGCATTTAAAAAAAGAGACCACTAATAGAGTGGTCTACATGTAAAGGGGATCTGACTTTAGAAGGGGACAAGCTCAAAGGCTGCATTTTAGGATTGAGTTTAGTCTGCTGGAAAGAAGACGTAAACAAGGTTGGCAAAGGCATCTAGATCATATCATACCATATAAAGCTCTATTTGGAGTAAAATGGGGATGGTTAGCCTGGAGTAGAGAAGGGTTGAGAGAGAGGAATGATATCTTCCTGCAGATATTTGAAGGACTACCCTTTTTCTTCTTGGACTTCAAAGCAGGACTAGGAATAATGGCTGTCGAAGAGGGACTAGCTTTCTATTAATTATAATGCTGGAATTCGGTGAGAATTAATAGAATTAAGGATAGCTGCTTTGTGATAGGTTGTCATAGGGACCAGTAAGCACTCCTTAGTTCTTTGGCCATTTCCTACCCACTCACCCTCCTCATTCCCTTTCTGTTCCCCTCCAAAAGCAAAACACTATTGATGTTGGGAATTCTTTTTAATAAGTGATAAACACTTTTTCTTCCAAAACTGAAGATAAGGCCTAAAATGCAGACTTCCTTATAAGAAATAAATTAATTTAAATTCACACTAAGGTATAAATATTGATATATAACATTTCCAGATAGTATATTTAGATAGAATAAAAGCCCTAGACTTCTAGTAATAATATGTGTGTTCGTCCTTCGTTGCTGAAGGAGACCATACCATCAGAGAAATAATGACATGACTTGCATTTGACTTTGTTTTGAGTGAGGAAGGGCTGTGCAGGTCACCAGCTTCACTTCTCCTCTAGAGCCATCTGAAGCCAATGACCAGATATTCATCAGGATGAATGGAGATGACCCAGGATGAGGCAGTTGGGGTTAAGTGACTTGCCCAAGGTCACACAGCTTGTGAGTGTCAACTGTCTGAGGTGACATTTGAACTCAGGTCCTTCTGACTCCTGCACTGCTGCTCTATCCGCTGCACCAACTAGCTGCCCCGGGTAATGGTGGTAGTGGTTGTAGAAGAGAGGTGTTGTCCTGATCCACCTTGACTGGTGGACTAAGGAAGTATAATGGCAAATAGAAGCACCCTCCTATAGTTGAAACAATCCTGTCTCAGGTGACCAACTTGTAGAATTGCAGCCTTTTGGAAATAAGGAAACAAACTGAAATATGGTTCAGACTCCTTTCTCTTCTAAGACTCAGAAGAGAATATTCATAGTCAGCTGGAACTCACAGGCCCTGCCAAAACAGAAAAGACATTTAAATGCTAGAGCTTTTTTTTTTTAAATTCCCTTTCAATACAGTTCAAGAAAACGATCTCATTTTAAAGAGAATTTCCATGTCTAGAAGCACAGTCAAAAGCAACCTATATTTCTTTTTACATGGCAATTTAGAATAGTCTTAAAATGGTTTTTTGAGGCATTATTGCTGCGGGTATTTTTTTCTCATTAACTTGATTCCCGTTGAATTAAAACTTTAAGATTGTTCAAGAAAACAAGGTTAAAGCGGAACATTGAAAAACAAACTAAATGCATATATAAATATATATGTGTATATATATGCACACATATATGTTAATATATGATTAAATATATGAAGAATCATAGGTACAAAATAGATCATATTTTACACCTATTCTAATGCAGAATATATTATCATATGTATTTTCTCAGAACATATGTTCTGTGTACCTGTTATGTGTACATATTATATGGTATGTATACACACACACACACATATATATTTTATACCTATTATTCCTTTGGGGGTGGAGGAAAGGGAGAATCTATAACTAAAAGACTTGCTTAGTATACTGAGAAGTTGTTTCTTGCCTATAGTCCCACAGATGTTTCAGAAGAACTTGAATTTAGGTCTTTTTGACACCAAGACAAGCTGTTAGGTCTCTCGATCCACTACGAATCTCTCTAATTTTTGTAGATATACATATATAATACATACATACCTACACATAAATACGCGCACTTGTGTGTGTGTGTGTGTGTGTGTGTGTGTGTGTGTGTAGATGGGAGGGGGACAGCTCCTTAGAGAGAGGGAGCACCAGCATCAATCCCGTGATTTCAGAAGTACTGGGAGTTCCTTACAGGAGTAGGTATGTATTTTCTTTAACTACACTTGAGATTTCATCTGTGTAGATAATTCTGGCAAAGATTTCCCCCACCAATTCAGGTAGACAGTTTCTCTGTAATCTGTAGTTTTAAAGAATTGCTGAATGCACTATGAGGTTAATTCAGTCAAGAAGTCACAGAGCTGATACATGTCAGAAGCAGGATTCAGAATTCAGTCTTCTTGACTCCAGTACACTCTAGTGTTTTTAGACTTGCAGAGCTCTTTACAGCCATTATCTCATTTGATCCTCCCACCTTTGTGAAGTAGGTGCTATTATTGCTCCCATTTTACAGGTAAGGTAACTGAATTGAGGCTCATAGAGTAGATACACGTGTATTCTCTATTACCATGTTTAAATTGACATAAGTGTATTATCAGGTTGAAGAGATGTAGGGAAGAAATTTATTCTTTGAACATTTCAGAAAGTTGATTAATTTTGATCAGTTTGATATTTAAGTGTATCAGTATTTCTTAAATTTCTCTATGACAACTTAAAATCATGACTAGAAAAACCGTCTCCTTATGTGCTCAGGATTTGGTAGAACCTTTTCTTGCGTCTTCAGACTTTGGCACTCTGGTGAAGCCCATTGATCCCTTCTCAGCATCATGGTTTTGAATAGATAAAATAAAAAGCATTTCAATAATATTGAAATAGTTATCAGAATGATTTGGTTTTTTTTTTAAAGCAAGGACTCTAGGTTATAAACCTTGACTAAGGCACTATCCTGTGCTGTTTCCCAAATCATGGTTCTTCAAGGCATTACCAAGGTTCATTTTTATGATCTACTGAGTGGAAGGCATAGGACTGGGATAGCAATCCAAACCTTGCTAGGAAACCAGGTGCCCTCATATCATAAGAGTAGAACTGGAAACAAGTTTCTCAGTCACCTAGTCTAATTAGTCCCAAAACATCTCTTTCTGTGAACATTAGCACTTGTCATGTACAGTGCTAAACTAGATCTCCAATAGAGAACGTTCATCCTGTGTTGACTAGAGGTTACCTTTTACACCCTTTCCGAACATGACTGATCCTGTCAGAGGCCTAGCCATAGGACAAGTGCAGTGACCTTTCAATTGCTTGCATGTGTTCTGTTCTCCTTTTTATATTTCTGTGAGACCCCACTGAGGTCTACCTTCCCCTTCCTTGTCCATCAGGTTTACCAGAGCTGTTGCCCATCTTCACCACTGTCACTCAGGAGAGAAAGAGAAAAGCAAGGAGGTCGTCAAAGAGCAGCCAGGTCCAGAGCAGGCCTACACACATATACATGGCTAACTTTAATTTGGATATCCCAGGAAGATAATTGCACTATTTCTACCACCGTATCATAGTGGGCCATGATCAGTGAAATACTGCTTTTTCCCAAGAAACTGTTTAGAAAGTGTATTTTTAATGTGAGGCCGCCTTCTCTTCAAAGGAGCATTCATTAATAAAGCGTTTTCACTTTGGGGAGAGTGGATTGTTCTGCAATCCAAATTGGACCATTTCAAACCTGCTTGTTGTCAATGAGAAGTGCCTCACACGCAATATTCATAGGTTAGGTCTTCAGCAGAGAGAAGAGAAATCCAGTGAAGCCTTCTTAACCTTCATAGTCAGTACCAGTTTTAGTGAAATCTATGCCTGATCATTTGAGTGCTTTAACACCAGTGAATCACTTTATCTGAGAATCACAAATTATTCATCACAAAATCAGTAGAAGAAGAAGGTTGCTCAGAAATGTCAGGCTAGTGTCACTGTCCTGGAGATTTTCTTCTTCTGGGGAAAACATCTGTCTTTAGTTATGATGGCTGAAGTACTATCCTTACTCACCAATTGGCCCTATCCACTGGTTATTGCTCCTGTTTTTCATCTGCCAGAGAAGCAGGTAATTCACAAAGAAAGTAATTCTGAGACAGCATACTCTACTGAATAAAATAGGATTGGATGGTCGGTCTTTGCTTTGGTTTTGGGTTTTGCTATTGATGCCATCCCTATGGTTAGCTTCTTGTCCTATGAAAGGGAAACATTAAATTTAGTCACCCTCCTGCATCACTGAATATAATGCATTTGATACTAGGTCACATTTAAACAAAGTTTTTGAGCATAGATATATGTACCAATAATTAATGCAGTAAGGGGAAGGACAGTTCCCTTTTAAGCATCTGGTGGTATAGTAAGGTCTGAAGTCAGGAAGATCTGAATTCAGATTTGGCCTCAGATGCTTATTAGTTGTGTGTCCAAGTGTACAAGTCACTTATATCTGTTTCAGTTTCTTCAGTTGCAAAGTGGGGTAATAATAGCACCTATCTTGCACGGTTATTGTGAAGATCAAATGATATATTTGTTGAAAAAAAAAGCACTTGGGATAGTTCCTGGCTCAGAGTAAGTGCTTTATGAGCACTTACCTTTTCTCTTACCTTTTCCTCTTTGTTTTTGAGAAGGTGAGTAGCTTCTCAAACCCTGTTTTCCTCTAACTGACGCTTTATGCCTTGATGATTTTCTGAATTTTGTTGACCTATTCCAGCAGTGGAAGTTGTAATTGAGAGGATAATCATTACAAGTAAAAGAATATTGGAAAATAATAAATTACCAAGATATCCTTTAATAAAGTGGACTTCTGGGCATATTATGTAGCTTATATTGGTAAACGCTGGTCCTGTGTTTGAACCCAGTGCCCATTATAATTGGTCTTTTAGATCCTGCTGTGATTGGAGCTTGAATTGTTGGTAGGTTCTCCTTCTGAGTTCCAGAGTGAATGAGTGAATGGATCCTATAAAGTTGCATCTGTAACAAGACCCTCCTAAGGACTGGAACTCTTCTTCATGGTATTTCTTCATATAACATTGCCTAATTGCACAGATGAATGCTTGCTATCAGTCTCTTATCTTTGGGACACAAAGGCCCTTCCTTACTGCAAAATACTCCTAGTGGTGCGAACTCAGCCCGCATGTGCCTGGACTGATTTTCTTTTGACTGAATACAACTAAAGTCTTCGCTCAATTCAATTCAACAAACGTTTTCACGTTGCCTACTATATGCAGAACCCTGTGCTATGTTTTGGGAAAAATACAGAAGTTTAGATGACAGTTTCTTTTGACTATCTTGATTCACAGTGGTGATCATTACTGTTTTTCAAATGGGCATATCCCCTCTAGTTTTTATACCAGTTTCAGTGAAACTCCTTATAGGATCACAAGTCACAGAAGCATATGATTGTATCAGATGTGGCCAAAAATTGACAGAATCAGTAGATGGAACATGGCATAGTAGATTAAAATCAAAAGAGTCTTGTTTTGAGTCCCAGCTGTACTAAGTAACTGTGTGACCTGGAGCAAGTCAACTAATTATTCTCAGCCTCAGGTTGTTTTTTGGTTTGTTTATTGTATTTGTTCTGCTTGTTTGTTTTGTCCTTTGAACTTGATTACCTTGAGTTCTGAAAATCCAAGAACCTTTGGATCATTAAACTACTTTTAAAATGTTTTTGCCCTCCTTCATCTAGAATGTACTTTTGGCTACAATTTCATCTGGAAGAGAGACAGAGAGACAGAGAGAGGAAGAGGGAGAGAGTGTGTGTGTGTGTGTGTGTGTGTGTGTGTGTGTGTGTGTGTGTGTGTGTGTGTGTGTGTGTGTGTGTGGTAAGAAAGTATAATCTGGTAGGTAATTTGCAAATGAAAGTTATCTAGCTGCAAAGGTTCTTCTTTGTCAATGTAGAATAGCCCTTTTTCTGGGAAGCTATGTTTTCCTTTTTTTTGTTTTTTTGTTTTCCATTTGACACAGAGGTAGTTTTAATCATCTACTTTACCCAGGGTGTATGGAGGCATGTTATTTTTTCATTATAATACTTGTAACATGATTGTGGCCAGACCATCATTGTCCATACTTTCCTCCATATTTTTGCCTAAGCATTATATTTTTATTTTATATTTCAGTGATAGCTATCCTTGGGGCAGTGTAATAATTATTTCATTGTAAACTCTAAGCATTAGGAAGGCCCAGGTATTTGTCATTCCAGGGGAACTCTTTTGTAGTGTGTAGGATTTTCAAGGCTCTTGTATTTTGTCATTGGATCTTTTTAAACCTGGGTGATAACTTTGCTAAGTAAATGACATTTAAACAGATTCTTCCCTTCCTACTGGGAAGAGATCAAGATATGTGCCAAAGCCAAATTGGGGAGAATGGTGTCCTTTTTTAATGGGAGTAGACCTAACAGATGGTCTTGGGAGTTATAGAAAATGGAATTCCTTCCCCTCATAAACCTTCAGAGGGCTTATTTTATTCTGATCTCTATTTGGAGAATTTGATTTAAGCTCAGTTTGATTCATTGCCATTATCTTTATCTCTTTTGAAAGATTTTTTTTTTTTTTGCAGGGTTGGGAGGGTAGGGAGAGGGGTCTTGAAAGGGGCAATAACAATGGAACTGGCAACAGGGCTATAGGAATAAATTATGAAGGATTGGGATTGGCCAGTCTGGTTGAAACTGTCCCCAAAGTGTCTAACCTAGCTGGGATCCATTCCCAGTTTGGAGGAGGATCCTTGGAAGGTTAGAACAGTTTTGATGGGCATTGGGAATCCAAACTCAATCTGAACTCCAGCAGTAAGTTTTGGGAATACAGAGACGAAAGTGATACAATTTCTGCCTTCAAGGAGCCTTACATTCTAAAAGAGGAAACAGTACGTACATACATAAATATGTACAGAAAGTATCTAAACTCCAGGTCTGATCCTCAAAGTAATACAACCTCTTAAGGGGTCTGACAGTGTAGTACGGTGGAAAGAGCCACTAACCAGGCTGGGTGTTCCTAGGCAAGACACTTGGTCACCCTCCCAGTTCCTCTTCTGTAAAATGAGAAGGTTGGGCCAGATAAGCAGCCCTGTGTTGGAGAAGGCAAAGTACTAAGTTGAAAGCCAGAATACTTACTTGTGTTCCATTCCTGAGTCAAGCTTCTTAACAAACCCCGGTGGTTGCTTATTAACTGTAGAAGAAAATATATACTCTTCTGTTCAACATTTAAAGCTCTTCACAATTTGCTTCCTTCCTGTTCTTCCAGAGTTTTCATACTTTTTTCCCCTTCTGTGCACTCTACAGTTCAGCCATACTGGTGCACTTGCTACTCTGTACATATGTTGCTCCTTAGGCTCCTGTCTCCATGCCTTGAGTATACTCCTCCATCATTGCTGCCTCACAGGGTCCTTGGTCTCCTCTTCTAGATTTGCCTTAAACATCTCCTTCAGCAGGAAGCTTTTCCTGAGCCCTCTGGCTCTCTCTTCCAAATTCAACTTGTCTTTATTTTACATGTGTGGGTACATATATGTTTGTGTGCATACACACACATGCATAGCAAATGTCTTTTCTGTTAAAATGTGATCTCCTTGAAGCCAGAGTCTACTTGTCTTTTGTCTTTATTTGCCCATCTTACAAAGCAAGTGATGAATAAATGCTCATTGTTGCTTGATTGGCTGATAGATTGTGTGACCCAGAACAAGTCACTTAATGCCAAATGGGGATAGTACTACTTATAGTCCTTACCTCACAGAACTGCTTTGTTATCCCATGTATTATCAGATAAGATTAATATGTGTCAGCAAGCATTTTTCAAATCTTAAAGTACTATATAAATGTCAGTTTGCATTATTATATCTGAGTTCTTTCCTAGTTTCAGCTTTCACTGTTAGTCCAGTTTCCCCTCTCTGAAGGAGCCTGTTTCAGCTTCTGCTGCATCTTCCCCCCAATATATACATATGCTTGTGTATATACACATACACACACACACACACACCCCACAGACCTTCCCACTCAGAGCTTATATTTAGTGTACTTATTCTGATTTCTGAAAACGGAGCTACTGAGACAGACTTTGTCAGTGTCTATGAATCGTTCACGTTGACCACAGTCAATTCAAGATGAACACGGATGCTCAGTAAAGAAAAGAATATATAGGTATTAGAAGTCTTCGAGTTAGAACTGCTCAGTTGTATTCTTGGCTCATTTGACTTTGGATAAGTCATTTAATCTCTCTGCATGACCATTTTGGGAAGGATCTTGGGAAGGATTACTAAGAATGCCACTGTCTTCTTGTGGGTGCTATCCATTAAGTGAAATACGGTATGAACACCCTGTCTTCCAGGTTCTTACAGCCTTTGTATCCTCTTTGTCATATTTTCCTGTTTGTGCCCCACTTCTCCTTCCTACTCTCATTTCCCCTGATCCTTCCATACCTTGGAAGATGAAGGAATTTTACATGTGTAAAAAGCAAGTGACAGACTCAGGAGTGTTATGAAATTTTTTATTTCCTTTTATTATTCAGGGCTCAGGGCTACTCCTCTTGCACATTGTGGTTAATGTTAACCACACTTGATTAAAATCTCTCCTAAAGGATGTGAAAATGGACTTAAACATTCCTTAGATAAGAAGCCTGAGGAAGAATCTCAGCTGTCAGGACATGCTAATCCTCTTCCTTCTCAGCCTATTTATGAATCCTCTAAATGTAACCTGACTTAGTTTACCTATAGAGTTTGTTGGATGAGGTTTGTTTTCTTAGGCGGTTTATGAGATTATGATACTGTTTGTTCAGCTTCTATGACTTTGAAGGAAACACTGGAATTATGAATCTATCTTTTCTTTAATATTTTATAGCCTAAAAGGAGTGTATGAGATTGAAATGTGTAAAAGAACTATTTCTCTCTCACTCTGGTGTAATTGTGCCTATTAAGAGAGCTTGTGAGACTCCTCCTAGGGTTCAGTTTTCCCTGAGGCCTGGCACTATGCTTGAGAATAATAATAGCACCTAGGTTTTTACTTCGATAATTTCTGGTCTGACAGCAGCTCCCCACCACATGAACTCAGGGATCAGGACTTCCTGAGGAGTCGGCCCCTCCGTATTTCACTGGGAGCTGAGGCACTTTTGAGCTTGGAGGAATCTAGGGCTTGTTTGATAACATATTCCTCCCAGGGTTGTTTTGAAGGTCAAATGAGGTAACATTTCTAAGGGCTTAACGAAGAGCCTGACACATAGTAGGTATTTGATAAATGCTTATTCTCTTCCCTTTCCTATTTATTCACCCAAAAAATATATGAGGGAAAATGTCATCCTATTTACATATAAGAAGGTTTCCTAAAAATGAATGTCATCTCAAAAATCATAATCAAATTGGCACTCAAGCTACCTATTGGCAGCTACTTCTGAATTAAAATAAATATCACACTTTTCTTTCTAAAACTTAGAATGTAAACTATTTCAAATAATTAAATATAGCCATGTTTGGGTACTTAAGAACATTAGCATTAGTCAATAATGCAAAATTCAGTTAGAATTTATGTGAAGCTTCCTGCAAGCAAGTCTCACCAGGCAAATAACCACTTTGGCAATAATCTCCTAGAGCAGATGATTTGGATAAGGCAGGTCAATGACAGAGAATAGTTTTATCAAATGAGAAACTAGAAGTTCCAGAGAGATGATCCTTCCCAAAAATGTAAAACTTTTTTGAAGTGCCATCCATTAACATCATTCGAGAAGAGGGCAAGTCACACTCTTTGGACCACTTGTAACCTTTTTACTTACATACTTCAAGAAGCTCCTATTTTGATTATGTGAGTACTGTTCCATTCTCCTAGGTTGCTAGTCCTGAAAGATGGTCTTTTTTCCATTGTTCTGGGAGAAAAATTGTCCTGCAGCCAATATGTTGGTGAGCTTCTCCTCCAACAATAGATCAACAGTCTTTTTTTTACCAGAGCCATAACTGAAACTCTTTTCAGTTTTGTAGGAGCTAATGCTATGTTGCCATAGTTGTTGAGAACCCAACATCACCTCCATTCCACAAAGAGATTGAATATTGATAGTGCGCTGGTGTGAGATGACAATTTTAGGGGAGATAAGAGGCAAGGAGACTGACCCTTGATGGAAGTGACATTTTTCATCATGACTGACTCCTGCCCTCATGGCTTGATCATTGGTTGATCCTAAAATCTTTCAGATCACTGGACCAGTTCTCTTGTTAGTAATTCCTTACGATCACATTTAAGATCTTGGAGCACTTAGCTCTTTGTCTTTCTTTGGCCCAGAACTCCAAATGACCTGCAAACTCTTGGCTCCAATTCAGATCAGTTCAACTCAATAAGCATTTACTAAGAGCCTGTGGTGTTCTAGATATTGTGCTAAATCCTGGGAATACAAATAAGAAAAACAAAGACAGTCCCTGTCCTCGGAACTTAGAGTTCTAATGTGGGAAGAGAACACCCAAAAGGAAGCAGAAGCTGGGGGTGGGGGGTGGAATCAGTCTAGTCCTCCAGCTCATGGGAAATGCCTGGGCTATGAGCTCCTTTTGCTTTTCTCCCCACATCTAGCACTTAATGCAATTTCTAGCATGGAGTAAGTGCTCAATAAATGCTTGTTGACTTAATGACTATATCGGAACCAGATTGTGAAGAATTTTAAATTGGGAGCTATGGAAAAATTTTTAAGGAAAGGAGTGACAGCCTTAGGCTTGTATAGTAGAAGACTATTTTTGCAGTTGTATGATTAAGGAAGGGAGAGACTAGAAGTAGAGAGACCTGTTCCTGTTCTATTCTAGTAGTTTAGATATGGTAGGTAAAGAGGGTCTAGCCTAGTATGGTTGAGTTTGTCACAAGGAATTCATATAATTGATGACAGTTATATAAGGCTTAGTTGTTATCAGCGGTAGTCATTTTTCCTGTTTTATATTTTTCAAAGCACTTTCATAGATGTGGTCTCATTTGCTTAATATGCTGTTTAGTGTTACTTATGTTAATGTCTTATTTTTACTGTTCCCATCATCTTCCTTTCTGGGTAGGAGGGCACATAGCTGGAGGCCAAGGATTCTGGCTGCCTGTGTGTTCCCACTGTGTTCTAGTGATTGAGACTTCTAGAGGACATGGAAGGGTGGATGGGGGGCAAGGAAACTGTTACCTTTGATAATTCTATCTAAAGTCATTTAGAAAGGTTCCTTTCTTTAAAGCTTATGTTCAGTAGATATATAGTTGTAAGCATTTATTGTACCTTAATTTGTACCCACAGACAATTTTCTCCGAGTTTTTAATCTTCCATGAACAAGGTGACATGTAGAACCCTCTCGATGTGAGGATGGGGGCGGGCAGGCTGTGACCTGCATCTTCATGCCTTTCTCCCTAAGTTCATACCTCTTCTACATGGTGTGTGCTCCATCTGGGGAGCTGACAGCACAGGCTGGTTATAATGTTGCTTTCAAATTTCTTCACCGAGTCTGTAATTAAATGACATCACTGAGTCTTAAATGCATCTGCTGTGAAAGTCAGAAGGCTAAATTATCCCATTAAAGGGAGAAAAGTGTTACTCAGTGTTAAAGAAGCTCAAGTTTAGTATGCTAGAGAGTTGCTTCAGGAAAGCTGTTGAAAACCAGTTGAGCATGGTACATTGTGGAAAGATTGGGAGGCCAGGAGGCCATGGGGTTTAGAACAAGCTGTTCAAGAACTACAGCTGCACTCTGGCAAACTTTAAAAAAAAAAAAAGAGTTTTCTCTCAAATGTAGTTAACTGCTTGGCTGCTGGAATTAGCTCCCAGCTGCTAGAATTAGTTCCCAGCAGCTGAGATGTCATAATCCCCTGGGACAAGCAGGCCGCCATGAGAGTTGTTATGTGAAGTAACTGCTTAGGAGTTAGTGTTAGTGGTCAGTCCCACAAGGACAGATACCCTGTTTCATGACCACAGATAGCTCACAAGGAGTGGGGATGCTGTTTCTTCAAAATATTTTCCCGTCAAATAAGGAGACAAGTCAAGAGAATGGCAATGGATCGATACAGATCCATCACTGTTATTCTAATAGCCTGGTAGCCGTAGCAGGGATGTGTGTCAGAGCATAAGCAGAGCTCATTTAACAGTTTATCTGGGCTCTGTCTTCCCACTGGAGCTAAATGAGTCTGTGATCCTACAGTGAGGAGGTTACTGGTTGTGCAGTGATGTTTGTCACCCATGTGTAGGGAAATGATGTCAGTGTGACTGGCTTCCTAGGCATTTTCTTGTCATTAGGAATTTTCATTTTTTCCAGTCTATTTAGTTTTCCTCCTATATCCACACCCACTGATTATGTTAGATCATAGTAATGATGATGATGATAACTGACATTCGTATATTATTTTAACGTTTGCCTTTACATCCTTCTCTAATTTTATCCTAACAACAATCCTATGCGGTAAATGCTGCTTATATAATTATCCCCATTTCCCTCACTTGTAGAGTGGGGGATAATAAATCAATTTGTACCATGTTTAGTGATTCTGGACTGTTGTTAAAGCATGAAATTTCTGCCCAGCTTTGATTGTGGTGATCAGCATTGGTGCTAGGTGAAGGAAGTGGGTGCTGCAGTAGCTGCACCTGTAGAGGACAGTGACATAGGACACTTCTTGTCTACAGCAAGCCAGTGTTTTGTTTTGTTTTTTTAATTTTTTTCCTCTAAAGTATGCACTTATTCAAAGTACCAGGCCCTGAGTCAAGAAGCAGCATGGTATTGGTAGGTAAAGCACTGAACTTGGAGTCAGGAAGACCTGCCTTCTAGTCCTGCTTCAGACATTTACCAGTGCTGCGACCCCTTGCAACAAACCTACGAAGTGAATGCTGCAGCTGTAATCATCCCTGTCTGCCTCATCTGTATGAGGCAGATAAATGAACCCTGGGCAAGTTGCTTTACCTCTCAGGGTCTCAGGCAATTTTCTAAGTACCAGTCTTCATTGGTGGAGGCGGTTCTTCACATGAAACTTCCTATTTTGCTAAAATCCCAGGTCTCTCATCCACTTCTCCAAAAAAGATTTAGATAATTTTAAGGTCAAATATTATATATTATAATATACATTATTATGTATAATAGCATGTAATAATGTAAGAGTTAACATTAATATATATGTTGGGGGTGAAAAGATTAGTTAATGCTTATTTTCTCTTTTATTATAAAACTCCTGTGCTCACTGTCAAATCCTACCCACAATTTTTGTGGTTCTGACATTTTCACTAACAATTGAAACATAAGCATCTAACAATTCTTTAAATAAGTATTTACTGACTATTTTGTGCAAGTCCCAGTGCTAGACACTATTTGGATTATAAAAATGTCTACTGTTCCTGCCCTGCACAAACTTACAGTCCATTAAGTCCTCTAGTGGGACATGTTGCTACCATATTTCTCACATGCCGTTTTGTCAGTCTAACAGAGTGCAAACTCTTTGTGGTCGGGGATCTTTTGTGATTTTGTCTTTGTATCTTCAGCACCTACGACACACTAGATATTTAATAAGCGATGGTAAAGAATTGGAAATTGAGGGGATGTCCATCAATTGGGAAATGACTGAACAAGCTGTGGTGTATGATTATGATGGAATACTGCTGTACTATTAGAAATGATGAGCTCTATGATCTTAGAGAAACACGGAAATACTTGCCCAAAATAATGAATGCCAAAACGAGCAGAATCAAGAGAACGCTGTGTATTGCAATACTGTTCTTAAGAACAGCGTAATTTTGTCCATTATCAATACCGACATTGACTATAAAGCACATATGAAGAAAGATGCTCTCTGCATCCAGAGAAAAAACTGGTAAATGGAAGTATGTAAAAAACTTTTTACATATACATGCATGTATGTATGTATCTATTTGTATCTAATGGTAGCCATCTCTAGGGTGGGCAGGGGGAAGAAAAAATTTACCTGTTGAATATTTGAAAGGAATGGCAAGTTGTGTATAGTAGATGTGCAGTTTCATGTGTAATCATCTTTTTTTATTGTACTGTGCTATGAAATGCTTGTTTTATTCTGTAAATTAAAATAAAAAAAATAAGTGTTCATTAAGTGGATGTGTTCTGTAATCATAAAGCCCTCATGAAGACATTCTGTGTCCTTATGTATATGATCATGCACAAGCACACTCCTAAGTAAACATCAAACCTTTTTCTGTAAGCTCCCTACTTGTTAAGATGTAATCCTCAGTTTTCTCAGCAAAATCAGCAATACCAATAATTTTCCTGAATGATTACAAGAGTAAAAATTATATTCAGAAAACAAAGAGTGTTCAGAGTGATTTTAAATAATTGCACTCACATACATGCATATACACACACACGCACGCATGCACACAAACAACAGTGGAACAGGTCTGTATTAATTTGAAATAAGCATCAAGTTGGTGCTAAGAGTAGGGACTTTCATGGATTGAAAAACAGGCATCAAAGGCATTTCCAGACTAACATCTATTTTAGAAATAGCACTGGAGGTTTTTCGTAGCACATGCAGTGTTATGGAACAATAGCCCTGGGTAGCATGTTCAACACCAACAAAGGTGAGCCTTCTTTTTTCCCCTTTTCATTTTCCCAATGTGCTCATTCAACTCTTCCCCCCACAGACCTGCATTTTGTTTTTCACCATAGTAACTCTCTCATCTATCAGTTTCTAGCTGGTTTTGGAATCAAACTCGGTCAGCATTTTGCTTTATCAGCAAGTGTAGTAGTGACATCTAGTGACAAAAAGAGGGGAATGTGGTGTAATGGAAAGAACTCTGAACCTGTGTGCCTCCTTGGCCACTTATGTGACCTTGGGCAACATCTCTGAGGCTCTTTCCTCCTGTCTAGAATGGGGATGATGATACTTGTGGAGAAGAAAGTGTACATCCTGAGCAGACGACAGGTTTCGGAGTAGTCTTTGGACTCTAAGGTTTTGTGCATCTTAAACCATATTTTCCAACTGTTTTTTTTTTTTTTTGGAGGGGGGGCAGTATTCTTTCCTGTGCTACAGAGTAGCTCAGTTGATCTATCAGTCAGATTCTTCATAAAATTTCACTGTTTCATCCTCTACAACAGACATTGACAAATAAACTTCCACTGGCACATAAGTGTTATGGTGGGCTGCTTGCCTGTGCTTAAGCATGACAGGCCAGTTATGTAGAAGGAGTGTTGCAATGTGCAAAACAGGCAAAGATCCATGTAATGTTCTCTAGAGTTTCTCGATAGAGGATTTGAAGAAAATTATGGGGAAAATCCCACAGAATGAGAGGGTGTGGAAAAGTTGTGCTCAACACTGATGGAGGAAAGTACATATAGAAAAGACTGAGAGCACAGATTAGGTACACTACTCAAGGATTACCCTTTCAGTCCACACCCCCCCCAGATTATTGTGATGATTTAATAAGATATTACATTGGAAAACTGCAGAATGTTTACATACATACATACACACATACATAATATGTATTTATGTAAGGGAAATGTATGTATATATGTACACATATTATGTACACTTGTGTATATATGTATGTTATGTATTATATATCATGTACATATATACATATATTATATAAGGGAATTGTATGTACATATATGTATTTATGTAGTGGAATTGCAGGTTTTTCTCATCTTTATAAATCATTCTAACCAGGTGACAGTGCATGAGGGAAATGTGCATTGTGATAATAAACAGAAAGCATAGATAGGTAGGCTGTCCATTTTCATCATCATTACCTGATCCATTCAGCAAGCATTTATTAAGTGCCTTCTGTATTCAAGTCACTGTGTTCATTTTTATTTACATTCATTGGCCATAGGTATAGTTCAGTAAAGATGGTTTTAGTCATCCAGGAGACTTCTGCTCTGTTTTAAACCTGTTATCCATACAAATAGGTAGTGTAGACATTTTGTTATAACAAAGCAAAACTATTTGTCTGTAACTTTTGCATCAGAAGTGGCATGAAAGGCTCAGGTATGCTTAGTTCGGGCAATTACATAGTCTTCTGGCTTGCTACTTCTACCTAGACAGTCTGGAAAATTTCCTTTCTGACGTCCTTTAGCTTGTTGTCATAAACTCCCTTTGCAAGCATATAGTTCCCGTGCCTTCAGAGATATCACACTTCCTGTTTCACTTCTTTACCACTGCTTCTTCATCTCCATCGTTAATTCTACATCCTCTTTCTGATCCCTCAGTGTGATTATCTCAGGGATCTGTCATCGACCTTTTCTTCCTTTTTTTTTTTTCCTTGGTTCTGCTTTTTTTCCTTGGTTCTCTCATTCACTTCTATAATTTCAACCACCACATCTGTGCAGATGATTCCCAAGTTTTTATCTGTCTACCTGACCACTCTTTTGTGCTCCATATTGAATCTCCAAATCCCTTTAGCCCAAATTCAGGATGTCCATATGTCCAAAAGAAAACTGATCTACTTTCTGTTACTGACCTCACTATTTCTCTCTGTGGCACCACCATTGTCTCATAACCTGGAGGCATCTTTGAGTTCTTCCTCACCCTTTGTTCAGTAAGTTACCAAGTCCTAGCACTTCCACACTCACAGTGTCAGCTCTGTCTTCTCTGTTTTCCATCACCATAATATATACCCTTATCATAGCTTGCCTGCAATAGTCCCTAATAAGTTTTCAGTCCCCCACTGTCAGTGCCCTCCAATCAATCTAAATAATGTTGCCACCAGAATATTTCTTACAAATTCCACCCATTGATCAAAAATCTTCTTAGGTTACTTATTGCCTTCCAAAAAAAGTTTATATTGTTTGCTTAGAATATAAGGCTTTCTACAATCCAGTATTATTTAAATCTCCAGACTCACGTTACTTCCCTTTGTACATTTTATGTCGCAGTCATACTGCTCTGCTGACCCCCAAATAAGTCATAATCTCTTCAATGCCTTTGGCTATTCCCTGTGCCTGGAATCTTTTTCCTCCCTCCCTCTTCTTTGCCTGTTGAATTCGTAGTCATCTGTTAAAATCCAACTCAGAGGCTACTTCTAGGAAGCCTTCCCAGATTCCCTTCCTTTTCCCATTGTACATTACATGAACCGTGTTTTACAAGTTTACTTGTTGTCTCTAACAATAAAATGTAAGCTATTCGAGGTCAAGGTCTGTTACATTTTTGTCTTTTTATCCTGGGGGCCTAGCACAGTGTCTGGTGCGTAGTAGGCAATTCATAACTGTCTGTTAATCGATTGCAGCTCTTTAGTATGCTTATCATGTAGTATTTTCTTTTATAATTATGCGTGTTTTCGTCTTGTTTTGCCACTTGACTGTATGGTTCATGAGGAGAGGAATCCTCTCTATTTTCTAAGATTTTCACATTACCCAGCCCATAGAACAGTGCTCTGCATATAATAAGATGCTTAAAGGTTTATGAAATGAATGTTCTAGCTCTAATTGTGTCTCAGCTCACAGTGTCACTTGTTAGTTGTCATTAAATGCTTATTGATTGATTTAGAGGTGGAAGGAATCTTAGAATTTATCTAATCTGTCTTCCTCATTCTAAAGATGAAGCTAACATCCAGCAAGGGAAAACCTTGTTTACACAAGGTCCTATAGGTTGTAAGCAGTGAGCTAAGATTCCAACCCTTCAAATCTGGTGTTACTGTGAATCTCTGGGATCACTGACTAGCATTCCATTGTGAAATGAATCACTGAGTGCTCTACCTCAAAGGGAAGCCTGCAACCTCATTACCCCAGATCATGTTTCCTGCCTTCCTCTTTATGAATTGGACACTGAGATTTGTGCTTTATTATGCTGGGGCTCTGTAGAACCTGATTTTCAGATAAACAGGGATCATCTATTCTCTGGAATGTCATTCCCAACAGCTTTCAGAAGCATTAAACTCACTTAGAAAATAATTAGTAATCAAAAAAGGCATTTAAATTCAATTCTCTGAAGCGTGGAGGGAGATGTACTTTACATCGATTGAATTATCAGTACAAATATCTGCTTAGTTGAAGTAATAGTAATTAGGTTTTAGTGAAAGAAGACATTTGTGTAGATTTGGAGGATATGGGATGTTTTAATCATCTATGCATCATTTTTAGTAAGGCCAAGAGGAGAGTGGATGCAAGGGGAATTTGAGTTGAGGGTACTTTCTCCTCTGCCTAGACTCATAGAACTTCAGAGCAGAAGGATGCTTAGAGAGGCATGTTTTAGATGAAGAAGCTAAAGCCTACAAAAGTAGATTGTCCTCAAGATCACATAGCCAGGTAGTGGCAGGGTCAGACTGAGAGCCTTTGTCTCCTCATCCCCCTTTCCAGTGCTTTTTACCAAGTACCAACAGTAATGAACCAGAACATGTCCTACTGGATATGTGACCTGGGAAATGAGACAGTCAGTAGTCTAATACTCCACAGTCACATTTCCATATCATTAACAACTTAGTTTTGAATCAATGCTAACTAGATTCTTTATCATACATACTGGTGATGCCAAGATACTAACTTTTTTTTAACCTGCAATGGGATTCCTAATTTAGGGGGACCTGACATTTAGAAGCTTAGGTGGGCCAGAACTGTTGTAGTCATTTGTCTAGCCTTCCTTTTCCAGAACTTCATGTCTTTCACCTTTTTGCTCCTGCTTAAGTGAGTGTTAAAGAGTCTGTAATGAACTATATTTATGCATTTACACATTTAAGTTGCCCATAAAGGAGCCTTTATCATGTCCAAAGAGGGTGATTATTTTATTTGTAGCTGAGATTTTGTAAAAAAAAAAAAAAAACAACAAAACAGTGAAAAGCAAAATTCTCTAATGGAAGAAAATTGTTCACAAGGAGCAAAGATCTGAATTACTATCATATTGCCATAAGTGGAGCTCTTATAGATTATGCAATCGTATTCCAAAATGGAAATGAGAACAGGATAATTGAGGAAAATTTGAGACTCTGTAATTGAATATATACGTTTTCTTTCTTAAGTGAATAGCAAAAGACATTTGAAGTCTTCAAGAGATGGCATTATGTAACAGAAAATAATACTCAATTTTTGATTATATGAACTAATGGATTGGAGCATTGGTGCAGATGGTGCCAAATAGTGCATAATCTTTGAAGAGCTTACGGTCTTGATGTTAGAGACAGATATAATAGTGAAAAAAGACAGGTTAGTTTCAGATTAGAGTTTTAGAATTGAGGTGGTGAATTCAGATAGTTTCTCTCTCTTTTTTTTTAAAGTATACCTTCTAAATAACCTTGTTTCAATCTTTTTTTGCTTGTATCTGAGAGAAATGATGAGATTAGTGAGAAAGTAGACACAGTCCCTTTATTTGGTAAACTTTTCTCTTAAATGATCCATAGATCAGTTTCTCAAAGTTCCTCACATAATTTCAAAAATGATATTTAAGGGAAGGCGTATTTAAATGCTTACACAGGGCTTAGATATCGGTTCTATTTTCAAAAAATTTATTATCTAGTTTGGTAGAATAAGATACATACAGCTGGATTCCAATTAGTATGAATAATGATTCCCATGAAGTAGATACCATATTTGAATTTTCATTGCATAAGTCCATTGAGCTGGAGTCAATTACCATATTGTACACAGACAATTAAGGGCAGCTAGATGGCACAGTAGATAGAGTTCCATCCCTGGAGTCAGAAGGATCTGAGTTCAAATTCGACCTTAGACACTTATTAGCTGGGTGACCCTGCACACGTCACTTAACCCTGTATGCCTCAGTTCCTCATCTGTAAAATGAGTTGGAGAAGAAAATGGCAAACTACTCCAGTATCTTTGCCAAGAAAACCCCAAATGGGGTCACAGAGAGATGGACACAATTGAAACAACTGAACAACACAAATAATTATGACATAAGTCAGAGTATGATTAATGTAAATAAGAAATTTGAAGAGAAACTGATCACTCTAAACTGCAAATACAAAAATCCAAGAATGCTTCATCTGAGCTAGATCTCAGGGAAGGAGAGAAAATTGTAACAGAAATCAAAATTTTAGCAGAAGTCAGGGATAGAAAGAATAGCATTCTGTACATAGGAAATAGTGTGAGCAAAGATATGGAGACAAAGATGAGGAGGAACAATTAGTAGAGAATTTCGGATAGAATAATGAATAAGTAAAGGAGAGTATTAGTAAAATAGATCTGGGAAGATGGGCTTGAGTCAGACTGTGGAGGTCCCTGAATTCCAGGGTTCAGAAGTTTGTACCTTACATGCTAAACAAGGGGAACCTTGTTAAGATTTTTAATAGGGGAGCGACATAATCCTTTAAGTCCATAGCTGGTTGATTTCCTATTTAATTAGAATAATAGCGAAGTAGAAACTACAAACAGTGGTACAATGTGAGACTGTAGAAAGTGAAGGGGGGAAAAACTGTCTGCCAAGCATGTGTAGTAAGGGAAGGTGAGTGATAGCAAAGGTAGCGCATGGGGTATGTGGAATGGAAGAGGTGAACGATCCACACAGGAATAATTGAGAGTTATAAATATCCCATAGAATGCTCCCTGATGATCCCTGTTCTCATCTGATGACATTGTACAGTAAACACTAGATGAGAAAAACTAGAGAGAACAGCACATCATTTTTTGCTGTGTGATTTTTGGACAAGTCTCTTAATCTCTCTAAGCTTCAGTTTTCTCATCTATAAAATAAAAATCAATCAATTACCAGGCATTACTAAAAACTTATTATTCTAAAAACACACAAATAAATATTAAATTTGCCCCCAACTGAACTGAAACACCAGCTGGACAGACAGTATGCAGTCAACATTGCCTTCTTTTGACTTCTTAACATTTAGTCTCTATATTGTACCACTCTACTGATAATTAATCACTTTATAATACCTGTAGTATTGATAGCAAGCTTTCCTGTTTGACATTCTGAGCCTCAACGTTCCCAGTTGTAGAATAAGGGTAATATTTGTATTACCTGCTTTATGGGGTTGTGAGGAAATCACCTTGTAAATCTAAAGCCTTGTATAAGTGGGAGCTCTTGTTAATGAGAGTGTCAGAGAGTAGCACCAGAATCAAGGTATTTAATTGCTGAGTCTGTTTTCTGTATCAGTCCAAGAAGTTTTTTATATCCTTCCTATTTGCTGGATTGGTAATGGCATGATTTTAAAAGGATTTAGAGGTTATTTGGGAAGGTAGGTAACATGAATGGAAAAAATGATTCAAATTATTATCCAAAATGATCATCAAGGTAATATTGGTAATAATTGACCTACTGGCCTATTTACTTATCTGTACATAATCTTTTAGAATAATTTGCACATTTGAAGGCAATTTGAAGCCATCTTTATTTTTTTTTAATCAGTTCATATCCTTTGATGACTTATTTTTGGGGAAATGACTTTTAGGCTTATCTATTTCTGTTAATTCCCTACAATTCTTAGATGTCACACTTTTATCAGAGGCATATGGTGCATTTTTTCAT
Organism: Bettongia penicillata ogilbyi; assembly: GCA_023548195.1. NCBI lineage: Eukaryota > Metazoa > Chordata > Mammalia > Diprotodontia > Potoroidae > Bettongia > Bettongia penicillata. The sequence continues at coordinate 6,810,167 of JAJHZJ010000570.1, forward strand.
AACCAGTAATTTCCCCTTTGTACTAATTTAGTTGATATAGTTTTCAGCATTATATGATCTTGTTTGTCAATTTTATATTTTGCAATCTCCTCAATTATTTAGAATTCTTCCCCTTTGCTATAGTTGTAAAAGTTTTCTCCATAAATTTTACTCTATACTTTTATTGCTGCACCATTTTATATTTACAATGCATATCCATTTTGAACAAGTTGTGCTATATGGTGTAAAATGAAGCTTTAGACTTCTTTTTGCCATTTTTGAGCAAGAGTTATATAGGATGAAAAAGCATGGACCTAAATTAAAATATGAGAAGAGAATAGGCAGACTTTTGTAAATAATTTTCTATAGTAGACTGTATCTTCATGTTCCTACGGTTGACTCAAAGGAACAGAGACTAACATATCTCACTCTATTTCTTTGTTTGTGGATTATAAAAATGCATTTCGTTCAGTGAATCAAATTGCAGTTGTTATGGCTCTTCTTCAAAGTATCACTCATGAATATGTAAAGTTCAATCAAAATTCACTGATAGATACAACAGAGGTAACTTTGATTATTAACATCAAGCAAAATATCAGGTGTTTGCCAGTGGTATAGAGGCTGTCCAGCCAACTGCAAATGAGAGATTCCCTGTAGATGAAGAGATATTTGAAGTGTTCCTTTCTGTGAATGAGTTTGTGCTGGTTGCATCCAGTTTGGGAATACTGCATAGCCTCTTAAATGAGATCTATAATCATTCAAAAGAGTATGGCATAAGTGCTTCCCCAAGAAAAGCTAAGTGAGAAAAAAATTTGTTTGGACGATGACATACAGTTGGATGGATAGCCCATATAGCTGGTCTGTGAGGACCTTAGACAAACACTGTAGATAGACAACTAGGTCCAAAATGGACAGGTTGCATTTGGGAAGTTAGACAGTGCTTCCAAAGGCACTAGACTTCTCCCTGAAAATAAAATGTTATCCTTGTAACATCATTATTTTTCCATTTTGAAACATGGAATACCACAACTTTCATGAGAAGAAAATTATAGATCACTTAAGGGGCAATGGATAGACATATGTGTGTGTGTATGTGTGTATATATATATATATATATATATATATATATATATATATATATAGACTGCCGCATATCAGTAATAAGTGCTTATGTGTCACTGTAAATCACATCATCAAAAATATGTAAGGTAGTATTATCCAGTGAAATGTCAGTAGATCTAGAGAAAGACTCCATGGACAATTTATCAGAGAAGAGTTTTACAGCATAAAAAGGTACAGATGTGTTTCAGTCTGCTTGAAGGAAGACCCATGTGTATTTGAACATGAATGCAGAAAGGTATTTAACTGTTCATTTAAGAGGCAGCGTCAGAGAAGAGTTATCTAAAGGGGATCATAGCAAGCAAAAACCCTCTGAACCCCTTCCCAGGGCCTCGAAGGATTTTTCCTTGTGGTTCAAGGAATACCTATTAGGATCAGTAGCTTTGCATTAAGATTTAGGATATTCATAGGAAATAGGTTGATATTTTCAACTTTGGTTTGGAAATGAGAACCTAAAAGAAGAGCCCCAGTCCTAATTTAGAAGTTTTTTTTCAAGTCTGTTTTGGAGTCTGTTAGCTAAAACTCCCTATTGGCTGTGGGTACAGTTCATTCTGATGGATACATTACATCACCCACTGTTTCATAATCCTTACTTAATTCTCAATGCTTGCAAACTCCCTAATACTAACCTAAATCAACTTTTTCCTGACTTAGACTTTAATTTCTGAGCTATTTAGTCCTATCACTTAGAACCTGACAGGACCTGCTCTCATCCAGTTACAGTTCTTGGTTTCTCCTCTTTCAAACATGCTTTTCTTCTTGTCATTGTCTCTGTTTAGTTAGAAGATGGCTTCACGAGCCTTAGTGCTACACAGCTGACTTCTCACCTTCCATTTCAATGCTACTAGGCCCCATTGAGCTAAGTGTCTTCCAGCCTATGCCTTCTCAGTTTTTCAAGGGACTCAGCCCATTGCTGGTGCTTGCTTCCATATCGAACAATAAGAGAAAATGTACACAAGAGTTTTTTCTTAGCATGTCTCCCCATAGTGAAGTATGGTATGCTATATTCTCCCCTGCTCCCCAGTACACATTAAACCTTGCCCTGTGACAAAGAGAAACAGGCCTAAGTGATGGACAAGACAACGGCTTCTTTTGTAGCACGTGCAGTACTTCACACCTGTGCACTCATCGCTCTGTTAGTAGGAGTGAGAAGTGTCCCATCTGTTCTCCAGGAGTCGGGCTGGTCTCTGTGAATATTCTGACTTTGTTATTCATTCTCATTTTCATCTACATTGGTGTAGTTATTGAACACTTTGTTCTTCTGATTCTGCTAACTTCACTTTGTATCAGTTCATTCAATTTCTTTGAATTCCTCCCATTCCTAACTTCTTTCACTGTAATACTATTTCATTTCATTCATATACCATAGTTTTCTCAACCATTCTTTAACTGCTAACCATTCATTTTGTTTCCAATACATAGATGCCACAAAAAATGTTGCTGTTTGGTCTATAAGATATTTTTCTTTCTGTCTTTGACCTCCTAGAGGTATATCATCATCTGTTTTCTCATTCAGCAGATGCTATGGTACAACTGCTATCATGTGGAGGTTCACAGAAAAATTTTACATTAAAAACAGAAAGAGAAAAGTCAGAGATGATTCTAGTGTTTTAAAACAGAGTATCTGGGATAGTGTTAGTAGTGTTATCAAAAATGGGAAAATTGGAGGAGGATGTGGTGACTTCTGTTTTGGACATACTGAATCTGAGGGGCCAGAGGCACCCTTCCTCTGTAAACCCTTCCCTGATGAGTCAAACCCACACACCTTTTCCTCTCTGAAGCCGCAGAGGTCAGAAAACCTGGGTTACAATAATAGAAGCTGATGACAATGATAACTGACAGTTTCATCGCTCTTTAAGGTTTCACGTATGTTCTACCTGCATTGTTTCATTTGATCTCACAACAGCCTTCTGAGGTTAGTACATCAACTCTTATTATTCCCATTTTGCTGATGGAGAAACTGGGGCTGAGTGGTTAAGTACCTGGCCCATTTTCACACACCCAGTGTCTAGGGTGGAACCTAAATCCAAGTTTTCTTGACTCTGGGTCTTGCACTTGTTGTATCACTTTAGTTTTTAAGTCTCAGTTTCTTTTTTCATTTTTAAAAATTTACTGACATTGGGTTTTTGACACAAAAGATGCTTTCCAAAAACACCCAAATAAATCTCTATGGGGTTTACTATTTTGTCTATTAAGATAATGGATTACTGGCAGAAAGGAGGGATGTACCTTTGAACTCTGACAGTGCAGTGTGATTTCATGGAGAGTTAGATTGGATCAGTTCATTTGCTTGTCCATACTGACTTTATTTACATCGCTGGAGTCATTATCTACCCTGCTTTTTTGTTGTGGATTTCTTCACGCTTCATCATTTTATACAGGTATGCCCATATCTCTGAATTCTTCATCATTCCTTGAATCTCCTTTACTTGTGATTTGGAATATTTTTTCAGATCATTATTGATACTTTGAAAAACTGCTCATGTTCTTTTGGGGGAATGATTCTTAATTATGCAAAATTTTCTTTAGCCCAGACCTGTGATTTCATCAGTATAGGAAATTGTCAGTGTAAGATCTTTCTTTACTGATGTTTTAGCAACTTCTTTGTCACTTAAGTCTTACAAAGTCATGTGGGGGCCCTGAGAGTTTATGCAAATTGCCCATGGGTTCAGAACTAATTGCCTGAAAACATAGCTAGTATATGTTACAAGCAATGTTTGAACTCAGGTGTTCTTGATTTGTAGGCTGACCATTATGCTACACCTCCTTCCCCCAAGCTTATATAGTTGCAGCAATTTGTGGTAGATTTTTGATGTTGGCTTTCTATCAGCCACACTGACTATTTCCAGTCTGTATCTTCTGATTATAACTTCCTAGATTTTACTTGTGTAAAATGTTTTTAATTTTATATAATCAAGATGATCTATTTTATTTTATCAAGATGATCTATTTTATCTTTTTGCAATCCCTTCAAGTCCTTGTCTAGCTAAAAATTTTCCTCCTATCATAATTGTGAAACATATATGTTCCATTTTCTTCTGATTTTCTAATAGTGTAATTATCTGTCTCGGAATACATAGATATATATATATATATATATATATATATACATACACACAAACATATATGTGTATGTATACATATACATATATTTGGTTCCTCCAGAAATCTGAGATTTTAAGAGCAAAGGCTAGATAAAGCATTTGTGTTTCTTAATCGATGTCTGAAAATAATCCTTCCACATTTTTAATAATATACCCTCTGTGTTATTGTAGGCTCTGAGCCTTCACTATTATCAAAGCTATACAATGTGAAATGACGTATTATAAAATAAATGCCTCCGTGCCCAGAAGCAGAGACACCTCTGCCATTAAAGCTTATCTTCCCTTTCTTGTAGTTTCTTGGTGATTACATGCATTCTGGAGTGGCACCCAGATCAGCATCAAACTGAGAGAGAAAAGTCCCTCAGTAGTAAAGTGGACAAATCACCCCTCCTCCTCTCCTTATGAAAAAGCCTAAGAAGGAAGGGTTCTTAGTCAGCCCAAGGATGAAGTAGAGGGGCTTGCCAATTACATGGATCTACATGGATGTAACTTGGGGTTACAGGACTTTTTTTAATGACCTGTGTCTATGGTTACATGTGAAGAACCCCTGACTTCAGAGATGGACTCCTTCCCCAGTTATGTGCCTGGAAAGCTAATTATTCAGTCGGATGGTAATGAAAGACCCTGCCATCTGTCTGCTGATTTAATGGAGTGTCAGCACATCCCAAATAGGAAGTAATTGGATTGACAGACACAAAGCCAGTTATTAGACCGTTATTATCTGATTGGAAAAAGCAAGTAGAGGAGCATACAACTGTAGCAAAACTAATCTGATGATGTCTGTTGTTCCCGGAATATGCAGTCTGCCACACAGAATTCATGGGCTTTGAAACCCCTGACCAGCTTAGGAACGTTTGGAGTGCCTTCTCTCTGAATTCATCTCTGCATTCTTATTACAAATCATTAGAATGCAATCTAATAAAACACCGTTTGCATAAAGATGGGGCCCATTTATAAAACTGTCACCGCAGCCACTCTATTAATAGAGCCATTTTAAAGATTTATTGTGAGCATATGTTACTTTTTACAGGGGGCCAGATTGAGAGCTGCAGGATTTGAACACGTAAGAATATGCCTCTGGTTGTGATGATTGGAAGAAATAAGTTATTCTGCCCAAGGAATTTCATGAGAATAGTACTTGTTTCTTACTTTTCAGGTACAGTCATCCAACAACAGTCTTAATGAAGCAGTAAAGAAAGGTGACTAGTTTTGGTGCAGTATTGTGCAGAGAGTACTTATACACTCACACAATTTTGAATTTTCTGCCTGAAAACCTTGGAAGTTAGAGACACATGGTTAAGGCCGGGTGTCACTGCACAAGCCAGAATCAAGGCCTGGATATTTTCCTTTCTCCATAGGATGCTAATGAGATTGAGCTGATGGGAAAGAACCAAAGAGGCATTGGCTCTTCCTATTCATTAGTTAAACAAGAGTCACAATACTATGTGTTATGGTTCCTGGAATTCTAGGAGTTCTTGGTCTTGTGGAGAGAGAACTGGGCAATCAGTCAGAAAATTTAACATTTGATGCCACTAACCAGCCGTATTTACTTTAGACATGCCATGTAATAGCTCTGATCTCCAAATGAGGGCATTGGATTAAATAACTTCTAACGTTGAGATTCTTTGAGTTCTAATGATCTGTAAATAGACCATTACTCTGTGAATGGTAATAACAACTTGCATTTATTAAATGCTTTATGTTTACAAATGATTTTCATCACAACAGATGCATGATATAAGTCAAGGGTTAATTATATTCTCATTTTATACATGTGAAAATTGAGACCCAGTAAGACATGTTCAGGGTTACATGAATATGAAATACACTTGAGTGTTTGAACTTGGCATGTCTGGCTTCTGTCAGAGAAGAGTTGTTAGTGATTCAGTGGCACCATTTTCAGTTCAGGTCAGTGAATATTGATTAAGCACATACTGTCGGGCGGGCACTGGTGATAAACCCTGAGAATGTGAAAAGGGGCGAAAGACAATACTTACTCTCAAGGAGGCTATAATCTACTGAGTATGACAGGAGATCTTTTGTGGGAACTGGGCTTGTCCCTGGGCTGTGTAACATTTTTTTTATCAATGGTTTATATAGTGGTATAGATAGCATTTTCTTCAAGTTTGTAGGGTGACACAAAACTAGCATAGGTAGCTAACACACTGGATGATAAAAGAGATCTTGACAGATTAGAGCATTGTAGTGAATTGAATAAGGTGCAGTTCCCTTGTGATAAATATAAATTCTTACACTTGAGTATGAAAATATCAATCTCAGAAATGCACTGGGGGGAGGATGTGAGACAGTGCTCAGCCTTAAAATGATCTGGAGGTTTTAGTGAATTGTAAGCTCAATGAGTCAACAATGAGTCTGGTTGATTTAGCAACTAGAAGAGGTAATACTAGCTTGGACAGCATTAAGTGATACATACATAGGCTCCAGGAATGAGGAGGTAGCTTTGTAGTCTATACCACGTAGACTTTACCTGGAATGCTGTTTTACATTCTAGGTGCCACTCTTTAAAGAAGTACATTGATAAGTTTGTCCTCTGAGTAAGTATCCAGAAGGAGAGCAAGCTGATTTGTAAAGGGCCTTGCCTCCATATTACATGAAGATCAGTTGAAGTAATAGAGAACCATTATAGCCTGGAGAAACAAAAACTTGCAGTATAAGATCATTATATTCAAGTATCTAAAGGATGTCTTGTAGAAGAGAGAGTAGACTGTTCTGTTTTCCCTAGAGAGAAGAATCAGGAGTGACGAGGCACTGTCAAGAAAAACTTAAGAGTTGTCCCAAAAGTGAGATGGACCATTTTGAGAGGTGATTCTATCAGGTCTCAAGTCTCAATCTGGATGATCATTTCTCAAATATCTGATAGCTGGGATTCCTTTTGGGTACAGATTGGAGTAGATAACTGTTGAGGTTCCTTCTAATTCTCAGTTGGTGGTTTCCAAGTTCAATGCCGTTTTCACTGTACTATACCACATCTCACAGAATGTCTGTTCATGTGATACCAACAAGTCACTTCCCCTTCCTTTGTTTTATTGCTTATTAAACAACAGCAATGCTTCTTTAATTATGAAAATAAATTGGAGGGAAGTTTGTAATTATAAGGGTTTTCTCATCATGAGTCCTTGGGAATTGTCTTAGATCATTGTATTGATCAGAGTAGCCAAGTTGTTCACAGTTGATCGTCACTAAAACATTACTTTATAATGATTAATAATTTATGATCTCACAGTGTGATCCCCATATGTCCCATAATGATCTCCCAGTTCTTCTCACTCTACTTTACATCATTTTGTAGAAGTCTTTCCATGTTGAGTTTTTTTTTTCCCTAAAACCACCCCCTTCATCTTTTCTTACAGCGTGGCGATATTTCTCACTATTGCCTCCTCACCATCCTTTTATCACCTACCCATCTCTCTTCTCCCATTCCCCTTTTATTACCCTATTGGTTAAGATATATTTCTGTACCAAACTATATATATTCTTCCCTCTTTGAACCAGTTCCAATGAGAGTGCCCCTTCATTATAAAAACTCTATGTATCTTTTATATAAGAAAATTTTTCCCAATGTACCTTTCCTTTCCCCTTCTCCCAGTGCATCCTTCTTTCTCACCCATTCATTTTTCTTTTTTTGGAGATTATCCCAACAAAATTGACATACAGTTAGACCCTCTGTCTATGTAGAATTCTTCTAATTGCCCTAATAAGGATATAATTCTTAGGAGCTACATTTATTATCTTCCCATGTAGAAATATAAACAGTTTAACTTTATCTCTTATGATGGCTATTTACTTTTTATAATTCTCTTGAGTCATGTTTGAGTGTCAGACTTTTTATTTATCTTATCTTTTTTATCTTATCTTTATTTATCTTATCTTTTTATCAGGAATGCTTGAAAGGTCTCTATTTCATTTAATTATATATTTTTTTACTGAAGGATTATACTAAGTTTTGCTGAGTAGATTATTCTAGGTTGTAGTCTTAGCTCCTTTGCCATTCACTCCTTTAAAATGGAAGTTGCTACATCTTCTGGATCTTGACTGTACTTCCATGGTATTTAAATTGTTTCCTTCTAGCTACTTACAACATTTTCTCCTTGACCTGGGAGCTCTGGAATTTGGCAATAATATTCCTGGAAGTTTTCATTTTGAGATCTCTTTCAGGTGGTGATCGGTAGATTCGTTCTACTTCTGAATCTAAGATGTCAGGGCAATCTTCCTTGGTAATTCCTTGAAATATGATGTCTAGACTCTTTTTGATCATGGTTTTCAGGCAGTCCAGTAATTATTAAATTGTCTCTCCTCAGTCTGTTTTCTAGGTCAGTTATTTTCACATTTTCTTCTAATTTTTTCATTCTTTTGATTTGTTTTTATTATTTCTTCATATCTCATGAAGTCATTATCTTCTACTTGCCCAATTCTTATTTCTAAGGAATTATTTTCTTCAGTGACTGTTTGTACCTCTTTTTCCATGTGACCAATTCTACTTTTTAAGGAATTCTTCAGTGAATTTTTGTGCCTCTTTTACCAAGCTGTTAATTCTCTTTTCATATTTTTTTTGCATCACTTTCATTTCCCCATTTTTCCTCTACCACTGTTATCTTTTGAGCCTTCTGGGAATTCTCATTGGGCTAATTGTTGGGTCAGTTAGCATTTGTCTTTGAGGCTTTCCCTGTATTTGTTGTCACGTTATTGTCTTCTTCTTATGTCTTCCTGACACGTAACTTTTTATGGTAAAGTCTTTTTTTGTTGTTTACTCATTTTTCCAGCCTATTTCTTGACTTTAAACTTTATGTTAAGATTGGACTCTGATCTCCTGGGAGTAGGGAGGCACTGTCCCAAGATTTAGACTTTTTTGTTTTACTATCTTCAGAGCTGGTTCTAGGGGTCTGCAAGTTTTTGGTGCTTCCAAGATGATGTGATACTAGGAGAAGTATGGTCACTGCTCTCCTGGTTTGAATTCTGGTCTTTACCTGGGAAGGGCCCTTGTTCTCCCTCAGCCACAAGTGCTAACATTTTTCTCTGCCTTGGACTTGGGAGGAGAGCCCCTGCTCCCTTGTGAATGATCACAAGCACTTTGCCCTAAAATTGTAACCCAGAACTGTTTGTTCTAGTTAGTTCTAGCTGCACCCAGTGCTAGCAGAGTCCCCTGTAATCCCTTTCAGACCAATTGTCTGACAAATCTCACACCCTCACAACTCCATCTCTGAACTGAGAGTTCCCAAAATTGATGCTGTCAACTCCATAATCTGCCACTGGTTCTCCTGACGTAATCAGACTCCCACCACAGTGTTATGGGCCTCTTCTGTCAGCTTCCTAAGGTTCTGAAAATATCTGCAAAAATGGCTTGTTCTCACCTTTTGGTGGCTCTGCAGCTCCAAAGCTTCATCTGAAGAGTTTTTTAAAGTTGTTTGGATGGGAATGTTGGGAGAGTTTGGCTGGATCACTCCCTGTAATTTGCCATCTTGGTTCCTAAAAGGGCTGTAGAGCTTTACAGAAGTAGGGGAGCAGAGTGACCTGGAGTAGTCAGCGAAGGAAGGGTTTAAGGTGTGAGTGAGTGAGTGGCGGAGGAGTCGGTGAGAAAAGAGGTTGTTTCAGATGAAAGGAAGGAAATCCAGGTGAAGGTGCCGGCACGAGGAAGTAACCATAGCATCTTTATGGGAGGTGGAGGAGACCCCGCAGGCTCTGTCTGTCAGGGAGGGCATGTCAGAGAGCAGAAGGGGATAAGAGTGGATAGATGGGGCAAGGGGGAGGAAGATTTCTGATCAGGAAGGCCCTTGACAGCCAAACTAAAGAGTGTAGACTTGTGGTGTTATAAAGTGGGGATCCATTCATTTTTTGTCCACCCCCATAAATGGAAGACTTGATAAAGAGTATGTTTAAGGAAGATGAGTCTATCAGTGGTACCCTTTGAGCGAATGAGAATCAAGGAACCTGAATAGGCTACGCAAGATCTTCAGTGTGAAACAGTCTGGAGATAGTGATTGACAGGATCCAGACAATAGCTATGCCAGTCAGAATCAAAGGGATGATTAGATTGGGGATCTAGAAAAGGGAAGAATTATTTTTGAGCCTGTATTTTTTTAAATCTAATGTCACCTCATTAAAGCATTTAAAAGTATGTGATACAGATTTAAATAAGTTTTGAATAACTTTCCACACACGTTTCAATAAAATTTTTCTAGACTAGTGAATTGACTGTCTAAAGTCTTTCAGCCTTGTGGAGTTGATGTGCTTGTTCATTCCTCCAGGTATCTCCTTAACTACAGACCCCTTTATGTGTAAAGGAATGCCTCATCTGTCCAGAGGAGAGAGGTTTCAGGGCCCCCTGTAGGGAAAGTGACATAAGCATTATTGGGAGCAGAATGAATGTACAGGGCAACCAACACACACCGGCTTCACAGCTTTGTCTTCATACCCAGCAACTGTGCTGAAACACAGTCACCTAATTGGATTCTACACATGGCCAAGGTCATGAATTTCATGTTAGTCTGTTCTTCAAGGGCTGGAGAAGTGCTTGGTATATGCACTGTGTAGAAGCTCATAGAGTTGATAAGGAATCAACTTATGTCATTCCCAGGTTCCAGGTAGAGTTACCCCCTTCCTCTGATAGATGGGTCAGATTTTAGAACAACTTTCAGTAATTTGAACTTGGTGTTATAGCTTAGTAGAACAGTCAGTGAACTAACATCAGAAATTCTGGGTTCTTATTCTAATTATGCTAATTGCTAGTAATCCTAGTAATTACATGTAATCCTGGAGTCAACTTGTGGAACCAAAAGGGCCAACTTCTTTATTTTACTGTTGAGGAAACTAAGGTCTAGAAAGAGGAAGCAACTTGTCCAGGGTCACACAACAAGGTAGCTACAGAGCAGGAGTCAGACCATAGATAACCTCCTAGCATAGTGTTCTTGTCTTTTTCTCACACTGTCTTCTTCATTTAACTTCTCTGCCTCCTCTGTAGAGATAATAATACTTTCTTTGTCGTGGAACTGTTTGTTTGATTCAGGTCAGATACATGTAAAGGTACTTTGAAAAGTATAAAGCACTGTACAAATGAGAGATGGTATCATCTACCTGCCATCCTCTCTGCAGCCTCGTAAAGCCATGTTTAGGTGAGACAAGAAAAGATTCATTGCCCTGTGTGTATGTTTGGAGAGAGAGAGATACTGCACAACAAGCCAGTGCTCCACTATCCTGACCCCATCTGCATTTTTAAGACAACCTCTTTAACATAGTAGATGTGCAGCTGAGAGGCAGATGATGAAGGACTCACATGTTGGATCAGGCTGATTATCGCCCAAGGATGGAGCCCATGCCATCTCTTTCTCAACAGTACTGTATTCGCTATGCTAATTTTGTGAGAGGATGGGGTGATAGGAAACGATTTTCCTCCTCATGGCTGGGAGCGAGACATCATTCACTAACATCCTGTCGTTGGTGCTTTGCTAGAAGTTAAGTTTGTTATGCGTTGGTCTTCCAGAATAATGAAAAGGCTCTTCTCTTGCATACCAATGCAACTAATAAGGGACATGGTTTTAATGGAAAACATTGTCTGCTATTTCCAGCCTGTACTGAAGTTATGTACATAACGAAAGGAATTAATTGGAACTTGAAAGAATGAACCTCCCAGTAAATGCTGATGCTGTCATATGGAGAGGATTCAATGAAGGATGCGTCTGCCTCAGGATATGTTACCATCAGACCCCAACAGCAGCAATAGACTGAATGACCTTGATTTGTGCTGAACTAAGTCCCATAGTTAGCAGGTTTTGTGTAGATTCAATGTCACACTGCTCTCCCATTTTTCATTTGTATCATCTGTTTTCCTATTTTCTAAATCTCAAATTCTATCAAATTCTTGCTTTTGGACCTTCTGGGTAAAAATCATAAGGATGGCACCACTAATATCAGCCTTATGAAATATCAGGCCTTCAGTACATGACTTAAATGTCACCCATTTTATATCACATTTCTTCATTATCCCTGTCCTCCCCAGCTAGAAATTAATTTTCCTCCTTTTTCTAACTGTGCTTTGTGACTTCATTTTTCTTTATATCATATTTATTTGAGTATCTTTCTTATTCTCTTCCTAACCTCACTGATTATATCGTCAGCTTCTTGAGGTCAGGAGCCACAACTTATTTTTTTAGGTTACCCCACACCCAGAAACTTGAATATTTTGTACTATATAGAAACTACAGTATCTTGTAGTACATACAGACATCTGCACTACATAATAGGTCTGCAATATTTTTAGTGAAGTAACTTGAATTAGAAAATGTCCAAGATCTAGTGATTTCATCCCTGCTAAATGGTGCAGCCACTGAACGGTCAAAAGCAGCTTCCATAGTGTTCAAGAAATGAGTAATGTGACACAAAGGAATCGAGAAACACCAATTCACATTCTTATGGACCTCAAATGTTGCTAACGTGTTTTTTTGTTTCTAGGGTGGCATTGAGACTTTCTAATAAAATCACAGTTTTAGCAATGAGATAAATCTACATTCAGTGATCTGCTGTTGAAAATGATGCTTCCTGACCAGCTGTTTGCACTGATGTTCATTAATATTTCACTGAGTATTAGAAAGACTCAAAATTACTAGACATGTTTTTTTTTTTTCAGCATAAAAGCACTCTTGTTTCTTAGTACTCTACAGACATGCTTTGTGGTCTTAGATTTCATTAAGGGAAATGACTGTTAGTTGGGTGTATTGACAGAACAATAGAGCCCGATGGGAATTGGAATCATTCAGGGCTCTACTGTTGAATAATCCACTAGTTAAACGAAATTTAATCTCATTAGCTGGGTAATTGTGCTGTCAAGGGAAGTGACCAACTAGGCTAAGGGGAAACAAACATCGTCTAATTATTGTTTTCATTTTCTGTCGTTGGAGGCTATGGCTGGACTCATGGATGCTAAACTTATTTCTCTGTTTTGAATGAACTTTGACAAGTGACATGTTAGTTCCAGCTTTAAAGGATGTGGGGTACCGTGGTACTACAGCAAAGTCCTCAGAGAACTTTTGGTAGAAGCATTTCACTCACCACCCAAAGGGCCCTATTAGAGATAAAAGGATTCTAGAATGTTAGTGTTTGAAGGGGTTTTCAAGATTTTCTGGTTCAGTGATCTTTTTGGAGGACTCTTTAGAGACCTTCCTGACTCTCCTTCTTGAGTTCAAATCTGACCTCAGACATTTACTAACTGTGTGACCTGGGCAATTCACTTAACCCTGTTTTCCTGAAGGAAATTGCAAACTACTCCAGCATATTTACCAACAAAACCCCAAATAGGGTCATGAAGAGTCAAACCCAGCTGAATAATTAAAATGTGAGCTCCTTGAGTATAGGGACTGCTTTGACTTTCTATATTGGGCATCTAGGTGGTGCCGTAAGTAGAACACAGGGCTTGGAGCCAGAAAGATCTGAGTTCAAATTCAATCTCAGATCCTTAAGTAGCTGTGTGAACCCTGGGCAAGTCACTTAACCCCTTTTGGTCTCAGTTCCTTATCTGTAAGATGTGAACATATTGGGGAAGGAAGAGTGAGCCACTCTACTGTCTTTATGAAGAAAACTCCATGGACAGATCCACAGGGTCACATAGAGTTGGACAGGACTGAACAACTGAACAACAAGGGCTTATTAAATGCTTGCTGATTGATTTTTAAATTTTTAAAAATGAGGAAACTGAGGTACTGAGAGATTAGGTAACTTTGCAAAGGATACACAACTATCTGAGAATAAATTAGAAGTTGGAAAGAGACCTTCTGAACCCCAGTCTCATGTTCCTTTTCTCTCTTCAAGCAACTTTGCAAAATGAAACACAGTTCCCATCCTTTTGCGGGTACGCATTGCCCATTTTCTAGCTTTGCCAGGATTTTGCAGCTGCTCAGTAAGCAGTAGCTTAGGATTGATTTTCAAAAACTAGATAAGCCCTGTTCAAGGTTATTTTTGGAGGTAGGCTGTTGTCCCGTGTATATCGGAATGCTCTCAGACTTGCTGTTTGTTTCCCTGCACATTGCAAATATAGAATTGTGCTGTACCTCACATCAGTATAATGCTTGCAAATGCTTCAACCAACATTATTTTGTGTTATGATTATGTAGGGTTGATAGAATGCTTCAAATTGTGCGTACCACAGAATCTAATGCATTAAATGGGATATATTTTGTGTGCGGTTAAAATATATGAAAACAACTATTGCCAAGAATTAGTCAGACTCTCGTATTAATTACTGTGAGAAGAGCAACACCAGTAAAATGCATTACTGTAATAACAAAGGAAATTGAAGATATTTTTCTTGCCTTTAGGGAATTTACTGTCTAGTCAGGGAGAAAAAAAAATAGGAAGGGATTTTAGCACACTTAAATAGTAGCATCTCATTTCATCAGTGATACGTGATCTCGTCAATATAAGTACTACCTACAGTAGTACAGATGGCAGCCCATCCACCCTTTCTCATCCTAAATAGTTCTTGTCCATGTTCTCCCGAGAATAACTAAGCCTTCTTTTAGGTCTCTTAATATTACTTTGTTGCTAGTGTAGTATCGCAAAGAGCAGTTAAACCTCCCTGTCCCCACAGAGCCATTGCACTTCCTTTTTGTCATCCTCTGTCACTTCATCAATGGCAATAAATAGTCAATAAACAATTGTCAAGTTCCTTCCATGTGCTAGGCACTGTGCTAAGTGCTAGGGTTACAAAGAAAGCTAAATGATAATCTTTGTTCTCAAGGATGTCACAGCTAATGGAAGAGACCTCATAGAAATACCAGTACAAGCTATGTGCAGAATAAATTGGAAGTCATCTGAAGAGGATTAAGAGGAATCTGGAAAGGTTTCCTGTAAAAGGTGGGACTTTAGACTGAAAGAAAACAATCAAGGAAACCAGGAGGAAGAGATGAAGACAAGCATTCCATGCAGGGATGAGAGCCAATGGAAGTGCTTGGAGGTGGCAAAGGGAATGCCCTGTTCATGGAACATCATGGCCTTCTTAAGGAGTTTAGCCACAAAAGGCAGGAGATGTGGGACAATGGTGGGGTTATTTAGGTCAAATTTCTTTCCTTTCACCTTGGATCACCTATGATTTTGATTCTTTGGAGATTGTAGTGTTCCATGATTCACAGTCATACAATATCACTGGGAAAATGTTGGTATTTTTAAAATGGATGTGGTTTCAGGGAGAAATTGGATTACATGGGTTATTTCTTTTACCCATTTAATAGCCAAGTAAAAATCTGAGTCCTTCCAACTGGCCTGCCAGTAATACAAAGCTGACTGAGGGTAAAATAGTCACTTTCTGCTTTGGAGCCAGTTCAACTTCAGTCAGTTAATTCACATTGCATTCCATTGGTATGTACACTTCCAGTCATAGGTTGCCATGAGATATGTACATGAAATTTAATATAGAACAGTATACTTACATGCAAAAGGAATGAAAAACAGATTAATTGGGTGAAGTTAAATAACCTCAAAGGAGCTGTTGACCCTCTTGCCCATGGGCAGATTGCTTCAGAGCAGACCAGCCATTTGTAATGTCTGGGATTTCACTAGGCCCTTTTGTAAGTTGTATCAAAGTGGCTTGGCTGTGTTGGACAGGCCACAAATTTCTTCTTACATGTGAGAGTAATTTTCATAAAATTGTATTTTTTTAATTAGAATGCATAGCACATATTAAAGATTATGAAGAGTTTAAATGTTTAATTTTTTCCGTTGCTTTGAAAACAGGAAGCATTTTTTGTGCAAAAAGCAATGCCTAGGTGGCTATATATGGAATTGTTAGGATATATACTACTCTGATTTGGCTTTTCCTCTCTCTTGTCCACATTCAGCTGCAATTCTTAGCAGCAATCAGCCCAAGAATATAACTCAGTGAACACATATTAACCTTCATTCAGTCATTTCCTTTTGGACAGCTGGTTTATCTTTCATATGGTTTAGGTATTTGTCATCAGCACATTCCAGAGAGAAATATCAGTTCTGCAGGAACTGATAATATTGTAATCAAAATTATTCCATAGGGTCTAGTTTTTCTTTAGACATAGTGTGTATTCCATCATTTTAATGTCTATAAGATTGATGGATAGTCGACTGCAAATAATCTCTAGCACATCAGCTAGAGTAGAGATTTTTCTTATTATTTTCACTGTGTTTATTATTCTGTATACAAATTTAATAATCCCTAGTCTTTGGCAACTCAGACTCCTGAGTAGAATTTTTACTCTGGATAGACCACAAATAGGAACCTGAATAAAATAAAATGTGTAATAGTGGGAATTATAAGATCTTTAATCCCTATCTAATCAGAGGAGCTATTTATGAAAGCAGACATAAGGAAGAAAATGTCTGTCTGATGTCTGACCTGTGGAGCAAAACATCAGATTTCTGGATAGTTATAAGCTAAGATTCTATTAAAATGAAGATTTTTATGTTGAGCCAGTCACCCCAACATACTTTGTAGATGTTAGCATCCTGGTGAAAAAGGTCTAGCTGTAGGGTGTCAGAAGATGAGCCCTCAGAAAGGGGATGACTTTAATGAATCAACAGTATTTATCAAACATATCCTATGTTTCATGTATGTGCTAGGTACGGGGGATACAGATACAAAATTGTGAGTCCCTACCCTTCAGGAACTTATATCCTAATAGACTTCTCCTAGTCATCAGCATTAAAGAGAGGTTTAGATGGGTAAAATAAAGTAACTTGGTGAATTGCATCAGAGAACTTTCAAGCATACTGACGACTTTAGGAGGCAGCATGGAGATGTGAGATCAAAAGGAAGAACTATGTAAGTTCAGGGAGGTTAGTGCAAGTTCAGCAAAGATTAGTGTCTGTTATTCAAGAACAAGCCTAACTAAGTTTTGGTGAGGCTCATCATCAGATAACTGACCACCAAACAGGGATTGTAATTGCTGCAACTCCTAGAGGAGTTGAAATCTACACGGATGAATTCCCAACTCTTTTGGCCTACTGAGAGATAGCACTTTCTCACTGTATGAACAAAATTCATTCTTTGAAAACTGACCATTCAGAAAATGTTCCCATATGCAAAACCCTCTTTTTATTCATTTTAATGGAAAAAATATCTCCTTCCAAAAAATTACCCAAATATCACTCAGATAGCAAACACACACCCACATTGCTCCTTCATTAATAACATTTACCAGAAAGAAAGAGAAAAAAGACTATGTTGAAATAGGGAAGATAAGATAGTTGTGATAATTCGTTCTGTTTCTGAGGGTGAAGGAGAACTTGAAAGTGATGCTGATGGTGATGACCAGGGCAGTGGAGGGAAACTGTTTCACTACTGTCAACCTATCAACTGCTATAGGACCTTCAGCATCTTAAGCTGATTCTGAGGTGATTTGGATGATCGCTGGGAGAAAATCTTGCCATTCTTTAAGGGACCCTGGGACCTAAAGTGAGAACTGAAGTAGCTTTCTGCAACCATTGAGCTAGGAAAAAAGACCCAGTTCTTGAAAACTTTCAAAGTTGTTTGCCTTTACAATGTTGTACTTGTATAAACTGTTCTTGTGGTTCTGCTCACTTGTTACAAGGTTTTTCTTTTTCTTTTATTCTTTAATTAGAGGGAAGGGGGAAGAGAAAGTGTTTATTAATTTAAAAGGGAAGTAAAATAAAAGTTTGGTGTTTTGTTTTGTTTTTTAAAGAAACCTTTCAGACCATCCATGGCTGTCCTTAAATTTCAGCACTTGTCATCTGATTCCACTCTTCCACTGAGCATTTGTCTCTTGTGCCTGAATAGAAAGACATTTGCCCATAATAACAATAACAAAACAGTTAATCCAACTTACGGCAGATTTAGGATCCAAAAAGATTTTACAAGCTAGAAAACTGGGCAGAACCTAAAAGATTAAATCATTTGTTCCCCACTTAATGTAAAGTCTTACACTAACTAAAAAGCTAGTGGCATGTACATGTACACACGTACATGGCATCATGTACACAGAGGGCCTGAAGTTAGGAAGATCAGACCTGCTTAGTTCTGCCTATGACATATCTTGGCTGTATGCCCCTGAGCAAGTCAAAGGTCCTCTTCCCCAACTTGATGAAATTCTAAGAATATAAGTTGCAGAACTCTTGCTAATCTGCATTGGTTAAGAGAGTTTTCTCTACATTAATGAAATCATAGTTCCAGAACAAAAAAAAAGGTTTTTGTTGGACCATGCCTTCAAGCCTTTCCTTTAATTTTTTAAAAAACATGTTTTACTAAAAACAATATTGAATTAGACGATGCTAGAGCTTATGCTTATCTGACATAGCCATTGATAACCCTGAGTCGAGTCCTCCACATACTGTACTGAAGCTAGTCAGTCAGTATGCATTTATTAAGCACTTATGTGTGTCAGGCTGGGGCTACAAACCAAGGGCTGCCTTCAAGGAACTCTGGGGGAGACAATAAGAAAGCAAAATATGTAAAAACAAGTTGTACGTATAGGATACATAGAAAATTATTAACACTAAGGGAGAATAGGAAAGGCTTCCTACAGCAAGTGGAATTTACTTGAGTCCTGAAGGAATCCAGAGAAGCCTGGAGACAGAGATGAGGAGAGAGAGCACGTTGGGCATGGGGGACAGCTAACAGCAAGGAGGCTCTGGGTTGAAGAATATAGAAAGACTAGAAAGGTATTGAGGGGCTAAGTTGTAAAGGACCTTAAGTATCAGTTGTAGGATTTTGCATTTGATCCTGGAGGTGATAGGGAGCACTGGGAGGGTGACATTGTCAGACGTGCAGCATTAGACTGATGTCAATAGACATTACCATGAAACACTGGAAAATGTTTTGATAAAGATCTTAGTAGAGGAGAGTTCCCCAAAGTATTAGTCTACAAACTGTCAAAAAAAAAAAGAAAATGAGGTTAGTCTAGCATGACGTGCTCTTAATGAAGGTGTGCTGGCTTTTTGTGATTGCTAGTTTCTTTTTCCTCTGCTATTAAAATATTTTTCTATATTTTAAAATATATATTAGATTAATTATGAGAATCATGTAAGAATTTTTAAAAGTATCGAAATGGCATTTGACAACATTGCATTGGTAGAGAATTCTCTACAATAATCAAATCACAGGTCTGATTTTGCCAGGAATTAAAATCAAACTCATTCACTTGCCTACAGTTTTCAAATTCAACTTTTCTTTTCCTTTTTTGAAAACTGGGGCATTTACCCTTCTTCAGACCTAAGACAACTTTCCCTTTCCCCACAGTTTTTGAGAGCTTACTGATAGTAGCTCAGTATATCCAAGAGTTCTTCCATTATCTCAGGATATAGTCCTTTTGGGGTTTGATAACTTTGCTTCATCAAGGGCATCTGTATATGCTCTTATTATCCATTTTTTATGTTTTACTGTAAGGAGAGAATACAAATGGCCTTCTCCTGGGAAAACAAAGCAAAGTCAGAGCAGCAGTTCTGCCTTCTTTCTATTAGTGTTTATTATTATTTCACCTACCTCATTAAGTAATCCTGTCCTTTTTTTCTTTCTCAGATATTGGATTTTTGCAATGTTAGAGAGTTGTTAGATTTCAAGGAATATAACTTGTGTACTATGTGTATCTAACAACGAACTATCTTTATCACATAGTACTTCTATATTTATGTTTTCTTCAGAACTTAAACTGTTGGGACTGTCTGCCTCCTCTTGATTTCCTCCTCCCTTGTCTAACCCTAATTATTTCATTAGGATGGAAGGACACACCTTTGAATCTTGACCAATCTAAATGAACAGATCTATACTTTTTTGCTAACCGATCTCATTAAAATAAATGTTAAGTAAACAAATAAATCACTAGCTTTAAGAATAAGTAAAACTCAGGAATAAAATTGTAATGTTGCCCACCCCACCCCACCCCCCAAAAAAAATTCTACTCATTCCCCACCAACGAACAAATATTTCTTAAGTAAATGCTGTGCTGGGCACTGAGTGTACAAGACAGTGAATAAACAGCATTTACTTGAGAAAAGCTTACTTGTTTTTCCTTTATTTTTATTCTGAACTTAATGCCTAATAAAATAGACCTTTGTCTAAATATAGTATAACCATAAAAAGATTATTCATGAAAGTAAAGATATTTATTATGTACAATTTACTTTTTGAATTATATAAGTTTAATTTGGAGCTTTCAATGCTTCCTGGATTTGTAATAGTACTTGTTTCTGGCCTTCCTTCTTTTCTTTGAATTTATTTTTAAAATGCCTCAATGGCCTCCTTTTCCTTCTTTTCTTTTGCTACCCCATTCCCTCTAACCCACTCTCCCAGTGCAGAAATCAAAAGGGGAGGGAAAACCCTTATAACAAATAGTTAAATAAAGCAAATCATCACAGTAGCTATGTCCAGAAATAGTGAATCACTCAGCATTTATCTGCCTCTCAGGAAGTGGGATGCGTATTTCAATGTCATTCCTCTAGCGTCATTGTCGGCCATTTCATTGATCAGACTTCTCAAGGCTTTCAGAGTTGTTTCTCTTTATAATGTTATTATTGTATAAATTCCTCTCCTATTTTTAGTCATGTTCCTTTTCATCGTTTTTTATAGGTAATAACTTTCCTGTACATTCATATAATTTGTTTAACCATTCTCTAATAGATGGGTACCCTCTTCATTTCCAATTCTTTGCCTCTACAAAAAAGAGCTACTATAAAATTTTTATTTACATGGGTCCTTTTTACATTTCTTTGATCTTCTTAGGGTACATGCCAAGTTATAGAATCACTTGGTCAGAGGGTGCACAGAGTTCAATGACTTTCAGGGCATATCTCCAAACTGCTTTCCAGAGTGGTTGGACCACTTCAGGCATCATTATGCTTGTTTCCTTGAAGCCCTTCCAACAGCTGGCATTGTCCTTTTTTTGTCATCTTTGCCAGATGATTAGGCACAAAGTAGAACCTCAGACCTGTTTTAATTTTTATTTTTCTGCTAATGATTTGGATCATTTTCCTTGTGTTTCTTAATAGCTTGGATTTCATCCATAGGAAACTGTTTATATCTTTTGACCATCTATCTATTAGGTAATGACTCATTCTTATTAATTTCCTTCAGTTCCTTATATATTAGATATGAGGTTTCTATCAGAGAAACTTGGTGAAACTTTTTCCTTTTTCCATCTAAATATAATTTATTTAATTAAGTTTGTACAAAAAATGGTTTAATTTTATATTATCAAAATTGTCCATTTTATTTTCTGTGATCCTTTCTGTCTGGCCTCAAATTCTTCCTCTATCCAGAGATCCAAAACGTAATTTTTGGAAGCCTACAATCTAATGTAATATGTTTATCATGACATGTTTTGTGTTGCATGTTGTGTTTCTTTGTGGCTTATTCCCCATAGTAGTTTAAAGCTCTCACATGAGCTCCAGGAGAGCTGTGACCATATCTTACCTAAACTTATCTCCCCAAGTGCCTTACGCACAGGAGCTGCTTAGAACATTGATGCTGAATGAATGAATTGTTGCATTATTTAAAAGGAAGACTAAAGTAACTCAAATTTAAGTATTGATTATATTGGGAGGGAGAGAATGGAGAGTCCATTTTACATTAATAAGAGAAATTTAAATGATAAATGCACAGAATTCTAGGTTTTTGGAAAAGAATTATTTTCTATTTGTTTTCTGGGGTTTGTGCCAATAGCCCTTTTAATTTTTTTTTTTTAACATTTTAGGAAAAGTCGTTTGCTTAGTGTTGAAGTTTACAGTTTGAATCACTTAAATTTCTGTAATGATTTACTTTTAAAAAAAATTCAAATGATTGTCATTTTCTTCCTTTAAAGAAGGTTACTTCATTTTATCTAAAGTGCTTTTCAGTCTAGTGGGAACACTTAAGTGTAGTCACAAATCACCTGCAGTATACTCATAGAAAGATTAAAATGAGTTAAATTTGTTTATAAGCCTGCAGGTTCTAAATTTCACAGATAATGTTCTTTTTTTTCCCTCTCCTTGCTTCAAGATTCCACTCTTTTTTCTCTTCTGGTCCTAGGCATGAATTTCATGTAGCTATCAGTGTGAGCTCCTGAATATCATTTTATTTCATTAGGACCTCAGATTACCTCGTAGGGGTATAAGCTAGGGACACAGAGTCATAGAATTTTAGAATTGAAATGAATCTGCAAGATCATCTGGCCCAGGATTGAGTTCCAGTGATGTTAACCTTACTTTGCACTTTTAAATTTTGAGTACATGAGGAGCAAATAATAGTTAATATAATAGTTGATGTAAATATATGCAGTTATGGAGAGTTAGAGGAAGGCTCTCTTCTTGATATGCCCGTGACTTGCTTCCATGAATTAAGTGGTAAATATGCCCCAAAGTGCATTAACCTTTATGGATTTTTCTTTGGTTTTCATGTTCCACTGATTTATGGTCTTAAATATGGCTGTTGCTGCTGTTTCTGAATGAACTCCTTGTAAATCATTTCTAAATGATCCCTTTTCTAGTCAGATAATCTAAGTAAATTGAATACATAGCCAATCAATTCTTCTGAGGTTTCTATTCCTTAGTCAGACTTGTTTACCAGTGTGTTGTGCATCTAAAATATTCCATTTTGAGGGGATGAGAACCTCTGAGATTGAGATCTCCGAAGAACTACATTTGCCTGCAATCTTTTCCACTTCTACGTAGATTGTGCATTTGAGGGTCTTTGATATGGTTTAGCTTAGCTTTTATTTCGAAGGAATGAAAAAAGGGCTACAGAAGATCCGCCACCGTTCATTGTGAAAGACCTGGCTGAATTCTGGGTGTGTTGTTTATATTCTATATGGCTATGTAAGGCCTACTTGAGTCAAATCAAATATACTAGGGATTTTGAGTGCAATATATCGAGTAAAAAGTACATCTTTTAGCTTTAAGAAATTGTTGATTGATTTGAACAGTGGGAACATTGTTTACATATTATTGAAGTTTGGGTCTTCATATTAGTTATTAATGTTGGCTTCTCTTTTCACTGTTCTATAAGCATGTGACCTAAAATGCTGAAATTCTCAGTCATAGGATCCCAGGACTTTGGGATTTGGAAAAGACTATCAGAATTATCTAAGCCAGTTTCTTCATGGGGGTTGGGGAGGCAGGAGGCAGGGTAGAAGTGTAGGTGTGTTCAATCATGTCTGAATCTTTGTTACCCCCTCTTGGGGTTTTCCTGGCAAAGATGCTAGAGTGATGGCCATTTACTTCTCCAACTCAATTCTCAGATAAAGAACTGAGACACACAACTTGTCCAGGGTCATGCAACTAATAAGTCTCTGAATCCAGATCTGGTCTTAGGAAGATGAGTCTTCCTGACTCTAGACCCAGAACTCTATCCACTGGGCCACCTAGTTATCCTCTCTCTTCATTTTATAGATGAGAAATCCGGAGTAGAATCAGTAAGATGTTTTTTTAACCTTTTATTAGACTCTTGGGTTAAAGAAAATCAGGTTATCTGGCTTCAAATCTTGGTTTCACTGTTTATTATTTCTGTGACCTTTGACCTCTCTGAACTTTTCTTTCCCTAATGAGGAATTTGGGATGCTTCCTAACAGCTCTAAATTCTATAATTATGTGGTTCTAAATAAACTATTTTCTAATTTTCTGTGCATATAACTAACCTGCGTCATTTCCCCTTTTCTATTTTACCATAATACCAAACTGCAAAATTGAGATTGAAAATTTCAGGACACTCAAGTCAGAATTTTGAAGCAGTAGCCTTCTGCCTTTACTTAGTTGTATTAGCCTTGTATTATTAAATTTCTTATAGGTATCTTATTTAAAAAAAAAAAACACTGCTCTTAGTTTTTATATTTCTTTACTTAGTTCTGTATTTTCATTTGGATATAAGTTGTGGTACTGTAACCTAGCATAGAACATAGTTAAAAAGGTTATTCTGTTTGGAACATTTATTTATTTTCTCCTTTCCTGTACAACTGTATTTTATTTTTTTTTTGCTTCTAGGTTTGTCTTGGAACCTGGAGAAATGTCTGGGTCACCCATTGTGACATCTCTGTTATTTTGTAGAACCTTCAATATATCATTTTCATTAATGTATTCTCTGACTCTCTGCAACAGTGGTACCTTGACCACCTCCCTTGGGATTCTTTTCCACTACCTAATGGATCTTTTTGCTAAGACATTTTCCCTACAACCTTTTTTTTTCCTTTCCATCAATTTATGCTGTTGTATCAGTGTGAAAAGAGCTCCTGAAATATGATGTGGGGCCTGCAGAGAGAGTGTATGTTGCTCTAAAGTAGTCTGGCTTATTCATAAACATACCCATGTTTTCCTGTTTACCTCTGCTGTGAATAGAGACTCTATATGTATATTGATGGTTTGAATAGTTGACCATAGAATTTCAGGTTAGGGTCTGCACAAAGCAGCTTTCTTCAGAGAAATAAAAACTGTTTCTTTACTACAAATCCCATAATACAGTGTTAGCCCACTCTGCTCAAGGATATTTCTAACTAGTCAATGCTGCTAGACTTGGCTGAGATAAAATGGGAGAAATGGAGCTTTACAGTGAAATGGAATTTGTGATGATGAGCCTCAACTAAGCAAGGGACTTTGCAAATCAGAAGCCCATGAAGCTTCTGTGAAATTTTAATTAGTTTAGAATTTCCCCAGTGGCACTATCTGAAAAGGGATGAAAATCAAATCAAGATAGAAGTAGTGGAAATTATTGGGGGAGTAAGGGAAGGGGAAAGAGAGCGAGAGAGAGAGAGAATATATAAATTCAGAGATAATAGGTACATATTAATGTGTTTACTCTCTTTTATTTATATATTTTTTTGCAAGCATGTATTTTCTTTCTTCTTCCTGATGAGGAAAAAAGAAAAGCAAAACCCTTATGACAAATATATATAATCAAGCAAAACAAATTCCTTTGTTGTCCATGTCCAAAAAAACCCAGGGCTCGTCTTGCATCTTGAGTCACAAACCAAAATGCAAGTATCTCACATGTGAAGGTTTTTTAAATCCCTTATTTGGTGATTATTTAAGAGAACAATTTCTGACCCATATACTCAAATATAGGAACCAATCTAGTCTTTAGAAAATAGACATAAATTTTAATATTAAGGAACAAAGGAAGTCATTCTTTAATATAATTATTGTTTTTCTGATTTTTCTACCTTTCTCTAACCTTGTTTAGGACAGGTTTTTTGAGTGTATGCCTTATCTCCTTAACTAGGTTGTGAACTCCTAGACATAATGGGTGATGCCTTATTAATCTTTCTAGAATTCCCTTCCTCCCCAAAGTACCTAGCATAGGGCTGTGCCCATAGTTGGTATTCACTAAGTTTTCACTGAATTGAATTAGGAATAATAATAGTAGTAGTAATAATAATAATAATGATAGTTCACACTTATGTAGCATTTACTATGTTCCAGACACTGCACTAAACTCTCTACAATTATTATCTCATTTAATCCTCATCTGATAATCGAGATTTTTTTAAAGACTTGCGGTTCCCTCATTGTGGAAGTCCCACTAGTACAGATGAGCAGATCAACAGCTGTTCTATAACTTACTCAAAGTATTCCTCAACCTCACAGGTTGAGTCCTTTCTCTGTGATGTCAGATGCAAAAATTTAAATAAGGTCTTTCTGACTCTAAGGTCAGCTTCTGTCCACTATGTTTTACTCTTTCTCAGTAAAGAGATTTTTAGGAATTTATTAATCCTCTGTCTTCTTGCTTTCATTGAGCTGTTTAGGAACCTTCTTTTTTTAAAAAAAAATTATTTATTTACTTTTAGTTTTCAACAGACATTTCCACAAGATTTTGAGTTCCAAATTTTCTCCCCATCTCTTCCCTCTGCCCAAGATAGCGTTCATTCTGATTACCCCGTCTCCCAGTCTGCCCTCCCTTCTATCATACCCCTCCCTTCCCTTTTCTTATCCTCATCCCCTCTATTTTCTTGTAGGGCAAGTTAGATTTCTATACCCCATTGCCTGTATAACTTATTTCTCAATTGCATGTAAAAACAATTTTTAACATTCTTTTTTAAAACTTTGAGTTCCAACTAGTCTCCCTTCCTCCCTCCCCACCCATCCCCATTGAGAAAGCAAGCAGTTCAATATAGGTTATATATGTGTAGTTATGCATAACACTTCCATAACAGTCATATTATGAAAGACTAACTATATTTCCCCCCATCCTATTCTGCTCCCCATTTATTCTATTATTCTGTTCTTTCTTTTGACCCTATCCCTCCTCAAAAATGTTTACTTTTAATTATCCCCTCCTCCCATTTGCCCTCTCTTCTATCATCCTCCCCACCCCCTGCTTATCCCCTTCTCCCCTACTTTCTTGTAGTGTAAGATAGATTTTCATACCAAATCAAGTGTGCATATTATTCCCTCCTTAAGGCAAATACCAGAGTAAGGTTCACTCTTTTCCTCTCACCTCCTCCCTCTTCCCTTCCATTGAAAAAAGCTTTTTCTTGCCTCTTTTATGTGAGATAATTTGCACCATTCTATCTCCCTTTCGCTTCCCAATATATTCATCTCTTAACCCTTAATTTTATTTTTTTAGATATCATCTCTACCTATTCAACTTACCCTGTACTCTCTGTCTATATGTATGTAATCCTTCCAACTACCCCAATACTGAGAAAAGTCTCAAGAGTTGCAAATATGATCTTTCCATGTAGGAATGTAAAGAGTTCAACTTTAGTAAGTCCCTTATGATTTCTTTTTCCTGGTTACATTTTCATGCTTCTCTTGATTCTTGTATCTGAAAGTCAAATTTTCTATTCAGCTCTGGTCATTTGAACAAGAATGCTTCAAAGAACTCTATTGAATTCTTTCTGATCTCAGTCCTGTGTCAGATGGAAAAAATGTATGAGGCAGTCTAGGCTCACATATTTAGAGCTTTGAATTGACAATAATAATTTTGGGAACAAGGTATGTTTAGGATATTAATATATTTAAGGAATATGTATGCATATATATGAACAGTTTTTGAAATTTTTAAAGGTACATATTCAGACATGATAATATTCACCAAATAAGTTATTATTGTCAGTCCTAATGAGATATCCTAAGAACCACATAGGTATATTTATCTTTCTTGATCTCCAGAATTCCCTGGTCAGAATATGGCACAAAAATCCTAAAACAAACAAGGAAGTAAAAATACTGATAGTCACTTAATTCACATCACTCTTTTAGTAAGGAAGAAACTTGAAGTTTGAGACTTAGGTCTTTTTTGACTTTTCAGAGAAAGAATTAATCTCCATTAGCTCCCTAATTATATTATACAGTCTTTTACATAAAGTTTCACCAATACTCTCTAGTTCTATGACCGTAAATTAGTATTTGTTAGCCTCAATGATTAGGTTATGTTGAAGCCTCATGGTTAAACATGTAACTCAGGGCTGTACAACCTGTTGATTATAAGTGATCAGTTCCCTCTGAGAATAACTAATTCCACTGAGGTGTCAGAAATCAGTTATCACACCTGCTTTCCCATGGGTTAGCCATTTCTAGCAGGGAATGAGAGCGATAACTTGAAACCTTTGGTATGCTTTCTTCCATAAAGGACACTCATTTCAGGAACTCATAAGAAATTTGGACCATGCAGATAAACTGTCAGCACCTTACTCATCTCCACTCTCATTCCTTCCCTCCCCCCATGCACGTGTGAATCTAGAATTATTAGCCTATTCTTTCTCTCCTACCTTCTGTTAATACTCCTACCCCAAAACTCAGAGACCCAAGAAAATAGCCTTAGAAAAGCAGGCATTTCATTCAGTTGGGTAACAGGATTTAAAAATAGAAGGAACCCTATAGGTAGTTTAACCCAAACCCCATACTTTCCACGTGAGGTAAATGAAGCTCACAGAAGTTAAATACTTTATTCAAGGTTAGAAAAAAAACAGTTTCTGGACTCCAGTAGATCTTTTAACTCTTACCTGTGCTGCTGTGTCATTATTAATCTCTGTCGATATCTAGCTATGTGATATATAGTTAGACTTAATGTCTATAATATAACTAGGCCAAAGAGTTGTGAATTAGAGTCTGAAGTGCTATTAGAAAAAAAGTAATATGTTGTAAGGTAATTTCTTAGACCCACAGTTAGGGACTGTGGCTACACTCACTGACTTGTCCTTTAACTTAACAAAGAAATATGTAAACAAAGTTCATAGAGTTTAGAAGAAGGAATGTAAGTATTATAGCCCAACCCCTTAATTTTCTACATTAAGTAACCAAGGCCTGGAAAGATAAGATGATTTGTCAGGTCCCACATGTAGTGAGTGGCAGAAGTGGAATTGGAACCAAAGTCCTCTCATATCAAATCCAGAACTTTTATCACTATGACATCTTACTTATCTCAGGATTTGTTTGTCTCCACATGGTTGGTAATGATGGTATCCTTTACCAATGATACAGTTATAAACTAGGATACTTAGTAATACTAGTATTAACAAATCATTGTGGGGGCAGAGCCAGGATGGTTGAGTAAAGAAAGCATTCAGGTGAACTTTCAACATTCTTCTCCAAACAACTTAAAATAATGCCTCAAATCAAACTGAGGTTGAACAGAAGGTTAGAATGAAGCCAAGACAACTTGGATCAAAAAGAGAGATCTGTGACATGGGAGGTGGGGAGTGAAGGCTGACTGTGAACCCATGTGGATGAAATATCAGTGACAAGACTAGGTAGTGGGGACAAAATAAGCAGCAGCTTCAGGAGGTCCCAGGCCAGAGGTGATAAGGGGCCATGGCAAATGGGTAGAAAGACAGTACGGGGGACTTGTAGGACTAGACTCTGTTTGGCTACTCCATTGCCTATACCCACTTCTGGGTTATTGTTCCAGGGCAAAGAGGAGCACTTTTGGTCAAGAAAGAGTGGAAACCCTGAGGAACAGTATCACTTTGGGTTATTAAGGATCAGGGACTCTGAGGAACAGTATCCATTGTTATCCCAAGGGATGAGGGGCCTTTCCTGGGTGAAGACCGGAGTGTAGATCAGGAGAGAAGTAAGCACATCTCTCCCCAGATCACACCACATTAAGAGCACCAAAAAATTCCACACACCCAGAACTGGCTCTGAAAATAGTGTAAAAAACCCTAAAGTGCCACTTCCACCACCAGGAACAGAGCCCAAATTGAACGTAAAGTTCAAAATCAAAAATTAGAATAGAAGAAGAGCAAACAACAACAAAAGGACTTGACCATAAAAAGATAATACAATGACAAGAAAAATCAACATACAAATTCAGAAAAAGACAATAAAGTCAAAATACCTACAAGCAAAGTTTCAAAAAAAAAATACAAATTGGACAGAAGCCCAAACAAGAATTCCTAGAAGAAAAATGCTCTAAATCACTATTTATTTATTTATTTGTTTGTTTCTTTGTTTATTTATTTATTTAGCTTTTTACATTCATTTTCACAAAATTTTGGGTTCCAAATTTTCTCCCCTTTTATCCCCTCGCCCCACCCCAATACCCCAAGCATCTAATTTTCCCTATCTCCAATCTGCCCTCTCTTCTGTCAACCCTCCCTTCTCTTGTCTCCATCTTCTCTTTTCTCCTGTAGGGCCAGATGACTTTCTAGTCCTCATTAACTGTATGTCTTCTTTCCTAGTAGCAACAGCAATACTAAACAGTTGTTTCTAAAACTTTGAGTTCCAAATTCTCCCCATCCCTCCCTCCCCACCCATTCCCTTTGGGAAGGCAGGCAATTCAATATAGGCCATATCTGTGTAATTTTGCAAATGACTTCCCTGATAGTCGTGTTGTGTAAGACTAACTGAATTACCCTCCATCCTACCCTGCCCTCATTGTTTCTCTTCTGTCTTTTGATCCTGTCCCTCCCCAAGTGTTGACTTCAAATTGCTCCCTCCTCCCCTTTGCCCTCCCTTCCATCATCCCCCCCCTTGCTTATCTCCTTCTTCCCCACTTTCCTATACTGTAAGATAGGTTTTCATACCAAAATGAGTGTGCATTTTATTCCTTCCTTTAGTCAAATGTGATGAGGGTAAACTAATTGGTTTTTTTTTTTCTCTGCTCTCCTCCTTTTCCCTCCACTAAAAAGTCTCCTACTTGCCTCTTAAATGACATATAATTACCCCATTCCATTTCACCCTCTTTCCTCCCCCTACCTTTCTCTCTCACCATTTACCTTAATTTCTTTTCAGCTATGGTCCCATCCTAGTCAATTCACTCTGTGCTCTCTGTCTCTGTGTGTGTGTGCATGTGTGTATGTGTGTGTGTGTGCGTGCATGCGTGTACATGTGTGTGTGTGGTCCCACCAACTACCCAGATACTGAAAAGTTTTAAGAGTTACAAATATTGTCTTTCCATGTAGGAATGTAAACAGTTCACTTCTGGTAAGTCCCTTAAGACTTCTCTTTGCTGTTTACTTTTTCATGCTTCTTCTCATTCTTGTGTTTGGAAGTCAAATTTTCTTTTCAGCTCTGGTCTTTTCATCAAGAATGATTGAAAGTCCTCTGTTTCATTGAAAGACTATATTTTCCCCTGAAGTATTATACTCAGTTTAGCTGGGTAGGTGATTCTTGGTTTCAGTCCTAGTTCCTTTGACTTCTGGAATATCCTATTCCATGCCCTTCAATCCCTTAATGTAGAAGCTGCTAGATCTTGAGTTATCCTGATTGTATTTCTACAGTACTGGAATTGTTTCTTTCTAGCTGCTTGAAATATTTTCTCCTTGACCTGGGAGTTCTGGAATTTGGCCACAATGTTCCTAGGAGTTTCTCTTTTTGGATCTCTTTCAGGTGGTGATCGATGGATTCTTTCAATACTTATTTTGCCCTCTGGTTGTAGAATGTCAGGGCAGTTTTCCTTGATAATTTCATGGAAGATGATATCTAGGCTCTTTCTTTGATCATGGCTTTCAGGAAGTCCCATAATTTTTAAATTGTCTCTCCTGGATCTATTTTCCAGGTCAGTTGTTTTTCCCATGAGATATTTCACATTCTCTTCCATTTTTTCATTCTTTTGGTTTTGTTTGGTGATTTCCTGGTTTCTCGTAAAGTCATTAGCCTCCATGCGTTCCATTCTAATTTTGAGAGAACTATTCTCTTCAATGAGCTTTTGAACCTCTTTTTCCATTTGGCTAATTCTGCTTTTGAAAGCATTCTTCTCCTCATTGGTTTTCTGAACCTCTTTTGCCAATTGAGTGAGCCTATTCTTCAAGGTGCTATTTTCTTCAGCATTTTTTTGGGTCTCCTTAACTAAGGTATTGACCCGTTTTTCATACTTTTCTTGCATCTCTGTCATTTCTCTTCCCAGTTTTTCCTCCACCTGTCTAACTTGCTTTTCAAAATCCTTTTTGAGCTCTTCCAAGGCCTGAGCCCACCTGACATCCCCCGGGGTGTCTGGGGTACCGAGTCCCCACCCTCCACGTCTTTCCCTGATGGCAAGAATACGTCCTTGTCATCAGATCCGAATGTCGGGATCATTTGCATTTGTTGGAAAAAACTCTCTATAGTCTTATTTTTCTTCCCTTTTCTAGGCATTTTCCCAGCCAGTTACTTGACTTCTGAGATTCCTGTCCACCCCCGCCTAGATCCGCCCAGCTAGTGCTTGGGGTCTGAGATTCAAATGGGCTTTCCGCGCAGCCCGCCCAGCTGCTAATCAATGAGCTTTAGTTCTGGTGCTGGGGTGGGGGCAGGGCCGCCTCCCAGGCTCGGCTTCCTCAGGGGCTTTATGCAGAGACTTTCAGGAACGGAGCAGGTGGGGCAGGGCCGTCTCCCAGGCTCAGCTCCCTCAGGTTGTTTATGCAGAGACTTTCAGTAATGAAGATCCTGCCGCCTGCTGGGGGAGTCCAGGGCCGCGCCACTGCTGCCTCTGCTGCCGCCCACGCCTCTGCCTCCGCCGCTTCCTGCCCCCATCTCTGCCGCCGCCGCTTCCTCCCGAGGGGGCCTGAGTCATGGAGACACTCTGCTCCCCGTCTCGTCCAGCCCAGCCTTCTCTCTCACTGACCTGTAGCTTCTGTGGGCGGAGGGACTTTCCCGGCTGCCGGAGCTTCCGTCCCTGAAACCTGCTCGGGTCAGCTTCTCTGGGGCCGCGGCCAGGGCATCGCTGGGGTGGGGTCCGCTTTCCGGGGCGCGACGGACCCTGGGGACGGCTCTCCAGGGGTCCCTGGAACGGAAATCTC
Organism: Bettongia penicillata ogilbyi; assembly: GCA_023548195.1. NCBI lineage: Eukaryota > Metazoa > Chordata > Mammalia > Diprotodontia > Potoroidae > Bettongia > Bettongia penicillata. Next base: position 6,842,475 of record JAJHZJ010000570.1, read on the forward strand.
TTCCACTCCGTTTCTGTACACCTTTCAGTGGTCCAGAAGTTATGGGGGTCTCTTTTTACATTAATTCTGTGGGCTTTGGTTTCAGAGCTCGTAAACGTGCGTCCTTCTACTCCGCCATCTTGGCTCCATCCCCCTCTAAATCACTATTGATTAGAGGGATACAAATCAAAACAACTCTGAGGTACCACATCACCCTTATCAGATTGGCTAACGTGACAAAACAGGAAGGTGATAAATATTGGAGAAGGTGTGGGAGAGTTGGAACTCTAATTCATTGTTGGAGCCGTGAACTGATCTGGAGAGCACTTTGGAACTGTGCCCAAAGTGCTACAAAAATGTGCATACCTTTTGACTCAGCTATATTGCTTCTGGGACTGTATCCCAAAGAGATCATAAAAATGGGAAAGGGTCCCACATGTACAAAAATATTTATAGCAGCTCTTTTTGTGGTGGCCAAAAACTGGAAATCAACGAGATGCCCATTACTTGGGGAATGACTGAATAAATTGTGGTATATAAATGTAATGGAATACTATTGTGCTGTAGGAAATGATGAACAGGAAGACTTCAGGGAGGCCTGGAAAGACTTATATGAACTGATGCTGAGTGAAAGGAGCAGAACCAGGAGAACTTTGTACATAGCAACAACCACAGTGTGTGAGGAATTTTTCTGGTACACAGTACTTCATTGTAATGCAAGGACTTAAAAAATTCCCAGTGGACTCTTGAGGCAAAATGCCTTCCACATTCAGAGAAAGAGCTATGGAATTTGATCCCAGAATGAAGCAGACCATTTTCTTTTGTATTTTGTTTTGTTTTCTTTTATGATTCTTCCCATTCATTTTAATTCTTCTATGCAACATGACTAAGGTGAAAATGTATTTAATAGGAATGTATGTTTAGAAGCTATATAAAATTGTACACCTTCTCAGGGAGGGTGTGGGGAGGGGAGGGAAGAAGAAGGGAGAGGGAGGGAGGGGTAAAAAATCTAAGATATATGGAAATGATTGTAGAACACTGAAAACAAATAAAATAATTTAATTTAAAAAAAGGAATTCCTAGAAGAGCTAAACATGATTTTCAAAATCAAATAAAGAGTGGTAGGTGAAAAATTAGGTAAAGAAATGAAATTCAAAGAAGAAAATTATGAAAAGACATCAGCTTGGTAAGAGACACACAAAAATACTGAAAAATATAACACTTAAAAAACCAGAATTAGTCACCAGAAAAGAAGTACAAAATTTCACTGATGAAAACAACTCCTTGAAGAACAGAATGAGTAAATGGAAAAAAGAGGCACAAAAGGTCACTGAAGAAAATGATTTCTTAAAATTAGAATTCTAGGGGGAAAGTAGGTTGCACAGTAGATAGAGCACAGCCCTGAAGTCAGGAGAATCTGAGTTCAAATCCAGCCTCAGACACTTGGCATTTACTAGCTAAGTGATGTTGGGCAAGTCACTTAACTCTAATTGCCTCAAACCCTCCCCCCACCCAAAAAAAAAATTAGAATTGGGCAAATGAAAGCTAATGATTCCATGAGACATTAAGAAACAATAAAAGAAAGTCAAAAGATTGAAAAAATTGAAGAAAATGTAAAATATCTCATCAGAAAAACAACTAACCTGCGAAATAGATCAAAGAGATATAATTTAAGAATTATTGGAGTACCTGAAAGCCATGATTGAAGAAAACCTTGACATTCTATTTCAAGAAATTATCAAAGAGAACTGCCCCAATATACTATATATAAATGCAAACATTGAAAGATTGTGCCTATAATCATTTGAAAGAATTCCCAAAATAAAAACTCGCAGGAATATTATAGCCAAATTCCAGAGCTCTGATGTGAAAGAGAAAATATTGAAAGCATCCAGGAAGAAACCATTCAAATACTATGGAGCCATAGCCAGCATCACACACAATTTAGCAATCATCATGTTAAAGGAAAGAAGAGCTTGGAAGCTAAAGAACTGAGATTACAATCTACTCAGCAAAACTGAAATAAACCTTCAAGGGAAAAGAAGACATTTAATGAAAGAGATAGAGAATTTTCTAGCATTCCAGATTTAAAGATCAGAGCTGAATAGAAAATTTGACTTTCAAATATAGGTCTCAAAAGAAGCATAAAAAGGTAAACACAAAAGAGAAATCATAAGCAACTCGATAAGGTTAAACTATTTACCTATTTGTATGGGAAGATGATACATATAACTTCTAATTTCTATAACTTCTATAACTATCATTATTAGGGATGTTATGATTTTACAGAGATGGAGAACAGGAATGAGTTAATTATTTTGGAATAATGTAAAAAAAAATGACTGGTGAGAATGAGGGCAAGGAGAGAAGAATAGAGAAAATTATCTCACTTAAAAGAGGCATGAAAAGAAGAGCTTTTACAATGAAGGGGTAAATTGTGAGGGGGCCAGGCAATACTTGCACATCACTCTCACCAGCATTGGTTCAAAGAGAGAATAATATATACACATTCAACTGAGTATAGAGGTCTGTATTAGTTAACTGGGCATTAGGAGGGGGTAAGAGTAATCAAAAGGAGGGACCAACAAAAGGAAGGGTGGATAATAGGAGTGGTCAGAAGCAAAACATAATGTTGGTTACATGAAATTAAAAAGCTTTTGCATAAACAAAACTAACAGAGTCAAAATTAGACGAAAAACAGGAAATGGCAGGAGAGGGAGTTTACAAGTTTCTCTGATAAAGACCTCATTTCTCAACTATACAGGGAACTGATTCAAATTTATAAAAGTAAGAGTCATTCCCCAGTTGATAAATGGTCAAAGAATGTAAATAGGTATTTCTCAGAAGAAATCAAAGCTATCCATCAATAGTCACATGAAAAACTGTTGTGAATCACTGCTGAGTAGATAAATGTAGAAAAACAGCTCGGAGATGCTGCTTCACATCTATCAGATTGCCTAACATGGCAGAAAAGGAATATGTCAAATGCTAGAGAGAATGTGGAGAAATTCAGACTCTAATGTACTGTTGGTTGAGTCGTGAACTAGTCTAACCATTCTGAAGAACAATGGAACTGCCCAGAAGCTGTAAAACTGCACACCCTTTGATTCAGCAACAGCATTGCTGTCTGTGTCACAGATAGATCAAAGAAGAGGCCAAAGGATCTGTTTGTACAAGAATGTTTGTAACAACTCTGTTTGTGGTGACTAAGAACTGGAAATCGAAGGGATGCCCATCAGTTGTGGTACATGACTGTGATAAGACAGGATGAGCAGGATTCTTTCAGGAAAGCCTGGGTAAACTGAGCAGAACCAAGAGAACACTGAGCACAGGAACATTAATAGTGTTAGGACAATTATCTGTGATCAAAACAGTGAGCCAAGACAGAGCCAAAGGCCCCTTGATGAAAAATGGCATCTACCTCCAGAGAGAGAATCAAATGAATTCTGAATGCAGATGAAAGCAAACCTTTTTTTAACTTTGTTTTTGGTTTATTATTTTGTCTGTGTTTTCTTTTGTAATGTGGCTACTGTAGAAATATATTTTGCATGACTTCCACATGTATAGCTGATATCAAATTGCTTGCTTTGTCAAGGGGAGGGGAGTGGTACGAGGATGGGAAAGATGTTAAAAAAAATTTTTGCATGTTATTGGGAAATATTTAAAGAAATAAAAGTGTTTATAAAAAATAAACCACTTTTTTTGGTGCACTAGCACCTTTATAAAGCATTAGATTTTTTTATCCGAATCAAAGATTGTGGTGAGACATTTGACAAATACTTGTACAGAGTTGAAAAATGCTTAGAAGCAGGGAACTAGATCATCTGTTTCATATTTACAGAATTAGCTCAATTTTTTGTCTATATATTAAATTGTTTTGTTGATAATTACTAGACTGTTTTTATTTAGAGAACTATTTGGGTTTAGTTGTGTGTGTGCGTGTGTGTGTGTGTGTTTAGAAAATGACAACTCTTTATCTGTCAGGGAAATTAGAGAAAGTATACTGGTTATTTCTAAGTCCTATGATCAGGAAATCTATACTTCAAAGAATATCTGAGGACTTCCAAGTTCTAAGATCCTCTGAAGCTCTTAGTCAGAAATAACAAGTTGGAAAATCTCCTCACTGGAGAATTTAAGAAAAGGCTGAATAAATTTGTCAAAATATTGAGGATTGAACTCTTTTTTCAAGTAAGAGTTGAACTGGATGGGCTCTCAGGGACCTTCCACGTCTAACTCTGTAATCTGGCTAAATGAGATTTAAAAAGATTTTAAAAATATATATATAGGTCAGTATTTCTTCTTACCTCTACTTCTTCCTCCAGTCTTATTAGGAAATACCAACAGATGTCATTCCACACATGTTCCTGGAAGGCATTGATTGCTTTCTCAATAAGCAAACATTGCCCCTGATCTGTGTCTTCTCTGCTCAGAGAAGGGCAGTTTTTCAGTTTAACAAAGTTTCTCACTGTTACTGACTGGGTAAAGAAGGAGTTGGTAAGGCTGCTTTTTGGTGGAGTTTTTTCTTTTTTGTTTTTTTCTTTTTTTCTCTCTTTTTTCCTTTTTTATTCCTTTACACACTGAGGTCCCTCCTAGTTCTGAGAGCAGATTTGGAAACTTACATTAAATGTGTGTCCTCAAGTTAGAGATGACAACATCAACCTGGATACATAATTTTATACTGACAAAGTCAACATAGTATAATCTTCAGGGAATAGATGGTTTGTGTTTGAAAGAAATCACTCAGCTAGAGCTGACAGGAGGCACTCCATCAGTGCTACTCAAAGAAGTTTTGTATTCTAGAGACACCAAAAGTAAGCAAGAAACTTGGAAGGAAAAAATGCATAGAAAATTAAGAGCATCATATTGATCTGTTTAGGGGCATGGTGACCAGTAAAGGAAAAAAAATCTCTTTTATAAATGTTACAAGCTTTGGAAATGTCTGAAGCAGTTAATGTTCAAAAAGTATCTGTTCAAAAGACACTTTTTCCAAGCATTCTTTTGAAAAGAGTAAATCAGTTAATTGTAATTCTGATATTTGATCCCCATAATCACATTTCCCTTTTTGGAAAAAAAACTTTGGTAGAGTCCATTGTCATCATATTCATAAAGATAATTTGCTTTCAAAAGTGAGGCAGAGTAGAACAGGGATTTTACCACAGGAAGGCAAAGACTAGAGAGGTTAGGTGTGCTGGGAAATGGGAATTGAAAACTCCAAAGGAACAATAATCTCACCATGGTCCTCTAACTAGCTATGAGTAGCCACTAGATACCTCTAAAAACTTCACTTCCTTTTAACTGTCCAGCTTGTTTCTCCATTTTCTTCCCAACTTGTTCAAGCTTCGCTTAAGTAGTTTTTGCTTTGGACTAGTCACCCTATCTGCTTTCTTCGAGATCCTTGTTGGTATTAATCATATAAGTTGAGAGGCCTTAAAAAGATTTCTCTTTGGTTATTCCCATTTTCTTGTCACAGGTCACTTCTTTTGTGAAAGTCTTGGTTGTACTCCCCCAGAAATTTGTAATTAGGTTTGTCTGGTCACCTTCAGAGTTTCTTAAATTAAAAATAAAAAGTCCAGTAATGGTGATGGTTATAATCAGTTCTCAGTCAACAAGCCTTTTTTAAGTGCTCAATATGTGGCACACATAATACAATGGAGATAGGAAGGCAAAAGAAATTGTCCCTGATCCTCAAGGAGATCATGTTCTAATGGAAGAGACTACATGCAGGATAACAGTTCATATAAGATATATCTTGTAGCCTTCTGTTCTAAAGAATTCCACCTACAAAACTGACATCTGGGTATTTCTCCCATTTGTGCTGTACAAGTGCCCTAGGTCTGGTGATACTTAAAGAATTGTGAAGCATTTTTTAATTTATTTATTCAATGAGTTAATTACATATGGTTTCTCTTCCTCTATTCTTCTAGGTTTATTCAAGAGATCGAGCATGCCCTGGGACTTGGCCCAGCCAAACAGTGTCCTCTTCGAGAGTTTCTCACCATGTATATCAAAAACATATTCCTCAACCAGGTCTTGACTGAAATCAACAAAGAGATTGAAGGAGTCACCAAAACGTCTGACCCCTTAAAGATCCTGGCTAATGCAGATACCATGAAAGTATTGGGAGTGCAGCGGCCTCTCCTACAGGTAACTTAGCATATTTTTGCGCTTATTTCAATGATTTTCAAACATAAATCACACAAAGGTTTTGAACTGAGTCAAAAACCCTGGGTTTGAGTCCTAACTCTGCTACTCTTTTTTATTTTGGAAGTTCACTGAACTATTTCATTAACTGTTAAATGAAGAATACATTTCTACTACACATTTCCATGTATGCCCTATGTACCTCATTACAGGCAGTGTGTGTAGTGGACAGAAGGCTGCTTTCAGAGCCAAGAAAACCCAAGGTCAGGTTCTGTCTGTGTTGCCTAATGACTGCATAACGCTGGGCAAATCACTTAGTCAGCAAACATTTATTAAGCATCTGCTGTGTGCTAAGCACTGGGGATAACAAAAAAAGGCAAAAAAGAATCCTCCCTTCAGGGTGCTTGTAAGGGTAGGCAGCGGGCAAAGGAGTATGTGCAAATGACCTAGATATAGGGTAAATAGTAAATTATTCAGAGAGGAACAATACCAGAATTAAAAAGAGTTAGGAAAAGCTCCCTGTAAAAGATGGAGTTTTATTTGGGATTTAAAGGAAGACAGAAAAGCTGGTAGGTAAATCATTCTAGACATGGAGGAAGATATCCGCAGGAAAGGCCCAGAGTTAAAAGAGGGAGTATCTGCTTCCTAGAACAACCAGGAGACCAGTGTCACTGGATTAAGGGAATAAGATGCAAGAAGCATAGAAAGGTAGGGGGTTAGACCACAAAGGTCTTTGAATGCCAAACATTGCATTTTGTATTTGATCTTGGAGGCCATAGGAAGCCACTGGAGTATAATGAATGGGGGTGGGAAATCACTTTGGTGGCTGGATGGAGAACGGATTGGAGTGGGGAGAGACTTGAGACAGGCAGACCCATCAGCTGGCTGTTATAATAATCAAGGTGTGAGGTGAGGAGGGCCTGCACTAGAGTGCTGATGGTGTCAGAGAGAGAAGGGGGCATATTCATGAGATGTTGCACAGGTGGAATCAATAGGCCTTAGCAACAGCTTGGATATGGGGGGGGAGGGAGAGATAATGAGGAATGCAGGAAGACTCCTAGATTACAAGCCTGAGCAGCTAGGAAAATGGCATTGCCCTCAAGAGTAATAGGAAAGATTTGGAGGATGGGGAGAAGGGAGACATAATGTGTTTATTTAGTTATTTCTATATATTGGATACCAAACCCATATCGAAGTTTGATAGAAAAAAATTTTTCCCATTCAGCCACTTACCTTGATGCATTAATTTTGTCTATGCAGAAGCTTCTAGTTTTCAAGTAATCAAAGTTACCTATTTCATTATCTTTTGTAATTGCATCTTTCTGTTGTTTAGTTAAGAATATATCTCCTAGCTATGGTAGTGAGAGGTCTGTGATAATTTTTTAATAGTATAATCTTTAATACTAAGGGTACACATCTGTTTAGATTGTTTTGTGGAACATAGCATAAGGCATTGGTCTAACCCTAATTTCTGCTAGATTGCTTTCTAGTTTTCCTAACAGTTTTCATTATATGAGGAATTTTTTTTCCTAGATAATTTATGTTTTCTACTTTTTTCAACACCCAGTGATTATTGAGTTCTGTTGTTTCTGAATCTCCCTTGTGTAGTCCGTTCAAATGATTTAACTCTATTTCTTAATCAATACCAAATGGTTTTCATGACTGCTATTTTATTATGTAATTTAAAGTGTGGATATACTATTCTTTGGGCAAATTTTTTAACTCAACTGAACCTTAGTTTCCTCATATGTAAAATGAAGCTATGATTACCATTTCACATTTCACAGAATTGTTGTTAGGAAAGGGTTTTGTAAACTTCAAAGTGCTATGCAGATAGTTTTTTGTTCCTACTGCTTTCGTGAAATACCAGTAATTCATCTAGTTAGGCTCCTACTCTCAAACAGAATTGAATCTAAACCAATTCAGGGCTATACTGGTCATCACTCAGCCGGCTCAGAATGAATCTGAACCCAGATGCAAAGTGGATTATTTTTAATGAAATGAAATTGTTTTATTTAGAAAACGAGCTTCTTTGGAGATTAAAATTTCATTTTCTCTATTGCTATGTGACCTCATTAGTGTAGATCTAAGTAAGAATTCAAATAAATAGACTCAAGATATTTTTTATAGGCCTCTTGGCTTGGCAAAATTTACTTCAAAGTTCATTTCTCCTAAAATTTGAGAGACAAGGAGTGTATTAAAGTATGGTTATGAATTGAATAGGATTACATGCCATTATGGGATTTCGTTTGTCTTCCTTTAAGAAATTGTTGGACACAGCCCAGTTATATCTAGTGTTATACTATCAGGAGATAGAAGAATTTGAAGTGCTTTGATTGTCAGGGAGTCCTCCAGTGTCAGAGCTAGAAGGGAATTCAGAGGTCATCTATTCTAGCCTAGAACTTGTTTCGCAAGTGTGGAAACAGGATTGGAGAGCTTCAGTATTTTCCTCAAGTCCCCTAGGTAGTAAGCAGTGAAGCCATGACTAGAACCAGAGCCCCCCAGCTCTTACTCTAAGACATTTCTACTTTACTGCCTTCTGCCATTCTCTGGCTTCCTAGTCAAGGGATTCTCAGCCTTTTTGAATTGTGGTACCATCCTCATCTTAATGATAGCTGCTTCTTGAAGTGCTTGGTATGACATATGTGACTCTCAATGTGGTTTTCTTTTATTCACTGACCTTTTAAGCCTTAATTTGTTCTTATTATTGCCATACCTAAGGAAATTTGTTGCAGTGAGTCTTGTGGGCCACAAAATTAGTTTTTCTGTTTCAGGAAAAGTAGTTCTCCTTTTCTACATTATTGGAGAAATGAGTTTTACCTTTTCAGGTCCCCAGGGACTTTAAAAACTGTATAAACATGTATGAAGTGCCCACTCAGACTGTCTAATACCATATTATTAGCACCCACATTGATTCTAATTGATTCATTTCTCCTTAAGATACACTCAATATGAGAGCAAAGATGGCAGAGTTGTAGATCAAAGGGATGCTAAGTTAAATGTATAGTAGTTGAGCTAACACATGACAAGGAAAAATAATAATTTTTCAAGACTTGAGAGAAAGACAAGTTTAATAATACAAACAGTATCAGTTCATATTTTTCCCCTCATCATCAAAAAACCTTTAAGGCTGTCTCCATGTGTAGCCCTCTTTGTGGCTAGTGTATCAAGATAATTAACCAGACTGAGAAACACTCGGTTTAAAAGAAGAAAAGGAAGATCCTAGACTATGTGTAGAAATCTTCTGGAGTATATTAACACAACTATGATCCTCATTGTTTTAACATCGAAATGCTTCAAGACTTACAGGATCTATGATTTCATCAGTGTGGACACTCCGGTGTTAGGATATTTTTAGCAGGTGCTGTGCCCAACTTGGTAATGAGCTTCTCTGTCCTTACATAGATGGGTCCTCAGACCACAGATGTACAACTCATCATGACGCCTAGACTCAGGGGCCTTTCCAGTGAGGTGTACTTGCTCAGGACTGCCTCTGAGGTCTTACAGGTCACCTCCACACCATGATGAAGCAGTGAAGTTACACTGGAATATTTTTTTAAATACTATGTTAAAAGTTGTCACAACCTGGAATATAACCTGAACATACACGAGTCATAAGATTGATGAATAAACAAGCCTTTACTAAGCACTTAACATGTACTTAAGCACTGTACAGAGTACTGAGGGTACAAAGAAGTAAAGCAAAAACAGTCATAGCCCTCAAGGAGCTTATATTCTAACAATAAGTTACATAAAAAAGGCAAATACATGATAGACACCAAATAGATTTAGAGCTGGAAAGGACCTTGGAGATCATCGAGGCCATCCTTTCCTCCAGCCTCCATCTCGTTTTATTGATAAGTACCCTGGGGCTCAGAGGTCCTGTCCATGGTTTGAAGTCAGTACAAGGCAGAGTCACTATGGCAGAGCCCAGGGGCTGACAATCAGTGCCTAGTACCTTTCAAGACTGGCCAAGTAAAATAACATCCCTGAGCAGGTCTAGTGGGTGCGTATATCAAATCATCCATAGCATTGTCAGGGGCCATTGCTAACCATCTTCTTCTTGTCCATTAAATTAATTATTCTATCCTGAGAGTTCATGAGAGCTTTGAGTTGACCTCCCTGTTTGGGTGACCTTGCTGGGGTTAGATAATTATATTGCAGTATGTGACTGTGTTAACCTTGAATCCAAGGCCATTCCAGTTATTAACCTCACAAATTTGTTTCTGGATTCTAAAAAAGCTGTTATGTATTTAGCCGTTAGCTGCCCTCTCTCCAAGTTCCTTTTTATGGGTATGCAAATTGGATAAACCATATCAATAAATTTGTTTAATATTCTCAAAGTGTTGTGAGGCCAAAAAAGCAAACTTTTTTGTTTGATGTTACTGAATTCTTTTACTCATATTGAGAATTCTTGTTTAGTAATGAATGTAAATCATTTCCTGAAGCAATGATTCATGGTCAAGATTCTTTTTTCTTAAATGTGTTTATATGACCCTTTGATATGACTATTCTTAGGTTTTTATAAGTGCCTAATCTAAAAGAAGAATAAATAATTGACATCATGTATTTTGCCTCAAGAGTCCAAGCAAAAAGTAGGTGTGTGGGGGAAGGGCCAGTAACAGGGAGGGGAATATTAAGTATTTGAATATTGAGGGTTTTTTGAAACCCTAAAATTTATTTTTTCTACCAAATTGATCATATTTAGTCACAACAGTGACAGCATATTTAGTCAGCAACAAGCCAATGTAGCACCAGTTCCCCCCATGGCAACACCTTCTATCACGTAGCTTCAATTAAGTTCAATTAAACAAATATTAAATACCAATTGGGTACAAAGCACCATGCAAAGCACTGGGAATCTCAAATAAGGGGGAAGAAAAAACTGTATGGATTCAGCCATGTGGACACATATTTAGGAGGTGAGGCTGCTTTCATTGAATCACTTTATCCTGGAGTTGAAAAAAGGCAACTAGGTGGCTCACTGGAGAGAGTGCTGAGCCTGGAATCAAGAAGACATTAGTTCAAATCTAGCTTCAGAAATTTACTAGCTGTGTGACCCTGGGCAGGTCACTTAATGTTGCTTGCCTCAGTTTCCTCATCAGTAAAATGAGCTGGAGAAGAAAATGGCAAACCTCTTTGTATTTCTGCCACGAAAACCTCAAATGGGGTCACAGAGAGTAAAACATGTTTGGAATGACTGAACAACAGAAGGAGCTGGGAAGGACCTCATAGGTCTTCTCATGTAACGCACTGGCGCACAGCAAGGGTGAGCCCACCGCCTCCTAATGTGGTTCTTGTGGGTGTTCCCAATTATTATGGAGTTTTTCCTTCAATTTCTCCTTATATTATAATGGAATGTGTCCATGTTCCTTATATGGATATTCCTAATTATTGTGAAGTTTTTCCATATGTGTGTGTGTGTGTGTGTGTGTGTATGTTTCTTTTATTTCCTTAATATAGATTTCCTTATATTCCTAAAATAAGCCTCTCTCCAATTTTCTACCTATTGTTGCCAGTTTTGTCTTTTGGGGCCAAGCAAAGCAAATGTATTCCTTCTTTTAAATGATAGCCTTTCTGAAAATGAAGATAATAAACACCTTCTCACCCCCCAACCCCCCCACAATCCTTCCCAGTTTTTCTTCTCCAGGCCAAATGTTTCTAGTTCCTACAACCAATCCTCATGTAGCCTGATGGTTAGCCAGTCTTCTGCTTTTGCTTCACCCTCTCCTTACCTTGCTGTACTTTCCCTTTCCTAAATGTAGCACTGAAAACAAATGACAGCAATCCAGATCATCTGGCTAGGATAGAATTGAATACAGCAGGGACTACAGGAATGATCTCATTCTTTCATTCTTTATGAATGTATGAAATATTTTGTGGGGGGAGCATTTATTAAGTATCTTATTAGGTACTTAATTAGTTACTGGGAAAGCAAACATCAAAGTGTTGAAAGTCCTTAACCTCAGGAAACTCGTATTTCCATAGTTGAAGACAGTATAGGCAAGTAGCAACCAGGGAAGGGAGTCGTAGGAAAGGTGAGTGGAGCCACAGGACTATCAGTTTGCATACCTTTTCCAGTGATGCCATCAGATGTAGTGGGTTTACCTGAGTTTGTATTCATTCACCCCTCAGTATAACTCAGCCCACTCCAGCATGGATTTACCGAAGTGGGTGGTAGGACTCCCCTCAAGGTCTCTGGAGATGGAGGACACTATTCCTTCTTTAAACTAGAATGAGATTCAGTTTTTTGGCTGAGATCATACTGTTGAATTGTTTTGAGTCCACTAAAACCCCTAGATGTCATTTCATAAGGAACAATTATCTAGTCACATCTCTCCTTTCTTGCATTTATCAGGTTGATTATTTGAACCCAAATGTTGGGCTTAAATTATAGTGCCTGCCATGGTGGTGCTTACTGAATTGAGTTTGTAACTATTAAATCTCATTAAATCCAACTCTTTGTTCTAGTCTATTAATTGACTCTTTTAGGTTTGGCCCAATAGGAACCTGTTGCGATTTCTTTGGCTCCTCCCTCTCACGTAATACATTAGCTGTCCTTCCCAGTATTATGCGATGCCTTCCAAGCCACTGCTTAAAACACTGAACAGAACTACAGTAGTCCTAGGGAGCTGTCATCCAGCCCCAGATCTGGTACCTCTGATGATAGGAAACTCCCCACCTTAAAGGTTAGGCCATTCTATGTCTGCATAGCTTTAATTTTCAGAAAGTTCTCCTTATATGATGCTATAACTTTTACCTTTCAACCCACAGATTCTTTGGAACTTATTTCAGGACTGTTTATCTTTAGCCCTTTTGAATTCTGTCCACAGCAGGGTGTAGGGATATATAAGAGTGCTTTGATAGATGCTTGTTCATTGTTTAGGGCCGTATGGGACATTTCCTGCTTCACTTTCCTCCGTGGAAGACCTCTCCTTTGTCTGCAAGCATATTTCTGTTCCATGATCTGTTCCATTGTTTAGGGAACATCTCCATGTCTGTATGTCACAGATATATATAATGTATAATATACGGTACTGAAATTCTGTGAACCACCATTGTACAGACTCTACATGATACTAGCTGTGATGGCAACTCTTAAAATTGAGGCCTAAGTCTATTTAATAATCATCCATCCATCTTCTAAGGAGGAATTCTCAATAACTCAGGGTCAGATACACATGTGTGGCCTGGAGAGAAAAGTGTCATTTCTAGTGACCAGGCTCTTAAATCATTCATCTCTCCCCACCAATACAAATGATTGCACAAAGGGTAGGAGGAAAGCTTTTGATTTAACATAAATTTTTGAGCATCTTCCTGACCTTTCTTCAGAAGTGTAAAGCAGTCTTTATCCTACTGTGATCTTGGTTTAAGAATCACAACAAGAACTTCAGGGATTATAAAGTAAGCTTAAAAAATGGTGGGTTTCTGACTTCTACTAGCATGAAAAGGGAAAGATATTAACATTAACACCTTTTCCCCCTTGTTTTTTATATAGTGCCATGGCTCTGTTCAGTGGCTGACACCAGCTCCAAGGCTAAAACATACTGCTTTGAAATGAGAAGGAACCTTCAAAGTCCCTTCTTTTGTCTTAGGCAGTAATGCTGCTCATCTTTTCCATTTGGAAACTATAGGCCTAGAGTGAAAAATGGACCAGTGTGGACATCCCTTCATGTCCTGCTGATGAGTAGTTAGTTCATGGTCTGCTGGAGGGTGTCAAAGGTTTCAGGTCTCTTCATCACCATTTCGCTGATTTGTTATTGATCTGGAAGATGTAACTTAACTTCTTGGATATTCATTTTGTCTGTTTAAATATGAGAATAATGTCAGGTACTGCTTATCAAGCATCTAGAGAGAGAAAGAGAGAGAGAGAGAGAGAGAGAGAGAGAGGGAGGGAGAATATGGGACATTCTTTGTGAGACTAGGGAGATAGGAGAATCATGTAGTATGAATGATTTCTGCTTTCCCTTTGGAACACTAAGTATTTTATTACACCGTTCAACCCCCAATTTCTAGTTCAATTGTTCAGCATCCTTCATTGACTTCCCCTTGCCTACAGGATTCTACACAAACTCATCAGCCTGACATTCCAGACCCTCCATCTGGACCCTGACTTATCACTCCAAACATATCATTCACATACACACACATACACACGCATATACACGCACACACACACACACACACACACGTTTCCTTTGTTCCAGCTGAGGAAGAATTTTTTTTTGTTCTCTAGCCATAGTCACTGTTTTCCTAGCACCATGCCTTGACTCATGCTATTCTCTCTGCTTGGAATGACCTTCCCTCCATCCTTACCATTCCAAATTCTGCCCATCCCTGAAAGTTAAATATTGCTAGCTCCAGGAGCTCTGGTCAAGCTTCCTTCAATTTGATGTGATCTCTGTCTCCTGTAACCCTGCCCCACTCCTCGCAGCTCAAAGCGATTTCCTTCATCTTATTACAGCTACTTGTTTTAAGATTCTTACCATCTCATCATGTCTCTCCCACCCCCATTTAAAGCTCCTTGAAGTCAGGACTTACACCTTCCACGGTAGTTGATACAGCGCCTTATGTAAACTAAAGGCTCAGTTACTGTGCATGAATTTGAATTTCTTGAGTAAGGACCTAAAGGTGAGAGGTAACAATGACCTAATGGTGGTACAAAAACCCAAAGATTGATGTTTGTATTCGGATTTCCACCGCTAAAAAGTTCCTTGAAAGTGATAGTATTATTACATTGTACCCCAATCCTACCCTTCTTCTGCAGGCTTCCAAGGCTTCCCCGTGAGCTCTAACAGAGCTTTGGAGCAATTGCTGATGCTCTAAAATAAAGTTAAAGCCTTAGGAAGAAGTCAGCCTACATAGCTCCTGGCACTGAAGTTACTCTCTGGCAATAAATATGAGGTTTTCCAGACTGATTATCACACCCCAAACTAAGAAACTGCCAGGGACCACTTGCAACTTTCCCAAGGAAATATGACCAGCAGAAACAGCATATTGTTTCCATCCAGTCAAATGATGTTCATAAGAAAGAGTAACTGAAATGAGTGCCATTTGATTGGTGACCAGTTGTTATTGTTCCTTTGTCTGGTACTAAGTAGATCCAACTTTTATTAACTTCGACACATTGGTCCCATTTAAGGTCTTCTGGAGTATTAAAGAAAATCATTAAGTTGAGATGAGGCCTGATCATTTAGATTTTTTTAAAATTATTTTTCTCTGAAAACTGAGACACTCAAAGTATGTGGTTATAATAGGACAGTAATGAAACCCATAACCAGGAAGTCCCTAGACTCCTATTTCATTCTTACTAAGTTAATCACCACAATGGAAAACCTAAGCAAAATTCACCATGATTCTAGTTTTCTTTCTGTTTAAAAATTTTACAGTAATTAGTATTTTTGTATTATCCATCATCATATTGGCTCTCTCCATGATAATTTAGGATTCTTATGTAGCCAACAAGAGAGAGGTCTTATGTTCTTTAGTTCCTGGTAATATTCCTGGTCTAGGGGCAGAGGGTGAATGGGTGGAATTAGAGCTCACGGTGGCACCATATTCGTGTTAGTTTTTCTTATTTAAATATTCTTGGTTTCTGGGGT
The DNA here is from genome assembly GCA_023548195.1 of Bettongia penicillata ogilbyi. Taxonomy (NCBI): domain Eukaryota; kingdom Metazoa; phylum Chordata; class Mammalia; order Diprotodontia; family Potoroidae; genus Bettongia; species Bettongia penicillata. The sequence continues at coordinate 6,858,197 of JAJHZJ010000570.1, forward strand.
TTGGTTTGGTTAGTTTGTTTGCAATATCACTTAGCCACCTTCTGTGGAATGTGAAATGATGTCAGCTCCATCTAGCCGGGCTTCTTTATGTCCATGTCAGTGTCCAAGTACCTTGTAATCTTGTGTGCATGACTAGACATCCCCTTTCACTTGTAGCTTACCTTTTTGTAGTTCTCCGAGGATTGTAAAGCCTTAAGCGCTTTATTCCTCATAAAGTGTTGTAGTTTTATTCATAGTTCTCCTTCCTAATATTGACGATTGACAAGTATTTCATGCTCTGAGGTTGTATGTTTACCTTCCAATATCTGTCCCTTTCCCATTTCATAGCATCATAAAGCTATTCCTATAGAAATCTCCCTTTTGCATTAGAAGAAATTCCATGAAGGAATTAAGAAGCTATAGAAGTGTTCTACAGGCTATAACCATCTTTTCCATAAAATGCATACCTCCTACTGGTCACTAATCTAATATCCCCCATTTTGGTTCACAGAGATAGTCAATCTCAGAATATTATAATTATTTATTGTTCTTCAACTCTTCCGCTGTTGAATGTTCTAAGTTCTTTCTTTTATTAGTTTAAGAAAATCTAACATTTAAAAATCTGAATTTTCAAATAAGCAATATAAGGAGTTGTCTTATAAGAGAATTTTTCAATTTATAAAAAGTCATACTAGGTTTATTTTTGTTGTTATATCATCTTTATTCTAATAAATGTCTTATTTCATTTGTTTAGTTGATTCAGTAAATTCATTAAGTACATACTGTGTGTTAGGCTCTGGCTAACCATTAGTTTAAACTTTTTTTAATCATGGCAGCCTCCCAGTGGATACTGTCTTCCTACAGAATGCTTCCTTTAATAAAAAATATTAGTTGAACAAAATAAACCAATGTATTGACAATGCTGGAAAACATAAACCTCATTCACACTTTGTTGTCCACTCTTTTCCTGCCAGAAGGAGGAAGGTATGTTTCCCTGTCAGTTCTCTGAAATCAAAGTTGTTCTTATTATTTTCTTTACATTATTGTGGTTATTGTGTAATTTCAATAAATCAACACCTATTAAGCACCTATTATATTTCAGACACTATTCTAGGCACAATTAAATAAATGCAATGAAAATGAAACAATGAAATGAAAAAAATGAAACATTCCATACTTTCCGGAAGCTTATATGCCAGCAATAGAGAAAAGTACGTATATAAATTTGTACTATTTAAACATAAAGTAAAAAATACAAATATATACAAAATAAATACTGGATAGTGTGGTGGGAAAAGAAGGCACTAGTAGTCATGGAGATCAGGAAGGAGTTTATATAGAAGATAGTTCTTGTACTTTATCTTCAAGGAAGAGACAGACTCTGTTAGACCAAGGTGAGGAAGAAGTATATTTTGTGGAATAGCAAATGTAGAGGCATAAAAGCAGGAGATGGAGTATTATGTGTAAGGAACAGAGAGAAGGTCAGTTTGACTGGATTCCAAAGTGTAGGAGGGGAAAGAAGGTCCAGTAAGGCTAGAAAGGTAGATTGAGGCCAACTGATATAAAACTGCAAAAGCTGCGTAATAGAGTTTATATTTCATCCTGGAGTCAATAGGAAGCCACTGGATTTGATTGAGTAGGTGAGTTACATGATCATAAGGTGCTTAAGAAAAAAATTTAGGCAGCCATGTACAGGATAGGCTAGTGTAGGGAAAGATTTGAAGCATAGTTTTAAATAAGTCCAGTAGGCAATTTATGATGCAGTACTGAAGTTCAGGGGAGATATTAAAGCTGTATTCATACATACATAAAACATACATACATATGTGTTCTATGTATGTTTTAATATATAATTTCTTTTCAGTTCTTAACATTCAATTCCACAAGAATTTGAATTCAAAATTTTTTCCCCGTCTCTCCTCACCCACCAACACAATACAGCATGCACCCCCTCCACCTCTTCCTGCAGTCTATTCTCCCTTCTATTACCCACTTCTTCCATCCCCCTTCCCCTCTATTTTTCTGTAGGGCAAAATAGATTTCTGTACTCCATTTTCTGTATAGTTTAATTTCCAATTGCATGCTAAAACAATTTTTTAACATTTATTATTAAAGCTTTCTCTCCCTCCCTCCCCACTCACCCTCATTGAGAAAACAAACAATTCAATATGTCATACATGTGTTGCATTGCAAAGCACTTCTATAATAGTTATGTTGAAAAAGACTAACCACATTTCCTTCTGCCCTATCCTACCATTCATTTATTCCATTCTCTCCCTTGACCTGTCCTCCCACAATAGTATTTGATTCTGATTATCCCTTTCCCCAATTTGCTGTCCCTTCTGTTATCTTCCCTCTCCTGTCCCTTTCTCCTTTGCCTTCCTGCAGGATAAAATAGATTTCCATATCCAATTGAGTGTGTGTTATTCCCTCCTTAAGCCAAATCCTGTGAGAGTGAGGCTCACTTATTTCTTTTCATCTCCCCTCTCTTCCCCTCCATTGTAAAAGCTCTTTCTTCCCTCTTGTATGTGAGATGATTTGCTACTATCTCTCCTTTTCCCTTACTCCTAGTACATTCCATTCAACAGTAAATTTTATTTTTTTAGGTATTCTCACTTCATATTCAGCTTAACCTGTGTCCTCTCTCTCTCTCTCTCTTTATATTTATATATATATATATGCATAAAAATGCATATATACATACATACACACATACTTCCATGTATATATACATGCCTACACATATATAATATAAACATACATACATACCCATACATACCTACATATATATATATTCCCTCTAACTACCCTAATACTGAAAAAGGTCTTATGAGTTTCAAATAACATTTTCCCATATAGGAATGTAAACAGTTCAACTTTAATGAGTTCCTTAAGGCTTTTCTTTTCCTGTTTACCTATTCATATTTCTCTTGATTCTTGTATTTGAAAGTCAGATTTTCTATTCAGCTCTGGTCTTTTCAACAAGAGTGCTTGGAAGTCCTCTATTTCATTGAAATTCCATTTTTTTTCCCTGAAGTATTATACTCAGTTTTGCTGGGTAGGTGATTCTTAGTTTTAATCCTATCTCCTTTGATCTCTGGAATATCATATTCCAAGCCCTTTAATCCCTTAGTGTAGAAACTGCTAAATCCTGTGTGTTAGCCTGATTGTATTTCCATAATACTTGAATTGTTTGTTTCTGGATACTTGTAATATTTTCACCTTAACCTGGAAACTCTGGAATTTGGCTACAGTACTCCTAGGAGTTTTTCTTTTGGTATCTTTTTCAGGAGGTGATTGGTAAAGTCTTTCCATTTCTATTTTGCCCTCTGGTTCTAGAATATCAGGGCTGTTTTCCTTGATAATTTCTAGGAAGATGATATCTAGGCTCTTTTTTTTTTGAGTAGGTTTTCAGGTAGACCAATAATTTTTAAATTATCTCTCCTGGATCTATTTTCCAGATCAGTTGTTTTCCCAGTGAGAAATTTCACATTGTCTTCTATTTTTTCATTCTTTTGGTTTTGTTTTATAATTTCTTAGTTTCTCATAAAGTCATTAGTGTCTATCTGCTCCATTCTAATTTTTGAAGAACTGTTTTCTTCAGTGAGCTTTTGAACCTCCTTTTCCATTTGTCCCATTCTACGTTTTAAAGCATTCTGCTCCTCATTGGGTTTTTGGATCTCTTTTGCCATTTGGGTTAGTCTGTTTTTAAAAATGTTATTTTCTTCAGCTTTTTTTTGGATCTCCTTTAGCAAGCTGTTATCTCACTTTTCATAATTTTCTTGCATCTCTCTCATTTCTCTTCCCAATTTTTCCTCCACATCTCTTACTTGGTTTTTAAAATTCTTTTTTGAGCTCTTCCATGACATAAGACCATTGCATTTTTTGGGGGGGAGGTTTTGGATGTAGAAGCCTTGACTTTGATATCTTCCTTTGATGGTGTGCTTTGTTCTTCCTCATCCAAAAGGATGGAAGAAAATATCTTTTTACCAAGAAACTAACCTTCTATAGTCTTATTTTTTCCCCTTTTTTTGGCATTTTCCCAACCAGTTATTTCACTTTTGAGTCCTTTGTCAAGTGGAGGATATACTTTAGGTACCTGTATGTTCTCAGTTCCTCCGAGGTAACACAATCAAAGGAAAGGTCTTGCCCAGACAAGCACTCTTGTCTGTGAGCAACCACAAGCACTCTGTTCTGCCCAGGATAGGGTTCCCTCTCCACCTTCACCACCAGCTCCACCACCCCAGCACTCTTCCTCACCCTAGGACCACCTCTCATGGCTAAGCTCCAGATTCGACACTTGATTGCTCTAGGGTCTTTAGATGGAGGGCTCCGAAACGGGACCCTGCTGTAGGACTTCTGCCATCCTGAGTCCAAGCCTTGGGCCAGACCACACTCTCCTCTCACCTCTGAGGTGAAAGAGCTTTCTTACTGATCTTTGAAGCTGCCTTTGGCATTTATGGGTTGAGAAATCTGGGAACTGCAAGTGCTACCCATGATTCTGTGCCCTGAGACCTGCTCCAGTCCTGTCTTTGCTGCACAGCCAAAGCTTGGCTGCGCCCTGCACTCTGAACCATTGTGATAGACCTTTTTGTCGGCCTTCCAGGCTATCTTGGGCTGGAAATCTCTTTAACACTGTCATTTTGTGACTTATGCTACTCTGGAATTTGTTTAGAGTCATTTTTTACAGGTGTTTTATGGGCTATGGGGGGAGAGCTAGAGTAGGTCTGTCTTTCTACTCCATCACCTTGGCTGCTCTCCTTTATGTATGTTTTATATGTGTGTAAAAGTGGGAGTATGGCTTTGGAGTTGGGGGTGAGCTATGTAGAGGTGATTCATAAACTAATGGGAGCTGATGAGGTTACGAAAAAAGCATGTAGAATAGCTCTGGTATTGGAGTCTACTAAGACTCCCTTCCCCTAGATCTTTTTTCAAAATGATTGCTGTTCAACCATGCTTCTCCTTCCTTGTCCCTGTGAAGCTTGAGGGTGTTGCACCCAACTTCACATTTGTCCCTATTGAATTTTCTCTTATTGGATTCACCCCAAGGTTCTAGCCTACAGGGATCTTTTTGGATCCTGACTCCACCTCCTAGAGAATTAACTATGACTCCCAGCCTTGTGTCACCTGCAAATTTGAAAATGTGCCACCTATACCTTTATCCAAGTCATTGATTAAAATATTGAACACAACAGAGTCAAATACAAATTATCCCCGGGACACTTCCACTAGAGGTCTCTGCCCACATTATCCAGGAACCCTGAGGGTCTCCTCTTCCAGTATGATTTTTTTGGTTATTTTTCTTTTTTTGAAAGGGGACATCCCTTGAGTAACTACTTAAAGAGGCCTATTTATCAAATGGGTGACTCATAATGAAAATGTGGTAAGACCTTTGCCTAAAATGGCCAGGGTCTCACATTGCATCCTGGGCAATCCCCAGTCCTCCTGATGAATATCTGACCACTGGCCCCAGATGGCTCTGGAGGAGCAGGTGAGGCTGGTGACCTTGCACAGCCCTCCCTCACTGAAATCAATATCAGTGCAAGTCATATCATCATCTTGATGTTATGGTCCTCTTCAAGACCAAAGGACAAACACAACCACAACCTTCCACATTGATAATAAACAATTAAGAACTACTCTTTGAGTTCTGCCATTCAGCCAGTCCCAAATCCATCTACTTGCATCATTACCTAGTAAATTACTTTAGCGTTTTCTTCATGCGAGTAGTATGAGATACTTTGTGAAAGTGTTTGCTGTCAATTATAAGTGTTTGGTAAATGAGAGAGTAACTGCAGTAGGTGAAACTTCCAACTCAGATCTCCTTTGTGTTGTGAAACATGTGTTTGCTTGCATGAATTTCAGAATGTCGTCAGTATGAGCACTTTGGCTTAAAAACCAAATATTGGAATTCCTTTTCCATTGCAAATCAGTATTGAAATTGTCCTAAAATTGACAGAATACTGGACTAGTCATCAAAAGAACTAGCTTCTAGTCATGGCTCCACCACGACGTTATTGCACGCCTCTAGACACTGTGGGCCTCATTTTCCTCATCTGTAAAATGAGAGTGTTGGAGTTAATTAAGTATAAGCTCCCAGTTGTCCAGGGCTGTGATTCTTTAAGTATATCTGTACTTATGGCTTACTTGGTTATCACTTAGAGAATTCTGTAGGAATTGAGTCCATGTGGGCATTTCCAGGAAGTGGTTTACCTCAGGGTGTTGATTGGCTGCTTGTCTATTTTGATCCTACTACAGTAGATTTCTTGGTGGTTAAGTAAGAGAGATGGGTAATGACTTGTGACAGATCTGCTGACAAGGACTGAACTACATTAACACTCTGTCAGTCAGATCTGTGAAGAGGTGCTTTTGCTTAAAGTGTATATGACTTTCCTTGTTAACAAAGGCATCTGCAGATCCAATCCCCCTTCCCCACAGTGTGTTAGAGAAGGAGGAACCAATCAAGAGATACCATGAGTAGTGACAGCTGAAGCCAGAGCCCAAGCAAATGATTGCTATCATGCTACTCAGGAGGGGCTAAGTGTGATCCACTAAGACTTAGTGTGAGGAGCCCGCTGAGTGTGTCCACAGAACCTCAGCTGTTTCGACATTTTTGAATTTAGTCTCATCCTAAGTAATTTGTGTGCTGACAAATATTGTAACCCAGGTGAAAAGCAGCTTTGGTGAGAAAAAGAGAAGAGGGAAGAACACATTTGAGACATGTCAACTTAATTGTTTATCTATGCAAAGACACTAGCTTCCATTCTGACCTACTCAGGAAACTCAGGGACATTTATGCCTTTACACCAGCAAGATGGGACCTTTAAGAAAGACTGGCTTAAGTCCTACTGTAACAACAAAGACAGCTATTACACCATGCACTTGCTGTTGTTATCCCATCGTTTCAGTTATGTTCAACTCTGCATGACCCTATTTGGAATTTTCAGCAAGATGAGTCTTGCTAATTCCAGGCCCAGCACTCTATCCATAGAACCACCTGCCTGCCTCAGAGCATATATTTAGTCATTCACTAGTTTAGTAAGGGAGGGGTAGCTAGGTGGTGCAGTGGATAGAGCACCAGTGCAGGAATCAGGAGAACCTGAGTTCCAATCTCACCTCAGACACTTGACACTCACTAGCTGTGTGATGTTGGGCAAGTCACTTAACCCCAATTGCCTCATCCTGGGTCATCTCCAGTCATCCTGATGGAATATCTGGTCACTGGATTCAGATGGCTCTGGAGGAGAAGTGAGGCTGGTGACCTGTACAGCCCTCCCTCACTCAAAACAAAGTCAAGTGCAAATCATGTCATTATTTCTCTGATGGCATGGTCTTCTTCAGCAACTAAAGAGAAACACACAGTTTAGTAAGGGGCAGCTAGGTGGCACAATGGATAGACCACCAGGCCTGGAGTCAGGAGAACCCAAGTTCAAATCCAGCCTCAGACACTTACTAGCTATGTGTCTCTGGGCAAGTTACTTTATCCCTGTTTGCCTCAGAATCTATAAAATGAGCTGGAGAAGGAAATGGCAGGCCAAGAAAACCCCAAATGAGGTCTTAGAGAGCTAGACACAAGTGAAAAATGACTAAAAAACAACAAAAAAAAGATAGGTAAAGTCTGTCAGGCAGCATGTATTAAGTACCTCCTAAGTGCCCACCCTAGATGGCATTGGGATACAGAAACATAGTCCCTGCCTTTATGGAGATCATAGTCTAGTTGGGGAAACAAGATGAACACAAATTATAAAATATTACAGCGTGTAGATCTAGCACTAAAAGCCCAAGTGCTATGTCTTTTACATTTTTATATTCTCAGAATGTAGCACGTAATTACTCAACAAACATTTATTAAATAAATGAATAGCATAAACCAAAAGGGTACTAATAGATAAATGAGGATTGGAAGAGTGAAGAAAGTTTTAATTGAGGTTGTGGGTCTTCATCTTGAAGGACTGGTAAGCTTTGGATAAATAGAGACGAGAGAAGGAGTAAGAGACAAGATGGGTGAAAACGCACTGTGGGGGAGGAAGGGATCTGCTCACATGACAGTGAGGAGACACCCTCCACCCTCACCCCACCCCTGACTGAGGCGATTGGCTGTCCAGGGGTGTGCTGGAAGAGAAGCTTGCCTAGGTTGCATGGGCCCAGATTGCAGAGGACTAGAAAGTCAAACAGTCATATGCAGAGTGGATTGCGATTTGGAGGAGGGGCTGGGTCTGAGTATTAGGGAGGACAGTGAGAAGTATGTTACAGTAATTGAGGTGCGAGGTGAAGACAAGAAGGTTCTAGTTGATCTTTTTCTCCACAGCTGGAAGCTTTGGCTGATGTCACGATAGCTGCCTGACATTTAGTGATTGCCAGCATTTTACCTGGTTCCACCTTGGAAACCAGTCTTGATTGATTATTTTAATTAGCCAAACAGCCCGAACAAGCTGCCTTCCTGGGGTAAATATTGCCTTCATAAATCTTCATTCAGCTTGCCTTGCTGAGCCCTTCATAGCCCACGTCTGGATAGGGTTCTCCATCATCTCTGTGTCCGCAGGAGTAGCCATTTGGCTGGTGCTTGTTCATATTTGTTTAAAGATTAAGCTGTATAGTTCTCATTTATTACCTTGTTAGGCACACAAGATCCCTGCCTGTAAATGTCCTGATTTGGAGGGAGAGATGGCATGGCTGGCTCATTAACAGCTTATCTGTGTCATACTTTTTTCTTTGGTTGTTACATATTAGAAATTTAGTTTTTTGAAAAAAAAAATCCATCTATCCTTCTTAGTTTTCTCTTTTTCTTTTCTTTTTCACTTTTAATCTTCTTTTTTCCTCCCTTAGTTACTGCCTGGTCTATGATGGATGGTCATATCTGTAGGGTCCAGAACACTCTCAGCATTCACTTGCAAATAGCTACAAAGGCTAATTCAGATAAACTGCCATTAAAAGAGAGACCGGCCTTACCTCTCTTGATTGTCTGTATAGTACCTCTCTTCATGCAGTTTTTAGTAAGGGAGCTTAATCCCATCTTCCCTTTGAAGTGTTTCTGAATGTGTCGTCCCCTTAGTCCAAGGTCAAGACTGCCTATCGCACTATTGCAGAAATCCTCCTGTGACCTCGTTTTTCAGTGGTACTAGTAGGCCTCAGGCTATTTACTGGCTAAGATGGGCAGTTTGCTACGAAGCACACTGTGTGCCTGACTGTCACTTAGCATTTTCCCTCACAATGAGTGATGCCCTGTAATTCCATGATTATGTTTTAAAAGTGGAAGAAGTGAGCCGGCAAACAAATTGTATTCTAGTGTAGACCCTTCCTGATTCTCTTGAAGGAGGGGGGTGAATCTTTTTTCACATTAGAGAGAAAAAGTTGCCTATGTGAGTCCGCTTCCACACTCCCTCCTGTGGCTGTTGTAAAGGTTATATGTAGCTGTGGCTATTGCCAGGCTTCAGCTTATGGTATTATGAGAGGAAAAGGAAGGATCCAGAAGAGCCTTGTATAGGCCTACTCCTGCCTACTATTATTAATTGGTTCTGGAAAGGTATTTTATTTGAAGAAATGCTGGCATGTGAGTCACTTCCACAGGACCAGTATTATAAGTGGATGCTTATCGTGGCAACAATGAGCTTTAGTTGGCTTTAGTTAAATTTTGTGGTTATTATTAATTATTTAAATATTTTTTGCAAATATCACTGTTCAGGGTACCATTGGGCAGGAACATGTTCTGTGTAAAGTGCCAAGTTTCGACTTTTGGAAAGCAGGTACCGACCCTAATGGTGAAAGGAAAAAACCAACCTGTGAGCTCCATCCCCAAGGGGCTCCAATCCGATGTTAAACATCAGTTTTAAAGTCAAGTTAAACTGAGAGGTCCCACCAAAAATGTCACTCAGCTAAAAAAAAATCAGCAATTATTCTATATCCTTTATTGTGGTACAGTGGAAAGAACATCGTTTGGTATCAGAAGACTTCAGTGAGAAGCCTGGCTCTTTCAAATCGACTTCTTATTATTATATTATTTATATATTATATATATATTATATTATTATTACAAATCTACCATGATATTTAGGCAAGTCCTTTAACCTCTCTAGAATTAGTTTCCTCATGTCCTAATTGGGAAAATAAATCATGAGGAATACATATGAGAATATCAAGAACATACATCCCTGACTTTTGCTTTGGGTAGAGTATAAATCTCCAGTAAAGAGATGGTGAGGGGACTGGAAGTCTCTAGTATGAGTAGGACCCGGTTGCAAGTATGTTTTTACCAGGTGATGACAGTTAAAAGCAAAACTAGCATCAGCTACAAGAGGTTAAATGGTTGGGTGCCATGTATGGGCCTTTGGATGCAAGAAATAAGTGAGATTTAACTGAAGGCTTCCCTTTAAATTAAATTCTACAGAGATTATAACTAGATTCTCATCTAATGACTAATAAGATGTAGATAGAGAAAAGAATGCTGCATTTAATATTAGAGGACCTCATTTCAAATCCTAATCCAGCCACTATCACCCTCCTGGCCTCAGAGAAGGTACCTCTGTTGTCTAGGCCCCTATTTCCTCATTTGTAAAATGTCTGCGTCCTAATATCTTTAGGACCCTGAATGTCAAAAAATTATGTGCTCATTGGCTAACTTTTTGAAACAATGTTTTACAAACCCATTTCTTCCCTTCTCTCTTTAAAGGCAAAGTATATTTCATTCCAAAAGCAAGATCCTTTCCTAACACACATTAATTTGTGGTTTTCAGATTCTTAAAAAATATTTTCCCCCACTTGGGGTCCAGACTGCTGTCTGCAAAATCACAATGGTTTAAATAATTGATGGCTACTTTATGAAATTGTCAGCCTGGATCCATCCTTCTCCCTCCCACAACCACAAGTCCTTGAGCAGCTAATCCTTTTATGTCATATTACATTTTTTAAATGTTTCATTTAAATAATTGTATTATTCACTCTGGAATATAATTGCCAATATATAGTGATAGAAAGGAAAGGGGGGAAGGTGGTTGGGTGGGAGCAGCCTGTTACTGGCTTCTGCAGGTCTTAATGTGTCTGTTATGTTTCAGCCTCTAATTTCATTGCCAACTCACTATTTAAAGGTTTAATTATGCTGGTGTAAAGGTATAATTTGAAATATGACTTCTAATTCTTGTAAAAGATTAAAGATGCATTAATCCATCGTTAAAAATCAAGGAATCATAATGATATGGTGAAAAGTACTGAAGTCCTGAATTTCAGAGACCTGAGTTCCAGTCTTCGTGCTGGTATTCCATTATTGTGGGACCTCATAGATATCAATTAACCTCCCAGGCCTCACTGCCCTCTTCTATAATATGATGGAGTTGGCCCAGTGACTAGGCCCTAGTCGATATCAGACCCCTCTCCAGTGCTAAATTCTCTGGTTTTAAGAAAAAGTGCTATAATATGGCTACTGCTCGACACCAGATTAACTAAAGTTGAAAAGGAAAAAAAGGCATAGCTCACCTGTGGTCAGTTTGCCATCTGCAAAATCGAGTCAATCACATAGGACATCTCATCCTCAAAGACTTTATTTGTTGCATTCTCCTCTTCTAAGTCAACTGTACCCACAGGACAGGGTGTATAGGTGCAAAAATGAAAACATCTCTTAGCTGTTAAGAGGTGTTTTCTGAAGAACAATAAGTTTATTTGTCCCCCAGTGACTTCAGGACTTCTGAAGCTTTTTTCCACGTTAAGTATCAGAGCCTAAATTTGTGAGTTACACAAATCTAAACATCATTGTGTTACTTCCTAGGATTATTTTCTATGTCCTGCAGTTCAAACACTGGTGGGTAAATACCTTTTAGTTTCAGCAGGTTCTGGAACTGTTGTAGTTATAGGACCCCTAGATGATCTCCAGAATATGTGTGTGTGTGTGTGTGTGTGTGTGTGTGTGTGTGTATTTGGAATGGAGATAGGAGGTCCCTGCTCCTAAGTTTTAAGGCTTACCCTACAGATGCAAACTTCAGTTTGCTGGCCAAATGATTCAACTTGGCCTCTGGAATAAGGAGTTTCATTCCAACTCCCAGACTTACACTAGGCCCCCCTGTGCTATCTTCCTACTCCAGGAGAGGAAGATAATTGTTCTTCATTTGTAATCCAGGGGATCATTAGGCACAGGTCCCTTGTGCCCATTGAAGAGTCAAGTTCCAGTCTGGATTGGATGTAGAGAAATAGAACCACAAACCTGAGAAAGGAAGAAGGATGGGAGCACAGGCTAAGCAGGGGTTTTGTAGCTTTAAGGGAATAGGAAGGAATGATATTCAGCTCTGTCAGATCCTTATATGTCTGAAGAGTGTCAACCCCAAATGACAGCATGTTGCCTGCTACAAATGGAAAGCAAATAACAAATGAAAGGGGAAAAAAATGGATTTAGAGTGGATTTTACAGTGTGTTTATTTTCAGGGAGCAAATCATAACCCATTTGCCTTATTGGAAAAACAATTTTCCTGTTACACTAGGGAAAAAATGGAGTATTTAAAAAGGAAATGAATGTGACAATCAAATGGACCTGGTTGAACTTAGCATTTTTCTCTCCTTTGTGTTTGGTAGTTATTTGTAGTAGGGGGACTGAGACATTCCCTTGACCTTCTTCTGGCAGTAATAACTTTTTAATGGGAAACCCAGGTGTCTGGGCATAATAGGACAGTGGACACACCATAATAGAAGCCCCTTGGCACATAACACGGCATCTAGTTGAGAATAAGCAAGACTCTTCCCCCTTCCAGTAAAGAACCATGTTAAAATCTTCCTCATTTTGTCCTTTCCCTCTTCTCTTCTTTCTATCACCTTCACCCTTTCCACTCCCCCACCCCTCCTCTCCATCTTCAGAAGCAGTCCTTCATGGCTATGCTAGATGTCTATTAATACATTCGATAATTTTTTATGAGGCTGCATTGTCTCCCTACCTCTGTGGCCTAGTCAAGAGGCTGAGAGTGAGAATGCTTTTCTAAAAGTTAAATTGGTGTGTGTGTGTGTGTGTGTGTGTGTGTGTGTGTGTGTGTGTGTAAGAGAGAGAGACAGAGAGAGAGAGAGAGAGAGAGAGAGAATATAAAACTCTGAACTTAGTGTCTGTAAGACCTGAGCTAAAATTCTGCCTCTGACCTTAAGTCATTTAACATCTTAACCTCCGGACAGTCTTTAAGACTGACCTGCTAAGGTACTGAAGGGTTGAGACTTGATCTGCTATATCACAGATCCTAAGGTTTTGACATATACATGTGTATATAGACCCATCACCTCAGATCTAACGTGAATAACACTGATGCTGTTAAAATGATCCTTGATATCCATATAATTCTTTACAGCTTACAGAGCATTTTCATGTTCATCGCCTAATTTAATCCTTACAACAATCTCATGAACTATGAGGATGGGGATGATGTTTCCACTTTATGCATGGGTAAATTCAAATTCAGAGAATGAGTCACACACAGTCAGGTCACACACACGACTCGTTTAGTGGCAAAACTGTGTCTAGTCCTTGTTTTCTGGGATTTGATGTTTCTCTAATCTGCCTCAAGTCCAGTCATGGTAGTACCAAAATATTTTTCTAAAGGGGGAAGGTAGGTCATGCTTTATTAGTACAAATAACAGTGGCATGGCCCCTCTTCTACTTTAGTTAAAAATAAATTCATCCACTTCCCAGGTATAAGATGGAGAAATCATGACTAGATAACATTTTGCTTAAAAAAAAATACTTGTAGTTTTTGGTGACCTGCATGCTCAATATGAACTGATGAGAAATATGCTACATCCAAGAAAGCTTTCATGAGCTTTCTTAAGAGAAGTACAGGGTCCAGAAAGAGGGGAGGAAGGGATACTGCAGCCCTCTCTGCTCTCCTCAGAAGGATCTCTAGAGCACTGGGTTCAGTTCTAGGATCTGAATTTTGGACATTGATAAGGACACTGATAAATTGGAAGATGGCCAGAGGAAGACAGGCAGGAGGGCAAATAGTCTCTATTTCCTACCACTGAAGGATGAATGAAAAGAACTGAGCGTATTTTACCTTAGGAAGAGGAGCTTTGAAGAGAAGAATGTGATAACTGGTGTTTATCAGAAGGGCAGTCCCTTGAATGTCCTGTGAAAGAAGCAAGTTTTTCTCCTTGGTCCCAAAAGGAGTAACTTGCAGCTGGGCGCAGAAGGTGCAAAGAAGCAAGTTTAGGTTGTATGTAAGAACTTCCTAATACAGATCATCCCAAAGTAGCACAGGCTGCCTCCAGAGACCATGGGTTCCCTTTCCCTAGAAGGTTTCGAGGAAAAACTGCATGACCACTTGTTGGGAAAATCATGGAGGGAGAATGCTTCTTTGGGTTGGATTAGGTGCTTTCTGAGATTCCTTCTGATTCTGAGTTTCAGCAATTCTGCTAATCCATGCTTCTTGATATGGTGCAGGATGGCTTGGAAGGGGTGGTGACTTGACCCTGCTTTGGCACAATGACACTAATTATTTTCAGGTGTCTCCTGGGTAGGCAGAAGTGTTCCATATATACATCACTTCCTGAACTCTTGGTTCTTTTTGTATGTATGTTTCTTTTATGACATTTCTTGCCATATCATCTGGCACTAATCCATATTTGGGTAATGAGCAAGTTTGTTGTGCCTGCAATGAAGAAAATGATTTAAAGTGTTTTTTAATAAGTTAACAGGAGCAAGTGTTGAAATTACTGTAATGAGATAATGACAGTGCAGCATATTGCCTTGAAGATTGTGCTCTGGTGAAAAATGGAGACCGTTAATAAATTCATCTTCACTTTATTTTCCTGTCCCATGTTGTTCAGTTTGCCTGTTTATTTACTATTAATAGTGAAATGGGCAAATGATCTGGGAGGAATGAGGACTAAATAGAATGTAGTTTAAAAGTACTGTTGAGCAACCAAAGATTTGTGGTGAAATACTGTACTTGAATCACAGCCAGCCATTGATGTTCTCTCCCACAGGACCCTGCCTGAAAGGGACCCAGAATGCCCTCTGTAGTGGGCTCTGATGGGTAAGAGGCTTGTTGAAAGTACCAGAGGGGCAGAGACAGAAGGCACATCCATGTACTGAACCATGGGTGCAAAAGCTTGAGATCAACTAAAGTTCCAAGGGGAGAGGGAATAAACCACTCTTCAGCACAGGTTTCAACTAGTTGAGTTTCCTCATGCTAAGTTCCAGGCAAGCTCCAAAAATGTCCTGGCCCTCTCCATGCCTTCTTTTTGCCTTCTCTCCCTTCCTCTCGCCTCTCCTCACATTAATGGACATGATCACATTCCCATTAACATGCCCTAAACCTTGTCCCATCCTCTCCTTCCCCACCCAGCCCCAGAAACCCCTTCCTCACTCCATTTACCCATGTTCCTCACTTCCAGTTTAGATTCTATCCTATCCAGAGCTACTCAATTCCACTGAACTCAAGAAGCAAAAACCCTGGGTGCTTACCTTAATGGATTAAAGGCTCACTTTATTAAACATGTCATGAGAGTCCAGGCCAAGATAACCCTGTCATCTTGCAGTGAAGTCAGAGTGCTGACTGTGCAGTCTCGGCACTTCCAGGGGAATATAATGTGTCTCTAGTTGACTGCCTCAAGTTGACAGTTTGGTAGGATTTAAAAGAACAGAAAAAAGGGATATGTATTCTGCAGTAAACCAGCAGCATTTACAAGGCTTCCTGTGAGAACTGTCTCCTACCGCCCAAGATAGAATTTAATTCCCAGTAAAGGAAAGCAAAATACCATGTTTCTTTTTATAAAGACAAAGGGGAGCTTTGATCACAGACGGCTGTCAGGAGAGGGGAATGAAGTTGGTGGAACTGATAAGAAAAGACATCAGTGCAGTAAGGTAGATTGAAGTATAGACTAAGGCTATAGAATATCTTAAATTTCAACTTTGGTTCTTTTAGAGACATGAACACTACATGATCTTTAGCATGATTTAACCTTGTTTTTGTGCTTGTCATGTGAACATGACCATAAAGCATTTTTGTAGCAGTGTTTGCTTTGCATATAGTAGACATTCAGCAAATGTGCTGAATTGAAATTAAAGAAGTCTCTGTCTACCCTGTATTTTCGCTGAAAGTTATCTAGCTACAGGGCATTTGCCACCAGCAGTTCAGATGATGACAGATGAACCTAATGCATTGTATCCTGAAGTCTATAGCCATTTCAGGAAACCTTAACCTCTAAGAGTTGAAATAGGCTATATCATGAACCCTAGAAGACCTCAATTCAGCTTGTAGCAACCTGTGGCAGTCCACTGTGGATTGAGAGGAGCTTTCAAATAGGAAGGGTCATGTTCATTCTGCCCATCACTGATGAATTCCCACGGTAAACTGAGTTGTACCTTGCTAATAACAGAGTGGCTCATAGCCTATTGGCTAGACCCTAAATATGTCTCTACCTTCCAAAGCCTCTCTGCTTCTGAAGCTGTTCCCACTGGGTTCACCTTGGTTTTATAGGAACCTCCTGAGTTGATACCAGCATCTCTAAGTGTGATCTGGTCACTGGCTTCTGCAGAGTGTCAGGAATGGCAAATGCTCCCATAACTAAAGAATACTTTCCAGGAGGGATTTGGGCCCTGAGAGAGTACATCATACTCAATTTTTCTCAGTTCCCCAATTTATAAGATAAATGACATCATGCTAACCTTTCTCATTTGGGGAGATATGAGAGGAAATCATTAATGAAATTTATTTTTAATGTAATTGGCTACATTCTGAATTGGGCAGTTAGGTGATGCAGTGGATAGATGCCAGGACTGGAGTACAGACTCATCTTCCTGAATTTCAATCTGACCTCAGCTGCTTACTAGCTGTTTGCCCGTAGGTGCCTGTTGGCCTCAGTTTCCTCATCTGTATAATGACGTGGTATCTTTGCCAAGAAAACCCCAAATGGGGTCATTAAGAGTCGGGCACAACTGAACAGTAGAACATTCTAAATCCCAAATTGTCCATTCCAGCGGTGGTCTACTGAGAGTCTTCATTGAAAGTGTTTTACACTCCCCTGCCTTGGGGCTTTTTTATACCATTCCCCTCCCCCTTTCCAACTTGGGAAGCCTTCCTCACTTTTACCTGTTACCTCTAGTCCAACTTTTTTTTGTATGTCTTTGAAAACAAGGGATTTTTTTTAACAAAATTTAAATTTTCATTTCCACTGTGTGCTAAATTTTAGTATTAACAATTTCCCATTCTTCACAGCCAAACTCAAACTCTTCCCCTTCCTTAATAGTTAATATTTGTATCAGAGACAATATGTCATGCTGGAAAAGCAATCAATCAGGCTTACAGGCAGGTAGACCTGGATTCAACATACACTGGCTGCCATCTCTAGGCAAAATCACTTAACCTTTCAGTGCCTGAGGCAATTCCCTATGACTTGAGAGATATGGGGAGATAATGAATGTAGACATAAAAATATACATATACATATTAGTTTAGTTAAAATATATAATCACACACAAATAAATTGAAGAGAAAGTGCCATTCTACAATGGTAGGGCTAATATCAGCGAAATCATAGGCCTGAGAGGAAGAACTAAAACATTTGTATAGCTTTAAGGTTGGAGAAATGCTTTAGACACATAAATCCACTTGCTCTCCTTGAGCACCATGTGAGGTAGTTACTGCAGATGCTATTTGTTGGGCCTCCCTCTTACTGCTGCCCCCCTGAAGTGACTCTTCCTCCCCAGCCCAAACATTTGACATTTAGGATTTCCTCTTATATTGTTAAGTACCTTCATATGTGCAGATAGGTTACCTTATTGTAAGGGACTAATTTTTTACCTCCCTTTGTAGCCCTTCCAGGGCTTTACACATAGTATTCAAGTGGGTCCTTTTTAAAGTCTTTAACACATAGTGGGTATTCAGGTGGGCAGTCTTACTCTCTATAAGTCCTTAACAGCCTTTTTAAATGTTTAGGTAGCTAAGATCAAGACAAGAATACAAAGAACTTGAACTGTAGCCTTTTTTTTAAAGTGGTCAATATAAAATATTTTCTATATTACTCTTTAGCTGTCAAATCTTCCCAGAATCTGAACTCTTCAGAACAGGGAAGCAAAGGGTTAAGGTTTTGTTTGGATTTGGCTTGGTTATGTTTTTGTGGGGTTTTTAAGCAGTCTGATTTTCTTTTTCCTTTTGATCAACTTTGGAAATGTGCTGTAAACATCCATATTCAAGCACTTAGATATATGAAATATTAATGTTCTCAGTATATTGCAGCCAGCATATGTAACGTATCCCTAGGCAGAGCAATTGAAGAAGCAACTATGATTATAATCATGTTAAGGGATTGCTGCTGTTCAGATGCACCAAGCCAGCAGAAGATTGCCAGTTTCATGTTGCTGTGGATTGTCTGTGTAAAATACCTGGAAATTTTACATTTGTGCCAATTAAAACATTGACAGTGTGCTGTGTTGCATTGATTGTCTACACCTATAGCTTTTGGCTATCTAGAAGGAATTCAAAACCTTTAGAAGTGGAGACAATCCTAAAGAGAAGAGAGTGTTGCTTTGCAGGCTAGAACACTGCTTTTTCATTTCCCAATGAGATACATTTATACTGAGACAGTTTAGTAAAAAAAAAAAAAAATAAGCATCAGAAGAGACTTGAAAGGTCCTCTTATCAAATATCTCATCTAGTACTGATATCCCTTCTGAAGACATCTTTGACAGGCAGTCTCTTAGTATCTGCTTGAATATTTCCAGTGACAGGAGAATTCACTTCTGCAGAAAGCAAGATATGTCAGTTACACAACTTTAATTGTTAGAAAACTTGTACTACATTCAGTAAAATGTGCATCTGTATAATTTCTACTCTTTGGTCCACTTAAATCCTATGGCACAGTAAAGAACAAGTCTCTCCCCTTTCCCTTCCTTCAGATATTTGAATGTCTTGAGTCATCTCTTCTCCAGGATCAATATGGCGACCTCCTTCAACTGCTCCTCCTGTGACATGGCTTTCAGTCACTTCTCTCTGAATACATTCTGGTTTGTCATCGTGCCTCTTAAAACGTGATGTCAGAATCAGACAGTAGTCCGCATCTTATGACCAGCCAGCCTTATGTACAGTGAGCATGTCATAATCACCTGCTTGTAAGCATGCAAACTCAAGATAAATGGCTATGTCAGAGATGAGATTGATGATGTGCTGTTACCTCTCAGTGCAGTCTAAGGTCATGTGTGCTTTTTTTGGTAGCTGTGTTCAGTTCGGTTCAGTTTAGTAAAACATTTATTAAGCACTTGCTGCATGCAAGGCACTATCTCAGCTAGGTGATGGGGAACAAAGAGAGAAATGCCCGTCTTTGCTCTGAAAGGATTTGCATCCTGCTGAGGGGATAGAGCGTGCATGTAAAGAAGGACAGTGCAGGGAGAGCTGAGGAGGAATGCACACTAACAACTACCTAACTCATGGAAGCGTCCGCGGGAGAGGTAGTACCTGGGCCGAAAGAGGAGACCAAAATGAAGAAGGAGGCTCTTGGTTCCTGCCGTATCGTGCTAGTGCTCTGGGGACAGCTGAAGTCCCCAAGAACTGTTTTTTCAGCATAGCTAGGTGTGAGATGAGGGACAGAGCACTGATCTTCAGGTCAGAAGGCCTGGGTTCAAATTCCCACACCAGACCCTTACTAACTTGGTGGCCCCTGGGCAGATCACTTAACCTCTGCCTTTCTCACTGTGCTTCCTTGTAAAATGGGATAATAAGAACACCTACTTCTCAGGGCTGTGGTGTGGATAAAATGTGATGTTTGTAAAACTTGATGCAAGCTTTAAAGTGCTATAGAAGTCATGCTACCTGCTGTCCGCCAGACTTGCCCCATTCTGTATTTGTACTGCTTTACTTTTTGGACCTAAATGCTCTACTTTATTTTCCCCCATGTAATCCAGGTGAGACAACACTGACTCTAATGTCAGAGAATGGGGAATCACATGCTGCCTGAGCAAGTCACTAACTTCCTTGGCCTCAGTTTTCCCTTGTGTAAGATGAGAAGTCATACTGGAACGTTTTTTGCACTCCTTCAAGTCTGGCTGTTTGAGCCCAGAATCCTACATTTCTTCTTTTTGGCCTCCACCCAGAATTCCAGCTTGTCAAGAAAATTGTTAATCTTGATCCTTTCATCTATAATATTTAATATCCTTATGAGCTTTGTGTTATCTGCCTATCCGATACAGGCATGCCTCACTTGATATCATTTATCATTTTTATACAAAAGGACTGATTTTCAAATTTAAAGAAATGTTACGTGGGGCTGTTAATTTCATAGAGGCAAAGAAAAGCTAGCAGGGCAGGGAATGCTAAAGTAGTTGACCATCCTAATAGTGGCATAGCTAGACTTTTCAGTCCCTTGGTGATTTCATAATGATTTCCTAATCATTTGTGCATTTATGTGTGTATTATTTTTCAAAACAAACTTTGTCAGGACAACATTTAGGGGATTATACCTACAATTGTGTCCTTATGGAAAGTTACTGATAAAATGGTGAACAAAACACAGCCAAGGATAGAATTCTGTGCCATCTCGCTAGAGATCTCACTCCAAGCAGATAACAAGCGCAAAATACTTCAGTGATAGTTGTTTAACCTGCTGAAAATCTAAATTCAGTCCATTTTTTTTATCATCCTATCCACAAAGATATCTTGAGAGATTTTGTTAAGTGCTTTGCCAAAATCAAACATACACCATTATTCTGAACTATTAGACTACAAAACCCATTTAAAGGTGAAATAAAGTTTGTTTGGCTATTTAGTCCTTTTTTTAAAAAAAAGTTTATCTTTCCTTTTATATTAGTAATTTCTGAATAAACACCTCTCTCAAGATCTCCACTTCCTGTTGTGAACCTTCTCTTGTGACAAAGAAAAACAACTCAACAGATCCTAGATCTAGAGTTGACAAGGGCTTCAGAGTAGCCTCCTCATTTTGTAGATGAGAAAATAGACTTGGAGATGACTTGCCTACGGTCACACCGATAGCAACTACTAATGTACCAATGGTCCCTTTCCTCTCCAGGAAACAGAGGAAGGCTCATTTCCTCCCCTCTTTTCTGGGGCCAAGATTGGTCATATGGTAACACGGTGTTTACTTTGCTGTGTTGTTCTTTTCATTGACATCAATCTAGTCATTGTGTATACCGTTTCTCTTCTTTTGCTTTTCCTTTAGGTTGATTTTACTTCTAGGGAACCCATATTGTGTCTAGTGATACTTAAACTCATTTCTGAGAATCTCAGTTCTCTTTATGTTCGTAAACCTTCTGGATGATCAATTTTAAACTTTCTCTTGGGATGAGTGAGGTTATTGTGAGATGGTCACAAATCCCTTGAAACTCTACCTTTCTCTGATATTACAACAGAAATTACCTCTGTTCTCATCAGCTGGAACACCTCCACAAAAGAGCCAGATTTTCACAGCTTTGGTTCATTTGCATATGAATTTTTGAACATTGTACTTCAGAGGCCCAGTATCACTATCATCACCTTCAGGGGTCAGATTACAGCCATGAGTAGCCCATTTTTCTGTGTCTATTAAGTCTCAGATGCATGTTATCCTCATTAAAGTGGCATTCCTTTTACAGCTAGCATCTGAGAAGCCTTCACTTCTTCCTAATAGGGAACAACAGCCTCCAAATGTACTTTGTTGCTTGCATGTCTGTTAGCATGGAGATATTTTTTAAAAAGATTCTGGCACTTCACATTTTATTCTGTTTACCTCTGCTTTTCAGAGATGTCCCGGCCTGTGGGACAAGAATGCGGACCCTGGAAGAAAGGAGAGGGTGGGGGACAAGAGACGCAAAGAATGGAGACAAGACAGGCTTTCTGATCAAGTCTCATTTATTGAGGGCTAGGGTAGCAGTAATTATAGTGGTGAAAGAGGGAGTAGGGGGTTTACAGTAAGCAGCAGTGGGAGGGGTAGTAAGGTTAAGATAAACACAAGATGTTTCAAATATTTTACAAGGGCAGGCAGCGGCAGTCCAGACCTTTATCTTGATAATAGATAGCCATGGCTCCCCACACAGAGATACAGCATTTAACCATCAAGAAGATGTGGCACATTGAGAATTAACCAGGAGCTGGTGTACAGCTGCCTCCTCATGCAGGGTGACATGCAAATGGTCCAGCCAGTGTGATGATGGGGATGGCACTCATAATGACTCATCAACAACAGCCACTCTGTACATCCCCTAACCCAGTTGCAACTATTTAATCTTAGACATGTCAGAATGAGGACACAGTAGAACCATGACTGTTAAGTGAGAGAACATATGGGTAAAGGAACCTTGGAGACTAGCAGGAGGGTGAATAAGAGATTTGTTTCAGAACCAGTGATAAGCATAATGCTTTCTGTTCCCTATTGGTCTGGGAATTCCCAGGTGTTTTTCTTCAGTATTATTTAGCTTTGGCTCTCCTGGGCTAAGCTTTTAAAATTTGTCTTTCACATGATCTAATGCTGAGGAAAGTGTGTAAGAGAAGAAATTTAGATTAGATCTGACAGTTTCTTTGATCATGCCTTTTGTGTGTGTGTGTGTGTGTGTGTGTGTGTGTGTGCATGCACATGCATGTATACACACTCTAGAAACTCAATTCACTCCTTTATTTGGCAGATATTTTATTTTGAAAACACAAAATCATCAGTATAATCCAGAAAATGGGAGACCTGGAAGCATTCTGAACTTGGGAAGTCTTTTAAGTCCCACCCTCCTCTTACTCTTAAACAATCTTTTTTATCCTTTGAGGCTTTAGTGTCTCCTTCCTCTCCTTTACTTTCTTCCTCTTCCCTTCACTCCCTAACAACCAACAATAACCACAACAACAAAATCAAGTTGCCTTTTGGTATTAATTAAAGGAGGACGATTTAATAAGCCAGACTATATACTGGAGATGTGGGCTACAAACTGTGATTCTCATTGCTTATATAATTCCCATAGCCTCTCAGAGTCTGTTTCTCATTTGCAGAAAAATATTTAACATGATGCTGACTTCTGTAATACTGCAGCATTACAAACGCTTCCTGCCTGCTACTCTTCAGATATTATCATTTGGCCTGGTTTTGCCACCAAGAGAACTAGATGAAATTGCTCTTCAAGGGTCCTCTCTTCCCAGAAACTATGTGCAATACATCAGCTACTCGTCATTCCTTTAAATGAACTTACATGCCTTTTATTTTAAGAGGCATGAAAACCAGGAAACAAACTTGGTTTCACCTGACATTTTCAATGACTAGCTTCCCAATGCAACAAGAATACAGCTGTCCCTATCATCTCTCACCTCTGGGCTATATAAAATTGATTCTTCATCATTATCTTTCTCCTGTGTTTTGAGGTAAGGTGCTTTAGTCCACATTCTTGCCTTTAATCTTTTAAAATACCAGACTTTACAGAATTTATGATTTCCAAGCAGTGATGTGTTGGTACTACTTTGAAAATGTAATGCAATATAATTCCTCTTAATAATGGCCAGTACTATAAAAAGTGATACCAAACTGAGTAGAGGAGCATGGAATAAATTACTTGTCAGGTATGTAGATGAAGGGAGAGTTCATCTACAGGCAAGTGATAAAGAGGTTCAAAAGAGGCAGATTTGACAATTTTGATTACATAAAATTAAAAATGTGTTGCACAACAAAAGCAATACAACAAAAATTTGAGGAGAAGTAGAATACTGGTGGGGGGCCGGGAATCTTTGCAGCAAGTTTCTAAGATATATAGAGAACAGATTCAAACTCATAAGAATAAAAGCCATTCCCCAGTTGGTAAATGGCCAAAGGATCTGAATAGGCAGCTTTCAGAGCAAGAAATCCAACCTGCCAATAGCTATGTGAAAAGAAATGTTCTGAATCACTAATAATTAGAGAAATACAAGCTAAAACAACTTTAAGGTAGCACCTCATTACCCATCAGATTGGCAAAGTTGACAAAAAAGGAAAAAATGCTAGAGGGGCTATGGGAAAACAGGTACATCAGTGTGCTGTTGGTGGAGATGTAAACCAGTCTAACCATTCTATAAAGCAATTTGGAACTCCACCTAGAAACTATTAAATTATGGGGAGGTGGAGCCACGGTGACAGAGAAAAGATATCACCTCAGCTCTTCACAAAACCCTTCCAGATGACTTTATATAATGCCTTAAAACAAATTCTGGAGCAGCAGAACTCATAAAAGGATGGAGCTCAAAAAGAATTTTAAAAGTCAAGTAAAAAAGGTAGAGGAAAAATTGGGAAGAGAAATGAGAATGATGCAAGATAATCATGGGGAAAAAGTCAACAGTTTAAAGGAGGCACAGCACTGCTGAAGAAAGTAACACTTTAAAGAACAGAATAGGCGAAATGGTAAAAGAGACACAAAAATCCAGTGAAGAGAATGCCTTGAAAAACAGAATTGTCCAAATAGGAAAAGATATGCAAAAATTCACTGAAGTGAAGAACTTCATAAAAAGCAGAATTTGCCAAATGGAAAAGAAGTACAAAAATTTCACTGAAGAAAAGAACTTGTTAAAAAGTAAAATTAACCAAATGAAAAAGGAAGAAAGTAATTCCTTAAAAATTAGAATTGGGCAAGTGGAAGCTAATGATTTTATGAGACATCGGGAAACAAACAGAATCAAAAGAATGAAAAAAAAGGGGGAAATGTGAAATATCTCATTGAAAGACAATTAACTTCAAAAATAGTTCCAGGAGAGATAATTTAATAATTATTGAACTACTTGAAAGCCATAATCAAAAGAGCCTATACATTATCTTTTAAGAAAATATCAAAGTGCTCTGATATCTTAGATCCAGAGGGTAAAATAAAAATGGAGAGAATTCATTGATCACCTCCTAAAAGAGATCCCAAAATAAAAACTCCCAGTGATATTTCAGAGCTTCCAGGTCAAGGAGAAAATATAAGCAGCCAAAAAGAAACATTTCAAAATCATGGAGCCACAGTCAGGATAACACAAGATTTAGCAGTTTCTACATTAATGGATTGGAGGGCTTAGAATATAATATTCCAGAAGGCAGAAGAGCTAGGATTACAACCAAGAATCACCTACCCAGCAAAACCAAGTATAATCCTTCAGGGAAAACAATGGATATTCAGTAAAGTAGAGAACTTTACAAGCATTGCTGATGAAAAGACCAAAGCTGAATAGAAAAGTTGACTGGCAAATACAAGACTCAATAAAAGCATAAAATAGTAAACAGGAAAGAGCACGACTCAAGAAAAGCTTACAAAAGTAAACAGGAAAGAGTAAACACAAGGGATTCAGTGAGGTTAAACTGTTTTACATTCTTCCATGGGAAAATGATACCTGCAACTTCTATAACCTTTCTCATTATTAGGGCAGTTAGAATGAGTATACATAGACAGAAGACTGCTCTGGGAGAAGGGGAAAGGGAGTAGTAGAAAGGATTAAGTTATCTGACATAAAAGAGGAACAAAAGAGATTTCACAGTGGAGGGAAAGCTGGAGAAAGTGGAGGGGAAAGTACATGAACCTTACTCACGTTGTAATTGACTCAAACAGGGAATAATATACCTATTCAGTGGAGTGTAGAAATGTATCTTACCATATAGGAAAGTAGGAGGGGATTGGGGATAAGAGAAAACAGGCCTGAGAGAAGGGAGGGCAGATTGGGGGAGGTAAAAGTCAGAAGCAAAACACTTTTGAGAATGGACAGGATGAAAGGAGAGAGAGAGTAGGATAAACCAAGGAAAATAAGATGGAGAGAAATACATAGAAATCATTAATGTGAAAAAATTTACAGCAAGCTTCTCTGATAAAGACCTTATTTGTCAAATATATAAAGAACTGGATCAAATTTATAGAAATAAGAACCGTTCCTCAATTGATAAATAGTCAAAGCAGATGGACAGACAGTTTTCAGACAAACCAATGTGATAGGGTGCTATTGTGCTATAAGAAATGATGAAGGGGCTGATTTTGGAAAAACCTGGGAAGACTTCTTATATGAACTGATGCAAAGTGAAATAAACCAGGAGAACAATTCATACAACAATAACAGTACTGTAAAGACAACTTTGAAAGATTTAGGAATTTTGTCAGCACAGTGGCAGAGGACTTTTGATGATGAAACATGCTATACACCTCCACATTGAGAAAAGATAGACTCAGAGCATAAATAGAACCTTTTTTTTGACAAGGCTAATGCAAGAATTTTTCTTGCTTAACTAAACATATTCATAATTTTGTTTTCCTTGCATTCTTAATGGGTGAGGGAAAGAATTTAGAACTGAAGATGCTTTTAAAAAGATAAAATATGGAAAATGCTTTTCACCACAAAGAAGTGGTGCTGGTGCTGGTGCTGGTGGTGGTGGTGGTAGTAGTAGTAGTAGTAGTAGTAGTAGTAGTGAAAAACCAATCCTAGAAATAACTAAGATAACCTTTTTATGAGAGAAGAGTGAAATAGTATGGTAGAATCATGGTGGTTCCTAGTTTTATGTCCCTTGGTTAGCAAAGCATTTCTCTCACAATAACCCTTTAATGAAGGCCATCTAAGCAGCAGTGTCCTCATTTTGCACATAAAGGAGAAGGCAGTATAGAGAGGTTTGGTGATTTGTCTCTGCCCATGCAGATGGAAAGTGGTAGGGCTGGTATTCAGTTACAAAGCAGAATTTCCTTCCATGCTGCCTTTAGCAGATAGCCACAGAATGAAGAATGAGAAGTCCTTACATTCTTAAGGTCTCTGAGCCTCTGCGTTTCCATTTTCCTTTGTTGCTGTTTTACAGGTATGCTTTTTTTTAAGATCCCTATCACTTCTCAGTGACAGTGATAACCCTTTCCTCTTCCACCAATTGAACCTTCCCATGTGGCAGGTAAATAATCAGACAACACAAATCAACATGTTGGCAGTACCTGAAAATAGTCCACCCTTTTCTGCCAGGCAACGGGAGGCATATTTCATCAGCCCTCAGAAGCCGCTACTTGTGACTGCGTTGGTCAGAGGACTGAAGTCTTTCCGTGTTGCTTCACTAAGTGCTTGAAATCAAAGCACTTAAATTAGATGATTTCTGAGATTCCTTCCAGCACTCTAGTACTTTGGTTTTGTTATAGGAGAACTATCTTGGCTTCTCTATTGATAGACTTTCCCCTTCAGTTTTCTCTATCTGGAAAATGATAATAGTTAACCCTATACTCCTTTTTCTCTCTAGGGATATTGTTGCAAAATCATCTAGATCCTTTATTTAAATCACAACATAGGCACACAAATGCAAAAGAAAAGGTATCTAATCCTTTGGAGCAGCTTACAAACAAGAAAATACAAAAAAGTAAAACAGTTACTATCATATACTACTATTTCCATAAATATATACTACTAATAATAGAGCAATAATAATAAACCATAATAGTTGTGGTTGACAGACTGACACAATAGAAGCCTGCATGAAGTCTGTGGCCCCTGTTTTATCTCTGCCTTACTTATCAGCCATTCATTTCCACAAGGAGCTAGGTGTTCTCTTCCATGACAAACTTTAATATGGGGCCAGCAATCCTGAGGCAGGAGCTTACAGTTAAAACATGATTTTCAAAAGCAATGTCTTTGCTTGGGATAAGTTAGTCTGTATGGATGACTGACTCTTACAGTGTGGGCTTGGATGGCTAGAGCCTTATTTGATGATTGATTCTGGATGGTAATCCTGGTGCCTTTAAACATCACAAAGAAAGAATCCTGCAACTTTTCTGGAATTTCCCTGCCTTTGAGAGGTCTTGCTGCAAAGCTTTCATTGTCATTTCATGTTAGCTGAGCTGAGCCCCATGATCTTAAATTAGTTAATATCACAACGAGTCAACATAGTGGTGCAGGCTTCTCTTATTCTCGGGCTGTTGTTGACGAAGCTTCTCCCTTCCCAAGCTGTGTTTCAAATTTTGATCACTTATTTCATGACAGCCTTCTACTCCGATGTTCCCTCCTCTTTTGCCACTATTGGCACCCTCAGGATACCGAATATCTTCCCCCCCCAAACTCTTCAAGATCCTGCACCAATTTATTTTTCCATAGACCTTATTTTATTCGTTTCATTGATCCTTTTCGGTTGAGTTAAATCTGCTGCCATTGTTTATGCTGCCTTAGCTCCCCGAGCAGCCGTTAGAGGCGAATGGCACCACAGCCCCTGCTACATTTCAAGCACATATCCCGGAGGTGGCAAGACATCACATCAATCTTATGTGCCACCTGGCTCCCTGATAAGCTTTTGTTTTATGTGACTGCGTTGTCAGGAGCATCAGTCCCCCTCTCACCACCACCTCGCCTGGAGAGCTTTTCTAGATATGACAACCATCTAAAGACGAATTATCTCCTCTCCAAGTTAATTTCTGTTTCTCAGTGGGGTGCCCTGGGGCCCCCCATTGGGTTTGGAAGTGCTGCTGTTTGGTTAATGGATGCGTGTCTCTTGGATCTGGGTACCCAGGCTGGAAGTGCTGAAGAGCCCAGCTCCCTTTTCTTTTCTGCTTTAATTTGCTTTAATTTCTCACTTGCAGCTGGCGTTAGGAGACCTAAATGGGTTTATTCACAGGATAGTAACTTGACTGTCATTAGCACTGAGAGCAAATCATATCAGAGGACAAGGAGCAGAGTGCAGCTCTCATGCTGTCCTTGACCCACTATGAGGGTTTGTTTTTCCCTGGAGAGTATGGGAAGCCATTTTGGAGACTGGAACAAATGACCTACTGCAGTAAGCCTGAAGCACTTTCCCCTCTACCCCATCCTACCTTCTTAGGCACTGTTGTGAAAATAAAATGAAATAGATTCAAAATTGCTTTGAAATATTAAAAGCATTATACAGACATGATGTGTTCTCTGCATTATTAATTTCAAGTTTGGTAATTTTTGTAAAAGGTGCTATCTTCTAGATATAAAAGCTATTGGCAGAGTTGGATGACCCCTACAGAGTAAATTAGGCAAATATTCGCAATATGAAGGTGCTGAGCAGGCTTCAGAAACCTAGGAGGCCCTAAATATTCTGCTCCATACATTCTTGTTAAAAAATCACAAAGAATACAGGTAATCCTACAGCCAGTGACCATTTTTCTTCTGGAGGAATTTAACCAATTATAACCAATATGAAGGGGGGTGGCGGTCTTGTGGATTAATCAGTTTTCACATATGTAGGAATATAGTGTGGTTATTCTTCCGCTTAGAGGAAGTGTAGCACAGTGAATAGAGAACTAGCCTCAGAGATAGAAGACTGACTTATGTTCTAACTAGGTGGTACTGGGCACATCACTTAATCTTTTTGGGTTTACAGCAGCTAAGAATTCCAGAATAGGTGCTCAGCAGCATTGGTTTAAGGCAGGGCTGGGGGACTTGTGGCCTTGAGGCCACAGGTAGCCCTCTATGTCCTCAATTGCAGCCCTTTGACTGAATCCAAACCTCACAGAACAAATCCCTTTAATTAAAGGATTTATTCTTTAAAACTTGGACTCAAGAGGGCTACACCCAAGGACCTAGAAGGCCACATGTGGCCTCAAGGCCACCAGTACTCACTCCTGGTTTAAGGCGTTCTCTAGGCTGATGAAATAACACTGTCCAAAAAAAAGTTTGAGAGATTCTTCCTAGGAATTGGCAAACACCAGATAAGACCATGGTCTGGTTGAAAGGTGTCACAAAAATCTTGGTCCAGATATCATTTGGCCTCAAAAAAATTGCTTCCTCTTTGAGATTGGGGAGCTCATTTTCCCACTATATTTATTTATTATAAATTGAAATTAACAGAAAATCAGAAATTTTCAGATAAAAAATTATCAGGCAGAGAGCTAAAGAGAACAAATTAGTACCCTGCAATTCTCAGTATCCCCAGAAAGTACCACTTGGAGTGAAAGGTCCTTAAAAAAGGAATTAACATGTAGGAACTGGTATATCCTCTATGGTGTTTGCTCTTTCCCCAACCACCATGCTTAGAGGGAGGGAGAGGCAGAGAGATTGCAAAGTGGTTTTTTTTTCATGGCATTGACATTTAGGTTTTCTTTTCCTTTAATGTTTTCCATTTGAAGCTTAAACCTTTTTGGTCCAGGGGGATGACAATACTTTGTTGTCAGTGAGCATTTTATACTTTTCTATCTATTACTCATAAGGACCAAGTGACTGTTACAACCCCAGCTCACTGCTCATGCTTCTCCCAAGGTACTCTTAGAACTTCATAGAAATATCTATTCAGTAATAGTTGTTGCACTGCACTGCCAAACACCTCGGGCTCTAATAGTCCAGGAGAACAGCCATGGAAATAGATGGAAAGGAAGAGAAACCAGAAATAAGAGATATAGTTGAAGTTAAGTTCTGTCTTATTGCATTCTCATGTCTCCACATGGTAATTATAAATGTTTCCTGAAGTGAATTTTCCAGTGTTCTGAAACCGCCAATGGCAGCATCCCTTGCAAAGGCGTATTCCCATTATCTGTAGGCCTGAGCTCTCTCCTGGGTACCACACCTTCATCCATAACAGCTTACATAACTCTTCCTCCTGGAGGTTTCACGTTTACTTCAAACACGATCATCCAGAACTCACCTGTTAATTTTCCCCCTTCATTTGTTCTTCCTTCTTATGGCACTGTTTCTTTCTCTGGCACTACCATTCACCTTACCTTCCATGTTTGTAACACTGAATTTCTCTTTTAACATGTCCTTCTCCCTCACCTCTCACCATGTCACATCAATTCTTTGTAACATTCCTCAAATGCATCCCCTCCTCTCTTTTCTCATTGCTGCCATCGTGGTACTAGTAATTATGATGATCTGGATTGTTTCAGTGGCCTGCTTTCAAGGTTTCCCACCTCCACAATCTCCCCTTCCAATTTATTTTTCATAAAATTGACAAGTTAATTTGTCACACCTAGATCTAGTAAGGCAGCATGGCACAATGCATAGAAAGTTAACCTCAGAGTCAGGAAGTCCTGAGTTCAAGTCTAGCCTTTGACACACACTGGCTAGATGATGCTAGGTAAGGCATTTAATGGGTCGGTGCCCAAGGCAACTATGAGACATTGCAGAACATCTGCAAATCTGCTTTAGAAGAATTTCTTGCTCCAAAGAAACCACTACCTAATCCCACACCTCCAGGAAACACCTATCTATAGCATGGAAGCTACTTACTCCTGTGCTCAGAAATCTCCATTGTCTCCCTATTTATTCCCAAGAAAATTTCAAATTTTCTGCCTGTCATTCAGGATCCTCTGGAACCTACCTGTCCAATACTATCAAATATAATTCTCTCTCATGTCTCCACCTAAACTAAACTCCTTCTTTGACCTGTCTACCCCCATAAACATTCATTCATTAACTCAAGATCTTCTCTGTGCTTGAAATCACTTTCCTCTGTCTTCTTACTGATTGAATTCATGACTCTCCTGTGAAGCCCATCTCAAAGGACACTTCCTCTTGGAATCCTTCCCAGTTTCCCATCCTCTTTGGTCATTACCTCCCTTCTCAGACTTCTTGTAGCACTTTATTATATGACCTTCAAGTACATTTACTTTGTAACAAGAATAGTAATGATAATGTACCATACTTTAGCATTTACAAAGTGCTTTACGTATTTTTTTTTCATTTCAACTTCATAATAGCCTGTGAGATAAGCACTACAGGTGTTGTTATCCTTATTTTACATGAGAGGACACTAATACTCGGAGAGGTTAAATGACCTGATGATGGTTACGTACCTAGTGTGTGCCTGAAGCTGGATTTGCACCCAAGTCTTTATAAAACCAGTTCCTTATCTACTACATGTATTAATAGATTGTGGTTATCTATATTCATGTTCTCTCTTCTTATGCAATTATGAGCTTAAGACTATGAAACATGTCTTATCATAGTTTAACATTTCTTTCAACAGATAACCTCTTCACTCAGATCTTTAGTAAGTGTTTTGTTGTATGATATTATTTGAAAGAGAACCTGTTCTCATATAATAAGAAATAGGTTGATAATGTTCATGCATTTAGGATTATTCTCTGTACTTCTAAGTATGGTCTTAATCACAAGTTAAATATAAAAAGTGCTTGGGGGATATACAGATATGGACCAAGGAAAATATCAAGAGAGGAGTATGCCTAAGCTGACCAGGCCCTGCTTCTAGGTTGCCTGGCCACAACAGAGACCTCTTCACCTAGCCAGTAGATGAATATTTTGAGTTTTTTTTTGTTATGGTTCATCCTTCATTCTTGAAGAGGACCAGTGACATCAGGAGGTGAATTGGATCTTAGTGAGGCAGAGTTATGTGGAGTCATCAGCCTCACTCCTCCAGTGAGGGGTGAGTTCCAGTGGCAAGACATAAATCTTGGAAGGTCTGTGGGAGACCTTGGCCTTTTTAAACTGAGGTCTTTCCCAGGTCTCAGTTTGTCTGAAGCAAAGCCCATTCATTAATTAAAGGCTCGGTAAGAATTGAGGCAAATAGTTTGCCTTCGCAAAAGAATCAATCTGGGAGGGGAAAACCCTCAGATGATTCTTTCATCTACTCTGTAAAGGATGAACTAGAGAGGGTAAAGACTGGAAACTATATGAGTCAAGAGGTTATTATAGTAATCCAAATGAGAGGTGAAGAAGTCCTGGACTATGCCAGTGGCCATGTGAATGGAGAGAAGGTAGAATGGGTAGGAATTTGCAAAAGGTTAGATACATGAGGTGAGAAAGAGTAAAAAATGAAAATGATTCCAAGGTTGCAAACCTGGATCAGTGAAAAGATGGTCTGCATTTAACAGTCACAGGGAAGTTGGGACAAGAAGCAGGTTTAAGGGGAGAGATAATGAATTCCATTTTAGACATTTGAGTATGAAATCCATATGCATCTTCTTTTGGAAATGGCCAATAGGCAGTTGGTGATGAAAGAGTGGATCTCAGGAGAGAAGTTAGATATGAATACATAGGTTTAGGAGTCATTTCTGTAGAGATGACAGTTGAACCTATGAGAACTGATAAGGGAAAGGAGAGGAGAGGGTCCAGGATAGAAGCTTGGATCCACCTACAGTTAGGATATGAGTTATAGATGATGACCTTTCAATGGATACTGAGAATTATCTATCAAATAAGTATGGAAAGAACCACAAAAGAGCAGTTTAACTGAAGAGAAAAGAAGAGACAGTGTGGTGGGTGGGAATGGGAGGGAGAGGTGTACAGTAGTGTCTAGAACAGCAGGGAGGTCAAAAAGAATGAGAACTGAGGTGAGGATAGGGCATTGGATTTAGCAATTAAGATAGCAGTGTGTGTGACCTTAGAGCCATTTCAGTTAATTGGTGAGTTCCAATTTAGTTTGCAAAAGAGAAGAACTACAGGATAAGAATTTCTCAGGAGAGAGAGGTGAAATAAAGGGTGTTTGGGGGTTTTTTCCCTTATAGGGAAGACCTGAGCTTATTTGTAGGTTACAGAAAAGTAGATAATAGTGGCTGCAGAAAGAAGAGGTTGATCAAAAGGGCAAGCTCTTAGAGCAGAGTGGGGAACCTGTGACCTCCAAGCCACATGTGACCCTCTAGGTCCTCAAGTGCACTGCTTTGACTGAATCAAAACTTCACAGAACAAATTCCAAAAGGATGTTCTGTAAAGTTTGTATTTATAGGGTCACATTTGAGGATGTTCTATGAAGTTTGGGTTCAGTCAGATGGCCATACTTGAGAATGTTCTGTGAAGTTTTGATTCACAGGGCCGCACTTGAGGACCTAGAAGGCTACATGTGGCCTCAAGACTGTGATTCTCCACTCATGACCTAGAAAAAACAGAAGGGTACAAGTAGCAGCTATTCCTTCTTCCATGTTTTTCCTTTTCAAACTACTTTCTCCAAGTTGAGTTCCATGTCCTCCACCCTTTCCTTTTCAGTTTCAGGAACATTAACATGCCGTAAAAGGCATTGTGTTAAACACTGGGAATATAAAAAAAAATAGTGGTCACACAATTCCAGACCTTTCTGGGACTCACATTCTAATGGTGGAAACAATATCTAAATAACTGTGCATATACCAGATAGATATAATGTGAATAGAAAGCAATCTCAGAGTAAAGATCCTGGAGCTGGGGGTAAAGAAGAAAACAAAAGACCTCCTGCAAGAAAGTGGAATTTTAGCCAGGTCCTGACAGAGTCAAGGAGACTTGGGCAGAAGTGAGGAAGGTGCGCATTCTAGACATGGGGAGAGCCGGTGCTAATGCAGAGAGCTGAGAGATGTATTGTGAAGAAGGTCAGGCTGCTGTCACTGGGCCATGAATTACTTAGAAATAAAACATTAAGACTGGAAATGTAAGGAGGAGCTAAATTAGGAAGGGTTTGAAGTGTCAAACTAAAGACTTTGTATTTGATCCTTGAGGTAATGGGAAACCATTGAGGTTTATTGAGTAGCGGACAGATATAGTCAGGCCTGTGCTTTAGATAGATTGTTTTTCCACCTAAGTGAAGGGTAGCTTAGAGTGAGGAGAAGTTGAGGCAGAGAAATCAACCAGAAAGTTATTGTAATAATCCATAATGAAGACAATGAGAGCCCCTACCACAGCAGTGGCTGTGTGAGTAGAGAAGAGGACATGTATGTGAGATGTTGTGAAGGTAGAAATAACAAGATATTTTTACCTATCCATATTATCCATCCTTCAGATCATACTTCTCCATGCTTGTTTCCTTTATAACTCTAACCCATTTTGATCTCTGCATTTTTTAACAGCTTTCACGTATTTATAACCAAAAAATGACTGATTTTTCACAAACTGTCATATTCTTTGTTTTATGTATGTATGCTTATCTCCCCAACTGGACTTCAGACTCTTTGTGGGCAGGGAACCCTTACTTCTTTTGGATCTTCTGTAGTGTCCAGAGAAGAATAATAAAAGTAGCTATCAGTAAATAGAGAGCACTGTTCATAGCTTCCTTAAGGGTTCCAAACATTTAGTTCCCATGGATGGTTGTTGCAAGAACTACGTCCACTAAATACAGCACCACCATAAAGATCCAGTTCAATAGCGTTTCTCTTTGTCAGAAATTTCATTACTAGATGATGTAAGATGGATCTGACTCAAGTTGGTCCCCTGATAGTTTAGATCCATTAGGTACTTAAAAGTCATTCATCAGTTAACAAAAGAAGATTCACTAAACCATAGCAGTTGAGGAAAGGATCCTCAACAAAGATAAAAGTGTCCCTCTTTCCCCTCACCTCCATATTGAAATACCCCTGCTTAACAGAACTAGGTGTGGTGACTCCCAGCCTTGAGATATCACACAAGTCTGACTTAGCATGCCTGGGATTTTTTATGCCCTTAGGTAACCAGAAGTCAACACAACAAGATCTGAAGTCACCAGGAAGTTGGGTCACTAGCAAGATTTGATTTGACTCCTTGGGCCATCCAAGTCTTAGGAGAAATTTTCTTGCCTTTTAAGGAAAGAACTCACCTAAAGGAATGCAAAGGTTACCTTGTTAGAGACTGATCTTATCACACTGGATATAGAGACTAAATATGGGGTGTCCTCTCAGATGTCAGGAAAGAGGATTAAGAACCACATATACCATTAGCTGCTAGTTCAGCATCAGCATCTCTAGAAAATATGAGAAGGAAGTGAACAAGTAAGTTTGGGGGGGTAGGAAAGTGAGGGAAGGGGCTCAGGTGTACGTATGGAAGGAGTGTATTGTCAGATTGACTATTTCAGAGGGCAATAGATGAGACTCATTTATTCCCAGTAGCTCCTGAGAGCAGACCCAGATCTAAAGCATCTATCACTAACTAGTCTAGGAGGCAGGGTTGGGAAGGTAAATGTGGGGATTTAGGTTAGTGCCTAGAATTATTGACTGTAAGTGTGAATGCTTTTTTTCCTCTTAATATTGGGAAGAGTTAAGCAATAGGAGGGCATCAGGTGCTGTGGGGATCTACAGGGGCCAGAATGAGTCAGAGACACCATCCCCCCTTTTTGTCTAGGGTCACGTCCCATTTATCTTAACCTGTGGGATAAAAAAAGGAAGTCATGCCAAGACTCTGTTTTTGTGTTGAACCAACTTCTGAATGTGGCTTCACAGTAACATTGTGTTAGAGCTTCCTGATTCCTGTACACACAGTTTCACAGGGTTTACAGATTGGGTTTGTTTCCTGAACATCGCCAGCTTCATTGTCTTGTTCCCGGAGGATTCGTTAATCGAGGTATCACAGGATTTGTTGGTTGCTTTATTGATTGATTGAAAGGCCTCACCACAGCAAAGCAAGGAAGAAGCTTTAGGTGAGCTAGCTCCATGCATCCAGCTGTGAAACTGATTGATGTCAGGAGGTCCCCCAGGAACCTCTGTACTGCAGCCAAGGTTACCTTTTAAAATCAGAGGGAGGGAGAGCAGGGATAATACTGTTTAAAATTTTTTTTTCTTGATTTCCTTTTGAGTATATGTGAGCCTGGTAAAGGAGGAAGAGAGCAGAATTATACATAAGCCAATATGTTATGTCTGTAAGTGTTTATATATATATGCACATATATATTCATATATACACACACATACATATGTGTATGCATGTTCTGTAATGCCATCCTTTATAAGCATTAACTTTTGAAAGATGATATTCATCTTCTGACAGTTGTCCTTATGGTGGAATTTTCCAGGCTCCACAGTTTCATACTAATAAATGACAAAATGGTTTTGAGTCCAGGAAGGGAAAGTAAGCAAATGGTATGAAAGGGAGAAAGTAGCAATTGAGCTTTGTATTTGTTTTCCATTTGTCCCCATTTATGACAGTGTTAGCCGTAATAATAGGTATGTACAGCATATCTTTTTTTTTGTTGATGTACCCTTCCAAATGCCAAGATTTGTCATTTTTCAGTGTGTGGGATCATTATCATTAGCTGCATCATTAGTTCTTCTCTTGATAATTGTTGGCCATGTGCTAATTTCCCACAGCTAATTATCATATGAGAGGAGGGGGGAATGACTGAGATAGTTTTCTTTCTAGTGTACCAGAGCAGTGTTCTACAGCCTTTGCTCTTATTTGTGCTTGTGCTCTGGCCGTAAGAAACACATAAGGAAGACAGTTGGTAATGAGTTTGTCTTTCCAAAGCTGATGATCCTCCCATGACTGTCAGGCCCACTGATTTATCTGTAAAAGGGGTGTAGATCATAAGATTCACATTGGAAAGGGACAGTGTTCATACAGGAAATTGATAGGAAGGACTGAGTCATATTATTGCTTCCTAATCTAATTAACTAGCTGACTTTTAGCAAATCATTTCACCTTTTAGGCCTTAGTTTCCCTATCTATAAAATTTAAAGGGTTGGAACTAAGTAATCTTTTAAACTCTTGAAAATTTGGTAGCACTGTAATCTTAGAAAATAATTGGCTTTGAATGGTTATAGAAATATCACTAATTTGTCACTTTCTAGGAATTGGCAGATGTGGAAGCTACTCGATTATATGTCTTTTTCAAAAATTTTTTTGGCACAGTCTGCAGGCCATGTCAGTGAACACAAGAGCCCATAGAATATCTAGCCTTCCTGCCATTTCTGGTCAACACTGAAAATGTCGCCAAAATTAAGGGAACAACCACTGTTGCTGTACCAGCAGACCCAGGAACATGAAACAGACTTACAACAAAACACACAAACACATACATGCACACGTACCCTGTAGTCTTCCGTTCCTCCTTCTGGTGCCACGGAGACCCTATCCCATGCCCCTACTGAGGGAGGTATTGCTGCCACAGCTCTTCGGAAGCAAAAGCCAGCATCTAACACATAGTAAGTACTTGATATATGTATCAATTGACTGATGGGAACAGTAGCCCCATAGCACCAGTGCTGCAAAGCTCTGAACTTGCAGGACCGGAGTGGACAACCTTGTAACACCAGTGCTGCAAAGCTTCAAGCTGCCTGTTCTAGGGTGATAAAATAAGGAATGGAGGGAGTAGGGTACCAGGACAGAGGACCACGGCAGGGAATAGGAGGTCCACTAACCCTGAACGAAAGAGCACAATTTCCATCTAGGACCAGGTCTCCTCACGCAAAAGTCACTTGTGACAGAAACCTACGCTGGGAAACTATGAATTGCCCAGTGTGGGAAGGTAGTGAGAAGCTTTGAGATCTAGCCTCCCAGGGATATTACAGTCAGAGGGGAAGGAGTCAGAAAGTGAGTGGCACGGGAAAAATAAGGGAGGTAAAGACTGAAGTTATCAAAGATTTCATAAAGAAGAAAATGCAAAGATCTTAAGCATAAATCAACCAGAAAAAAGTAACAACATTAGGAAATATGGCCTCCAGATTGATTTCAGGTATTTATGAATAAATATTGCTAAACAAAGGAAAATGATCCAACATTTGATGAGACAGAGGATCCTGTAAAATTTGAGAATGTGGAATAATAGCACACTGTACTTTAATGGTTCAAAAAAGACATAAGAACTATGAGAGCATAATTTATGACTTGCAAAGTAAAAATAATGGGTAGAATAGAGATGCTTGGAGGTAAATCCCGTAAGACTTGACAACTGATTAAATTGGAAGGCATCAGGGAGAGTGAGTAAGAAGTGGCTCCAGAGTTGCAAACCTGACCATTAGCAAGTCAAATACTACTACAATAATTCCCTTTTATCTGCAGATTATATATCTATATTATTTCTATATTATATATGAACCAGAAGTAAAAAGAAAAGTATAACTATCACAGAGTCCATACAGTTTACTTTGTAAGAGAAATTCTCAGGTCCTCACCTAGAGACTGATGTATTCTATATGCAGTCCTAACAAACTTGCCTTTCTAGTTTTCTAGTGCACAGCAAATTAAAAGTACCATGTTAGATATGGAAAACAATTGATGGCAAGGAGTGACAGGATAATTTTTTTGAGTTGTTGACAGCTCTCATTCTGATGGTGAGAAATCATGCAGAAAAATTATAAAACTGGATACTAGAACTAAAAGCACAGCAATCTGAAGCCATTTCGTATTAAAAAGCTTGACAGAAAAGGGGGAACTCCCACACACACCATCTTCTATCCAGAGATTGTCTGCTGACCTTCCCTGAATCTGCTTATATTTAGTACTACTGGGATATTCTTAGGTATTGGTCACTGACAAAGCTTTAACACCACAAAATATGCAAGTTTGCTTGAAAACAAATGATATGATGAGGATATTAGCATAAAATTTATTGGGGAATTCTTAGTTCAGTAAGGGACATACCTATTTTATATAAGTTGAACTACCAAGCACATAGCAGATGGAATATTAATGTAATAAAGCTAGAATATTTAACAATCATCCCAAACACGTAAAACATGAAAATATTCCTGGAAATAGAGTTATGATGGAGTGATACTTATTCTAGTGTCTGAGAGACTAATCTGAGCACCCTGCCATGTAGACTTTTTATCTTCAAGCTGGGAGAGAGGAATGGGGGAAGGGAGGCTAAGGGAAGAACAAGGAACAAACCCCAGAAGCATCTACTTGGGTCACCAGCCATAAGGGAAAAAAGATAGAAAGGAAGCAAAGTCAAGAGCAAGTAATACAGAAGCCCTGACCATGCCCCTTGTCCACTACATTTAATCCAACTAATATACTTCCAGTCACTTCAGTTTCCTTTCCCACAACTGACACAGTACTTGTCAACAAGTACTGGAAATTCTACCAGGAAAATTTTGTTCATGAATCTGTTTGTGATACATGTCTTAATGCACTGAAAGCCACCACCTTCCTCAGTTCAGTTCTCATGATTCCTCAGTGACCATATCTCTGGATCAAAGGATTCCTGTTGAGTCATTCCCTGCATCTGGTGGCCCAGTTTGTGAGAGTCCTGTGGTGGCTGGAGCTGGGTGGAGAAGAGGCAGGCTTAGCCACACACTCATTCACTGCTAAAGAAATCAGGTGACAACCACAACATACCCACATATAAGAACCGAGGATGCACCTAAATTTTTGTCTAGGTGCAAGCAAACCCTTTTACCTCCACAGAGCTGATATAATAATTGTTACTAAGAATGATAGGGGCAGCCAGGTGGCACAGTGAATAGGTCACTGGCCCTGGAGTCAAGAGGATCTGAGTTCAGATCCAGCCTCAGACACTTGACACTTACTAGCTGTGTGATCTTGGGGAAGTCACTTAACCTCAATTGCCTAGCTTTTCCCCCCTCCAAAAAAAATTTAAATTATATTCCTGGCCTTCACAAAGGCAGGAAATTTTCTAATACATTTTATTTCCTCATTAGAATATAAGCTCCTTGTGAGTAGGGATTGCTTCATTCTTTGCATTTGTATCATTGTATCATTGTCACTTAGCAGTGACTCATGATTTCACATATTTAGTCTTTAATAAATGCTTATTAATTGACCGGTTGATTTGAGAATTATTTCCATCCAAAATGGTTTAATTTTTTTTTTAAAAATTGTGTCATTAAGATACTATGCACTGCAAGAATTTGGAATCTCTTTTTATTAAATATTGCTTTGAAATAGGTAATGCCTGTAGGAATTGGCAATCTTTTAGTTATACATAGGATTTTGTTGTAATGGAATTTTTTCTTTTCTGCAGAATCTTTGCCTGAAAAAGGGAACTCATGATAATCTGCATTTAATTAAAAGGCAATTACTGTGATGTGGGCCTTTTGTTTTTCCATAGGTAAATTCCATGGGACAGAGCTATTCTTTTTCATAATTTTCATTTTCTAGTCAGAATATCTCAAGGGATCTGGAGTGGGTTTTATTTTTTGCTGAAGTTCTTGTTTTCTTTCCCTTTTAAAAAATTGAAGCCTTATATCTGAAATAATGAAGATTAAGAACCTCAGTGGGCAAGAAATTGAAACAAACAGCTGGAAGGTAAGGTTGCTGATGACCTCATCCTCCAGGGCCCCTCTCCTGAAGCATGCTCAGAAATGATGATATGTTCAGTAGATGCCAACAATTATTCCAAATAGTGATAAATGGTCTCTAATGGTTTAGTTAGAAAGCTTCTTTTGCTCTTGAAATACCACTAGACAACATATTCTCCCCATATCATGAATTTCGAGTTTTATTTTGATTCAATACCATATGGAAATGCCTGTTGTTACCTGTTCTCTTTAGGATACTTCTGTCACTGACTTGTGACTTGGTCATGGGCAAATCTTTCTTATTTAGGTTTAATTTCTCTAACTCTAAGGCAGCAAACTTTGTGTTCATCTGTCATACTTAAGAGAATTAGAAGGATTAAAGAGATTAAGAAGAGTTAATTTTCAAAGTGCTTTGAGCTCTTTTTATGAAACATTACTATTGTAACATCTTGCTTCTTCAATATTTTTCAATTTTTGGTCTTGATTTGTGGTTTCATGTGCATAAGGGAACAAAAGGAGCAAAGCAGCAAACATTTATTAGGAGCCTGCTGTGTATTAGGCCCCATTCGAAGTGTTGGGGACATAAAAAGAGGCAAGACAGTCTGTCTCTGCCCTCAAAGAGCTCATAGTCTAGTAGAGAAGATAACAAGCCAACAATATGTAGAAACAAGCTATATAGAGGATAAAGAGGAAATAATTCAGAGTAAAAGCACTGAGGAGTTGGGAAAGGCTTCCTGCAGAAAGTCAGGGAAGTCAAGGGGCAGAAATGAGGAGCAAACATAGTGTGGGCATGAAGAATAGCCAAAGAAAAAATACCTGGAACTGAGAGATAAGCGTGTTTTCAAGGAACAGCTAGGAAATTAGTGGTACTGGATTGAAGAGGACAGTCTTCCCTCGACTTTCACAGATTTCACATTCATGGTCTTGGTTATTGTGGGTTGGCCATCAGTAACTAAATGGGAATTTTTGGAAATTTGCAGCATATTGTATGGAAAATAATAGATAATATATCATAAAAATAAAAAAATTAGTCAAATGTATAAATGCTGCATATTATTAATCAATTTTATCATTTACTACCATAAATATATAAGTATATAAATTTATTATAAAGTTAAATTTTGTTAAAAATTTCATTGCACAAAAGAACTAAGGACTACTCATTCTCTTTGGGAATACGCCCATCTTGTCTTTGTACCATCTAAACTCAGTCACATGATTTTCTCACACAATGGTTATTGCATCTTGCTTAAAAGAAAAAAATTCATGAAGCAGTTGCTGCAGCTGCACCAGTGTCTGTGAAGACTCCACATGGTGCACAAGAGATCTTTCATACAAGAATTACTATTTTTTTATAGGTATAGTGTTATTTGATTGTCTTTTGTGTTAAATAACTGTGATCAGAATTATTAAAAATAAAGATTTGGAGCAGGGTCTAAAGTTATTTGTAGTTTTTCACATTCATGGGGGTCCTATACTCCTAGCCTCAGCAAATGTTGAAAAATAACTAAACTTTTGGGGAGTAAGGCGCAAGAAGCAGGACCTGTTTCTTTGATCTTTGGGAGTGGGAGGTATAGGTCTAGCAGTCAAAGGTCTTAGATTGTTTAGTAACTTTGAGAATAATTCTAGATTGCCTTCTAGATTGGTTGTATCCATCCTTAAGTCTACCAATAGTGCATCATTATACCTGTTTTCTCACAGCCCTCCCCCCCCAACATTGGTCATTTTTCTGTTTTGTTATCTTTGCTACTCTGTTGGGTATCAGGTAGAACCTCAGAATTCCTTTTATTTGCACTTTGCTAAGTAGTAGATATTTGGGGAATTTTTTCATATAGGTGTAACTAGTGATAGCCTGGTTTTCTTCCCAAAAGAATTGCCTGTTTACATCCTTAGACAGTTTATCAGTTGAGGAATAGCTCTTATTCTTATAAATTTCTCTTACAAACAAGTCATAACCTTGAAACCACAAACAATAGACTGTATATGCCTTGTCACACCTGACATAGTATTCGGCACATCATAGATGTACTACTCTATTTCTGAACATCTATCAATCCCTAAGAAAATAGAAGTAGCATTTATGAGGCAGATGGTCAGAAGTCAATTTCTAGACTTAATTGCATCAACCATGTCACTGAGGGGGGCTTCTTTTCTTAAAGAATTTTGATAGGAAATTCTAGTCTAGTCAGAAAATAAGAGAAATTTTGCAGTCAGAAAATAAGAGAAATTTTACATTTTTATTTAATTTTGCAATATATTTTTTAATGTTTTTTTCAAGATTCAGTGCTTTAAAATACACCAGCCCACAAAGAAAAAATTGTTCCTCTAATGAGTTAGCTTCTCCGGCTCTTCCTATCACCCATGGCACCTCACACGACTCATACCTTCTACAAGGCGCAGAAAAAATCATTGCAGGTCTCTTCTCCATGAGTGCTACTGTCAGGGTCTCCTAGACTAGCTAATGCTGAGCAATTACAATTATATTTACAACTAGCAGGCTATACAGAGCAGCATCATAGGTCAACCAAAGATAGCTTT
The DNA here is from genome assembly GCA_023548195.1 of Bettongia penicillata ogilbyi. Taxonomy (NCBI): domain Eukaryota; kingdom Metazoa; phylum Chordata; class Mammalia; order Diprotodontia; family Potoroidae; genus Bettongia; species Bettongia penicillata. The sequence continues at coordinate 6,901,401 of JAJHZJ010000570.1, forward strand.
TCACTTCCCAGGTGCCAAAGGGTAGGTTGTAGTTGAGCCAAAGTTGAAAAGACTTCACTTTTTAACAGAAAAATAGAAGCAAAGCTATTAACATCTGCTAACATTTGGGCGGAGCTTATGCCAAAATTCAGGCTTCTTTCATTTCAGTTAATATAACATAGAATATTAGTCAGACTTTGACTACTAGAAAAATTAATGTGGGAATATATAGTGTATTGTTTTCTAACAAGTGAAATAACATTTCATTTTATAGGATTTTAGAATTCAGTTCTATTCTGCAGTCACTTATTAAGTACCTACTTACTGTGCAAGGTGTTATGCTTATGAAAAAAGCATAAAAATAAACCAGATCTGGCCCTGGGACAGTTTACATTCTACTGAGGCTGAGCGTATTCAGGGTATAATTTGTAGACTGATAATGAGCCTTGAAGGAAGCTAGGGCCTCCCCGAGATGGAAATGAACAGGAAATGCATTCAGGTTATGGGACGCTTGGAGATGGAATACTGAGGATTTTAAAACTAGAGTCATTTAGGATCTCCGGAGCCCTCCTTCTTCATCTTGTGGCTGAGGACATGGAGGTCTAGAAACTTTAAAATGACTTCAGTGAGGTCACACAGCTTAATGGTAGAACCCGGACAAGAAGCTGTGTCTCCTGATCACCAGATCCCACTTGATCTTTCCAAAGTCAGGGTTGACGTGGGCACTCGGGAGGTAACCTGCATTTCAGGCATTTTTCATAAGAGTCACAAACAAGAAGGAACGTAGGATTTTTGAAAATCTATGACGTTGTCCAGTGTGTATGCAGATGGTCATTATTTTTTTAATTATGGGATCTGAGGGGCAACTGATAAGAATCAAACTGATGCATTAAATGGTAACATTAACTAACTGGACTGGGAAAGTGATGGTTCCTGGGAGCAGTGAATCAATCTAACGTAAAGTAGTTTGAGCTGATCATAGGTCAACATTTAGGAGAAAGCACCACCACTTTTGTATATTCTAAGTGTCTCTGCAAACCCAATCTTCCCCTGCCAGATATGTCAGCAATTTTTCTTCCTTACAGAACTCATACTGTACTCTATAAAATAATGTATGAGAGAGTGCTTATAAACTGTTAAGCATTATATAAATGGATGGTGTTACACCGTTCCCCATCAAGGACAGAAATGTTGTGAGACAGTGTTGCATAGTAGGAAGAACATTGGATTAGGAGATCAGGGTTCTGTTTCTGGTCCTAATTAACTGTGTAACCTTGAGCAAGTCACTCTATAGGCCTCAATTTCTTTATTTGTCAAGTGAGATAATTGAACCAAATGATCTCTTATCCCTTCCAGTTCCTAACAGTTTATGATTAGAAATATTGTGCTGATACCTTCAGTGATACAAATGTTATCTCACGTCCCTTGAATCTGAAATGCTATGATTCAAAATCTTTAGAGTGTTTCCAGAGATTGTTAATAACTAATGCAGTGGTAGATATTTTGTAGTTTGGAGAATTGTTCAGGGAAGGCAGAAATCTAATTGCTTAAAAATTGGAATATCTCTGGGTTTCTACTAGGAGGGTTACTCCTGTATATTTGCCTGACAGAAAGGTCACCTCCATGTAACTCCTGAGTGAAGCCTTTCATTCGCAATGAGCTCTTTCATCAACTCTTTGTGAAACCTTCCACCTATCAGGTAGGCAACTATTCCCTAATGTGAAGTGAACAGCACACATTAATACTGAAAATTATAACATTTCAGAGCAGTAAGAGACCTTAGGGATTGTGTTACACAACACTTCTTTTTGCAATAAGAAAACTGAGACCCTAGAGGGGCTTAATGATTTGCCCAGCATCACATAGTTGGTTAATGGCAGAGATGGGATTAGAACCCAGGGCTCCAGGCTCCCCAGGCAGCATTCGGGTTCCACTGCACCACTTCTGACAAGTGATGTAAGACTGAGACTTATAGGAAATTCAGATATTGGCTCCCAAGGAAAGGAGTTGATGATCAAATATCACAAGTTCACCTAGTTGCTAGCACTTAATTTCCCTAAGAGGGGGGAGAGTTTCTCAGTTTGATTGACTTTACAATCAGGGATTCAGAAAGTAAAAAACCTGAACCTTATCTGCTAAGGCATCTTGTTACATTAAAATATAATCAAAAGCTTGACTTTCAAGAGAATTAAAAGTTCTTTCATGGGAAGTGAGGCAAAAAAAACCTAAAAAAACCTCCAGTCAGTGTTGCACAGCTCATAAAAGTGATACGGAATTTTTCAAATCTTTGAGGATTTGGGTCATCAAATCAGACCATTTCAAAGGGCATACACATAAAAGCAAGCTGGACTACCCTGAAAGTAGGGGAGGCGGAGGGAGAGAGAAGGGATACAGCAATGAAAATGACTTTATTCCTGAGGCATTATTTCTATTTAATCTTGTCAGTAGTCAGGCACACTATGAAGAGATCCCCTCCGCATGTGGCCCTCATTCCTTCACAACTTACCTTACAGTTAGCAGAGGATTCTCTCAGCAGAATATGTCTTAAAAGGACTTATGTCTCTCACAGGTAATGGAGAAAAGGCTTTTTGTAACATTTTTGACTTTAGGATTTGTCCTTAAGTGCAATCCATTTATCTGGGTATGATTCTAATTTGTCACATAAAGAAGTACCAGAAAGAGCTAGATTTTTAATATGCTTTAAGACCTGCAGGGAGAATATAAGGAGAGAATGAGAACTGAGCCTGTGGAATAAATAAAAAACAAACATGTCTTCTAGCTCCAAAAGTCTGTGAGTCTATGATTTTCTTTCTTCTCTTTAATGTACTTTTCACCAAGGTTTTTCTTATTTTACTTATTCACCATTGTAACTTATCGTTTGCATGTGCTAAATATTTAGATTATTTGCCCTAGTCTTGGATAAGGCTTAAATGTCATTGCTACGGGTCCTTTCTTAGTTTCTCCATTTTGTCTTTCCCTCTGTTTATCAAAGTAATTCAGTTTAAGCCAACATTTATTATACCCCTACTGTTTACCAAGCCCTGTGCCACAGGTACAATAAAAGAAAATCAAGCAGCCTCCTGCTTTCAGAGAGATTACTGCACTCTACTGTAGAGATATAACATGTCCATCCATTAAGTAGGCATACCAAATATACAAAGTAAATGCTTTGTACTGGGGCAGGGGAGAGAGAGAACTAACAAAGGAAGGTGTGGCATCAAGAAGACTCTTAGATAGCTGGTGGCACTTCAACTGAGCCTTGACAGGGACTGGGGATTCCAGAAGGCAGAGATGAGGAGGAAAAACTTTCTAGATAGAAGAGACAGGTTGTACTAAGGCAGAGACAGAAAAGGGAATGGCATTTAAAGGAAACAGCAAGTAAACCAGTTTGGCCAAAACATAAATGCTTGAGGTAGAGTAATATGAAGCCAGTCTAGAAAGATAACTTGAAAATAGGCTGAAGCCAGAATATCAAGAGCTTTAAATGCCAAACACAAGAGTTTACATCTTGTCTTAGTCACGCTATGGAGTCACTGATGGTTTTTGTTTTTTGTTTGCTTTTTTTTTTTTTGAGAAGAATGATGTGCTCGACCTTATGCATAATGTTCAATTGTGTGGAGGGTGGGTAGGAGAAAGGAGAAATTTTGCAAGGAGACCTTTTTAGGAGGCTAGTGCAATAGCCCAGGCAAGAGGTGAGGAGGGCCTGAACAGAGATGGTAGCTGCATGAATGCAGAGAAAGGGAGGTATCTGAGCATTGTGGAGGTGAGATCAACAAGACGTGGCATCTGGAAATTAGATGGAAATGCATGAGAGGGAAGAGTCGGAGACGATTCCGAGGTTTCAAAGCTGGGTGATTGCAAGGATGGTGGTCCTCTCACCTTCTCACCATAAAGAGATTTCATTGTTGTTCTTTATGCTTGAGGAGGACCAAAATGATATCACTATATCGGGATCGAGGCACAGTGTGTCCCACTATGGCTGATCAGACCAGTAGGAGCTCGGAAGGCTCTCCCCCCCGGTCTGGCACAGACAGCCCATATGAGCATTTGCAGTGGAGATGTCTCTAAATTTGTGCATCTCACATTTCTTTTGAACTACTGCAGTTCTGCTCTGTACTGTAAAGAGAAATGTAGCAGAGAGAGTAGGTGACAGAGGATGATAATGGTACATAAGCCCAAATAACAGAAAAGTGATCTCTTCCTTTCCTGAATTTGTTTCTTCATTGGCTTTTTTCTTTGTAATTGAATCCTGGTGATATTCATTTGAAAAGATTCTGATTTGCATAATTATAATTTTTGCTGAAGTATCCATCTGTCTACACATGACATGCTTTATAGTGGCTCTGAAGACTATTTCTACAGCAAGTCACCAAACCACTAGCACTTCACAGTCAAAAGCAATAGAATAGTTAACAGTCATTTCCCTCTCCTGCTCCTGTACCCATTTCAGCCATCAAATCCATCATTCCGTACATTGTCTTTTTGTTTGAGGATATTAAATTCCCTTCCTCTTTCTCCTTAGTTCCACTGCCCCCAAAGTGTTCTCAAGTCCAACTCTTCTTGGTGCTGCCTTGCCCACTTCAATAGTAGCTTCCCTTTTTCCCAGAAAGCCTCCTTTAAGTAGAGACATGTTATGCTGGCTACTTTCCCTCATGAGCCCATTCCCAGGCTGACTTGTCCTTGTAGTCTGTGTAGTACTGAGCCAAAATAGATAAGGGTTAGAAAAGGATAAAAAGAAAGGAAGAATACAGGTCAAAAGGCTAATAGGGTCATAGACTTAGTACTAGAATATATCTAGCCTAACTTCTCCCCCATTTTACATATAGGGGAAACTGAGGTAAAGAGAAGTTAAGTGACTACCCAGCTGTGTTTAAGGCAGGATTTGCACTCAGGTCCGTATGACTCCAAGACCATTGAATTTTAGTAAGTAAGAAAAGTGGTTATATTTATAACCAGCATTTACTATGAACAACAGACTGGAAGACAGAGAGTAAGAAAGAAAGGAACTCCAGGAGAGAAAGGATAGAAAGTGGGGGATAGAAAAAGGTAAACTTTAGAGAAGAAATAAGAACAAACACATCCGTAAGTTGTCAGGGGTTAAAAATATATAATGAATATTACATTTTCTATCTAACATGTAAGCACCAGGGAAATAAAGAAATAGTTTTGAGAATCCACACACAAAAAATTCCATTTTGATTAGAGTAATTGAATCAGCCTTGATCTGGATTTTATGCAGTAATTTCATTGTCACACATTTAAAGCACTTTGGCTGAATGAAGTTTGTATTGAACAGAAGAGCCTTAGAGACTCCAGACAGATATGTATATCCATATCTATACAAAACGTCAGCTTAGGAACCCAAGTGCTCATTTGTCTGGCCATCTGGAAATCTCCAGTCATTTGAACACTTAATTTTACCCTCTTTTTTTTTTCTTTTAACAAAGAGGGAACAAAGCAAAAGAAAATGGTAAGTCCAGACATTCTATTTTTTATTCCTTAAAAAAATTAAATCTTAGTATTATAACAAGTGGAGAGATTAAAAGAAAAAAAAAAGATAAACTCCCTTAAAAGAATTTGAATGCTTGTCTTCATTCTGGAGAGCATTATTGTTTTCAGTTACTTGGGAAGTGTGGTCATTTTATGAATCATTAGAGTTTTCTTTCCAAGTAACATCCATGTACATGTAAAGTACTTCCCTCCTAAATTTCTTGCTAGAAGGGACTTTTGAATGGTTTTATTATTCTTTTGAGTCTTTTTGAGCTCAATTTTAATTTCCCCTTTTTAAAAATGTTTAAAAATGTAATAGGCCAGACAATGATAGACTCATAAGCAGTGGATCTTTGGGCATTTCCATTTTTTTTTTCTTTTTGTCTGTTGCGCATTATGTATTAACCCTTCTCTGCACTCTCTGTAGTGGAATTGACAACGTTAAGCAGCAGTTTCCTGGACTTACAGCTTTTTGGACTAGAAAAATAAATGGTGAAAGTGGAAGGATATGTAGAGTACACATTTTCCACTTAAAGACAAAAACCAAGGATAAAAAGCATTTGAACATTGTCTTTTTCTGCCCCAGGATGGGTAAGAGGAACGTAGCTAAGAATGCTGAACATTTTTAGCTGTGCCAGCCTTTGACCTTGAAAAGCACCGTAATTGATAAACTGTACTGTGAAAGAAAAATTTTTTGTGATATCTAATAAATTCTTGTTTTTTTATATCCCCTACCTTAAAGAAACTTCAGTACCTTATAAGCATTAGCTATTGCCTACCTGGTGAGTTAGCTGCTTCTTCCTCAAAGACAAATATAATCCATGGAGAAAATTTACTGTTTTAGGCTTTGAAAAAAAATTTTTTTACGACTAAAGAGGACCTTATAGTTTATTTACTCCCATTTCTGTCATTTGACAGATGAGAAAACTAAGCCCAGAAAAAGGAAATGGCTCGCTCAAAATCACATAGCTAGCTAGTATCAGAGCCAGGACTGCAATAGGATAGAAGTGGTGGTGATGGTAATCACCAATATTCATAATGTTTTAATATCAACAAAACACTCTCTCTATATTATCTCACTTAATTCTCACAACAGCCATGGATTAGAAGTGGGGTGCTGTTATCATCCCCATTTTACAACTGAGGAAACTGAGGCTGAGAGGCTAAGAGACTTACCCGGAATCGTACAGCTAGTAAATACCTGCTGCAGAGTGTAAGTCGAGCCTTAGCGACTCCAAGTCCAGCTCTGTCCCCTACACCACATGGCTGCTTCACATTTCTACTTTAGGGTTCCACTTAATACAAGAGACATGTATTCAGCCCTTCCTCTGTGCACGACTCCCTACTGCTGTGTAATGGGGAATGGGGCAAAGAATAGTCCTTTTCTTAAGGGCGTTTATAGTGTGTGCAAAGATGACGAAACTGAGGCAAATAGGGTTAAGTGACTTACCCAGGGTCGCACAGCTAGTAAGTGTCTGAGGTCAGATTTGAACCTGCAAAGGTAAAACAGATTTACAGTGAAAGACCTTGAATGCCCATATTTGCTTTTTTTTTTTTTTTTTTTTAGAGGTGATAGGAAATCCCTGATGGTTTTTGAACAGGGGACTGATGTGATAAGACATGAAAGGTAATAAATGCCTAGACTGGAAAGAAGTACAGATTCAGTTTGTGTTATAGAGGTATTCATGGTCTTTTACCATAAATCCACTTTACCTTTGCAGGTTCATTACATGTTATTACTCTGTGTACCTTACATTTCAGCCAAACTATACCCACTACTGATTCCCCAGACTTGGTATTTTCAATCTCTCATCCATGCTATATAGATAGCTAGGTGGTACTGTGGATGGAGGTCCAGGTCTGAAGTCAGGAAGACTCATCTTCCTGAATTGACATCTGACTCCATACACTTATTTGATTTGTGACCTTGGGCAAGCCACTTAACCTTTTTTGCCTCAGTGTCCTCATCTGTAAAATGAGCTGGGGAAGGAAATCGCAAATCCCTCTGATATCTTTGCCAACAGGACCCCCAAATAGGGTCACGAAGAGTCAGACATAATTAAAACTTCTGAACAGCAGCATCTTGCATCTATCTATTTGCATAAGAAGGGGAAGGGAATAAGCATTTTTGCTTAATAATATCTACTGTGTCATTAACTGTGCTAAGCACCTTTCAGATATTTACCATCTCACATAATCCTCACAAATACCTTGGGTGGCAGGTGCTGTTACTGTCACCATTTTATTTATGAACAGCATTGCATCAGAGCTGAGGAAAGGAGAAGCCTCTTGCTCACAGGTGCCAAGTAAATAGAGCCAGAGCTGGGTTTCTGACACCAGTCTCGTGACTCTCCTGTGTTGTTGCTTTGCCCCCTGCCCCTAGATCAGCTTGTGGAGTGCTGCCAAAATTAGGAGGAATGCCTTGAAGGTTTGAATGTGGAATACATTGAAACCTAATATGACCAGAATCCTGAGGCAAATCACAATTCGTTTGCTTGAACCTGAAAACTCTTTTCTTTGGATTTGGCCAGTTCTCTGGATATTTTGGCTCCCCACTCAGAGAGACAGTCCAGCATCTTCCCCACCCCAAAGCTTCCCCAAGACGAAGGTCTGTGCATGTGCACACGTACACGTACGCACACGCATTCTTGCCAACAATTCCATATGTTGCATTTTCCTGGAAGCAGGGCTCCCTGCCCATGTGCTTCCTTGGAGTGTTCCACACTTCCCCTCAGAGGTACATGAGTAACTGATGCTGAAAGGATTTGTACGGAAACTTGTCAGCATAATTGATTATTATATGGCATGTGCCACCAAAGACAGGTGAGCCGTCACAGAGTGGAACAGATATGTGTGGGGCACGCTTTTCCCACTGGTTCAAGCTGGACTTCTTTCTCTGACATGGTGATTGATAGATTTGCAGCTCTTCCCTCATGAATAGTGCCCCAGCATGGTTCACTGGAGCCCCCTGCTGAGTAGACCCTGACATTGCCAGTAAAGAGAGGAACGTTTTCAAGGTTGTGATTTTTGTAGTTCTTTGGGTTCTGAGGGATATGGCTAAGGAAATGTAGGTTTTTTTCCTTAATAACTACCTCAAGAGAAGAATTTCTGTGCCCACAGAAAATTCACAGCATGACCCAAAGCATATCTATAGAATGTGAATTTTAGAGATTGAAAAAAAGTGAAACTATTTCAGTCTAGTCTTATTTTTTTATCCCAACGTGAAGCTCCTTGAACATCTCTTTCTTAAGTCTTATGTTTGTCCCTGAAAACATCTTGTTTAAACTGTTGAGCTTGATGTTATATAATGGAGATGGTAATCATTCTTTCCTTGTCCTACAACCCATTGGGAGATTAATTGAGACATTACTTGTGAAGCACTGTGGATTCTTGAGAAGAAGAGTACTGAATGATTGAACCTATTATTAAAAGAGTTGGGAAATTATGCTAAAAAAATTAAACTACTTAGAGACAGAATTTTGGACTAGACGGAGCACTGGGTTGCACTGGTGTATGACTTCTTTTGTTCTTATCAGAAATTAGAAAATCTCTTCTCTTAGACCCCTCCCCCCAACTCTGGAAGAAAGAGTCAGGCAGGTCAGGCCAGAAGGGCTTTTGGCAGCCACACACTGACATGTGCTCCTTACCTAACCATCAGTGAGGCATTTGGGGCTTTTGAAATTATAATACCATGAACCACAAGTTTTTTCCTAACTTAGAGAAATGTCATCATTGATGCGAGTAATCTAGCCTTCACTTCCCCTCTACTGACTTCTCTAAATACTTTCTTATTTCTAGATTCATAGCAAAGAAATTTTGTGCACAGAATAACGAACATGAAGCGTGGTCTCAGTTGGGTAATAGTGGAGACAGAGACTTAATTATTCTTGCCAGTTGTTTCTAGTTGTTAAAGGACTATAAGTTTTGTCAATGCACTCTAAATTTTCTGCAGCACTAGTCACTCTGCCCTGCTCACGGCTCTACCTGTTTCTATCCTTTTTGCGCATCATCACATTTATCAAGTACGTAGTCTGTATGCCTGTTGTTTTTATTGCCTTATTATCTATTTCCTTCTTAAGACCAGGCAATCTGTTTTATCTCATCATTCTGCACAATTGGTAATGAAATGAATCCATAGTGTTAAGTAAAATCAAAAGGTGAAACAGGCCTATCACTTCAGAAAGAGAGACAGAGAGAAAAAGAGACAAAACAAAGAAAGAGAAATGTATTTTTAGCAACAGCCAACGTAGGAATTGTTTCACCGAACTATCATGTTTATGATAAGCAGTCTTGTGTTTTGCATATTTTGGTTTTGGTTTTGGTTTGTTTGTGTGTTTTTACTTCTGTTTTTGTTCATCGAAGAAGGATATTGGGAGAACAGATTATAAATGCATGCTAAAATAAGCAAATTTTTAAAGGAATAGATAAAGTCAAGGAAAAGAATATAGCTAGAGAAGAGAAAATGCCTAGGATAGACACTCAGGTAACACCCATACAGGAGTGGCAGGAGTAGGAAGATGAACCAGTGAGGGGACCCAAGAAGGAACACCCTGTGAAGTTGGAAGAGAATGGAGACTAGTATAATGGAAATGAAGGGAAGAGGATCCCAAAGCAGGGAATGAGGTCAAGGAGGAGAAAGACTGAGCAGAGAGCATTCAGTTTCCTAATTTAGAGGTCACTGATAGCTTTGGAAAGATAAATCTCAGTAGCATGTTAGAGAAAAAAGCTCTATCTCAGTTTTGCTCCTTCCAGGCTTTGTAACCTCAGCCAAATCACTTCTCTTAGTTTCTTCTCTGTAGAGTGGGAGCTTTGGACCAGACTACCACCTGCTCTCGTATAGCTATGAATCTATGACTCTGCAGAGAGATGATCCATCAGCAGACATTTAGTAAGTACCTCCTGTGTGCCAGGCACTGTGCTCCATGCAGGGTGATGTGGTTGTGGATGATATGATCAGGAGTGAAGATGAAAATGTGCCTGGGAAGTGAGAAAGATTCAACTGTATAGACCAGTGAGTACTAGAGACAACTTTTCTTGAGCACTGTTAGGACTTCTTAAAACTTTCCCTTTGTTGCTGTTGTTCTCAAATTTTGCTCCTTATACATTCCCCCTGGTAGTTTGATTTGTACTATTTGGGGTCTGTGATTTCATCACTATAAGAAATGCAGCGTGAGCAAACCCCACCAATATAAATCAACAATTTGTCTGTAATTTCCAGTTTTAGAAAGTTTCCTGGGAACACTGAGAGAAATGGAGGGACTTGCTCAGTTAGACAGCTAGTACATGTCAGAGACAGGACTGGAACACTGCTATCTCAAATCACTTGTCTTAAATTCAGCATGTCTAAAACTGAATTGTTCCCCAATACCCCCACCCCCTTCTACCTTCCCTATCACTATTGAGGTCACTGGCATCTTCATTGTCACCCAGGCTCATAACCTCGCTATCTTCCTCCATTCCCCTCCCCTCACCTCCCATAATCCAATCTGTTGCCAAATCCTGTTCATTCTACCTTCACATCTCTTGAATGTGCCCCCTTCTCTCCTCCGATACTGTTAGCACCCAGGAGTAGCTCAGTGGTGCAGTGGATAGAGCAGCAGTGCAGGAGTCAGGAGGACCTGAGTTCAATTTCACCTCGGACACTTGACACTCACTAGCTGTGTGACCTTGGGCAAGTCACTTAACCCCAATTGCCTAGGTCATCTCCAGTCATCCTGATGAATATCTGATCACTGGATTCAGATGGCTGTGGAGGAGAAGTGAGGCTGGTGACTGCACAGCCCTCCTTCCCTCAAAACAAAGTCAGGTGCAAATCATGTCATTATTTCTCTAATGGCATGGTCTTCTTTGGCAGCGAAGGACAAACACCGACACCTATACACACACACACACGCGAGCGCGCACTGTTAGCACCCTGGTGCAGGCCTTCATAGCTTCATACCTGGGCAATTGTAATAGCCTGCTGGTTGAGCTGCCTCAGGTCTCTTCCCACTGCAGTCCATCCTCCACTCAATTATCAAAGTGCTCTTTTTAAAGTGAAGGTCTATTCAGTAAACTCCTGTGGCTCCCTTTTACCTCCAGGATCAAACATGAAATCCTCTGGCTTTTAAGTCCCTTCATAACCTGTGCCTGTCCTTTTATTTTTTTTTTCTATTCTTTGTATCTGTAGCACTTAGCACCATGCTTGGCACATAGTAGGCATTGCTTGATGACTTGACTTGACTTGTTGATAGCCTACTCTCCAGGATGGTATACTGCCTCACATGGTTACTAACAGTAAAACGGGAAAACTTTAATATTTTTATTTAATACTTAATGTTTTATTTATTCTTTAATGCTTTTTTATTTAACTTTTAATATTTTAATATTCTTGCTTCAAATTCAAGGTCAAGAGAGTAAAGGAGAAACTATAGGACATAGGGGCCAAGGAAACAGAAACCATGATCAGAATAGTTTTTAGCAATTGTAAGAGAAACAGGGAATCAATTTCCTAGTTCCCTGGAAGAAAGGAAAAGTCATGACGAAGAGACTCTTTAGAGGAAACAACAGCCTTGGAGATTTAACATTAAGACGCTCATCTCTGGCTGAAACCTTCCTTTGGTTTCTTAAGAGATACAGCCTCATATGAACATTTTATATATTATGCAAATCCACACAGATTAATGAAGTAAAATTGGTTTCTTTTCAGTTTCTGTCCTCATTTTCATTGTCTTAGTAATTAGTATAATTGTTTATAATTGCTATAAATCACAGATGACTATTGTTTTTTAGTAATACAGTCATTTTAGGTTGGGCAGCTAGGTGGTTCGGTGGATAGAGCACCAGGCCTAGAGGCAGAAAGATTCATCTTCACGAATTCGAATCTGTCTTCAGACACTTTCTAGTTGTGCAACCCTAGCAAGCCACTTAACCTTGTTTGCCCCCATTTCCTCATCTGTAAAAAGGATCCAGAGAAGTAAATGGCAAACCACCTTAGCATCTTTGCCAAGAAAACCCCGAGTAGTGTCATAAAGTCAGGCAAGATTGAAAAACAACGATGATGAATTTCAAGTATGATGAATTCCACTGACTTATGTTCAAAATATATTTTTGGTATATACTCATCAACTGCGACAGGTATTCGTTCAGTTCTGAATCCCTAAATGCTGATATCCTGCTGGGACAAGCCTTGGAGATAATGGAATAAATGCAAAGGAAACATATTTTTTAGAATCATACTTTATTTCTCTTGTATCATTATTTTAAGGACTTCTCTAGTGCTGCCTTATAGAATATAAACTCCCTACTTCAGTGACTCTAAATTGTGGGGTTTTTTGTTTGTTTGTGTATTTTGTTTTTCTATATCCAGCTTTTTATTGAAAAACCTAGAGATGAGAGGCAGTAAAACCAAGCAAGGCACTTCTCAGAAGAACCTGACTTCTAGTGTTATCTTTCCCACTAAGCTCCCCTTTTCCCCTGCTCTGAATCTCACTTTTCTCAACTATAAAACAATGGGGCTGAACTCAATATAATGCAGTAGAAAGAGTCAGGGGACCTAGTGGTGGTGGGTGCCTGATAGTAAAATCATTATAAATCCATAATTGGCTCCACCCTTCCTATCTATGTTTCTCTTCCTCTAGTCCCCCAATATATACCCTTGAATCCCATCAAGCGAGTTTTCTCGCTGTTCCCCAAATGAAATATGCTCATACTCAGCCCCAGACCTGATCTATCTAATCAGAACACTGTCCCTGTATAACCTTGAGCAAGTCACTTAACATTTTGTTGCCATCAATTTTTTCCATCTGTCAAAAGTGAATAAATAATTCCTGCCAGTTCTCCTTGGGAATGCTGTAAGCATATTAGAGAATATATTTAACAGTGCTTTGAGAAGTTCAGAAGAAATGCATTATTAAATCACAGGCTATTATTGAGGGTATCACTTAAATTTTTTTTTTCCTTTTTAACTCACATTCTAGCTACTGAAGAGATTTTTTTTTTCTTTTGCTGAAGAGTGGGTCCTGAGACAGCATGCCATCTTCTGAATGCTCATTAGTGCTGTGTCTGGAGATAGCTTCATTCTCTCTCAGAGAGTTATATGGGCATTTGATTTTGCCCAATTAATAAACCCTGCTCTATGAACCTGAATCAGCATTAGAATGTGGATTAGTGACAATACTCAAAGTTACTCTGAGCATGTTAATCTCCACTAAAGCCCCTGTCTATCTATGCTTCCTTGTGGTGTAGAGTTGTCTCTGGGTTCTTGAAGACAATGCCAGAGGAGCACAAGCTGAGGTGCAGGGAGGACCTACCAAACTGGAAAAAGATTTGAAACTAAGCTTCCTGATGTCCTGTTCTTCTTGGTTCCAGAGGCCATGCTAGGAGCAATGGGCAGAAGATTCAGAGACAGATTCTAGTTCAGTGTAAGGATAACCTTAATGATGACAGATGTCAATAAATGGGATGAGCTGCCTCAAGGGGTGGTGGACGTCGGTACAGGAATCTTCAAGAAGATGTTAGACAGCCATTTAGGAGGGAAATTGTCATTGAGCTGGTCAGGTAGGGGTCAGACTTTCTACGCTGAGCTCTTCAGATTCTGATCTTGTCAGAGACCTTCTCTCCTTATATCATGGAGCCCTTTCCTTGATCCATTCCCTCCCACCCCAAATATACAATATTTTAAACAACTCTCTGTCTATGTGCAGTACCAATAAAGACACAAAGGCTAACTCATTTCCTGGCCAAGCCCCACAGTGAGGAGATGTTGTCAATGCCCATGATGCAGCATAACCTGTATTTTGAATCTGGGTGAGATTTTTAGATTCTTTTTAGCAGCTTGGGGACATAGAACAGAACAGAATCAATTTCTGTCACTCACAGGCAAATATAGAGGAACAAGATTATGGATCAGGGTGAAACTGCAGTGCTTTAATCTTAAAATCAATATAGAGAAGGAAGTTGTACTTGTGAGGATACTATAGAGACAGTAATTTGGGTTCCTATGAGGTTTTGCCCTATAGAAGATAGCTTTTCTCCCCTCACTCCTCTCACTTTCTGATTAATATACCTCATCTCACCTTCTGATTAATATATCAAAGGGAAAAAAGGGGTAGAAAGAATGAAAGAAAGTAAAGAGATCTGGAGATTTGAATAAGAATGCAGATATAGCTCATAGCTATAGCTAATCCTCCATGGTCTTGGGAAAAGCATTTGCGAAGGTGTTTTATACCCCCATTTCCTTTTGTTCCCTTTCTTTTTGATGATCTAAAGAAATAAGAAATCCTATAGTTTACACTGATAATTTTAGGAATCTGTGGTTTCATTTCAGTTACTTCCTCCAACAACATAGATCACAAACTCTCTATACCTTCTTTTTTGCAGTTCTTTGCATGCTTTATAGAGGATCCTTCCACTAAAGAGAGGCGTTTCCTTTGGTTCCTTTAATACTTCTTTGGTACCATTATAGCGCTCAGGATATCCTTATTTATTCTTCCTTATCCTTCCTAGCCAGCTGGCCCCATCTCCTTTCTCAATCATAATTTTAGCTCAGTGATATTCCATGGCCAAATCACTGTTGGTAACATGCTCGATCTCTTTACATTAAACATACAGCTTTCCACTGTTCTTAGAGTTACTTACCATTTCCCTTCTTCTGAGACTGTAGAGTGGTGACTCACAGCTGTATGATGTCATTGAAAGAATATTGGTATTCAGACTATAGACTTTGATAGGAGCAAACAGTCAGGGATTACTGAAAGCACTATGTAACTTCCCAAATGTTCCTGGTACTAGGTAGATGCATAATAAATGAGTATTGAATTGAATGGAAATGCTATCCAGTCTGATTTTCCTCCTCCTACTCAGTTCTGTGCCTAATTTGTGGTATATCTCATTCACCAAGGTCTTTCTGTGTGTGTAAACTCACACAGAGAAGAAATAGAGCTATCCGTATGTGATGACACATGTGTAAATAGATGTAGATAGACATATCCTTATACTCCATTCTATAGTTCTTTGCTATCTTCTTCATTTTAGCTGGTTCCCCTCCCTGCGCCTTGGACCTCCCGGTCCAGACACCCCTCCCTTGTGTATGTTCCCTTCCCTAATTGAGAATGTGAACTCCTGGAAGGCAACAACTTTGTTTTTGTATCTGCAGTACTTCATATGTGCTTTTTCATCCGTCCTTCCATCCATTCATGCACAAATACTGTTGAAGTATTTGAAATTAGCAAGATCTCATGATGAGCTATCTACAGGCTCCTTTTCTCCTCAGTTTCTTTCTATAGTTTTGTGAGTCAGTATAGCTCACAGCTTTCCATAGTCCTCCAGAATATTTTGAAAATAATCTTATACTATCAACTTAGGCTTCTCACTGTTTAAACTGTCTAAAAACTAGTAAATGATGAATGTTCTTACTGTTTTCTATTTCCCAACTTTAAGGTTAACAACTTATTTAAAAACAAGATAGTCTGAGAAAAATACATCAAATATCTCTGATAAAGATCTCATTTCCTAGATGTATATCTCAAATAAATATAAATGACCTAATGCCATTCTCCAACAGATGAATGGTCAAGCAAAGGAACAGATGCAGAAAAGAAGTAATACAAGTTGTTAACAGCCATATGAAAAATGCCCCAAATCACTAATAGTAATGAAATGTAAGTCAAAATAAGAGATTTTACCTGATAACCCAGCAAATTGACCAAGATTACAAATGGGAATAGTGCTGGAAGGGTTGGAGTAATATGGACACACTAAGACAATGATGTAAATTGGTCCCACAATCTGGAAATTAATTTGGAATTATGTGGGAACAGATGTTTACAGCCACTGACCCAGAAATACCTTCAACAGGTATATGCCTCAGAGGGATCAGTGACAAAAAGAAAGGTCCCATTTAAGCCAAAATATTTATAGCAGCACTTTTTATGGTGGTGATGAACTGAAAGCAAAGATGCTTATTAATAAAGGAATGATTAAACAAATTGAGTACATGAATCTAATGGAATATTGCAGTACTGTGAGTACATTCAGGCTGGATAACATTTCCTTTCAATTTAGTAATTTAATGTAATGAATATAGGTAAACGTGGGAATCCTTCAAGTGAGAGTAACAAAACCAGGAAAACAATATTCAAAATGGCTACAGCAATATAACAACAAAAAATTCTTAACTGAAGGCTGAGAAATTATAATGACCCGGTTTGACCCCCAAAACCTCGTTCCTTTGCAGTAATAAGAGATGATGGGTTGGGAATTCTGCATATAGACTTTTTCTTCTTTGTAAAATTCTTTGTTAGAAGAGATGGCTGTCTGTGAGGGAAAGGGGAAGGAGATACATTGGGAAATGTAGGAGATGTTTTTAAAAAAAGAACAGTAAAAGTTTTAAACAAAGTATAGCTTAAAGCTTCTATTATCACACACACGGTATTTAGTTTGACCTTTATTCTAACCAATCATTTAAAAGCATACGAAGAATGAATTCTAAATGACTTCAGTGTCTAAATTTTTTTTCCCTGACTTAAGATATAGTCAGTTTCTTTTTTTAAAATGATGTCATTTAGGACTAGCCATTGCTTTTTGACCCTTCTTGAAGAAGTTTTTCATATTGTGCAGTATATGGCTTCTCCGTAGTCTGTCAGCCTTTGACCTCTTTCATTTCTTGATTTCAAACCACTTTTTTCCTCCAACATGATGTTAGACATGCTGCAGCTGGCCCATCATATGGCCAATTATGTACTATCCTGAGATACAGATAAACTCCTAGACTCAATTCCTGCTGAGTCCAGTTTTACTGTTCACTCGGAACTGTTTACTGTCACTCGGAACCCAGAGATCCATGTGCTCTTTTTAGCTAGCTCAGAGCAGAAACCATTTATAGATGCAGAGCAGACCCTATTTTCTCTAACTCCTAAAGTTATGGTTCCTGTATGTATTACACAAAACTTTCCCCAACTTAATACCCTTTGCCTCTCAACCACCACATATTTTTCTCTCCCAGTAGTACAGGTATAGATGCCTTGCAGTCACCAAGGGACCACTGAAGTAAGTTCTCTCTCCCACTTCAAATATTGATTGGTCAGTGGAGTGAATTCTCTCATTGCAATCCCACCCTGAATTATCCCATACCGTAGTCACTCATTTTACTGTTCAACTTTCTTTAGTTGGCAGGGTAATGTAACATACTATACAGAGAACTAACCTTGACACCAGGAAGATCTGGGTTCAGATATTGCCCTTGATTCAAGCTGGCTATACAATCCTAAGCAAACCACTTAATTTCTCAGTGCTAGGTAGCTTTACAGTGCTAGCTTGTATTCAAAAAGAAAGTTTCTTCATCGTAGTTTCCTATATTAACGAAATCCCAGATTCAAACTCTAATCATTATATATGTATAAATAGAATCATAGATGTAGACCTGAAAGTGATCTTAGAGGCCATCTTGTCCAACACCCTCATAGCTGAAGAACTAAGGTGCAGAGAGACATTCAGTGTCTTAGCCAGTGAGTGTCTAAGGGATTATTTGAATCTAGGTCTTCCTGACTCTGAGTCCAGTACTCTGGCTCCCAAGTCATGCTACCTCCTCTAGTTATAACTCATCTTAGTCTCAGAATGTTCCAATTCCAAGGATCATCTCAGTATCTCGTTCCCTTCTAATCACTGACGTTACCTGGAGTCTTTAGTCCATGTCTCCTTAGTACAGCTTCTGCTTCAACCTAGGAAGTATATCCATACACAAAATTTTTTGCCCTCTTCTCCAATGCTCACTTTTGCATTGAAGACATTGAGTATCAATGTATAGGGTAACTTAGTTTCAAGTATCTTGTTAAGTTCTTCATAGAATTTCTCAATTTCATTTTTGGTACTGCAGTTTTCATCATGGTAACTTGTTTCCTTATGCTTTCCTTGAGCATTGAAAGGTAAAAGAGCCAAAATAACCAATAGAATGGCATTTCTTGCTGTCTCTGGAAATTCCCAGACCTCAGTTCTTCCAGCTTCTCTATTCACCATGCTGTCAAACTCTGCTGTCAGTCTTCCATATACTTGGAACTTCTCTCTATATTTCTGTTTCACTTACAGTTAGAACATCAGTCTGAATGTGGTTCTATTCCTTGAGTAACATTAAACAAGGATAGCATGTTGAGTAAACAAGAATCATGCTAATGTTTACAGATGTTCCATGCAGTGCTTCTTGTGCCCCATTCTGACACTCCATCACCATCATGATAGCGACAGAAAGGAAGCATGGAAGATTGAGAACCATTTTTTATTTTTGTTCATTTCGTGTTCCATTTGCTCATCTTAGCACAGCCTCGTAGCCAACTTCCTAGTGTTGAGTTTCTCTGTACTTGGCTAAGTTCGTCTTTGGACAACAGACACGTAGGCTTGTGCCATCCCATGTCCAAAGGCTCTCCAGCTTGAAGAAGCTACTTAAGCTGGGTTACCGCCTTAGCACCATGAGCCCTTAGAGTAAGACTTCTTTTAAGGTTTCCCAAATCATTTGATTAATCATATTCAGATAAATACAATCTAATTTAAATGTAGATTTGGCCATTTCTAATGATTGAGCTTTTCACATTGAGCTGTTTATTTAATTTTAAAATTCTCTCATGGGTCAGCCTCAAACTAGCACGTTAGAAATCATTTTATCTTTACCACAACCTCTACAAATGTGTTGTATGTACATGCTCTCCAACTGGTGAGCTGGTGAGTGGAGGAGTCCAGGCTGTTGAGTGCGAGGCTAGTATTTCACTGACGTGGACAATCCACAGGAAATCAGTTGGGTGAGTGAGGTGTAAGTCCTTCAGAAGATAGTGCAGATGAGAAGGTTAAACACTGCACAGTGGGCAGTATTCAGGTCTACATGTTGATGAATATTGCCCAAGGATGTCTTTTTTCAGGTTTGATATGACCCTGCTACATAGCCAATCCTTTAAATGTGGATAATTTTTCTTCTTGTGGGGTCTATATCCTTCATGTGTAAAACAAACCAAAATTTGCAAAAAGAAATAATATGGTCAAATGAAAAGAGGTTTGTCTTGATGTCAGAACAGAGTCCTGGTTTTTAATATCCCCTGGTAGAACAGAAGCTCGTTGAGAGTAGGAATGGGGCGGGGGACAGCAAGGGATGGAAGGATCTTTGTATTCTTCGTGCCTAAGACAGCCGCTTGTTTGGAGTAAACAATTATTGATTGATTAATTAATTTTGCTGTAAATCTGTGGCTTAAATTCTGTGCCTTATTTTCCTCATCTATAAAATGGAGAGAATACCTGTATTATCTTCCCCATAGAATTATTGTGAAGGTAACAGGTGTAAAAGCTGTAAGAAGTCCTTTAAAAACTCTCCATTAATTTAAAGTGATACTGTTACTGCCTTTACAACAGTCATAAAGCCTTGCATTTATGTAGTTCTTCTTAGGAATTCAAAGCACTTCTTATGCAACATATTGTTTCAATATCCTTGGGAAATAAGGAATAGCCAGGAAATATTTTCCTCATTTTATACCTTTGAAATTTTACTATGTAAACAATAAAGTGTGTTTCCCATAGTTCTTTGCACAAATAGAAATTACTGCTTCTGAACATAAATCTACTCTGGCCGGCTCCCAAGCAATTCATCTTTTCCTTAGATGGGTGATCTTCAAGCTTTGAAAGTTGTGGAATCCCTCTGTGTTGTTCTTTCTGTCCTGACCTGGGTTTCTGCTCTTTGCAGCAGGGCAGTGAGATGATCGAGTAGATTCAAATTACACATGTCCTCAGAAACCCCCAAAAATGCCTTATTGAAGTTGATTAGCGGCATGTAAGTGTTCCAGAGTCCTTGGGAGAGCAGCCTTATGGGAGATGTTGCTGCTGGCTGACAACCATTCTTCTTACGTTGTCTTTCCCACTTTGGGCAATGTAAGCATCTGTGATTCGATTCTTTCTCTTGCTCTCTATCTCATTCCTTGAGTGAAGATCTCACAACCTTCTGTTCTGTCTGCGTTTCCTTTTCCAGAGCACAATAATTGTGGAGAAGACCGTGCAAGACCTGATGAACCTGATGCATGACCTTAGTGCATACTCCGATCAGTTCCTCAACATGGTGTGTGTTAAGCTCCAAGAGTACAAGGACACCTGCACAGTTGCCTACAGGTAGAGAACTACTTTTAGGAGGAGAACACAATGATTTCGGAGACACGGAGTTCGTTGTTCACTAGTGGAGAGATCATAATCTCTCTTACTCATAGCCCTACAGTGAAATGTGCAGCCCCAAGTTTGCCAGAAATCGGAAAAGTAAATGTACATGTATATGTATATGTGTGTATATACACATACACACTAAAAGATGAAAGATACGAGATATGACTGGAGTTTCTTACGACTCCTCCTGAGTGCCTTCCATGAGCCTTCGATTGCTCATGGAATCTTCAGTCTGGAAGGGCCCTGCAGCGTTTGTACAATCCCTCAGCCTTCTGCGCTTGTTAGTGAGCACCAGGAAAAGAAGGTGAATTCACAGACTCCCTTGCTGACCTTCTTTAGTTCTTTGCATTCCTCTCAGTTAACAAGTGCTTTTTCATCTGTGTCTCTTGCTGCCCCTGAAGCTATAGGAGACCGATTTGGGTTTAATAGAAGGAAGTACTTTTTTATCGGTAGAACTGGAATGGGCTGGCTATGACCAGGGTAGTGACTTCCTCATCACTGGCATACTTTCAGTGAAGGCAGGAGGGCTACTTGCTAGGGTTATTATAGGAACAATTTCTTCTTGGACTCTATCAGGGATTCGTAACCGTTTTTGGGCTATGGACCCTGTAAACCCATTCTAAGAATCATGTTTTTAAATCTATAAAATAAAATACATGGGATCACAAGGGAAAACAATTTTATTGAAATAGAGTCATCAATTTTTTTTTTTTTACATTCATGGACATTACATTACATTAAATTACATTTACTGCCCTACTTGGTTTCAACTCCATGAAACAAGATTTTGCCCCTGATATGTCCTGCTATCATCCCCCCTTATCCCTCTCACCACTTCCCTGCCCTCTTTTGTGTATTGTCTCTTCTTACTAGATTGTAAGCTCCTTGAGGTTAGAGACTGTCTCTGTTTTCATTAATTGTATCCCCAGTGCTTAACACAGTACCTGGCACATAGTAGGCACTTAATAACATTCGCTAGATTGGATTTTCTTGTAGTACAGGTGTACTTACAGTGATCTGACTCTTTTGTCTTAATTGTTCCCTCTTAGAATCAAATGTACAAAAGGGCCTAGACCTAGAGGTATATTCTGTAGATATGAAACAGAATCGGAAAAAGAAAGAAACTGGACCTCAAAAATTAAGTTTGTGACCTTGCCCTCATTTACAGAAGTGCTCTAACCCACATGAGACATTCATTTATCAACATTATTTAATCCAGAAGAGAAAAATCAAGTGACTTGTTTTTAGTCTTCACTGACAGGTCTCAGAGAAATGCCTCAAAAAAAAAGTGGAAAAAGGACCATTTCCCCTGTAAAGACCGATTTTTAGAATATCTTTTCTCAGTAATCAGGTTTGATTTTCTTAAATTCCTCTTATGCTCTAGTGCCTTAATTAAGATTATAATGAACCTTGAACAGCTTGTTTCTCCCTCTCCCATCATCCATGTAAACAAAAGATATTTTCTATTCTGAAATTTTTATTGAAGGAAGCAAAGGGTATTGTACCCCCTTGAGTTCTCTCCACTCATTCAGATGTCAACCATCTTATTCTTCACCTCCCAAATGAGTTCTTGCAGTAAATTCATAATTGGTCACCCTGCCCCTAATTTCTCCTCAGTCCGATCCATCCCAGCCTCACTGCCAGAGAATTATCCCTAGAGCTTGTGTCTGACCTCATCGCATGTCTGTTTAAGGAACTTGACTGACTCCCTATAACAAAATCACAGAATTTGAGAGTTGGAATGGACTTCAGTAATGACCTACTCTAGCTGATCCTCAAAGGAATCTCCCCTAATAATGTACCCAACAAATGCTCACACAGCCTCTTCCATTTTTCAGCTGCTCTGATTGTTAGCAAGCTGACATCAAGCCTAAATTTGCTTCTTTGCAGTTTCCACCAGTGCTCTGATTTTTCCCACTGAGGCCAAACAACAAATTTATTCCATTTTCCACATGACAGACCTTCAAATACTTGAAAACAACTGTCATGTTCCTCTAGATTCTTTCCTTCTTTGGGCTAACTGTTTCCAGTTCCTTTAACTGATCCTCCTGTGCCATGGACTCCTATGGAGGTGGATAGCCATCTCAAGGTCCTTTTCAAACTGTGGCACCCAGAACGTAGCACAGTATTCCAGATGAGGTCTGATGAGGGCAGACTACAGTGAGACTCTCACCTCCCTCTTCTCACAAACTATAATTTTTTTGTACCAAAGTGTAGGACTTCACTCTTTTTATTCCTGGTGATTTTCACCTCATTAGCCTCTCAAGATCCTTTTCGGATCCTGACTCTATCATCCCTTGAGTTAGCAGTTCCTCCCAGCACTGCATCATCTTCAGATTCGATGAGCATACCAAAGCCTTTGCTGAGGTCATTGATAAAAATGCTCACCAGTTCAGGACCAAGCACAGATCCCCAGGATGTTCCACTGGAGACCTCTTGCCGTGTTGACATTGGACTCTAGCAACTACGCATTGAGTCTCTCCATCCATCCAGTTCCCCGCTAATTGTATTATTGGCTAATTCATATCTCTCCATCTTCTCCACAACAGTAGTGTGAAATACTTTATCAAAAGTTTTGCTAAAATTTAGCAGAAATCTATATCTACAGCATTTCCCCCATCTGCTAGTTTAGTAATCCTGTGGGAAAAGGAAACAAGATTAGTTTAGCATGACTTGTCCTTTATGAAGTCACATTGACCCTTTCTAATCACTGCTTTGTTATCTAAACGTTCCATTCTTAATGATCCATTCCAGAATTTTTCCAAGGAATCAAACCCAAGCTTACTGGGATTTATTTTGTGGACTCTGTTTTCTTTCCCTTTTTGAAAATTAGGACCATATTTACCCTTTTCCAGTATTCTGGTGTATTTCCAGTTTTCCATAATATTTCAGGTATGACTAACAGTGGTTCAGCCATCACCTTATCCATCACCTTTCAGGACAGGAAAATATAATTCACTGGTACCAGGTAACTGGAATTCTTCAAAAAACAGCGAGGTAATTTCCTACTTGTCTCCTTACTTGTCTTGGGTATCATCTCCTTAGTAGTATTGTGTTGTCATTCCTAACACAAAAGTTACTCTCCTTTGCTGGAAAAAAGGGAACAAAATAAGTTTTGAGCAACTTATTCTCTCTGATACTGGAGTGGTTTGCCATTTCCTTCTCCAGCTCATTTTACAGATGAGGAAACTGAGGCAAACACAGTTTAATGAGTTGCAGGGTCACAGAGTCAGTAAGTGTCTGAAGCTGGATTTGAAGTCAGAAAAATGTCTTCCTGACGTCAGGCCAGTGCTCTAACCGTTGTACCACCTAGCTACTTGTTTTCATACCTTTTCTATATTTAATGAAATAACTGAGTTGGTACCATATAGATTATAAGAACTTAATGAATTCTATGTAATAGTAATAACATGAATACTGTGATATAAATTGTTAATATTATGGATCTATGATTTTACGAATTTGGGGAACTTCTAGTGTGGGAATTCCCTCCACAAATACACATTGAATATAGTTTGACTTAGTTCAGTTTCCTGAAGTCCAGAGAAGTTGTGAATTTCCAAGAGTCAATTAACCAAAACAAAAACAAGCAATTATTAAATGCCTATTGTGTACCAGCTAGTGTCCTTGGTTAATCATCACAGCTAGTATCAGAGTTGGAATTTGAACCTAGGTTCTCTGTTTTCCAAGTCTGTCCTCCACTCGACTGTATTGCCTGTGATTAGTGATGTAAACAGGTTGACGATTCAGGACCAGTATCTAAACTCTATGTTGCTTATTATCTTTCTGCTAGCCTAAGTTGCTAGTGTGTCCTGTTGATGTTACCTTTGTACCATCTCGTATGTGTTCCCCTTTCTCCTCTGACACTACGAAGACATGGGCACAGGCTCTTGTCATCTTGTGCTGGGACTATTGCATTAGCCTGCTGGTGGGTCAGCCTGCCTCAAGTCTCTCCCTACTTCATTTCGTCCTGCATTCAGCCACTGAAATGAATTTTCCTAAAGCACACACAGCCACATCATCTCCCCTACCCAATAAACACAGTAGCTCCCCATCACCTCCAGGATCAAATACAAAACTGCCATGTTTGGTATTCAAAGCTCTTCTTAGTCAGCCCCTTCTACCGTTCCAGTCTTCCTATACTGTACTCCCTGCCATGAACTCTTCAGTCCAGTGACACTGACCTCTTGGCTATCCCTCCTACAAGACACTCCATCTCCCAACCCCAGGCTTTTACCCTGACTGTGTACCATGGTTTCAATGCTGTCCTTCCTCATCTCCACCTCCTGTCATCCCACCTGCTACAGGATGTCTTTCCCAACCGCTCTAGTGCCTTCTCTCTTTTAATTATTTCTTATTTGTCTTATGTATCTCTTGTTCATATGTATTTGTTTGCTTCTTATCTCCCCTTTTAGATTAGGAGTTCTTTGAGAGAAGGCACTGTCTTTTGCCTCTTTATGTATCTCCAGCACTTAGTACAAAGCTTGGCACATGGTAATGACACTTACTAAATGTTTTTTGACTGACTGGCTCCTAAGAGATCTCCAAGGATCTTCCCAAGACAACAGCTACCTTTGCTATCATGCTACCTCAATGCCCATGGCAGTGATAGCTCCTTTATCCCATCCCTCCAGTACATGCGATATTCTTCACTCAGCTTTTGTGCACTAAAATCCTTGAATGACATGCCAGTGGTGTGTGTGTGTACGTACATACATACGCATACATGCATACACATATGCAGAGAGACGTTTTAGAGATAAGTGAAGTGACTCTTGAAAAGCCTAGGAAATGAACAAATAGGAAATTATTTTATGATTGTTATACAACAATACACACATACCCTGGTGTGTAGAGCTTGTTACCTAATCAAATCTTACTGGCAAGGGAGAAAGTGTTTTCCTTTTCGATGACTATGAAAATGCCGAGTGTCCTTTCTCACTTCCTCTCTCCCTATTTATTGCCCTCCCCAGGATTGGCACCTGCTGAGCAGTAATTAGGGCAGCCCTAATTTGGACAGCCAAATCCTGATTACAGTGAGAGGAAAAACAGGAAATGTTCTAGTTTTGCTGCCAGCAAATGACTGACTTAAATAGAAAGCCATATACAATTCAAATGATCCAAAAAGATATAACGGGATTGGGGGGTGGGAGGAGAGTGCCAACCTGATTCTTTTATCTGCTTCTCAGCAAATATTCTACAGAAATTACCAAATCCATAAGCTCATGATGCCCTCTGGTGAAAGTTAATGTATCTTCCAAGATTTCTGCATAAACCAGAGTTTAAAGAGAACTGTGAGGTCAAAAATTTCTCATCTTCCTATGAGAACCACTCCAAAGGGAGACACATTGTATAATAAGAGATCATATTTATTGCATGTTTGATTTTGTGTTGGGGACAAAAGAAGAAGGCTTCTTATAGAAGATATACTCAGGAATATCAGGATAAATTATTTCTTAATTTGGCCCTATAGGCAAAAGTTTAAAAAAATTGTTGTAAATTCCATAAGTAACGACATTAATCGCCAGTGTGGTTTTCTATCTGGTTGTCAGTTCTACACTGGGGACCATCTCTCCTCTCCTCTCTTCTTCTTCCCTTCCCTCCCCTCCCTTCCCTGCCCTGAGAACTAGGTGCTATTGTTCTCCTTACTTTAGACTTAAGGAACCTGAATCAGATAGAGGTTAAGGGATTTGACTAAAATTATACAACTAGTAAGTGTTTGGGGCCAAATTTGAACTCAGGTCTTGATTCTAGATTCCAGCACTCTATCCATTTTGCCTCTATCCATCAGTCCACAAATATTTCTTTACCAGGAGGAGCCATGATACAGTGGAAATGGTCATAGGACCCACAGCCCCTAGTCCCAAGGTGACCTTGGGCAGATCACTTCTCTGGGGAGGGAATTAGATGATCTCTCTTGTACCTTTCAGCTCTATGTATTTAATACAACAGAGTAGACCAAATGAAGTATAAGAAATAGTCCCCTTCCCTAATAAGAATCCACAAGACTACAAGTTCAAATTATATACATAAAACTTTTGGAGAACCAGACCGTATAACTACAGTTCTGATAGTTTCAAGTATTCAGCATGTAATAGTTGACCTGTACTGGAAGTCTCTCTGGTAATTAAGAATCACAAAGCATATATGCTTTACTTAAGAAAAATGGAGCCAGTGACAAAAGTTTACAGTTTCATATGCAATCCTCTTCATTGTTTTTCTTGGTGTGTTGGAGCGTTTGCTAAATTCATTAAGGATCAGAAAAAAAAAGAACCAGCATTAGGCACTAACCCCTAAAGTTATGTCTAAGGTGAACAGATTATAAGCAGTGACATACCAGTGGTATTAAAAAGTGACAGATGATAGCAGAAGGAGACAGAAATGTGTCTAATTGTAAAATGTTGGGTATGTAATAGATGATTTCTAAAGTTTCTTGCAGCTCTTAATTGGCTGTGAATTTATGAGATTCTAGTGATTGTCAAAAAGATTCCCTGCTTACCATTATATGATATTTTTGTAAAATAACAAGCAGCATAGCAGAAATCAGAAGATCTGGGCTCAAGTCCAGGTTCTGACACAAATTAGCCATGTGACTTCAGTTTGCCCATCTGTAAAATGGATATAGTAATACCTTCACTATCTTATAAGACTGGTATAAGGAATGTATGTGAAAGACTGAGAACAAATAGAAAAGTGTGACTCATCATCATTATAATTAGCCTAAATATTGCAGACTACTGGTCTACTAGTTCCATAGTTCTAATTAAATGGCCACATCTAATTTGGACAGGTCTTGTCTATCTGTCTCAGCGGTTGGATTTTGGAGCAACTCACAGATTCAGCCTGCAAAAGTAATGCCCTACCTACCCTGTCTGTCACCAAACAGTTGAGTTCAATTAGCCCTACTTGCCCTTAGTTGTTTACCTAATGAAAAGGCTCAGCACCCCAGCTGTGTCCAGGGACCATGCTCCCTTGCACTTCACAACTGTTCCAGAGAAGCAGCTCCCATCAGAGCCAATCAACAGCACCAGCAGATGTTTTCTGAATGGAATTCACCGAGCTGTGTCGAGGGGACGGACCCTCCTCAAAGCAGCACCATCACCTGTTCCAAGAGTTCCACCTATTTCCCTCTTCCTCTTGGGAGTGGGTACAAATAGTTACACAGATGGCTCTGCCGGTGGCCTGTTGAGCTGTGAATTAATTAGTAGATTATGGCTCTGGTAGTGACAATTAACCCTACTCCTCTTGTGGAATAATTGCGTGAGACTTCTCCCTCTTTGTGTGTACCCGGAATGGCTATTTGGATGTGTTCTGGATATTAGTAATGTGGATGATATGGGGCATCACAGACTCATAAGCTCATAAATAAAGTTATTCAGGGGCAGTAACCTTGCCCCCTAAATGGAAAGTTATCACTGGGATAATTTCATGTTACCAACAGATGCTACCACCTTCCAAGTTCAGAGTTGCTGATATTATTGCTGTTAGCTCTATTTTAGATTTGTTGTTGAATGGTGTGAGTATTCAATATGTGTTACCAATGTGAGCGGTAAAGTAAGATTAAATTCATCCAGGGTAAATGGGTAAATGGATCTGTGGCCCATCTGCTCTGTTGAGAAGGAGAATGAAAAGCATTGTCAGGAAACTACATATTTCAGCCCATATCCCTGGAACCCAGTTGAGTTTCTAAACCGTCTAGGGTACATGAACCCAATGATCTGAAGAATGAAAACTGGGTAAGGTTTATGTTTTCTATTGTCTTGCCAACAAGATCTAAATTTCTTTCTTTTTTTCTAATTTTACATTAGACAGTCTTTGTTTTTTTCAATTAATTTATTTGTTTTCAGTTTTCAACCATCACTTTCATATGGTTTAAATTTTCTCTACCTCTATCCCCAAGACGGCATGCAATCTTATATGGGTTCTACACGTACATTCATATTAAACACATTTTCATGTTAGTCATATTGCATAGATGAATTAAAATAAGTGAAAGAAACCATGAGAAAAAATAAGACAAAGCAAAATATAACAAAAGAGAAAATAGTCTGCTTCATTCTGCATTCCTATTCTATAGTTCTTTTTCTGGATGTAGATGACATTTTGCATCAAGAATCCTTTGGAAATGTTTTAGATCTTTGCATTGCGGTGAAGGTCTAAGTCTATCAGAAACAACCCTCATACACTGTGGCTATTACTGTGTATAATGTTCTTTTGGTTCTGCTCATTTCACTCAGCATTAGTTCATGTAAGTCTTTCCAGGTTTTTCTGAAGCCCACCTCTTCGTCACTTCTTATAGCACAATAGTATTCCATTACATTCATATACCACAGCTTATTCAGCCATTCCCCAATTGATGGACATCCCTTTGATTTCCAGTTGTTAGCCACCATGAAAAGAGCTGTTATAAATATTTTTGTACATGTAGGATCTTTGCCCATTTTTATGATTTCTTTGGGATATGGCCCTAGAAGCAGTATTGCTGGGTCAAAGGGTATGCACATTTTTATAGCCCTTTGGGCATAGTTCCAGACCTAAATTTCTAATGTCAGTCTTGAACTACCAAAACAGGGGGTCTTCACAAGGTTTCCTGGGACAGCTTCCGGATCAGAAAAGGCTCCTTTGACATTAGATTTATGACACATTTCAAGAAACTCATAAGAGAAAGAACATTAACTCAGGAGTCAGGAAACAGGTTCTGATTATAGATCTACCACTGTCTACATTGATGATCTGACCTGAGTCACTTTACCCCATTCATTGTTTTAATTAACAATTTAATTAGCATTTATATTCTCTCTCTTCCCTCCCTTCTCCCTCTCTGTTCTTCTCCCTCCCCCTCTTCCTCTTTTCCAACCCCTCCCCCCCCCAAAAAATGACTAAACACTCCATATGCATTTATTGAAAGGTCTTCTGCAAGGTTCTGGGAATACAATGAACACCAGAAATACCACATCAATGCAAGGTGCTCTGTTAGCACTATCTATCAGTGTACCTCACTTTCCGTAGATGTGTTCATGGCAGAATGGAATTATTCTCCCCTGGTATTTTTTTTTTAATTGTAAACTGCAATTTTATTATCCATCCCTTAAGAGTGAAATGTCATGTAAAGTGCCAGTTAGTAATACTTTCCAGCAGAACATGTGTTATGCCTCTATTTTCTTTATTTTTAAAACAAATGAAGTAAAAGTAGAGGGTGACTCTAATTCTTCTGTATTTGCCCAACAGTTGCTAAAACTTTTATGTATTAACCTGAAAACAGTGGTTCTATTTCTGGAGTATTGTGTGTAGTTTCAAGGGCCATGTTTAAAGGACATTAATGAACTAGTGTCCAGAGAAGGGCAATTAGAATGGTAAATGGCCTTGGGCTCATGCCACATGAGAATCAGTTGAAAGTATTGATAATAATTGATTAGCTTTGAGAAAAGAAAACTCAGTATTATATGATAGCTCCATTTAAGTATTTGAATGAGTGTGATGTGCAAGAGGGATTAGACTTACTTTGCACAGTCCCAGAGGATGGAACTTCCTTGTATTTGGCTACATGTTACTTTCCTATCTCTCAACAGGATGGATACTCCTAGAGTTCAGGAACTGTCATTGTTTTTTATCTTTGTTTCTCAACATCTAATATAGTGTCTTCTACACTGTTTGTGTTTATTAACAGAATGAAAGAGCATTCATTAAGTACTTATTATGTACCAAGATCTAAGCCCATGATACAAATACGTCCAAGCAATATAGTCCCTGCCCTCAAAGAGTTTATATTCTAAATGGAAGAAGACACTGCATAAAGAGGAACAGGAGAAAATATATTTTTAAATGGGCAGGAAGTGGTACGATGGCTCATTTCCAGGCAAGAGAAGTCCAAAGTTCTGAGTCACAGGGGCAAGTCCAAGTTTTAGAGGAGAAAGATCAGGAGGATGGTCAGAGTATAAGGGAAATGGCTTGGAGTGGTCTGGCTTCAGGAAGCAGGTACTGAAAGCTCAAAGTCAGAGCTCCAGTGGGAAAGGAAGAAGGATGGACAGAATAAAGGGGCAGGGTTTGGAAGTGACCCG
Source organism: Bettongia penicillata ogilbyi (assembly GCA_023548195.1). NCBI lineage: Eukaryota > Metazoa > Chordata > Mammalia > Diprotodontia > Potoroidae > Bettongia > Bettongia penicillata. The sequence continues at coordinate 6,932,090 of JAJHZJ010000570.1, forward strand.
AAAGTGTTGAATTCACCTTTATTGTAATAACTATATGGCTAATTCAAGAATAGGATAGTTTATTATTGTGTAGTACAGAGAACAAATGCAAAAAAATAAGCAAAAGAAAGATATAGATTAATATAGTCAAAGAATACTGCACAAGAGATAGGACTGGAACTTGGAAGGGTATTGAATGGTTGATAGCTATGGATAAACAGAGGAGAGGGCAAAGACAGGAAGGAAAGAAGGATGGATAGATTTATTAAATGCTTATATGCCAACTACTGTGTTGAACTCTAGAGATACAAATAGAAAAGTAAGACAGTTCTTGCTTTCAAGAACTTGTATTTTAATGGGAGAAATAACATGCATGGAAGGTTACAGCTGTAAATCACATGGACAAGTCCCATAATCCTTAGGGAGCAGTGGCAAAACAGTTGACAATGTCTCTTCGACTCATAAAAGCATATTATTGACAGTGCCAAGAACTTGAGTGCTAAGAACTTTCTGTGATTTCAATAGATGTGGCTGTAGCACCCATGGGAGTAGTTGCCAGGTTACATCTCCATAATAGTTGTTTCCCAGGATGTTGTCTGAAGGCTTTGGCTGGAAGCATTGCTATTCCAAAAGCTCTTGAGTTCAGTGAGCTGGACTATCCCTATTAGGGTCCAAGGGGAGATGGTGGTCAAGGTAGTGGTGGTGGGTCCTCTCACCTGGTATAAGCTGCCTTCTGTGTCTCCCTCAGTGCCCCAGTGCTTGCCAGGCTGGTATGCATGTCCTGTATATAGAAGTTAGTTGGTATTTTGTGGGGAGGACTAGCCCCTTCATAGAAAATGTTTCCTTGAATGATGGCTATGAATATGGGACTAGATGCAGGACTGATAGTCTGTGGAAGTATTACCACTCCCAGGGCTCCTGCCTTTTGGTGGCAACTGGTCAATAGTTGTTGCTTACAGTAATAGAAAAGGCAGGCTACTCCACAGTGATGTCTCCCCTCAATGATGGTTTTGGCTGCTGAACTGGAAGCTTCTCTGTTGGTTTGAGAGACACTGTTATTCTCAAGGCTTATGGGTTCAAGGTCCCGGACTACCTCCGTCAGGGTCAGAGGGGACGTAGTAGTCGAGATGATGGTTTGGCAAATGCTGCCCCCTTTCTCCTCTGACTTGCTGCTTCATCTAGGCTGGCTTCTCTACTCAGCGAGACATACTAATTATGAAAATAAAGAATCTCAGAGCTGGAAGAGACTGTGAATTCCCTGTTACTGGAGGAATTCAAACAAAGACTGAATGGCCAGATGGATGTTAATAAAGGGTGTTATAAAAAGAATTCATGTTTCAGGTGAGGACTGTTCAAGATGACCCCTGAAGTCCCTTCTAGAATTCTGAGATTCCATAACTTTATGCCCCCCTCCCCCAGATTCAAGCAGAAATTTTCTTGGCAACATTCTCGATGAGAAGTCACTTCAAGGATGTGGAAATCATTGTCTAATCAAGCATCACGTTTCACTTTTGGACAATTCTGATTGTTCGGAAGTTTCTTACAACTTAATAGTGAATCAAAACCTCCCTCCTAGTAATTTCTCCCCATTGCTGTGTTATCTGGACTCCAGTAGAACAGTTCTAATCCCTCTTCCACTTGGAAGTCACTGTCCTAGTTTTAGTTTTCTCCGGGCTTGCTATCCCTAGTTCCTTTATTTAACCTTTGCCTGGCATGGTTTCAGGCCCCCTCACCATCCTTGTAACACTTTGCCTTTTTTGTAAATAAATTTATTTTTTATTTTTAAGATTTTCTTTCCTTTTAAAATTTGAATTCCAAATTCTCACCCTCTCTCCCACTTCTCCCCCACCCGCTAAGAAAGCAAGAAAAATGATGTCCATTATAAATGTGAAATCATGGAAGACATTTCCATTTTAGCCATATCACAAAAAGGCCACAAAATTGAGGACATTCAGTTGTGTTGCGGATGCGGATAGCATTTTCCTCGTGAACGCTTCGGGACGGTCTTAGATCATTGTATCGATCAGAGTAGTCAAGTCTTTCACAACTGAGCATCATCACAAGACTGCTGTTAATCTACTTCTTTTCACTTGACTTTGTGTCAGTTCATACGGGTCTTGCTATTTTTTTCCTGAAACTACCCTTCTCATTATTTCTCACAGCACAGTAGTACTCCATCACAAGCAGACAGCCCCTTTCTAAGCAGTTCTAAGAGTTCTGGAAATATGGAACTCAGAACTGAACATCTTCTCAAGTATTCAGGAGGAAAGACTACAGCAGGAGAATAACTTCATTCATTCTGCACAATGTGCTTGCATTAAGACAGCATAAATTCAAATTCAAATTAGTTTTTTAGGTTGCCATTTCACACTACTGACTCTTATCAAACTTGCATTCAACTCCTTAATTTCTTTATTTTGTGCATTAGGATTTCTTATGTTGGATTGCCTCAAAGCAGGGCACACCTGTGTCCATTCAGTCACTCTTGTGAGAATATGTCTAGACTGCCATATGCATTCCCCAAAGAATATTCTGATTTGTAGCAGTTAAACTACCTCTCCCTGTTGAAAAGAACCTTACAGTGAATCCCTGCATAAAGAAAAAGTGATTTGCTTCTAAGTGCCAAATTGCTTGATCACTTGACTAAGTCCTTTAATGAAGAGATTTTGAATGTGTATAAACACCAAGAAGGGAAAGGAAATATATAAGGTGATGACAGTAGGTTACAGAGACTCCCAAAACTGAAAGTTATCTCTCCTTCTTTCTAGATCAAATTGCGTATAGCCTATGCAAGCAAATTTGTGTCTATTTATTCTTAAGACCTCTAGCTAAAGTAATGGCATGCTCTCTTCTAGTTTCTGTTTCCTGTCCTCGACTTTTTTCCCCCTATTAAGCAGTTTTTCATGGCATCTAACTTCAAGGGATAATAGAGACCAAGGATAAGTCTGTACTATTCTAAATGTCGTTTAGGGATCCAGTGGAATATTGTGCTTTTGCAAGGAGCTTCCTGATGTTTCCCAAACTGATAGATGAGGGGAACTGCAATGATGTAGTCTACCTCCATTTAAGCAAAACTTCTAATATCTCATACTAATCCTGTAGAATAGATGGAGAGATGTGGAAAAGGCAAAAACATTACTATATGTACGCAAGAGTAGTTGGATCACTTGAGTCAAAGAGTAATCACTAATGGTGTGCGGTCAACACAGAAGAAAGTGTCAGGGATCTGTCTCTTTATTATTTTATATTTTTATCAATGTCTTGGATAAAACCATAGATGGCAAGTTCACAAAATTGGTAGATGTCTCTAAGCTACAAAGTATATCTAATACAGTCGATAATAGAATACAAAAAGATCTTGACAGATGGAATATTGGCCTGAATCTAATAAGATAAAAAAAAGTTGGAATAAATGCAAGGTCTTATACTTGGGTACCCCAAAATCAACTTCTACCAGTATAATATAGGGGAAGCATGTTTAGATAGCAGGCTGTCTGAAAAAAAAATCTTTAATGGACTGCAGATCCAGTAGGAGTCAGCATTGTGATGTAGTAGCCTAACACTGATGCCATCTTGGAATGAATTGAGAAAGACATTGTTAGTAGGAGAGAGGGGTTAATATGATAGATTGTACCTCTGTGCTCTGCCCTTTTCAGATCTCATCTATAGACCTTTGTTCAATTCTGGGTCAGTTTAAGAAGGACATTGATAAGCGCTCAGAAGAAATCATTCAGGATAGTGAAGGACACTGAGACTGTTTTATATGAAGAATATTTGAAGGAATTGAAGATGTTTAGCATGGAGAAGAGAAGATATAGGGAGAGCACAATAGATGTCTTCAAGTATTTATAGGCCTGCTAAGTAGATGAGAGACTGGATTTGGTCTGCTTAATCCTAGAGGTCAAAACCAGGAGCAGTGTGTGGAAGTCATAAGAAGACATTCAGGCTTGCTATTGGAGGAGGGGAGGAGGTGTTCTAAAAATCACAGTGCAAAAAAGCACATTGGACTCAAAATAAGACTCTGAAGGCTTCTGAGAATCTCCTTTGTTAGCTCCCATCCTAAATTCATCACTTGGATTAAATAAATGTATCTCTTTTGCCGGTAAATCTATTTCATTTGAAGGAGAAAAATGTGCATGAAGTTTCCCCTTGCCGATCAATCAACAAGTATTTTTAAACACTTACTGTATGCCAGGCACTATGCTAAGTACTAGGAATAAAAGGGAAATAAAAATAAAGTTACTGTCCTCAGGGAGCTCACATTCTGATGGAAGAGAAACCATGCCAACGTGATATACCCAGTATATCTGGGAGATAATCTGAGAAGGTAGCACTCGCATTGGTAGGGAGATGGCAAGACCTTTTGCAAAAGGAAGGATTTAAGTTGTCTTGAAGCCTGGGAATTTAGGAGGCAGAAGGGTAAAGGGAAAGCTTTTTAGGCATAGAGAACAGCAACTACAAAGATACAGAATCAGGAGAGGGAGCTTCACACACAAGAAACGCAAGAAAGCCAGTGTTGCTGTATCATCATGTGAAAGGAAACAGAAGATACGAACAGTGGAGAGATGGGATGGAACATACTTGGAAAAGACTTAAAAACCAAAAGGAGCATTTTAGGGTAGATCCTATAAGGAATAGGGATCCACTGGACTTCATGAAGTTGAGGGGTGACATGGTCAGATCTGTCCTTTATAATGACATTTTGGCAGCTGAGTGGAGGATAGATTGGTGAGATCTGAGACAGAGACCAACCAGAAAGCTTGCACAGTAACCTAGGCATGAAGTAATGAAGCTGACTTCAGGGTGGTGGCTGTGCTCATGTAGAGAAGGTGCTGTATACGATAGGAAAGAAACAACAAATCTCAGTAACATTGCACATGTGAAATAAGTGCAAGAGAAGAGGTGATGGTGGCACTGATGCCGGCAAGCCTGGGTGACTGGAAAGATGGTGGTGCCCTTAATAATGAGAAACTTGGGAAGAGAGAAGAGGGTGTAGGGGGAAAGGTTTTGGTTTGGACATATTGAGTTTGAGATCTCACAGAAAATTAAGTTTAAAATGTCCAGGAGGCAGTTACTGAAGAAAAAAAGTCTTGTCTGTAATATGAAAATCATTTCTTTGTAGCCTTTGAGATCTTCAGTTGTACATAGTAGGTGCATAATGAATATTTGCTCAGTTGTTGAATTCAATTGTTTAATCAGTGGCAAATTAGTACTTCCTAAGTAAACAAATATCAAGTATGCCACTGGTATTACTAGCAAGATTTGGGGCCATAGAAAGTACTTATTCTGATACAAATGTCCAGTAGAAAGCCAATCATTATAATTAAGATGAAACTGAACACTAAATGTTGTTTTAAAGGTACATTCTAGTGAGAGGAGATATAAATAGATAAGCCAGGGAACATATAAAAGGATATGGAGTCTTGTAAGTTTAACTGTCTTAAAGATAATGTCATCAAAAACTGTTTCTACACAACAGCTAATGGCATGTAGGAAAGTGGTGAGTTGATGATGATGGGCCTTGTAATATATAGATGATAAAAGGTCCTTATGTGATCCTGGTGGTGGAAAGAGAGAAGGCAAGGGATAGACTTCCATCTTAGTCCCAATGTTGTCTTAAGAGTGGTATAGCTGATGCATGTTTATAAAGTTTTTGTTACTTTCTATGTGGTATCCATGCTCAGTAACCGAATAATAATATCCCTACCTTATGGATTATTGTGATCACTCTCTATTTAATAGTTTTCTTTAAAGAGGCCAGTAGGACTTACAGATGCTATTTTATTCATCCTTAGTGCCCTTGGCATCTGCTTTCTAGAAATTGATGCCCAAGATGACCCTTTGTATAAGTTGAAGCCAATCTAAGATTTTTTCATGAGAAAGAGGAAGAGAATAACTTTCACCAAAGCAGAAGTAAGGAATGGAAATCAGGTATGCTTTTTTCAATATTATAAATTTGATTAAAATGTATGATTTTCCCCCTTCTGCTTAGGAGCATTGCACAATCAGAGGAGAAGCTAGTAATCAGTGCATCCTGGGCAAAAGATGATGACATCAGCAGACTTCTAAAATCTCTGCCAAACTGGACTAATATGGCTCAACCTAAACAGCTGAGACCTAAGAGAGAAGAGGAAGAAGATTTTATAAGGTAAAGGATCTTTGTTTCTAAAAAAATTAATGAACAAAAGCTGTTTTTTTTTTTCATCTAAACGACTGAGAATTTTATGTTGTCTCTGTGGAATTATTTCGTATACCAGTATAATTTTGAAATTAGCTAGAGTCACTGATTTCTTTCTGAAGAACCTACTCATTTTTATGTGGCCATCTTACCACATTTCAACATCCCCATCTCGGTATCATATTTGATCTGTATTAAATTGATAAGTGTTAACCATATATGTAAAATGTTTTGTTGTATTAAAATCAAAGTCAGGGACTTCCAGAAGGATGGTGGAATGAGTAGTCCTGTCTGTGCTGAACTCCTCTTCATCACCTTCAAACAACAAATGTACCAAATAAAGTGACAAAACAACAACATAGGTAAAAGAAAAGAAATCCTTGCAGAAAAATTGCCAAAAAACTAAAGAAATAAGTGAAAGAGACATCCAAATATAATGAACACACTAAGTACAAGATATTAAGAAGAAATATGTAGAAGGAAAAATTAGTACTGTACCAAAAATAAGATTTAAAACATCTGACATCTATCCAGATGAAAATAAAAATCTCTTAATATATGGACAGACATGAGACTCAGCTGCTTAGAGAAGAAGTAGAATATCTTAATAAAGCAACGGACTTTCTAAGAGAGTGGCGGAGACAAAACACAAAAAAGCAAGGTAGAACTCATCTCACAGCACTAAAGGAAAGACGACAAACACAGAAGGACATTTGAGAACAGAACAAAGCAAATGCCTTACAGACAAAATTCTATAAGATAAGGTAAAAATGATTGGACTCTTAAAAAATAACGCAATGAAACAAAAAGACTGAATACAGTTATATTAAAAAATGCCTGAAAGTTTCAGAAACTGTTGGAAATACAGATCAATAGACCCTATAGAGAAGCAGTTAGAAGAACCCTATATAAATTCTCCTACAAATATAGACATCAACTTCCAGGACTTTCATACCAAAGATAGGGAATCTTGGAAACAGAAAGGAAGGAGCAATTCACACAACAAAAAACATAATTTTGCATCATGCAAGCATCTTTTGAAGAGAAATGAAAGAGAAGGCTGGAATACAATGTTCCATGAAGAACATGTCATTATAGTCCAACCCCATAATTGTAAAGGTAACAAAACTGAAATCCAGAGAGGGTAAGATGCCCAGTATTAATACAGGTTATAAAGGGGAATTTGAACCTTTGTCCTTTGACTATAAATTTTCTACTCTTCCCTTGCACCAAAGAGCAAATGAAATTGACCTACATCCAAAAATTGGGTAGCATACCTCATTTTATTACACTTAGCAAATATTGCATTTTTTACAAATTGAAGGTTCTTGGCAATTCTACACTGAGCAAGACTAGTGATGCTGCTTTTGCTACAGCATATGCTTACATCATGTCTCTGTGTCACATTTTGGTAATTTTCACAATATTTCAAACTTTTTCATTATTATTACATCTGTTACGGTGGTCTGTGATCGGCAATCTTTTATCTATTGCCATTGTTTTGGGCTGTCATGCACTGCACCCATGTAAGACAATAAACTTAATGATAAATATTATGTGTGTTCTGATTGCTCAGCTAACCAGCCATTTCCCCATATCTCTCCCTTTCCTTGGTCCTCCCTATTCCCAGAAACACAACAATATTGAAATCAGGCCAATTAAATAACCCTACAGTGACCTGTAAGTGTTCAAGTGAAAGGAAAAGTCAATTGAAAGCCACAAACTTCATTGTTGTCTTATTTTAAGAAATTCCCACAGCTACCCCAAACATCAGCAGCCTGATCAATTGGTGGTCATCAACGTGGAGGCAAGACCCTCCCCCAGCAACAAGAAGGCTGAGATGAGAGTTAGCAATTTTTAGCAAACAAAAGTATTTTTAAATTATGGTACAGGTAGTGAGTTTTTAGCCATAATGCTATTTTTAGAATAAGACTTAACCAACTACAGTGTGGTATAAACCTAACTTTTATAGGCACGAGAAACAAAAAATGGTGACTTGCTTTATCGCAGCATTGACTTTCTAGCTGTGGTGTCGAGCTGAACCTTCAGCATCTCCACGGTGTGCCTGGAGATCATGCACAACCGAGCACGCTGCCTTCATGGGAAAAGGTAGATCATCGGCGTGATCAAGGCTTTTCTCTAGTTTTCTTAGTGGGAGGTGGGGGGAGCAAGGCAGAGCTAGGAAGGTCTTGGACGTGCACATCTGCCAAATGACAAAGACCTAACAGATCAGCCAGATAGTAGAGAAAGAAATTAGTAATTTATAGCCCAGCTACTGGAAAAGAAATTCTCTATTGGACAGAGACTGCTGAGAAAACTGAAAAACAATTTGATGCTTAATGGGTTAGACTGACATTTTATTCCACATACCAGAATAAGATTCAAATAGTTAAAAGGATGAATGTAAAAAGTCAAAATGTTTAAAAGTTAGAAAGGAATAGAAAGTTTAATCTCTCAAAACTCTGAATAAAAGAAGAATTCATAAGTGACTGGCACAAAAAACATTATAAAAGACAAAAGAGAAAAATTTAAATTATAGAGAAAATTTCAAAACTTTTGTACAGACTAAATTAATTAAGATTAAAAGATATGACTGATTAAATGCCTGACATTCAAAATCTATAAGAAATTAACACATATCTATAACATTAAAAATCATTCCCCCATAAATGTGGACTTAAGCTATGAACAGTTTTCAAAAGTGCAGATTATGGCCAACAATCTGAAACTTTGATCAAAGCATCTGAAACTCAGAGAAATCCAAATTAAAACAATTCTCATATGGCATATCAGTCCCATCAAATTGGCAAATATAGTAAAAAGACAGAAAAATTCAGTGTTGGAAGGGCTGTGGAAAAACAGGCACACTAACCCACAGTGAATAGATCTGTGAATTGGTTTAACTATTCCAGAAAGAGTTGAATTATGTAAGAAAATATACTAAATGGTTCATTCCTTTTAACACAGCAATCCCCAGTATTAGATTTATACGTGAATAAGGTTAGTGACAAGAAAAGACTCAGGTACGTAAATATCTATAGCAACACCATTTTTAATAATAAAAAGCCTGAAACAAGCTATGTTCCTAACCACTAGGAAGTATGGTTCCACTAGGAACAAATCATGGTATATAAATCATGTGTCATAATGAATGATGATATGAAGAATGCAAATGAACATGAGGAGGCTTGTATGAAACCAGTACAGACCGAGAAAAGCAGAACCAAAGGAACAGTATACAGCACAATGGCAATTGTATAAATGAAGACAATATTAAACATCATCTAAACTTGTTAGGGTAATGGACAATGTTTGTACCAAATTGCTAGGTTAAAGCACAAATCTGTCCTTTCTGTTATGATATGGTAAACTAAATGGCAAGCTAAAAAGGTGGAAAATTACACGTACTATCACAATTATCCAGGAGCTGTTCACAATTATTTAGAAGCTATTGCTTAGCTAAACATGGGAGGGGAGGAGGGTCCTGTGGGTTGGGGTTGATTGGACTTTGCTCCTCCCAAAAAATCATTTTTAAAAAAAAAGTAGCGTAAAGTTAACCTCACACACACACAGATGTGAAGTTCACTGTTACTTTCTTTTGCCCACTCATATGAACTCATGAAGTCAAATATTTGATGAACTTAAATAATTGCCAGTGTTTGTTATAACTCATCATAAGACAAAAAAAACTTCATTCTAATAATCTATTTGCAAAGTAAATTGAATTCATGTGGATTATTTTTTAGTTTTCTTAATACCCTGATGTAACTTTTCCTATAGTTTGCCATGAAATCTTCATTCCTTCTTTTTTCTTCCATATTGATCAGATTGACCCAAAGAAGTTTGACTAAAATGGTGATTGTCAACTGCCCTTATTCTAGGGTCAAAGCAAAATATTTTGTAAAATTTTTATTTGAATACCTTTTCACATATTGGACCAAATTGTGCACTCATAAACCTTCTAAACCCTTCATAATCCTCAACATTCCACTTCATTTACAGAGTTTTCTGTAGAAAATAGAGTACTTTAATGATGGGAGAAATTTGCACAAAAGTGGCGACTATACACCTACATATATACCCACATCAGAAAAAAAAATTGACTAACCTTTAAAGGCAGTCATCAAACCATAGGGTTTGACAATTTCACACTTTCTCATATTCATAAATATTGAAATAAATCTGTGATCTCCATTTGAGATTTTCTTTAAGTAATGTAGGTCAAAGGTATCAAATTCATATAAGCTGCAGCAGGCCCCACGAGCCCCCAACATTCCTGAATGCTCCAATCAGATTAAAATGTAATTGGGAAATGTTTCACAAAGCAAAAAATGTAATAAAACATAATTTTAACCTGTAGTTTTTTTAAGTCAACATATAGCATGCAGGGATCCATTTCTATTTGAGTCTAACACTGCTAATATTGGTCACAACTCATCAATGCCTACCTGTGTGATTCCCCAAATTCACCGTAAGGGTGAGCCCATCAAAGATTCTGAAGACCTACTTTGTTCTCCCCTGACATTATAAGGGAACCAGTGAAATAAATACTCTAGCTGTTCACCTGCCACCCCTGACTCTTGCCTCCTGACCAAGCTGTTTCCTTCCCATCATACAGTTCTCGATGACATCCTTGATTCTTGCTCTTTTGGGGAGTTTACTCGTAGTTGTATATTTCAGCCCACTCACACCAAACATGCACTCACTGCCCTCTGTAACACCCTGCTCTGTAGTTCTTCATATCCCATATCTCGCTATCATATAACAACCATAATCAAATGTTAGTATGAAGAAGATGCACCTTTGCTTTCATAGGAAGATTGTGAAATAAAAGAGCTTTGCAATTTGCAATTTCCCCAAGGCAATCAAGCCCCCTCTTATCTATTGAAGTTCAGGTCCTAATCATCCATATGTGCTGTCTGTTCCAAAGGTAAGTACTGTTGGACAGTCTCTGTGGAGTGTCCATTCAGATGCATGTTGAAATATGGGCAGGAGACATTCTTTGTTCACAGCTTTTCATATTATCAGTTTTTAGGGAAGACTAGACATTGATTTTTCCTTGGGTAGTTGCAATGTTTGCCTCACCCTGTCTCTTTAAGTGCACATATTTAACCATGTCTAGAACTGTAATGATTATGGTAGAAAACAACTTCTGATGTCTCCAACACATTTTTATTAAGTTTTCTGCTTAGGTCAAATGAATATGTTTCTTCCTATTTTTCCACATGCCATTATTATGTAATACTTCATTGCATTTTGTAATTAACAGGGACTTTTCTGCTGAAATGGGCTGCTCTGGGAATTAGTTTGCTCCCTCTTTGGAGGTTTTCTGACAAAGGTTATAGATAGCCTCATGTAGGTTTTGTTAGAGAGGGGATTTTTGTTCAAGTGTAGCCTTCCAGGAAGGACTGGAGAAGCTGTCCAGTTTAGTCCTCACATCTTAAGGTGAGGAAACAAAAGTACAGAGAGCTTGAGTGACATAGCCCAAGTTTGAGACAGGATTTGTCACCAGGTTTTTCTGACTCCAAGTTGAGTGCCCTACTCCATGCTGCTAGATGGCCTTTAAAGTTTCTAATTCTAAGATTCTGTGTTTTGTTAATTCTCACAGTCCTTTAGAGATGAAAGTTAAGATTTCTAGTCTTGTTTCAAATTGAATAACTCTACAGTATTCCACAAGGTCATGGAAGGGCCAGATTAGAATTCAAGGCCATTTCCAGATTTTCCTTTAGCTAGTTGAGTCGTACTATTTCCCAGTCTTACCTTAAATTCTAATAAATCTGTAATGTTTATTTTAAGAAAATGGCAAGAGAAGGGAGTGACCTGTAGGTCTGTTCTGTTTTGTTTGGGATTGATTTTGTCATCTTAACCTGTCACACACTCCATCGTGATTAAAATTTGAAAGCCAAGGTAAGTACTAGAAGACTTTCATTAATATTTCAGTGTGATAGGGTTGACAACGACCTTTGATTAAGCACATTATAGGGCCATGGAACTTGGCATGAGCCAAGAGTAGTGAGAAGGCAGGCTTCACTTCCTGTAATTAATTTTGGAGAGAACAGTACTCTTTCCATTGAGTAAAGGTTAGAGTGCTTCCATTACTAAGATGAAGCCCTTTTTTCTTCTTGTTTTTAGCTTTGAAAATATATGATTTTCAGACTAAATTTTGAATAGAAGGAAAGATATATTTCAACAAGGGTTTTAGTGATGTGAGAAGCTGTGTGTCACAGTGGATAGAGAGCTGACCTCAAAACCAGTAAGGCCTAGGGTCTGAATCTGACCTCAGACCTCTGACATAGACTGGCTTGGTGAGCCTGAACATGTCTTTCACACTCCTTTAAATTTTGAACTCAAATAAGAAGCAGAACCTTTCATCCATATGTAAAAATTCCTGTAGGCTGCATGTTGACTTCCATATTAAAATGCAATATTACCTACATTTTATTGTATTTTTCTTCATTTTGTTAAACATTTCCCAATTACATTTTAACCTGGGGGGCTCCACACTCAGGGGTGTTGTGAGTTTCAGTGCAGTCGCTGGCTGAGTGTTTGATATGTTGGTTCTGAAATCACATTGCAGAGAAGATAGCAAGATAGGTAGGTAGATGAGATAAGGTTTAGCTGTTAAGACCATGGTGAACAATTTAGGACACAGAAACATTGCTAAGGAGGCCTCAGGGAGGTTTTTTGTGTGTGTCTTCAGTTTTGTTGAGGCCTTGATCAATGTCTAAGAGATGATATAGGTTTAATGATACTCTCATGGTAGGTCTTTCCTCACTCTACCATTCCCTATACCTGTGAAATCACAGGTTCAGTCCCCAGCCCTGTCCTTCATCAATATAAAAGGAACAGAATCAAGTGACCCTTACTCTCAGAGAACCTAGTTTTCTTTTGCATTGCTTTTCTAGATCCTAGTTAAGTTTCTTTTCTATCTAATAAAAACCCTAGTGGTCCAGGTGTCCCAGAGATGGGCATGCTGGAACCAACTCCAGGGATGAGAACTGACTGTTAACTCTCCATGTGAACATTCACACCTCAGAAATAAGAAAAGGTTAGAAATCAGTTTTTTTCATTGTCAGATACACGTAGAAACATGTTTAAGAAAATATGAAATACCTTTGGTCAGAGAGAGAAAGCTCTATGTGTTCCATTCATAGACTAAAGTGTATTATTTCTTAGAGCCAGTAATTCCTTAAGGAAAAGGATACATGACTGGTGGGCCTAGATTATTCCGCCTATGGGATCTAAAGAACACATATGTACTCTAAATCAGAGAGCATTTTACTGCCCTACAGTGAGATGAATGATAAGAATTTAAGTCTGTTGAGAGATTAGAAAGGTTACACAATCTACTAGAATAACAGTAATCGACCAGCATTATGATTGACATGGAATTGAATGTGGTTGGGAATTAAAACTCATGCTCCATCAGCTGGTATCATCCTAAGCTCCACCACTACTCTGAATTCAACATTTTCTGTAGCTCCCAGGGCTTTATCACCTGGCCTCTCATACTACAGCTTTTGGCTTTTGTTATTATTTGTCTTTCGATGTATTAGGAAAGCACACTGGGAACCATAAGATACTATAGAAATTTGAGCTACTATGCTTATATGTCATGGTTGCTATTCTAGGCAAGAGTTCTGGTGAATGTTTCAACACATTATTAGAATATATCTAGGAGAAACAATATGATAGAATGCCTAAGAACGACTTATTTTTCTAACCCAAAGGCCATAAAAATGAAAAATCGTTGTAGTAAGAAAGGGAAGGGAAAAAAGGGTGATTACTAAGAGACAAAGTAGGAGAAAGGCCCAAAACTAAACATATTCCACTTGTTTTGGAGAATATGCAAAACTAATTGCAAAGAAAAATCAGAAGAAATTACAAAAAAATAATAAGACCTGGGAATATTTGGAGACTTTCTTAAAAAAATGTTTTTTTTATTATGTGTGGGCTGTTGGATACGTAGAAATTCTGTTGAGATTTATTTTTTCAGGTTTATGAAACAAATTATTATGATTAAAAGACAACTAAAATATTCTCTTCCCAGTGAAGGAAGCCTGATAATTATTACTCCTAAACTTTTCTTTGGCATAGTGTTTAAAAGTGTAATAAAGGAATATTGGATGAAGAGAAGAAAAAAACTGAATTCCCACAAGACAAATTAACCACTTTCAGGTAAAAAGAGAAAAAAATAAGAAGAAAAATAAAGAGTAAAATAACTTAAACTAGGGGAGAAACAAGAGACCAGTCCTGAAGATTTGGGGAGCAAATACGAAAAGCATCTTCAGTCCTGGCTTTGACAAGTTGTGTCAACTCCCTGAGCTTTGACTTCCTCATTTGCAAAATGAAGGAGTTGGGTGAGATCATTTGTAAGATCTCTTTCTAAAAAAAAAAAAAAAAAAAAAAAAAAAGCAGAAGCTTATGAGGCCTTACAATGATTTTAGATCAAGAAGCCTTCCTTTAACAGCATGAGTTCAATCAGAAAGGTGCCAGGGGAAAAGTTTAGAGAGGCTAAATGATAATAAGAAGAAAAGAACTCATCTTTAAGGAACCCAAAGAAGACCTGTAGGAAGAGAGTCTTTAGATATACTTGAAGGAGGAAGTAAAAAATTGATTGGTCTGATGGAATAATTTGGGCTTCTTTTGCCAGGTATAATAAAGTGCTTTCTGGAATGGAGGTATTTGTTTCAGAACATTTAATGTGATTTTTAAAAATGTAATTATAAAAAAGATGCACAAGAAAACATAAATATATTAAATTAGGACAAGGGAAGAAACAGCTTTACTAAAATGGTTTTGATTTTTTTTTTTGTTTCATTAAGTCAAAGTCAGAGATGGATATAGGAGAATTGTCAATCAGACCTGAATGAGAAAGAGAGCTAAATATAAAAATTAAACATAAAAGTCTGGCAAGTAGCTGGAAATCAACTAAAAACATATCCATTAATATTCAAAGTGACTAGATTAGGAATATTAACATTATTATTATACAGCAGTTGCATGGCTCTTGTTAACATAAAATTGGCAGTAAATGAAAAAAATCATAAAATCTGACCTAGACATTACATAAACACTAATCTAGTGAGATATTTATTTGGGGAATCATACTATATTATTAAAAGTTCAGTGACTTGGTATTTTCTACATGCTGTGGTTTTTTTGTTTTATTCAAGTAATAAAAATATTCAATTTTTTTCAAAATTTATTCTGAGCATTTGATACAATTAATGGTGTCAAAAAAAACCTTACACCTAACCTTACTCAATTCAGTCAATATTGATTAAGTGCCTGTTGTGTGTAAGACATTGTACAGTCATCTCTTACTTTAATGGAGTGTTTGGTGGTTAAACATGACATACAGAAGGAAAGGGAGTGGGTAGCAAGATAGGTAGGTAGACAGATAAGGTTTAGCTGTTAAGGCCTTGGTGAGCAGTTTAGAAGGATATAGAAACATTGCAAAGAAGGCCTCAGGGAGGTTTTGTGCCTCTGTCTTCGGTTTTGTTGAGTGCCTTGGCCAATATGGAAGAGATGATACAGGCTTGATGGTTCTAATTTATGGCTACAATACCGTGGTAAAAGAGGACAAATGACAGCTGTTCCTGAAAGATGTAATCCCATCTCAGAAACTAAATCTAAAATCAAGGGAGTGATTCTAAATGCCTCTGCTTACTACGGGGAAAAATAGCTAAAGAAAAATAAGGCAGCAGCTAATTCTTTAGTTCCAAAATCTTAATTCAGCAAATCTTTATTAAATGGCCATTATGGGCATGGCACAATGATGGTGTGAGAGATGCAAGGATAAAAAAAAAAGTCTCTGGCCTCAAAAAGTTTATATTTTAATGAGGGAGGGGGATTGTATGTATATGAATAAGCATGATACAGGGTAGAGTGTATTAGGGAAAAAAAACTAGACAGTAGCATGGAAAATTTGAGGAGGTAGAGATCATACTGATCTGGGGGACAGGATTAGGGAATTTTTCAAGCTTTAATTCCATAAAAATTCTCCCAAATTCTAAGAAGGCAAATAAATGCATTGCTAATTAAATGTTTAGTCATATTTTGTATAGCTCGCATGTTGGTTTTAGGTCCTAGGTTTATAGGAATACAGATTTGAGCCACATGGGACCTTCAGAAATCATATAATCAAAGCCCCTTATTTTGCTGATCACAAATGGTGCTTAAGTGGTTTAAAGACTTGACTAATATCATACAGATAGGAAGCACCAGATATGTGACTAGAACCCATGTCCTCTGATTCTAAAGCTGTCACTTTTTCCATTAGTGGTACCATGTTGCTAAATTTGTGACATAGTAGAATTGCACCATTAGGGAAGACACCACAGAAAGACAAAAATTATAATAGTAATAGTAGTAGTAGTAGTAGTAGTAGTAGTAGTAGTAGTAGTAGTAGTAGTAGCAGCTGATGTTTATGTTACACTTTAACATTTGCAAAACACTTTGTAAGCAAAAGGTACATACAGAAAGTGGAACATGTGAAAGGAAAAGGAGAAAAATTCACCCATTTCCATTCAGGGCATTCATCTGCCCAGATGAGAAATGAGAATTGTGGGTAGTTATGGTTAGGCTTGGAAGAAGACTAGAAATGAAGCAGACTTCTCATTTTATAGCTATATTACTGCTGTCCAAGTTTTGAATTTGGTACATGAATGTACAAAAACATAGGAATATATAAAACTCATTTGAGAAAGATAGTTTCTAGAAACTTGGTGCCATACAAATAGGAAGGTGTCATTTCCAAGAACTTGCTGTCATTAGAACTCCCTTTTGGAATACATTATTAGGTCAAGGAAAGGCTGTCAATTGTCCCTCTTTGGTTCCATTTTCCTAGTAATTACCACAGAGTCATTATTAGCCTACTAGTAATTAAAGGGAATACCTAATGTTGAAAGAGGAACATAGCACTGAGTGATTTTAAACTATTGCCCAGGACCCATCAGAGGCCACATTCTTAATTGCTTTCTAGGATTTATGTGGACACTGGGCTATGTTCACTCTTGGCTAAACTAAAATGACTTCACTGTGTGAAGGTAATCTTAATTTATCACAAATGCTTCCGTGAGTCATCTTGTTTCCTTTCTATTACTTCTGGAAATGTTCACATCAGGGAGCTAGATGGGTGGTTATATTTTTTCTTCAAGATGTTTCACAGATAGTGATAAATTTCAACGTTTCCAGAGTATGAGTCTATTAAAACACATTTGTTTTTCGATGGTCTGTGTATTTACCCTATATATTAAGCACATGGGTTTCTTGTGTTACTAACAGTTCACCCACTGTGTAGATACCATAGAGTTTTAGTTTTTAAACTGAAAAAAAAATCAGACCTTTCTCAGATAAAGAACAGGTAATGCAGTGAATTTTCCTCTGTTAAGGCCACTGACCTTCATGTTGTTCTTGCCTCCTTTAACCCTGATAAGAGTCTCTCAGTGAACCAATATTCCCTTGAACCAAATGGCCGTGATATGTACTGAAGCTCAAAGAAAAGAAGAGATTAAAAGTAGAAGGACTGCTTTTCTAATGAAAAACAAATGCTTAATATGAAGGAGCTAGGAGTATTTTGCAGTGGCTGAGATGGACTCGTGGTCGAAAGCTTTCCAGGTGTTTGCCAGTTGCCCAGCTGGTGAAGCATATTGACTGTGCACAGAGTTTAGGTTGTTAACCCTCAAGCAAGACAAACCAGAAAATGCACAAAATGTCTGTTTGGGGTATTTAAGTGAACAAACTTTTAGCAGTGGCATCATAGATCTAGAAATTAAAGTGACCTTAGAGAGTCCAGCAGGGGCAGAACTGTTGTGAATATGGCTCCTATGACTCCAAGCTGTTTTCTTTCCATTGCACTAGATACTTTGCCCAGTGTCTGCTCTTGGGTCATGTTCATTCCTAACCCTAGGCCTTCTCCACCCCATGCAGAGTTCATGTATGTTGAACCTGAGGTTTTTGTCTCTTTGTCCTTTTTCTTTCCCCCTCCCCCCATCCACTTTCTTTTAACCACTTCATCCTATCTGTCCCTCTCCACCTCCAACCCTTTAAATTAGTTATTTGGCTCTGGACAATTCAGCAACTTCAAGTTTTGTTTATGCATGGAAAGCTTTAGTACTACACCACAGTTAAGCAATCTTCTGTCAGTCAAGCGAGTTGTTCTGGAAAGGTAGAAGTGGGTAGAGAGTACGCAGTTTGTTTTACAAAGGTTTCTGTTATCTGTGATTTGAGAGATCTGTGTTACATCTGTCTTCCATTAATGCTGTTAGAGTTGATTGTTCAGCCAAGGCCAGTTTCATGGCTTGAAGTGATTTGTGGATGGTCACTTGAAGTGGGTAGATCTGAATTGAGAAAGGACAAGAGGGAGAGAAGGATTGATTCAAGTCATTGCAACTCTTTTAAGAGGATGTGATCCTATATCTTAATACGATCTGATGAACAGAACAGGAGGCCAGAAACAAGAAACTTGTCTTCTGCTTTAACTTTTACTATTGATTTTTTAAGCCATGTCACCAAGTACATTGGACAGTCAGATGGTACAGTGGCTAGAGCACCAGGCCTGGAGTCAGGAAGATATGAGTTCAAATCTGGCTTTAGACACTTATCTGGCTTCAGACACTTAGTAGATGTGTAACCCTGCACAAGTTACTTGATCCCTATTTGTCTGTTTCTCATCTATAAAATGGAGGCAGATAAAAAAGGAAATGGCAAAACACTCTATTATCTTTGCCAAGAAAACACTATTGACAGAGTCCATGAAGTCACACAGAGTTGGACATAACTCCAAGACAACAACAACTACATACATGACCTTCTACCTTTGTTCTGAATGTTCTCTGTCTTCAAAATGTTATACAAACACTTGTCATTACCATGCCTTGAAGCAATATACTGAGAGAATTAAATGAAACAATTTTTATGTAGGAACTAAAGCTAAGTTCACTAAGAAGAGAAGTGATGGGATAGAAACTCAAAAAAGTCAATAGTACAGACCAAGGTGTAAAGTTAGAAACAAGGACAATAACTGAAACTAGAGTCCAAGGCAAAGCTGAGGAAGTTCACAACTAGTGATAATGTAATATAATAACTCAACTATGGTTATAATCAGGCAGCAGAGTTAACCGAGCTAAGTTAGCAGAGTTAGGCAGATGCAGATACTAGGCTTGGTGGAGGATCTAATTTAAAAAACCATAATAATCCTAAATCATTTTAATTAGGAATACTTATAATCAAACCAAAGTCTTCTGATTCTAAATCTTATTCTCTTTCTACTATATGACTCAGAATCTGAAGTGATAACAAAACATTCACTGCAGAAATTCTGTGGGCAGTTGGATACAAAAGAATGAGTTTAAGTATAATTAGAGATGAAGTAGTGGACCTTATGAAGTAGAGGGAATCATGATTGAATATATTATATCATAAAGATATAGACAACAGCAGTTTTAGCAAATGGGTGAGAATGGGAAGAGAAAACAAAAAGTAAGTAACAAGTAAGGAGCTTGTGATCAGACAGGAGATCAGAGTAGTGAGTTAAAGC
The DNA here is from genome assembly GCA_023548195.1 of Bettongia penicillata ogilbyi. Classification (NCBI taxonomy): domain Eukaryota; kingdom Metazoa; phylum Chordata; class Mammalia; order Diprotodontia; family Potoroidae; genus Bettongia; species Bettongia penicillata. The sequence continues at coordinate 6,951,790 of JAJHZJ010000570.1, forward strand.
TAAGATCATTATGAAAAAAAAACCTTTTAAAAATCTTTTGAAAGTAATCACTAGGTTAGGGACTGTCCCATGATTTTTGACTGTCTGGTGCCATGGTTTAAATAGAGATCAGTATTTGCTCATTACTACCCTGACAGCCTGGCAAAGCACAGATAGAACCTTCTTTGAAAGATAGAAAAATGAACAGTTGTGAAAGGCTAGATGAGGGATGGATGAGAGCATCATTATCACAACTCACAAGAATCAATTAGCATCATTAAAGAGGTAGATGGAACCCTAATCTTTCTACACCCTTTATCAATCTGATTTGCCGTTTCGTTGGTGTGTGATCTTGGGCAAACCACTTTTCTTCATCTCCACTTTTCCATCTATGTAATGAGCTTTAATTATTCCAAATGTGGTAGAATTTAATACAGTTTTAGTGGTTTTAAGGATGTTCAATTTTAGTTAGCAGGCCTGCAGATAAATCATTCAAACTTTGTCAGACTAAACAAAGTGCCATTAATATATATTACCTTAGGGATTGCAATAGGATCCAAGTATGTTGGTTCCACTATCCCTGATAAAGAAATCATTCTGTTAAGACGATTTTTACAAACATTTTCTTTTTTTCTGGTCTGTAGCCCTGTTTCCATTTTCACACTTAAATGATCTTAGAATGATTTGATGTGGTTGATGTGGTTGAGTATTTTGCCAAGCTTTCTTTAGATTGGATTTTTGTTGTTGTTCAGTGGTTTTACAGTGGTGTCTGACTCTGTGAACCCTGGGGGAGTTTTCTTGACAAAGATACTGCCATTTCCTTCTTCAGCTCCTTTTACAGATGAGGAAACCGAGGCAAACAGGATGAATTGATTTGCCCAGGGTCATACAGCTGGTAAGTGTCAGAGGCTGGATTTGAACTCAGGTCTTCCTGACTTCAGCCTTGGCACTCTTTCCACTCTGCCACCTAGCTGCCTCAAAGTAGGTATTTTCTTCCACTATTTTTTTGCAGTCATATGAGATGATACTGCTTGTTACTGGTCCATCATGATTCTTCATAAAATTTTACAAATGAATTATATTGCAAATTGGTATTGCTTTTGGCAAGCCTCTCCATAAGGTACTTTCTGGGCTATTTTGGTCTTGCTGTGTAAGTTAGTTTTCTTTTTTTCTTTCTTTTTTTTTTTAATAATATAAATTTATTTATTTAACTTTTTACATTCATTTTCACAAAATTTTGGGTTGAAAATTTTCTCCCCATTTATCCCCTCCCCCCACACCAATACATTGAGCATTCTAATTTCCCCTATCACCAATCTGCCCTCTCTTCTATCATCCCTCCCTTCTCTTGTCCCCATTTTCTCTTTTGCCCTGTAGGGCCAGATGATTTTCTATTCCCCATTAACTGTATTTCTTATTTCCTAGTAGCAAGAACAATACTAAACAGTTGTTCCTAAAACTTTGAGTTCCAAATTCTCCCCATCCCTCCCTCCCCACCCATTCCCTTTGGGAAGGCAGGCAATTCAATATAGGCCATATCTGTGTAGTTTTGCAAATTACTTCAATAATAGTCGTGTTGTGTAAGACTAACTGTATTTCCCTCCATCCTGTCCTGCCCCCCTTTGTTTCTATTCTGTCTTTCGATCCTATCCCTCCCCAAGAGTGTTGACTTCAAATTGCTCCCTCCTCCCATTGCCCTCCCTTCCATCATCCCCCCCACCCTGCTTATCTTCTTCTCCCCCACTTTCCTGTATTGTAAGATAGGTTTTCATACCAAAATGAGTGTGCATTTTATTCCTTCCTTTAGTCAAATGTGATGAGGGTAAACTTCATGTTTTTTTCTCAGCTCCCCTCTTTTTCCCTCCACTAAAAAGTCTCCTGCTTGCCTCTTGAATGAGAGATAATTTACCCCATTCCATCTCACCCTCTCTCCTCCCACTACATTTCTCTCTCACCATTTACCTTAATTTCTTTTAAGATATGGTCCCATCCTATTCAATTCACTCTGTGCTCTCTGTCTCTCTCTGTATGTGCGTGCATGTGTGTATGTGTGTGTGTGTGTGTGTGTGTGTGTGTGTGTGTGGTCCCACCAACTACCCAGATATTGAAAGGTTTAAGAGTTACAAATATTGTCTTTCCATGTAGGAATGTAAATAGTTCACCTTTGGTAAGTCTCTTATGACTTCTCTTTGCTGTTTACTTTTTCATGCTTCTTCTCATTCTTGTGTTTGAAAGTCATATTTTCTTTTCAGCTCTGGTCTTTTTGTCAAGAATGCTTGAAAGTCCTCTATTTCATTGAAAGACTATATTTTCCCCTGAAGTATTATAATCAGTTTTACTGGGTAGGTGATTCTTGGTTTGAGTCCTAGTTCCTTTGACTTCTGGAATATCCTATTCCACGCGCTTTGATCCCTTAATGTAGAAGCTGCTAGATCTTGAGTTATCCTGATTGTATTTCCACAATACTGGAATTGTTTCTTTCTATCTGCTTGCAATATTTTCTCCTTGACCTGGGAACTCTGGAATTTGGCCACAATGTTCCTAGGAGTTTCTCTTTTTGGATCTCTTTCAGGCGGTGATCAGTGGATGCCTTCCATACTTATTTTGCCCTCTGGTTGTAGAATGTCACAGCAGTTTTCCTTGATAATTTCATGGAAGATGATGTCTAGGCTCTTTTTTTGATCATGGCTTTCAGGTAGTCCCATAATTTTTAAATTGTCTCTCCTGGATCTATTTTCCAGGTCAGTTGTTTTTCCCATGAGATATTTCACATTCTCTTCCATTTTTTCATTCTTTTGGTTTTGTTTTGTGATTTCTTGGTTTCTCATAAAGTCATTAGACTCCATCTGTTCCATTCTAATCTTGAGACAACTATTTTCTTCAGTGAGCTTTTGAACCTCCTTTTCCATTTGGCTAATTCTACTTTTGAAAGCATTCTTCTCCTCATTGGCCTTTTGAACCTCTTTTTGCAATTGAGTTAGCCTATTTTTCGAGGTGTTATTTTCTTCAGCATTTTTTTGGGTCTCCTTTAGCAAGGTATTGACCCGTTTTTCATGCTTTCCTTGCATCTCTCTCATTTCTCTTCCCAGTTTTTCCTCCACCTGTCTAACCTGATTTTCAAAATCCTTTTTGAGGTCTTCCGTGGCCTGAGCCCATTGGATACCTATTTCGGGTGTTTGGAGTACAGAGGCCTTGACTTCTATGTCTTTCCCTGATGGTAAGCATTGTTCCTCCTCATCAGAAATGAAAGGCGGAAACATCTGTTCACCAAGCAAGTAGCCTTCTGTGGTCTTATTTTTCTTCCCTTTTCTGGGCATTTTCCCAGCCAGTTACTTGACTTCTGAGATTCCTCTCTACCCCCACCTCACCTCCAGATCCACCCAGCTAGTGCTTGGGGTCTGAGATTCAAATGCTGCTCCCCAGTCTCAGGGCTTTCAGCAGCAGGCAGGGCTGCTATTCAATCTGAGCTTAAGTTCTGGTGCTCAGGTGGGGGCAGGGCCACCTCCCAGGCTCAGTTCCCTCTGGGGGTTTATGCGGAGAGCTTCAGTAATGGAGCAGAGCTCTTGCCTACTCCAAGAGCTCCTGGCTGCCACTGCCTCCCGAGGGGGCCTGAGTTATGGAGACACCCCGCTCCCCTCTCGGCCATCCCAGAAGTCTCTCTCACTGACCTGTAGCGCCTGTGGGTGAAGGGACCTTCGCTGCTTCCGGAGGTTCTGTCCCTGAAGCCTGTTCGGATCTGCTCCTCTCAGGAGGAGCCAAGGCAGGGCTGGGCTCCGCTGTCCGGTGCGTGATGGACCTTTGGTGCCGGTTTTTCAGGACTCTCTGGAACGGAACTCTCCTCTGCTCCATTGCTGCACAGCTTGCACTGCTCCAGAATTTGTGGGGAGTTCTTTTTACAGGAAATTTATGGGCTGTGGGTTCGGAGCTAGCATACGTGAGTCTTTCTACTGCACCATCTTGGCTCGTAAGTTAGTTTTCATTGGTTATACTGCTATAGAAAAATACGTTGTCATGAAAATGATAAATATGCGGCATATGAGAAATATGGAGAGATCTATACAATGTTATACAAAGTAAAATCAGATTCAGAACCATACTTTCTGCATACTATATTTGTCCATGCTCTCTGCAACTATTAAGAAGGGAGGAAGAGAGTGAGGAAATGAGGACAGGACCCTTGTTGGAATAGTGCAACTTCAGGTAGGCCTAGCACACACAGAGCAAAAATATTTTCTTTTCTTAATGATTGCTTATTAAATTATTTGACTAAAGCTAAGGGCTTAGAATCAGATTTTGCTTTGTTTCATATGTATAATATATGCTGTACAACCCAAAATTGAAGGGTCTGCATTTACACAAATTGGGCTCAAAATTACAAACATGTCTTGTTAATACCACTTTGGATTCTGCTGCCATCCGTGTATCCCCTGGAAACATAGGATTTTGGCTAGGTTTGGGAGAGGTGGAATTGTTTGTTCATGTAGGTTTTCTCCTAGATCATCAGAATATGACATGTGTCTCTGGATAGCCTGGATAAATAAGGACAAGCTCATTTCCAACATGCTGGCTACTTGGTGCTGAATTCTTTGACCATGGAAATTATGAAACAAAAGAAAGCTCCAAAATGGTCCGCATTCTTTTGTAAAATGATTGCCTTCTACTTCTATGATGATGATGGCAGGAAGCAGGGCAGAGGCTCCTAAGAATCACACATTTTTTAGGCTGTCTATAAATATTAATTTTGCTATTGGCATCCTAATGTGAAATTCTTATGCAGTGACCAGTGTTGACATAGAGAAACTGAATTATTCTTGTTTTTCTCCCTATAAACAAAACCAAAAGATGAAAAGAAGTAGCAGCTAAATTGATAGGTAAAAGGTATGCTCTTCTTGATGATACACATAAAGGAGTTGTCAGAGCTGATTTTATTATGTGTCCAAAGACAACATGAAACATTTCATGACACATTTAGTCATCTCTTAGTGCAGTGCCCATGATAAGCATCTACAGATGTCTTCTTTGTGAAGGATGAAGATGTTAAGACATTTCTTGAAGAACTTGATAAGATCCTCAGCATTAAATCAAGACCTAACATGTTATCAACAGTGAGAATTTTTTTGTCCTCTGATTATTTATATCAAGCAAATCCTAGAACAAGGAGACGCATTATCTTCAGTGGTGTTTACCATTACCTTGGAAAGAGGTCCAACAGAAAGTCAGAGTCAAAGAGGGAGTCCTTAAAGATTATGTATCAAATTCAAATAGAAAAGAGGGCCACTAAACCATACGTGAGAATCCCCATAGATTACATACTGACGTAGAAAACACGTTAACATTATCTGTGCTCTATTATATTTTTATCTGTATTGTTAAATATTTCACAATTACATTTTAATCTGGTTCTGGCACTACTTGAGTGCCTGCAGGCCACATGTTGAGCACCTCTACTATAGAAGACAAGGTACTTTAGGTGCCCCTGTTTTAGATTGACATTGTACTGGTTGTATGAAGCCACAGAACACTGCAGATTGAGTCCATGATCTGAGTGAGGTCCGTGAGGGTAAAAGACCTAACAATCCACATAGGAAAAGCCAAGTGGATCAAGAGTGCCAGATGCATTTAGATGAACCTGAGCTTTAAGAAATTTTCACTTGACCCTCTGCCATCCCTACAAAATATCATCCCATACCTTTCCCTCTTTCCACAGCAAAATTTGTAGAAAAGGACATCAGTACACTTGCTTAGATTTCTTCTCTCATTTCTCAACATTTAGTGAATTCCGATCTTATCATTCAACTGAAAGTGTTCTGTCCAGTTACCAATGATCTCTTAATTACCAAATACAATGGCTTTTTCTTAATTATTATCCTTGATCCCTCTGAAGCATTTAACACTGTTACTGACCCTTTTCTCATAGATACTCTGACACCATTCTCTTGATTCTCTTCCTACCTATCTAAAAACTCTGTCTCACTTTCTTTTGCTACATCATTGTCCTATTGTTGTTCAGTCATTTCGGTCATGTCTGATTCTTTCTGGCCCCATTTTGAGTTTTGTTTGTTTTTGGTTTTTGCGAGGCAGTCAAGATTAGGTGATTTGCCCAGGGTCACACAGCTAGTAAGTGTCAAGTGTCTGAGGTCAGATTTGAACTCACTGACTCCAGGGCTGATGCTCTATTAGTGCTCTATCCACTGCTCCACCTAACTGCTCCATGGGGTTTTCCTAGCAAAGATACTGGAGTGGTTTGCCATTTTCTTTTCCAGCTCAGTTTACAGATAAGAAAACTGAGGCAAACAGGGTTAAGTGACTTGCCCAGGGTCATGCAGCTAGGAAGTGTCTGAGGCTGCATTTGAATCCAGGAGGATGAGTCTTCCTGATTCCAAGCCTGGTATTCTAAACACTTCCACCTAGAGCCATTTTCCATATTTCTAAATTTTACTTGTGAATGTTCCACAGGGCTTTATCCTTGGGCCTTTTTTTTTATATTCCATCTCAATAATCTCATTCAGTTCCCTTCAGCTACTAAACTCATCATCTCTCTGAAAATGGCAGCTAAATCTGTCCATCCAACCTACCTTCTCTCCCCTGTTCCCACATCATCAACTACCTAGTGGATATTATCAACCAGATTTCCTGCAGGCGTCTCAGGCTCAAAGCAGAGCCCAAAACAGAGCTCATGATCTTTTCTTGAAACCCCACCCCCTTTGCTAGTTTCCCCTTCTTCTGCGAAGGTCAGCATCATCCTTCCAGTACCACATGTGCACACCTTTGGAATCATCTCATCCCCTCTCAGCCTGCAGAGCCAGTAAGTCGCCAAGTCTTATTGATTCTACCTCCACAATATCTCTTCTGTCTGTGCCTTTCTCTCCATTCACGGCCACCACCCTAATTCCACAAGGCCCTTAATGCCTCTCACCTGTACTGTTGTTGTTGTTTGGTCGTTTTAGTCATGTCCACCTCTGTGACCCCATTCGGCACTATTGTAGTGGCTTCCTAATTGGTCTGCCTGTTTCTGTCTTCCCCTCCAATTTGTCTTCCACACAGGTGCCAAAGCGAGGTTCCTGAAATGCATTCCTAAAAGGTCTGGACATGTCATTCTCCTGTTCAGTAAACTCCAATGGTACCCCATTACCTCTGTGATCAGATTCAGACTCTTCTGTTTGGTATTTAAAAGCCTTCATAGGCTAGCTCCATCCTGTCCATGAACTCTTTGGTCTCGGCAGACTGGCCTTTGTACTGCTTGTCATGCCACCTGTTCATCTCCCATCACTGTGCTTTTACTGAGATTGTTCTGCAGTCATGGAATGCATCCTTTCCTCCCTTCTGCCTCTTAGAATTCCTGCTTTCCTTCAAAGCTCTGCTCATATGATACGCACTTGAGAACTTTCCTGAACATCCCACTTTCCAGTGCTTGCCCCCAGGATAACTATGTATTTAATCTTGTATAATGCATGCATATTTATTTTCCATATACACTTATGTGTGTATGTTATCTCCAAAAATAGTTAACATTCATAAAATGCATTTATAATAAACAGAAGGCATTCCAAAAAAGGAGATAAGATTGGTTCAGATGCTGACCATTGGCTATTTGGGAGGTATGCTACCATTCTAGTGGACTGATGAACGCATCTTCCACAGTCCTTAGCTACGTATCCTACCATCTCTGCCTTCAGTCCAAGCACCAAAGCTTTCTAGTACTATGTTGAATTAATAGCTATTCTCTTTCCTTCACTGAGCTTTTATTGCCTATTTTCCTATCTTGTAGACTCCTGAAGTGTGAATTTGCAAAGTTCTGCAATTCCTTTAAAAAAAAATGGCAGTGAAACAGCATGAAGTAAACCATTTCAGAATTCTGTGGGTGTAAGACCCCTCCACGCACACAGATCCTTGAAGGAATGGGTTTTCTGAGAAACTGGTTACAGCTGTCGATCAATTATTCCCAATGTCATGGTTCCTGTGCTCTTTCCAGGTTGTTAGGGGTGGTTACAGATTCCTGTCAAATGAGATGTCTACTATATATTTGGCATGAGGCATTTTGTATTTTCTCAGTCTATGGCTCTCAAGGTTTAGGAGGTTAAGCAAATTTTAGCAAACTAAATGGAACACAGACTAGGAATGCCATGCTAGAAGCATGCACAACAGACATGCCAAAAGCTTGAAGATCGCTGCACAAGCAGATTAAAATTTTATATAAATACACTTATCTTGATTGTCACATTCCACCTGGCATTCCCCCTACATGCATAAAAATGACCCTGGGTCTAATTTTCAAAGACATTTGCCTCCTTATTGCAGCTTTTATCTGTCAAATATGAAAAGTATTTTGTGTCTTATATCTATCAGAAATGATTAAGGAACTAAAAAGATAGGTTAGCATGAGGATAGAGTAAGAAATCTAATTCTTTACAACTTGGCTGAATGACAGCAAAAATGAGAGATAGGAAAACCATTTCCTGGGCTCAAGGACTACAGTGAGGGATGAGAAATTTGCTTAGCACGATCCCAGGAAGCTGCTCTAGAATTATCAAAGTCAGAGAAAGCTTACTGAATACCAAGGAAAAGTTTCTTTTAGGTAAAATTGTCCATGTTGATTATCCAGTTAGCCTTCCCAGGAAGTGAGAAGTCTCCAGAGTTTGAGGTGCTTTAGAATGTCTGGCATGGATTTCTAAGTTTGGGTAGGAAACGCTAGCTGTTCACAAAGAGCTTTTTATGTATGAGGCGTGGGTTGCCTATGCATGGACCAACCATTTAGAATATCTCCCTATGTGGGTACCCAAGGGCATTTAATCAAGGCAGTTATTCTTTTTCTTACAGAAATACATATGTAAAGGGGCAGTTACAGGAGGAAGCAGAAGGAGGGTCAGGACCTGTGATTACATTAATATAGGGAATTCTTAGTGGGGAAATTCCCTATATGGATGCATATGTGCATGTTTTCTGTAATTTATATTCTTAAAGAATTGCCTTGACCACTAAGAGGATAAATGACTAGACCAGGGTCTCATAGCAAGTTTGTGTCAGAAGCAGGACTGGAAACTTTCTGACTATTCATTACACCATGCTGCCTCTCCTAAAGAAGTGTACAACATGTAAGATTTAAAGACAAATGCCTAGGTAAAAATCATAGGATTACAGATATAGAGCTGGAAGAGACAGTAGGAGTTCAACCCACTAATTTTTCAAATGAAGAAAAATTAAGCATAGAAAGGGTAGGTGATTTGATCATGATGACACAGATAATGTCTGAGGCAGGATTTGAATTCAGGTCTTTCCAATTCCAAGCCTAATACTCTGTTCCACTCTGCCAATTAGCTACCTTTCTAACATCACTTATTATTTACTACTGTTTAATATAACCTTGAATTTCCTTATTCTGCTTTAAGGAGAACATTTCTTCTCACTTGTGGTGCCTTGAGTATTAAAAGTTAATGGCGTGGCATAATTGAAAGAGAATCATTGGACTTAGGATCAGAAGATAGCACTGAGTCATTACTCAACCATTTATTAGTTATGTTTCATAAGACATCATTTCATCTCTCTGGTTCTCACTTTTTTCATTGTAAAGTGAGGATAGCACCAAATGGTTATCTCTTGGACTTTTCAGATTTTACCATGGCCAAACACATCTCATTATTGCCTTCATTTCTTCAATGAATCCTAATCCTTTTCCATTTTTCTCTCTCTATTTCTGTTGAGGATACCATCTCTACAGTTCCTCAGATTTGCAATGTCAGCATCAAAATCAATTCCTTCCAGGCTCTTATCCTTATGCAGTTACTTGCAAAGTCTTGTTGATTCTGCCTCTGCAGCATAACCCATTTCCACCCCCCTTTTTGCCATTCACATGGGAGCCACCCTAATTCAGACTTTCAACATCTTTTGCCTAGGCTATTGAAACAGTCTTTTGAATGAGCACCCTGATTCCAGTGTCTCTTCCCTTCAGTCTTTTCACGCAAGTGGCAAAATTCTTCTTAAAACACAAGTGTGATCATGTCACTTCCCTTGTCAGAGAATCATCAGTGGCTCTTTGTTCCTTCTGGGGTAAAACACAGCCTGTCAAGGTTGGCTTTCAAAGACCTTCACAATCCAGCTCCACAATTTTTCAGCCTTATTTCATTGTTCTTCACACAGCCTACTTCCTGTGAAATTGTCCTTTACACTCTTCTTCTACTTCCATACCTTTCCAAAGGCCACCCCACTCCATACCATCTCACCTTTCTTCTCACCTCCATCTGTTAGGACTCCACTCATACAGATCATCATATGGTAGGCCTTTTCCTCATGTCCCTAGCTGTTCTCTCCTCAGATTACTATGTGTATACTTGTACGTTTATAGATTGTCTCCTCCCTCTCCTCATGCCCTGTAAGATGTAATTACCTTTGGACAGGAACTGTTTCCAGTTTTGCCTTTTTAACTCCAGCAGTAAGTACATAATAAATACTTGTGATTGTATTTGATAGGGTATCCTGATACTTTAAAAATATTCATCTAGCAAAACTTGTCAGGGGTCCTAAACATTGCCTAGGAAAGAAAATTATGAATTTCGGAGCTGAAGTAGCCCTGAAGGATGAAAATGTTCCAGGGATGTGATGGAGAAGTTCAGAGGAGGGCACCTGGGTGAGAAATGATGCGCCATCCAAAACCTTTAACTACTATATTGGAAACGGAAAAGATGGATAGATAGATGGATGAATGGATAGATGGAGACAGATGAATAGACAGACAGATAGATGGATAGACGGATAGACAAACAGATGGATGGATGGATGAATGCATAGACACATAGATAGATGGATAGATAGATGGATTAATAGATAGACGAACAGACTTATAGACAGACGGATGGATAGACATATAGACAGACGGACTGACAGACAGATAGATAGACAGACAGGCAGATAGATAGATAGGCAAACAGATAGATAGATAGGAATTTGTCTTACCAGATACCCTGTTCTATTATAGCCCATTTCTGTCTCATTTGTGAGGAGATGGCTCTCTTTTCTTTGTAATTTTGTTTTCCAGCCTAAAATGAGGAGGGGAAAGATTATGGTGACACTGTATATGTGTGTGTGTGTGTACATATATAGATATATATGTGTGTATATATACATATATATATATATATATATATGCACATATGCACACACATACATATGCAAAACTGTGAAAATCTCTCAAGGCTGTCTTCTTCCAGTTAGTTTTAGCAACTATCTTTTTTAACTCACCTTATTAATTGATCAGTTCCCAATCTCAGTTGAATCTGTTTTTACCAACAGCTAATAGCCTTACAATCTATCCCAAACCTTTGGCACAAACTAATATTTTCTTATTGGGACCATGCATTTCTGAATATTTGAAGCCAAAACAAGAGCTTCTAAACAAAAATATTTAGTGGTATCCTTATACTGAAAATTGGAGGCAGTTTAATACATAGTAGAAGGAGAATGATAGTAACTGTCCTGCTGTAAGATCAACATGTCAGATTTGAGTGAAATGGCCTTTCCCCATTTCTAAAATTCTCATACTATTTTGTGATGTATGTTTTCAATTTGTGTTGCAGGGCAGCCTTTGGCAAGGAGTCTGAAGTTCTAATTGGGAACCTCGGTGATAAATTAATCCCACAGCAAGAGATCCTACGTGATGTCAGTGACCTAAAGGCTTTGGCCAACATGCATGAAAGCTTGGAGTGGTTGGCAGGACGGACAAAGTCAGCTTTTTCCAATCTTTCAACATCTCAAAGTAAGTGCCTAATACAGATTGTCTCCTTTTGGGGGATGGCTAAAATGCCAAATAGGATAATTTTGTTTAGAGGTACTCATTACAGGTAACGTTGCACTGCCCAAATGTCTGCTCTGTTAGAAACAACTCCAATTCATAGAATTCCTAACTTTCTTCAAAGTGTAATTCATACATCACTACATGAAGTCTTTTTTGATTCCCTCCAAGGTATTAGTGCTCTCTCCCTCTTGAAATTACTTTGAATAAGTCTATCTACCACCATGTTTATCTAGATATCTATTTCTCTGTATATCTTTATGTACATACACACAGAAATAGTACTTTATTCATAGTAGGCACTTAAATGTTTTCTTTGTGATCTTAGAAAAATATCTCATCTCCCTGTTCCCTTATGTGACATGAAAGCCAAGGCGATTTGTTTTAACATAGCTTTTATAGTAAACCTCAGAAATAAGTGCTGGATATAGCATTTCACAGAAATAAATTCTTGCTATAGAAAACCGTATTTTTTGTCCTTGCCCTGCATGACTCAAAAAAAAAAATTGATCAAAGGTACTATATATAAACATTTAACATAGAATTATATATGTAGTGAGTACTTAATAGAAAGTAATTGTTGGAAAAATGGGGGGGTTATCTAGAGGAAAAGAGAAATGAAGTTGAAAAATAAGGATAAAAAGTAATTGTTTTGGACAAGAAATGAAGGGGTTAATGAAAGAAGATAACTATAAGGTTGTTCCTTAGAGAGAAGAGAGAAAGCAAGAAGAAACCGAGGAGACAAAGAAAGTAGGTTCTGAGGCGAATGTTAGAATAAACTGTTAAGAGTGTTAGAAGTAAAGTGTTTTAGTTATACTTTGCTATTTCCTTAGAATGTAAGGTTTCGTAGTAAATTATCATACTAGTAATATGGTAATAACAATAGCTGATATTTTCCAGACTTTAACAATTCATAAAGCAATTTTGTTTTTCAAATTCTATCACAGCTCTGTTAGATGAATAGTAAAGGTATCGTTGTCATAATGAGGAAGCTGGTAGATTTAGGAGTCAAGCACCAGTCTTCTGACTCAAGGGGCAACAGTGTTTTACTAAAACACAGTTGCCTAGCCACTTACAACTTTCTTTTGAAAATATGGTCAGCTGATTCAGTTGAACTGATGACAGTTCAAGAGGTTCCTCCTTTCAATGAGAAAGTCATAGAAACTGACCAGGGAAAAATAATTCCTGGGCTGCAGTGGCAATAGATAGAGAAATGTCTCAGAATGGGATACTCTCGGAGAGCCCTTGGGCCTGCAGCTCTCCACTTCTTTAGTGAGGAATACCAGACAGACCACAGTAAATGGCTTAAATTTCAGTAGAAGAAAGGTGTATGAAAGATGAGATTTCCAAGATTATAAGATTCTAAATGACTTCTGAAGGAAATCATATAGTCTTCCCTGCATGACCCTTAAGAAAAGAAGATACATCACTTCAGGTTGTCCGAAAGTATTGCTTAAAAGCTGGATGTTTGCTAGGTGACTTCTCAAGGACTGCTTTATGATTTTATTATGTTGGAAACTATATTGCAATATAGCAAAGAGTTAAATCTGGATACCCAAGTACAAATTTCAGAAAAGACCCTGTGGCCCTTTATTAATTGTGAAATAAACACTTAATGTCAACCTCCCTGTCATCTCCCCTGCTTCAGTGCTAGGGCTACTGGGTGTTTTAACATCAGTAATTGTAAGAACTCATCTCATCTGTAGGCTTTCTGCCCCAAGGAGACAATTACCTAGCATTTCCAATAATACAGCATTCTAAATTTGATGTGTTCTGAACAAGAACTGCTCCACAAAGCAATATAATAGATAACCTCTATAGCTAACTGCTGAGTGATTCGCACATGCTAACCTAGAATCAACTGTTTTCAAATGGCAGGAGATGCTCTCTGAGCTAATGCTCAACTTTGTAATTGCACAATTTTGCCTGTTGTCTTCATGTCAGTAAGAGCACCCTAGTGCAGTAGACGTCCAATTCGTGCCTTTAATCACCTGTGTGATTCTGACAGAGACCTATTCTACCAAACCTGTTAACACTTCTGATGTGCTCAATTCCATCTCATAATATAAGTAGTATGCTCTCAGTTGTTCATTTCAAGGTAATTATTCCACCCAGTGAGTGATTTAAGTAACTGTCGTCCTTCTGATGTTCACTGTGGAATACCCCAAGTGAACTGTAATCACTTCTTTTATTGTCTTTGTTAAACCAAAGATTCAAGTGATCTGCAGTATCGTGTTCACAAGTCCAGCCCATGCTCTTTTCCCTGTCCTTTGGCATCCTAGCAGTTTATAGGCAGAAAGAGCAATGGATATAGACCCCAAGGACTTGGATCTGCAGCCAGTCTTTTCTATTTGCTCTGTAATCTTAGGCAAATGATTTGAACCTCTCTGAGCCTCAGAGAAGGCAGGCACTCCAGCCCCTTCTAGCATGAATCTAGGATCCTATTATGATTCTGTGTGGCTGTGACTCCAGGAGGAGGGAGGCTACATCGTGCTGCATTATGACCATACCTTCATCCTTCAATAGGGAGTTTTTGCAGCCAGAAAAAACACTTTGGATAGTCAGACCTTCCTTCAGCATTGAACAGATTCTCATTCACCTGAAACATTTCATGTTAACCTGACCAAGTATAGCCTTTTTAAGGAATGGACATGCCATGAGCAGGAAATAGAGTAGACTCCCTTTTGTTAGATATTACCTGCTGAATCAATTTCAGTGCATCCTCTTTTTATTTTATGTGTATCATGCCTTCATACTTCGAGTCCAATTTGCCCATATCCAAGTCATTTCTCAAAGCTTTTGTCCTTTCTGGTAATCCATAATTACATTTTGTTTCTTCCATTCTGACTCTCCTGAATGGTTCCTTCTTGAGTTGAGTGTGTGTGAACCATGCTAAAGTGTACCAATTCCTACATTTTGTAGAGTACCTCATATCAACTCATAGACTGAATTCTTCTTCTGGTTTCCTCTATTAATATATTTACATGCATGTAATTCTGTGTACTAATGTGTATGTGTCTGTATGTACACACACACTTAGAATCAGAGACTGCCCAAATCAGGAGTTAACCTAGTATCTCTTGACTTTTTTTTTTAACATTGAGATGGCTATATTGCAGTATAATTGATTTTCTTTGTAATTCTTTGTGTTTTATTTCATGCATTTAAAAAAACCTTCATAGAAAGCATCCATAGACTTCTCTAGACTCTCAAAAGGGCCCGTGACACCAAAAAGGTGAAAAATTCTGTGCCCTTGATGATCAGAAAAATGCCTACCGGCCATGCTATTCTAATAAGGTAGTCAAGTAAAAATTCAAATTTATACAAAATTTTTTCCCTTAGGAAGAACATAAACTTTGTTAGGAAGGGAACAAATAATTCTGTATACTTTTTAAGAACTTCTAAAAAATATACTGAACTTAATGTTTTTCATTAGGAAATTTGGAACATAAACATGACCTCCATATAAATTTTCACATTTTAAAATTTTCTGTTTTATGTTATGCTTTGTTTAAAGACTTCACCTGCTTAAAGATAGATATCATAGAAACCTATTCCTGAAAGCAATCTTGAATTCAGCTAGCCCACCTTTCTTCTTCAGGCAGGCTCGTACTTTACTACTGATATGTTTTGGATAACTTAGTTAAAGCTCATAAGGAGAAAAGATTCTATACCCTTCCTTGATAGCCTATTCTGATATTTAATCTTTTTCACCATCTAGAAGGTTATCTTTATAATCTTAATAATTTATAATCTTTATAATTTCTTTATGACCTTTGTGCTTCATGCTAAATCTATTTCCTCTGTTATCATCAGAAATAGAAAACAATTGATGAGTATTCTCTCTATTATAACTTACTGGAAGTCTGAAAATTCTTCTTTGAGTCCTAGAATCTCAGAGTTGGAAAGAGACTTCAGGAGTCATATAGTCCAGCCTGTACTTGAAAAAGGATCCTGCCTACAATATATCACCCAGCCTTTATTTGAAATTTTTCGGTGAGTAGGAACCCATCACCCCCCAAGGCAGCCCATTCCACTTGGAACTACTCTAATTATTAAGAAGTTACCTCTGCCATAGTTCTTAGCTATGGCCTCTGGGGCCAAATACAAGTCTGATCCTGGTTCCATACGACAGCCTTTCAAATATTTGAAATCAACTTTCCTGTCACCCTTGAGTCTTCTCCTCTACCCAGTTCCTTCATGGATCATGACCTCACCATCCTAGTTGCCCTCCTCTGGATACCCTCCAGTTCATCAGTGTTTTCCTGAACTGTGGTACCCAGGACTGAGCATGGAATGAAGGCAGAGTGCAGTGGGCTATCATGTTTCTATTTGTAGAAACTATTCTCCTCTTAAGGCAGTCCAGGATTTTCCGTTTGCCCTGTCTCACCCCGATTCATTGAACTTTCAGTCTACTAAAATTCCCAAGTCTGTTATTCCACAAAAGCTGTTCCTCCATCATATACTCCTTTACCAACTGTTCATTTCCCGAATCTTCCTTTTTCTTCTGAAGTCCTTGCCTTCAATCACCATCACGAGAAGAACACATCTATCTCCCTGAGGGCCTCAGAGTCTTGTTGACAACATCATAATCCTTGTCATACTTGCTAGATATCTTTTGCAGGTATCTTTTTGCCCAAGTAAGTCACCAGAATAGGTAGTATTCATCAGAACTGACAAACCTGGGGAGATCCTTTATCATTTCCTGAAAAGATGCCCTGGGAACACTGCTGACCTCTCTCTATTGCAATTTTCAAGTCAACAAATAGCTGCCTCATTACCCCGTAGCAGGGAGTCACCTAACAAATCTATACATCTCTTCTTCACCTGACCCGTAACTGAATGACCATTCATCTCTTGTGGATCCATGTTATCATTCCTTGTAGGAATGCTTACACCTCACTGAAGAAGAACCATATGCCTAAATAAATGTTCAATGGTCCTTCGTCCCTTTTTTCTCTCACTTTTCTGTCCTCCTGATACAGATCCTTATTACCTTTTGCCTCCTCAGATACCTTTTCTTGTTTTGACTTCTTTTTTTTAAATACGGAAGCTCTTCTGGTTTTTAAGGAACATTTCATTTTCCCTAATACTGTGAAGATTAGAGAGGAATTCCTTGAGCACTGTTTACCTTCTCTTCTACAAGGGAAGCCTGCCTGACTCCATGTCCTTCGTTCGGGGAAACAGCCAATCTCCTAGAGTTCATTCCACGAATCTTCCTTTCTCCTCAGAGTTTCACTGCCGAACAAACAGTCTTATTTCTGGTTTGTTTGTTTTGGTTTTGCTCTCCTCTGAATACTCACCAGTGTGTTATAGATGTTTCTCTTAAAATGAGATTCAGGTCATGGAGCCAGCCGAACCATAGTGTTCACCTCCATCATCTTATCTTACACTTAAGGGACATGAAGAACCAGAGGTTTGTTGCATTTGACCAAGAATCCCCAGCTACTTCATGGCAAGGGAACAACTGCAATTCTAATCTCTTGAGTTTTTTCCACTATCGTACATCTCTGACCACTCTCAGGTTCAGCAGAAAGATTTCCTAGAGGACTTGGATTCCTGATAATTCCTATCAATGTCCTGTTTGTGTTTGAAAATAACAAGTCTAATTCACTATTCCATATTCAGCTTGTTACCTTCTCCCCATATAATTTTCTAGAATCTTCTATACAAGGTTTATTTTCCCATCTTCTATACAAGGTTTATTTTCAATCCTAACTACTCTCTCCCACCCTTGTCTCTTAAATTCCATCATTGTATAATTTACATTGTCAGATTTCATGTTGTACCTATCTTCTTGGTTTTGCAAGCCTACCTACTTCTGTGTCATCTTAATAATACATTTACAAGTCTGTTACAGGACATTAATAGGGATTTTAAACAATACCAGCCCCAGCATTGCTCCCTTTAGAACATTATATAATATATATACCTAAGATTGTGCTGAGCAAGTGATGACCACTTTGATTGTGTCTCTCCAGGCAATGTGATTCCTACCTCATGGGATTTTGTTCTTTGACTTCATGGCTCATTCAAGATACATTATTTTCTTCTTACACAGTCAAGTATTTCAAAGCCAGTTACTCTACTGTTGAATTAAATTAGTCTCATGATTAGGATCCTAGATTTGAGGCTTGAGGGACCAAAAGATTGAGTGAATTGCCCAGGATTACACGTAGCTGGGCTAGGGTTTAAAATTAAGTCCAAGTACTCTGAATCCAGTGGCCTTTCATGGTATCATGTTAGTTGAAAAAAAAGCCATTTTGAGAGCTTTGTTCTGTTCCAGGTAACGGAAGTTGCAATTTTATTACGCGATTTATCCTGTTGTCTTCTCAGGTATTCAAGTTGACCAGAAATTACAGTCTCTAATTTCCAGAGACTGTTATTTTGTGATTGCTGTGCCTGTTTGTTTTCCAATTCTAACTCTCCAAAAGACTAGCTATTAACTCCACAGTAACAGATATCAGCAACTTAAGTAACTATACTAGGTTCTGCGTTACTGGGCCCTTCTGATACCCCCAAATACACAATCTAACTTAGTGGATTTCTCCTAAGCATTTTATTCCATTTTCTAGTTAGGCTTTCCCCTATCTCATCACAGATAACTCTTGTTCAGGTACCCCTTTCATCAACTTACTTCTTTTTTTACTAGATCTATTGATTTCATTGATATCAAGAACTCTATATGAGTAAACTCTACTACCATTAGTCAGCACTTGCTCTACATCTAATAGTTGTTGAGAATTACTTGGATAGATGAGAGGTCAAGCCCAAGAACACACTGCCAGCATGCATCAGAGGGACTGGAACCCATATCTTTCTGACTCTGAGGCCAGCTGTTTATTAACTATGAGCGTGCGTAATTGCTTTCATATGAAGTATGGTTTTTTCTTCAGAAAGAGAACTTTAGTAACCTCAGTGACATATATTGCTCTGAGAGATGCTTTCATCATTTTATAAATTGTGTATTAATCTCTTCCTCCTGGCAAGTGATGCTGGTGATGGTAAATATAACCTGGTGTAGGTAGGACTGGCTAAAATCATCAGTGTGGTGACAGCCATGTTTATTTCATAAGCCTGTGTGAAAGTTGTCCCTTCCTAGGCACCTCTATGAGCTTGTTTTCATTTCTACCTCTTGATAGTCATATCCTCTAAGAAAGCACTAAATAAAGTCAATTTTACACTAGCACCTTCATGTATAGCCAAATTAATATAAAAATAACTGTGTCTGTTGTTTTCTCAAACAAAATGCTTTGAGGTATAGCCAGTTTCCATTAGGTTTTTACACATAATTGTAAATCAGCAGCTAATTTTAAAAGTTAAAGTTTTACTGAGAAATGTTACTTTATAGCCTCCAAAATGATCTAGCTTTCTGCCCTCCCATATTTCTTTATAAATGGAAATTGCCTTGTAGTTATTTTACTCCTTGTTTCTCCATTCTTGGAGGAGTAGATTTATATCGTCTCCTCTATTTTACATATTGGGCACAAAAATGTTAAAATGATGTAATGAAAAAGCCCTGGGTTGAGATCCTGAGGAATTTTAAATTCTGATCATCTGATCTTGGTTGTGTCTTTTCACACATCCCCCTCCTCCCTGACCTGCACTAGCCAATTAAATGAAATTGGGTGACATCTCACCTCCCTCCATTTTTTCGTTTGTGAAATATAACCCAAGCCCTTTTCTAACTCTGGATGGAAACTTAAAAGGCCACATAGGAATGATAACCCACTGTTGCCTAGTGCTGCTTAGGTTTATTTTCACTTGAATCTGATTAAAAGCGAAATGACTTCTTACCCTTCCCCAACCTGTTGTCAGTTAAGGCATAAAGTTTCTCTTGATGTTAAGATCTGAGGATGCCAAACCAGTTAGGTGAAAGTGAAACTTTCTACAAAATACCACCCTAGAAATTAGAGATAGAAAAGACCCAGCTGGTCTGGTCACTCCTGATCAAGACTCTATATGACTTCCCATTTCATCTGATCTGAGGTTTCCTGAAGACAAAGTGTGAGCTCCACCTTAGATTTCAGTGTCAGATCTTTTGTTGTGCTGTAATGATTAATGAGTTCTAGAATACAAACCTCTTGATGTGTTTCTACTTAGCTACACAATTGACAGTAATGATTTGCCTAACCAAGATCCCATGAGGTATTACCCAGTTTCGGCTTTGTATTTTCCTGAACCATTAGACAAAATTTTCCGTCTCCTAATTCCATTTGATTATTATTAATTAAAGCCCCCGTATGGTAATTCCTTTCTTGCTCAGGTATTTACAAGTTTCAAATATTTGTAGACTGTTATCAGATCCTCTTTAGTCATTGCTGAGCCTAGCTGTACATATTTAGTTTCTGTAATCTTCTTTTCTAAGTTAGGTTTTCTGTGCCTTTAATCATTTTCCATTCTATTCTTTTTCATTTTCTCAAGCTGACTCATTTATCAATTTCCTCTTCTTATGCCTAACCTCTCCAGGTCTGTTTTTATTATTTCTCTGTTCTTACTGCCCCTGGCCATACCTTCTAATTCAGTGTCATCTGTTAATTCCATTATCTTTCTGCTTGCTGAGAAAATCACCATTTAGCATTATACTCTTGTTTATGAGTTTTCAGCCCATTGTCAAGCTGAATGACTTTGTCTTCATCCAAACTAATTGGAACCAATTTTACTTGTAAATTTTTATGAGTCTTTATCAAATGCTTTTCTAAAGTCCAAATATATATATCTATGTTGTCTTTCCTTTCAGAGCTAATCATATTATTTTGTGGGGGAAAGAAGCACCGAGTGGTAATTTTATGAAGATTCATCCTTATTATTCTTCACACTTAATTGAAGTTTGTTCAAATATAAAACCTCAATGAAATGTATATTAAGGAAAAATGAATGTATGGTATTCCTGCATTCAGTGTGCTGACCATTCTGAGCACTCTTATAAAAATGTTGTTGCCACTGACAACAGAAATAATGGTTCTTCTCGTTAGTTTTCTGAGTAGAAACATCTGGGGTCCTCTATTTCCTTCTCCTTGGCTGACATTATTACTGATTATGAGCTAAGCCTCAGCCGGATGTGAATGGATTTTTCTGGCTTTGAGTCTTAAGCGTCTCTGTTTCTTGCCATAGAACAGTATTCTCTCTGTGTGCCCAAATGCCCTGCTTCCACACCTTGTACCAACCAATTTCACCTAAAGGAGATTCCTAAGTTCTAAGTTGCCATCTCCTTTGCTTTTTGCTATTTCCATAACCACTAGAAGTTTTCTAGCTCTCCTTCAATCACTTTATACTTTATACTTTCAGCACTTCGTTGTTGTTCAGTCATTCAGTGACTCTTCATGATCCTTTGGACCGTAGCACATCAGTGCTGTCCATGGGGTTTTCTTAACATAAAAGATACCAGAGTGCTTTGTCATTTCTTTCACTGGTAGGTCATGTATCCATAGGCAAACAGTGGTTAAGTGACTTGCCCAAAGTCACACAGCTCGGATATTTCTGGGGCTGACTCTGACACTGTGTCACCCAGCTGTCTCTAATTAGGTTTGAAGATATTTTTCCCAAGCTTTTGTTTTTCTTCCCTCTTTAAGATAATGTTGTTTCTGTCATTCAGTCATGTCCAACTATTCCTGAGCCCATATAGAATTTTCTTGGTGAAGGTATTGGAGTGATTTACTATTTCTTTTTCCATGAATTAAGCAAACAGAGGAGTCTTGCTCACGGTTATACAGTTAGCGAGTGTCCAAAGCTAGATTTGAACTCAAGGCCTTCCTGGCTCCAGATCCAACACCATCCACATAAGTCACTTAGCTGCCTCACCATAATTTAATATTTGTTTTTGTGGTAGTAGTTCAGATGTTCAACTGTGTTTTAACTCTTTGTGACTCTGTATGGGATTTTCTTAGCAAAAATACTGTAGTGGTTTGCCATTTCCTTCTCCAGTGAATTAAGGCAAACAAAGATCAAGTGACTTGCAGCTTGTGAGTGTCTGAAGCCATATTTGAACTTAGGCCTTCCTGGCTCCAGGCCCAGCACTCTCTCCACAGCTTCAACACTCTACAACCCTTTCAATCCTTATTTATCTCCTTCATGGCTCAATATTGATTTTATTCATGTCTCCATGTTCTTGTAAATCTCCAAGGGCAAATGAGATTAGCTTTGTAAAGCATTTCATGAACCTTAAAGCTCTGTTAAGATGGCAGCTGCTATCACTATTATAATTGTTATCATCATCATCATCATCATCACCAGAGTGATTATGGCTGTGTCCACCAAAGACACATGAATGTCTCTGTGGCTTCTGCAGCTTTATGTCTATATGAATATGGATGAGGCTGTCTCTTCAGATGTCTGTCTGTGAGAGTGAAATTGAACGTGTTTTTGAAATTATAGGACAAGGACTCAGTTCCCACTAGTCACCAGAATCTGTTTACATGCTATATCCAAAGTACTCAAACACAGGGCCCTTCAACACTATCATCATCGTACACTTTTGCAATGAGTTACACTATGCATGCCTCTACCATTTTAAAAAAATACCTCACCAATTTCCCCCAAAAGATGGTTTTGAGTTTTAGAGAAATATTCCAAACTGAGATTGTCTACGTAGATTCAGGATCTTAAAGATTTTAAAAATATAAAAAAGGTAAGGCAGAGTAATTATAATCAAGAAAAAGATAATTTGTTTAAAAAAAAAAAGATGATAGTATCTGTTGGCACCTAGGTGCCCCGATGAGGTATACAGTGAAAAACGGAACAGAGGAAAGTAGAATGGGGATCCCAGATGATGGGTTGAAGGGACAGAGGCTCCCACTGAGAAGAGGAAATCATTGGAAGTTAAGATTTTTCAGTGGTAGAGGCAGGAGTGTTTGTAAAGTGAATGAGAGGTATCACCATGAAGATAACAGAGTTTGAAAAAACTAGGGGAGGGAGGGAAATTTTGCACCCAAACAAATAAAACTTTAAAGACTGTCAAGTAGTGATAATAGGTGGTGCTGAGATAGAACTGTTGGTATCATTAAATTGGAACCATCACTTAAAGAGGGTACTGTATGTACTTTAAAAAATTGGATTAGCTAACTAATAAATGTGAGAGTAACGTATAATAATCATACTTCATAGAACTTGTATCCTGAAATTTCCTTATACTATAGTGAAGTTTCATTGTATCCCAAAACTGTATTTGTAGACTGTATGGATAAGTCAGAGGGATAGTGCTAGAGAAGCTAGAGAAAGAATATGGGCCAGGGGTGAAGGATAGAGAGTGTTTAGGAATCGGGAACATGAATTTTCATAGGAAAAATTTTCCCCATTTTTACCCTTTGCATCCAAATGGCTACCAGCAAAACTAGAACCCAAGATCAGGCAGACAGAGAACCCCTAGAGATGTGCCTTTGCCATGTTTTGCCACAAAAGATAAAGAGGTTTGTTAGGTAGAGTCCTCCATATGTTTGCAATATGATGGGGAAATGATATGGATGCAAAGAAAATGTCCACGTGTAGAAGAATTAGAAACAATAAATGTAAGGGACATATTTAGCATGTTGAAGAAGTCCTCACCTCCAGCTGCAGCTGGAGAAATCTTCACCTCCAGTGCCTCTTCAGCACTATCACTTGGAATCATATTGCAGAAATAGTCACTGGTCTTCCAAGTTCAAAGATCTTGGCCATTTACTAGTTGTTTGATGTTGAGGAAGTCCCTTCACCTGGTCCTCAGTTTCTTCATCTGTACAGCAGAAACAATACCAAGACTGAGAGAGAATAAGTGATTTGCCCAAGCTCACAAAATTGGGAAATTAAAGAACCAGGATTTTGACTTCTTCTGACTCAAGTTAATTTTCTTTTCCCCAAATCTTAACCATCTTCTTAACCTCCCTATTTCTGTTGTAGCACCACCATCCTTCTGGTCATCCAGGTTCACAGCCTCATACTCATTCTCCACTTTTTCCTTTTCCTCACCCCTTGTACCCAAACAATAGTCAACTCTTGTGGATTGGACATCCACAATATTTCTCATGTTCATCTTCTCTCCACTCATGTGGCTGCCACGCTAATGTCACACTTCTTACCTGGAATAGGGAAATAATCTCCTAATGTATTTTCCATAGCTACCAAATCAATATTCCTAAAGAATATTCAACAAACATTTATTAAGTACCTGCTATGTGCCTAGCACTGTGTTGGTGCCAGGGCTACAAAGAAGAGACTAAACAATTCCCTGCCTCAGGATGCCTACCCTCCACTGGACAAGTCCTACATGTCCCTGGTTATCTCACCTTTCTGTCCCCAATTACCTCATCTCCCTGCCCACAACAGGTTTTCCTCTATAAGAATCCTAGCTTCTCCTGGCTAAGGAACATCTCCCTTAAGGAGCTGTCTCCCTGAAGCAGCCATCCCTGGGGGCTGCCTCTCTTGAGGAGCGGTGACCTTCCTTAATAAGGAGCCTGCTTGATGCATTATACAGAATAAATGTCTTTACTCAATTTGGTGATAGCCTGAGTGAATTCTTTCAAGCAACCCTACCACACACACACCTTGCCCCTCATTATTTTTACCCTAATCCTCAACACAACCGTATCACTCCCTTCAGGAATCTCTATCAGCTCCCTCTTCTCTAAGATCAAATACTAATTTCTCCATTTGGTTTTCAAAGTCCTTTGTAATCTGGCTGTAGCCTATCTGGGATTATTACACATGACTTTACTTCATATGCTCTTTCCAATCAGTTGGCTTAATGACTGTTTTCTGTAAGTGATATTCCATCTCCTAAGTCTGCCTTTGGATAGACTGTCTTAGAAAACACTCCCTACCCTCCTTAACCTCTTGGGTATCAAGCTTTCCTTTAATATCCCACTCAGGAAGCATAGCCTAAATCCTTCCTTTTTCTCCCTCCCATCTCTGAATATTGCTTTGTATTTCTTTTGTATTTTTCTTTGTCTACATTGCCACTCCACCCCCAAAAGGATGTAAGCTTCTTGAGGTCAAAGACTGCTTTGTTTTTGTCTTCTCTAAGGTTGAATACCATACTTGGTACCTAGTAGCTTCTTAATATTGCTTCCTGAGTTGAATTCTTGTCCTACTTAATGCAAGACTGTTGCTACAAATGAAAGCTCTTTGTAATAAAGTTTCTATCAATATGACCAATCATCATCATCATGACTGTTACTATTCATATTACTCTGGGCAAAAATACAAGACTCTTACACCTCTAGTTTCAACATAAAAGGGACATCATTTCTACCTTTGTTTTTCTAAAACAATGCCTTCTTTTTATTATTTTCCATATATCTCACCTTCACTTTAAGAGAATGTCACTGGTAGGATTTTTTGTCTAAAATTTGAAGTTGGTTGCTATAGAACTGAACCTAGACAGTTGTTCTGAATGCCCCTTCTCGGATAACTTAACCAGTCATCATTGAGCAAAGACTGCATGCATTCTGCCAGTAATGAATGAAAAGGTTCACCCACAGGGTATGTGCACATATTGTCCCCACAGGGTATTATGAGGATAATGACAACTTGCTATTCATGAGAACCTTTACAATCATTAATTCTTGATCTCCTCACTCCCCCCAAGCCCTTATAGATGGTCATCCTATCCTCTCAGTTGTACCATGAAGGATTATTTAAAACACAGAGCTTCAGGGATTTTCCCAAGGTCACAAACTAAGTTAATGGCAGTCATGCTCCTACCGGACTTCCTTTGAGATTTAAGGCCACTAAAGCAGTTGGAGAGAGCCAGACAGAGGAGGAATCAATGCATCCTATTAGTGTTATTAGATTTTATGATCACCAAATGCACCCCTATTTTCCCTACCTGTAACCCTGATATAATACTGCTTTCTGGCTATCTCACCAAGATAGGACAGTGCAATAATTGCAAGACCTTGAGACCATAGCAAGGCAAGAATTCATGGAACCATGGGAGAGTAGAACTGGAAGATTCCTTAAGTCCATCTGCCTTCATTTGGCATATTAGGACACAAAGAAAAGGACCTGTCCTTAGCCATGGAACTGGTGAGTAGAGAGCTGGGCCTGGAACAGAGATTTCCTGATTCTCAGTCCGGTTCTCTTTACAGTGTGCTATTTTGCTTCTCTTGCTTCTTAAATATGATGTCCCAAAAGGGATCTGTTTGGAGACAGAAATTTGGGACTCATATTTTCAGGAAAAAATCTTGTTGCTTTTATATACTATAGCAATTCATACAATTAAAATGAAAAGGAAGCCTCTGTGAGTAAGATACAAGTCTTAGCCTATATTAGGTCCAGGGCTCCCGGGCACAGTGTTGCTTATTAATAACAGCTAATACTGTGTACTAGCATCTTGCCTCTCTAGTCAATGAAGCCTTGGTGGATTTGAACTGAAGTTTTTCACTAGCAGCTTAATCCAGTTTTTATTAAAAGAAGAATAACCTGGGAAGAAAAAAAAAAAGACAAGCCTGATGAAAAACTAAATGCCTTTGTGGAAACAAAGAATAGCTATCTTCCTGGTTTCCTGGAGGAAGTTAAAAAAAAAAAAAAAAAACATCGTGAATATCACAAATCTGTTACAGGTTGGAAAGTGGAAAACCCCTCTGGTCAATTTCATCTAAAGAAGGAACTATATGGAGGTGACTTTTTTGGTGAGTCTGTCAAAGGCTCTTTGCTACAGATAAAAATTCAATAACCTTTCACTGTGGATGTGCCACAATTATCACTCATTTAAAAACAGTTTCCCTAATAGAGTGTTTTATCACGCTGGACAGTCTCTGCATTGTTCATTATTTAGTGTTTGCTAAGCTGATGGCCCTTCCACAGTGGTTCCCTTATCTCCACTTCTTCAGAATTGGATTTTATATTTCCGAACCAGTCAGATATGACAAGTCATTTTCTCCTCTCTTGTCTTTTAAGGAAAGCAAACTTCTTCTTTTTTTTACCCTTCTCTCTTCCTCCTTTAAAAAAAAATAATCATCACTTAAGGATTAAAGTTATTGGAAATGTCCACATTAACTAGAGTCAGACTACAAAATGAGGAGGTAGGATTGTTTTAAATGGAATTGGAGTTTTCCCTCTCCTCTTTTGTTCCTGTCTTTCCTAATATCTATATAGTCTTCATCTTTTTAGAAACACATCCTTCTAAAATACACAGAGGATGCCAGAATAAGGTATTATGGAACATGATGTAACTAGAAGACAAGGCAAGACATTATCTGAATTATTATATTATAGAACCTAAATCAAGGTAGTGATAAGCTGTGTAAATGGATCTGTCTGCAAATACAGACTATTTTTATGAGAAACTTGTGGAAGGGAAAAGAAGATAAGGTCATTAGTTTGCCACTTGGGAGATGGATGCCAGTTGAAATATCTTTTTTCCCCTCAGAATTTAGTAACTTTTAGTTTTTTATTGACAATTTTAACTATGTAGGAAGTTTGAAAAGACCTGTGGAATGGAGATAAAACTCTTGAGATATGGTGTGATATAGCAGATAGAGTACTGGACTGGAATTCAAATTTTCCCTTAGTCTCTAGTTTCCAGAGCAAGTCATGTGACTTCTCATCTGTAAAATAGGCATGAGTGACAGAGTTGTTGTGAATGCTGGAAATAGCATATGTAACTTGCTTTGCAAACCAGCTATTATTGCTGTTGTTACTATTATCAAGTAAATAGTATTTGTTTCCATAATTTCTTAAAAAGATCAATATGAAACTATTTTCACCACGTATCTACTTTAAGAAATAAACAGATATTTTTTGGCCAGTATCTTCTTCATATATAGTTTTTGATCTTGATCAAGGTTTAAAGATACAATAATAGAAAAGACAGAACACTGAAAGGACATTGGATTGGAAGCCTGGAGATCTGGGTTACAGTTCCTACCTCTGCCACTACCAATCAATTAGTAAAAATTGATTAAGTGCCTAGTATGTGCCAGGCACACAAAAAGAAGCAAAAACCAGCCCTTGTCCTCATGAGGCTTACAACCTAATGAAGGATCTATTGCACAAGCAAGCAAATATGTACAAAGCAACCTATATGCAGAATAGATAGGAAGTGATTATCAAAGAGAAGGCACTGAAACAACGAGGGATTTGGAAGGGCTTCCTGTAAAAAGTGAGAATAAAATCTAACCCTAATTTTATTTTTTTAAATTTCAATTTATTTATTTATTTTTAGTTTTCAACATTCATTTCCATAAGATTTTGAGTTCCAAATTTTCCCTCCATCTCTTCCCTCCACCCTCTCCAAGACACTGTGCATTCTGATTACCCTTTCCCCCAGTCTGCCTGCCCTTCTGTCACACCCCTCTTTTCTCTTATCCCCATCCCCTCTATTTTCTTGGAGGGCAAGATAGATTTCTATATATCATTGCCTGTATATCTTATTTCCCAAGTTGCATATAAAAGCAATTTTTAACATTTGTTTTTAAAACTTTGAGTTCCAACTTCTCTCCTTTCTTCTCTCCCCATCCATCCCCACTGAGAAGACAAGCAATTCTATATGTTATACATGTGTACTTATGTAAAAGACTTCCATAAAAGTCATGCTGTGAAAGACTAACTATATTTCTCTCCATCCTATCCTGCCCCCCATTTATTCTATTCTCTCTTTTGACCCTATACCTCCTCAAAAGTATTTACTTCTAATTACACCCTCCTCCCATTTGCCCTCCCTTCTATCATCCCCTCACCCCCCACTTATCCCCTTCTCCCCTACTTTCCTGAAGTGTAAGATAGAGTTTTATAGCACACTGAATATGCATGTTATTCCCTCCTTAAGCCAAATGTGATAAGAGTAAGGTTCACATTTTCCCTCTTACCTCCCCTCTCTTCGCTTCCATTGAAAAAGCTTTTTCTTGCCTCTTTCATGTGAGAGATAATTTGCCCCATTCTATTTTTCCCTTTCACCTCCTAATATGTTCCTCTCTCACCCCTTAATTTTATTTTTTTAGATATCATCCCTTCCTATTCAGTTCACCCTGTGTCCTCTGTCTATATGTATATAATCCCTCCAACTACCCTATTACTAAGAAAAGTCTCAAGCATTATAAATATCTACACTCATTCCTACTGAAAACATTGTAGAGCATAGAAATAAATGGAACTTTCCATAAAATAGTAAGCAGTATCTACCTAAAACCTTCAGCAAGCATTTTATGCAATGAGGATAAGCTGGATGTATTTCCAGTAAGATCAGGGGTGAAACAAGGATGTCCATTATCACCACTGACATTCAATATGTTACTAGAAGTGTTAGCTGTAGCAACAAGAGAAGAAAAAGAAATTGAAGGAATTAGAATAGGCAAAGAAGAAACTAAGCTATCACTCTTTACAGATGATGTGATGATATACTTAGAGAATCAAGTAAAAAAATAGTTGAAATAATAAACAACTTTGGCAAAGTTTGCAGGTTACAAAATAAACCCACATAAATCATCTGCATTTCTATATATTCCTAACAAAGCCCAACAGCAAGACATAGAAAGAGAAATCCCATTTAAAGCTGTGGTAGACACTATAAAATATCTGGGAGTCTACCTGAAAAAACAAACTCAGGGACTATATGAACACAATTACAAAACACTTTTCGCACAAATAATGTTGGATCTAAGTAAGTGGAAAAACATCAGTTGCTCATGGGTAGGCCGAGCCAGTATAATAAAAATGACAATTCTACCTAAATTAATTTACTTATTTCAGTGCCATACCAATCAAACTACCAGATAATTATTTTCTAGAGCTAGAAAAAATAATATCAAAATTCATCTGGAATCTGGTCCAGAATATCAAGGGAACTAAAGAAAAGAAATGCTAGGGAAGGTGGCCTAGCCCCACAAGATCTCAAATTGTATTATAAAGCAGCAGTTATCAAAACTACTTGGTACTGGCTAAGAAACAAAGGGGTATGCCAGTGGAATAGGTTAGGTATTCAAGACACAGTAGTCAATGAAAACAGTAATCTACTGTTTGATAAACCCAAGAACCCTAGCTTCTGGGATAAGAACTTACTGTTTGACAAAAATTGCTAGGAAAGTTGGATAACAATGTGGCAGAAACTGGGCATAGACCAAAGCCTGATACCATACACAAGAATGCAGTCCAAATGGTAATATGATCTAGGTATAAAAATTGTTGCTGTAAACAAATTAGTGGAGCAAGGAGTAGTGTATTTGTCAGATTTATGGAGAATTGAGAAATTTTTGACTAAACAAGAGATAGAAGACATTATGAAGTGCAAAATGGATAATTTTGATTACATTAAATTGAAAAGTTTTTGCACAAACAAACCCAATGCAACCAAGATTAGGAGGGGAGCAGAAAACTGGGAAAGAATTTTTGCAACTAGTATCTGTGATAAAAGCCTCATTTCTAAAATATATAGAGAACTGAGTCAAATGTACAAGAATACAAGTCATTCCCCAACTGATAAATGGTCAAAGAATATGAACAGGCTGTTTTCAGAGGAAGAAATTTAAGCTGTCTATAGTCATATGAAAAAATGCTCTAAATCATTATTGATTAGAGAGATACAAATCAAAACAACTCTGAGATACCACATCACACCTATCAGATTGGCTAACATGACAAAACAGGAAAATGATAAATGTTGGAGAAGATGTGGGAGAGTTGGAACATTAATTCATTGTTGGTGGAGCTGTGAGGTAATCCAACCATTCTGGAGAGCAATTTGGAACTATGCCCAAAGGGCTACAAAAATATGTATATCCTTTGACCCAGCAATACCTCTTCAAGGACTGTATCCCAAAAAGACCATAAAAATGGGAAAGGGTCCTACATGTATAAAAATATTTTAGCAGCTCTCTTTGTGGTGGCCAAAAACTGGAAATCAAGGGGATGCCCATCAATTGGGGAATGGCTGAACAAGTTGTGGTGTATGAATGTAATGGAATACTATTGTGCTATAAGAAATGATGAACAGGAAGACTTCAGAGAGACCTAGAAAGACTTATACGAACTGATGCTGAGTGAAAGGAACAGAACCAGGAGAACTTTGTGGGACTACCTGAAAGCCATGATCAGAAAAGGAGCCCAGACATCATCTTTCAAGAAATTATCGAGGAAAACTGCCCTGATATTCTAGAACCAGAGGGTAAAATAAATATTGAAAGAATCTACCAATCACCTCCTAAAAGTGTGCAAGGAATTTTTCTAATAGACTTGG
The DNA here is from genome assembly GCA_023548195.1 of Bettongia penicillata ogilbyi. Taxonomy (NCBI): domain Eukaryota; kingdom Metazoa; phylum Chordata; class Mammalia; order Diprotodontia; family Potoroidae; genus Bettongia; species Bettongia penicillata. The sequence goes on from JAJHZJ010000570.1 coordinate 6,982,695, forward strand.
TCCTTCATAGTAATGCAAGGACCTAAAAAATTTCCAGTGGATTTTTGAGACAAAATGCCTTCCACATTCAGAGAAAGAACTGTGGAATTGAATCGCAGAATGAAGCAGACCATTTTCTTTTGTGTTTTAAAAAAAAGGGTATAAATACTTTAAGTTGAGGTTTTACTTTGGGGCTTAGTTTTTAAAAGGTTTGTGTACTAGATGGATGACTCTGGGAAGTCACTAAGGAGCACCCCCCTCTCCACCTCCATCTTGGAGAACCCAGATGTTGGTGCTTCCCTCTCTGATAACTGTGGTCAGACAGTTAGACCTGTCTGTTGTATTGTGGTGTATGTATTGATTATGGTCAGGCAGAGGAAGCCATGCCTATTGATATTTGACTTTTCTGTATTTTCTTTGAAGTCCAGGGTGCTGACTCCCCTGAACTAACTGAATGATATATATACTTGGTTGAAGGAATGATACATGTGCTTGATTAAAGTGATTGTTAATCCCTCAAAAGTTACCTATAGAGCCATGATTAGAAGCTATTCTGTAAAATTTCCAGTTTTACCTAAAATCCAACTGAATACCAGAAGTATGAATTTACTTGCCTTTATAATAAAAGGAAGATAAAAGAGAAGAAAAAATAATAAAAAGAAAATAGAAACCTTTTTTAAAGTATGTTTTATTCACTTTGTATTTGAAATATTTCCCAGCTCCTTCCAAGGATCTGAAAATGTATTTTTTAAAATATTTTTTATATTTTTTTAAAAAGTTTATTTTTTAAAAAATATTTTGATGGTTATGTTTCAATAATAATTGCCTTTCTTTGTAATCCTATGTATTTTATTTATGCATTTAAAAAGATTATTCTGAGAAGAGGTTCAGAAATTTTTTTAGACTACCAAAGTATCCATCTTATACACACAAAGAACCTCTCCTCAGTCATGTAATACAGGAAGATTCTTTTATATGTAATTTCATAGGGTTTCTTTTCTGGGCATCCCTGTGATGCTAGAAACTTGAACTTGTTTTCATTCAATAGAAGTTCTTTTTGCTTAAAAAAAGTTATAAATACTATCTTTCCATGTAGGAATGTAAACAGTTCAACTTTAGTAACTTTAGACTTTAGTAAGTCTCTTATGATTTCTCTTTCCTGTTTACCTTTCCATGCTTCTCTTATTTAGGTGTGAAAATCAAATTTTCTATTCAGCTCTCATCTTTTCATCAAGAATGCTTGAAAGTCCTGTTTCATTGAATGACCATTTTTCCCCCTGAAGTATTATACTCAGTTTTGCTGGGTATTATCCTAGTTTTAATCCTAGTTCTGATTTGACTTCCAGAATATTGTATTCCAAGCCCTCTGATCCCTTAATGTAGAAGCTGCCAGATTTTGTGTTATCCTGATTGTATTTCCACAATATTTGAATTGTTTCTTTCTGGCTGTTTGGAATGTTTTCTCCTTGACATGGGAGCTCTGGAATTTGGCTATAATATTCTGAGTTTCCCTTTTGGGATCTCTTTTAGGAGGTGATTGGTAGATTCTTTCAATATTTATTTTACCCTCTGGTTCTAGAATATCAGGGCAGTTTTCCTTGATAATTTCTTGAAAGATGATGGCTGGGCTCCTTTTTTGATCATGGCTTTCAGGTAGTCCCACAATTTTTAAATTGTTTCTCCTGTATCTATTTTCCAGGTCAGTTGTTTTTCCAATGAGATATTTCACATTGTTATTTTTTCATTCTCCATCTGTCCAATTCTACTTTTTGTTTTTTAGGGTATTTTTCTTTTCATTGGCTTTTTGGATCTTTTGTCATTTGGGTTAGTCTATTTTTTACAATGTTATTTTCTTCAGCATTGTTTTGGGCCTCCTTTAGCAAGCAGTTGACTCGTTTTTCACAATTTTCTTGCATCACTCCCATTTCTCTTCCCAATTTTTGTGGTGTTTCTTACTTGATTTTCAAAATCCTTTTTGAGTTCTTCCATGGCCCGAGACCAATTCTTACTTTTCTTGGAGGCTTTGGATGGAGGAGCTTTGCCTTTGTTGTCTTCTGTTTGCATGTTTTGGTCTTCCTTGTAACCAAAGTAAGATTTTATGGTCTGATTCTTTTTTTTTTTTTTTTGGTTTTTGTTCATTTTCTTAGCCATTTACTTGACTTTTTAGCTCTTTGTCAAGGTAGATCTCTGCTTCCAGTGGGAGTGGGAGTTGTACTGTAAGACACTCAATTCCTCCATAAACTGTGAGCCTAGAGCTCCAGAAACAGTTGCTGTCTCTGCCCCCGCTGCTGTTGTGGCTGTTGTGGCTCCTCTGACCCCTCCTCCCTCTGCCATTCTGGGGCTGGGGCCCAACCACTCCACTCTCCCACACTAGTGTCACAGGCTTTTTCAATCACTGACCTTCCAATTTGTCCTCATTATTTTGGGGTCCTGAAGTGTGGAACCTGCCACAGGTGTGAGGAATTCAGTCTCCCCAAGATCTGCTCAGGTCCTGTCAGTCCTAGTGCACCCCATACTAGACTGCGCTCTGCCCCCTGCATGGTGCGATAGATACTTCCTCAGAGACCTCCCAGGCTGTCTTGAGCTGGAGATTTGCTTCACTCTGTCATTCTGAGTTCTACAGCTCCAGAATTTGTTTATTGTCATTTTTTACAGGTTATTTGACTGGGCTTGGGGGCTGCACTCTAGAAAGTGGGTGCTATTACTCTGTCATCTTGGCTCTGCCCCCCTTCCCCCAAAGTGGAATTTTAGTTGGGACTTAAAGGAAGCCAGGGTAGTCAGTGGTCAGAGCAAAGGAAGGGAGAATATTCTAGGCATGGGAGACAGCCAGAGAGAATGACCAGAGCTGAGAGATGGAGTGTCTTATTTGTGGAACAGCCAGGAGGCCAGTGTCACTGGATCAAAGAGTGCTAGAGTGCTTGTGAGGAGGAGGCAGAAAGAGGCTGGAGAGGTGGAAGGGAGCAGATTATAAAGGGCTTTAAATGCCAAGCAGAGCACTTTGTATTTGATCCTGGAGGTCAGAGGATGGCACTGGAGTTTCTTGAAGGGGGAGGAGGGTGGGACAGTATTAGACATGTGCTTTGGGAAAATTCCTCTAGTGGTGGAATGGAGGAGGGATTGGGGTGGGGAGAGAATTGAGGCAGGCAGGCTGAGGTGTGAGGTGACGAGGGCCTGCACCAGAGTGGTGGTACTGTCAGAGGAGAGAAAGGGGATATCGCAGAGATTTCACAAAGGGGAAATCTAGACACTTTGGCAACAGTGGTTATGAGGACATGGAGATAATGAGGATTGCAGGATGACTCCTAGGTTGTGAGCCAGAAGGACTGGGAAGATGATGTTTCCTAGATAGTAGTAGAGGGGTAGGAGGGGTTTAGGAGGAAAGATAAATGAGCTCTGTTTGGGATATATTGAGTTTAAGGTATCTACCAGACATCCATTTTGATATGTCTGAAAGGCAGTTGCAGATGTGAGATTGGAGGTCAGCAGAGGTTTGGGGGCAGAATAGCTAGATTTAAGTCATCAGTACAGAGCTGGTAATCAAATCCATGGCAGCTGATGAGATCACCAATGAAATACTACAGAGGGAGAAGAGAAGAGGGTACAGGATAGAACCCTGAAGGACGTGTACACTTCGAGACTGATCTATGTAGGAAGTTCTAGCAACGGAGGCTGAGAAGGAGTGGTTAGATAGATAGGATGAGAAAGATTCAGGAGAGAATTGAATCTGTCTCTGGGACCTAAGACCTTAGGCCTCAGTTTCTTCCTTTGTAAAATTCAAGCATTATGTATAGATGATTTACTAGATATTTTCCAACTCTAACCTTCTGTAAACCTATGAGACTATTTTTAGTCAAGGTCCATAAAAATTTGATACAATATCATAGAGAGGTCTAGAGTGCTGGCTCAGTACCAAAAAAAAAAAAACAAACCCAGACCACATTTCCTCATTCAGTGTTAGAAACTCAAATTGAGTCTTCCAGAGATGACTTTAGAAAGAAAATGTAACATAGTATCCACTAGTCCAACAGTGCTATATTATTGTAGTTCTGCAGAAAAGCATGAAACAAAAGAATGGTAACATCAAATATTGAAAATTCTCATGAAATGATTTCCAAAGTGGGGAAATATTAGAATCCCATGGGGAAGGGACAATATATGAAAAAACTTTTAGAATCCTTCAAGAAAGAAATAAAAATTTCAGGGTATCCATTGTGATGATCAGAACAGAAGCAACATTAAACTCAAACTTTCATCCAAGTCAGTAAGTTGGGAAAATGAAAAGAATAGGGAAATTATATTAATAAATTGGATGCATTTTCTCCTGAATAGAAGTAACCTTTTTAAGTTGCTTTCTGACTCCTCAGTGCCTCAGTGTGGACCTGGAAAGGATGTTACAATCTAGTCCATTTCTACCTTCATTTTTACAGATGAGAAAACTGAGGCTACTGTCTTGCCAAACTTTGGCCTTTACTCCTTCCCACCAGTCATGCGCTGTGTTCCTACTCACCAGGTGCTGAGCTCAGCTGCCTGAATTCATGTGATCCCACTTGAACTCCGCCCTCACGGCCTCTAGCCATCCTTTTTATCCCCCCAGAATTGTTCCCACAGAAGTTATTCCAGACCTGCTCTTCCTCTTCATACACACTCAATTCCATCTCCTCCCCTTTCCCAGCAGATTGCATCTGAAAACTTCTCCCACTTCCCCAATTTCAATTTTCTGACTTCTTACTACCAACAGTCTTCTTCCCTTCTTCCTTCAAACATTCCCATACCTCCTCATCCCTAAAAAGAAAACCTTCACTAAATCCTGAAATCCCCGTAAGTACTTGCCCTGTCTTTGTCTCCTGTATCTCACCTCCCTTTCTCATCCAAAATCCTTGAAAAAGTTGTCAGCTCTCATCACTTTCTTCACTGCTGATGCCTTTACCACTACTGAACCACTCAGTCCTCAGCTGATTGCTTTTGTGACCTCTGACCTTGGTGCTTAATTGAAACTATTTTCTTCAAAGTTATCAATGATCTCTTAATTGCCAAATCTCTTAATTCACCCAGCTACTCACCTTAGTTTGGGCCCCTAAACTATTGCAACAGCGTCCTAACTGGTGTACCTGCCTCAAGTCTCTCCCCACTGCAGTCCATCCTATATACGCAACTGCTAAAAACAATTTTCCTTAAGTGCAGATCTGACTATGTGACTACACTACTCAACCAACTCTACTGACTTCCTATAGCCTTTAGAATAAAACAGAAATTCCTCTGTTTAGCCTTTAAAATTCTACACAACCTGTCCTTTATCTTTCCATCCTCATTGAACATTTCTCTTCCTCTTTCACGGTGTGAATAAAGACAAAGGGTCAGATGTGAGGCTGTTGTGAAGGTCAAAAGGCAAGATATGACAAGGATTTATGGTATAAGGAAGAGGAAAAAGTCAACCATAATGTCTAGGTTGTGACTTTGAGAAACTTGTAAGCCTTGAAGTACTTAATTATTGCTAAATATTATCATCAGTATTAATTTAATATGTGGGGATGGGGTGGGATGATGACCAGAGGACACACACAATGTAAATAAAATAAGAAATGACTACAAAATATTTTCCTGGAAGAAGTGGAAAGTGCATATTGTTTTCATTGGTCCTGAAGTTAAACAGCTGGTTTGTTTCCTTAGGGATCCCAAGGGATTCTAATGATGATAAAATGATCTTGTCAGTGGATGAAAGAAAAAGCCAGTCTTGGAGTCAGGAAGATGTGGGTTCAAGTTCTGCTGAAATACTCTGGACCTGTGATTATTGGGAAGCTGTTTAACTCCATAAATGCCTCAGTCACATCACTAAGACCATAATAAACTAGAGATAAGATGCTGATCAGTATCATTAAGGGAGTTTTCATACCCAGAATTCTCTCCATTAGTGAAGTCACAAGTCCAGACTAAAAAACAAAAACAGTAATTTCTTTGGGGTTGAGAGGTTCAAAAAAGATAAATATATTTTTTCTCTCAGTTATCATCTTTTGGGGCTGGGGGGTTAGTCATTGTCTCTCTTTTGATGATAGAAGAAACTATCTGATCCTCACTCTAGAGAAAAGTGACTTCCCCTAGTCCTCAGTTGCCCAACCTTCCAGATCCTTCGTCAGTGCCATCTCTGAAGGAGGGATTGTCTTTGAGCAATGCAGTGACTGAGCTCTGCTGTCCTCTTATTTGTGTTAGAGGTACCACAGCCCTAATTAACGCATTCACTCAAGCCAACAGCACATGTGATTTTAACAGGAAGTGTGGTGATGTGCTATGGGAACACCCCCACAAAAGGGCTTTGCATATGCTACAAAAGCTGCCTCATTCCAGGGAGAGGAGCACAGTTCACTATCAGACAGATGGTTTCCAACAGCTCCACAGCAACACAGAGCTTCTCCCACCACCTTTTGCCCCTAGAGACAGAGAGGGAGAGGTAGAACTCATCAGCACCCTGCCAAGATCAGTTCTCCTTTTGATGATCAGAGCTATGTATGATGAGGTAGAAATTGTTGTATTCCTCTACTTGTTTCTGCTACTTAGCACCATTATCTTGTTCATTCTCTCCTGAAAACATTTCCCTTTTGATTTGTTCACCTGAGCAACCAATATTTGCTTCCAGAGATATTCAGCTAATAATGCTCATATTAATCCCTGCTTGGTTCCTTTTCTCGGACCCTACTGATTCAAGATGGCAAGACCATTCTGTAAGGAGTAGGTCATTCATCCTATGTATTTTATTCCAGTGTCGAAGGGGTCTTCCATATAGATCATTTGAATTAGATATAAAGCCTCACCTTTTGATATCTGCCCAATATTAGTGATTACCTCTGAATGCAGAGAAGGTAAAGTAGAACATTTTCTGAGAATCACAATGGGAAAATTTAAAGTTAAAGCTCTTGTATCTTAGAGGTTCTCTTCTTCCTACATATCCTAAAATGTGTCAGAAAACACAAAAAATTAAACCGTTTGCTACAATATGTTCTGGAAAGAAATGGAATTAAAATTGCCTATATTTTTGGTATAGCTAGCTATTTACACCCAAAGTCCAGCGTAGTTCTGGTCTCTGGGTCTGTTAATCACCAGGGAGATATGTCCAGACTAAGGTGGACTTATGGAACTAGACATCAAGCATTTATTAATCACTGACCATATACCAGCACTGTGCTAATTGCTAGGGATAAAAAGAAAGGAAAAAATTTCCCTCAATTCGCTCATCGTCTAATGGAAGAGGCAACATGCAAAAACTATATACAGAGTACAAGAATAAAAGAGAAACAAACAAGGGACAGAGTGAATTGGAGATAAGAGGAAAGGCACTAGAATTAAGACGGATCAGGAAGGCTTCTTGCAGAAAGTGAGGTTGTAGAATTGTAGCTGAAACGTGGAGGAAACCCAGGAAGCCAGGAGGGAAGGCAAGGAGGGAGAAAAGTCTAGCCCTGGAGGCCAGTCAGGGAAAGTGCCTCAGTGGGGCAATGGACTTTCATACAAGGCCAGTGTCACTGTATCACAGAGTACATGGAGAAAAACAAAATGTAAGAAGACTGAGATGGTAAGAGGTAAGGAAGGGCTTAGTATCTCACATTTGATCTTGGTGCTACGGAGCCACTAGACCTTATTGATATAGAGTGGGGGAGAGAAGGAAGGTGAAATGGTCAGATGTGGACTTCAAGATCAGTTTGACAGCTTTTTAAGGGACGGACGGGAGTAGAGAGAGATTTGAGGGAGAGAGCAGCCCATTACAGCAGTCCAGACCTGAGGTAAGAAAGAGTACAAAGTCAAGGATGACAGCTAGATTGTGAGCCCAGGTAATGGGGAAGATGGTAGTATCCTTGACATTAACAGAGAAATTAGGAAAAGAGGGGAAAGATCATGAGTTCAGTTTGGCCATGTTGAGTTTAAGATGTCTTGAGGACATCCAGTTCACGATGTCCAATAAGCAGATGGAGAAGTGAGAATGGAGGTCAAGAGAGAGGTTAGAGTTGGATAACTTGATCTGAGGATCATTTTCATAGGGATGAACACTGAAACCATGGGAACTGATAAGACCACCCAAGGAAATGGCATATAGCAACTTGAGAAGGGGGCCCAGCACAGTCTTGGAGGACACCCAGGGTTAGTGATCAGGGCCTTGATGAAGATACGGCCAAGGAGACTGAAAAGAGGAAAACCAGGGGTGAACTCTATCTTGAAAACAAAAATAAAGGAGAAATTCAAGGAAAAGGTTGTAAAGAAGTCAAGAAAGATGAGCATTGAGAAAAGACCACTGGATTTAGTAATTAAAACATCATTGGTGACTTTGGAGAGATTAGTTTCAATTGAATGATGAAATCAGAAGCTAGACTACAGAAAGTTCATGAGCAGGAGAGGAAATTAACTCTAATCAAATCTTGACAAGGCCTAAGCTGGCTCCATCTCAAAAGACAAACAGATGCACAAGTTAGTACCATAGTCCCTAAGGATTCCTCTTCTCTCAAGGTTCTAGGAGTAGTAATCTAGAGGTACCCCATGGCCTACTGTTTTCCAGAAAGTTCTGACTCCCTTCATTTTATGAAATAGCTGTTGTGTTCAATGCAACACAGTATTTTGAATGCTGCCATTCCTAACGCAGGATTCAACTATACAATACAACAGAAAAAGTTTCATATTATTTCATAAGCATTATTGGGAAAGGAAATTGTTGTATGTCTGTTACTCATGGGCCCAGAACTTAGCCACATTTTTTCTGTTCATTACCCCTGTGCTTACCACCCATTCATAGCTTGTATAGGCTTTTTTTGGATTTCTGTTTCAAGTCTACATTTGCTAGACGATGCTGCCTCCAGATGGTCAAGTTAAGAGACCACAGGGGCAGCGTTATGCATCTGAACACATAAGCGATTGTTAAAATACTTAAAAGAATAATTTCCAGAACCCCTTAGAGCCTGGTTTCTCTTCTAGAGATCAGATAATGTTGTTTGAACAAAGTGAACTCAACCATAAGAAGTTTTAAAATATAGACATATTTTATTAATGCTTTTTAAAAAAACATTTCTGTCACTTTAATTCTTCTGCCCCCAACAGAACTCTTGCTTAAAACAAAGTACAGTTAAGCACAACAAACACCTTGCCTCTATCTGATGATGCATGCCACATGAAGTCTTTTCTAGAAAAGCTTGAGTGCCACCTAGGAAACAGCAGCCTCGAGTCCCATACTGCCTATCATGTGACTTGGAGGATGTCACAGGTTTCTCTGACTTCCCACCCCTACTTCTATAAAACAACAAAACCAGTACATTTCCTTCGGCCACAAACAGTATCACAGAAAGTTGCCTCATTAAAGTATTTTGAGATTTTCTTTCCCTTTCATTACTGTAGTTTTTCTTCTGTTAACTTCAAGAGTATAAAACATGTCATTGCCCAAGAGACAGTGAATACCATTATCTGTACGCAAACTGTACAGATCAGGAGAGAAGATATTAGAATATATGGCAGCAGTTTTGTAATGAATAGGTTGTGACCATGGAGAGAACAACTTTATATCAGAGGTTTTTACAAATGATGCACTAGATTTTGTCAGTATAGGATCAGCAGTATAGCACTAAAAGTTTTGCCTTCCTTTTAGCATGCTTTGAGGGCCTACTTGAAAGGGTCACTATGCTTAACCCCATTATATAAAATGAACTGGATTTTTGATACAACCATCTTTTCCTAAGTCAGAGCTTTTTTTTTTTTTTTTTTTTACCTCATGAGGGTAGGTGGTAGTTAGGGGGTTGACTTGTAGTACATCTTGTTGAATTGATTGCTGATAGTGTTTTTTCTGTTAAACTTTTTATTAATAACTGCATTTAAAAGTCAGAATAATTAAAGACTGTTAAATGTCTAGTGACCCTGAACAGCCCTGAGAAGGTGCTTGGAATACTGGTACTTCATTAATGCAATAAATGGTGTGATTAAAAAAAAAAAGCCAAACTATAAATCTACACTTAATGTGAAACATCTACCATTAGCTTCAAGTACTAAATTTTGAGTGTGTGTAGTCTCCAGTGAATTCCTATTGGCAAGGCATAACTTAGTGGAAATGGGAGCTCTCCTTTTAAGAGCCTAAAGAGCACAATCCATCCTGGTCTGTAGCTTAAGAAGTCAGGATTCTTAAATGTTAATGGGGTATTTTCTGTACTCACTGCTTAGTTAGTAGATCGTTCAGTGATCCCCTCTGTATATCAGTCCTTTGCTAAGGATCATTTACTCAAGTTTTACAGAGAACACAAAAGACTTCATCAATAAATAACTTTCATTCTCCTCCATCTGCATTCCTATTTGAAACACAGAAAGAGATTGAGAAACACATTCCCTAAAATAGGTGCTATCTCTTATCCAAACATAATGATTAGAATTCAGTGCCTTAGCTAGGGAAGGGAATGGAGCTGATAGGTAATTAGCTGGGATGTGTATGATTGTGTTAGTTACCCCTGTTGCATTTCACTTCCTACCTCCCCCATAAGCATGGAAAGTCATCTGAGTTAGCAGCCCTGACACCATTATGTGGCAGTGCACTTGGGGCACTCAGGATCTCCCCATCAGTGATGGAGGTTCTCTGTTCCATTTGTATGTGAAAGCTGGTCACTTGGCAGGAATCAAAGCTAAGGTGTGTGCATGTCACTTGTCATAGATGTTCTATAACTCAGATCCTCTTTACACCTGAGGACTGGCCCAGGCAACTTCAGATGCTTGGTCTCAAATTCTTAGGTTCAACTTGTGAATACTTAGCAAGCGGTGTTCGTGGGAGTATTCTTAGCAGTGACTGCCTTTGGGTAGGGGGAATGAAAATAGCACATCATAATTCTGAAGACTGGAAATCATATGTCACCTTCTAGCAAAACTGCTTTGTTAAATTTGTATCTGTGGATAAATCATCCTGTCTCCTCATTTCTCAGATTGAAACCTTTCCATTTTCTTTGTTCTCTTCTTTCAAATGCTCGTTAATCAATTTTAATATAATAATAGCACAGAGCTCTGAGGTCTTAGAGTTGATTCTCAGCAGAAAGGATTAGGAGAGGTAGGATGGGAAGACAGCCCCTGAGGCAGTAATAATCTCTAGTTGAACAGTTCATCTCCTACTATGTGCCAGGCACCTTGCTAAGTGCTGGGGATACCAAAGAAGAAAAAAGACTTTGCCTTCTCGGAGCTCATATTCTAATTACAGCAAGCAAACAAATGTGTAAAAAACAAGACATATGCAGGATAAATAGGAAATAATTAAAAGAGGGAAGAAGGTTTGAGAAAGGCTTCAAGTAGGGGATGAGGTTTCGGCTTAGACTTGAAGGAAGCCAGGAGGTAGAAATGAGGAGAGAGAGCATTCACATATAATGCCATCATTAGCCAGTCAGGTAGGGGTGTGCTAGAGCTTGCTCATTCAGATGTAAGAGAACCAGTTAAATTTTCAGTGTGCGAATTTATACCTTAGAAATCAGCAAATGGCACAAATCAGAGCTTGATTTGTCCTGTTTTGTTACTTGTCTAGGCTTAAGAAAGTGATGGAGAAAATGTTAATCATGAAGTATGTCCTGCCCACAGATCTGAGTTTTTTTCTTTTGGAGAGCTGGCTGTTAAACTTTTCCCAGCACACCTTATTGTAAGGCAATGGCCTATGCTCATCATCTAAGATTTCAGTTCCTTTGAAGACTTCACCTCCTGTCTCTCACTTTTCTTGTTACTATTGATTTGCATTTCTTCCCAACTTTTTCTCAAACCCCTCAATTCTAACTACTCAGGTTTATACTCTGTATGCTTTCTTTCTCAATGACCTCATCAATGAGCTCCCATGGGACCTATGTCTAAGTCTCTATGAACAGCCCCCATCTTTCTCCTGAGTTCCAGGACCACATCTTCACCTAGCCACTAGACATCTGTACCTAGATGTTCAAGTAGAACTGATTCTCATTACCCCTAAACCCATATCTCTTCCAAACTATCCTATTTTGTCCAGGGCACTACCATCCTTCCCATCACCAAATTTTTACCTTGGGAGCCATGCTTAACTCCTCTTTTCCTCACCCCTTATATCCTAACAGTTGCCAAGTCTTGTTAATTCTACTTCCCCAACTCTTTCACATCTTTCCTTCTCCCCACTGAAGCACCATCCTAGCATAGTTTGCTCTTCTGTCTGGCAATTAAAAGCCCTTCACAGTCCTTCTGAACTGATTCTGTGTTGGTCTTTGAGCACTCTACATTTCAGCCAAACTAGAGTAATTGTTGTTCCCTCTGCAAGCTCTTCCTACCTCTAGCCTCCTCCTTTCTCAACCAGAGGACCTTCATGTCTGGAATGCCCTCCTTCCTTGTAGAGTCCCTTATGGCCTTTAAGGCTCAGCTTGAATTTCCCACCTACACACACCCCTTTTCCTTGATTGTTGTAGATGTTGGGACTTCACCCACTCTTAAAATTCTTCACACTTATTTTGTGCATATTTTATATTTACTTATTTCTATATGTATTGTTTCTCACCATTAAAACGTAAGTTTCTTGAGAGCAGGACTGTTTCCATTTTTTGTCCCTGCATTCTGAGCACCTAAAACAATACCTGGAACATAGTACTTGCTCAGTGACTACTGAATTGTAATAGCTTCTTTGCTTTCATTCCTACTGCATTCTTGTCATTTCTTCGGAGGGATACAGTTCTCTCACCTCTTCCAACATGCCTTCCTTCCCTCCTTTAAAACCATCCCAGACTGAAGGTGACCACAAATCACTGAGCCAGACAGGTGTTATTCTCAAGTTCATTGACTTTCTGAGCATGATAGGCAATCCTGACTGAAGAGATACTTTTAAGGTATTTCACTCCTCTCTAGCATTTTTGTTTTTCATTTTTTGTGTCTTTTTGTATCTTTCATATGCTTGCAAGTTACCTAGTACTGTGGAGGTCTTTTAAGAAATGAAATCTAATAACAAAGAAGCTGCTGCACTGAGGGATGCTGCGAAATGAAACCCCAAGTTCTTTGAAAGCACTTTACAAAATAAAGGATAATTCAGTGTTAAGCTCTGATAGATGGGTAGCACGTTTTACGTGATTTTTACTTACGCCATTCTCCATTGGTAAAAAAAAATAAAAAAAAACAACAAACTTGGCCTTTTTGACTGCATACAGTCAAAATATATAAAATTAAAAATATATACCTATATGTGTACATACATACATCTATACATATATAATATTTAAATGAGAAAAACTTGATAAACAGATATTTGAGTGTGCTCAGAGGAGTTTGGGGGCATAAGAGGAGTCTGTAAATAAGTCCCTCCTTTGCTGTAATGTTTCTCTACATCACTTATTAGAACCTTTGAGTTTGGAGATATTTTTTATTTTTTTCCCTGGGAAATTTGACTCAATCAGATCATTGCTCTCAGGTGAGAGATACTGCCAGCTCTTGGTAATACTCACTCAAATAATGGTCTTATTATTACAGGTATATGTAAACTAGCTCCTCATCATCACAGTTTGAAACTCTGACCACTGTTGTTGGCTAATGTATAAAATAATTTATTGATAAATAGTTTGGTAAGCATTTATTCAGCATATATTTACTGAGCCCCTACAGCAGGTCATATACAAAGCCCTCTATAATTTTTTCATTCAACATTCATTTACTAGACACTTATTTTGTGAGAGGCACTGTGCTAGGCACTAAAGATCATAAAATATCATTGAGATATAGTGTCTGTCCTCTTGGGAATCCACAACCTAGCCACAGCTGAGAGGTGGGATGGATATGAGAAGGTTGGTACAACACTAACACAAATATAATATACAAATCTGTGATAGTTGTAATGCATGATAGCCTTTAATATGAGTGTAAGGCAAGTGCAGAGTGATTTTAAGGTTAGAGAAAGGACAGAAATAATTTCCAGCTGGGGGAAGCAGAGAAGATTTTCTGGAGGAGGTGGCGTTTGAGCTGGGGCTTAAAACTCTAAAATGAAGCCGGTGAGAAGTACCATATGGAGCAAAGTTACAAAAGGAAGAGGGAGCTTCAGATTACAAAGTGACGCATTTGTCTTCTTAATATCATCTGTTTACTTTGGTTCCCTGATAGGATTTCCCAGAAACTCCACCCTCTGAAGTTTATACCCATAGAGTCATCATGCTCAACAGAAGTTTTTTTGTATTTAATTAACATTCTCAGTAGCACACACACCTTTTACCTTGCACAAAGGTCCCCATTTACCCGAAAAGTCAGATCAAGCTGTCCTTGGCCAGTGCAGAAGTCAGCTTTCTCTGAGTATCACTACATGGTAGAATTGGGCAGACTTCTCCTTGGCTCTCCCAAAATGGCAACTGAGATAGTAGTCTGAGATATCTTTAAAGGGCCAGGCACTTGATTTTCTTCACTCTTTTATTTGGTATCAAATCTTATTTACAAACAAAGTTTATCATAAAAACAAACACATCAAAACATAAACAAAATTAGGTTGGGCCACATGTACATATTCTAGATCCGTATATTTCTTTGGAGGTTTCTGGAAACATGAACCAAGCCATTTACGCTTCATAGGCACAGTTTATATCATTTGAAATACTCAATAAAAAAGCAGTCTCATTCTACAGATGGGTGTCATTTAATTAAAATATGTATTTAAAATGCAAAGGGCTACATTAATTCAGCACTGTGGCTGAGATTTTAATTGCACTCAAGTTAGGAAATTCTGAGTTAATGCTCCCTTGGCATCTTTATGTAGCCTTTTTGCACAGATGTATTGTGATCAGAAGAGTCTTTCAATATGCTTTCACATGCTGTAAATATAGTAATGACTTCAAGATACTAGGGTGGTAGGCAATATAGTAATAGAAAGAGAGATGTTTTTAAATAGAGCAGACACTGTACTTTCATGGCTTTTCGTCATGGATCTGCCACTGGTTTATCATTTGGCATCTGGCTAATGATGCTCATGTACCACACTTTACTCCATTAAAATATGAGCAATAGCACCTGCTGGGAGTGTCTCAGGGCTCACTTAACTGAATAAAGTGCACCAACCTTCACAAGATGTTACTAATGGGTGGGATATGATGCCAGCTGTCAGGACACCGGTCAGACACCCTTGTCTTGTTAACCCAGGAATGGGTAATCATGGATGCAAAGATGTTTCAGTGAGGCGTCTAACTACTTCATTTTTATAACCAAAGTGATATAGTCAGATAGATCCATGACATCATCCTTGTGGATGTTCCCTTCAGTGATATAAATTACAAGCCATCCATCTCTGCCCTATCTGTAAAGCTCTTATCCATGTTCACCTGACTCTCTATAAATTCACCACAGCGTATCCAGTTAATGTGTCGAGGACCATCTCAGGTTTCCCTTGATATCAAGAGGGTACCAGTGGAGGACATGAATTTTATATGTTTTCTTCATTCTCATCACATAATGATCCCAAATGTGCTTATTGTGTATTTGATTTTTATTTTGGGGGGGAGAGGGGAAGCACTTGATTCAATATAATAAAATGATATCTTTAAATGCTATCTTCCAAGAAGCTGCCTGTTATGCATGCATCACAAAAATGAAAGATTCTTCAAATGATATGACAATAGCAATAGCCTTGTTCAACGGCCCTCTCCTCTGAGCACAAATATCATATGAATCGTAAAATAGGGAATTGTATGCTCACCAATGAGAGTGACCGCAGTTTTTGGGAGACACAGCACAGTATCTGAGTTGAAAACACTCTCCAAGATGGTGAAACGATCCAGGGACCCTTTTTCTGTATGACATTGTGCCACTGGCCTCAAGCCCCAGAATTTTTTGGAGCTTTTTGGACAAGATCTGTAACCACTCAGAAGAACTTGGCCTAACCATCCACTTATGAAAAAACAAAGGGAAAAAAATCTATCTTGTCCAGATTATGACATGCAATTAGATGATGACGTTATCATATTTATCCATTAGTATGTATATGTGTTTATATGTACCTTAGATTGTTATTGTTTCATCATTTCAGTCATGTCTGACCCTTCTTGACCCCATTTGGGATTTTCTTGGCAAAGATACTGAAGTGGTTTTCATTTCCTTCTCCAGTTCATTTGACAGATGAGGACCTGAGGCCAAAAAAGTTAAATGACTTGTCTAGGGCCACACAGCTCGTAAGAGTCTGAGGCCAGATTTGAACTTGCAAAGTTAAGTCTTCCTAACTCTAGACTTGTTACTCTATGCACTATGGCATCATGTAGTTGCCTGTATCTTAGATAGATATTTACAAATGGCAGTGATTTAGGCCCAAAATTAAACAAAAGCTGGATGATGTGCTGAATGAACTTTGGAAAATGACAGATGCTTTAATGGCCCCAAATTTCTCTCTGAAATAGCCTATCCTTTTCAATACCTATTTTACCAGTGTTGTTATATGGCTGTGTGCCATGAAATACAGTCTTTGAAGATTTAAAAATTAATATCCTCAGAGGGCAGTGGGGAAGCACATGGTATGTGTGAGGAGGCACATAACAGATAAGGAACTATGTAAAAGAATTAAAGAAAAAAATTCCATTAAAGTGTATAGCTGGGGGGAATAAAACAAAATATAAGATAGTTTATCTTTAAGTAGTTCGATCAAGATTCATTCAGCAGGTATTTATTAATCACTCACACTGAACTAAGCAGCGAGCTAGAGAGCAGTAGCATTGGAGCTAGATCTTATTCATCCATCAACAAACATTTTTAGGGGCCAATCATGTGCATACCACTGAGTTGGATGCTAGGGATATAAAGAAAAAGCAAAGTCATCTTTGCTTTCAGGGAATTTACATTCTTTTGGAGGCGACGTGGGTGTGAGTATATACATGTGTGAGTATACATGTGTATGTATTTATGTGTATATACAGATATATGCACGTCTATGTATATATATTCAGAATCAGTACCAAGCAGTTAATCTCAGTAGACTTAGGGAAGTAGGGCACTGGCAGTTGGGGAGAATCAGGGGAGATTTCATTTAGAAGATAATTCTTGAGCTGAGTCTTGAAGCTAAGTGAAAAAATCTTTGAGATGAGAATGAGGAAAGAGTGTCTTCCAGGTCCATCACTGCAATGAGACAGAAAAATGGAGTGCTAAGGATCAAGAACAGAGAGGCCATTGTGACTAAACCATAGAGTGTGAAAAAGGGAGTAACATAGACTGTGGAAAGGCAGGTTCAGGCCAGGCTATCAAAGAAGGACTTTATCTGATCCAAGAAGCCATAGGGAGCCTGGGAGTTTACTGAGTGAAAATGTGACATGATCCCATCTGTACTGAAGGAAAATCACTTGGACAGCTTTGTGGAAGATGGATTAAAGTAGGAGGGAGCTGAGACAGGGAGATGAATTAAAAGAGCATTGTAATAGTCAAGGACAGTGAAAGGTGACCAGTACCTGAACCAAAATGCTGTCTGTGGGAGTAGTGGGAAAGGGACAGATGGGAGAGATCTGTGATTAGAGGTAGCAAGGTGGCACAATGGAGAGAGCACCCAGAGAGCACCAGGGCCACAGTCAGGAAGACGACTGCAAATGAGACCCTAGGCAAGTCATTTCACCTCTCTAAACCTCAGCTTCCTCATATGTAAAATGGGTATAATAATAGACCCTATCTCCTAGGGCTGTGGAGATCAAATGAGAAAATAATTGTGAGGTACTGAGTGCAGAGCCCAGCACGTAGTACGTGTTGTATAAATGTTAGTTGTGGTTGTTATAGCGTCCTTAGTTACAAACCTTGGAGACTAGAAGAATCATGGTGCCTTTTACAGAAATAGATAAAGGAGTGGGTTTGAAGAGAGATGAATTCAGTTTTAGACATATTTTAATGTAAAATCTGTATTTCTCTTTGTATTATTAAACCAAACCTTAAAAGCAGTAGCCGCTTAATACATGCATGTTGCCTGATGATTTGTATCAAATTCACTACTGTAACCATTCTTGCTAAATGTCATATTGTCCTTACTATCATAGTTTCAAAGTATTTCTAATACTAATGCATTTTAACCAAATTCCATGTAACATGAAAATCTTTCTGTTAACGGTGTCATCCCAGCACCCCTTTATAGCACTGTTTTTATTTTAACTGTCTGCCCCTAGAGGGTCGTAGGGTGTAATATACACATACATACATCCATATACACACACATACATACTTAAATTTCCTATGCAGGACAAGAATAAGGAGAATGGAAAAGCGACCAGAGCTCAGTGTCGTGGGAGTTAGAGATCAGTGGAGGGTATGTGCAGAGCTAGAGAAACAAGATGGAGGAAATGCTGAGATAGCCAGAGAGCATTATCCAGCAAGATGGAAGTGGTAAAGGAAAGTAGGAAGAAAGGTACCACTGAGAAAAAATATTAGATTGGTAAAATATTTTAAAATCTACTAGATATTTTGATGAATTTAGGAACTTTATTGTTATTTTTTTGGGTATGGTAATCTAGGTAATGTTAAAGTTCAGAGAAAATGAGATGTAGGTAGTCCAAAAAGCATGAATAATAAGAATACAGTTGAGAAGCAGTAATAAATGTGTTTGTGTTTTATGGGAATGTTTTTATTATATATTTGTGCCCCTGTGAAATCTTTTTAATTAAAAATCTGCTTATCTGAAAGGAGATAATGTAGGGGAAAGCACTTTGAATCCATGGGATGGGAGGCAGTATACCAATCTCAGGGAAGACAACAAATGTAAAATCTTTGGGTGATAGAACCAAGAGTAGAATTCAGGCCTCTCAGTTCCTCATCTCTGTCCCAGTTTACAATGAAGCCTTCCTGACATAAATTTTCATTTTAAACATGATCGATTTAAGCAGGTAGCCATATTGTTCTGTTAGACCATGTTCTGATTTTTCAGTGCTTTGTTTCAAAAGATTGTGCCTGTCACTCATAGAACTACTCCCAAAAGAAAAGACTGCCTAGATGCTAAAATAACTTTTCATTTGTAGGTTCAGTCTCTAGGTGAAGAAACTCCCTAGAGAAAAAGCATCTGGTTTAGGAGGGACTGCCTCAACCAGAACTGTGCCATCTTTAATGGGCAGCTGAAGTAATAAATACCAGAGAGGTGAAATACAATTATTTGTATCAAAGGCCCAGACCTGACTCCCAGATTCTGCAGGTGCAGATAAGGCTTGGAGGATCTGGTAAATGAAGGAAACCTAATCATCACTTTTAATGTGGAAGACTTGGTACATTGTAAGAAATTGATTTCTGTTTACAATACTGAAAATTAATAGGATGTCAGGGTTTGTTGGGGTTCTTTTTTTAAACATTCCCAGTCATGTCATGAGAACCTATGCAAATCAGCCACTACTATGTGAAGGTCATTCTAAAAGACATGTACTGTCCCCTTTTTGTTCTTTTGGGGAGGGGGGTTATAATGGGGAAGAGGAGACTAAGAGTAGAACAGTAAACAAAAGCCAGGAGTCTCTAAGGATAGGTTGGAAGAAACTAATGGAAAACAATTCACTTTTAAAGGAATTGCTGCCTTTTTGAAAGTGCTAATTTCCATGTGAAATTTATGCCTTCCAGCAGAGGCAACAGAGGAGTATCCCAGGCTGGGCTAAAGAGACAATTCATTAACTGAGTAGTGTACACACGCCATAAAGGACATTAATTCACAAAATGAAAAACTAATAGAGTGTTTAGCTGGCTCTTTATCATCAATGACAGTCCGTACTCTCTTCATCATTAGTGTTTACTGAACTGATGGGGGCTGCAGTCCGACCTTATCAAGCTCATCTCAAATGAGTTTACATCACTTTTCAGCTTGGTTGGGCATCCTTCCTCTTCTCTCTTAATTGAAATTAGCAGTCCAACTTCATCCAGGAAGCAGGAGCACTTCCTCCATGTTGTATTTGCCTCATTTTCATTTTGATTCCCTGCTGGGTCTCTAATGACAATGGTAGCAACATTTCGGTGGTTGTGGTGGTTGTGTTCGTCCTTTGTTTTTGAAGAAGACCATGCCGGCAGAGAAATGATGGCGTGACTTGCCCTTGACTTTGTTTTGAGTGAGGGAGGGCTGTGCAGGTCACCAGCCTCACTTTCTCCCCCTGAGCCACCAGGATGACTGAAGATGACCCAGGATGCAATAGGAGAACTTGCCATTTTGGGCTAAGGCCTTTTCAGGTACTCACTTAAAGGGAAGTATTGCCCATTCAGTGAAGGCCCCTTTAAATAGAAAAGAAAATAAATCAAGCTGGGCCTCAGCATTGTTGTTGAGAAGAGCAGCAGTTGTTACTGACATTCAGTCTAAGCCAGGAGGATCCGCAAACAGCCGCTGAGTGGATTTTGGGCAGGGACCCATTGTTGTTCGGTCTATGGGCTTCTGAGCGCACTGAGGCTAAGGTTTTAGGGAAGACGAGGAAGAAAGGAAGGAAATTTAGCTAGTAAGCCTCAAGTTAACCGTAGTTATGTTCTGTAGTACCATTTATTCATAACCTGCTTCAAAAGTCTTATGTTAATCCTCTTGTGAACTAATTTGAAGGCTAGTGGGTTTTATTCCCATTTCACAGGTAGAAAAACTGAAGCACAGAGCTGAGAAGTGAGACTGTCTGACAGAATAGAAAAAGGCTAAATCTAGAAGGGAAAAAAGAGGATCTGAGTGTGAATGGCAGACCTACAAGTCAACAGCATAATTGAGTTTGAAGCCACTTGAATCATAGTGCTTTCTACCCCATTCCTCCAGTTTTCATCTTTTCTCCCTTTAATATTTCCCATATGTACACTCTCCATTTCAGGTTATTACCAAAAGCTTGGCATCTCTGTGCTTTCTAGCCTTTTGTAGAACAAAAGGAATTTCTGAAGCATCATCCCTAGGTAGCTTTTATCTTCTCTACCTTAGTGACTTTGCTTTATGTGGTCAACTCCTAAGTGTTCAAGGACTGGCAAGCTACTTTCTAGGTTACTCCTGGCTTTTTTTCCCCTCCTCATTTACTTTTTTGTCTGTTTCACTGTTGACTAACTGCAAGCCCTGTTGATACATCTAGAATATAAAAATTGGTTCCTTGAATTCAAAGTGATTTAAGTAGAACCCTATTGCCACAGTGAACATAAAGGATATTACTTACTTGGAAATCTATTGTTTCTTTAAATACAGTAATACTTAGTGTACATAATAATTTTTATAGAGATTTCTGTCCATTATTCAATTTCTGCTTTCTTGGAAAGTAGGATCTTTGAGTCATGGTGAGTGGAAAAGCAGCTGAAGAACATAATAGTTAAGAGGTCATAGCTGCATTAAATGTTGCATCTAGTGAACTGTCAGTATTTCTATATCTTAATTGTGACCCCAGACTCCTTCACTGGTCATCTCTACCAAGAACCCAAGAGACTTGTGAAAACACCAAATCCATGAGATTTTTATTTTAACAGAATTTCTTAAAACCGGATCAATGAATTTTCTATGGGCTATGGTCATAAAATCTCCTTCATTGAAAGAACTATGCGTTACAGAGGAATTCATTAACCTGGAGTTTTTTATTTGCATCTCGTAAGTAGACAAGTGTGAGGAAAATATTGTAACTAAAATCCATTTATTTTGCTCTTACAGTTCAATGGTAATTGGAAGAGGGAATGCATCCCCCCAAAGGGATATTTTGTCATAACAATAATAAAATAGCACTTTGAGGTTTCCTTGCAACCAACCCTATGAGGTAACATGAGTAATAATATTTTATTAGTATAGTTATTGCGGGTCAGAACCTGTTGTTATCCGATTTTAATCCTTTTTTACTAGAACTAGATTATCAGCCATAGTTTAGAATAAGCTATTAATATTAATAGTTACTAAATTAATAGGTGGGGGCTTGGAAATTCAATTAAGTAAACATTAAATCCCCAAGACCTTATCTATGGAGGATACTGGAGGAATCTTAGACAAAAAGGAAGAAGGTATCTGCCCTCATGAATCTTAAATACAAAGTAACTTGAGGAAGAGAATACTAGCCATGGGGAGTAATGGGGGGATGGATTGAGAAGGCTTCCTCTAGGAGGTTGCAATTTAACTGAGCTTTAAATAAAGCTAAAGATGTTGGGAGGCAGGAATGCCTGAATTAGGATAGTCATGTCACCAGAGTGGGAAGATTTAAGTATGTTGTGGAGATGGAATAACCCCACTTGACAGCTGTTTGGATACAGTAGGTAAGGGAGAATGAAAAGTCAGGGATGACTCAGAGGTTCAGAATCTGACTGACTTGGAGGTTTCTGGTTCCCTCAGTAAAAGCAGAGAAGTCTGGAAGAGGGAAAAGTTTAGGGGAGAAAATGAGTTTTGTTCGGTACATGTTAAATTTGAGATCGTAGCTGTAGAGCTGGAAGGAAGCTTCAAGGTCCTCTATCTAATCCCCTCACTTTACAATGAGGCTCAGAGACATTAAGTGATTCATTGAACATCACAAAATCTGAATTGAGGTCCTGGGATTCCAAGTCCAGTGCTCTTTCCTCTCTTAGAAGAATTTAGGATGTTAAGAATGTAAATAGGTGCAGATATCCAGTGAGACAACTGGAAAGGTGGAAGTAAAGACAGAGAAGGAGATAAATGTTAGTTTTATAGCTTTGGGGGTCATCTTTGTAGAAACAAGTATCTCTAATAATAATCACCAAGAGAACACTTAGGGAGAGAAGAGAACAGAGTTTGTGGCAAAATTTTAGGGGCTTTTCCATTAGATCTAGAGTATTAAGCTTACATTTGGTTGTTATCCACCAAACCTTGTAACAAAGCTGGTAACAAGGAGAAAAACTGATTCATTTAAGTTTATCTTTTCCTTCTTTTATCTAGACCTTTAGCAGATGGTAGGGAGGTTTGGGAGGCAGATCTAGAAGATTAGGGAGGTAAGGAGAGTTTGTTGGTTGGAATGCAAAATAATGAGCATTAAAATTATCTAAAGGCACTCAGCAAAAGAAAAATGGGAAATACATTCCCTAACTGGACTTTTGACTGTAATAAAGTCGTTGAACTATCTATGAATTTCGTCTAGATTGATAAAACGTAAACTGGTTATCTCTGTCCCCTTATTATCACAGATGAAAATTGATTCTAGCATTGATTTTACAGTTATTCATGTTAGATGTATATACAGCGTTTGCATCTAGAGCAAATATGCAATAGTAGAATTGCTTTATTATATCACTTAGACAAATTAAAACCCTGAACAAACCCTGTACTCTTTTTTAATTAGTATATTTTATGCATAGTAGAACATAGTTCTCAAAAGCCTTGGTAATGGAGAAACATTAAAATATGTGGAATGATATGTAAAGAAACCATATATACTATAGACCAACTGGATAGATACACAATGTGGATGATGCTTTTCCTAATATAGCTTATAGAAATATCACAGAGGCAAGAGGGCTTCATTTGCCCTGTGTTTCTTTTACATTCAGTCTGTTTGAAGGACAAGATTTAAGAAATGAGTTGTAGATGGAAACAATGAAGCCTACTTATCACAGAATAGTAATAAGTTCCTTGTACACCCTGGTGTATCTAACAGTCACTAAGGGTAGCTTCAGGTGAGTTTGAAGAGAAAGGAAACAGCCACAACAAAAAGTTATTGGGCTTTTTTTTTTCCTTTTCGCCCTCTTCATTTTTCGTAGTAGCAGCAGCAGCAGTAGCAGTAGCAGCAGCACTAGTGGCAGCAGCAGCAGTAGCAGTAGCAGCAGCAGCAGCAGTACTAACAGCAGCAGTAGTAGTAGTAGCAGTAGCAGTACTAGCAGTAGCAGTAGCAGTACTAGCAGCAGCAGTAGTGGCAGCAGTAGCAGTAGCAGCAGCACTAGTGGCAGCAGCAGCAGTACTAGCAGCAGCAGTAGTAGCGGTGGGCAGCAGCAGCAGTAGCAGCAGCAGCAGCACTAGTGGCAGCAGCAGAAGTAGCAGCAGCAGTAGCGGCGAGCAGCAGCAGCAGTAGCAGTAGCAGCAGCAGTAGCAGTAGGTAGTAGATGTGGTCCTCATCGCGATCATGGGCTCATCACTGTCATTATCATGACAATAATGATTCACATTTAGATAACTCTTTATAGTTTACAGAATAGTGTTATCATCACAAATAGTATTCAATATCAACACAAATAGGAAACTGAGGTTCATGAAAGTTAAGTGACTTGCCCAAAGTCCCATAGGTTGTAACTGTATCATTAGGGTTCAAACTCAGATTTGCTGAATCCAAATTCCACCATACAGAGCTTACTCCCTAACAAGCCTTCTTAATTCTAATACCAGCTACACTGCATACTCCCCTGTGAGATCAAAACATTATTATTACCTTCTAGAAAGTTCAGAAAACCATGTTTTCCCCTCAATGTTAATGGCTATTAGCTGAGCAACAAAGCCTAATTATTGTAATCTTGCCCCTATGCTTAATATATGCTTTGTACAAAGTTTTTAGGCAGTCTTCTTGATTTTTGAAAGGTGCTGTCTTATTATCTTGAGAAGATCTATAGAGATTCACAATAGCTAGCCTTTTGAAGGTTTTATGTTCCTGGGAGAGTCAGTCTCAGGGTTCATAACTTAAACTTAGTATTCTCTTAGAGTGCATTTACATTAGGAAAAAAAGGTATTTAGATTTTAAGGTAATTCAGCCTGACATTCAGTAATCACCTAATAAATTATTCTGCTTTATGTGACTTAAGAGTTCCATCTTTAAATTGGTACAGAAGCAGATTATAAATGTAATAGTTTTCAGAAATGAGAGAATACAGAATATTAATTATTCCACAACTATGTGGTGAGTCTGAAATGGGTGTGAGAACAGGCTTCATGGGCTATTAATGGTGACAGAAATATGGTGGCATATTATTAACCAACACAAAACATTAATCACTATGTGAATGTCACCAGCTCATCAATTTAGACCATATAGGGAACATTTGACATGAGAGATGGAATTGGAGCTCCTTAGTGTTATCTTTACCGTACACCAGAGGGGTGTCTCCCCTTGTTCTCAGAGATCAGAAATTCCACTAAGAAGATTACACATCTACAAATGCCATGCTGTGTGCAGAGGGGTTCATTGTCTTTCCATCCCGTCTTTTCTAACATGCTCATTTCCAGAGCATCTGGCCTCTCTGAACAGTTATCCAACATGATTGTGTGTGCAGACTTGGTCTAAGGACCATTCCAGAGCTATTTCAAAAGACATCTTTCAGTCAAATCAGTGAGCCACAGTCTATATCTAGAGTAATTCAATATGATAGATCAGAAAAATCCATGCTTCTGTGATCCTTGCTACTGTGGATGACACTAGTTCAAGTTCTTGCCACCAGTTAAGCAGAGACAGCCCAAATGTGTTAGCATCTAAATGAGGAGAAAGGGGAAAGAGAAGGATGGACACCTCTTTTTTCGTAAGCAGATAAACTGACCTGTTAACTGTTTCTTGTGCATGAAATTCCATCCCCTGTTTCCATGTCTTTGCATAGATAAGGCCCTCATATCTAGAGATCCTTACCTCTGTGCCATAGAATCCCTACTTCTAGTACAGCTCAGATGCTACCTGAATTGCTTGTATTTTCTCCATCCTGAAACTCATTGTACTTACATTATTCTGTCTCCTTATTGGAATGTAAGCTCCTTGTGGCTGAACGATGTTTTGTTTTTGTCTTTCTATTCCAGCATCTAGCAATATGCCTTGTACATTCCATTTAATAACGTTTGTTATATTGAACTAAACATGTACTTGTTCGTGGAAGAAATAATGATCAGAATTGAAGCTATTTTGCAGAAAAGATTGTTGAGACATGGGGAGGATGCAGAGAAAAGAAGATTAATTAAGTAAAATCCCTCCAGTAGGGGAGATGAGATATACACAGTTAGTACAGAGAATATGGGAGGCAAGAATAAAGTCCTGCCAGAGTTCATACTTCAACACTTGAATGGCATCCTCCCATCCTGCCTAATTCTCCTACTTTGTTTTCTTCTGTAGCTCCTCCATTGGCAGCCTTGCTCTAGGTATTTTTTATATTCACTGGGTGCCAGTGCAGCATTTGGTCCTTCCATTTTGCCTTGCTCTTGCTAATGACTAGACTGACCTCCTTTTTCAATTATAAATTTCCTGGATAAAACCCTTACATGCTTCTTACAAGCAAATAATCATTGGAAATAAGGTAAAGCCTGTTTGAGCCTGCCATACATCTCTTCTCTGGTTTTTGCACAGATCACCCTCAAATTTTATCCTTCAGAGACTATACTGTTACAAGATTTGTAACTATGCAGCACCACTAGGAAAATTTTGTCCTCTCAAGTCATGCCTTTCTACTGAAAAGTAGCTTAATATCATTTAAAATTGCTATGCAATTTCTCATATGCAGTATAACCCAATTTCTTCCTTTTCAGTATCACAGCTTCTCATTTTCCTTCTGCACAGACTGTCCCTGTCCCACATATATGTGGTAATAGACTAATTCATTGGACTTGTCTTACAATTTCACATTATTCAGTTTTATTTATTTTTTATTATTCAGTTTTATTTATTTTTTTTTGTCTGTAGCTTTTCTTATAAGGTTTGTAGGCTGATCTCTTTTGAGTAATCATGGATTTCATTGAGGAAGCCCAAGAATGAGTTTTGATAACTCGCTGATTTTTACTTATTCCTTCCAACAGTGGAGAGCAGTGGTGTCAAATTCAAATAGAGATTCCTGAGGGCTGCATATCCATTTAGAAAACCTCTAATTAATATTGTATTTTTATATTGTATTTTTATTTCTTTTGTCAGACATTTCCCAATTACATTCTAATCTGGAGCTACAGTGATGTTGACCCCTCTGATAGAGATCACTCACAGTCCATCTATACCTGCCCATGATATATGACTCCTATCAGTAAAAAACCACCAGTCAGCATATACTAAGTCCTGAGAATGAAAAGACAGCAGGAAAGATTTCAGGGAACTTACATTCTAATGGGGGAGATAACTTGTTCACCTATAAGTGTATACAGGATACATGCAAGCTCTTTTGGAAGGAGTACGCTAGCAGCTAAGAGAACTCAGAAAAGCCTCTCTGTGAACCGCTGCTTGAGTTCAGTCTTGAAAAGAAACCACAGAATGGCTAATGCAGAGATTGGTTTTGTGTTACTATACATATTTGGAATGGGCTTTGTTATTCTTACCCTCTTATTTTGTAGGGAATGGCAGGAAGAGGGAGAGAATTGAAAATTGGAGAAAAATAAAAGTCTATAATAGAAATGAAATAGTCTAAAATCTTAAAAAAAAAAAAAGGAGAAAAATAAGCAGAAATCAAAAATTCTAAGAGCTCGAGGTGAAAAGAGAGGCCATGTTTCCCAGAGGATAATTGGTGGAAAGGCAGAGAAGCAGGAGATTGTATCTGTAGATTGTTCTATCTACAATAGATCAGCATGGCTTGAATGTGTGCCATCAGAGAAATGATAACATGATTTGCACTTGACCCTGTTTTGAGTAAGGAAGAGCTGTGCAGGTCAATAGCCTCACTTCTCCTCCAGAGCCATCTGAATCCAGTGACCAGATATTCATCAGGATGACTGGAGATGACCCAGGATGAGGCAGTTGGTGTTAAGTAACTTGCCCAAGGTCACACAGCTAGTGAGTGTCAAGTGTCTGAGGTGAGATTTGAACTCAGATCCTCCTGACTCCTGCACTGGTGCTCTATCCACTGTACCACCTAGCTGCCCCATGGCTTGAATACAGAATGCAAGAAAAGGAGTAAAATGCTGGGAGACTGAAAGGGTAGGCAAGGTCCAGGTTCTGGAAAGATTTGAGTGCCAGATAATAGAGTTTCTCTTTGACTCTTAAGGTAGTAGGCTCTAGAATTTGTTATGACATGATCAGAAGGCACCTCAAGAAAATCATTTTGGTAGCAGGGTAGAGGATTGATTGGAATGGGAAGACACTTGAGGCAGGGAGGCTGTTGTTATATTCCCCAGTGAGTGGTGATAAAGGCCTGAACTAGAGTCATGACTGTGTGAGTAGAGAGGAGACACATAGGAGAAAATATTGGGGCAAAAAGAGCAAGAAGATTTGGCCAGTGATTGGTTATGTGGGGTGATAGAGGACAGTGAGCAGACGATGATACTGAGCTGGCAGACCTGGGGGACTGGATAGGTTCCCCACAAGGAGTCCATTGAACATGCCGATCCTTTCCTAGCTTCCTCTTAATATTGAAGGTAGACAAGTGGACCACAGAGGCTTTCCTCACTCTTACTGCAGGACAAGGGTATCTTCTATTTTGTCTGTATTGAACATGAATCCTGCTTATGACATTTTGTAGTTCTATGACAAGCAGTTTATAAAGTACTTTGTAAAGTTTAAAGTGGTGTTTGTATAAATAGTAATACTATAATAATATTATATAATATATAATATAATATAAATAATAATAATGTATAATAAAATAAATGCTCTCAAGGCGCTCGCAGGCCACAGACAGAATGAGTACTTTTACTTTATGCTGTGCTTACTTAAGTGTGTGTCTTATCCCCCACTGAGATTGCTCCTTCCTTATAGCCTTCTATAGTGTCTTATCTAATCTCCATGTCTCCCCCCAAAAGTCAAGCACTGAGTTATTTGTTTAATGTAATTGCACAGGTCTCTGAGTCACTTAGTGAATAAACTGCTCCCCTGAGACACTAGGAGAAGTGGCGAAACCCTACATCTAGGCGATATTCATTAAGCACATTGCTGAATGGTAACTGTGCCTAAGAAAACCAAACTATACAGCCCTTTTAATATTGCTTCTGACCTGACCCCGACTTCCTTATTCACCCTGGAAATCTGGTCAGGTGTTTGTTAATTTCTTAAGCTGTTCTTTGATTTGAGATTTTATAGAAATGCAAAATATTTAGTTATAAAGTTCACAAGAAATCAAATTTAACATTAAAATAGTATCTTGCCAGCAAATGGCTAAAATTAGCCTGTTGATTTTTTGTTTTGTTTTATTCCCCCCCTCACTCATTTCTCTTCCTGACCTAGTAGCTAAATTACTATAACTACATATCATTTCAATTGGTGATTAGATTTGTGCCAGACCCTTGAGGAGGATTATTTGGAACAAAGGAAGAAAAAAAAATATTTCTGCTATTTTCCCTTAGGACTGAAAAAGCCTATTCCCTGTATTTTTGGCCCATGAGATTTAAGAGAGATGGAATTGTGATCCTTTGGAGAATTACCTGTTTTCTGCTATGTACTGTGTGCTGGTAGGCACCTAAAGCTTAATATCTTGGCAGGCTTGGGACTTGCTCAATCAGTATTAACATCAAAGAATATGTACTGAGAGACTTAAGAGTATGTTGCATTGAGCTGTGCCATGTACTGAGTACAGGTGTTGCCTCAGATTCTAGAAAAAAATACTTTCCCTTGTGGGAACTTAGAAAGTAGCTGTTCTTTTTTACCTTCGTTTTGTATTTGTTTTACTATTCAGAAAGTGGCCTTGCATGCAGCTTCTGTTTTCGTCACTATCTCTATTTCTAGCACTTCTTTGATAATGATGATTGATTTTCATAATCTCTGGAGTTTTAGTTTTGATAACATTGAAGGTGAGTAATAATCCTGATCAATAAAATTCTTGGAAACCATTGGGTAAAAGGTTTTATACAGTTTTTAGGGGGATGGTAGGAATAAAATTTAAGTTTCATTCTTGTTTTGATAGTACTCATTGAAAAATTTACCCTTCTAATATTTGAAGATTCCTTTGTAAAGATTAATTTTTCTTTGGCATTGGATCTCTCAAAAAAACATCTACACAGGAAAGAGAAAATGAAAGAAGACTCTATGTCTTGATCATGACATGCAGTTGCCTTTGAGTTAGGCTACTAACTCAAAGTCTCCACATATATGAGTTAGGCAACTAACTCAAAGTCTCCACATATATGTTGTAAATATGGCAGCGATCTGGGCATAGAGCTGAATGGAAGAGAACTTCAAGATGTACCAAATTTTATAGCATTTTTCAATGATGCAAGCTTCTTGCTACCCCAAAATTATGTATTTCTAACAGCATTATTTTTCAAGGGCTGCTGTATGATTATAATTTTTGAAGCACTATCAACTTGGAGGAATCAAAATTACCTTTAACCCAGGACCACTTCAAGGAAAAAGGACTAAGTATCTTAAGTATGGTACTAATAGTAATGTGTGTCCAAGAATTATCATAAAAAACATTAGCAAGGACGTGGGTGAGCAAAAAAAGAAGTAGGACAGTCATGGAGTAAAAATGAAGACTAATGTATGGACAGACCAACATCCATACCTATAATACGTTTCCAAAATTAGAGGGATAGTCTCATCCAGAAGATCAGATAATATTCATATTTGGACTGGTTTCAAGCTATATGGGTACAAGGAGTGTTCACTCTGATGAGATCAGAGAGTCATCAAAGTATTAGGAAAATGAAAAATTAATCAAATATGTATTGTGCTGAAAATGGGGAAATCAATAAAGGGTAAAGTAAGACATGGTCCCTGACCTAAAGGACCTTACAGTTTAGTTAGAGAAGTAAGATATAAATGCATGAAATGCTGATTAGCAGCAGATACCTGTCTACCATATCATATTGAGAGACTGAGAGTTTAAAAAGATTTCAGAGATGACATGGTAAGAGGCAGCATGGTGTAGTGGATAGAAGTCAGGAAGACCTGAATCTAAGTCTTCCATCAGACACTAGTGGAGTGAGCGACAGCAGGACACTTAACCATGTGAGCCTCAGCTTCCTCTTCTGTAAAATGGAGATAATAATGTCTCTACTATTGATCTGTGGAGTTGCTGTAAGGCTCAAATGGCACTGTGTATGTAGAGCTTTTTATAAACTTAAAATGTGAGTTATTATTATTTAGTCCACCCCTCGTGCGTTGTATGCCCCTATAAACTCAATGCCAAATCCTATCTGCTGTTAACTATTAAATGAATATCCAAAGGTAATAAATAATAGAAGATTTTGGGGAAAAGAAGAATCATTCTGGACTGGGATGATCAGGGAAGAAAGGCTTGTGTTAGGGATAGGCTTTGAGAAAGACAACTATGATTTAGATCAGAGGTTGAGACGTGCCACACTCCTCAGTGTGCAGGAATTGAAATTAAAATGTAATTGGAAATTATTTGACAAAATAAACAGAAACACAATAGAACATAGATATTATTAATGTGTGGTTTTCTAAGCCAACATGTGGCCTACCGCTTAGTGACCCCCATTTCTGTTTTAGATGGGTGATCACGAGAAAGAAGGGAAAACTTTTCAAATAGGGGAACAACATGAGTAAAAGCATGAAGACAAGGGTGATGAGTAGACTATTTGAGTTGCGGGGGAGTAGCCAGAGATAAGACTGGAAAGTTAACTTGAATCTAGTTTGTGGAGGGCCTTGGGAGCTGGACTAAAGATACTGAGCATACTTCTCTAGGTAGAGGTCTTTGCTTAGGGTAGTTGTTTTACAAGATTGATTAGAAAGGGAAAGACAGCCAGGAAATTACTGTAATGTCTCGGTAAGAGGAGATAAGCACTTATGAGTGACAGAAGAGAATGGATGTAGATCAAGATCATCAGGACAAGCTATTCCTGTGGAGGAGTCAGCCGTCCCCACTCACTGTCAACCAGCTGCCACCCATGGGACTAGCAAGCTAGCCTAGCTTACAGTAGCAAGGCAGCCTGCGAGAAAGACAACAGACAAGTCAAAGGCCACCATCTCCCTTGGATTGGAGTGGCCCAGGTTCCTAAACCCAAAAGCCTTGAGAAAAGGGATGCTTCCAGTCTTCAGATGCAGCCCTGGGAAACAGCCCATGAAGAGATGTGGTCTGGTTTCTGCAGATGCTACAACCACAACTACTAAAAACAAAGGAAAGGTATTTTTGCCACCAAAGTCCTTGACCTTGTCAATTCTATTTAACATCAAAAAAATGATCATTTTAGCAGAGGATATGATGTTAAGGAAGAGGTATCACCTTTAGTCTGCTGCTATGCCCTAAGCACCTTAGGACTTTTTGCATCTGATTTGCAGCTTAAACTGGTGGTGCAGAAGATAAGAGTATCAGATCTGGAATCAGAAAGACTTATCTTCATGACTTCAAACCTGGCTTCAGACACTTCACTTCATTTTCCTCCTGTAAAAATTTCGTTCCTGTAAAATGAGCTGGAGAAGGAGATGGCAAACCACCCCAATAACTTCACCAAGAAAACTCCAGATGGGGTCACAGAGTCAGACATGATTGAAACAAATGAACAGCAACAGCAGCCTGTGTTGTCTTCCACATTAGGCCATGAGCTCCTTGTGAGCAGGGAATAAAAACAGAGGCTTTAACTCAAAGACCAGGGCTCTTTCTACTGTAACCGCCAGACAACTTCTGATATGTCTACTAGTTCCTCCAACTGCCTGCTAGATATTTCCATTGAGATATTTCTCCATCTTTTTAAAGTATCCACGCCTAAAACTAAATTCATTATTCTTACCAACATTAGCTCTCTGTTTCTGCTTACCTATTTCTGTAAATGCTACAATTTCCCCCTGCTCTGGCTCTGCATTTCCGAATCAGCTTTGGCTCCACCTTCTCCCTCAGGGCTTTCCCTGAAAACTAACTCAGTGCTTCCTATTCTGGGTTTCCTTGATAATGCAAATCCAATCAGTTCTTTACACATATATCTGTTGTATATTTGATTGACTAAGTGAATGAATCAGAGACTCCATTCAGTGAGAGAAGGAATCTGTGAGGTAATAACATCCCAGGATCTGAATGTGAATTTCTAAGCCCTGTCATTACATCAACTCTGACAGAAATATAAATTTTTTATGATTGGCTGTGTGATTTCATCTCCTGTTGATCAGTGTAGGAAATTTACAGTGAGGAATTTGTTCTACCAGGGCAAACCATCATTTCCTCTGTAGCTTGTCATCTTCAGATGTTGCCTGAAGCACTCAGTTTAAGAGACTTGCCCAGAGACACAAGACCATTGTATTTCAGACCAGGGACTTAAACCCTGGTCTCTGACTCTAAGGATGGTTCTCTATTCAGCAAGGAACACTAAGAAACAGAAATGTGCCTACTTTCTTTATGTCCTCCTGAGTTGTGATCCAGAGCAGAGGTCACTAAACATTTTCCTACTCCAGTACTTTTGAAATTCTATTATGTCATCAGAGTAGGTACACCCAATTCCTCCATGCCATAGGACTAGGGCGCTTAGCCTGGGGTTCACACACCCCTCAAAGAGTCCATCACACAGTACATGATCTGAGGTCAGGAAAAAACAAAACAAAACCAGACCTTTATTTCGATATATCTTATTTCCTTTTAAAGCTTAAGTATTTTGTTTTGTGCATTTTAAAAATTATTCTGAGGAGTCTATAAACTTCACCAGATAGCCAGTGGGGTCCATGACACAATGGACCCCCTTGCCTTATGAGATGGTTTTATGAGTTACAAAATTTCATCACCTGCATTTTGGTCACCATTCTGATGATGAGCTTCTCCACACTTAGCCTAGACTGATCCTTAGATGAAAGATGTACAAGTCCTTTGCCAGACTCTCCTCCAAGCTTTTTCACTTTGTCAGGACCTTAACAGAGCTTGCATTCTGATGTCCTAGCTTTAAGAAAGTCAATTCATATCTATGCCATGATGAAGCATCCAAGGAAGGCATTCATGGAGGAAAGGATGTCATAATTTTGTGAGAACCTGGAAAGGAATCATAGACTTTTAGACCTAAAATGGACTTGGGAGAGTGTCAAATTTTTCCAGGGAGGAAATTATATGAGATTATTCTTTGATAGCTTTCTGTCTCCTAAAAAGCTTAGATTCAGTGGATTAACCTCCATTTTCTTGCCACAACTATCTTTCCCTTTTCAGTTTTTCATTCCCACCCCAGTTGGGACCAGTACATAATATAACAAATTCAGCTAATACTGCTGCAGATGCACAAGGACATCCTTATATGGATGGATTAAAGAAGTCGCAGTAAGTTGCCATTGAAAGCAGAGCAGCTGCATCCTTGAAAACAGATGCTCTTCTGGGGCTGAATGAGTCCAATTTTGACTAATTTTAAGAACTAAACAGATTTAGGTCTTGTTAATATTTAGATGTGGAACCACCTGAGACTTCCTAATGTCCTCAGCTGATTACTTCTCCATGGCAGCTAGCATTCCAGTTTTCCTGAAAGGTGTTCTGTATTTAATGTGCCATTGGGAGGGGTCAGATTATTTGGTTATTATCTGAAGAGAGAGATCCAAGTCCCTTGATTTCAGCAAGATGGACTACATGTGGGCTCATTATATGGAACTCCTCTTGGATCAGAGAATTTTATAGGGTTTATTACTTGGGCTCTCTGGAGTAGTCAGTAAAGTTAAGGTCAAAATTCTAAAATTGCACTTCCATTCTGAATACAGAAGCATTCCAGGGGAATAACCAGAAAGTACTACAACTTTCTCATTAGTCTCACTTATTTGGGGAAGGCACTTGGAAGGAAGAAGTTACAAGGGCTTGTGTCCAGGACAGCCTGATGTCTTCAACAAACCCTGAGCTGTGAATGAGTCATTATCAACATGTATGGAGTAGCCCCTTTTTAGAGCTAATACTACCTTATAGGACTCCACAAAATGACCTCAGGAAAAATTTCCTGAATCTTCTGAATGACCATGATGATAATGACAAACAACTCACATTTCTATAACTCGTTATGATATTTGGAATATTTTCCTAACGATTTGAAGTCAAAGGACTTAGATTGAAGACCCAGCTCTACTACTTAGTCCATCTGTGGCCCTGAGCAAGTCATTTCCCCTTCTACTAGCCTCAATTCCATCATCTGTAAAGCAAGGGAGCTCTTATTGGGGGTTCTTAACCTGAGGTATGTGAATTTGTTTTTTTTTAAATATTTTGATAATTATTTCAGTGTATTTGGTGTCCTTTGCAAGCATAGATATTTAATTTTATGTGTTTTAAAACATTATTCTGAGAAAGAGTCCATAGGATTAACTAGACTGCCAAAGGGTTCCACAAAACAAAAAAGATTAAGAGTCACTGCACTAGATGAGCTCCAAGAACTGTCTGCTCTAAATCAATAATCATAAGTAATTAGTACTTGTTATCCAGATGAGGTTCACAGATGTTTAGTGACCTGCCTGAAGTTGCACAGTTAGTATCATATTTATAATCAGAACCCAGATCTTCTGACTCCAGAGCTTGTAATTTTTTTTAATTAAAAACATTTATTTTCTCTCTCTCTCCCACGTCTGTTCTTCATGGGAAATACAAAACTAAAAACAAAGCCTTTGTAACAAATATGCCTTGTCAAGCAAAACTAATTCCTACATTGTCCCTGTCCAAAATATATATGCCTCATTCATACCTTGATTCCATCATATCTTTATCAAGAGGTGGGTAGCCATCAATGATCCTCTGAAATCATAGCTGTTACATTGATCAGCATCCTTAAGTCTTTCAAAGTAGTTGTTTTTCCAAGGTTGTTGTTCTTGTATACATTGTTCTGCATTGTTCTCTGATTCTGCTCAGTATAGTGTGCATCAGCTCATGTAAGTCTTCTAAACTTTCTCTGAAATTATCACTCTCATTAGTTCTCATGGTGTGACCGTATTCCATTGCATTAACATCCCATAAATCATTCATCTGTTCCCCAGGTTCCAAACATCCTCTTTGTTTCTTAGTTTTTTACCACCACAAAAATAACAACTATAAATATTTTTGTCCCTGTAGATCCTTTTCCTCTTTCTTTGATTTCTTTGGTTATAAAAAGAACCTATACTTTTCTAATTACACTGTGCTGCCCTCTCAGCTTTACTGTCTAAGGGTGAGTTTCTACCCTCTTGACCTCTTGCCCACATCTTTAAATCAGAAAGGGGATTTCAGCCTTATTTATTCTCCCTCCTTCACAAATTACACAGCTGGACCCCACTAACATTCGGCACTATGACTACTTTAAAGTAAATGAGTAGTGAAGAAAAAACATTGTAAATGCTTATGTGAACTTTAAATCAGTTGATTCTATTTTACATAGAATAGATGTGTAGTAAAATCCTAGCATAAAATTCTGTGCCTGGAATTCTCATCCTCCTCACTTCTTAGATTCCCTGGTTTCTTTCAAAGATCCACTCAAATCCTACCTTCTGCGAGAGGACTTTCTGAATCTTCATTTGACCTTCCTATGTTACCTAGTTGTTTTTCCCATTAGAATGTGCACACTTTGAAGGCAGGAACCACTTTTTACAGAGTCTTTCCCCAACACTTAGCACAGTCCTTGGCATATTATAAAGTGCTTAATAAATGTTTATTGTCTGACTAATGTCACTGTATTTAAGGAACAGCTGAAACAGATTATCTATGTGAGGGGAAGTAGGTGGGAAAATCTATTTGGAGCCAGATTGTGGAAGGCCTTGGATGCCACCTATTTTCCAGCCTTCTCTGGCCAAAGTCTGAGAGAAGGAGGAAAATAATTTTCCTTGAAGCAGTTTTCCTACTGGAGAAATAAAAATTTTCAGTGTAGCCCAGTATTTGACAAGCAGTGCCAGAAATCAATCCTCAGATGCTGAAAACCCTAGACTTTTCAGCCTCCTGTGTAAATGAGCTGTTGGAATCAACTTTTGTGCATCTTCATTTAGCTAACTGCTGCCCAGTAGTAATTATGGTTTGAGTCAGATTTCTATTACTGAATTTCAGAGTCCTCAACACGACAAAAATCAAGCCCCTCCCCCATCACTAAAGAAATTAGCAGTTTCCAGTCTTGCCTGACATCTCCATCCATCCATCCCCTGAGCCTTTAACAAGGTGCTGGCACAGAATTACACAGGTTAGTTCCTTCTCCAGTCTAACACTCCCTTCCTGAAATTTCTGCCTTTCTCACACCTACACCTTCAGCTTGACCTGAGTTCTGTGTAATAGCTGAATATTAGTTTTCCTTTAAATCTCCAAAAACCCTTGAGTGTTTTTTTTCCTTCTATTGGAGAGTTAAGAACCTACCCTTCCTTCCTCCTCATCCCCTCCCTAGAATAATGTAGAATAATGTTAACATTCCATTAATGTTAACTGGAAAGAGAATACAGTGTCACAAACCCAGTGTCAGATGGAAAATAATGTGACACAATCAGACCTACGCTGTACATACCATCTTAGTCCCCTGACACATTATAGCCAACAGTGTGCACTTGTGAACATATCAAGTAGATAAAGGATTCTGGGTGTAGCTGCGGGGCAAAGATTTTATGTGTGCTAAGAGGGCTAAATGCTACTGAGCCCCAGACTTTTGCCTCCTTAGCTCCACAGTGTAGGCATATTGTATCTAACCAGATTTCGTTTGCTTTGCTTTGGACGTAGGATTTGGTCAGTTCGGTGAATTCCAAATGTGGACAATCCCCCCATCCGTGCAGATGCGTGATGTGGTTGTAATTCATTGTCTAGGGTAGTTGTCTGGGGCACTGAGAAGTTAAGTGGATTACCCGTGAGCCCTCCTGATGATGACACCCCAAGGCTGGCCCTCCATCAGAGGCACCTTGCTCCCTTCAGGGTTGTAACAAATGAGGAAGTGTGCAAATAGATTTTGACACACCAATTTTATAATTATAATAATAATATTATTTAATTTTTAAATAGTGTTTATGTGCCAGATGCCATGCTAAGCACTTTACAGTTATCTCATTTGATCCTCACCACACTCCCGGGAAGTAGGTGATGTTATTACCCTCATTTTCCATGAGGAAACGGAGACAGAGGTTAAGTGACTTGGCCAGGGTCACATTGCTAGTAAGTGTCTGAGGTCAGATTTTTAACTCAGTTCTCCTGACTCCAGGTCTGATGATCTACCCATTGCACTACCCAGCTCCTAGACACAGCTTTTCAAAATGCCTGCTCATGGTGTGTCTTTTTATGATTTTGAACATTAGTTTCCTCTTCTTTGAAATAAAATAATAGTCTGTAAACTACCTAGCTAACAGTATTATTATGAAGGAAGCATTTCATAACCCAACTCTGTATAAATATTAACTATTATCTTTGGGACTGTGTGAATTTCCTAGGTCATGTTGCCCTGGATACATATATTTGCAGTGTAGAGCTATGGATGGTAAGGTTTCAAGCTCAATTAGCATTTGAGCTTGTTAGTATAGCCCACAGAAAATGTTTGGCCTACAACTGCATACTGCTTTTTTATCTAACCTATATATTCACAAGTGTGCAATGTTGGTCATCATAAGGTAGGGGATTGTATAAAGCTTATTTCTGATCTAACCTATAGATTCACAAGTGTACAGTGTTGGTCTTTATGAGGTAGGGGATCATGTAAAGCCTACATCTGATCGTGTCACTTGCTTCCTGTTGCTACATGTTTCCTTTTGTTCAGTGGCTTCCTGTCTTAAGGA
This sequence comes from Bettongia penicillata ogilbyi, assembly GCA_023548195.1. Taxonomy (NCBI): domain Eukaryota; kingdom Metazoa; phylum Chordata; class Mammalia; order Diprotodontia; family Potoroidae; genus Bettongia; species Bettongia penicillata. The sequence goes on from JAJHZJ010000570.1 coordinate 7,020,956, forward strand.
TATCCTCTGTTTACCCATTTACAGTCTAACTCCCACCCACCTGTTCCGAGTTATCTCCCCCTTTACTCTCTCTCCCATAATCTATATTCTTGACCAATGGCCTACTTGACATCTCCTGTTCAGGACATCTCATCTCACTGGTTGTCCCCTCTGCCTGTAATGTTCTCTCTTCTTACCTCTGCTTCTTTGAATCTCTTATTACCCCCGAAGGTTAAATTTCAACACTGTCTCTTACAATAGACTTTGCCCAGTCCTCTTACCCACTATGTGCTTCCATCACCACCACCCCCCCCAATATACTTTGCATTTAGTTTTTCTTTATTTTGTATTTACTTGTCTGTATATATGTTGTTTATGCCTGGTAGAATGCAAGCTTCTTGAGGAAAGGGACTTTTTTATCCTTATATCCTCATTGCCTGGCACATAGTAGGCCCTTAATAAGTACTTGAATTGAAGTTCAGTATAACCCAACTTCAGTAATGGTATTGAAATGGCAACTCAAAATTCAGGTCCTTCCCACCAGGGATGACTCATTTACATCCTCTTTGAACATGAACGAAAATGTTGTGTTAAAAGGAACATATTGAAAGAGGAATAAAATTTTGTAAATAACAGTCAAATACATCCTTCAGATCATAGCATAGAAACGTTCTGTAAAAATGATGCATGTGTGTGCATGTGTCTTATGTCACAAATCTTGAGTACAATCACCCTGAGCAAATTCTAGTCTGCCAGTGCTGTTTCTTCCTGTATTTCCATTTGACATTTAGGAGCTAGTTAATTATTTTGGTTGTCTCTGTTTGCCCTGTTCAAAATTTCTTTACTCAGTACTGTCTCCCATTTAAAAAATACTTCATAAATTTCAGTGAACCCTAAGGAGTTCATAAAGCAGCTTTCTAATCAAGCTTTGGGTTTAATGCTCAGGGTTTTTTTCAGTAGCACACTATGCCTTCACCATAGATTAGAGCTAAATTCAATACATCACTGGCTAGTTTCTTTACTGAAATACTGTCATCCTACTTGTTACAGTATGAACTCAGCTGCTTCTTTAGACCTGTGCCTCTCTTTGTAGCAGTTTCTTTTTTAAAATTTTATTTATTTATTTTTAATTTTCAGCTTTCACTCCTATAATATTTTGAGTTCTGAATTTTGTCTCCTTCCCCAAAATGGCATGCAACCTGATACGGGCTATGCATGTACAATCATATTAAACATATTTCCACATTAGTCTTATAAGAAAAAGAATTAGAATCAAAGCGGAAAACCAAAAGAAAGAAAAAAACAAAAAAAAGGAGAGAAAAAATAGCATACTTCATTCTGCATTCAGAATCCATAATTCTTTCTCTGGATATGGATAGCATTTTGCATCATGAATTTTTTGGAATTGTCTTAGATCATTGCATTGCTGAGAAGAGTTAAGTCTATCTAAGTGGGTCATCACACAATATTGCTGTTATGTGTAGTGTTCTCCAGGTTCTGCTCACTTCTGTAGCAGTTTCTTTAACTTTTAAGTTGGTAGTTGATCATTTGTTTACCACATGAAATGTTAATTTTGCTATTATTATCATTATTGCTTATCATCACCCTTATTAATAGGAACAGAAAAGATTAGAATTTCTTAGCTTTTGATAATGAAGCTAGTGTAAATCCCAGAAATGGAAACAGGATTTCTGTCCTATTGCTAATTCCTGTCATTTATACATGTATAGCTTCTTTAATTCTCTGTGCTACAGATAATGCATCCCGAATATATCACATAACAAAGGAGTCAGGAGGTTCATTGAAAGACCTCAAAATCTTAGTAAGCCAAGAATTTTCACTTGTTTTGATATGATATGGAATAATAATAGAGAGAGTGTAATATCACATATCTAGGCTCCAGTAGATACATTTGGGATGATGCAAAGGTGAGCAGTGGCTAGTAATGTCCATTGTTCAAACTTGTTTCCCCTTTTATATCAACTGCCTTGAACAAGGCTCAGCTTTTAACATTGTTTGCTATCATTTTTCTTTTTTCTGTCTTCCTCTTCTTCTTGAGAAAGAGCATGATTATCCTGGACAGGCCTGGACAATATAAAGCACTATCTGTCTCTAGACTTGACAGGATCTTGAGGTTGATCACTCATCCAGAATGCTTGCCAGCATTGTGGAGTAGGGCTACAAACAGATGCTGGGCCCTTGCCCTTCCAGAGGAAGCATGCCTGTTTTTGTCTCTGAGTCCTCCATAAATATCACATAGGAGACACTTAATAAATGGAAGTGAAATGGAGTTCAGTGCAGACCAGTCTCTGTAATGGCATTATGGCATTAAAAGAAAAACACCCTGGAGTTCAAAGTAGCAACTCACTGGATCTTGAGCATGTAGGTTTGTGTGACCCTATGTGGTTCTCGCTTAATTTGAGCCTATCGTATTTGCTTCACTGTCTAATCATTTGCTAAAACAGTCGTTTCTTCATGTACTCTCAGTGCCTCATATATTCATAGGAAACCAAACTGGTCAAGAGAGTGAGGAGAGATTTGAGAAAAGATGCCATGTTTATTTGTTTTGTTTTTTGTTTAAATTTGTTTTTACCCACCAAGTGAAATTGTTCATGTTTTTATCATTTCCTTTTCTTTCAGTGCCCTCCCCTGGTCAAGATAACCACATGAGCATGGATCTCCCTCCAGGGTCGGAACAGATCATGCAGACTCTCAGTGAACTGGCAAAGTCTTTCCAGGAAATGGCTGACCGCTGCCTGCTGGTGTTGCATTTGGAAGTCAGGTGCGGCTCTGGGCAGGAGTCCTTGTCACGTTGAATGCATTAGGAGTCACATGTCACTCATTTGTTTCTAAGGGAGCATTTTATGAGACCTTTTGGATATTTTCATAAATTTTACAGATGACAAGTGAATGACAGAGTCTCTCTCCAAATTGTGCTTACATATATGCAAGGCATTGTACTAAACAGTATTCGGGATGTGCAGAATAAGACTCTCCCCTACTACATGCTTGGAAAGAGAAAACTCAAATATGAGCAAAGTTAAACAATATGAAATACCAACACAAGAAACTCCATAAAGGCTGTCCATGATTAATTATCAGGCAGGTGAAGGAGGATTATGAGTTCTAAGGAATGAGATATTAATGTTGGCCAGATTAGACCTTCTTCATGAAGGAGAAAGGATTTTAACTACAACATTTGTGGTTTCCAAACCAAAGGATCATGGAGTTGAAGAGTTTTAGACCATTAGGGATCTTTAGAGATCATCTGGGTCAACCTCATCACTTTGCAGGTGAACAAACAGGAACCCACACAGGTGAAAGAAATAGTATTCAAATCTAGGTCCTTTGTTTCCAAATTCATAACCTTTCCACTATACCACAGTGCTTCTTCCTCCTGCTCCATTGCTTAGCCCACCCAACAACCTTCCTCTCTATTGTCCATGCATCTCCCCATTTTAGGGAATACATTAGACCATCATATTTAATCTTCTTTTTTTTTTAGTCCAGATGCTGAGTTCATCAGTTTAGGGAACGCTTGGGTAGGAAAATCTCTCTACTCACGTGGATCTGCAACTGCTCTGGAACTCGAGTCTATAAAAAGGTTCCTGGAGCACTGAGAGAGGTCTTGTGGCTCACTCACCCAGCATCACAGTCAGCACATATCAGAGGCAGCACTTATATCCACAATGACCTGACTCTGCAGCTCTCTCGGTATTCACTATACCATACTGCCTCTTGGCCTACTTCTGTCTCCTTAATGTCTCTACGCACTACTCTGCCTTTTTTTCTGTCTGTCTTTAACTATGATATCATAAACTTCAAGATTGTGCAACCAGTGACATAGTACTAGATTCAACTTTTGGAATGGAGTGGCTTCTCGTTGTCTCTCTAGGAAGCACAATGGTGTAATCAGATATAGATGTAGAATCAGGGAGCCTTCACGGAGAAGGGGCCACCTAACTTATCCAGGGTGCTGAGTCCTTGCTACTTGGAAGTACTTTCAGGTACTTGATAGCTAAAGGATGGGCAGACAAAACATTCATTCCCAATTACTCTTGAATTCACTCTTTTTTCATCATTTCCGTTAGTATGATAGGGGGTAAAAGCAGCAGACTGGGAATCTGGAGCCCTAGGTGTACATGCTGGTTCTTACTCCTATTAACTCTATGACCACTTAATCCCCTTGGGTTCCCTTTCTGGAAAACAGGCAAATATTGATACATGTCCTAACATCCACAAATTTGTGAGAAAAGTGTTGTATAAGCTCTAAAGTGTTAAAGCAATCTGAGTTGTTAGCATCATGAACAGCAACAGTACAACTTGTCTTTTTGAGCTTTTCAGAAGCAGCGACATTTCCTGTCTTATTGCTTTTATACCGATTTTGAAATTTTTTTCTATTAATTTGTAAGATAGTAATTAAATATATCCCCCGCTTCTATGAATAGATCAAATGAAACAAGCTCTTGAGGAAAAAATACCTAATAACTTTCTGATGTGCCAAATTGCAGATTTGCAGAGCGAAGCAAATAGAACACCAAACTAATTACTATCAGAATCCACAGGACTCAGGTTATTGATTGTGTAAGTGTGCAATATTTTTTAAAGCCAGAACTATCTGTGTCATGTAGCTAATTCCCAAGAGACATTTTAAACACATTGAGGTAGGTCATTAACTCCTCTATGTCTGTTCCTCCCCTTCATTTCTGCACATTCTGACAACAATAATCATAACATTAGACACCATTCCATCTAAGGCTTATTTAGGATGCTATTGGGGGCACTTAGAGCTGGAGGAAAAGGAATTAAAGTGTAATCACATAAGAATATTTTGAACTCTAAAATCTGGGAAAGGATTTCTCCCTTTTCTCACCTGTCACTTTGCCAGACTCTCAATGCCACTATCCCTTAGTTCTCCCTGCCCAACCCCAAAACCTTTAGTTTTAGTAGCAATTTAGCTTTAGTAGCAATCAGAGCAGAGGACCAAAAATCTGAAGACTAGATTTCTGTTTCTGCTTTGCCTCTAACTCATGATGATCATAGGCATATCACTTAAATTCTTTTTACTCCACATTCCCAAATCTGTGAAATGGGGGCAATAATGTCAATATTACATAAGTTAGTAAGATATAATAAACATTAAAGTGCATTGAAAGGTAAAGTTGAAAGATAAGGTTATTTACTTATTCTAAGAACTTGAAGAAATATCTTCTCTGAGAAATTCTGAGAGTTTCCTCTTCACTGGTATTGTTTGAAAGGAGTAAAGGTATTTTAAAGCCTTTAGATACTATGTTGTTTTTCTTTATCATAAGAGACACAACTCAAGGAACCCTACAGCTGTCTTTTAACATTTGAAAACTATCACATGGAAAAGGGAATTTGATTTGTCACCATGAGACAGAATGAGGTTCATTGAATGAGATTTGGATAGAGGTAGATTTTGGCTTGATGCAATTCATAAGTGATGATTGAAACAGTAGAATGGGCTATCCCAACAGATAGTGAACTGCCTGCGCCTAGAATCTATTAGCAGAAACTGGACTATATCTTGTCTGGGATATAAGGATACCTGTTGGGCTGTGAATTGGACAAACTGGTCTCTGCAATCTCTTCCAACTCTGAGATTCTGTGATGCCCAAAAGATTCCTTCAAGCAACAATCTAAACAGAAACAGTTTTGCAGTTTTATACTCATGCCCTTCCATGGCTTTCAGGAGCCACTGTTGATGTCTAGACTCCAGAGGGGACTGAATCTCATGATTTCAGGAGACTTACTAAAACCATATCCAGAAAAATTCTAGAAGAAAGATATAAATAGAGGGTAATATTACTGGGCTGTGAATGTCTATTTTCAATGTAAAAATAAAAAGCATTACAAAAAAACCTTAGAATGAGAAAAAATGATTCATTATTGTTAGTGAAAGTACCATTTTTCCAATATATTAAGACAAGGTTGGGGCGGAGCCAAGATGGCAGAGTAGAAAGATGCATATACACTAGTTCTTCCCCCCACAGCCCATAAAATACCTATAAAGAAAGACTCTCACAAATTCAAGAGCAGCAGAAGCCACAGAACAATGGAGTGGAGGAGATTTATAACCCAGGGTGACCTGAAACACTGACGGGAAAGGACTGTTGCACCAGACACGGATCCCAGCCCAACCTTGGCCACACGGCACTGGGAGGAGCAGGACCAAGCAGGCTTCAGGGACAGAATCCCCAGTGGCAGCACAGATCCCTCAAACCACAGGTGCCAAAGATCAGCAAGAGGATTTTTTTCAGCTGGCCGAGAAGGGAGCAGGGTATCCCCATAGCTCTGGCCTCAGGTGGCAGCAACAGAGGCAGCAGGAGTGGCAGGAGCTCCTAAGGCAGGCAGCAGCCCGCATCCAGGCCTCATCGTAAACTCCTTGGGAGAATTGAGCCCTGTGTGGTGACCCTGCCCCCACCTAGACCTCCTGGGGGAATTGAGCAGCTCACCTGAATCTCAGCCCCTAGTGTTTACTTGGCAGAACTGGAGGCAAGGTAGTTGTAGAGAAGAAACTCTACCACTCCCAGATTCTGGGCGCAAAAGTTTTTGGTTGCTCCCAGACCAGTGTACAGGCTTGATTGTACCAGCTTGGAGGACCTGAGATCTTATGGATCCCCAGAGTATACCCTACTCTTGACAAAGGACCCAAAAGTCAAGTAACTGGTTGGAAAAAATGCCCAAAAATGGGAAAAAAAATAAGACTATAGAAGGTTACTTTCTTGGTGAACAGATACCTTCTCCCATCCTTTCAGATGAGGAAGAACAATGCTTACCATCAGAGAAAGACATAAAAGGCTTCTGTATCTCAAACACCCAAAATAAATATTCAATGGGCTCAGGCCATGGAAGAGCTCTAAAAGGATTTTGAAAATCAAATAAAAGAGGTGGAGGAAAAATTGGGAAGAGAAATGAGAGAGATGCAAGAAAATCATGAAAAGCAAGTCAACACCTTGCTAAAGGAGACTAAAAAAAATGCTGAAGAAACAACATCTTTAAAAATATGCTAACTCAGTTGGCAAAAGAGGTTCAAAAAGCCAATGAGGAGAAGAATGCTTTCAAAAGCAGAATTAGCCAAATGGAAAAGGAGGCTCAAAAGCTCACTGAAGAAAATAGTTCTTTAAAAATTAGAATGAAACAGATGGAGACTAATGACTTTATGAGAAACCAAGAAATCACAAAACAAAACCAAAAGAATGAAAAAGTGGAAAATAATGTGAAATATCTCATTGGAAAAACAACTGACCTGGAAAATAGATCCAGGAGAAACAATTTAAAAATTATAGGACTACCTGAAAGCCATGATCAAAAAAAAGAACTTTGACATCTTTTATTGAGGAAAACTGCCCTGATAGTCTAGAACCAGAAGGCAAAATAAATATTGAAAGAATTCACCAATCACCTCCTGAAAGAGATCCAAAAACAGACACTCCTAGGAACATTGTGGCCAAATTCCAGAGTTCCTAGGTCAAGGAGAAAATATTGTAAGCAGCTAGAAAGAAACAATTTGAGAATTGTGGAAATACGATCAGTATAACACAAGATCTAGCAGCTTTTACATTAAGGGATCAAAGGGCATGGAAAATGATAATCCAGAAGTCAAAGGAATTAGGATTAAAACCAAGAATCACCTACCCAGCAAAACTGAGTATAATACTTCACGGGAAAAAAATGGTCTTTCAATGAAATAAAAGACTTTCAAGCATTCTTGATGAAAAGACAAGAGCTGAAAAGAAAATTTGACTTTCAAACACAAGAATCAAGAGAAGCATGAAAAGATAAACAGGAAAGAGAAATCATAAGGGACTTACTAAAGTTGAACTGTTTACATTCCTACATGGAAAGACAATATTTGTAACTCTTGAAACTTTTTTCAGTATCTAGGTAGGTGGTGGGATTATACACACACACACACACAGCACAGGGTGAGTTGAATAGGAAGGGATCATATCTAAAGAAATAAAATTAAGGGGTGAGAGGGGAGTATATAGGCAGGAGAAAGGGAGAAATGAAATGGGGCAAATTATCTCTCATAAAAGAGGCAAAAAAAAGCCTTTTCAATGGAGGGGAAAAGGGGGGACCTGAGAGGGAAAAAGTGAAGCTTACTCTCATCACATTTGGCTCAAGGAAGGAATAAAATGAACACTCATTTTGGTATGAAAACCTATCTTACAATACAGGAAAGTGGGAGACAAGAGGATAAGCAGGGGGAGGGGGGATGATGGAAGGGAGGGCAATGGGAGGAAGGAGTAATTAGAAGTCAACACTCTTGGAGAGGGACAAGGTCAAAAGAGAGAATAGGAGTAATGGGGGGCAGGATAGGATAGAGGGAAATATAGTCAGTCTTAAACAATATGACTATTATGGAAGACATTTGCAAAACTACACATCTGTAATCTATATTGAATTGCTTGCCTTCTCAGTGAGGATGGGTGGGGAGGGAGGAAGGAAGACAAGTTGGAACTCAAAGTTTTAGGAACAACTGTTGAGTATGGTTCTTGCATACAACTGGGAAATAAGAGATACAGGTAATGGGATATAGACATTTATCTTACCCTACAAGAGAAGAGAGAAGATGGGGATAAGGGAAGGGAGGGATATTAGAAGGGAGGGCGGATTGGTGGTAGGGGTAATTAGAATGCTCGGAGTTTTGGGGTGGGGGAAGAGGAGAGATGAAGAAAATTTGGAACTCAAAATTTTGTGGAAATGAATGTTGAAAATTCAAATTTTTTAATTTTAAAAAGAAAAAGTTTCAAAAAAGAAGAAATTAAAAATGAAATACATTCAATGTTGATTCATTAAAGTAAGGATTTTAAAATATAGATGTTATTATGTGTAGCAAGCATTATTAATAAGAATTTGGTGAGTAGATTTCACTATGTTGTGTTGCTTCATCCCTAGAACCTGGTGCCACATATAAAAGGTCTAATTTATTTCATGCTGCTGTGCTGAGGAAGAGAGGGTATATGCTGGTCTGCCTGCCAGGTGTATCAGTGACAACAACTTTGGCTCAAGGGTTTAAAATTTAGTGTTATGACCATTTCTACTATCTCTTTGAAGCCCAGGGGAAGTCTGTGGTCCAGTGGAGAAGGATGCTGGACATCAAGTCAGAAGACCTGGGTTCCTGATATCTTATTAACTATGTAACTTTGAGTAAATTTCTTAAACTCTCTAAGCTTAAGTTTCCTTACTCATAAAAGAAAGGATTAGAACTGATGAACTCTAAAGTCCAAGCCAGATCTAAAGTTATGGTGCTAAGTGGGAGAAAAAAAGATAATGGTAAAGAAACCAAAGACAGTATTAAGGGAGTCAAGGTTAGTAGCACTGGGGACCTGAAAAAAACAATAAGAAATCCAAAATGGCACCAGAGGTAAAGTCAAACATTAAAGTGCCAGGAAGGGAAGGCCAGAGAAACACTGTCAGCCATATGTGATGTTGTCAACACTCTGAAGGCTAAAGAAGCTAATTTTAATCCTACCCAGTGCCATAATAGTTGAAGGACATGACATTTTTTATAATAGAACTTTAGAACTGAAAGTGACATCTAATCCAACTCCATTACTTTGTAGATATGAAAAGAAAGCTTAGACAAATGATGTACCCATGGGCACCATAATAATTTGGAATAATATAGTGTTTTAAGACTTACAAACTATTTTTCTTATAACAACCTTACAAAGAAACTATCACAACTATTAGTATCTCTATTTTAAAGACAAAGAAACTGAGATCAGAGAATAGACATGACATAGTCATGGTTACATAGCTGGTATGTTCATAATTAAGAGTTGAATCCAGGTCTTTTGGGTTTTGAACCTTGACTCAACACTCTTTATTACATACTGCTCTGTTTTGTTGAATTATAAAAGTGTTTCCAGGGAAGAATTAACACATTTAATGAAGTATCTAGCACGGTTCTTGGCACATAAGTAAGTGTTTGATTAATAATTGATTTCGTTGACTTTTCAGTGAATTAATTAGAAGTCATCTGGTTTGAACTGAGAGTCAAATAAAATTCAGCATGGACCATTATTTTGAGATTTAAAAGAAGTAAATTGCATTTGAGACTGCTGTTTTCATATTGCTCAATACTCATAAGGTAGACACAGAAGCCTAGAGAGACCGAGAGCACACCTGGCCATCATAAATATTTACTATGTGCCTCTCATTTGCTGAATATGTTACAAAAAAACCTAGACTAAATATAAGTCCTGTCCTCCACGAATGGATACTCCAATGAAATATCTCAAATTATCCTGACTTTTTACCTTTATCCAAGAAGCAGCCATGATTAATATGTGTGTGTGTATGTGTGTGTGTGTATTTGAAAGGCAAATAGGCAACACATGCCAGGAAATTAGAAAAACTTCAAATGCCAAAAAATTCAGTCCTGTTCCAAATAATTTTATACTAGTGGTCCTCATTATTCTTTAGCATTGTTAAAGTTCAAGCCAGAAAGCCTTAACAAAAGTCAGCAGGTTCTAATGAGTTGGAGGACCCAGCTGAAAAACATTTGACATTTTACCTGAGAAACCATAGGTCATATTTAATCACAGGGAGGTCCCTTTTCCACAGTTTAGGGGGATAGGCAAATGACACCTTCATTATTAAAAGACATGGTAGAAGGATTAAAAATTGTTGAGGTTTCCTCCCATTTGAACTCCAGAAGAAAAATATGAACTTGCCCTTTGAGTCAGGATACTGAGAATGTCACCTTTATCAGCCATTTTCTTTCACCATCAGGAGGGCTTAAAGTGGGGGCAATAGCAACTGCCTGTAGCTGGCATAGCCTAAGCATGCACTTTCTGAAAATCAACCCTCATGCTGTGCAATCAGTGGTGTTTTCAGAAAACCTTAATGCCAAAGTCATGTTGAGGTCAGCAGCAGTTTGCCTATGTTAGAAAATAATACAGGATTTTCCTTTTGAAGTTGGCACTTCTTTGTGACCATATTAATGCCCTTGTACAAGACTAATCACTTGGGGACCAGCCGATACCCAAGATGTCATGTAATTTTCCTCAGGGAAGTGATAAGCCTTTTGCCATGACAGTCACAGCATTTCACCTGTTTGCGAAGAACTAAGTTGTAGTTTTGGCCAAAAAATAAATGATATTGGTTTGGGAGGATTTTTATTGCTGTTGTTTTGTTTTGTTTTTAAGTCATAACGAAACTTATCAGACTTCACACTTTTCAAGTGACAAAGACACCATTATTTTCTTCAGTAAAATCTGTCATTAACAACTTACCTGTTTCTCCTTTTTCTTTCCAGAGTTCACTGTTTTCACTATCTCATCCCTCTGGCAAAGCAAGGGAATTATGCCATTGTTGCTAATGTGGAAAGTATGGATTATGACCCTCTGGTGGTCCGTCTTAATAAAGACATAAGTGGCATTGAAGAGGCCATGAGTGCCAGTCTCCAGCAGCACAAGTTCCAGTATATCTTTGAAGGTCAGATCTTTATGTGATTGAAAGGAGGGAGGATAGAATTTGTACACATTTCTATCTGCCTTAAATTTGAAGTTGTTGGGGAAAGCATTTTTTCCCTTATATGTTTGGAGATACAAATTGTGCGTGCATGTGTGTGGCTAGGTAGACCAAAATGCGGTTACCATCTGCTCCTGATTGATAAGGAGATTTAATCAAACATAGGGCAGATGGCAGTCCTGCTGCCTCCATCCCATGCTGCTCATAAGGTCTGGGTACAGGTGGGGAATGGGCCCTGTTTTAATTCACACAAAATGGAATGGAAATAGGGAGAGAGGGGATCTTGAAAGATTCTTCATCAATCCTATCATTGGCTATAAAAACCGTCTTTCCACTGCGAATGCCATGTTCCCAGAGTACGTCTTCTGAAAAGAGCATATGCCTCTGACTAACAAGGTTCCTTCAGAACATTAACGTGCATTTCCTTTAGTCCCATGTTGGTTAATTTGGAGCATGCCATGTGTAGAGCTTGGTGGTGAGAGCTGATGGCTTCTGCTTTAGAATGTAGCTAATTTCCATGAAAGTAGGTATCCAAAGAAATGTGGTGGTCTGAAGATGGGGGGAACGTAGCAATGCATGTGTATCCCTCCTGTCAAACAGAATTTGACTTTAAAATGATTTTTGTTTTCCCTTTGGCTTTGTTCCCATGGGAACAAATCAGTAGGCTAAGTAGGTAACTTAGTCATAAGAGACTGAGTATAGTGATAAGCTTAATATGGTGTTAATTAGGGTTATGGTGTAAATAGGGTTAATTAAGCTCTACGGTAGATTGTCAGTCCTGGTCCAGTAAAGATGTCATGACTGTTGGGACTTAGAGTCCTCAGCATCAGCTTCACTTTTCCTTCACCACACGTTACTCAAAAATGTCCTCTGTGCAGTTGGCCACTATTCTATCATTTCTTCTTTTGAAAAATCGTTTCCAATTCCTGAATCCATATTGATAGCTTTTAGAACTTTGTTCCCCTTTTCCCTTCATCTGGATAGTTTAAAATGCCCATTCCTGCTATACTGCAGTAGCATACTTGATAAGAAGTTTCCCATCCTCTAACATGTAGTGGGCTCTAAGAATTCTCCAAGTTCAAGCTTTCATTCTATGTAAAACAGACTAGGCCCGTGGTCTTCAGGAGTTCAGAATTCATTACAGGTTCACTTAACACCATCAGTGTCTTTGTCTGCACCCATTTCAGATACCTTGCCCTCTGTCTAGAATGCCAGCTGCTAAGTTTTCCATTTCCTTGTATATTTTAGAAGGGAAAAATAGCTTCAAGAAATAGCTTGCCCACATGAAAGATCATGTTATTCATATCATACTATTCTTCTGCCACTGAATTATAAGTAATATACTGTCAGTCTGAGATATTGATTGTTAGATCCCATGTATAACTCTTTATATGTCAGAATAAGCCAGATTCAGATCTGCTGAGTTTCCCACCAGAAGGCACATGGACACTGTGCCATCTACATGCTTCCAGACTGTCTTGTTCTATTTCAGCCACTGTGTTCAACCTATCAACTTACTACTTCTGGTAATAAATATACTTACTATATTAGCAATATGTATACACACTGAAAGGGTCAATAACCCAATAAGAATGAATACGAGTCATCAAACTCTAGAACGTTCCTGTCTATCCATTGGTTGTGTTCCTAGTTAGCCAGTAAAAGGGCCCTTGTATCTTTCTTTTACCCATCTGCTTTCAGCAGTTTATTTTCTGACAGTATGAGGAAGAGGCAGCGCACCCCAATCATTATATCACATCTTGCCTAATTCTCTCCACATATCAGCTGGTCAGCAACCTGAGCAGAGGAACAGGGATTCAAATTCAGTTTTACATCTCACAAGATGTTCTCTGAGCTGTTGGCATGGCAGCATCGAGGCAGCTGGCAATGCCAAATTACAGGAAGTCAGACATTGTATTTTGTGCAAGCTTCCTCCATTTATAATTTCTTAGATTATACACAGTTTCCAAATGGATGACAGGCAGAAAGATGCTGATTTCTCTCTCATCATTTCAGTTTAAAGAAGACTAAAAGATCATAGATCAGGAGCTGGAAGGGACCCCAAAAGTCATCTAGTCCCACAACCCCCCCTCATTTATAGTTGAAGAAACTGAGGCCCAGGGAAATTAAATGCTTTTCCTGTGGTCATTCATATAGGTGCTAAGCATCTATTCAAATGTATCTGATATGACTGTTGGGTTGAAGAACTGCCCTGCCCCCTCTCTGTCTCACTCACTACCCCTTCTTTGTTCCAACAGGTTTGGGCCACTTGATTTCCTGCATCTTGATCAATGGGGCCCAGTACTTCAGGCGTATCAGTGAGTCTGGCATCAAGAAAATGTGTAGGAATATCTTTGTGCTTCAGCAGAACTTGACCAACATCACCATGTCACGAGAGGCAGACCTGGACTTTGCAAGGTACAGGGAAAGCTTGGGGTCATGTATGAACATGCAGTACACATGGAGCCTGGGATCTCATGAAAAAACAAGCACATGCAGTTGTAAAGAGCCTGAGGTCCTAGAACACGAGTAGCTTTTCCATCTTTTCCCATGGCGCTCCATCCAAGTACAACTGTGCCCATTTGGGGAGTCATGGAAGAACAAGTACATCTTACCACTGGTGGCCAAGTCCTTGTTGGACTGGACCCGAGTACAAGGAACTCCTCCTAGGGAAACTCCCTCCACTGGTGCTGATTAACCCTTGTTCTACAATTTTTGACCTTAGAGACTTATTTGAGTGCATTGAAAAGTTAAAAATAATATCAGCAATAATAGCTAGCATTTATATGTTGCCTACTATATACCAGGCACTGTGCTGAGTGCTTTACAAAGATCATAGTATTTGGGCTTCACAGCAGCCCTGTGAGTCAGGTGCTGTTATTTTCCCCATTTTACAGTGAAGAAACTGAGACAAACAGAGGTCAGATGGCTTGTGCAAGGTCTCAGCACTAGTAAAGTGTCTGAGGTAAGATTTGAATTCAGATCTTCCTGACTTCAGACTCGGCGCTGTATCCGCTGTGCCATCCAGCTGCCTAGGATCACAGTCAGTATGTGCTAGAGGCAGTATTTTAACCCAGGTCTTCCTGACTCTTAGTCCAGCACTGCATGTGCGGTGCCACACTGCCTCTCAGTAGGTAAGTAAACATCCTATATCCCTACATACATTAAAAAAAAAAAGATGAATCCACAAGCTCCATCATTAACAGCCAATGTCTGGCAGCACTGCTGGTCAAGAAATGGACCTTTCTTCCAGATCTCTCTGTCTCTCATTTAACAAGGTACTTTTTGCTTCCTAGAAACTCAGGAGAAATGGGAAATTCTTAGGGTGGCATTTAAAGAGATAAATAAATGTCAAATCATATGGAAAGTTATTATAACATTTGGTTTTTATTACATGACCCTGTTGAGCCTATTTCTCTTCTTTCCTGTCCTCCTTTGTCCTCATATGGTCTCCCTATTTCTGTGTGTGTGTGTGTGATGAACTGAATTAAGTGGAAAGCCTTCCTCGCTCAGATTAGGAAAACCAGGTGTGACTGAATGTTGCATTTATTTGGCCTCTCTTATGGGGAATGATCTCATTATTAAATTAGTCTATTCATAATAACATTGACAAGGGGAAGTTAAGAACATGGAGGCCTTAGGGACACTGAGAACCATTACTAATTCTCTGTGGAATATAATTCTTAAATTCAATCATCCCTTTTTAAATGATTTTTTTCTTTAGCTGAAATGTTCAGTAAATTAGCATGATTTTTGGCAGACATTGTGGGGCCTGAACATGTGCTAACAGCAACTGGCATCTGAGTTAATGAAATGCTGACTGAGCAGTATTTAGGTTCTGAGGTTGGCATGAGTGGACTATCCACTGGGGAAGCATTGCTCCAAGCAGTCGTCAAATGGCAACTGAGTTTTGCCTTTCCCAAATGTCTTTTGTCTTGCTGTCTAGCACAGATCTCACCTAGCTTCTTCTGACATCTTCTTTAACCAGATAGGTTGGTATAAACATACAGAAGAGGTAAGCAGGGTGGGTAAGCAAGCTGATCTCAAAGATCGTTTCAAGCTGACATAGTGTAGACCTTGGTGACTTCCCCCTGCCTCTCCCCCCCAGAGCAACCTTTCTCTGGAAAGGCAGGGTAAATCATCTGTCATCATACACAGACTTTGACTTGACTGATAAGTTTCTCCCCAAAAAGGTGCCAGACCAGTTCAGGATCTTAGCTTTAGATCCTGGGTTAGTGAAGGGGGAGTAGCCTTGGGATAATGAAAACTTGGATTCAGGTTCAGACTATTCATGCATACCAACTGTGTGACCATGGGAAAAATCACTGCCCCTTTGAGTGCCCCCAAGCAACACTGCAAACTGCAGTTCAGGTCATTTACTTGTATGCTCTGAGAATTTCACTGTCAGTTCCCCAGGAGCAGAAATCTAATCTCATGCCTGCCTTTCTGGTTGTGTGACCCTTAGCAAGTCCCTTAACCTCTGTTTACCTCTATTCTGTCATCTGTAAAAGAGGAATAATAAGATCTGCCTCAGTCATGAAGACCAAATGAGACTATGTATTTAAAATCAATTGAAACCTAAACAATATATACAGATGTAAGGGATGATGAGGATTTTGAACCAGTCAGTCAAGGCTTATTCGAGGGTAGGTTATGACAGATTTCATCTTTAGTACTTTGAAGTTGCCAGCCAGGGATCTAAGAAAGGCTTTAACAGCCCTTGATGTGGGCAAACTCTAATTCGACTGAAAATGAAATTACCAATGGAACTGCCTATGAAATTTCTACTTACCTACACTGTAACAAAGATAGGTAGGTAGGTAGGTAGGTAGACAGATAGACAGACAGACATATATATATACACATATATATATATAAAATATGTGTATACACACACATGCATATACACATACACACATGTGTGTGTACATGTGCCTGGGTATGTTTAGTTCCCATATGTAGCTCTCCTTTCTTCTTTGCTTCCCTCTGCATCCCTCAGTCATGGACACATGGAAACCAGCCTTATGTTTTCCCCTCTTTGCTGTTCCTGAGAGGGGCAGGTTCTGTGAAATGCTTCCCGTTAGTTCTACTGAATTTCAAACTATGTAAGATAAACCTAACAGCACTACCCAAATAGCCAAGAATAGAATGTTAGGAGTGCAGCTCAGCACCCCTTAAACAGTGGCTAATCAAGCATGGACAGCATCTGCATTTCCTCTGACTCTCTATAGGAATGTTATCTTCAAGCGTAGTAATTAATCATTGGTTTGCCATGTGTCAGAAAACTTATTGAACAAGAAGTTGCAAAACTCTCATAGTTTCCTTAGCTCTATGACCTTGGCCAGTGGAAAGGGAAAGACTTTTCTATCACTGTTGGGGTTGGGATTGGGAAAACCAAGGGGCAGAGGACAGGAAGGGGATGGGACAAGATTTTGTGTGATCTCATTTATGCTGGAACTATCAAGATAATTTCTGTGATGATTAATATTCTACTGTGGATACCTTGGGAATTTTTACAGCATTTGTGACTGTGATAGATAGGTATTACTCATTCTTAGTTGGTTGCTTCATTCTTTGAATACCAATGCCATAATTTAAACTGTGAACAGGAAGATAACCCTCAGGTGAACAAAGGATTCAAAGCACCTTGCAACATTACTGGAATAATAGTGCAACCTTCCCTGTCTTCGATGGTAATGATCACTTAAGCCCTGACATGGGTTTGACTTCTTTGACCTGCTGTTGATTTTCACCCTCTGAAGGATAGTTTGTCCTGGGAAATCATTGCAGATTAACTAGAAAGCCAAAGGGTGTCATCAGTCTGCTTTGTAATTCCTTTCATCAGATACTATCTTAGCCTAGGCTATGATGTGATTTTCTAAATGGAATTCACAGAAATATTGACAGACATGTTCAATATTCTTGCATTATACTGGGAGATGTCCATGTTGGACTTCAAGCACCCATATATACCTCATGGCAATGTTTAACAAAGGTACTGTGACTCTGCAGGATTTTTAGACAGTGGTGGTATTTAAGATAAGTAGTGTAGAATTCCCTCTCCATCCACTGCCATGTGTTTGCCTCATAGCTGAATTCACTCCATAATGTAGTTTTTGTTTTTCCCTAGTTGTCTGTCCCCACTGCTTTCTTCTCCCAAGTCATCTCAGTAGAGACCACATGGCTTAATGGAAAGAGAAAAGATTTTAAGTCAGAAGACTTAGTATCTTTGTGACCTTGGGCCAATCACTGAAACCTCCAGGGGTCATGGTTTCCTCATCTGTTAAGAGAGAGAGAGAGAGAGAGAGAGAGAGAGAGAGATAGGACCAGGTGATATCTAATAAAAGATATTATATTCCTATCAGTCATTTGGCTATATGTCTTTTCTCTTCAGCCTAGCATTTATCAGGTTATTGTAAATAAATACATTGATGCTAGAAATTCTGAACCAGTCAAGGAGAGCAGTACTAATTTATGATAAAAAAAACAAACAAACAAACATCCTCATGACTTAGAGGGGAAAATATTTTACTGATTTTTTTTTTTTAGTAACATCCCTTCCAAATGCCCCCATCCATTCCCCATATAAATTTACCTTGTAACAAAGAAGTACCAGTTGAACAAAACTGATGCACTGACCATGCCTTTCAGTGTATGCCTCATTCCTTACCTACCTCCTTCCTATTGAGAAAAGGGCCATATATTTCATGCTAAGTCCTCTGGAGCCAAGACTGATGATTGCATTGATCTGAATTCTGATGTCCTTTAGTGTTTTTCTTCTCTGCATTTATTGAAGTGTACATAGATATACCTCAATATATAGGTGTATACACATATAAATACATACACATACACACATACATACTTTATATAGGTATGTATATATATATATATATATATATATATACATACACATAGATTTTTCTTGATTCTGATTACTTCTTTTGTTTTAGATCACCCAAACATTCCCAAATCTCTCTAAATGAGAGGAAAATATTTCAAGATCCTTTATTGTTGCATTTCCTTCTCTTCTCTTCCATATGTACTTTAAATGAAGTGGCACTTTATGGAAATGTGTCCGTGGGAATCTCAGCTTCATGTCTGCATTAGAGTCTTAGTGGAAGGTAAATGTGCAGTTACACTAAGGGGCTTCTCAGAGCACGATCTGAAAAATGCTAAATGTGCAGTATCACCCTTCAAACTGAATAGGCTTTGTGGACTGAACACAACCTGTCATGTCTCTTACAACACAGACCTTTATAATATGCTTCTCCCAAACATAGTCATCTTTGTTTTCATGTATATGCCCAGCATATCTCTTGAATTTTTATTATTCCAGAGGTGAAATAAGCCTGTGGTTTTACTTTTCTTTGTATCATCAAAGTCTACTATAAGAGATACTCAATTGAATTTGATACCTGGGAAAGTTCTGTAATATACCATTAAAGGAAGAGTTAGTAAACATCTAGAAAAAGAAGCAGTGGTCATAGGAACTTGCATGGTTTCATCAAGAATAGATTATGCTGGACTAATTTAATTCCTTTTTTGATAGAGTTGCTAGACTGGTCGATCTACAGAGAATTCCTATGGAGGAATGTTGTAACTTACCTAGATTTTATCAGACCATTTAATAGTCCCTCATGCCATTCAAACTGAAAAGCTAGAGAGCTTTAAGCTAGATGGTCATACAGTTAGGTAGATTAAGACCTTTTTAAATTGCCAGTCCCAAAGAGTAATCACTGTTGGTTCTGTGTCATCTTGGAAAGAGGATTCCAGTGGAGCACCTAAGGGAACTATGCTTGACCTTGTGCTCGGGAATATTTTTATCAGACTGGAATAAAGGCATCATTGGGATGCTTGTCAACTTTGAAAACAATACAAACCTAGTAGTGGATGACAGAGTCAGTATTCCTCAAACTCTGGACAAGCAAGGACATTGGGCTAAATATGATAAAATGAAATCTAATAGGGACAAATGCAAAGTCTTATACTTAAATTCAAAAGATCAACTTCAGGAGTCACGGAGAGGGGAAGATGTGACTAGACAGAAATTTTACTGAAAAATGTCAGAGGTCTAAGTGAAATACATATTCAGCGAGCCAGCAATATGAAAGGTACCATATTAGCCACCTTAGGATTCATTAAGAGAAGGCATTTCCAGCACTAGGAAGGTGATATTACTGCCATGCTCTGTCCTACCCAGACCAAATACACAGCCAAGAATTATACAGTTATCCCTTCCACATCGTAGGGACAGTCTGGAAAATCTGTGAAAAATTTGTTAGCCTTCCCTTCATACCAGAGAAGAAATCCGAATTATTATGGTATTAAACGATAAAAATATGTTGATATGTACAATACATATATTTTATGCATTTCTGAGTTTCTGAACTTTTTCTGTGTTGTCTATTTGCCTTCACATGTCATCTAGGGCTTCTGCAAAATTCCTTGAAAATTCCCATTTAATTTCTTATGCCGACCCACGATATATCAAAACTGTGATGGGAAAGTCATAATGTGGAAGGAAGAACTGTATTCAGTTATGGGTGCCCCATTTTAGGAGGGCCATCGCTAAGCCAGAGAACATCTTGAGAAGGGCAGCCAGCCAATGATGGCTCTTAAAATCATGGCTCCTATGGATGATACAAAGAAATTAGAGATATTTAACTAGAGGAAGGGAGGACTTGGGGAATATATGATGTCTTTCCTGAGGTTTTTGAAGAGTCATCATGGGAAGGAGTGATGAGGCTCATTCTGCTTGGCAGAACTAGGAGTGGGAGGGTTGGAGAAATTAAAAGAAGCAAATTTAGGAGCCCTCAAGTTAAACTTGCTAACAATTAGAGCTATTCAGGAGAGAAGAGGTTCCCCTTCCCAAGGCCTTTAATCAAAGGTTGGATGACCACTGGTCAGGTGTGTTTTAGAGGGGATTTCTGGCCCAGGACAGGTTGGATTAAATGAACTCTGAAATCCTTTCCACCTCTGAACGTTCTGTGGCTCTTCCTCCATATGTCCTGCCTGACCATCAAAACCTTAGCAGTGACAAAGGGGAAGAACCCAAACTAGGACCTCAGGGCAGCCAGAGAGAAAACTACAGTTGGACTGACTCCTCAGGGTGATGGTGGAAGGAGGGAGAAGCATGGCTCAGCTCAATGTTAAGAAGATAAAAGGTTCTATTTTAGCATGGCAAACCAACAGCTAGTTGAAAATCAAATCCTCAAAGCTCAAACTTGATGAATCCCTCAAGATCCCTTCTCAGGTTCCGAGTCGAGAGCAGACATTGTGCCTGAGTTAAATAATAAATGAAATAAATAGTAACTCATATTTAAGTAGTTCCTTGAGCTATACAAAGTACGTTCCTCACAACAAACCCTTAAAACAGCTAGTAAACCCAAAGAACAGTGTCCCAGCAGTGTTTCCATAGTAAATAGAAACCTTATATAGGAAATAGATGCCCCTTGTGAATCTTGTTCCCTTTCCCAAGCTTATTATCAGGTGGTGTTTGCAAAGCTATATAAACAGCCCCTGGCCTGTTCAGCTGCCCCGCTGGTCTTGCAGGGGGGCGGCGGGGGGGCGCAGCACTGTGTCCCCCACCCAAAGAGTTGTGTGCCTTTTGTTCTTCATCTTACATCGGCACACCCCCAGCCCCACTCTATTGCTCTCTAAACTAAAAATTCTGCACAAGTAAGCTGGGAAATTCTTTCATGTGGTCCAAAGGAGATAGTCTTTTTTTCAGGAGAAAACAATTTGTTAGAATCTAGATGCACAGGTAGCTTCATAACCACCCAAATAATATCAATAAGGTTATTTCCACATATTATGTTGCACTTTTATTTTTTCTCCCTCTTATTTTTCTCAGTTACATGTAAGACAAAATGTTAATGTTCATTTTTTAAATTTGTGAGTCCTGAATTCTTTCCTTCCCCCCTTGCTTTCCCCTCCTTAAGAAGGCAAGCAGTTTGATATAGATTATGTAACACTTTTCTTCATAAATCACAAGTGTTTTCTTGTTCCCCCGCTTAAGCTTCCCATGTGAGGCAGAAAGGGTGTATGCCTCCCCAAAGGTTACAGCCACTTGCAAAGCCAAATGGAAATCCAGGTTTCCAGACTTAAAGCAATGCTTTTATCTTAGGCCATACAACCTCCCCGAGGTGCAGATTCTCTCTGACAAAGCCAAGAATGGTGAATTCTCCCAGAAGGAGCTTCAGGAAGATCTATTTCCCATATCCTTTTGGTGCTAAGATTATTGCTTTCATTTTCTGCAAGAAAGATTCCTGTTTTCCTCCTTGGATTGACCAGCAGGTGATGTGATTGAGAGAGATTAGCAGTAACATGCTGCCATCTACTGGAATCCCTTCACAGAGCTCGAACCTGATGAATCCCTCAGGATCCCTCCTCAGGTCCTGAGTGAAAGCGGACATTGTGCCTCAGTTAAGCTTCAGGGGGTGGCTTTGTTGAAAAAAAAAAAAAAAAAAAGCCTTCCAGGGAAAATAACTTTTTTTTACAAATAATTTCGGCGTTTTAAAAAATAAACAGCAGACTCTCACATAGACTTTTCTCTATACGTTTGCTACCACAATGCTTTCCAGTCAATCAATCAGTCAGTAAACATTTATTTATTAAGGACCTACCACGTTCCAGGCACTGGTGCTGAACGCTGTAAATACAGAAAAAGGCAATAGGCAGTCTCAGCCCTCAGGGAGCAGGAAGTAATCTCTCCAGTTGTTCCTCTCCTGGGTTCTCCCACACCAGGCCAAACACACTTTTCTCCTCTACCAACAGCATGATTCTGAGGCTCTTGATCCATGGCTATTATTTATGTGGGTTTGTGAGTGTTTTGCTTTTTTTGTTTTATTGTGTCAGGGAGTAGGATCACCTCAGAAACTAATGTTGCTGGTGATTCCTAATGATGCCACTAGAACACATGTGTTCTCTATGTATATGGTATCTGACAGACAGTACGGATTTAATAGGTAATTTTTCCTCCCTTCATTCATTCATACATTGTACAGCATCTGTTGTAATTGATCAACCGTATTCTACCAGGTGAGGAAGAAGCATAGACTCGTAGAATCTGAAAGATTCTTCCTTAGTGATCATCTAACCCAGCTGCCTCTTAGGTCACCCTAAATCCACCCCTCCTCTTAACTCCCCTCTGGTGCCCAGTCTGACTCCCCTTGATTCTGCCTTCAGCCCCACATCGGATCTGTCACCAGATCTTGTCAGTTCTCCATCCACATAGCTTGTGTTCAGTTCCTTCTGTATGCACTTTCCAGTCACCCTAGGTCAGACCCTCATCACTTCTCACCTGTGCTATTACAGTTCTCTTGTCTTTAACCTCTCTCCAGAACTTGCTGCTTCTGTCGCTTCCCACTCTTCTCCTTCTCTTCCTATGCTTCTGATCTCTCAGGTTTTCTGACTGAAGTTTTCCCTTTGCCTTTGTTGGCTACTTTTCTTCCTCTGGTCCTCTAGTGATAACCAGATTGAGGTCTTTTGACTTCTGAATTTCTTTCTCAACCCTCCTCCATCCTCCCACACACACCCTTAAATCATCCTAGACCTACATTTCTACCTCATATCCAACCTCTTTTCTTTGTGTACACGACTCTCCCCTTAATTCAGGACCTCATTACCTCTCCTTTTGGTTACTACAGCAGCTCCTTATCTGGTCTCTTTGCCTCAGTTTCTCCCTAGTCCATTAAAACCAACACACTGCCACCAAATTAATTATTTTAAGTCCAGTTCTGACTTTGATACTCTCCTATTCTAGTGGCTTCTTATTGCCTTTAAGATAAAATATAAATTCCTCTGTTTAACTTTTAAAATCCTATACTTTCTGGCTCCAACCTACCTCTCCCAGCTCAATGGACATTACTCTACCTCATCCATTGTCTCATTCAGCCCAACATGCCTTCTCTCAGTTCCTTATACATGAGACTCTAGCCCCTGATTCTTTGGCTTGGCCCTGGCCATTCTACATCCAGGGAATTTACTCTCTCCCTACTGTGGCCTCATTAGGTCCCTCTCCTTTTAAGATGCATAAAGCCTTTCCTGATCCCCTAAACTACTGTATATTTAACTGCTTTGTATTTAATTACTTCATAGTAATGCTAAATATACTTTATACGAATGTGTTATCTCATCTCCCATATCAGAACATAAACTTCTTGAGAGCAGGGATTGGTTCTGTCTTAGCACTTGCAGCTCCAGCACTTGGCATGGTGCCTGACCCATAGAGCGTCCTCAGTAAGTGCTTGTTGATTGATTACTTAAGAACACTAGGTGACTGTCTCCGTTCCTTCTCCTAGCAAGTCTAAATGCCTCTGCTTGACTTCCTGATATTCTTGCTGTCTAATCTGTCCCCTCCATACCTACCCAACTTTGTTTTTCCATTAATTGACCATATATGCTCCCTTTTCAAGGTGGAACAGTCTCCTTACTTTATTCCGGTATATGACATAATCATTCCTGCTTCCATGTCTCAGTTCCTGCTTGGTTCTCTGAAGTGCCCCTGGCACAGGTGCCCCCGCCCCCTCACCTCCCCACCTACATACAGCCCTGCACCTTCGTAGGACTCAGTTTAAGCCTACCTCCTCGATGAAACCATTCTGACTCCTCTGGTCCATAGAGACATCTCTCTATTGTTCTTTTGCATTTCTTCATGAAATTTGCTTGAAATTCCTTGAAGGAATTTGCTGGTCTTCCCCTGAAGTATCTCTTGTCTCTACCTCTCATCATATCATCTCCATCGTCACCACATGTGTTCAGACCTTCATTGTCTCTCACCTGGACTTCTACAATAGCCTCCTAATTAGTTAGTCTCCCTGCCTTCACTCTCAGCCCCTTTAATCTACTCTTAGCCGTCCTGTGAACTGCGTCCAGATCAAACATCCTTAAGCGCAGCTCTGATCAGGTACGCTTTTTTCCCTCTCATCCTCAATCATACAACACTTCTTATTATCTACAGGATAATATACAGAGTCCTCAGCCTGTCATTCAAATCCCTCCACACTGACCTCAGCCTACCTTAACACCCCCATCCCTCACTGTTCTTGTGCTTCACCTTTGTGCTTGTGTGCTTTTTGTGATCCAGCCACACTTGGTACATGCTGCTCCCAAACACTTTGGAGTCTTCCAGCCCCCTTTCCTAATTCCTTTTACTCTTATCACTTATAGAATTAATAAGCTATTATATACCACATTGGTTTTTTAAATTTCTAATCACAAACTTTAGTCCTTTTATGTTTACATCCCCTGATAATACCTGTCTCAATGCTACGTGCATAGAAAGTGCCAAGTGATTTGATAGATTCATTTTATAGGCCATATGTTGTTTTCTTTTCCTTTTAATTCTATCATGTCTGAATTACACATATATTTTGGCCAGTGTCTTTGACCAAACCTAGGTTGATAGGAAGCAGGCTAAAGATCCAACCTAGTTTTTCTCTCCTGGTTCCCAGTATCAGGGAAGTTGATCTCTCATAGTTTTTCTCCATAGAAAAGATAGCTTCTGGAAGGCTGGTTCCTTCTGCAGGGATCAGCCCAGGTGCTTGGTAAGAACTCTGTCCTCTCCATGCTTGCAAAGTCAGGATTGTGGTGCAGTGATGTATATCAGACTCCTGTTCTGTTTAGCTTCCTTTAATTGAAATGTAGTTTTATTTTTCTATTAGGAACTTGGTTCTTAAACACTTCCATTTTATTTCCTTTTTTTTCTTTTGTATGTGTCTAGTTTGCCCCTCCCCTGTCCCTTGGTTTCCATTGAGCTCTGATCTCTATGCTATTTAAATTAGCCTTAATTAATAGTTTTGCAGCATTAACCAATAGTCCCGACCATTGAGAATTTTTTTTACTGCCTGTACCCTAGATTGCTTCCTTTGGATGAGGGCCTCAGGTTTCCTTCTGACCTTCTGACTAAGAGCAGGGGCAGCAGATCCCAGGATCACAGCCCAGGAAGTACGCAGTGGTTAATCCCTGTACGTGGTGCCTGGTTAGGGTTCGTTCATCAAACTCAAATCTTTGTGCTTGTAAAAGAGTCAATATACCAACCTTGAGTTCTCTCTAGTTATTAAATGTCAGGCCTTTACTCCTATAGCCTGCTACCTTCTGTCCTCTTGCTCCTCTTTCTCCCACTCACATAAGCACAGAAATTCTTGTGCAGTATCACCTTTGGATTAACTCCAAAGTGCTTTTCTACAGTGACTATTTATCTTCATAAAAGCCCTTCAGGGTAGGTCAGTATTATTGCTTTTAGTTTAAAGGTAGAGTTAAGCAGGAATGGTTTGAGCCTGCGAGTTCTTTGTGGTTGGAGGTGGCACCCACTCTTTATTTTGTGAAGTCTAAGGACCACCGTATATATCTTAGCGAAATGCAATGACTAGACTCTACCACTGCCTATGTGATATCAGGCAAGGAACTTCATCACAGTGATAGATCAGAGCTAGAATAAGGCCAGGGATTAAGCCAGTTCCAACCTGGCTCCTGAGAACCAATTATCATTTACACCTTGAGTTATTGTTTTGTTGATTGTCTGGACTTAAGAAAGTGATGGAGAAAACACTAGTGATACAGATTACACTTAGAAGTGTGTCTTGCCTGCATTTTTCTTTCTGAGAGCTGAAGTTAAACATTTATAAACATACCCCTGGCTAGAGTCAAGCGTTATCATGGTTGTTGAATCAGATCAAAAAGCATTTCTTAAGTATGTCTTGTGTCCCAGACACTGCTCTGGAAGAGATCTTAAGAAGCAGCGGAGGCAGGGGAAAGGACAAGGAGAAGGAAAAGAGAAGACCTGAGTGTGAATTTTAACTCTGCTACTTGTTACTGAGAAATCATGTCGCCTTTCACATCCCTCTCTACACAGGGGAGATAAAAATACTCTTGCTCAGGAAAGCCCCAGTACAAATGTAAGCCAGCTATAAAATGAGGCAGTCAGATAAGCTGAGTTCTAAGGTCCCTTGGACTTTCCCTTCCCAGGATTCCATGAGGATAATTATCACTTGACTAGGGTTTTCTCCTGAAGTGGTTAGTGGAGCTAAATAGGAATTCTCAGAATTCTGGAACTCAGCCTCTGGAAACAAAACACAGGAAGAAATTAAGGAAATTGTCCACAAGCTGGCTGCAGAAAGACAGGCTGGTGACACTGGAGGAGTCCTGCTCCTCTGCCTAGTGCGTGGACCCGAGACAGACAGCCATCGCAGACCCCTGTACATAACCCGTATAACTTTCCTCTCTGGCAGTGAACAATAGTTGAAAATATAAACCTGCAGGCACCGAAAAATGTAAATGTCAAGGTTGCTGTAGTTCATTTCCTTTGTTGTGCGGCAGTTTTCCGATTGATGGAGAGGTTTTATTCAGAGCAGCCATTTCAGTTTTTCCTGCAGGCAATCTTAATCTTTGGGCTTTAACCTTTAAAGATGCAGGCTTTTGGTTGCAGCAGTAATGATTTTCACTTCCTGGCATCTCCATATTTGGATTCCTCCAGAGAAATGTAGGGCTTCCATGTTCCTAAACCAGAGATTGAGGAAAACAAGAAAAAAAATCAGGGAGGGATGGAGGGGAGGCAGGGCTGATTGACTTTTCTCTCTGGATATGTTCAGTAGCGGGGTGGGAAGGAAGGGGAATCAATGGGTTGAACTTTCCAACAGGCATTCAAATGGCTTCTCCTTTAGGCAATACACTTCACAAAGTTGCTGATTACACATTTAGGGGTGTCAGGCAGAGGGGGAAGGGAGAGGTTGAGGAACCTTAATGATTAGAGAGAATTTCTATCCAAGGCATTAAAGGCTTGCTGATATATTTGAACAGAAATTAATTACAAGCCACTTTCCCATTTCTCCCTTAGGTGACAGTCTTCTGTTGATGTGTGCTATAGAGAAAATAATAATAGGTTTCCAATGTTTATGAAAAATATGAAGTAATTACTTTTGGTGTAAATCAGTCTTTCCAGGCCCCAGCATGCCCCCCTCCCCATGTCCTCTCTGTGTGTGTCTGTCTATCCCTCTTTGTTAACATTAATTAAACACCATAGAAGGAATTTTATTTTGCTGTAGTGAGAGTTTTACTTCTCAACATCTTGGTCTCACATTTCTTCGTAGGATGCGATCACGGAAACGATAACTACATGAAACTGATATACTTGTTGGGGAAATATTTGGTTTAATTCAGGTGTATAGCTGTTGGCTATGAGCAATCTGACAAATTGTAAATAGTCACCTTTTGTGATTACTGTGAAAAGGAATCCACTTGAAGTCATTTCATGGCTCCCACTTGTTTCCCTCCTTCTTTGCCCCTTTCTCTTAGGGCCTGTGGGAGAAGGACCTTGTCACTTTCTTTCCTTAAGCAAGAGGACTTAGTGATGGTTTTGTATTTGTTTTCATAGAGAAGTGCATGCCCCTCTCATGGGCTCCAGTGAATGGGAGCCCTTCTTTGTGTGTCTTCTCTAATTAGAATAGAAGCTACTTGAAAGCAGGCACTATCTCAGTTTTCTACTCCTGTCCCTAGTTTTGAACATGATCAGCACTCAGTAAATACTTTTGTATCCGTTCTGTTCCTTTGTGTGTCCAGTGGAACCTCTGGTTGATGACCCGTGTCCCAACTGGAGGCCTTCAGGTCAGTTTGAAGAGGTAAGAGCTCTAGAGAATAAACCTTCCTTATAAAGAGAAGGAGCCAATGAGAAAACCCAAAGGTAGCACCTCGAAAATTTAAAAAAAAAGAGATCCACCTCTCAAGATCAAGAACTAGAAAATGGGTTAGTGGGAGGGGAATAAGAATTAGCAATCCAGTTCAATTCAGTGGACATCTATTGAGAGTTGAGTATATACAAACCACAAAGGGAAAGGTGGTAAATTTCAGTGAGAAAAAGGCATAAACTTAAGAGCATGCAATCTTCCAATTTCATAAGGCCTACCTTTTGTTTGGAATTCTAATACACTGTTGGCTAGTATTTAAAATAATCATAATCACTTGCATTGAAACGGCACCTAATATGTTCCAAGCTCAGTGTTAAGCGCGTTACAATTACTATCTCATTTGATCCTAATAACAGCCCTAGGAAGTAGGTGCTGTTATTATACCTACTTTGAAGGTGGCTGCTGAGGCAGAGAGGTTAAGTGACTTGCCCAAGGTTATAAAGCTAGTCAGTGTCTGAGGCTGGATTTGAACTCAGGTCTTCCTGATTCCAGGACTGGTGCTCTAGTGACTGCATCACCTAGCTGCCTACTAACTATTTGTCATAACAGTTCTGAACTTTACAAGTAGAGGGAAAATGTTTGGGCAGGCCTGGCTCTCAAGATAAGAAATTGGTCGACAGAGGAGTTTTGTTGTTTGTTCTTCCTTCATTTCAGCCACGTCCAACTCTTTGTGACCTATTTAGGGTTTTCTTGGCAAAGATACTGGAGAGGTTCGCCATTTCCTTCTCCAGCTCATTTTACAGATGAGAAAACTGAAGCCAACACGGTTAAGCGACCTGCCCAGGGTCACACAGCTAGTAAGTGTCCGAGACTAGATTTAAACTCAGGAAAAGGAGTCTTCCTGACTCCAGGCCTGACACTCTAACCTCTGTGCCACCTAGCTGCCCCATCAGAACATAATGAAAACTAATAATTGCATCCTAGGCAACAGCAACACCATAGATGGGGAGATAAGATTATGCATATAAAAAGTCTAGTAATAACACAATTTTATGGCTGCAATTAGTGCCATGGGTGGGATAGATGATAAATGCTGTGAGTTCTTTGAGTTCTTCAGAAGAGATCACTGCACTGGAGTAGTTAGAAAGGATATCATGGAGGAATCCAGGAGCTTGAGCTTGGCCTTGAAGGATGATTAGAGAATTATCAACTGAGAGGAGAAGGGATTCCTTTCCAGACAGGGAGAAAAGTATGAACAAACCCTCTGAGCTGTGGATAAGCCTGGGATGTTCTGGACTTAATGAATCAGTTGGTCTGACTGCTATGGAAGACTCATGAAGAAGACAAATAATAAAAGATAATGTTAGAAAAGTAGGTTGTAAGCACTTCTTACGGAGGTCATTGACCTATCTAAGGAGATTGGATGTATCTTCCAGGCAGTAATAATGGGCTTCATTTGCACAGTGCATTTTCAAGCACCATAATAATTTTATAGGAACCTCATAACAACTCTGTGGCATA
The DNA here is from genome assembly GCA_023548195.1 of Bettongia penicillata ogilbyi. NCBI lineage: Eukaryota > Metazoa > Chordata > Mammalia > Diprotodontia > Potoroidae > Bettongia > Bettongia penicillata. The sequence continues at coordinate 7,050,589 of JAJHZJ010000570.1, forward strand.
GACAGGGAGGGTCATTTTTATTCCTGTTTTAGAGATGAGAAAGTGGAGGCTCCTGTGATAAAGCAATTTGCCTCAGGATTCCACAACTAATAAATGGTGGAGGTAGGACTCCCAAAGGCATTATGGCAGTTTAAAGGTATTCATGAGAAACAGCTTGTCTTCATAGACAGACAGTCAGCCTCAGAGTCAGGAATACCTGGAATCAAATCCCACATCGGATACATACAGTCTCTATAACCCTCGGTAACTCTAAGGTTCCAAGTTTCAGAGGGGCTGTTGACCTGCTTTGAATTTTCATGTACCAAAAAAAATCAAGGTTCAGCCTTTTAAGAAAGCAGGGAGTGTTGGGGAGAGGAAAGAGTTGAGCAGAATATATGAGAGGTTATGAGCAGAGGAATGATATAAGGAGACTGTAAATTCCTTAAAGGCAAGTCCTTGAGGAACCGCTTTTCACTTTTGCTTGTGTATTCCCAAGCCTAGGGCCTTACTAGCAGAAGAAATAATGAATGTTTGTTGATGGTCTCTTCCATTGTGAGGGTAGAAATGAAAAGGAAGGGATGGAAGCAACAAGCGTTATGAAAGAAAACTTAAGTTTGACTAGGTGGAGAGTGGAGAATGATGGAAGAAGTCAAAGGTGATTTCTTATATTTCAGGTTTGAATGACCAGAAGAAATGACCAGACTGACATAAATCAAGAAATCCAAAGAGGGAGCCAGTTCTTTCTTTGAAATGGTTGGGGAGGTGGGGAACACAAATGATGGGGAAGAGGACAACAGGGGAAATGATGAATTAAGTTTGAGCTGCTGGTGGGAAATGTTTGATAAGCAGAAGTGGAAAGAGATCAGGTCTAGAGAGAAAAGGATTAAGGTCACTCACAGAAAGGTGATAGTAGAAATTGCAAATAGATGAGATTCCATCGAACGTTAGAGCTGAAAGGGACCTTGTATGCTAGACAAATGAGGAAACCAATCCTCAGTCACCAGAGTATAAAAAAAAGCAAATAGGTCCTCGAAGTGGAGAATATAAATATCTGAAATCTTGAATTTCCAGGAAACTTTTATGAGCTTTTGGTGGTTTAAGATATTGTATCTACTGTTCGGCAGCAGAGAGAGACACCTGCCATTTGCTAGTGAATATATTGGACAATCTGTCTTTTCATTAGTGTGGTCTGAGTTAGTCAAAAAGTATGAAGTTGTTCTGTTCCAATCTACCATATTTTCCCTGGGAGAAAATGGCACTGTAAGGAAGAGCAGAGGCTGAAAAGTGTAATTGCTAGGATGCTGCAACTCCCCTGAAACTATGCCTTTAGGAAAATGGAGAGCAAAGGATAATGTGTTTCAACAAAGTGAGAGAGAGAGAGAGAGAGAGAGAGAGAGAGAGAAAGGTGAGAGTTGACAGCAACCCTGTTAGCATAGTGACTGCATAGGTATGTCAGGCTATAAAGATAGAGTCTCAAATTTAGTTAGTTCCGTGGGAGAATTCTGATGGCTTGTTGTAACCTTGGAGGTGACAGAAACACCTCCAGCTGGAATTTTTAAAGTGTTTAAGGGGGCTGATACAATAAGCAAGCTTTCAAGGTGATTGCCATCGAAAAAGAAAGTCTTTTTGTAAAAAAACAACAGTTGTTGGGCCTCTGTCACCTTCATTAACAATAGATGATGGAAATAACTAGAAATAATGGCAGGCTGTACATATGTGTTCCTGCTGGAGCTGAAAATGTCCCTCTGTGTGAATTATTTTATTTCACACTCCCATTTTAAGATATCAGGACATCGTGTACTGAGAGGAGAGGCATCTCTCCCTGGAAGGGAGATGAGTCAGGGAGGGAACTGGATTAACTGCCCCCAAAATATAATGTAATTTGGAAGTACCAAGCAGATATGTATCCGGAGGCTCACTTGTTGGTTGGAGAAAAGGTCACTTACTGGTAAGAACAGGCCATTGTAGTTTCTGGTTAATCTGACTTTCTCCTGCTCAGTTCTTAGAGTCAACAAATTTCAACACTGGAAGGGACCTTAGAATGATAACACTGCACTCTTTTATTTTATAGATGATAAAACTAAGGCCCATTGAGGCTTACTAACTTGGCTGAAGGCCACAAAAGGAAAGAAAGAGAAGGAAACATGTAGCTACTTAATGGTGGAGCCAGGGTTAGAACAAGTGCTTGCTGATACTCCATTATCTTTACTGGGACAGGATGCATGGATTTATAAATGATGACCTCCAGAGCTCTAAGAACAAGAACTATAAAGCTGCTGACTAAATAGGAATCATCCTGAGGGATACAGTGTTGTAAAATGGATTCTAATCCTGACCCCACCACTAAGTCTCTGTGTGACCTAGGACTAGTCACTGCTTCTCTGTGGGTTTCCATGGCCTCAGCTGTAAAATGCAGGCTTTAAAGTCAGTGAGTAACAACGTGGTATAGGCAAGAGATTCCTGGTCTCTGAGTAAGGAAGACCTGGGTTTAATTGCTAGTTCAGAAATTTGCTCACCTGAGCAATTTACATAGCCTGTCTATACTACAGTTTACACATCAGTAAAGGGAGAGTCAGACTGATTGGCCTCTAAAGGGTCTTCCAGTCCTAATCCATGATTCTGTGTTCCTACAGTCTCCAAGTTGCTTTCCAGGGCTAATAGTCTATAATTCTAAAGGTTTTTTCTGTTCACCACCAATATATTCTCACTCATGTTATACAAAATGAGATTTTTCTGGAAATGATTAGGGCTCAGTGTTAATAATATCCGTGTTTTCTCATGGCAATCTAATGGTCATCTAAGGTCCTTATGTGTTTTTGTTAAAGAAAATAGTTTACAACCTGGAACAAGCCTTTGTCTTATAAAGATCCAGATATAATATAGACCAAAACCCATCCCTACCAAAATTTAGCAACTGCAACTACAAACAGTAAAAATAAAAAATGGTTTGCCTATCATATTGTGTTGAAATCATTTTTATGTGCTATAAAAGATAGTAAACTCTACAAGGTGAAGTAATCACATAGTAGGCACTTAATAAATTCTTATGAATTGATTTCTGATAGAAATGGCTAAAGTTTGATTGATTTCTTGTTGGAGGTTGGCAGGCCAAAATGGCAAGGGGCTGTTGAATCATGAACATAGTTCACTTTATGTTGGTTAAGAGCCTGGTAAAAAGGAGAAAGTTTGGAGTGATTCTATTTTCAAAGGTTGAAGAAAGTAAGAGGACAGAAAAACCCACTCTGATTTTATAGAAAGTGAGACCTGAAGTTTCTGAATCCTTTTGTGCTCCCTGGATGTAAAGAAATGCTTCTGTACTCCTAGTGACTTTTGTATTACAGACTCTGGCACCAAACAGAACAAATACTGAAGAAAATAGCTAAAGGAAAGATAGAGAAACTGGAGAGACACAGGCAGACAGACAATATCTTCAGGCTCAAGAACCATTTCCTTTGGAGCCAACTTGGCATAGGCAGCAAAATGAGTGTTTCATGAAGAGCAGGAGTTGACTGCTCAGATGCTGAAGGTTCTTGGATGCCAAAGTGAAGGAGGAGGAATCGATAGGGGTTTTAGAAAAGGAAATTTTGCTACCAGGTGGCCAGTAAGACTATGCTGGGGACCATGTAACTTTGGCCAGGGACCAAGGTTAAACAGCTCAAGAAGAACATGAGAAAGTTATTTTTTATTTTCAGCTTGCAGTGAAGGTCATCTTTCCTAAGTTTGTGTTGTGATATTAAATAAACAAATTCTAGTTGGTTTCATAAACAAATTTGGGGCTTTTGCCTGTTTTTGCCTTTTTCTTAAAAAAAAAACACAATCATGCCATACTATATTTCTGACTCTTTACTGTCACCTAGTGACAACATTTCTAAATTGCAAGGACATTTCCTCAGAGATTAATGAACCCCTTCAAATGCTAAACCAAAAAAAATGTGCCCTAGAGTTTTGGAACTTAGGTAACCTTTGCAACAAATAAATTGTAGCAGGGCTCCTGACATCAGTGTTGTAAAGAGACTCCACTATATAGCTACTTGCTATCATGTGAAAGGATTTGTGTTCCATCTGGAATGGTCTTTTTTAGCAAAAATCTGTATATTGAAGATTACTTTTACATTGACTTGTGGTTTTTCAATTATTTTATTTTATTAAATATTCCCCAATTACATGTAAAAAAAAATTGAGCTCCAAACTCTCTCCCTCCAGCCCTTCATCCCCTTTGAGAGGGTAAGCAATTTGATATTGATTATATGTAAAACATATTTCCATGTCAGTCATGTTAGTTACAAAAGAAAACTCAAAAAAATAAGACAATAAAAGTAAAAAAGTTTTTCAGAAGTATATGATCCAGTCTGCATTAAGGGTTCACCATTTTTCTCTCTGGAGGTGGATAGCATTTTTCATCATGGGTCCTTTGGAATTGTCTGAGATCATTGTCTCAATCAGAATGGCTAAGTCTTTCACAGTTGATCATCTTTACATTATTTCTGTAACTTCTCACATCATTATGCATTAGTTCATGTAAGTCTTCCCAGATTTTTCTAAAACCATTCTACTCATCATTTCTTATAGCTCAATGGTATTCCATCACAATCATATACAACATAACTCACCTCAAATGCTTGACACTCACGAGCTGTGTGACCTTGGGAAAGTAACTTAACCCCAATTTCCTCATCCTGGGTCATCTCCAGTCATCCTGATGTATATCTGGTCACTGGATTCAGATGGCTCTGGAGGAGAAGTGAGGCTGGTGACCTGCACAGCCCTCCCTCACTCAAAACAGTCAAATACAAGTCATGTCATTATTTCTCTGATGGCATGGTCTTCTTCGGCAACCAAGGACAAATACACATATACAACAACTTGTTCAGTCATTGCCCAATTGATAAGCATCCCCTCAATTCTTTTCCTTGTTCTTTGATTTCTTTGGAATATAGACCTAGTAATGCTATTGCTGTGTCAAGGGTTATGCAGTTTTATAGCCTGTTGGGCATAGTTCAGATTGTTCTACAGAATGGTTGGACTAGTTCACATTTTCACCAGCAGTACTTTAGGGTCTGAATCTTTCCACATCCCTGCCAGCATTTGTCACTTTCCTTTTCCAGCACTGACTTTTTTAATGGAAGATGTTCAGGGCCTGCAGCTGTGGCTGTCCCATTCTCTCTACTGCCATCTGTGTGACCTCTATTGAATGACTACTGTTGCCACTGCCACCATTCTGTTTTACTGCTGTACTGCTTCCTGCCCTCTTTCCTTGTAGCTTCAAGGTGGAGAAACTACCTACAACCCAGATTCAGATCCAACTCATGTATTTCCTAGTTACTGCCCAATACCAACCTTGTAGCCACAAAACAAATTTGGGCTCACTCTGGCACTGCCTACTTTGCCTTCTGGGTAAGTTGGCCATAATAGTGCCATTTCATCAAGACTCTCCATCACTCCATCAAGATCTCGGACTCTTCTGAGATATGGCAGACAGAATGGGGCACAGGTTTCACCAACTTCTGAACTCCAGTGAACCTAGGTGTGGGACTGGTTTTTACCATGAAAACTCAGAAGGTTTGTTGCTTTTAGGAATAAGCTACTATCAATGAAGATCTCAGTTCTACTCATCCCTTCAAAAAATAAATGTTTATTCAAGTCAGCAAATGGAAATAATTATGTCCAAACATTGTTGACAGCACCTTCCTCCTCTAGACTCCTCAGATGCCACAAATAGTGTCTTATTTCCTGGGCACAAGGTGCATTTGCCTCATGCATTTGATGTTAGAAGTCTTCAGAGCATCAGTATCTGCAGTAACTAGGGTATCCTTTAACAGAGCATGTTGATTTTGAAAACGTCATTTAAGATTCAACATCCATTATGCCATTTCACATGTTCATGTGAAAATTTTCCCATTGAAAATATTAACCCAATAGGAAAGATGAGTCCATGGTTTCACTAAATGAAACACTGTCAATCAATATCCCATTAAAAGATATGAGATTAAACGGGAAAAGGAAAGATGTAAAGGAGCAGTCGCAGAAACTTGGTATTACTTTATATACAAACCTCTACCTAAAGATCCAAAGCAACCAAAGCATTTTGCAGATGGAACTGAAGTTAGGTGACCTGTCCCCAAACCACACAGTCTGAGGCTGAATTGTGTTTTGGAGGAAGATAAAGTGGTTATTAGGCTAACAGGTAATATCAAAGGAGAGAAATTGGGGTTCTGGGGTAAATCAGTGAAAATGGAAAATAACCGGAATTTCTCTTTCAAATTCTAATCCTAATGTCTCTTGTCTCTATGCCTTTGTATTCATTGTCCCCATTGTTTGGAATGGCCTATCCATCCATCCCAATTCCTAGCTATGGAAATTCTTCTCTTCCTCCAAGATTCAACTAAGATAAGAGGAAACTTTCCCTGACTATCCCAGGTGATCTCTTTCTCCTCAAATTTATCTAAACACTTTTCCTGAACATTTCTGGAATGTTTGTACTTAATACATACTCTTTTCTGTCATAACTGTTGACATATATATATATATATATATATATATATATATATATATATATATATCTTTCTTCTATAAGACTGTAAGCTCCCTGAGAAGAGATCTGTGTCATATTTTTGTAGCCCCAGCAAAGTGATAACTAGAAATTGTGATGTCCAGGGCAGTTCCTTTGGGGTGTTTTGGAGGGAGACATTGCCCAGTGACCAGGGAGATTAAAAAACCCTAGGACATCATGAGGCTGCTGCTCAAGAGACTTCCATGAGAGAGACATCTTGTCCGGAGTATGCCCTTAACATGGGAGGAAACATGCCATTTGATATCATCATATTTTAACTAATTATTCTTGCTAATTAGGTGATAAAGTCAGCTGTTACTATACTGCAAGGGTGCAGATACTCCTACCACCCTCTAAATTTCAGCTCTCTGTGATAAAGCCCCTTCAACCCCCGCTAGTTCTGATCCCCAGAATTTAACATGGTACATTGTACTTCATAGGGCTGTAAATACATTGTTGAATTGAATTTATCAAGCCCAAGGATGTATAAAATGTCATATTACTGGGATGGGTTGTTTTTGCCAAGCATTTCCCTTAGAGTATCTCAGTGACTTTTTGTTTACAGTTTTAAAGTTTTGTTTATGGTTTCAAGGTAATACACACACTATATATGTTATAAACACAGGAATTAGAGCAAAGAGTTAAGCAGGCAAGTGCTTACACTTGCCAAAAGAGAAAGATGGTGCAGTAGAATCACAAACAGTCAGCTTATCCTCTCCAAGTTTATATAATATAGATTTAGAATAAATCAATGTACTGATATAGAAGATCTCATTTGAAGCAAGATATAAAATAAGATAGCATCTGAGTATACCATCAGTATCTAGGTCAGCTTATACTTCTATCATTATTACTTCTTATTCTCTACTCAAATGCTGGGGTTCTCTCCATTTAAACTATATTATCTCAAAAGCCACACTGGCACTTAACAGCCCCACATCTCTAAGCCAGCAGTAAGTCCCCAGAGCTACTTAATTGTGCTGACTGCCATTAGAAAATTCTAAGAATCTAAGTATGAGCCTAAGTCTTAGTCCATAGATCCTTTAATCTCTATTGATGGTATTTAAGCTCTGTCTCTGTAATTAATGAATGTTTAGGTCATTAGAGCTAATAAAACAGGAATACTGTCTGTTTTTTCTCCAAATTCAATTCAACTACACACCGAACTCCAAAAGAACAGTAGAATGCCTTTACTTACAGTCTTGTTTCTATTTTTTTCTCTCCCACACATGGAAAACTGAACACAGAAACAGGTTCCTGTTGCCCGGCTTGTGTCTATTCATTTGTGTCTACAAATTTACTCTACAATTCTCTTCTTCTTGCGTAAGCCCTGAGAGGACAAGGGGTCGTTGACCTTAGAATTGAGTGACTCCTGTCCCATGGAGTTTTATGCAGGATCCTAGCTTGTATCCTTATTGACTGAACTTGGTTCTTATTTTTTCTTTTTTTAAAAAAAATCCCACCTTCTACATGAAAGCTTCCCTAATCCCTCTTAATTCCAGTGCTTTCCCTCTTTTATTTTCTGTTTAGTCAGTACACAGCTTACTATATATATATATATATATATATATATATATATACATATATATATATTTATATATTTATATTTATATATTTATATATATATACACATATATATGTATGTATATGTATATATGTATGTATATATACATACATATATTTAAAATTCTACATATGTGTGTCTGTGTGTCTGTGTTTTCATATTAGATTGTGAGCTCCTTAAGATCAGGGACTGTCTTTTGCCTCTTTTTGTATCCCTAGTATTTATCACAGTGCCTGACATGTAGTAAGCACTTAATAAATGTTTATTGAATTGAATTTATATATTTTAGACACCAAAACCTTATCAGAAAAATTTGATAACAGGTTACCCTAACCACATTTTCTACTATGTGACCACAAGCCTGTTGGTGATGAGTCTTTCTGTTGTTAGTTGGGCCCTCGAGCGGGCAAGTAGGTGGTGCAGAGGATAGAGCACCAGTACAGGAGTCAGGAGAACCTGAGTTCAAATCTCAACCTCAGACACTTGACACTCACTAGCTGTGTGACCTTGGGCAAGTCACTTAACCCCAATGACCTCATCCTCGGTCATCTCCAGTCACCCTGATGAATATCTGGTTACTGGATTCAGATGGCTCTGGAGGAGAAGTGAGGCTGGTGTCCTGCACAGCCCTCCCTCACTCAAAACAAAGTCAAGTGCAAGTCATGTCATTATTTCTGTGATGGAATGGTCTTCTTTGGCAACGAAGGACGAACACACAGTCGGACCCTCAGACTAACTTCTGTTGCTGGTATCATACTCAAAAACTTTCTAGGATTGTAGAATTTGCCAAATAAATAAATACCTGAAGCATTCATTGCATGTTTACTGTGTGCAAAGTGTTAGGATACAAACAGAAAATTAAGATGCACTATCATAGAATGAAGGTTCAGCTGCAAATAAGATGGAAGGTCCCATGGTCAACAGTGGCAAAGCAGATCATAATGCATCTTCCTTAGTGTCTTTTCCACTGATAAAAATCATCATTTTCTAATTGTTAACCATTTGACGATGCCAAAGACTTCAGTGACAAGAATTTTCTCTTTAGTGTTTTCAAGAGATATGACTACAGCAGGGTCAGTTGTATGGCTGCCCCGACCCAGGGATTGCTTCCCTAGTTATTGGCTATGGTGACTGGGATGGAAGCATTCTTATCCAAGGTTCTTGGATTCAGGGTCTTGGGCTGTCTCTTTCAGGATCTGAGGGGAGATGGTAGTCAAAGTGGTGTTATTGGTGGTTTGACTTGTCTGGCATGTACTGCCTTCTATCTTTCCCTCAGGTAACCTTTGTTGCTTCAGCTAGGCTGGCTTGTTTGTCATGTGAATGGCACTTGGTAGGATTGATAGGTTCCTTATCCATCTCCCCAGATGGTGGTTATGTGGGCTGGGCTAGAAGCAGGGCTGGTGATCTGGGGTGGGAGGTGATAACCCTCCCAGGTATCAAAAGCTTGCCTTCAAAAATACAGGTTATGCCAGGCATGTTAGTGCATAAGCTACCAGGGAGGCTGAGGTATGCACTTAGGAGTTATGTGCTAAATAAGGCCAAGTCAAGTGGGAATCTATACAAAGTTCAATGCCAACATGTTGAGCCCTTGGGAGCAGGGGGGGCCACCAGGTTGCTTAAGGAAGAATAAACTGACTCAGATCAGCCATAGATCAAGACAGTGTTTCCATTCCAGTCAATAGTGCAATCAGGCTCATGAGCAGCCACTACTTTCATCATGGGCAAAATAGAAAATAAAGGCTTCCATCCATGCCACTATGAGGCATCAGAGTAGGATTTTGTGGACGTTGATTGACAGACACTATTGTAAAATATTCAGGTGCAGAGCAAAGGGATTTATTTCTCCATAAGCAATATGTCCACAGTAAAGAAACCAACAGAAGAGGGATAAAAAGTAAGCAAGGATAGAAACCAAAAGGGGAAAAATAGGTGACTTTGATCAAAGTCTGTGTGCCCTGTCACTGTGTTACCCTGAGCAAAATCTGACAGAGTTTCATTGAAACTAAGTTAATTGAAATATGTCTTCAGAGAGGGCAAGTAGGGTAAAGTTCTTATTCTCTGAAATACTTTGAATTGTAAAGAAATGTCAAGAACCTCAAAAATAAAAATATCGTAATTCTCTAAACCTGGAGCTCAGTATTTCAGTTGTATTTTCTCATTCATCTACCACATTCCTGGGATGCAGATGAAGAATTGGTAGAATGTAGGAAGATACCCAAAGGAAGAAATCCTCCAAATTTGGTATCTCTGGCTTTATAAAAAAATTTAAGCATAGGGCAACCTCTTTCAGAAAGTGGGTAAGAAATGAACTGTCCTCAGGGAGGGTTTTGGTGCCAAGTTGGAGAACTCATCTTCTTTGTTCTCTTTAATTCCTGTGCTTATGCCCTTAGAACAACACTTCCCCCTTCCCCCTCCTAGCTCCCCCTGCAGACACCCACACTGTGAGGCAGTTTGTTGAAAAGGTAATGAAATGCCAACAGGAGCCCAAGTCCACCATCTGCTTTTTACTAGTTCTAATGCCAAGCTGTAGCCAAAGAAGCTGGAAAAGACACCTCCTTTCAGTCTGTGTTCCAAGTACAGAGATACTTTTTCTCTCTGGATATTGTTACCTGTCACGTCAGTTTTCTTTGGTTCCGGAGTGATTATTTGGAACTGACTTGCCGCTCCAAGTTGGAGAAGGAGCTAAAACAAGAGGCTGCGTGCCCTTTGCATGATACATCTTTCAACTTTAAGAACTAAAACAGAGACCAGTACAGTGTGGATCTGTTCCACCTCCTTTGGGCATTTAGTTGAGGCAGACAACAGATTCCAAAGCAGGTGTAGAAAAGATGGAGTTAAGGAGGTAAGGTATTGATTTCACACAATCATTAGCATATCTGGCAGATGGGGACTGTCTGAGCACATTTCATTGAGTGGCATCTGCACCATACTGATTGGCATTGCTGAACTTTCACGCATCAGATGTAGGATTTCAACACACAGACTCTGATATGGCAATCAAATTCCTCCCTGAGAGCCAAGGCTTTTCAGCCAGGGAAAGTTGTGAACACATAGTATGATTTAAACTCTTATTAATTTCAGGATTTGTTAGGTTTTAATACATATATAGAGATATAGTTATAAAATTCCCCAACTGCTGTTTTGATACTATAGACACATATGGGTATGTGTGTGTGTGTGCGCGCGCGCGCGTCTCTGTGTGTGTGTGTGTGTGTGTGTGTGTGTGTGTGTGTGTGTATGTATATGTATGTGTGTGCTCTTTAGGAAAGCACTGCATACTGTGAGTTAGATGTTAGAATATCAACTTTGTCTCCCGTGGTGTAATGAAAAGAGCTCTGGACCTGGGATCTAGAGGATCTCAGTTCTATTTGAGTATCAGAGTCTAACCTTGGAGCCAGCAATGTATTACTTTCTCCCTTTGAAAATCATAAAGCCCAGGGCTATGTGGAGGTAATGATTGTCTCCTTAATTACACTATCCCTAAATTATTTCCACTCTCTACTTCCTTGAGTCCTATTCAGGACCTGATAAACAGAACTAGAAGAAGTCATTCAGCTGTGCTGAGATCACTACGAATTCACACTAATTATGTCTAATTTCAATTGGGCTCTTACTGTAGTTAAGACAGTCTTTTCACTCTTCCTTAACTGCTTTTCTATAGAAATTAGTCCACATTGGCTGTTCCAAGTTGTCTCTCTTTTCCTCAAACCTTCCATATTCTCACTTCCTTCTACTCTGTCAGCTAAGGACTTCACCTCTTATTTTACTGAGAATTGAAAGGCCATTTGTCATAACTTCCACGTTTCTTTTGTCTCTGCAAAGGTAACCTTTCTTCTAAGCAAGGTCAGCTCTTTTCCACAGACCTTTGAAAGTATCTCTTCCCAGCTCCTTCTGTACATTGCCCCTACAATAGTCCCCTTTCTGTACTTCTCTAATCTTTCATTTTTCTCTATCTGTTTGCTCCCTCCTTGCCTCCTAAAAAGACATACAAGTCTCCCCCTTTCTTAAATAAAATCCTCATTTGACCCTACTGTCCCATCAAGCTATGATCCTATATCTTTTCTCCCTTTCATAGACAGTTTCCTAAATATAAAAAAAAATCCCCCTTTCACTCACTTCTCAGTCCTTTGCAGTCTGACTTCTGGCATCATCTTCTCTCTACAAAATTACCAGTGATCTCTTCATTGCCAGACTGAGTGTCTTTTTCTCAATTTTCATCCTTTTTGCTTGATCATTTGTATATTCATTCTTCTCTGAGTTTTTGTGACCCTCCTTTTTCCTGGTTCTTTTCCTATCTATCAGACATTCCGCTGAATCTCTTTCATTGGATCATCTTCTTTGTCATGTCTTAATTGTGGATATAACTTGAAGTTCTTTCAGGAGTTATCTTTTCTTCTCTTTTATATCACATACTTTCTGATTAGGTGCCTTCATCAGTGACCATGGGTTTAATTATCATCTCTATGCCAGTGACTCCCAAATTTACATATCCCAATTCTCTCCTGAATTTCATCCCTTGTATCACCAGCTGCCTATTGGATATTTGAAACTGGATATGCTGGAGACATCTCAAACTTAACCTGCCTAAGATAAAACTCATTATCTTTCCTCAGGCTCTCTTCTGAACTTGCCCATTTGTGTTGAATAAACCACCATCTTCCAGTCTCCCAATTTCATTGCTCTGGCATTGTTTTCCATTCTTCTCTCTCCTCATCCCATACATGCAGTCACTCGCCTCTCCATCTCTCTCAGTCACCCCTTTCTAACCTCTCACATAGCTACCACATTAGTTCAGCCCCTCATCACCTCTTGCCTGGACTGTCAAAATAGCTTCCTAATTGACCTCCTTGACTCAAGCCTAAACCCAATCCAAGCCATCTTCCACCCCAAAATGATTCTTAAGTGAAGTTCTGACCAAATCATTCCTCCACACAAGAAGCTGTAATAGGAACTATTGCCCCAGTGATCACATAGAAATCTTCTGTTTTTTAAAGCCCTTCATTCACAACTTGGCCTTGCCTTCTTCCCTTTCCAGCTGCCCCTTCACACACTCTATCATCCACCCAAACTGGCCTTACTGTGCCTCCCTTATGACAGTTCATCTCCCTCCTTCCTTCTTTTTCAGTAGCTGCCTCCCATTCCTTGACAGCTTTCCCTTCTCACTCCACCCCGTGGACTCAGTTCCTTCAGAATTCAGCTCAAGTACTGCTTTCTACATTAAGTCTTTTCTGATTCCCCTGCCTCCAAAGCTAGTGCCCTTCTTTCCTAGAGTGCCTTGTATTTATTTTGTATTTATTCTACATATGCTTATTTTTTTTATTTCCTAATTGAATTGTAAGCCCCTTGAGCAGGAATGGTTTTGTTTTTGCCAGGGCGTGGCATAGCGTCTGATATACAGTAAGCATTTGATTACATGTTTGATGTTTGATTGAAGGAGGTTATACTCCATGAGAGAACTAACATTTTGACCCCCAAGTAGTTGTTTAATGGATACAAAATAAATAACAAGGTAGTTTGGCAGGATGAGGAGACATTAGAAAATGGGGAATCTGGAAAGGTCTTGTGTTTCAGAAGGTAGTAGTTGAGCTGCGCTCTGAAGAAAGCTAGGGATTCTCAGAAGAAGAGGTGTGTCACAGGCATTGGAGACACCCTTGCAAAGACAGAAAGAGAGGAGATAGAACGTGATGGGTGTCTCATGGAAGAAAGACCACTTTATTGGTTGGTAAGTCTCGTTACTCTAGATTTTATGAAAACACTTGCCAGCTGAGTAACCTATCTCTTTAAAAGACAGTTCCTATGGCTTGGGTATGTTATCAACACAACAAAGACGAAAAGAAAAATTGTATGTTCTAGAGGACAGGATACCTGTTAAGCAAGCAAAGAGAATAGGCAGTTACTAAGACAATGACAGGCACTTAATGGTGTCCTAGGGGTCACTTAGATTAAGCATCTTCAGCAGCTGGTTAATACTTTCCTGGACATAAAAAAGTGGACAGTTTTTAAATGGAAGTAGTTAGGCTAAATATGTTGCCACATTTGTGAAGGTCAAAATAGCCAAATTAAGTGGACCATAAACTATGGGAAGGGGAGTAATGTATACTAAATCCAGAAAATTCAATAAACTAAAGACAGATTATGAAGCATTTTAAATGTGAAAAAGTATTTGTATTTGATTCTAGAAGCACTGGGGAGCCACTGGAACTTCAGGAGAGTAACATGGTCAGCAGTGTGCTTTACAAAAATCTATCTGGCAGCTTTACACTTAGGGAGGAGAAGCACTTGAAACGTAACTCATTTAAGAGACTCTTGCAGTAGAGGAGGATAGAGGGGATGAGCCCCTGCACTATGGTGGTAGCCATATTGGTGGACAGAAGGGGATGGATACAAGAGATGTGGACAGAAGATCAACAAGACTTAGCAATTGCTTGACTATAGGCTATGAAGAAGAGTGAGTCAATCATCACTGAGGTTGTGAGTCCATGAGATAAGATTAATGGTACCATTTACAGAAATAAGGTTCGGAATGAGGAGGAATTTAGGGGAAAAGGTAATGAGTTCTTTCTTTGTCTTATTGAGTTTCAGATGCCTGTGAATAAAGCATATTCCTTTTTCTTTACTTTTTTTTTGGATATGGCTAATGGGGCAATTTGTTTTGCTTGATACTGCATATTTGTAACAGGTAAATAAATTTGCTTTCTCAATGACAGAAGGTATGGAAGTTTGAAAGGAGGAATTTCAGGACTAAAAACAAAATTAAATTTTAAAAAAAGAAATGCCACAAATGTGGGTGATGGTGACAAGGATGTGACCTTCCCTGTGCATGGCCACAGTGTACTGAAGTTGTAAGTCATGGGAACTGAGGAATTGATGAATTAGGAGGCCAGATATCAACATGTGTTGATAGTCCTTAGTATAAGGGTGAAGATTGGGGTGAAGAAAACTATAAGCCAGGTACTGAAATTCTTGAGAAAGAAAAAATAACCTGGAGGCCAGTATTAGAAGTGTGGTTCAAACACTGGCATTCTCATAGTTAAGGTTTGATGGGGCAAAATGAAGCACTTGTAAGTCACTGAACATTTAACAAAGGAATTTTACTTTGCCCTAACACAGCAAGAATATGCACCAAGAATAGTGACACTTAGATTCTCTGGACATGGCCTCTCCTTCTCTCAATCTGCAAACACATCTTGTCATTAAGTTACCGGGGTATAGCAACTGGCATGATCTTAGGTACCCACTAAGTCTGAGACGCACAGACTCAGTGTGACAAGGGCTTTTTATGCCTCTAGATGACCAGAAGGCTATGTTAGGGAAGCCAAGGCCAATCAGGACCCAGAGGCAGCTTTGTCCTGGCCCTACCCCTTGTTGCCTGGGGGACTGAAGAAGTAGAAAGAAAGCTTCATCAGGGAAGCTAAGGTCAATCAGATCCCAAGGACTGCTTTGTCTTTTAGGTGAAGACTCCTGCGTGTTACACGTGAGAGAAAAGAAGTTGTGTCAGGGAAATGCAAGTCCTAACACTGCTAGTAACTGCCAGATGGATCTAGATAGAGCAAGATGTATTTGGAGAGCATGCATGTCAAAAGAGGAGGTAGTTGTTGGGAAAAACCCTGTAAGCCCAGAAAGGAAAATAACCCTTTCAGCCATTGCTTCCTTTATAAGACCTGTGCCTGGCACCTGCAAAAAAAAAAAAGAAATGATGTGCCATTGAGCCATCCCAGACCAAAAAAAATTCCTTGGATTTATGCTAGCAAGGGCCCTAGTTCCCAACTGCACCTCAGCATTGATCCCCTGTCTCCTCCTTCCTGATTCCCCTCCCCCACTGTACACTCTCCTTCTCTAACTTCTACCTTGTTGAGCTGCTGACCAAGGCCATAGGAGCTACTACTAATGCCATGGATTGCCATCTGGCAAGTAGGAAGAAGACAAAGAAAGGGATTTGCCAATATCGCCACCAAAAATTAGACATATTAGCATCTTAAGCTGGAACTTGAAATGTATTTTCCTACAGGAAAAAACACAGTATTTAGATTCTATAAAATTTTGAATATAGTGCTGAATTTCAGGGCATGGAATTGTGGCAAGATGAAAAGAGGATTGGACTTGGAATCTCAAGACCCAAGTTCAGATCCCATTTTAAACACTTACTAGGCATGTGATGATGGAGACTTGGAAGCAGAAGACCTGATTTTGAACCTAGGCCCTTACCATTTACTGATTGTGTGACTTGGAACAAGTCACATAATCTCTCTGACCTTCATCTGTAAAATGGAGATAATGCCTACACTCCTCATTTCACAGAAAGTGTGTAGCAAAAACTCATTGTAAACCAGAAAATGTTGATTAATATTATGAGCATGAGATTGGCATCACCAGCTACCATCACCATATACCATGACTGTGCAGGTCAGGTGGACACAGGTAGACTATCTCAATCTGAATTAACAGTTATTCTAGTCAGGTTCTGTGGGTCAGGACTAGGTAATTTTTCTATCCCCAGTGCCTAGCATAGTGCCCTTTACATAGAAGGTGATTGTTATACATACTCAGGGATTGTAAAACCCAATAAGAGTTTGGCTGCCTCCAGATACATTTCTTTGAGTGCAAATCATGTCCTGAAGAAAGATAACTACCCTCCTCCCCCGCAAGAACTTTCTAAAAATTAAACACTCTAAGTGTCTAAGAAATATTGTAGAGGGAATTGCTTCATTAGGTCTGAGGTTCAATTATTTGGCTTCAACGTTATGGTTGTTTGGGGCTTAAAATCAAGAGAGACTTGAATTCAAATTCTGCCCTCCTAAGCTTACTTGTTTTGTGATTGACCTTGGGGAAATCGATTAAATTATTTTCTCATCCTTGAAATAGGCATAACATAGTACTTCTTACCTCACAGGGTTGTTGTGAAGATCAAAAGAGTTAATGTTTTTAAAGTATCTGGAAACCCTTAAAGTGCTGGTCTCTTGGGCCTCATTGAGATCCTTAAGGCTCTTAGGCAACAGGTTGCCTCCCCTACAGGCAGGACCCAGCTTCCTGCCTGGATAGCCCCCTCCTTTTTAGAAACTTGCTCCTCCTAGAAGTGTCCAAGCTCAGTAACTGACTGTTCCCTGGTGGTGACACTAGAATTAGAAAATAAATCAGGCATGCCTGATTCAGGTCCCTCACTTTCCTATACAACTGCTGACTATTGCCCACATCACTGAGCTGGCCTTTTGTTTGGGAGCAGGCCTCCTACATCAAAGCAAGAGCAACAAGAGCTTGCCATAACCTGGGCACTGGGTCTGGAGGGCACCTTTGGCAGGATTGTCACTCCCCTTCCTCCCACCAGAGCCAAAAGATCATTGCTCCTTTACCCCAGTGGCGCGCCTCACTAGCTGTTACATGTGCCTCTCATTCCTTTGAAGGCTGTAACCCAGGTATATGCTTGTCCCTCTGAAAATTATGATCCAGACAGATTTGCCTTAAACCTCCTTCACTTGCCCGCCTCCTCATACCCTGGAAGTCACAAGTTAGCCAGTGTACCTTCCTTTGTGTGTGTGAAAAATAAAGTCCTGTTGTTTTAGCATTTTGACCAGTAAACCTAGCTGAAACAGATTGGGACAGTCTAACAGTTTACACAGGAAAAACCAAATATAAGAAGAAAATGTATTATTTAGATTATGCTATGCATTTATAAATGTTTTTATACAGATGGGTCCTTTTTCTCTTTCTTTGACCCTTTGCAGTTTAGACCTAGTAATATTATCCCTGGGTTAAAGGGTATTCACAGTTTAATAACTTTCAGGGCATAGTTCCAAATTGCTTTCCAGAATAGCTACGCCAGTTCATGGCTCCACCAGCAGTACATCAGTACCTGTTTTCCCATAGCCCCTCCAGCATTTGTTACTTGCCCTTTTTTTGTCAATTTTTCCAAACTGATGAGTGTGAGGTAGCACTTCAGAGTTGTTTTAGTTATTACTGATATAAACATCTTTTTTTTTCCCTATGGCTCTTTATATATGCTGTGCAGTTGGATGGATGATCTTTTGAACTGATCCATCAGTGCATACTCCACAGATATTTAGTAAACTGAGCCCAGAATTATATAAGAGGAAGAGAATAGCTTACATTGCATTTGAGAAATTATATAGTTTTAATAGGAATATAGTAATAGTTTAAAAGGAAATTATATAGTTTTAAAAGGACAGATTGGTACAGTGGATAGACTGCCAAGCCTAGAGTCAGAAAGACTATGTTCCTAAATTCAAATCTGCCCTCAGACAATTAATTACTAGCTGGAGTAACACTAGACAAGTCACTTAACCCTGTTGACTTCAGTTTCCTCATCTGTAAAATGAGGCAGAGAAGAAAATGGCAACCAACTCCAGGATCTTTGCCAAGAAAACCCCAAATGGGGTCCAAAGAATTCAATACTGTTGAGGTTTAAACTCTGCCCACCCAGGGATGCCAAAAACTGTTGTGGTTTAATGATGTGTTATGGTAGAACTGTCTCAAAGAATTCGGAATTAGACTACTTCTAATACAAGTATAGCCATTTATTGAGATTGACACCTCTCATGAAGCAGGCAAAGTTCCAAGAGGAACCAGCCACTTCAGAGAAAGCAAGCCGGCAGCTTTATTAGGGTTCCATCAACATGATTGAATATGCTTCTTCCTGAAGAAAAGCTCCATCTTTAATATTCTTCCATTGATGTATTTTAAACATAAAACTAGCATTTCTGTAGTGCTTTAAGGTTTGCAAAGCACTTTACCTATTTTACCTCATTTGACCCTCACAGCAGCCCAATGAGATAGATGCTATTATTATCCTCCTTTGTAGATGAGGAAACTGAGGCAGAGGAAGGTTAAGTGACTTGTCTAGGAACATTTCTTCATGACTTCAACTCTAGCTCTTATGAGACTTATCTCCAAAGAATCAAAATTGTAGGACACTGAAAAGGCAATGGATAAATGTGTAGTAAGCATGAAAAGGTTGCAACATATTACCAGTTACAATTCACAAACAAGATGTAAGCATAAAAATAACGTACCATCTAAGAAATATATGATCAGAAAAGAAGGTGGGCTAGATATGTAGCAAGGGTAGGGGTTGGATAGCTTGTGTCTTGCACTGTTACTCACCTAATGATGTAGGCCTTAAATGAAGGCCCATAGAACATTGGGTGAACACCCTGTGGAGAATTTGGGGTATGACATTACAAGCATAGGTATGATGAGGGGGCATGGATTGGTTGCCATCTGCATTGATAGAAGGGATACTCACATCATGTGATCATGGATCCACTGTTTTATTGAACTGTGTGTGGTTACACACACACACACACACACACACACACACATACCCCTTTTGATTCTGAGCTCAAATTCAAAATATATGTAGCTTCTTGACCATGTTAACAAAAGGAAAGATGTACCCATAATCAATTCTGATCTTGTTGGCTGAGCACTTAGAAGACTCAAGGAAGGCATTTTGCCAGTGGAGGGTGTTGTGCTGTATAGTTTTTAGTTTATGGTATTTGTGTAGGTGTGTTTACTTCTTTGAAGAGTAAAGTTCCAATTCCAAGTGAATATTTAGCACAATTGTACCCACATTGACTTGTCAAACCTTCATTGAGTCATGCCTTTGCCCTCTGATAAAGAGTAATATTCATTTCTCTCTGTGTTAAATGCCAGCAAATTTGAACGTTTCAACGTCTCTGTGATTATGGCATCAGGCCTTTGTGTATGGTTCCATACCAGTTGATTCTATATAAGGGAAATTTTGCTATGGTAATTGCTGTTCCCAAAGGGCACTTAGAACTGCTTCAGTCAGCAAAAAAGAAATAATACAATTTTTGCCTTGCTTTCTATTGAATTGCTGACTCCCTCGTCTTTAGACCCTATGTTCATTTCTACTCCTCCCTAATTTATGCATGAGCCCAAAAGAAAAATCACTTAATATTCTTTATAAAACCGACATATGGTTTAAATAACTTTTTTACTATATGCAGTAAAAATGCAAATCTATGTGGCTTATTTGCCAATGTGGACATTAATAACTGATATTTAAACAGTCTAGATTAGCAGTTTTACTGATATATGTAAAAGATTTTTCCAATCATTTGCACACTCAAAATCAATTTGAATACAACATGTAAATTGAATTTAATTTTTTTTATATAAAATTGTACTTATCAGCTGAAACCATTAAATTTACTATTTAATATATGCTTTCCAGCTCACTTGGCTAGAATTTCATTGCGCCTTATCTGTATAAATTTAATTAGGCTTGATATCATCAGTATATTATAGAACTAATTAAAGATTTAGATAAGTGCTGAGGGGGCTTATTGAAAACTCCATAAAGTTCCATTTGGAAAATGAGATATTCTGTCCTTCAGTTCATTGTGAGAGAGTGAAACAGCAAGAAGCGTTTCAAACAGTGTTTCTAAAAAATTATTTAACAGGATTTAATGGACTTATTCCATTCTTTGAAGAGCTTTTTAATTACTCTAGATCTTTGTGTGGTCCAAGAACAGTTATGATCTTTATTTAAAGGGTTTTAAATGCTCATTTTCCTCTTCCCCCACTGAGCCTTTTGCCTTATGCTTCTAGGACTCACATGTCAGTGCATATTCCTTGCTGGGGTCTTGTGATTTGTGGTTAAAAAAGATGGGGAGGAAGTAATTCCTTAGGACCTCAGGGAGAAGAAGGCATTGAAGAAGACTCAAAAATACTTTAGTTAATATCTTCAAACGGATAAGGAAAAGAGACGAGGAGGAGCTGGACTAGTCAGGAGCACCTGAGCAACTGGTGTTTCTTTCATTCAAGCCTTTGTCCTTTAAGTAAATTGATTTGTAGAGAGCCCTTTTAAATGCTCTTATGTCGGCATTGCCAGTACTGGATACAAGGAAGATTAGTTTAAAAGAATGTGGTTTCTACTAAGTGCTTTGTATCTTCATTACAAAGCAGAATACTGCTCTTTATCACAGTGAGCTGCTATTATTTTCAATTGAATGTGCACTGAAATAAGGTTACAGCTACCATGTTACCAGATGTGTACTCAATGCCCTTCCCAAAAGCACATTTTTAAAAATATAAATTCAATGACAGTGCATAATGGGGAAAAAAACCCAAAGGTGCCTTTTTAATGTAGGCACAGATAAGAAAGTGTCTATAAATAGTGAAACTGAGGGATTAGTGTAAAGGCACCAATAGGGAAAGGGAAAGTAAAAACCATGGCATCATATGGAATGTTACATCTTGACCATGTCTGTATTGTCAAAAGGATGAAGCAAATAACGTGAGGACTTTTTTTTAATGACATAGAAGTGCATGCAGGCTATATGTGGTAGTATTCATTCCACATAATGTTTTCAGAAACATATTTCCAGTTCATACTGCCCAAGTAGTTTTGTAAATATCTGTACCAGTTAGGCACACCAAGCCTGAGAAAACATTTACTAAAACATTGGACCACAAACCAGTATTTGTTTAACCAACATGCTCAAACTAACATTTTCAACTTGAAAACACTAGAAATATTTTGCAGTAAAACACATTCTCAGTGAAAGTAAACCCTGGACCAAAGGAGATATCCAGATAAACTACTTGGGGTTTCCAAATAGATGGTTCATACAACATGTGTGTAATATGTGAAGTCTCATACAATATATCAAGGATTCTAAGCCCATCTAAAAATAAGTAGATAAATCTGAGGCTCTGAGACCAAATCACTTGCCCCTGGTCATACATGCCCCTGGTAAATGCCAGAAACAGGACTTGAGTCTAAATCTTCCTGGCTACTAGTCCCACACACTATGATACAATGTGATTCTACTTTGTCATCTTCAGTGACTTTCTCTCAACTCACCAACATTTTTATTCTTATACTTTGGGGTGACACATTTTGTATAAGTTTGGTGGTAATGCCGCTATGGTGAGATTGCTCCAAACTGTTACCCAGGATGAACCAGCTTTAGAGGAGCCACCAGGGAGTGAGGACCTAGTTAAATTAACTTTGACTCCACCCCCGACTCATGTATCTACCTGTGTAAACTTTTGTACCATCCTTTCTTTTTTTCTCCAGCATTACAGTTTCTTTATTCCATCAAGAAACGTTTCACAAATGTTCTAATACTCAGAATTTCATAATACTCTAGCCAGATTCTATTGGATCACTGATCACCTTGCTCTTTGAGCCCACAGGCAGTGGGCACTTCATGGCAGCTTGTTGGAAGGGAGAGAACACTGAACCGTAGTTAGAAGTTTGGGGTTCCAGGTTTCAGCTTCTGTACTTACTATCTGTGTGACCTTTAACAAGCTATTTAACCTCTCTGAGATTCAACTTCATCTGTAAAATGCATATAAAATCTGTACTATCTTCTGTGCAGTCTTCTTTTGGGGATTGATACTTATTAATAAGGTACAGCAGGGATAGACATATAAAATCATCTCCCTCCCACCCAAACTGGGAGGCACACGCCTCCTACCACCCCAAAGAAAATCAGCTCAGAATTAAAGTGGCAGACTCTAAATACTCCCTATTCTCACCTAGGGAATATGTCCTGAGACTTTCCCAAAATCCCCACTTAGTGCACTTCTCAGTGTTTGCTCCACCCTCTAAGCTGATGGGTTCATTCACTGGGTCAGGCAGGCCACACCTTGGGACTGTACTGGCTTCTTACTGGACTCAGCAACTGCTTCTGCTGTACTTAGGGACTCCCAGTGAGACCTCAAAGGACTTGGATGGCTCTTCCAGTCTTGCCATTCATCTGATCAGGAAAGAATAAATACAAAAAAGAATCAGAGGTTCTCCACATTCACAGACATGTGAAAGCAAGGTAGGATTTAATGCCACCTGTCCCTCCCCAATCTGGTGGAACACAGAAATCCTCCTTGCTTGAAGGCTGCCAAGAAGAAAGAGATAGCTCATCTGATGGAACCTTTTATGTCCACACTCATTTAGGGCTCTGAAGTCAATTAAAAAGCTGTTGTTGTTACTGAGCAGTAAGCTAACACGATGCTTCTGTGTACTCTGAACTGGGGGGAGGGTTCCTCTGTTATTCATGCCCAAAAGTAGATTCACCAAGTCCCCATGCGTATGATAACCAGGCAGGCAACATTAGATGTTCTTTAAGGACTGGGCCCTTACCAATTACATGAATATAATTGTTTTATAGTCATAAAAGATTAGATAGTTATTATGATTGAGTAGAATACACACACAGTCAGTCATTTTCAATAATGACAGTTATCCTCATTACTCACTTTAGCTTGGCACAGGCAAACATACAAATCAAATCTTTAATCTTCTCCAGTTCTCACATCTATGTCTAGTTCAGTGACGTATCTATTTCAACAGCTCTTTTGCCCTGAAACTAGTCAGTCAAGAAGATTTTTTAAGTACTTATCATGTGTCAATCACTGTGCTAAGCAAAGATAACATAGGATGAAAACAGGGAAGGTATACGGTTTACATGGGTGGAGAGAGTATTGCTGATAATAATGTAGCAAATAAAATTAGCCTTTCCATGGCCTTAAGATAAGAGCTTAGTTGAGATTGTATTTTCACCCCACTCCCAATTACACTGCTTTCCCAGGCATTAGCTGCTGTTAAGTAGCCCTTATGTTCCCCTACTTTGTTCTTTTTCCCAAATAAAATAGAGACTAGCCAGACCCAGCTTTTAGAGCCTGAGAATTTACTTAATCTGACATTTCACATATGTTACAAAAAGAGGAAACTGAGGCCCCATGAAGTTAAAAAACTGACTTGTCCAATGTCAGTACAGCCAGGCTAGTACTACTACTAAGTCACATTTATAATAACACTAATTATAAAGTATCTAATCAACAAGTAAGTATTTATTAAGTACCTCCACTATACCAGGGGCTGGGGATGCAACATACCCAAAGAACCATCCATACTCCCAAGGAGTTCACGTTCTAATTAAAGTGATAAGTACATATAAAAACGTATGCAGCATTAATAGAAACACAAGTATATACAAGGGAGTTTGAGAAGAAGGGAATGAGCAGTTGGTAGAATCAGAGAAAGCTGCAGAGGAAGGTATGTGAGCTTCATCTTAAACAAATAGAATTTTGTGAGTTGGGGTGAGGAAGGAGTGCACAACCAGTGCAAAGGCTGAGAGGAGGGAGATGGGGTCTGATGAGGACCAGAGGGAAGGCCTGTTTGTCAGGATCTCAGAGTGGAGGAGGGGAAGTAATGTCGGGTGAGGCTGGAAAGAGGTTGCAGCCTGACTGTGTGGGGCTTTACAGGCCAAGCAGAAGAATTTCTATTTGATTCTAGAAGAAATAGGAAGCACCAGAGTTTATCAAGGAGAGAAGGGACAGGGTTGGACACAGAGCTGCGGAAAAGGACAGGGAGCAGCATGTAGGATATCTTGGAGAGAGGGGAGGCTTGAGGCAGGCAGACCAGCAGGAGGCTTTCACCTTCATCTGAGTAAGAAATGATGAGAGCCTGAACCAAAGGTGGTTGCCAAGTGGAGAAAAAAATCAGATGCCAGAGACATTATGAAGATAGAGATAGTAAGCTTTGGCAGCTTGCAGCAAACCTAGGGGATAAGTGATGGCAGTGTTAATATGCCCATTTTACGAATGAGGAATTTGAGGCTCTATAATGGATAATGACAAAGCCAGCACTGACACCCAAATCGCTGAGTGTTCTAGAAAGAATGCTGGATTTTGAGGTAGGAAGTCTAGTCACACCATGACTCAGTTACTTACCATTATGACCATGACCCTAAATCCTTTGCTCCTATTATCCTTCTTTCCCTGTTCTCATATTTCCATATTCCATTATGCTGCTAAATTCCCCTTTGAACTCTAGTGATCTATGATTCTGATTAATGGAAAATTATAGGATGATAGTTTTATAATTGAAGGGACCTTACACGATATGTTGTCCAACCCGTTCATTTTACAGATGAGGAAACTGAGGCCCATAGAGGCTTAGGGTTCAGGGTCACACAGCTAGTGACAGAATTGGCATTTATACATAGGTCCTCCGACTCCAAATAAGCAGTTGAAGTTTTAATCACTACTAGTTTATTCTGGTTATTCTTAATATTATGACCAGATTCTAAAGTTCAGGAACAAAAAATTAAGAGTTCATACTTCCTTAATATTTCCAAGAAGGTAGAAAAGAAACATGAAACAGTCTACTTCAAATCCAAGCTCTGTGCTTCTTGCTGTGTAACAAAGAATGGATGAAAGGACATACAAGGTCTCCCTTTGTGCCCTCTCACTCCCGTTGTCTTGAGCTCTGGCTGGCAGGGCTACTTTCTACCTACGGAGTCCCCTGCTTTGCTCAAATTGTTAGAAGAAACAGTTCAGTAGGGACAATAGGTGGGAGCTTTGGGGAAAGGACCACACTTAATCAGGTACAATTTGTGGTAAATGTTGCTTTCTGAAGAGAAATGATGTTGAAAGAAAATTCCCATTTGTGACTGAGAGGGCACCCAGAGCTAACTCTGTATTAGGGAGTCCATATAATTAACTGACCTATATTGTCACCAGCTCAATGGGACTGCTTCCCCTCCCAATCACAGTGATATTCTGCCTAGGAAATGCAGTATGACAACAGCAGTGTTTCCTTTCAAAGATAAAAACCTTTTTTCTTAAAGAAATTAGGGTTTAATTTTGAATTCACTTTACCGCTTTTGGAAACTTTGTGTTTTTGTGTGGTCCAAGATTCTAGGCTGGTATTAGCATTTAAATAGAGGCATTAAGAGTACTCAGAGGCCTCCTTCTTTTAGCTTTGCCCTTTCAGGGAAATTTTTTCAAACTAGACACTCTTTTTCCCTCCTCAAAAAGAATTCAAGAGAGATAATTCTTTTTCCTAAAGTCTCTTTTCTTAATATGCGTGCTTAGGAGAACAGTATTGCTGAGCAGTTTCAAATCAGGCTTTTTTTTCTTCTTATTTGGAAAGGGCCATTTAAAAATTTTTCACAGCCACCCTTATAGTAGCTGATTTATTCTGCCCAAAGTCACAACCCAAGCTCTATCAATAGAAAATTGCCAAAGAGGATTACTCAGGATGCAAATGTAGCCCATGCCTTTCTCTGGAGGTAGCTGATGTGCTGGCAGAATTTTCCTTTGGTTTGTTCCCATCACATCACATTTTCCCTAGGCCCCTATCTGAAACCCCCAAACATGACTGGTATCCTTAAAGTATAAAAGTCATTTTTTCTGTACCTTTTCCCAAAGGCCCCCCCAACCCACTCTCCACAGCTATTTGTCTGTCAGTTGTAATGGTCTAAAAGATCATTTGTTTTTTCCTTCCTTGATGACTGGGGTTCGTAGAATTTCCACTATATTTAAAGAGACTCACTTAACCTCTCAGAATCTCAGTTGCTGCATGTAGAAAATGAAAGAGTTAGATTAAATAGTTTCTAAGGAGCCATCCAGTTCTAATCCAATGATTCTCTGAATCTGTGATTTTAATTCTTGTTTCCAACCCTTTCTTCAAACCTATGGCAAACTATTAGCGACACAGTCATTGTGGATTTGGAGGCGGTGTGACTGGAGACAGAGAGAATAAAGCATAGAGAGCTGAAGGTGTGCTTTATGAAATCTTATTTCTGACCAATAAGTAACAATGACCTTGAGATGAGATTGGGAGTTCCTAATGACCCGGAGAATATGGCCATGCTAGGGCTATCTTTAGATGTCTTTACCTGTCTCCTTGAGTTGCTGACTTGTTTGACAACAGTATTAGGAATCCTGACTGGAAGACAGGAAGGCATGGATCCACATTCTGCCTTAGATACTTCACAGATCGGTGACCCTTGACAAGTCACCTGTAAAATAGGGATAAATAGTAGCACCTGCCACACGGGCTAGTTGTGAGGGTCAAATGAGACAGCATACATGATGTGCTTAGAGCACCATACACATGGTAGTTATTACTTTGATTAGTATCATTGCAATAGAAGAGAAGAGGATTAGAAATGGGGAAGTCAAAGCCTGGGTGATGGAGATTTGGGGGTGCTTACTCAGGATCTGAAGATGCAAGTAAGGGGAACAAGCCATAAAGAACAGGCCCTTCAAGAGCCTGAAAAGTGAGCAGCTGGAATAACGTTGAGGACTGTAGTAAGAAGAGCCCATTTAAACTGCGCCAGACTAAGAGACTGTGGACCTCGAAGTTAGTTCATCTTCATGTATTTTGCCCCTCATAATTCCTACATGACCATAGGAGGAACCCCTAAGCTTTTGGATGGATTTGTGTCTGTGAGATCCTTCAGAAATAGCTAGTGTTGGAGTAGACAGAAGGGTGGACCTGCAGTCAGGAGCACTTGAATTCCTATCCAGCCGCCTCTCTTGGCTTCTGTTCTCTCACTCTGCATCAGGTTTATCCCATCAGTTAAGGAATTAAGCAAGATAAGCCATGAAGTCAGTGCGCTTAATACAAACTGGATGCTTTTGCTTCCAAGTCTGTTCACTTGCAGTTATCACTTGCCTTTTGTTTCTCTCACAGGCATCCCTCTTCTTATCAGCATAACCATTCAGAAGGAATTTATTTTGCTCATTGCATTTTTTAGAAGTGTTGCTTTTGATGATCTAGGATGCCCAAGTATAGAGCAGCCACAACAGCGTCTTCACCCTCTAAGCTCACGTTGCTATCCACGGCTATCCATCAGGTTTGTCAGCATATTTGGATTCTTAATTAAACCCTGCTGGATATAGTACGTGTTTCCATTAGCTTCTTCCTGCTATTTATTCCATTATTTTTCTAATTGACATCGTGTCTGACTCATCTGCCCTTGAATCTCGGGTGGCACATTTCACTGCTCTGGCTTACCCCAAATTTTTGCTCTTTGATGAATAACTGAAGATTTCATAAACCCCCAGTTTGCCATTTCTAAACACTCTTGAATGCTTGTCACCAGTACCTGCTGATTTGTATGTGCTTCCAGTCTCCATATCATCCCCTAACTTTCTCTCAGCAATTATTTTTGCAAGTTCTCCAAGAATTCCTAATTAATATAGTTTTCTTTCCTTCATTTTCCCCATTAAAAAAACATGAATTTATTGCCTCTTGGACATTTCCCTACCTGGTTCTTTAGTCATAAGTAGCCACTAATGTCAATTAATGTCAATAAGAGGAAAATACTGGCATATTAATTCATATTACATTTCCATGTGCAAAACACTTTGCTCACAATAACCTTGTGGTGCAAAGAATACAAGAATTATTATTTCTACTTTACAGATGAGGAAACAGACTCAGAAAAGTGAATAACTGACTACTTTCATATCCAGCTAGCAGGGTTCAGAGGTAGACCTTGAATGCCATTCTTCTGATCCCAAGTCCAGTGTTCTTTCCATCAAACCCAGTCCCCCAGGCATCCTTCCTGAGTGGTGGACTGGGGCTAACAACTCTAATCTTGGCACAGTGCCTGGCACACAGTAAGAACTTAATAAATGTTTATTTAATTGTGAGCCTCCCTTTTACAGGTAACACATGAAAAGGTTAAAGGTCTTGAGTTACTCTGCAAGCTAATCAATGAATTACTGACCTTTGTGCTTCAGCATCAATAAGCCTTCGGCTTAAGAGTCATCTCAAGACATGCGGATGAGTTCTGGTGTACCACATAAGGTCACTGATCCAGCCACCTCTCCCTCCCCCTCACCCCACCACCTGTTTTTGAGATGGTGGGCTAGGGTCAGGGTGCTGTCCACGAAGGTTTTATGTGCAAAGCTAAGTGGCCTATGAGAGAATCGGCCCCATTACCCTGAATTGGTGTCATGCTTGAAGAACTTAAAGTATTCTGATTCCTGAGCCGGTGCATGCTCACTGTGCTATGTACAGAATCCATTCTGCCCACAAATCACTGGGATGTTTCCTTTTGTCTTACTGCCAGTTCTCTGTCCATATGACATGCTGCCTATCTGTACCAAAACAAAGTTTAATGCTGTTCAGCAAAACCAACTGATACATCAATATTTGGCAACATACACATTGTCCCACATCCATTGCCCCTCACCTCTTCAGTAAAAAGGAAGAGATATGTTATATCTTCTTTTCTCTACGGCCAAGTGTGGTCATTAGTAGTAGTAATGTATAACATTCATTTTTTTAAATGGCTTCAATACATTTATGCACAAACTTTCTCATGTGGAGGGAAAATCTATAGCTGAAAATATTTCAGACACATGATCCACATATAAAGTACAACCACAGTAAAGTCAGTCAGAAACCTAACTCTTCAGTGATCTCATCAGCATCCAGAGACAGGCTAAAATGAAAATTTCTCTTAAGGCTCTTACTTCATCTAAGTTCTGCTGCCAATAGCCAACATCCCTCCAAGAGCCGATCAGAAGGATGTTCATGCCTACCCTTCATTAGCTCTGCCTTAACCCTGGACCCAAAGTAAAATCTGCTACCCAGTGCCCTACCACCCTTGTCACTGGAAGCAGAGGACTCCGTTTCTTTAACCTCTCACATTGGCTTTATTTTATTTTAAAGTATCGGACCCAATATTTTAGGTCTCTGCTCTATATCCATATTGGATCACTTTTTGAAAAGGACACATTGAAAGCAGGAGTGCTGTCCTCTTTATGTGTAACATTTACAATTATGTGTACCCTTCCTAAGTGAAAGTGATGATGAGATAGGATTTAATTTTATAACAATACTTGGCATCCCTCAGGAATTCAACACAACTTTCTTGCCTACTTAGAATCAGAAAGCATATAATAGGACCCCACATTTCAGCTAAGAAATCATTCAGTAAAGAGCATGATTGACCTACTGTGTGCAGAGCACTGAGCCAGGTTTATCCAGCAAGCCACAGCAATTTTTCCTCAGATATTCCTACTCTGAAAAATCAGAATTATAGACACATTATGCCAACTGGCAAATTAACAGACTTCTTTGAGATTCACTATATATTAAACTGCATATTATAAAACACTATATATTCCATCTCACCTAATTTTGGATAGAGTCCTTTTAAAAAAAATTTTTTCCTAAGTGGTATTCAGCACAAAATAGCTCTCCTTAACCTGGACTCACCTTTTGGTAATCAAAAGAACATTTACAGAGCTGTGAGACAAACACAATTATAAAAGTACATTATGAAATTAAAATGAAGAACCTAAATAAAAAATCACAGAACAAGAGGCTAATTCCATTCACTCTTTCATATTTCATTATTTGATAACATCAGAAGATGAATCCATCAGAATTACTTTGGCAAGTGCAAACAGGACTATGCCTGATCAATATTTATTAATACCTTCAAAATGGGAGAAGGAGTGGAGCAGACTCCTTAATGGAGTGAATAATTGTTCATGCAAATAAAGCCTGGCCAAAGGCAGTGCCAGACCAAAGAGACACAGCTTTAACTGTGCTGAATTAAAAATGCAGATCTTCTTCCAGCCCTGTCATAGAAAACGGTAATTAAAAAAAATAATAATCTGATGCACCAAAGAATGATATGTGAATCCTTAAGCTGATCAAGTGAAAGCTTCAACCTGAAAGATTTATAATTTAGAACTAGTTCCGAAGGTAGGGAGCAAAGTTTTTGGCTGAGGGAATGAAAGGGAAGCTTCTCCTCATCCCTGTAATTAAAGCCACAGATAGAGGAATGTCATTGATTTTTAAAGATAGCAGTGGATGTATCTTGGAGAAATTCTCTGAGGCACTCATACTCTCAAATGAGATATAAAACCCAGGTGCTCTGCCTTTGCTGAAGAAAAGCCTGCATTAAGTTGTATAGTAGGAAATGTCCTGGATTTGGAGTCAGAGGACCTAGAATTGAACCCAGGCTCTGCTAATTACTCACTTGTGTGATCTTGGATAAGTCATTTCTCATGTCATACACACTGTAAGTGTGCCCCAAGACTCCATCTCTACACTCACTTGGTGACGTCACTAACTCCCCTGAGTTTAATCATTATCCCTACACAGATGACTCCCAGATCTCTATGTGCAGGCCTAGTTTCTACCCTTGAGCTCCAGTCCTGCATCACCAGCTGCCTACTAAACATTTGGAATTGGGTATTCCACGGGCATTTCAAGCTCATCATATCCAAGTCCTAACACTCCTAAGGACACCACCTTCCTTCCAGGCCTTCAAGATCAAAACTTTGGTAACATTATTGACTCCGCCCTCTCATTGCATATATCCAGTCACTTGTGAAATCCTGTCATTTCTATCTCTACAGCATTTCTCACATTGATCCTTCTCTCCACTCATACAATAATCATCTCAGTTCAAGCCCTGATCACTTCTCTCCTTCATTATTATAGAAGCTTCCTAACTGATCTCCCTACCTCAAGTCTCAACCCCGTCTACTCTATCTTCCACCCAGTTACTAAGTTATTTTTCTATAGCATAGGTCTGACCATGTCAGCTTGCTACTTAATTAGCTCCAGAGGCTGTCTATTACTTTGGGAGTCAAATATGAACTTCTGTTTGACATTTAAAGCTCTTCATAACCTGGTCTATTCTTACTTTTCCAGTGTTCTTATATATTACACCCTCCATGTATTCCAAGGTCCAATCATACTGGCCTACATGCCTTTCATCAGATTTAATGCTCCAGGTCCCATCCCCATGTATTTGCACTCACTGTCCTCCATGCTTTGAATGTACCCCTCCCTTTTCACCACTAACTCTAATTTCCCTCAAAACTCAGCTGAAATGCCCCCTTTATTTTTTACATGCAATATGTCCTAATCTCCCAACTACTAGTGCCCTCCTTCCCAAAGCAGCCTCCCTTTTATTTACTTTGCATATATAATGTCCTTTTCTGGGAACACCATCTCCCTCAACTTACATTCATAATCACCAGCTGAGTCCCTCCTCAGGTTCTAGGTGTAATGCTAGGGACTATCCTTTTAATATTGTAGCTTTCAAGTCACCATAGTGTGCTTCCCATTAATAATAAGCCAGATTGTCACCAATATCATTTGATATTGTATTGAAAATCATAGTGATAGCAATAAGAGAAGAAAAAGAAAGAGAAGGAATCAGAATAGAAAACTAGTTTTGGGATAAGAATTCATTATTTGGTAACAATTGTTGGGAAAGCTAGAAATCAGTCTGGCAGAAATTGAACATTGACCAGTATTTTACACCATTTACCAAGATAAGATAAAAATGAATACATGACCTAGATATAAAGAGAGAGATTATAAGAAAACCTGAATAAAATGGAACATTTTACCAATCGGACATATGGCTAGGTGAACCATTTGTGAATATACAAGAGATAGACAACAGTGTGAAGTGTAAAATCAATAATTTTGATCACATTAAATCAATAAGGTTTTATACAAGTAAAACAAATGTAGCCAAGATCATAAGGAAAGTAGAAAATTCAGGGAAAAATTTTATAAACAGTTTCT
Organism: Bettongia penicillata ogilbyi; assembly: GCA_023548195.1. Taxonomy (NCBI): domain Eukaryota; kingdom Metazoa; phylum Chordata; class Mammalia; order Diprotodontia; family Potoroidae; genus Bettongia; species Bettongia penicillata. The sequence goes on from JAJHZJ010000570.1 coordinate 7,083,034, forward strand.
CAGATAAAGGTCCCGTATCTCAAATGTTTAAAGAACTTGGTCAATTCTATAAGAATGTGTTATTCTTCAGTTGATAAATGGTCAGATGATAGGAATAGTTAGTATTCTGATGAATAAATTAAAGTGATTTATAGTTTTATAAAAAATGCTCTAAATTATTATTGATTAGAGAAATACAAATTAAGACAACTTTGAGATATCATTTTACACCTATCACTTTGGCTAAAATGATTGAATGAGACAGCCACAAATGTTGGTGGGGATGTAGAAAAATTGGGACACTAATTCACTGTTGGTGGAACTATGAGCTAATGCAGCCATTTTGGAGAGCAATCTGTATTTATGTCCAAAGAGTTATTAATTTGCCTATATCCATTGACCCAAGAAATGCCACTACTAGTTCTGTTTCCCAAGATGATTAGGGAAAAAGAAAAAGAATCTGTATGTTCTAAAATTTGTATAGCAGCTCTGTGGTGGCTAAGAACTGGAAATTGCTGGGATGCCCATCCACTGAGGAATGACTGAACAAGTTATGTTATATGATTATGATGGAATACTGTTGTGCTATAAGAAATGATGAGCTTTGTGATCTTAGAAAAACGTGGCTAGACTTGCACAAAACAATGAAGAATGAAATGATCAGAATCAAGAGAATATTGTGTACAATAACAGCAGGACTGTTTTAAGAACAATTTTGAGCAAATGTTATTTTTTCTATTATCCATACTCTAATTAAGTACAAAGGACCTGTGAAGGAAGATGTTCTTTGCATCTAGAGAAAGAAGTGATAAACAGAAGTATGTATAGAACACTTTTACATATACACTTGTACATGTTTGTGTCTCACAGTAGCCATCTCTACAGCAGAGTGGGAAGGGTGAAAAAGGGCAGGGGGAGAAAAGTACTTTATAGTTATATATTTAAAAGGAATAACGAGTTGTATGTAATAGATTTTCATTTTCATGTGCAATCATCACTTTTCTATTCTAGGTTATGGAAATGTTTATTTCTTAAGTTCAGAATAAAAGAACTAAAATTTTAAAAATTAAAAAAAACAAAACAATAAGCCAGTAAACAATTAGCTTTTGTCAAGAGCATTTTTATCATGAACCTGTCTTTCACATTCCCACAGATGTACACAGTACCCACGGGAAGAGTGCAGTCAAGCTCAGCATACAGGGGTAGTAGGCATATGTGTAAGATCTGTGCATGAATTATTGATACAATTGCAGAGTCCAAAAGGCCTTTCTCTTCTCATAGAATCTTCATGCTTTCTCCACACTTGGGCTCTTGATTGCCAGGGCTGCCTCTCTGATCCTCTCCCTCTTTACAGTGACTCCCTTTCGTTGTATGTCCATCTGAAATGTATCTATGTTTCTCACTAGATGTATTTTCCTACTGGTCCAATGTCTCCCCTTCAAAGTTACATAGCCATTGTGGGGGCGGGGAGGGAGGTGGGGCGGGGTGAGTAGTGAGTTTTTCTGTTTTTTGGCTAGAATGACTAGGAGAAAGAAATTCATTCCTCCCCTTTCCCACCCCTGAGAATCTCTTTTGCGTTCCACTTCTGGCTCTCCATATCTCTAACTTGTCAGCCATTGGATGAGCTGTCTCTGGCCCAGCTAAACATTGTGACTGATGAGGTGATGAGGAGAGCGCTTTTGCCCTCCCCCTTTCTGTGCTGGCCTCACTCCATATCTGCTCTCCATGGCCCTCAGGCTCCTTGGGGCCTAGTGCTCCTTTCTTTGCTGAGCTTACTGTCTTGACTTAGAAAAGTGTTGGAATCTCATAAAAGGATCAGTCTAGAGGCATCTTTACCATTATCTTCATATCTCATTGACACTTTGTGATTCCATTGTGAACTTTCTGTGATGACAGCTGCTGCAGTAGGGAAGGAGCCACATACATATCCACCTCACATCTGTGGTCCCATATACTTACTTTTACACTACACCTTTCCACATTAGAATCCATGAAGGCAGAGTCTGCTTGGCGTGTGTCCTAGCACATCGGAGGAGGAGGCTTGATTGATTGGTTGATTGATTTCACCTCTCTGGTACTCCTAATCTGTAAAATGAAGGAGTTGTACTAGATGAGCTCCATCTAGCTCTGCAATCCCATGATTTTCCTCAGGACATTGCTGTCTTCAAAAAGCCTCTTCTCTTTTCTGCTGCCCAGCTCAGGACTATGCCCATTGATACCTAGATTTTTCCATGACAGGAGGATGTCCCAAAAGTCTTAGTGCGGTTTAAAGCCACCAACACTGCACTAGGACTTTTGGGAAACCCTGTATCTAAAAGCAGTATAGGTTTACAGTAGCAGCTGAAAAGGGTAACAGCGTTACAAGTTGAAATGATTCTTATAGTTTAATCCCAAACCTAGCACCAACTACAGGCCACTAGGACTGCTTCCTTAGATTTCCTCTCACTAAACTACCTACCCGATGCTGTCTGTAAGATTAAGGGGCTGTCTGACCAGACTCTATTTCAGTTTTCTGCTATTTTCTTCTTCACTCTTCCATTAGATGTGTGGCAATCTGGGAACTTAGGGAGGTGCATTACTCTTGCAGCCAGCTTAGGATAACTCAGGAACCATTGACTATGGCTTTGGAAAGCCTCCCCTGGTCCAACCTGATCACAACTGCAACTGGGAAATACATTTTTCTCTCTGGGCCTCAACACTGTCTTCCCTTAGGCTGCAGGCTTTGCTGTCTCTCTCTCCCGTTATTTGATCATCTTTATGCTGTGGCCCCTAGAAACTATTCTCTTTACTTGAGTTCCCCTTTTCCGTTGTAACTGGTTTGCGTGAAACAAATTCTACTAGCTGACTCATTTTTTTATTTGACCCTATGCCCTACTATGGGGCAGCTAGATGACTCAGTGAATAGAGTGCTGGGCCTGATGTCAGGAAGACCTGAGTTCAGTTCCAGACTCAGGCACTTACTAGGCACATGACTGAGGGCAAATCACTTAATCTTTGTTTGTCTTAATCTGCTGGAAGAGGAAATTGCAAACCACTCTAGTACCTTTGCCAAGAAAACCCTATGTACAGTATCATAGATACTGTGTGCATGATACTGTCTATAGGAGTCTTCAAGAGTCAGACACCACTGAATAACAACACACTGTCCTACTATGCCCTGGGGCCTGAGACTTGAGACCTCCTGGACCTGAGTGGCCCTTTACCCACTCCTTAATTCTGAGCCCACCCCGCTTCTGGGACCCTAATTTACCTCCCAGGAATGGATACCTTTTCTTGTTTTCATTTAGGGATCAAGCCACTTCTCCAGCTCGGGATGATAAAATCCAGACCCCCACCTCCCACCCTCCTTTACAACCAGACTACCAAGAAGAACTTCAAGTGCACTCTGCAACATCAGCCTATTCTAGTCCCCTTGGTAATTGGGCAGGGTCACGGCATTGCCCATCCAGCCTATGAGTCAGTCTGGCCCTTCATTTTCTCTTCCTTTATTTTACTGTTCATTGGTATACCCATTGGAGAGCTGCATAGAAAAAAATAAGAGGAAAGGAAGCTCTAATCTGCCAATTGAGCAGCATGTCTACAGCTGGATGAATATGGTCCAAAGATGGGGATATCCTTAGCAGAAAGGTTTGGAAGTGATATTCCAGGTTAGGTTATTCTCAGGTCCCTCTCTTTCAGATTTCCAGTTAATATTGTCACCTTCTCTGTTTAATTCTTTTGTTAAATATTGTAATCCAGGTAGAACTCGAAGAAAAAAACCTTTAAAAGCAATCATACTTAATTATCCACCTCCAGATCTTTGCTACAGAAAGCTGATTTGGGAGAAAAGGGTCAACTCTGCTTAGGCTGGTATTTCACATTAATATCAGCTATAATCTTGTACCCTCCCAGCCTGGAATACCTATTGATTTGGAGTTGAACAGGAGAACAGGAAGAGAAGGACACGGTGAGGAAGCTGGAAAATTGTATAGTTCCTCCAGAGTTAGGTCTTCATAGTGACTTGTTATTTGGTTTGAAGCTGTGTGAATTACTAGGTTAGACACACCCATATTCGAATGCAAATGTGAAGGCTGTGTAAATAGATTTTCAATTATGCGCCTCACTGCTCTGTTCCATTAGCATGGAAAATAGAGAGTTGCCTCTATATGTAAGTTTCAGGTTATTACTATTTCCCATACCATGGTTGAGTTAGTTATACAGGTATCCCTTGCAACTCATGATTTTTCCATCTACAGTTGTAAGTATTCATGGTACAATTACCATGTACCACTACCGTGCCCCACCACGCACACCCACAGCTGGTTTGAGACTTGAATTATATATATTTTTAAAATCATAGGTTTTCTGTTTATACAACAGGATTTCAGAATAGGGAAGAAAGTAAGGAGGAAGGATATGGGTGAGGAGGAAAAGAGGTACTCCCCAGGGAGCTCAGTTGTCTCAATCCACCCACCCTGTTACCTTAGGACAGAATAGAGATGATAGCTCATGTTGGGGGGGGGGGAAGGGGATAAGAGACTGGAACAGTATCTTCTGTGGCCCCTTAATGTAGGCTAAATCTTATTAGGTCCAGGATCATTAAAGGAAGAAGCTTAGAGATACTCAAAATAACATTTTCTACTTCATTCTGGGGACTCCTAGTAAAAGGAAGTCCAAAGTTGAGCATGGCACCAGGAGAGCACATGTTTTTTTCCCTCCTGCACACACTCAAGTATGCTCAAAGGTACTTCTGTGGTTCTTCTCTGGACCCACATCCTAGGTCAGGTGTGGGGAATCTGCTACCTGGAGGCCATGTGTGGCCCTCTAGGTTCTCAAGTGCAGTCCTTTGACACAATCCACACTTTACAGAACAAATTGCCTTAATAAAAGGTTATCTGCAGACTCACCTCCCATCCAGATTTAGAGCTCTCCTTTCTCCCATTCCTCCCTCCTCAGGACTCAGAATTCCCTCTCCTTCCCCCCAGCCCCACCCCAGACCTCAGAAACTCCTCTTCCATCCACTTCAGCAAATTGGAGCTGACGTTCTGTTGCCTATAAAAATAGGAACTTTTTGTTTGTTGGAAAACTGCATACATCATCTGTTCTTTTGACTAATGAACATTTTACAAATGGTAGTTATGGTTTCATCATTTGTAGTTATCTCTTCCATATATTGCTAACTTGACTACTGTAGCTACAAATGACTCCTTGAGAACCACTGTTCCCAAGGGTGAAAGAGAGTGAGGAGGGTTACCCCTATCTTTCCCCAGGCCCTTCCCACTCTAGGTGATCCAGAGTGTTACCTTGAAACTTTTGTTGACAGAACAAATTGAAGGTAGGGAGGAAAGAATGGGGACAGTGTACATGAACCAGAACTTACAGACTTGGTGCACAGCTCAGATCTCTGTTCTACAAACTGGAAAACACCCTTACTTTCTCAGAGATCAGTCAGTCAGCCAACATTTCTGAAGTATTTCCTCCATGCTGGGCATACTCAGATCTGATGCGACAAAGAAAAGTAAAAACTCCTCTTTGGAAAGCTAAGATTCTGGGGAAGGAGACAGTTTGTGCCCATTCACCCCCATGGGGACAGCTGTTACTGCTCTTCTGATGGTTAATGTTGAAGACAGAGCTCTGGTTTTCCTAGGGCGCCAACAGCGGTGACTAAATTATTTATTCCAACCAGGCTGCAGAATTTAATGTAATGTTTTACTCTGGGAACACATTCTAATGGTGTGGAGGCTACAATTTCTCTCTTTTCTCTTTGGGCCATAATATTATTGCCCCTCTCTCCTTACCTTCCCAAGGAAAGTATAGAAGCTATCATGCTAATTTGAATTAGTTTTGCTACTATATATGATTCTGGAAGATAAATGAATTTTTGTCTATTTTAAATATTCATATTTCTTTATGAACTAATATATCATCATAGTTATGGGAGAATTTTTTTCTTTCTTACTCTACAAAATACACTATCAGTCAACCTGTCAGCAGTGTATAATAACTTGGGTTTGCAGTTCTTGGATACCATTCATCTAAGGATCTCAGAGTCTCTATAAGTGTCTCCATTCTCCTTTATAGTGTCACTGTGGAGTAGATAAGTATTTTCAGTGTATAGTGGATATTGACACATTAAGGAATTGAGTAGTGTGCCCTTTATCACTTGTCGCGTGTTGGAAGACAGGGCTAGGAATCTGGGAATATTTTTTCTGTGGCCTTCAGTGGCCTTCATCAGCCTTGGAAAACCATTCTCTCCAGATAACTAGCACATCTACTCAATTAATACAGTAGATTTACAATGAAGCTTATTGTAATTCCCAGGCAGTAACATCCCTCTACCTTTCCAAGAGATATGCCCCCAAGAAAGATTTTGAAATTGTGTTAGTTTAATGAGAAACCCTTTTCCTTTCTAGTTTATAATAGCTGACATTTGTAGAGCTCTTTGAGGTTTGTGTAATGCCTTAGATGAATTTTCTCCATACAACCACTCTGTGAGGTTAACTGACTATGAATTTTATTGTCCCCATTTTACAGATCAGGAAACTGAAACACAGATTAAGTGACTTGTTTGAGTCATACAACTAGTGACAGAGCTAAAATTTGAACCCACACCTCCCCTAGTTCTGTGTCCAGTATTTCTTCTCTAGTTCTTCCCAAATGGACCTCATTTATTTTACTGATAAGATTATTAGGCAAGACACTAAGGAGGAATGTTACAGACATGATATATCTAGATATTAGTAAAGTTTTTGATAAAGTGTCTTATGATATCCTTGTAAACAAGATGGAGAAATGTTAACTACATACAGTTAGGTAACTGAATAACCATTTCCAAAATGTTTGGATTAATGGATTGACACCAGTCTGTAAGCCAGTTTTTAGAGGCTCGCCACAGGACTCTTTCCCATTTGTCTCTACAAACAAGAAAATGCTCAAGAAGTCCCTGGACACAAAACTTAGGGCGCTGTGAAATTAGCAGGAGGGTGTCTGGGTCAGTAACACATGGGCCCTGACTTTATGATTTTCATGAACGCCACACGTCCGCATGTGAAGAAGTACCCAATGCGATGATTTCTCACTGCCTTTGGTGCACAAGAAAACCAACTCTTTTTGTTTGCTTCCCCAAGGACAGCCTGTGAGCCCTGCTTCCAGAACCACGGAACTTCCTTTCCTGTGAGAACGTTGATATTGCTGTGGCTTAGTTTCTTCAGCAGTCTATTTACTCAGATGAGGATTTCATCTTTAAAGTACTAACAGTTTAAATTAATGTTTATGGCCAAGCTAAAGGCTGAAGGGGATTTAATACTCTTTGCTTCCTCTTCCTTCACTCTCCTACTGTCACGCTGGAAGTGAAAGTGGACTGCACAAACTTAAGGGTCATTTCGTATTTTTATCTGCCCTCTGGGTCACTGTAGCCAAGGAATTCCTCCCTTATTGGTGATAAAACTTTCTGTACATGGCTGATAAAGTTGGCCGAAGCAGTCATGATTATCTCGAGTTTTTCCATCTCGGTAGATCCTGCCAGAGGTTGTGCTCTGCTGACATAGCCTTCGACCCCAGGACTTCTTCCACACCTTAATAAGGCCTTAGAACAAGAGGTCAAGGAAGTGATTCAAGTGGTCACATTCTGAGTCCATCAAGAAAAAGAGGAAAGACTCCCTCAAGACCCCACCCATCTCCACTTAACTCTGAAGCACATACCCCCTTAACAAATATAACAGAATCCCATCATAACACAACCTGTTAACTTAGGTTCAGCAAACACAACAATAGTGTTTGCTGCTGTGGTCACATTTCCTGGAACCTATAAGAACCCTGCAAAGTAAAATAAAATAAAAGCTATAACAATATAATATAAGAAAGAAACTTATAGATTTCTTACTTCAACAGGTGAAATAAACAGAAAATAGAAATGAACTAGAATGGGGAAATTGGCAAACTTATACATTTGTCCAATTTCTAAAGTTAAAAAAAAACTTCCTGAGACAAGCTGATCATACTGAATTTTAAGATTGGATCAGAAAGGATAACCATAGCCCTGAAAGTTATTTCTTTTAAGTCAGTACATTACCCATGGCTAATAATAGTTTATTCACAAACTGTTAGAACTCAAAGATCATCTAGTCTAGTGGTTCCTAACCAGGGGCTCTGTGAAATTTTTTTTTTTAGTACTTAAATAATTGCATTTCAGTATAATTGGCTTCCTTTGTAATCTCATGTATTTTAGTTTATGAATTTAAAAGCATTGTTTTGAGAAGAGGTGTACAGGCTTCACCAGACCGTCGAAGAAATCTAAGTCCAAAAAAAAAAGTTAGGAACCTATAAGTTCAAGTTTCCTAGCACCAGAATCAAATTGATCCAGGTAGGAAGGAAGGAAGGAAGGAGGGAGGGAAGGAGGGAAGGAAAGGAAGGAAAGGAGGAAGGGATGGAGGGAGGGTAGGAGGAAAAGAAAGAAAAAAGAAAGTTTGTGGCCTTAAACACTGTAGGGGCAGTTTAAGTTTAAAGCCTGACTCAGATGTCACCTCCTCCATGAAGTGCTCCCTGATTTCCTCCTCCTCTTAGTAATGTTCTCTATTGATAAAGCACTTTGTACTTCTGTTACATACCTATCATGTAGTACTTCATATTGGACATATCTGTGCATAGTCCTATTCTCCTCTAGAGACTTTGCATCTCCCCCAGTAAATATATAGCACATTGCCCTGCATACAGGAAGTGCTAAATACACATTTGCTAAGTTAAATCAAACAAGGTGATAGCTACCCCTGCCCTCTCAGTGTTTGGAGGTTTTCCTCCCATCTCCAAAATAGGTGCCACACTAAGAAGTAGAAAGCACATCCATAGAAGACATGGAACCACCATGCATCTCCACTGGATTCATCGATGGGTTCCTTGGGTATGAACAATGTACTTAGTGTGACTAAAAATGTGTTTATTATAAGACCCCATTAAAGCACTTTCCTTCTGTGATTTTCCCAGGCAGTACTATGAGATGCTGTATAACACAGCTGATGAGCTCCTGAACCTGGTGGTTGACCAGGGGGTCAAGTACACGGAACTGGAGTACATTCACGCCTTAAATTTGCTGCACCGAAGTCAGACAGGCGTCGGGGACCAGAGCACTCAGAACATGAGGCTCCAGCGTCTCAAAGAGATCATCTGTGAACAGGCTGCCATCAAACAAGCCACTAAGGATAAGAAAATAACCACTGTGTAATCCATGCCTCCTGGTCTGCTGTAATACAGTAATGCAGGCTGTGACCACCACAAAGCTCTCCTGCTGGAATGGCCAGTGGTCACCACATGTATGCTCACTTTTGTTTTGCTATCTGTTTTTATCCTACATCTTCTTTGGTATATAATCTGATCAATTCTGCCCTGAGGAGTCCGCACTCATATCTCTAGTGGAGGGGCCTCTAAAGAGAGGGTTTAATGTGGTAACTTCCAAAAGGATTCAGAGCAGGAGTGGAGATTTTGCCGCATGGTTGGGATTTGGGTAGGGAAGGAAGAATGTCCAGCTCCTGTTGCCTCCTCCGCTTACAAAAACTCTGACTGTTAGAAGTCCCTTTGCATAATCTCATTGATCTGAAAGCTGTTCTGGGCTTTGTATTTCATAGACAATAAAGTTCTTATTCCCTTGATGCTATTAATTTTTAGTACAAAGAAATATCTAGTTCTACATTCACTACTCTTGCCCAAGGCCTACCAAAGCAGTTAATTGAATGTTCAAGGCAGGCCATGGTCTCCAGGGTGGCTTTTTTATGACCAGAATAGGAGGCCTTCCCTTGGGCATCTGAGGCTGGATCACTTGTTCCAGGGCAGCATTATTGTGGAATATTTTGTTAGCTGTGTAGTTTTTGTCTCTGATTTATCTGAACCAAGAGCCATCACACTAGTGGTAAGGAGTGCAACCAACCATGGAAGCAGGGATTTCTCACACACACACACACACACACACACACACACATATACACACACACACACACACACACACACACACACACACACACACATATATACACTTTCCAAGAGGAAAGGATATTATGAGGACTGATCAATTACCAACAAGTTAAGTGGAGCTAAAATACTGCCTTATTCTCCAAGTCTGTCCCAGTAGCCTCCTCAGATTTACACAAATGGCCACAAAGACTTCATTCCTCTCTTGGCTTCCAGGTCAAGCCAGTTCTCAAATTAACTTGTGTTGTTACTCACCCTTCCTCCAGCATGCCCTGCTCTAACCCCACTCACCTCACTCTCAAGTGTTGTTGGCCCCTCAATGTTTAAACATCAGTGAAACCTTAGAAGGACAACACACTGTGCACTGTCTGGAAGGAGAAGGGATGCCCCTGTCACCGATGGTCTTGAATTTCACAAACTGCTTGTATAACTTTGGGCTTGGGGGAAAAATGGGAAATTAAAGGACATTTTGAAAATCCTTAAAGCGTGTGTGTTGGATTGATTTTGTTTTCATTTCATTAGGACCCCATGGCCTCTGAGTTCCCTTCTAGCCCAAATCTGTGATCCTGAGATCCTTCTAATTTTCTGCAATGGAAAAAGGCCTTATGAAACCTGAACTTCCTGAGGCAGCATGTCCTGGCAGTTAAAGGGCTGGCCTGGGAGTCAGCAACCCAATTTAATAAACACTTTCAGCACCTGTTACATGCCAGGTACCCCAAGCTCTGGATACACAAAAATGAAAGTCCTCAGCTCACAAGGAACTTGCAGTCTGCAGGACAAGGTGTGTTCAGTTCAATTTAATGAATGTTTATTAAGTGCCTACTATGTTCTAGGCCCTGAGCCAAGCACTGCAGATACACATAAGAAAAAGAAAGATACACCTGACCCTCAAGGAGTTTACAAGAAGACAGCCTCCAATAGGAGGCAGGAGAGGGACTGGGTGATAGGGCCCCAGGAAGCATTGAACCAGGCAGGGCCTCAGAACCCAAAGTTTAGCCTATGCATTCTATAAAGGAAAGCAATGGAAGAAGTTTGGTACTCCTGCCTCCCACCCCCCCAAAGAGGAGAAAAGACTGAGGGAGGTGGTGTCAACCCAAATCATTTGAGGATAACCAGGTGGCCCAGTAGATAGAGTACCAGGCCTGAAGTCAGGAAGACTCCTCTTCCTGAGTTCAAATCTGGCCTCAGACACTTATTGACTGTGTGACCCGGGGCAAGTCACTTTAACTGTTTGCCTCTGTTTCCTCATCTGTAAAATGAGCTGGAGAAGGAAATGAAAATGATAACCCACTCCAAGAAAACCCCAGTTGAGAGCAAGAAGAATCAAACACCACTGAAAAATGACTGAACAATATTTGAGGCAGTTGAATTACACTGAGGAGAATAATTTCACTACAACTTCTTAAACCTTCTATGGCTTCAGGTTTATATGGATGGGTCCTTAATAAACGAGTGTTTAGTGATTGATTGAAGTAACCTAATCCACACTTTCCTTGTGAAGAGGATTATTGCTCCTCTGGGCTCATCTAGATAAGAGTTCTGAACCCTAAGCCCCTGGACTTTTGTTCTAAAAATATTTTGGTAGCTATTTCAATATAATTGGTTTCTTTTCTAATCCTGTGTATTTTATGTGTTTAAAAAACCCATTCAGAGAATAATAATGATAATAGCCAGTATGTATACAGCGCCACAGGCTTGAAAAGCACTTTACATATGTTATCTAATGAGAAGGGGCTATATGCTCCACCAGACTGCTAGACTGCTAGAGGAATCTAAGATTTAAAAAAACATTTTCTTTTAAAAGTTAAGAAACCTTGGGCTACATAAAGCTAAGAACCATTCCATCTTGAAGATTCTTTTAGTCTGTGATTTACAGGCCTCTTTCACTCCTGAATCCAATTAAAACAACCACTTTCAGGCATTTTCATCTCATCAAGATTTTTATCCCACTTAACTGTAGGATTTTTTAAGTGACTGCATCCCAAACTCACTAGAACAACTGATTTCAGGTGTGCGTCTCATTATATGCATCCAATTTTAGATATAACTAGGTCTTTTCCACATCTGATTACATACCTTGTAATTAGGCGCATCTCATGATACCCATTCCTTATGAGAATAACTACTTCCAGCTCTTGAAAGACAGGTTGTTGCCTGCTAGAGCTGAAACAGACCCAAGCTATTAAGGAATAGCTCAGAGCTCCCAAAGCCCCCAGCTCTGCGAAAGGGTGCTGTAACTAGTAACTACCCAGAGCTATTGCCTTGTAGAAAGAGTTTGTTCACAGCTGCCTAATCTTGGAATGCTCCCGCCTACAGTCATTATGACCTTGAAAAAACATTGAATGGAAAAACTACATTAAGAGATCTTGATAAGCCCTTGTTGTGAAGCTGTATACCACCAAATTCCTTCATGCTGCTTCCAGTCATTTTTACAGCTTCGACTCCATCTATTTGAGTTCTGTATTTTGGAAAGTGGGTTCCTGTAACAATTTGCATTCACATATTAACACCTCTTGAATCGGGGAGCCTGAGAGCTGGTGGTCTTGAATCAGGGGTGTGACTTTCTTGGAAGTCAGCTGATGTTACAAATCAGGGCTTGAGGGATCATTTTGTTGAATGTCTAGACTTTAAAGTGATGGATAAAATGTTAAAAATGTAAATTAAACTTTAAAGTGTGTCATTCATATGTCTTTTCCCCCCTACCCCCCCACTGAGAGTCAGTTATTAAACATTTACCAGCATATCTCTGTCTTGTACCTTTGGAAAGTACCCCTAAACATGATCTTGACCTGGTCCACTCAACCATGTTGGAGCTTCAGATAGATATGGGCTTCTGGAGTATAAGCAGCAATTATCAGTTTCAGGAATCAAGACCAGGGAGTCCCACTAAAAGAAGGCAGAGGCTTCAGCCCCAGCAGCCAGTCAGATTTGGACCAGACTGATTAGGACAGATGCTGCGATTTTCGGAGGCAGAAAACAATTGTCCTCCTAACTGGGTTTAGAGACAAAAGGATTCCAAATTCTCACAGGTAGGAAAAGGTCAATAGAAACTGAACAATCTATAACTCACCAGTGGTAACCTAAGGGTACTGATAACCAAACTGAGAAGCAGTGAACTGAAAGTATGACTTGAGACATGTATCTTCACACATGACCAATGTGTTGGCTTGTTTTCCTTAACTGTTGTTCAGTCGTTTTGTAGTTGTGTCCAACTCTTCGTGACCCCGTGTGGGGTAAAGTGACTTGCCCAAGATCCCACAGCTAGGAAGTATCTGAGACCAAATTTGAACCCAGGGAGAGGAGTCTTCCTGACTCCAGGTCCAGCAATCCACTGAACCACCTAGCTGCCCTTCTGCTTAACTGTGCTTATTTGTTGTAAGAGAGAATTCTATTGTGAGAAAATTGGAGAAACCATTGGGAAGTGGCTTGCAATCAGCCTGGTCCAGTGAAGAAAGCATTGGCTCTTGGTTCAAGTTCTATCTCTGATCCTTATTAACTCTGTGACCTTGAGGAGGTCTCAACCTCACTCTCAGTTTTCTCATTTGTGAATGAGGGAATTAGACTCAATCACAGGTAACAAATATGGGGCCAAAAGCCTGCATGTGGCCCACAGCCCTCCTGAGTGTAACCTGAGGCAAATGAAAATGAACTTAGAGATATGTAACAAAATGAATAAAACATAGTAAAACATGGATCAGCAGCTGGGTGCTATAGTGGATAGAGTGCTGGACCTGGAGTCAAGAAGACTCATCTTCATGGATTCACATCCAGCCTCAAACACTTAACTAATTGTCTGAGACCATGAACAAATCACTTAACCCTGTTGGCCTCAGTTTCCTCTTCTGTAAAATGAACTGGGGATGGCAAACCACTCCAATATCTGTACCAAGAAAACCCTATCACGGAGAGTCAAACACAACTAAAAAATTACTGAAAAACAGAAACAAAACATAGATAATGTTAACATGTTGTTGTCCATCATTTTCAAAGAGGACCATGACATTAGAAAGGTGATCTCATGACATGCAGGTGAATTGGATTTAAGTGAAGGAGGTCTGTGCAAAGTCACCAGCCTCACTTTCTCCTCTAGAGCTATCTGGGTCCAGTGGCAAGACACAGATCAGGATGACTGGAGATGGTTCTGGATACAGTGAGAGATCTTGGCCTTTTTAAGCTAAAGTCTTTCCTAGGTCTCAGGTTGAGGCAACGCTCATTCAGTGATTAAGGATAGGTAAGAAATGAGGCAAAGAATGGCCTCTTTTACCTAGTCAAAAATAAAATCAATCTGAAGGAAAGACCCTAGATTTCTAGCCAAACAGAAACAATTACTATTTACATCCACTCTGAGCCATGGTTGGCCAATCTGTGAGAGCCAGAGTGATTTGGGTTTAAGACAGGTAGGAAAAGGTCAATAGAAACTGATCAATCTATAACTCACCAGTGGTAACCTAAGGGTACTGATAACCAAGCTGAGAAGCAGTGAACTGCAAGTATGACTTGAGACATGTATCTTCAGACATGACCAATATCTTTCCTTAAGAAAGAAATATAGCCTGTAAAGCCCAAGATATCTTTCAGTGATCAAAATTTACATTCCTCTGTGCAGAGCACTTGCAGATAATGGCATGATACCCTATGTGGACAGAGAAGAGGGATGGATGGAGGAAAAGAAAGGAGCGAAAGAAAGAAAAGGAAGGAAGGAGCTGTGTTGCACAATTGGAACTCATCTACAACCCACAGGAATTCTTATGTATAGTTTTAGAGACCCTTTCTATATCTGTTTGACACTATTTCTTTGACCCTACAGTCAACTTGCTAGCAGTTTGACTGGGAAAGTCGTGACCTCATATATAGAAGGATGATAAAACCTGCCCTTTTGTGAGACTCAAATGAGATAATGTAAATGAAAGAAATTTCAAAGTAATAAGATATAGTACAGAGGCAAGACATGTCATCATCAACAGAGTTCTACTTGAAAAATCATAATGTGTAAAGGAAATGTATAAATCTAAGACCGATTGTCCTAATTTGGGAGAGATGTGAGAGATTATGCATAATTTGAAAAAGGTGTAATATGTTGGACCTAATGTAGAGAAGGTGTCATGATATGCCAAAAACAAGAGAGTGTAAAGGACAATTAGATTCAGGAAATATCCAAACCTTGTCCTAATTAGGCATCGATATAATAAGAAATGCATAGTTAATAAGTGTGTGATCAGATGTGAAGCCCAGAAGTTATGCCTTGAACTGAAGTTGTCTGTGATCCACATAGATGAATGGGCTTGTCCTCACTGGCACTTCCTGGAATTATGAAAAGCGTATGATGAGATGTCTACCATAGGGTTATCCCTGGAAACAAATGTTGTAATGAGATGCACACACCAGACAGCAGTTGTTCCAACCAGGCAGGGATGTAATGGGATGTGCCTAATTATCAAGGATGTAGGAAGATGCAAAACCCACCAGAATTAAGCCTGAAATAAAGAGGTGTAATGAGATGCAAACACCTGAAAGAAGTTTCTGCTAAGTGGTCTGGGTGTAATGAGATGCACATAATTTGAAGGATTGTAGTATGAGGCCAAAACAACTGAGTGAGGGCAGGAAATTTGAAAGGTGTAATGAGGTAGGCATCTGGAGCAGGTTATCCACAGTCCGGCTGGGCTGTAATGAGATATACATCCTTCAGTGAGTTCCAACTCCAACAGACATAATTTATTGACAGTTAAAAATGAGATGGAAAACAGAGTAAAGGAAGGGGCCCCACCTGAAGGTAGCTGTCCTAATTGGATTGGGATGCGTATAAATGCACATCATTAGCAAGGGATATGGAAAAGGGGAGGGGAGTCACCACAAAAAAAACACATTTCTGAAACTGAAGGGGTGGAATGAGAATACACACACTGAAAACAATATCTTCCTTTACCTAGGGCACAATGAGATGTGGATAGCCTAGGGTAGTGAATAAAGGGACCAACCTTGGACTCAGGAAGACCTGTGTTCCAGCCCCAACTCTGACCCTTGTAAAGTCACTTAATGTTGAAGCCTCCTTGAAAACTAACACTAGTAAGTTACAAACTAGTTGCAGAGGAGTTCCCTATGTAGATGAAATCTGACGTCCAGTTCCATACCGCACCTTCAAATAAAAACACCAAAATAAAGTTTTGTGGAGGTAAGGAAGAAAATTCTGAGTCTTGTGTGGAAATGAAAAGGAATAATGAGATGCTCACACTTGGACAGAGGCAGAGTCAGTTTCAGCCCTTACATTCCATGGATTAAACACTTCTACTACAATGCTACCTTAATCCTTCATTTCTCTCTGGGCTCTGCTCCTATGTACTTGGCTTTGTATCTCCACCATGATGCAACAGCATCTTTTTTTTTAAATATATAATTTATTTATTTTCAGTTCTTAACATTCACTTCCACAAGAATTTGAACTCAAAATTTTCTCTCCATCTCTCCTCACTCGCCACTCCAGGACAGCATGCATCCCCTCCACCCCTTCCTCCAATCTGTCCTCCCTTCTATTACCCACCCTTCTTCCATCCCCCTTCTCTATTTTCCTGTAGGGCAAAATAGATTTCTATATTTCATTGCCTGTATGGCTTAATTTCCAGTTGCATGCTAAAATAATTTTTAACATTCATTCTTAAAGCTTTGGGTTCCATATTTCTCTCTTTCCCTCCCCACCCACCTTCATTGAGAAAACAAGCAATTCAATATAGGTCATACATGTGTAACAGTGCAAATCACTTCCACAGTAGTTATGCTGTAAAAGACTAACTACATTTCCCTCTGTCCTATCCTGCCTTTCATTTATTCCATTCACTCCCTTGACCTGTCCTCCCACAATAGTGTTTGCTTCTGATTATCCCTTTCCCCGATGTATTGTCCCTTCTATTATCTTCCCTCTCCTATCCCCTTCCCCCTTGCCTTTCTGCTTCGTAAAATAGATTTTCATATCCAATTGAGTGTGTATTATTTCCTACTTAAACCAAATCCCATAAGAGTAAGGCTCAATTATTTCCTTTCATCTCCCCCCTCTTCCCTTCCATTGTAAAAGCTCTTCCCTCTTTTATATGAAATGATTTGCTACATTCTACCTCTCCCTTTCTCTTACTCCTAGTATATTCCATTCAACAGTAAATTTTATATTTTTTTAGGTACTCTCCCTTTATATTCAGCTCACCCTGTACCTTCTGTCTATGTGTGTATATATGCATACACACATACATCCATGTACATATACATGCCTATACATATATAATATACACATACATACATACTCATACCCACCTGCATATATATTATTCCCTCTAACTACCCTAATACTGAAAAAGATCTCATGAGTTACAAATAACATCTTTCCATGTAGGAATGTAAACAGTTCAACTTTAATGATTTTAAGGCTTCTCTTTCCTGTTTACCTTTTCATATTTCTCTTTATTCTTGTATTTGAAAGTCAAATTTTCTATTCAGCTCTGGTCTTTTCAACAAGAATCCTTGGAAGTCCACTATTTCATTGAAATTCCATTTTTTCCCTGAAGCATTATATTCAGTTTTGCTGGGTAGGTGATTCTTAGTTTTAATCCTATCTCCTTTGACCTCTGGAATATCATATTCCAAGCCCTTTGATCCCTTAGTATAGAAGCTGCTAAATCCTGTGTTACCCTGATTGAATTTCCACAATACTTGAATTGTTTCTTTCTGGCTGCTTATAATATTTTTTCCTTGAACTAAGAACTCTGGAATTTGACTACAATATTCCTAGGAGTTTTCCTTTTGGAATCTATTTCAGGAGGTGATTTGTGAATTCTTTCCATTTCTATTTTACCCTCTGTTTCTAGAATATCAGGGCTATTTTCCTTGATAATTTCTTGGAAGATGATGTCTAGGTTCTTTGTTTCATTATGGTTTTCAGGTAGCCTAATAATTTTTAAATTGTCTCTCCTGGATCTATTTTCCAGGTCAGTTGTTTTTCCAGTGAGATATATCACATTGTCTTCTGTTTTTTCATCCTTTTGGTTTTGTTTTGTAATTTCTCAGTTTCTCATAAAGTCATTAGCTTCCATCTGTTCCATTCTAATTTTTAAAGAACCATTTTCTTCAGTGAGCTTTTGAACCTCCTTTTCCATTTGGCTAATTCTGCTTTTTAAAGCATTCTTCTCCTCATTGGCTTTTTTGAACTCTTTTGCCATTTGGATTAATCTATTTTTAAAGGTGTTATTTTCTTCAGCACTTTTCTGAGTCTCCTTTTTTAGGCTATTGACTTGCTTTTCATGATTTTTTTACATTGCTCTCCTTTCTCTTCCCAATTTTTCCTCCACCTCTCTTACTTAATTTTCAAAATCCTTTTTAAGTTCTTCCATGTCCTGAGACCATTGCAAATTTATTTTGGAGGTTTGGAATGTTGAAGCCTTAACTTCTACGTCTTCCTCTGATGGTATGTTTTGCTCTTCCTCATCCAAAAGGATGGAAGAAAATACCTGTTCACCCAAAAAGTAACCTTCTATATAGTCTTATTTTTTCCCCTTTTCTGGGCATTTTCCCAGCCAGTTACTTGACTTTTGAGTCCTTTGTCAAGTGGAGGGTATACTTTAGGGACCTGTAAGTTTTCAGTTCCTCCAAGGTGGCACAATCAAGGGAGAGGAGTTTACTCCTCTCCTGGCCTGTACCCTGGTTTGTGAGCAGAATTCCCTGTCCAGAGCCTCCACCAGCTCCTCCTCCTCCTCCTCACCCCAGGACCACCACTGAGGACTGAGACCCAGATCAGCTGCTAGATTCCCCCAGGGTCTTTAGGCCAGGGCTCCAAAAGTGGATGCTGCTACTGCAGTGGCTGCTGCCACCATGGGACTGGGGCTGGGGCCAGATTGGGCTCCCTTCTCACGCAGATGAAAGAGCTTTCTTACTGACCTTTGAAGCTGTCTTTGGCATTTGTGGGTTGAGAAATTTGGGAATCACAGCTGCTACCTGTGATTTCGTGCCCTGAAGCCTGTTCCAGTCCTGTCCATGCTGTGTAGCACAGCCAAGGCCAAGCTGTGCTCAGTTTCAAGTCCAGTGTGCAATAGACCTTTCTTGTCGGCCTTCCAGGCTGTCCTGGGCTGGAAATCTCTTTCACTCTGTCATTTTGTGGCTTCTGCTGGTCTAGAATTTGTTTAGAGTCATTTTTAACAGGTGTTTTATGGGCTATGGGGACAGAGCTAGAGCAGGTCTGTCTTTCTACTCTGCCATCTTGACTCTGCCCTGAACCAGTAACCTTCTTATTCTAGAAGATCACTCTACCCTCTAGCCCTTTCCTTCCATTGGCAGTTCCTCCTGGAACCTCCATTTCAAGGGAATTGCCTCATCCAGTTATGTTCGGTCTTTCATTCCTCACTAGACTAGATATCTGACTCTCTGGACTTCATTCTTCGCTATGCCATGGCTCTACCTCTTATCCCCATTTCTTTTATATGTGGTCTTTCCCCATTAGGATAGGATAGGATGCTTTGAGGATGGGAGTTTTTGCTTGTGTTTGCATTTCTGGTACTTACCACATGCTCAAGATAGTACTCCATCTTTCACTTTTGCCTTTGTACTGACTGCTCCCATGTTTGAAAACCCTCTCCTCCTCTACCTCCATTACTTAGGAATCCCTAGTTTCTTTTTTTTACTTGAATAGTATTGTGTTTTTTCCTAATTACATGGAAAAATAATTTTAACATTGGCTTTTTAAATTTCAAGTTCCAAATTCTCCCCCTCCCTCCTCTTACCTTTCCCTAAGACAGTAAGCAATTAAAGTTATATGTATGTGCAATCATACAAAACATTTCCATATAAGTCATGTTGTAAAGAAGAATTAGAACCAAACCATAAAAAAGAAGAAACAAAAACAGAGAGAAAATAGTATGCTTCGATCATCGTTCAGTCTCCATCACAAACATTACAAAGAGGGTGGTGAGAAAGGAATGGTAAGAAGGCATTCATTCAGAGTTTGCCTCAGTTGGCCTCAGACCTCTTTATTTCTTTTCCCATCTTCCCTCATTTTGTTTTTAGAATAGCTATTCCATGTGTGTAGTTTTCAGTCCAATGACTCCAATTATTCAGAAAGCCACTACATGATTCTAATAAATAAATAAAAGTATCATGTTATTAATATGAACAATTCTTAAACAATGATGTTGACTCAAGAGTCTATAGTCAATAAGGTGCTTATGCACAGTCAGCTCACCAGAGCCTATTTTTCCCTTGTTGGGGTTGTTAAGTCTTCTGCCATTATGGTATATGGTACCAATTCTATGAATTGAGTTGTTTTTATCCTCTGTCACCCTGGTTCCATTTACAAAAACATAAAATGACTGCAGGAAAATCTATCTTGTGTTTTCCCATTCCCTTTCCTGACAACCAAGGGTTATGTTAAACTTCCCAGTCGTCCTGATGGAAGCAAATGTTAATGACTCTGAATGAGAGTTGAAATTACTTTTTTAAGATTAGAGATTGTAACATTAACAAGCAGCATTTTTAGGGACTAATAAAGGAAAGTGCTGAGCTTTTGAGCAATGAAACAGCTGACATTCAATTATCTATGACATGACATAAGATATTTTCATATAGGTTATAGAAATGACCATAAATCTATATGATATTATCATTTAGGTGGAGGGCATTAATTACCCGGTTATTTTTTTCTTTCTAAAAATTTGGTGCATATTATTTTCACAGCACATTTATTTCTTAATACACTCCTCCCCAACCCAATAAGCTTTTTCTTTTACAAAAAATTGTAAATTAAAAAAAAAAAAACTAGGCTACCCAAGGAAGTTGTGATTTCCTTCCTTGATATTTTAAGGATATAGAAGATACTAACTTCCTGAAGACAGTTTGCAAGGATCAGTCAATTTATTAAATGCCTACTTGGTGTTAGGCTAGGCACCATGCTAAGCAGTGGGTTACAAGTACAAAGAATAAAACAATCCCTTCTCTCAGGAAAATTACATTCTAAGTCTTCTGAAAATTATAGTGACTAAAAAAATAAAAAGATTACAGGAGCTAGAGATCTCCTACAGATTCCTTGGTTCCTTCCATTCCTTTCTCTTAAAATATCATTTGATAAATTCTAAAGTGAGGCATAATGAAATTAAAATTGTTAATAACATCTGAAAATCCTGACACTCCTTTCTCATTTTCCAAAAGATTGTGATTTTGAAGAACTTCACTGACTTAGAGGATGATTTCCATTTACCCCAGAAGCAGCCGATGTCATGTATACAGTTGAGGTATGTCATGAGTAAATTGAAGGTCAAGGTGAAGCTGTGGTTCAGAAACTAGGGAGACAAGTAGAGTCAGGGTAGCTTGCTGGTGGTCTGGAGAAATATTGAGTCAGCCAATAGAAAGGTAGAAAAGAACCAGGAGACCCCAAATAGACAAAGAAGAGATGGCAAAATAGACAGTGAGATGAGTAAGAGATCATCTTGGTTACCAAATGGAGACTAGGGCTGGGACATATGCTTTCTCTCACTTGGTTCCCCTTGTGATCAATGACATTCATTTGTAAAAGAGTGTGTGACTGGCCCCAGGAACAGGGCAAAACTCACAACCTGAAGAAATCTAATACAGGATCCACATCTCATTCATTCAGTGGTCTAAGCAACTGATCTGATTCTATAACGGACCAGCCTCTGACTCCAGGGCTATCTCTTCAGCTGGGTATAGACTAATCTTTAATCAACCCACTGATTGCTGGTACATATTAGTACTTAGTACTGACTTGTGTAAGCTTTATCTCTTATCACACAAAGAATGGGAGCTTGCTTAAAATATGCTATTAATAATCAAGGCCATATTACCAGCTGTAACTTATTAATAATTTAAGTAGCCTCTCTTGACTTAGTTAAGCCGTAAAAGTACCTCATCTGCATGATTACTGATTAAGGGGGAAAAAAGTTTCTCTTGGTCATTGCCCCTCTCCTTTTGAATAGTCCTTTCCAAGGTGAATGGGGCAACACAATGGACTCCCAAATCAGAGAAAATGAAAACCACCAAGAACAATATATTTTTTCTGATGAGTGAATGAGATGCAAATAGTTCAGGAGATTAAAAAATAAAGCTCTATGTTTTGCTTAAGAATATGAGAGCCTGCCGGTGTGTGGTGCATTTATATTCATGCACATAACCTTATGCCAATAATTCATACAGTGAGGGTGATAGTAATGCTTATATTTGTAAGGAAAAATACATTGTAAATGAAAAGGGTAGAATGTCAAAAAATGCTCCTGCACATAATTGTACTCAGGGATTCAAAACTCTTGACTTTCACCTTGAATAAGTCATTCTTTGCTTTCTGCCTCAGTTTCCTTTTCCCATAGCAAGAAATCTATCTTTTCAGGTTCTGTACTACTCTTGAAAAGCTAGAAGAGTATGAGTATGATGGAATGGTCTGTCCTAGTCCAGCTTCCTTGGAGAGGGTAGAGCCCAAGTCTGCCCGTTACAGAACCCCATATCCCTCCATGATTAGGGCCAGCTTCAGTGTATATGAACTAATGGACAGAATCAGTCCAGCAGAGGTGAAAATATGTTGTCAATACATGGAGCCATGGATCAGAACAGTCAGAGGACAACAGGTGCTGGGGAGAGGAAGGAAGGCTTTTCCATTAGGCTTAGCAGAGAGGGCAATCACAAAACACTGAAGATATCAGAGAAGGCCTTAAACCCAATCAGGAACTATCACTTTCTGGGAGTGATGGTGTTGGTGGTAACCACACCTCCCCATTCCACTGAATGAGTTGCAACTGCTACTGCAGGTAGATGAGAGTCTTCTTCGGCCCCAGAAGAATGGTGAAGGCCATTGAAAGCAATGACAAAGGGAAATTTTCTAGGGAACAGATTATTTCCATTTTTCACATTTTACATTTCATGGTCAGTAGAATTTCATACTTGGGAAATAAAATGTTGGGCAGAATATGTTAGATCATTTCTAGAGATAGAGATCTCAGTGGAATCAGCTTAAGGATAATAGCTGAGGCTTTAAGAAGGGATGAGAACCTCAGTGGAATGTGTGGGAGAATATCACAGAGCTTTCTACTTTATGCTTTTTGGGCAGTAGTTGTGATTTCATAGGTATAGGGAACTCCTGGTAGGGAAATTCCTTCTGCTAGTACAGATTCTCACCTTCTTTGCAATTTAGAGTTGTAAGACTGCCAAAGGGCACTGAGAGGTTGAATGAATTGTGCAGTCACATAGCGACTTAATGTCAGAAACAGGATTTGAACACAGGTCTTCCTGGCTGAGAGGCTATCTCTTGCTATCCAAGCTCCCTTTTCTTTTTTCATATATTATGTTGATATTTTTCTTCTTTCTAAGGAATTTCAAAGAGTTTTATTCATTTCTTCTAAGTTGTTTTAATGAAGGTATCATATGGAAAGTTGTTTTAATGAAGGTATTATATGGAAAGGCAGCTAGGTGCCTCAGTGGATAGAACAATGACCCTGGCTGGCATCAGGAGGACTTGAGTCCGAGTCTGACCTCAGACACTTACTAGCTGTGGGATCCTGCTTGCCTTAGTTTCCTCATCTGCAAAACGAGCAGAAGGAAATGGCAAACCACTCCAGTATCTTTGCCAAGAAAACCCCAAATGGGATCACAAAGAGTCGGACATAACTGGAATGAATGCACCACAAACAACAAATTATATGGAAAAACTGACTAACATTTTAAGCTTTCAAGGGACAGGAATGGCCTGCCTACAGAAGCAGTAAGTTATCTTTCACTGAAGGGCTTGGAGCAACAGCTGGATCACTTGTCAGGAATTTTATGTACATCATTTATACAGAGAGAGGACTGAACAGTTCTGAGATGCCTTCCAACTCAGATTCTCTGTGACTCTAGGAAAGTCACTTAACCTCTTCTGGCCTCAGTTTCCTCATTTGTAAAATAAGTAAGATCATTATAACACCTACCCCCAGAATTGCTGTGCTGATCACATGAGGTAACATTTGTAAGTGTTTTCAAACTCTAAAGCACTGTGTAAATACTAATTATCATCACCATCATTACTACCAACATTCACTAAAAATGGGAAAATTAAGACATAATTTATAATGATAGCAATAACTTTACAAATGCATAGTACATGATGTTTTTTCAAAGAAATTTACATGCATTATTTGATTTTTATAACATCTCTGAAAGTATGGAATAATAGATAGGAGGCTGGTAGAATTTCTGGTCAGAAGACCTGAATTCAACGGGTGTGATGTGTCCCACACGCTGGTTATGTGTCCATAAGCAACTCATTTAGCTTGTAGATGACTCTCTAGGACTGTATGTTGCAAAATAAAAGTTGCACATCTCCACAGGTAGAGAGGATTTTACAATAGCAGTTTTCTACCCCAAAAGATATAACATCTTACCTTCTCACCTTCTCTCACCCCAAATGGCTATGTGAGGCAGAAAAAACCAGTCATTATCCCTTTTATACAGAAAGGAAAATAAAGCTCAAAGTATCAGTGCTACTTGCCTGAGGTCATTTAATAATTTCATAATAAAAAGTAGAAGCGAGTCTTCTGACTTAGAAAATGATATTAGGGAACACATTTACATAAAGATGATTGAATAATTATCTTTGTTAATTACTATTTGCTGCATACCCAAAATGTTCCAGGTTTAGGCTCTTCGTCCTATTCAAGTGTGTCCCTGCTTAGGTTTCTGATTTTAAAATTAATTGAAATTTAGGTATAGACTTCAAATCCCTTCTAGTATTTATTACTACATATATATATATATACATATATATGTATATATATATATATATATATATATATATATATATATATATATATATATATATGTATGTATGTATGTATGTGAATTCCTAGGTGGCACAGCGGGCAGAGAGCTGGACCTGGGATCAGGAAGACCTGAGCTCAAATCCAGCCTCAGATGTTTACTAGCTGTATGACATTGTAAAATCATTTAACCCTGTTTGCCTCAGTTTTCTCATCTGTAAAATGAACTGGAGAAGGAAATGGCAATGCTTGAGTGTCTTTGCCAAGAAAACCCCCAATGGGATCAAAGAAAGTCCGATGTGACTGAAACTACTGAACAACAGCAGCAGCAGTGTCCCCAACAGCAGTGTCTCTCCATGTGTGCACATACACAGGGACTAGACATAGATTTCACTTGTATTGGGAACTCCCTGGTGAACAAACCTGGTTGGTACCATCTCTGCAATTATCTTAGAAAATTGCCAGGAGGTAGAAAGACACACATACCCTAGCTCTTCCCCACAGCCCATAAAATACCTGTAAAGAAAGACTCTCAACAAATTCTAGGGCAACAGAAGCCACAGAACAACAGAGTGGAGATTTCCATCCCAGGATAACCTGGAAGGCCAGGGAAAGTCTGTCACATTGGACATGGAGTGGAACACAGCCCAGCCTTGGCCACATGGCACCGGGAGGAGCAGAAGAGCAGGACAGGAGCAGAAATCAGGGACAGAATCCCCAGCGACAACACAGATCCCTCAACCCACAGGTGCCAAATGTCAGTGAGAGGACTTTTTCAGCTGACTGAGAAGGGAGCAGGGTGTCCCCATAGCTCTGGCCCCAGGCGATAGTGGCAGAGGCCACAGAGGGCTACAGTGGCTCCCACAGCAGGCAGCAACCCCCATCCATTGTGGGAGGCCTCATTGTAAAGTCCCTGGGGGAATTGAGCAGCTGATTTGAATCTCAGCTCCCAGGGCTGGTGGGGTGGAACTGAAGGTGATGTAGTTCTGGAGAGGAAATTCTACTACTCACAGATTCTGAGCACAAAAGTTTTCTGGTTGCTCCTAGACCAGTGTGAAGGCTTGATTGTGCCACCTTGAGGAACTGAGATCTTACAGGTCCCCAGAGTACACCCTACTCTTGACAAAGAACCCAAAAGTCAAGTAACTGGTTGGTAAAATGCCCAAAAAAGGGAAAAAAAATAAGACTATAGAAGGTTACTTTCTTGGTGAACAAATATCTTCTCCCATCCTCTCAGGTGTGGAAGAACAATGATTACCATCAGGGAAAGACAAAAAAGTTAAGGTCTCTGTATCTCAAACAACCCAAAATAAATATTCAATAATCTCAGGCCCTGGAAGAACTCAAAAAGGATTTTGAAAATAAAGTAAGAGAAGTGTAGGAAGAATTGGGAAAAGAAATGAGAGAGATGCAGAAAATCATGAAAAGCGAGTCAAAAGTTTGCTAAAAGAGCCCCCCAAAAAGTTGAAGAAAATAACAGCTTTAAAAATAGGCTAACTCAATTGGCAAAAGAGGTTCAAAAAGCCAATGAGGAGAAGAATGCTTTAAAAAGCAGAATTGGCCAAATGAAAAAGGAGTCTCAAAAGCTCACTGAAGAAAATACTTCTTTAAAAATTAGAATTGAACAGATGGAAGCTAATGACTTTATGAGAAACCAAGAAATCACAAAGCAAAACCAAAAGAATGAAAAAATGGAAGAGAATGTGAAATATCTCATGGGAAAAACAACTGACCTGAAAAATAGATCCAGGAGAGACAATTTAAAAATTATGGGACTACCTGAAAGCCATGACCAAAATAAGAGCCTAGACATCATCTTTCATAAAATTATCAAGGAAAACTGCCCTGAGATTCTAGAACCAGGGGGCAAAATAAATATTGAAAGAATCCACCAATCACCTCCTGAAAGAGATCCAAAAACAGAAACTCCTAGGAATATTGTAGCCAAATTCCAGAGTTTCCAGTTCAAGGAGAAAATATTGTAAGCAGCTAGAAAGAAACAATTTGAGAATTGTGGAAATACAATCAGGATAACACAAGATCTAGCATCTTCTACATTAAGGGATTGAAATCTTTGGAATATGATATTCCAGAAGTCAAAAGAACTAGGACTAAAACCAAGAATCACCTACCCAGCAAGACTGAGTATAATGCTTCAGGGGGAAAAATGGTCTTTCAATGAAATAGAGGATTTTCAAGCATTCTTGATGAAAAGACCAGAGCTGAAAAGAAAGTTTGCCTTTCAAACACAAAAATCAAGAGAAACATGAAAAGGTAAACAACAAAGAGAAATGATAAGGGGCTTACTAAAGTTGAACTGTTTACATTCCTACATGGATAGACAATATTTGTAACTCTTGAAACTTTTCTCAATGTCTGGGTAGTTGGTGGGATTATACAGACACACACACACACACATATAGAGAGAGAGACAAAGAGCACAGGGTGAGTTGAATAGGAAGGGATCATACCTAAAAAAATAAAATTAAGAGGTAAGAGAGGAATATATTGGGAGGAGAAAGGGAGAAATGGAATGGGGCAAATTATCTCTCGTAAAAGAGGCAAGAAAAAGCATTTCCAATGGAGGGAAAAGTAGGGGGACATGAGAGGGAAAAAGTGAAGCTTACTCTTATCACATTTGGCTCAAGGAAGGAATAAAATGCACACTCATTTTGGTATGAAAACCTATGTTACAATACAATAAGAAGAGGAAAAGGGGATAAACAGGGTGGGGGGGATGGTGGAAGGGAGGGCAAATGGGAGAAGGGAGCAATTAGAAGTAAACATCCTTGGGGAGGGACAAAGTCAAAAGGGAGAACTGAAGAGATGGGGCAGAATAGGATGGAGAGAAATATAGTTAGTTTTACACAATATGACTATTATGGAAGTCATTTGCAAAACTACACATATACAGCCTATGTTGAATGGCTTGCTTTCTCAGTGGGGATGGGTGGGGAGGGATTAAGGAAGAGAAGTTGGAACTCAAAGTTTTAGGAACAAATGTTGAGTATGGTTCTTGCGTACATCTGGGAAATAAGAAATACAGGTAATGAGGTATAGAAATATATTTTGCCCTATAGGTCAAAAGAGAAGATGATGAAAGGGAAGGGAACAATATTAGAAGAGAGGGCAGATTGGAGATAGGGGTAAGCAAAATGCTCAGTGTTTTGGGGTGGGAGGAGGGGAGAGATGGAAAGAAAATTTGGAACTCAAAATTTTGTGGAAATGAATGTTGAAAACTTAAATAAATAATTTTTTTAAAACAAGAAAATTGCCAGGAGCATTGAAAGGCCAAGTGACTTAGGGTCATGAGACGAGTTGATCTTGTTGTCAGGAAACTTGTTTCTAATTTTGACTCCATTATGAACTTTTCTATGACTTCCACTCAAGCAAGTAGTACTGATTCTTTGAGCCTTAATTTCCTCATTTACAAAATGGGGGTCATGATTTCTTTTTTAATCTACCCCACAGAGACTGAATATGGTACCCATTGGCATAGGAGACTTTCTATGTGAGAGGTCCTCTTTACCAATGAAGATGAGAAACCGTTCTCCAATTTACACCTTCCTGTCTTCAAGGATCCTTCACCAACACATACCATGTGCCGTCATCATTCACATGGCATTGGAAACTGTCAGTACAAGGATGGGTGCTCTTGTACAAAGTCCAGTGGCTCGCCATTTGAGATTCCTTTGTATTGGGCTCTAGTTAACCTTTGCTGGAGATACAGGAGACTTTGAATCAGGTGACTTGCAGAACCAGGCACCACAAAGTCCATTGGTCAAATAACTTCACTAGACTACAGTGGAGCTGAGTTCTAATAGCTTTTCTGAAGGTCCTGACACCTCTCAATTTGTTCCTTCAACCATTTTGCTTTCTCCCTTTTTTTGAATGGTACATGTCATATTCACAAGAGCATCCTTATTAGGGGAGCACCAGTCTGTCAACTTAGTGAACTCCAAGGGGTAGGCCCTGATCCATGAGAAGGATGGGAAATGCCTAAGTTGGGAGATTCTCCCCTTGGAAATGGAATTATTTGAATGTTACAAATAAGTGCAGCT
Organism: Bettongia penicillata ogilbyi; assembly: GCA_023548195.1. Taxonomy (NCBI): domain Eukaryota; kingdom Metazoa; phylum Chordata; class Mammalia; order Diprotodontia; family Potoroidae; genus Bettongia; species Bettongia penicillata. The sequence continues at coordinate 7,111,772 of JAJHZJ010000570.1, forward strand.
ACAGGGATATATATGGGATAAACATCAACCAAATCATAAAACAATAATTAAATATACAATAAAAGCAAAAGGGGATAGAGAGAAGTAAAGTGAGCAATTGACCACTCTTTGTTATCCTGGCTGTTTAGACCAAGACAATCTCTGCTGCAATTACATGTGGCAGAGATGGAGAGCCACACAGAGTGGTTTACATTTGTAGGGTACCATTTCTAACAGCAAGAGTTCTTAACTTTTTTCTGTGATGTGGATTCCATCAGTACTTTGTTAAAGTCTATGAACCCCTTCTCAGAATAATGATCCATTATAGTAGACTCATAAAATAAAATTCATAAGGTTTTAAATGAAGCACCTGTTATGTTAAAGATGGAATTTTTCCCCATCTAAGTTCACAGGTTCTCTGCACCTCTGAAATCTATCCATGGACCTCTTGGAGATCCACAGACTCTAATTAAAAACTCCTGAATCAAAGCAGTTCAACAATGGAACAGATTTGCAAAGTAGTTCTTCAATCCTCCAAGTGTTCTAGCAGAGCCTAGAGGTGCTTGGGTTGTTCAGAGAGGTGTGAGGGTTTGCTGAGCCCTTCAAGGCTGCTCATCCACCTTTAGTGTCTATCTGTGACCCAACTCTCACCTTGGCTCCAAGAAGCTGTAACATGCATAGCAGCCACACCCTGGTAAAACAGTTTCAGTAGAATGACTAAACCAGGTTGAAGGTAATTGAAACCCACCAGTTAGTCAGAAGGATGTCTACCCCAAGGATGTGAAGACTTTTCCTAGTGGAATGGATGGATAAAAACAATTTGTTCCAATGGTCATGAAGGCAGCTAAAACAAGCATTGCAGAGCACTTAGACCTTGGTCAGACATGGAAGACGCTACGATCACCCACTGCATCCCAAGTCACCGCCAGTCATCTGGACTTTTGTCTTGCCACTGGACTTCAATGAGTCTGGGAGAGAGAGGGAGGCTGATGACTTCGGGCAACTCTGCCTCCCTTAAGACTAATTCACACACAGGTCAAGACATCATTCACATCGTGATGTCATTGGTTCTCTCTGAAAATGAAGGATGAATAAAAACAGATCACCACTTCTCAGAGATGCTTTAAGTCATCTTGCATTGGGTGACAGATTGAACTAAACGATCTCTAAAGTTCTTTCTTTTCAAATATCCTACAGTTCTTGTTTGAAACAGGATAGCTGTGAACATTTTAAAATAGAGATAGTAATGGTAATGTTAGTAACAACTCACATTTATGTGATCAGGACAATACCTGATCAATTTAATAAGGTTCTCAATCACTTGAAAAGATTAGAGTGTGGGTCTTGGTGGGAAGGCAGATGAAGAGCACTTTCCACTGATGTTTGCCTGCCCACTGGCACCTTACTGGGAATTAACAGAGAACTCCTCTGATTGGTCTCCAATGACTGAGGCTGTTTATAAGTGACTGAATCTTGTCAGAGGAGCTGTCCTTCTTCTCAAAGTCTAAAAAAGCAAGCTTATTGGCCTGCCCTCTCTCTGTCTCTGTCTGTCTCTCTTCTCTGTCTGTCTGTCTCTGTCTCTTGTCTCTCTGTCTCTCTGTCTCTGTCTCTCTCTCTCTCTCTCTGTCTCTCTCTCTCTCTCTCTCTCTCTCTGTCTCTCTGTCTCTGTCTCTCTCTCTCTCTCTTTGTCTCTCTCTCTTTCTCTCTCCCCCTCTCTCTTAAATTTCTAGAATACAGAGAAGCAGATCAGAGCTTCTTAGGAGAAGGGGATTCCCCCTTCCCCCCTCCAGCAGTAATTGATGATGATTTTCAGCAGAAGCACATGGAAGTGGTAGATCTAAGGGAATAATTCAAAGACATTATTCCTAAACCCCAGTCTTCTATATAAAGGAGCTGAATGAATTTCCTAATTGTCATGATCCCAGAATTTAGCTTTCATATAGAGGCTTGGGAATCTTCTTTACCAATGTGTTGTCTCATTCCTGTTCTAACACAGCATCCAACCTTTGAACTGATTCTCCTTACGCCATGAGAGCAAAAAAAGTTTTTAAACTATTGTTTTCTTCTTCCCTCTTGATGGCATTCGTACAATACAGTCATCTTTGTGTTTCTGCGCTCCTCCAATATGGTGTTCCAAACTCCAGCTTGGGACCTTGGACTTCTAATTAGTGAATCTCTACCATATCTAGCCTGGACTCAGGAGCCATCCCGCTACTCCCAAACCATCTTCCCACCATGTCACTGTATGAGTACCCTCCACTCCTCCATTTTCCTACTCTAGCTTTGAGGATAATGAACAAATCCACATCACCAAAATACTCCTCACTGACCATCATTTTCTGATATGTATTATTGGAACATAAGCTCTGTGAAGGTAGGAACTATTTTGCTTGCTTTAATTTTATCTCCAATACTTAGCACAATGCCTGGTTTGAAAAAAAAATCATTCAATATCAAGTCACTCAGACTTTCCGTACTTTAGTTTCCACCTCTGTAAAAATGAAGGCATTGAACCAGAGGGTCTTCAAAGTCCCTTCCATCTCTAAATTTATAATCCTATAATTCCTTTGCCATGTTGCCTCTCAGTAGAGAATCCTAGAAAAACTGGGGTAAAGGCACACCTACACACTTGTACCCATATGCACAACTACAGTCAGGCTCAGAAAGGGGTGCTTCCCTGGCATTACAATGGAGGGAGGATTATTTTCCATTGTCTAACAAAGAACCAAAGGTGAAACTGACAAACACCTTGCCTTTTAGGCATTCAGGCCTCTGTCTTCATGTCAGACATATTTCATAGTGCTCAAGAGAGAGGCAGTGGAACAAGAGAGACCACTCTTCCGCTAAAACTAAAGCATGCTGGGATGTTAATAAAGAGTGGCAGTGACGGGGCTGGGAAATAATTTATGACTTAATCCCTTCCCTCCAAGGCATACACACACACACACACACACACACACACAAAAGCTTGTCCAAGTCAAACCAAACAACCCTAGTGAGTCCTAGCTGCTCAATGTATCAAGTTTATGTTAATACTAACTTTATTAATTATCATGATTTGACCAACTCATTTTTGTTAATGTTTAGTAGTTTCAGTCATTTCTGACTTTTTGGGTTTTTTTTGTTGTTTTTTATTAATATTTATTTATTTAACTTTTTACATTCATTTTCACAAAATTTTGGGTTCCAAATTTTCTCCCCTTTTATCACCCTCCCCCCCACCCCAATACCCCAAGCATCTAATTTTCCCTATCTCCAATCTGCCCTCTCTTCTGTCATCCCTCCCTTCTCTTGTCTCCATCTTCTCTTTTCTTCTGTAGGGCCAGATGACTTTCTATTCCTCATTAACTGTATGTCTTTTTTCCTAGTAGCAACAGCAATACTAAACAGGTGTTCCTAAAACTTTGAGTTCCAAATTCTCCCCATCCCTCCCTCCCCACCCATTCCCTTTGGGAAGGCAGGCAATTCAATATAGGCCATATCTGTGTAATTTTGCAAATGACTTCCCTGATAGTCGTGTTGTGTAAGACTAACTGAATTACCCTCCATCCTACCCTGCCCTTCATTGTTTCTCTTCTGTCTTTTGATCCTGTCCCTCCCCAAGTATTGACTTCAAATTGCTCCCCTCCTCCCTTTGCCCTCCCTTCCATCATCCCCCCCCCCTTGCTTATCTCCTTCTCCCCCACTTTCCTATACTGTAAGATAGGTTTTCATATCAAAATGAGTGTGCATTTTATTCCTTCCTTTAGTCAAATGTGATGAGGGTAAACTTCTTGTTTTTTTTCTCAGCTCTCCTCTTTTTCCCTCCACTAAAAAGTCTCCTGCTTGCCTCTTAAATGACATATAATTACCCCACTCCATTTCACCCTCTTTCCTCCCACTACATTTCTCTCTCACCATTTACCTTAATTTCTTCTAAGATATGGTCCCATCCTATTCAATTCACTCTGTGCTCTCTGTCTCTGTATGTGCATGCATGGGTGTATGTGTGTGTGTGCACGCATGTACGTGTGTGTATGTGCGTGTGTGGTCCCACCAACTACCCAGATACTGAAAAGTTTTAAGAGTTACAAATATTGTCTTTCCATGTAGGAATGTAAACAGTTCACTTCTGGTAAGTCCCTTAAGACTTCTCTTTGCTATTTACTTTTTCATGCTTCTTCTCATTCTTGGGTTTGAAAGTCAAATTTTCTTTTCAGCTCTGGTCTTTTCATCAAGAATGATTGAAAGTCCTCTGTTTCATTGAAAGACCATATTTTCCCCTGAAGTATTATACTCAGTTTAGCTGGGTAGGTGATTCTTGGTTTGAGTCCTAGTTCCTTTGATTTCTGGAATATCCTATTCCATGCCCTTCAATCCCTTAATGTAGAAGCTGCTAGATCTTGAGTTATCCTGATTGTATTTCCACAGTACTGGAATTGTTTCTTTCTAGCTGCTTGCAAGATTTTCTCCTTGACCTGGGAATTCTGGAATTTGGCCACAATGTTCCTAGGAGTTTCTCTTTTTGGATCTCTTTCAGGTGGTGATCGATGGATTCTTTCAATACTTATTTTGTCCTCTGGTTCTAGAATGTCAGGGCAGTTTTCCTTGATAATTTCATGGAAGATGATGTCTAGGCTCTTTTTTCGATCATGGCTTTCAGGTAGTCCCATAATTTTTAAATTGTCTCTCCTGGATCTATTTTCCAGGTCAGTTGTTTTTCCCATGAGATATTTCACATTCTCTTCCATTTTTTCATTCTTTTGGTTTTGTTTGGTGATTTCTTAGTTTCTCATAAAGTCATTAGACTCCATCTGTTCAATTGTAATTTTTTTAAAATTTATTTATTTATTTAAATTTTTTACATTCATTTTCACAAATTTTTGGGTTCCAAATTTTCTCCCCTTTTATCCCCTCCCCCACCCCAATACCCCAAGCAATCTAATTTTCCCTATCTCCAATCTGCCCTCTCTTCTGTCATCTCTCCCTTCTCTTGTCTCCATCTTCTCTTTTCTCCTGTAGGGCCAGATGACTTTCTATTCCTCATTAACTGTATGTCTTCTTTCCTAGTTGCAACAACAATACTAAACAGTTGTTCCTAAAACTTTGAGTTCCAAATTCTCCTCATCCCTCCCTCCCCACCCATTCCCTTTGGGACAGCAGGCAATTCAATATAGGCCATATCTGTGTAGTTTTGCCAATGACCTCCCTGATAGTCGTGTTGTGTAAGACTAACTGGATTACCATCCCTCCTAACCTGCCCCTCATTGTTTCTCTTCTGTCTTTTGATCCTGTCCCTCCCCAAGTGTTGACTTCAGATTGCTCCCTCCTCCCTTTGCCCTCCCTTCCATCATCCCCCCCCTTGCAATATCTCTTTCTCCCCCACTTTCTTATACTGTAAGATAGGTTTTCATACCACAATGAGTGTGCATTTCACTCCTTCGTTTAGTCAAATGTGATGAGGGTAAACTTCTTGTTTTTTTTTGGTTTTGTTTTGTTTTTTCTCAGCTCTCCTCTTTTTCCCTCCACTAAGAAAAACTCCTACCTGCCTCTTAAATGACATATAGTTACCCCCTTCCCTTTCCCTCCCCCTACATTTCTCTCTCACCATTTACCCTAGTTTCTTTTAAGGTATGGTCCCATCCTATTCAGTTCAATCTGTGCTCTCTATCTCTGTATGTGTGTGCATGTGTGTATGTGTGTGCATGCGTGTACATGTGTATGTGTGGTCCCACCAACTACCCAGATACTGAAAAGTTTTAAGAGTTACAAATATTGTCTTTCCATGTAGGAATGTAAACAGTTCACTCATGGTAAGTCCCTTAAGACTTCTCTTTGCTATTTACTTTTTCATGCTTCTTCTCATTCTTGTGTTTGAAAGTCAAATTTTCTTTTCAGCTCTGGTTTTTTCATCAAGAATGATTGAAAGTCCTCTGTTTCATTGAAAGACCATATTTTCCCTTGAAGTATTATACTCAGTTTAGCTGGGTAGGTGATTCTTGGTTTCAGTCCTAGTTCCTTTGCCTTCTGGAATATCCTATTCCACGCCCTTCGATCCCTTAATGTAGAAGCTGCTAGATCTTGGGTTATCCTGATTGTATTTCCATAATACTGGAATTGTTTCTTTCTAGCTGCTTGTAAGATTTTTTCCTTGAGCTGGGAGTTCTGGAATTTGGCCACAATGTTCCTAGGAGTTTCTCTTTTTGGATCTCTTTCAGGTGGTGATCAATGGATTCTTTCAATACTTATTTTGTCCTCTGGTTCTAGAATGTCAGGGCAGTTTTCCTTGATAATTTCATGGAAGATGATGTCTAGGCTCTTTTTTTGATCATGACTTTCAGGTAGTCCCATAATTTTTAAATTGTCTCTCCTGGATCTATTTTCCAAGTCAGTTGTTTTTCCCATGAGATATTTCACATTCTCTTCCATTTTTTCATTCTTTTGGTTTTGTTTGGTGATTTCTTGGTTTCTCATAAAGTCATTAGACTCCATCTGTTCCATTCTAATTTTGAGAGAGCTATTAAATTCAGTGAGCTTTTGAGCCTCTTTTTCCATTTGGCTCATTCTGCTTTTGAAAGCATTCTTCTCCTCATTGGCTTTTTGAACCTCCTTTGCCAATTGGGTGAGCCTATTTTTCAAGGTGTTAATTTCCTCAGCATTTTTTTGGGTCTCCTTTACCAAGGTATTGACCTGTTTTTCATACTTTTGTTGCATCTCTGACATTTCTCTTCCCAGTTTTTCCTCCACCTGTCTAACTTGCTTTTCAAAATCCTTTTTGAGCTCTTCCAGGGCCTGAGCCCACCCACCACCCCCCTGGGGTGTCTGGGGTACTGAGGCCCCACCCTCCACGTCTTTCCCTGATGGCAGCAATACGTCCTCATCTTCATCAGATCCGAATGTCGGGATCATTTGCATTTGTTGGAAAAAACTCTCTATAGTCTTATTTTTCTTCCCTTTTCTAGGCATTTTCCCAGCCAGTTACTTGACTTCTGAGATTCCTTTCCACCCCCGCCTGGATCCTCCCAGCTAGTGCTTGGCCTCTGAGATTTAAATGGGCTTTCCTCCTGCTGGCTGTCAATCAGTGAGCTTTAGTTCAGGTGCTGGGGTGGGGCCAGGGCTGCCTCCAAGACTGATCCCCCGGGGGCTTTATGCAGAGACTTTCAGGAATGGAACGGGTGGGGGTGGGGTGGGGGGCCCGCCTCCCAAATCCCGGTCCCTTGGGGGCTTTAAGCAGAAGCCTTCAGTAACATAGCGGGCTGGGGGCAGGGCCGTCTCCCAGGCTCAGCTCCGTCCGGTTTTATGCGGGAATCTTCCGTAATGAAGATCCTGCCTGCTGCTGGGGAATTCCTGAGTCTTGGGCCGCTGCCGCCTCAGCCGCCACCCACACCTCTGCCTCCACCGCTTCCTGCCCCGGTCCCCGCCGCTGCCGCTTCCTCCCTCACGGAGACACCCCGCTTCCCCTCTCCTTCAGCCCGGCTTTCTTTCTCACTGACCTGTAGCTTCTGTGGGCGGAGGGACTTTCCCGGGTGCCGGAGCTTCCGTCTCTGAAGCCTGCTCGGATCAGCTTCTCTGGAGCCGAGGCCAGGGCAGCGCTGGGGGTCGGGTTTACTTTCCAGGGCGCGCCGGACCCTGGGGACGGGTCTTCAGGGCTCCCCAGAACGGAAATCTCTTCCACTCTGCTTCTGCACACCTTGTATTCACCCAGAAGCTATGGGGGACTCTTTTTACATTAATTCTATGGGCTTTGGTTTCGGAGCTCGTAAACGTGCGTCCTTCTACTCCGCCATCTTGGCTCCGCCCCCTAAATTCTAATTTTTAAAGAAGTATTTTCTTCAGTGAGCTTTTGAGACTCCTTTTTCATTTGGCTAATTCTGCTTTTTAAAGCATTCTTCTCCTCATTGGCTTTTTGAACCTCTTTTGCCAATTGAGTGAGCCTATTTTTCAAGGTGTTATTTTCTTCAGCATTTTTTTGGGTCTCCTTAACCAAGGTATTGACCCGTTTTTCATACTTTTCTTGCATCTCTCTCATTTCTCTTCCCAGTTTTTCCTCCACCTGTCTAACTTGCTTTTCAAAATCCTTTTTGAGCTCTTCCAAGGCCTGAGCCCACCTGACATCCCCCTGGGGTGTCTGGGGTACCGAGGCCCCCACCCTCCACGTCTTTCCCTGATGGCAAGAATACGTCCTCGTCATCAGATCCGAATGTCGGGATCATTTGCATTTGTTGGAAAAAACTCTCTATAGTCTTATTTTTCTTCCCTTTTCTAGGCATTTTCCCAGCCAGTTACTTGACTTCTGAGATTCCTGTCCACCCCCGCCTAGATCCGCCCAGCTAGTGCTTGGGGTCTGAGATTCAAATGGGCTTTCCCCGCCGCCCAGCTGCTAAGCTGCCCAGCTGCTAATCAATGTGACCTTTAGTTCTGGTGCTGGGGTGGGGGCAGGGCCACCTCCCAGGCTCATCTCCCTCAGGGGCTTTATGCAGAGGCCTTCAGTAATAGAGTGGGGTGGGGCAGGGCCATCTCCCAGGCTCAGCTCCCTCAGGTTGTTTATGCAGAGACTTTCAGTAATGAAGATCCTGCCTGCTGCTGGGGAAGACCTGGGCCGCCGCCGCTGCTGCCTTCGCTGCCGCCCACACCTCTGCCTCTGCCGCTTCCTGCCCCCGTCACTGCCGCCGCCACTTCCTCCCGAGGGGGCCCGAGTCACGGAGACACCCCACTCCCCTCAGCCAGCCAGCCGTCTCTCTCACTGACTTGTAGCTTCCATGGGCGGAGGGACTTTCCTGGCTGCCAGAGCTTCCATCCCTGAAGCCTGCTCGGGTCAGCTTCTCTGGGGCTGTGGCCAGGGCAGCGCTGGGGTGGGGTCCGCTTTCCGGGGTGCAATGGACCCTGGGGACAGCTCTCCAGGGCTCTCTGGAACCGAAATCTCTTCCACTCCATTTCTCTACCCCTTTCAGTGGTCCAGAAGTTATGGGGGTCTCTTTTTACATTAATTCTATGGGCTGTGGGTTGGAGCTCGTAAACGTGCGTCCTTCTACTCCACCATCTTGGCTCCATATCTGACTTTTTGTGACCCATTTGGAGCTTTCTTCGCAAAGATACTGAAATGTTTGCCATTTTCTTTTCCAGCTCATTTTACAGATGAGGAAACTGAGGCAAACAGTGGTAAGTGACTTGCCCAGGGTCATACAGCTAGGAAGTATCTGAAGCTGAATTTAAAGTCAGATCTTCCTGACTTCAGGCCCCACACTCTATCCTGGACTGGTTAGCTGCGCTCCCCTCATTTTACAGATGAAGAAACTGAGAGCCCAGGGTCACACATTTAATGTCCAAGGCAGATTCAGACTCAAATATTTCTGACTTCTAGCGCTCTCTCTACCATGATTTACTTCCTGAAGGATAGAAACCATTTCACTTTTGCTTTTCTGTACCTAGTTCTGAACACAACACGTGGTATAGAGTGGGCACTTAGTAAATGCTCTCTGATTGATTCAGAGTTGTTTATTGCTTCTTGATTAGACTTTCTAATAGCCTCACAACCAAATTCCCCACTCTAGTCTCCCCAGACTGGTTATATAATATGAAGATGGATGTTTCTGCTGTCTCAAAACAATCTTCTTACCTCCTTTAGTTTCCTCATCTCTAAAATGAAGGGGATTCATAGATCTGGAAAGGACCTCAAAGGCTCTCTGATTTAATGACAGAATGAATGGTAAATAAGGCCAAGAGCAGGAAAGGGACCTGATCAAGGTCACCCATGTGATAAGCATCAGAGGCAAGATTTGAACTCAGCTCCTCTGACAAAAGAGTCAATTCTCATTCCACTGTACCAAGCTGCCTAAGTCTATGATTCCATATAACGTCTCAAGTCCTCACAGAAATGCCTTCCCAAAATTATATTTTAAAGGTGTATCATTTTACAGTACCAGTGTTAAAATTGCCCAATTCAATTGTGTTGAAAAAAGTTTCTGTATCTTTTAGTTTCCTTTAGGGAGAACTCTATAACCGCCTCCAGAAAACAAATCCCCCAAAAGCTCCTAACTCCAATGTAGTTCCATGGGAGGAAAATATTCCTGCTGATGAATTTGCTTATCAAAAAATGTAATTTGTGTAACTCTGTGCTTTTTCCTTTTCATCTTAGTGGATGGAAAACAGAGTCAAATTTATGATCCAGATGTAGCAATCTGTTCAGTTCTGATGTCTGAAATCCTTTATTCCTTCTGCCACTGTAAGGAATCTACATTGTTTCATTTAATAAGTTAATGAGTACCATATAAATGTTTTGTTAATAACATTGTTACTGCTATTTTTATCATCAACTGGTTGATTTTTAAAGACTTAAATCCTTTCAGAAAGAGGAAAGGCGTATATCTTAAATAAATTGGTTTTATTCTGGGGAATGGTATATGACCTTGAGTCCATACATGGTCTTCAAGATCTTTAAGTGCAGCCTTTGTGAATGAATCCAAATTGTACAGAACAAATTTTGGATTTAGTCAAAAGGCCACATTTAAGGATCTAGAAGGCCACATGTGACCTCAAGACCACAGGTTCCCCTACTCTGATATAGGGGATGTAGGGTATAGATATAGGATATTCTCAGGATATAGCCTGATATCCTAATTATGGGTTCTTCTGCACCAATTTACAAATTTTTAACATTTATGGCTGTCTGGTAAATGCTGTGCAGTTTAAGGTAACGCCAGAGCTTCCAGTGTAGACCATCCCAAGGCAAAATTATGAAGGAAGCTAATAGAACGTTGTCCTTGGAATTCCCTTCATCTAAACTTTTTCCTTCCACACTCTTCTGCTCTTCTTGGGGAACTGCTGATGTCTTCATGCTCTCCCCCAGCTACTACTGGCTCTGTTCCCAGCCCTGTCCCTCCAAAAAGACATTAGATCTATCTCTACCTGTCTTTTTGGCATCTAACAACTGTCTGCTGCATCAATGGAAAAGATCTGATCAATGAGTTGGTCGGGAATGTAGAGAGAGGTCATTTAGTCCAACTCCCAGGTGAGGAAAACTGAGGCATGGGAAGATTAAGTGACTTGTCCAGTAGGATGGACAGACATGGCTCAAGTTAGCCTCTTATAAGTGTAGATTCAATGTTGGAACAAAATGAACCACCCTTCTTCCCTGCCCTCTGCTCCCCACTGCATTCGATAATTAACAAAAGGAGGTTTACTTAGCTATAAACCAGAAGGTCTGATGCAGCACTTAACCTGTGCAATCTCTATGCCTCTACCTTGACCAGCCCCCTCCCATGCCAGGAAAGCTCTGCCACCTCACCTTCACTACTTAGTTTTCATGGTCTCCTTCAAGCCTCAAAACAAAGCCCACCTTCAACAGGAAGCCTTTCCCAGTCTCCCCAATTGCTAATGTCTTCCCCATCAGGTATATACCTTACTTATTATTTACATGTCATCTCCTCCATCAGAATACAAACTTCTCAAGGGTAGGGACTGTGCTCTTTGCCTTTGTCAGTTTCCCTAGTTCTTACTACAATGCCTGGTACACAGTAAGCTCTTAATAAATGCTTACTACTTATGATGTAAAATGCTATCCACATCCAGAGAAAGAACTACGGAATCTGAATGAGACTGAAGTACAGCATTATTTCTCTTTTTTTTCTTTTTCAGGTTTTTTCCCTTTTGTTCTGATGCTTCTTTCGCAATGTGACTAATATGAAATTATGTTTAATATAACTGTACATGTATAGCCTATATCAGATTGCTTGCTATCTTAGGAAAGGGGGAAAGGAGCAGGGGAGGGAGAAAAATATTTGGAACTCAAAATCTTATAAAAATAGATATTGAAAACTATCTTTACATGTAATTAGAAAAAAATATTATTAAGTGAAAAAAAGTACTTACTATCTAGTTAAGGAATAAGACAAAACACAGATAACCAATGCATAATTAGGCATGGTAAGTACAGGAGAAAGTCACAAAGCAAAGAATGTGGGAGAGCCAAGGAGAAGGCCATTACTGACATGGGAATGAGCTGCTTCCATGAGCGTTCTTGTCTCTAACTCCTTCTATTCTAAACTTTCACATTCACTTTCTTTCTTCCTAATCTTTTCTTTCTTCTCTTTTTGCCCTCCTTCCTGACCCTATACAAGTCAAATAAGAATTTCATATTTGAATAACATCCTCTTTTGCATATTGATGCAATTATAAAATATTATGTTCATTTTCTTCTTCGCTCATAAAAAAAATCCCCACTATATTTTGTAGCCAAAAAGAAAATTGTTAGCAACTGTAACTGGAGTTTTAATGACACTAAAAATCTAAACAGCATTCAACTTAAACTTTAAATCATACCCCTTCCTACACAAATCCCTATTAATTTCTCATCAAAATAATGTTGCTGCTTCCAAAGACTTTGACACCTAATTCCCCGCTTGTACAACTTTATTGCCAGGGTGAAAATATACTGTCTCCTTATTTTCATTTTTAAAAATCAAGCACATTGAAAACATGAAATATTACTTGTGAATTATATCGAGTGATTTGGCAGCCACGTTGAGAAATGGTTGGCCTGGGAGATATAAATCAAATCTTCTCTCCAAGCCTCAAGTTATTATTTGAATAAGTAGGAGGAGATCAGAAATGGATAAGCTATTGGGAAAACAATTTTACAAAGTATGATTCATACTTTCTAACTAATTTTGTAAAAAATTTCAATAATGTATTGTGTTAGATTGTGTTTGCCCTTCATTCTCAAAGAGGACCATGACTTCAGGGAATGATGATGTGACTTACAGTTGACTTTGACTTGAGGGAGGTCACCAGCCTCACTTTCCTCTCCAGAGTCATCTGTGTCCAGTGGTCTGATATTCATCAGGACTACTGGAGATGGCCCAAGATACAATGGGAGACCTTAGTCCTTCTAGGCTAAGGCCTTGTCAGGTTTTCACTTCATTTATTCGCTGAATAGGCCTCTTTAAGAAGTGAGTCAAGGGATGGTCCCTTTAATTAAAAAAAAACCAAACTAGGAGGGGATGATCCTCAGGGTTGCTGGCCAAGAGAAACAATGACTAATTATATTAACTCTGTGCTAGGAGAGCAGGGACCTATTGTTGTCCAATCTATGAGCTCCAGAGTGAAATGGGTTTGAGGCTTTGTCTTTGAGAAAGAAATCTAGATAATAAACCCCAAATTAATGAGGTAGCATTCAGTCAACAAAATGTATCTTCTTTTGAGCAGAGCACTGGCAGGTGAAGAGAGGGAGAGGGAAAGGGAGATGGAGAGATTACTTATCAATAATGTATTAGAACGTCGATAGAGTGGAGACTAATTTTTTGATGCTTTGCGATCACTGACGCAGGTTATGTTCACATATTATGTCTTCTAGAGGGAGCTCATTTCTTCCTGGGATTCTATGTCTGCAATTTCTGTAGCTTCCCCCAGCCAGTGGTAGTACCTGCTGAGGTTTTTTAAGACCAATATTGATAATACCTTGATGTATAACTAACTGAAAGAATAAATAACAGAAGCACAGAATCACAGGAAGCTAAGATTGGAAAAGTCATCTAATCCAACCTCCTCTTTTTTCAGGTAGGGAAATGGAGGCCCACAGAGGAAAACTGGCCCGTCTGAGAACACAGAGCAAGTTAATGAAAGACCTGGGTCTAAAATATAGGTCTTCTGCTTCCTAGGCCAGTGTTCTTCCCTATATACCAATTCACTACAGATTTGACAACATTATATTTAAAAGATTTAAGTTTCATCTTGACCATTTAAAAAAAAAATAGTACAGTGCTTGCGTTGTTGATTATTTAGAAAGAGGAGTAACCTCAACTCCAAGCCAAGGAGTCCGTGGCCCAGTGTGGAGTGAGACTGATGGAATTTTAAAGCTGACTTAAGTTGATACTTGGGAACAGTCTCTTCGACTTAATTAGACGGGATCAATCCTAGTCCAGATAGGATTCAGGATTCAGGGGAATAGGGTTTCAGAGCTGAAAGGGACCTTACACACTGACCCAGGCTGGTGAAGACCCCCATCTATCTCTAAGATCCTTTTCAGAATCCACAGAGTAGGAGTCGGGAGTAGAGAGGAGGATGTATATGATGAAATAGCGTTATTACCATAGATAACATATTAATTTTTATATTCCTTTCTCTCAATTTGTGTTTATCTGGTATGCCAATGCAAGGGCAAGAACTTCCTTATTTTCACCTGGCATCTCGTGGAATAAACCAACTAATCTTTGCCTGCCTCTGAGCATAAAATATACTCTCTCCAAAGTTCCCCTGGTCACTTGGTCCTAGCCTAGCATCCTGGCTAGGCTTCCTCTTTCTTGAATGTATATTGTCCTTCTTTGCAGGACCAGAACTGAACATCTGAGAATCTCGGAAGGTGAGACACAGCACAACAGTTCTGCTACTGTATCTTGTATTGGCCTTGTGACCAACCTTCTGGCGATGAACCTCCAGGTACTAAGCTAGTCTGTTACCTGATCCTCAGACAACACCTTAGTCAGTTGCGGAGCCTATACATGAAGGCTTTACTGAGCTGCAGCACCTTCAGGAACTTGCTCTGGGGCTAGCTTTTAGAACCAGGGTTCAATCACCCACCGTGATGAAGCGTCACAGTAGGTTTCAGGCAAGAGATAACAATCACAGCAACAGAAATTCTAAAGCAACAGGATTTTTTTTTTAGGTTTCCAAAAAACTATTTCAGATTGGTAGAAAGTAGGAGTTTCCTCATGGAGAAATCACCTCATAAAAATACAAGACTATATTGCTTCATATCCTCAAATATAACTGATTTCTAAGGGAAGATACTTTCTCCTTTAAAAGATTAAAAAAAGAAAATATAGGCCATTAGGAAGCACCATGTAGAACATGATAGAGACCTGGCCTCAAAGCCAGGAAAGCCTTGGTTCAAGCTTTACCTCTGACGCCATCTGGCTGTGTGGCCTTGGGAAAGTCATTTAACTTCACTGTGTCCAAGGCAACTTTCTAAGATTATAAATTGCATAGAAAGTGGTAGCTTACATTGGTACAGGGAATTTCCTCATCCTTATATCAATAAAATTAGAGGTCTAGTTTCTATCCCCTAAGAAGCTCTTAGAAACATATTTTTCCCACCACATAATTTCTGCTACTAACTACAAATAAATTGGTTATGGATTTATTAATGCAATAAAAGTAAATCCTTTATTTCTTTCAGTTGTATGGAGTTTACCAGTACTTGTAAATTGTATCCATCCTTTCTGTAACTGTTACATTGGATAATGTGTCCACTTGGAATATTAAAGTCAAACAAATAAGCTTTTGAAATAAAATGATCTCATTAGACATGGTGATTCAAACAGAAATCCCCTGACAAGTAGTTCTGGTGGAAATGAAGCATTAATGCTGAGATGTTTGTTTCCTTCTAGCTTTCTAATGGCTAACAATTACACTCCTTGATTGCATTTCTCAGCCAAGTCCATGTTTGGGTGTCCTAATGCCCAGCAGGGTACAGAAATATCACCAAATTGTTTTACAGCATAACTCTGTGTGTATGTGTGTGTTCTATATGTGTGTGTTTCTCACTCAGTTTACCTCCATTCAATTTTAAATGTCTGGTCTTTAATTTGAAAACAGACTTTAAAAGTTCAAAATAGTTTTGTTTTTTTTTTTTAAATCTGCTTGTTCTTTTCCATACCAGATCCTTTCCCAAATTTCCTAGAGTGTACTGGGATTGGGAAATGCCATTTTCCAGGGGGTATATTCCTAATTTAATTCCAAGTGCTAGGTTTTATACTGAAGGATTGCGTCAGACATCTTCTTGGGAGGAAAACTGACATCATTCCCTTTTTCCCTGCCAGGCTGAGCATATGGGACTCGTGTGTGGTCTCTAGGTATGTGCTCCTGGAGTTCTTAATAATCTCTACTTCTGTTTGCATCATCATAAACTCTAAGAAGACAGGGAATATTCTCCAGATGGTGGGAAATAAAGTCATGGAAACTTCCATGCAGGGAACTCATTAGCCTTGAATGGCTGGATTCCAGAGCTAGAGATGCTCTTCCAAGTGCTTTGAATTCTGCCTCTCTTCCCTTACCAGGCTCCCTAGGACTCCCATTCTGCCCTTTATATATAATGTGACCATGTAAATAACCACTGCATCATTGCATAGCATTCTTCTTCATGCTCTGGCTGGGCCATAGTACAGGTTCATCACAACCAAAATATGAAAGTAAACTCTTCTTGGCAATGAGATGGAAACTTTTCTGTGTGTATAAGACAAATGTACAGATTATACTAAACAAGAGAGTTGGATTAGCAGGTGCCCCTAGGATCACCATAAAACCAAATTCCTTAGAACATAAGCTCCTTGAGGACACAATCAATTTTGCTCTTCCTTTATATCCCCAGTGTCTGGCACATAGTAAGTGTTTAATAAATGCTTATCAATGGACTCTTCAACAATTCTTTTTGAGAACACCTACTAGGGGCAAGAAAAAGGCCATCTCTGTAAGGATGAGCAGGACCAAGATGTCATTAATGAACAGTAACTGAAGAAATGTAAATGGAATGAAGTAGGAAAATAGTGAGAGGGAAATCCTGGATTTAGAATCAGACAGCACCCCAGCTCCGCCAAAGGCCTGTGCCTTTGGGCAAGTTCATTTAAATCTCTGAGCCTCAGTTTCTTTATTTGTAAAATGGGGGAGCTAAGTTATACTCTGTACCTCACAAAATTGTTGTAGCAATCAAACCCAATAAAATAAGCCAAGTGTTCTATTGATGTAAGCTATCATCATTATTATAAGAATTAGCTGTCTTTGTGTGGTCAGATCATTGTTTAATTAGTGCAAAGGTCAAAATCAATACCAAATTAAAAGAAAGGATAAAGATGAGAAGAAGATAATGCAGATTATTGGAAAAACTTCAACCTCACCTATCCAAATCACCCTTTCATGCTGAAAAATGAGGACCCTTTAAAAGTGAAGACATTGATTCATCTCCATCATGTACAGAAATGTTTAATGGATATAAAACAGGTGCCATGATGAGGAAGCCAAAGAATGCTACAGTCAGTGCTGTGGGTAACCACTCTGGAATCACACGGTACAATGTGGGAGAGAAACATGGCTTGTCTAGTGCTTATTCTACCAATTGTCGTAGTTCAGTTGTTTCAGTTGTGTACAATTCTCTGTTACCCCATTTGGGGTTTTCTTGGCAGAGATATTGGAGTGGTTTGCCATTTCCTTCTTCAGCTCATTTTACAGATGAGGAAACTGAGGCCAACAGGGTTAAGTGACCTGCCCAGGGTCACACAGTTAGTGAGTGTTTGAGGGCAGATTTGAACTGAGGTCTTCCTGACTCCAGGCCCAGCACTTTATCCACTATGTCAGCTAGCTGCCCCATATGCTACCAGCAGGGCAGGCAATAACCATAAATCAAATGACACAGTTGTCTGATTGGAACAAAATGGCCAAATTACAGACAATACTTGCAATAGGGTCATTCTTTGTGCCCTCGCCCCTTCCCTGCCAACCCACATACACACACAAGTAGAATCTCCCACAGACTTGTGCTGGGGAGGATGGAAACAATTCACTGGGATATTCATGCTCCACGGTGACAAAGGGCATGAGAGCCTCCTGCCTTGCATTGCACCTGGGACAACTTCCACTGCCTGAGTTCCCACATTTACATCTCCTGGCAATCCACTATGCCTCATTACTAGAGTCAGCTCTACGAAGGGTGGTCCGGGGACCCCCAGGCAGTGGCTACGTGGCTGTATGTGCTGCAGATCATCTACCCTCTGCCACTGCCCTGTATTTCTGATGCTGCTATTTGCTGATTCTCTGTTGGGTAGTTGTTGCTGCTGCTGCTTCCCAATCTTCCATTGTCTGGAGACCCACTTCCTAGTCCCACCTATTAGGTGTATCCAAGGGCTCCTACAGAAATGTCTTTCCATTCATATGTCCCTCCTGATCTGCCAAGACAGTTGAGTCTTTTCCCTTGTCACCCCCCACCCCCTCAGGATTGGACCAGGGCAAATTCAGTGCTAAATTTTCCATTGCCAAGAATTCAGAGCTGGTTTTAATTGTTTTTCCCTTCTTGTGATTGAACTAGGTGGTTTAGTGTATGGAGCCATGGATTGCTAGACCTGGAATCAGGAAGACCTGAGTTCAAATTCAACCGTAGACTTACTAGACTCTAGGCAAGCTATTTAACCTCTGTCTGCCTCAGTTTCCTCAACTGTAAAATGAGAATCAAAATAACACCTGCCTCACAAGGGTTTTGTGAGTATTGAATAAGATAACTTAATATGGTGCCTGGCACATACTAGGCACTTAATAAATGCTTATTTCTTTCCTTCCTCCCCATGACCAGGACTCCATTCTTTGCTGAAGCTGCTCCTAGGTCAAAGAGAGAGTTGGCAGTGATGGAAGGAAAGTACCTTCATCCACAAAAGGTAATACTGGATCTATCCTGAGGCAGGAAAATAAATACTTCATGCAATCTCCTTGGTACTTGATTTCAATCTCCAACTAGCTTTGCTAAGTCAAAACATAGCTTCTTCTAACTTTTATTATTGTTTTTGTTATGATTCATAACAGACCTTTAGGCAGGACTTTGAGGTTTGTAAAGCATTTTATATACGACATATCTCTTGTCTTTTTCATTCTGAACTCAAAAAACAAAACAAACATTTCTATAACATAGTAGAAGAGAAAAAAAGATGATTGCACATGAAACTGCACTCTATTATGTATAACTTTACATGTACTATATAACAGATCTCAAATACAACCCTTTTTATTATCCCCATTATACAGATGAGGACAGTGAGACACAAAGAGTGACTTGCCAAGGGTTATATAGCTAGTAGGTATCTGAGGCAGAAATCAACACAAATCCTCCCGATTCTCATATTAGAATGGTATCTACTACACTAAGGAATCACTATTACTGACACAACTTTGCTCACCTCACTAAGCCTCAGTGGCAAGTGAAACAGCTAGGGTATCCAGAATGTTCCCAACGGAATTGAAGGTCTCTGGGAAAGGCTCTGCCTGCCATACTTGGGCTCACCGTAAGGCTTACTTCCTCCAAGAATTTTCCCCCATCAAGTGCTATGATATGCGAAACTTTTTTTAAACAATGCTGTGGGGTGATATAATGAACAGAGTACCTGGAGTCAGGATAATTCATCTGCCTGGGTTCAAATGACCCTGGACAAATCACTTCGCCTCTTTGCCTCAGTTTCATCCTCTGTAAAATCACCTGGAAAAGGAAGCGGCAAACCACTCCAGCATCTTTGCCAAGAAAACCCCACATGGCGTCATGAAGAGTCAGAAATGCCCAAAAGGTCTCAACAACAACACACTTCTTTTACTTTCACAGGCGTGTGAAAGCCTCAGAAGAGAGGAACTCAGGACGTATGAAGGAAGGCGTCCTCTGCACACAGAGAAAGCCCTGATAAACAGAAGCATGTGTTTTGCACCATTTTTGGTGTAAAATGGTGTAATGGTTTTACATGTATATACGTATATGTGTCTAATGGGAGCCATCTCTGGGGGGGTGAGGGGGAGGAGACCAAAAGGGAAAAAAGAACATTACATGATAACTTTATTATATATTTAAAAGGAATAATAAGTTATTCATAACAGATTTGCAGGTTCATGCGCAATCATCTTTTCTGTTCTATTAGATGATGGAAATTCTTGTTTTATTTAAGTGCTGAATAAAATCAATAAAAATTTTTAAGACAGAGGGACTCCTGGGGAAGAGAAGTAACAAAGAATACAGAGGGTTACTGGGTTAGGAAAAGCAAGCTACAAAAAACGCAGGAGAGTCAAGGTGGGTGCTGCAGCAGCAGCACCTTCAGCATGAGCCCTGAAGAATCTCCATAGCCAAACCTAGACAGAAACTTAGAAGAAATGAAGCACATGTCTGGTGGCTGCTTGTCTGTTATGTTGGAGATGGAGAGATCCCTTTATGTGTCCGGACCTTTGAGGTCCTTTTCAATTCTGAAATTCTGTGATTTTATGATCAAGTTAGAGCTGCTGATGGCATCTTTGATTTTCTTCAATTGCTTGGTCCCTGAAGTGTGGGCCTTTGGATGACACCCAGACCCTGCCTTTGTAACTCCAACCCCACTTGTGGTGACAGCACCAAAATATTTGTTTCCTGTTCTTGGCCTTCGATATAATGCAATCATTATCCAACAGGAGATGCATCATTTGCTCACCATCAACGCTATTTCCTTTTCCCTATCAAACTTATGGAAAAGTGACTCCGCCATCTGGGTTTGTCTACAACTTCTAGGAGGTTGTATCCTCTTGCTTCATTCCTCTGGATAGATTTATGCATCATGGGTCATTGAGTATCACAATTTCTATGAATATAGCTGTGGCATATTTCTTCCATTAGGTCTGTGTAATTTAAACACATTCTGATTTGTGTGGTGATCACGTTACATTTTGTTGACTTGAATGCTTTCTTATAGCCCTTGAATGTCAGGCAGATTGGAATTTGATGTTCCTAATGTTTTTCTGTTATCTGGAGGTGGGAATGAATACAGCAGACAGTTAAATACCCTGGAAATGACATGGCTTTGAGGATCATAGATTTTTAGAGTTAGAAGAAATCTTAAAGGTCACCACATCTCACCCCTTCATTTTATATGTGAGGAAAGGGAGGTGAAGTGACTTGTCCCTAGAAAGCAAGTGAGATTTGAACCTGAGGCCTCAGACTTTAGATCCAATTCTCTGTCTACTTCATCATGTTTCAGCTTCTCTGATCTTTCTTGAAAAGCTAATAATCTTGATGAATATATTTCATAGGAGAAGGATAAATTATCTATAGAGAACTGGGCCAGGGACCGCAGTTGATTATGGTTACTTCTGTGATCTATTCTCTAAATAGCAATATTCTTAAAGTGTTTTAGGACTGCCTTCCTACATCCAAATGAATGAATGAATGAATGAATGAAAAAGCATATGTTAAGCATATGCTAGGCAATGTGCTTCATTCAGAGGATACAAATACAAAATGCAAGACAATTCTTGCCCTGAGGGAGCTTATATTCTAACAAGGAAATAAAACACAAGTAGACTACTGGAGCAGCTAGGTGGTGCAGTGGATAGAACAGTGAGCTTGGAATCAATAAGACTCATCTTCATGAGTTCAAATCTTACCTCAGACACTCAGTAGCTGTGTGACCCTGAGAAGGTCACTTAATCCTATTTGCCTCAGTTTCCTCATATGTAGAATGAGCTGGAGAAGAAAATAGCAAACCCTTCCAATATCTTTGCCATGAAAACCCCAAACAGGATCACAAAGAGTCAAACGCAACTGAAACAATTCAACAACGCCAGAAAGATGAGTGGTGGTCCAGGAATTATATTATGAATAGGAAATGTCATAGGGATGGTGAGTAGTCACAGGACCATTGCATATACTTTTTGTTTTTTTACAGGCAATTGGAGTTAAGTGTCTTGTCCAGGGTCACAGAGCTGGTAAATGTCTAAGATCAAATTTGAACTCGGTCCTACCTCCAGGGTCAGTATTCTATCCACTATACCACCTAACTGCCCTTGACACATACTTTCTAGGAATGATAGTGTGGGTTTAATTAGTGTTCTCAGACCTAGAGGAAGAAAGGCTAGGGTTTGGGAAGTGGGGGTGAAATGCAGAAGATGGCATGGTATGAAGATGAGGAGAGAGCAGAACTAGGGTCTAGGCTCCATTTGCTAATGGGAATGCTCACCAGTCAGAAGCCTAGGTGCCCAAGACAGGAACTGGGAGTTAGAGATGGAGTCTGGAGTACAGGAGCATGGCATGAATACACTTCATGAGATGGATTCATTCAGGTTATACATAATAACCTCCTACATGTGAATAGGGAGGGATTGTCATGGCTGAGGTCCTACTGAAAGCCTCAGCTTCCTGAGAAATCAGATATGTGACAGAGGCATTTCAGGCAACTGCGGATACTTGGATCCCAGAGTTCCTCTGTTATACAATCTCTCAATTGCTACTTTCTAGACTGACTCAGGAGATGAAGACGTTGACCTTCTTGTTGCTGAACCAAGCTAAACTCCTTGAGAGATCAGCTATCCCTGGATATCTCATTGTCGGTGCCCAGTTCTCCACTCCTGTAATTGATTATAACAAGCACTCCCATTGTTCTGCCAGAAGGCAGCAAAGGTTCCAGTGAAAAGGCACAGAATCACAGAACCTGAGAGCTGGAGGGGACCTTAGGGGTTACCCGGTCCAGCTCATACACAAAGGAATCGTTACCATGTACCTGACAAGTGGTCATCCAAGTTCTGTTTGAAATTCTTCAAGGAGAGAGAACCCAGCGCCTCGTAAGTGGTACCGTTCCGATGCTGCATAGTTCTAACTGTTGGCTTCTGCTGCTTCCACCCCAGATTCTGCCATCTGAGACCACACAGAGTAATTGTAGCCACATTACAGGCTTTCAAATACTTGAGCACAGTTATCATGTCTCCTGTGAGTCTTTTATTCTCCAGGATAAACATGCTGCGTTACCTAAATTGATCCTTATACACCATATGCCTCAAGGCTCTTCACTATGCTGGTTACCTCTTCTACATGCTCTGCACCTTATAAATGTGCTCAGAATTGAGCTCAATACTCCAGATGAGGTCTGACAAGGGCAGAGAATAGAGTGGCATTATAATTTCCCTGTTCCTAGAAGTCATGCCCTTCCTAATACAGCCCAAAATTGCATTAGCCTTTTTGGAAGACATATCATACTGTTGACTGAGCTTTCCAGGTCAATAAAACTCTCAGATATTTTTCAGAACAACTACTATCTATCCGTGCCTTCTCCATCGTATATGGATTTTTTTTTATCCCCAAGTATAACATTTTACATTTACCTTTTTGGATTTAACCCAAATCTGTGACCTTACTTGGAGTTCTCTTGGCAAAGATACTGGAATGGTTTGCCATTCTTCTCCAGCTCATTTTACAGATGAGAAAACTGAGGCAAACAGGGTTAAATGACTTGCCCAGGGTCACAGAGCTAGTGAGTGAATGTGTGAGGCCACACTGGAATTCAGGAAGAGGAGTCTAACCAACTCCAGTTCTGGTACTCTATCTACTATGCCCCCCATTCTCCAGCCTGTCAGTGTCTTTTTGAATCCTGACTGTCTTCTGACATGACTTTCCCCTGGTCCTTTAGGACAGCATTGTCCAGCTTATGCATAGCCTTCTGTAGTCATATCAAAATCCCTGGAAGTCCAACAAAATGAGAGAGGCCTAGAATTCTAATTCCACAATATGTCACAGCAAAAGGATGCTGATGACCCATGCTTAACCCTAATGACATTCATCTCATATACTATACACACTAACCCCTTCTAGTGTAACTGACAAGCTCTTATTGACTTAGAAAATCAACTGCCTTTTACCCTTAGCTTACACCTAGTGAGAGGTATCGTTGAACTCAGTAGCCTATGGACTATGGTGAAACTGTTGATCTATCGGATAGTTTGTTAGGTCTTTCATGTTATTGAGGGCAATCAGATTAGTTGGGAGTTATTGAGAAATGTTCTGTGCATTGCTCCATGGAAATACTACACCAGCGCATATAATCTGGAGAGTGTTCAAAGGAGGACAACTTGAGTGATGAAAGGCCTTGCACTCATGGGGATGAATGAAAGGCACTGGAAATGTTTAGCCCTGAGAAGAGAAGGCTTAGGGGGCCCATCTGTGTTGGCTATTTTCAAGTACTGGAAAGGGCCTCAAGTAGAAAAGGATTGACTTTGATCTTCTTCTTGGCCCCTGGTGACAGAATTGGGAACACTGGGTAGAAGCTGTAAAGAGGTCCCCCTTATTTTAGGGCACACTCTGAACTTTAGCGACCACCTAGTCCCTCCCCTACATTTTATAAACCTTGCCCAAGATTGCTCAGGTAATAAGTGAATGTAAAGAAAAACTTCTTAACAATGAGAGCTATTAAAAAAGTGAAACAGGCTGCCTTAGGGGGCAGTAGTTTCTCTCTCAAGTCAAATCTGGATAACTGCTTGCTGGGTTTGTTGTAGACTAGATGTTCCTGGGAGTAGATGACCTCCAGTTCCGGCATCCTGGGGTTCTGTATCGGAGTAGATAGGTTTTCACAAATCTTTTCCTTCAGCAGATCACATCATTATGATCACATAATTGATTAGAAGATATGCAGAATTCAAGTTTGTTGTTGGGTTGATTACCGCCCCCCCCAAAAAAAGGAGGGTCATTTAACATTTAACATTCTCAATCTTCCATTCTCTGGAGACCTGCCTCCTAGTCCCATCTATTAAGCGTATCCAAGGGCTCCTACAAAAATGTCCTTCCATTCATATGTCCCTCCTGATCTGCCAAGACAGACAATAACTAGGTAATAATAGCTAGGTGGCATAGTAGATGGGGTACTGAACCTGGAGTCCTACTTGAACCTGGAGTCAACTCCAGCCTCAGACACTTAAGGACTGTTTGACCCTACGCAAATCATTTAATTGCTGTCCGCCTCAGTTGCCTAATCTGCAAACTAATTAGATAATATTGATAATTTAATTGATAATATAATAATTTCTCTGTGTGAGATAACATCATATACTTCTTAGTGTTGTTGTGAGGATAAAATGAGATCATTGTAAGTTACTTTGAAAAACACTTAAAGCAAAACCATCTGAAAGGCTCTTCTCCAATGAAGATTTTGTGCATTGCTCAGGATCATGAAATGTTTCTTTATTAATGCAACCACAGAGATGGCTGTTTGATGACACTGATTAGTAAGAGTAAGCAACACTGAAAGCAGAGAGAGGTAGATTTGCCAATTGTTCTGTGCCGTCATGGAGAATGTCATGTGTGAGGTCTAAATCTAAGAGGAATTCTTTCTAGATACTGCTTTTTGCAGGCATAATGGAGCTGATGGAACAGAATATATTCCGGCACCTCCTCATTGGCATCATGGTTATTCAAAAGAGATTGTCTTAGTAATATAGTCAGGGAACACCGAACGGCCTGCTTTTCTGACTGGGTTAGCCCCTCCGTACAGATATCTGGGACAGGCTGTGCATCTGGTCGATGAATTGGGTCCAGAATTGAATAAGAAAAAAAGAGCCAGCTAGATCATATCTGGGAATTTGGGATCTGCTTTCAGTGACCCTGTGTCCCAAAACCCATCTTGTAAACACGAAGATTTTCCTAGTGATACTTTATCCATGCGAATCTCAGAACACCTTGATCTCTTAAGAATCAAAGTTTCAAATGAACCAAAAGGCATTAGAGAGATGTGTTGTGGGAGAGGGTCATGTGCTTAAGTGTGATTGTTTGCAAGAAATGTCATTGTTCAATGGTGAATAACTCTTCATGAGGTTTTTGTAGCAAAGATTCTGGAGTGAATTGTCATTTCCTTCTCCAGCTCATTGTACAGATAAGGAAACTAAGGCAAACAGGGTTAACTGACTTGCCCAGGGTCACACAGTTACTAAGAGTCTGAGGCCAGATTTGAACTCAGAAAGAGGAGTCTTCCTGACTCCAGGCCTGGCACTCTATCCACTGCACCACCTAGCTGCCTTCAATTTTTAAGAAATGGCATAGGCAACATAATGGACATAAGAAAAATATATGATTGGAAAAGAAGATACATTGATCATATGATTTTAGCGAATTCCTGTGCAGATAAAGATACATTGTTCACATGCACATGTTCACATGGTGGAGGAAGCCTCAGGGGTGGGTAGGACACCAGACTTAAGCCCAGGGGTGGGGTCCTCAAGTGTGGCCCTTTGATTGAATCCAAACTTCATAGAATAAATCCCCTCAGTAAGAGGATTTGTTTGGTAAAACTTGGTCTCAGTCAGAAAACCGTAGCCAAGGACCTAGAAGGCCACCTGTGGTTTAGGGCATGTGAATTTCTCCACACAGAGGTAGGAATGAATATGGTTTACTCAGACGACAATGAGCACACCAGGAGGAAGATGCATTGTAGGGGAATAGTAGAAAAATACTGATCCTGTAAAAAAAAGCCCAATCATGTACAACAAGAACAAGGAATAACTGCTCGATCAATCAGCAAGCCTTTATTAAGTGCCTATTTTGTACGTGAAGCACTGTTGCTAGGGGCAACGTAAAAAAGTATGACAAGCTCTTCCCTTGGCAGCCTAGTGTACCACTAACATTCACAATGTTTGAAGACCTAAGAGAAGGCTTTCAGCACATTGGAAAGGTTTCGTAAATACTCACTATTTGTATGACGATCTAGGAGTAGAGACAAAAGAAAAGAGCCTCACATTCTGCTTAGGAGATACGACATGTAAAGAGATAAGTATGTAATGATAGTGTAAGGAAGAGGGAGCAAGCAAGGGCTGCCAAGGGAAGGAGGGAAGGCTTCCCATGGTCAGGGACTCATGAACTGAGCACTGAAGGAGACCAGGGAGCATCAAAGCAGAGCAGAAGAGAGAGTGCACTGTAGGCATGGGAGATGACCTTTGGAGACTTTCAAGTCCCTGAAGAATGTAAGGATCCTTTAATGAGGAAACTTGGCATAACAACTGGCACGGAATATAAGAGTGTGGAACCTGGGGACCCTGTGGTCCTGAGGCCACATGTGGGCCCACCACGGCAGACCACAATGGCACTCTCACCTTATTTTCATCTTTCAGTACTTCTCCTATTGTTCATGTTTTTCTGGATTTTTTTTAAAATTCTCATTCCTTTATGATGTTGTGTGTGTGTGTGCATGTGTGTGTGCATGTGTGTGTGGTAGCAAAAAAAAATACTGGAAACAAAAACAGCACCTACCATTTGGGGAAAAGTTGAACAAGTTGTGGCATACGAACGTAACAGAATGTTGCACCCTGAGCTATGAAGAGGACAGCTAGGTGGCACAGTGGATACAGCGTGGGCCCTTGAGTCAGGAAGACTGGAGTTCAAATCCACCCTCAGACACCTACTAGCTGTGTGACCCTGGGCAAGGCACTTAATCCTGTTTGCCTCAGTCTCCTCATCTGTAAAATGAGCTGGAGAAGGAAATGGCAAACCACTCCAGTATCTTTGCCAAGAAAACCCAAGTGGAGTCATGAAGAGTAGGACATGTCTGAAAAATAACTGAGCAACAAGGAGATACAAGGAATATGAAAAATTTGCAAAAAAAAAAAAATGAGAAGACATGAACTGACACAGAGTGAAGGAAGTAGAGTCAGGAAAGCAACAGACATAACAACTGTAGCAATATAAACAAAAAAATACTAAAATAGAGTTGAGTCTGTAACTATGATAACCAACACTGGCCATTGTTACAAAGTAAACTTCTTGAGAACAGGGATTGTTTCATTCTTTCTTTGTGCTTGCATCCCCGGAACGTAGCACTTAACCCAACATGTAGTAGATAGGTTCTGCTATCATAGAGATGTGCATTTCCCAAAAAGCACCTCATTATGCAAAGTCCAGTAATAAAAACCACAAAGATTATTGGGAAAATGAGGTTAAGGGCACAACACTCAAAAATGTTGTCACTGACCAAAAAAAGAGATAGGCACCTAATGAAAATGGTAGCACAGTTTTATATATGTTAAGTAGAGTCTAGGAAATGAACTCCCTGAGGACATGAATCCACTTCACTTGAATTTTAAAGTATATCAATGTATGAAACTATTCAGATGGTTATGTTAATTTTCTTGAGTCCTGACTAGATATTTCAGTTTAACTAGGATATTTATTCCCCTGTGGTTGAGTATTCTCATTTGTATCTCCTACAGAAACAGAGACAAATTTGATCATTTATCTACTGACTCTGCTGAGGAGGAGACAAATAATAGCTAAATATGTACTCTGGAAAGTTCATCTGGTCCTGCCTCTGACATAAACTGGCTGCGGGACCCTGGACAAATATCTTAATATCTCAGCATACCTAGGCAAATTTCTAAGACTGTAAGTTTCAGAAAAGGTGCTGGTCTGTTTTGGTAAACGGTCCCCACTGGGAGCTCATTCTGGGCAAGCAATTCCCCCTCTCTCCCCCACAACAGTCCTGTACTGTTAACAGTGCTCTGTTGTGAGAGGGACAGTGTCAGCCGTGTGCCTACCATGGCTGTTATTTAGAGTGTAAATTTATTGATAAATTTCCTGGAAGCAATAGAAAAATGCTGGTAAACATTAGTCTTCGGTCCTTTCTTTAAGACAGCAGTAATAGGAAGTACCATATGACATTAAACTTCTTCCAAGATAAATAGATCCTTACGTATCCACTTTGCCAATGTTTGCCTTGCTTAACAGGCCAATAAAGTTAATGAAACAGAAACTTCAAAAAATTGAAATAGAAGTGGGATTGCATTTTGTAGTCTCCCAGCCTTGTACACATACTCTCAGCTAGACTTAAAATCTGGTGGGAGAAGGCAAGAAAAAAAAATGTGTGTGTGTGTGTGTGTGTCCCTGAGTACTTTGTGCCTGCTGTAATGTAAGAGAGCAATAGGCACCTAGCAGAAAGAGAGATAATTTCATTATGGCCTTTACATTTATGACCAGCAGGATAATGAGGGAAGGTAATTCTGAAAGCTTTATTGCAGTTATAACATTTCCCTCAAGCACAGAGAAAGATAATAGTTAATGGATGATGTCCGCAAGGATTTCTCCCTCTCCCATGGCAGTCGTTGAAATCACTATCACTCTTTTTTGGTAACTTTGCTTTTTCAGAAGTCTGGAGACAAGGAGCTATAAAGCAATGGAGACAGGGACTAGCTTCCACCAGGAGGAGAGGATCCCTCCAGAGAGATGTCATCGTCACCACTGTAATATATAATGCTCATTATATTTTTATTCGGTTTTATGTAAAGATTTTCCTTTGAGGGACTTAAGGCGATGGCGTACGGATTGTATAAAACTCAATTAGCACCAGATCATACTTAGGATGCTGTTTACAATCTAGCAAGATATGTCATAAAAGTGGAAAGAGAAGAAATTTAATGCATATTTTTTAAAAAAATGACTAATTCAAGTCACTTGGTCAATGCAGTTATTTAGAATATGCTATAAAATAAAGGTTTTTTATGGCCACTAGCAATTTTTTCCCTTAAAAGATTGTCTTATTAAATTGGTAAAAATGAAAATTAGTTATCAAATAGTTCACAAGTATCTTGCAGCCAATAAACATTTATTAAGCACCTACTGTGTGCCAAGTACTGTGCTGAGTACTTGGGATACAAAAAGAGGCAAAAGACAGTCCCTACCCTCAACGAGCTCACAATCTAAGTGGGGAGATGGAGACAACAACCTAACAAATGTGTATAAACAGGATAAAAAGGAGATAACTTTCAAAAGGGAGGTAGCTAGATGGCTCAGTGGATAGAGTGCTGAGCCTGGAGTCAGGAAAGACCTAAGTTTAAATTAAGCCTCAGACATTTACTAGCTCTGCAATCCTCTTTTTGCCCTAATCCACTGGAGAAGTAAATGACAAACCATTCCAGGATCTTGGCCAAGTATGGTCCACAGGATCATGAAGAGCTGGGCATGACCGAACAACAAGCACCACAAAATTTAAAAGGGAGAAGCACGAGAGTTAAGAGGGATTGGGAAAGTCTTCCTGCAGAAGATGAGATTTTTGTTGGGATTTTCAGGAAGCCAGGAAAGCCATAAGCAAAGATGAGAAGAAAGGGCATTCCAGGCATGGCAGACAGCCAGTGAAAGTGCCCAGGGCCAAGAGATGGAATATCTTGTTTACTGAATTGAAAAGTGCATGTCTGGAAGTGAGATTAGAGAGTGTCTGAATGCTAAACAAAGGATTCTGTATTTGATCCTAGCAGGTGATAGGGAGTCACTGCAGTTTCCTGGGTAGTAGGACTTCAAGATGACTTCAAAATCACTTTGGTAGCTGAATGAAGGATGGATTGGAGTAGGGAGAGATTCTTCGTACCTGAGGCATTTATTAAGGGATTACTATGTGGCAAGCACTGAGCTAAGTAATGAGTATACACATGTAGCAGGTAGCTCTCTAGGTTTCACTATCCCAGAGCCTGGATGGCTAAATCACCTATTCAGAGTTCTAGGGGTACGCCTGAGGCTTGGGGCATCTCTTCTTTAATGCTGGTAGCTCTAGTCCTCCCCCACTATTGACACTAGTGACACCCTCGTTCCATTTAGTATTTTAACATCATTTAATTTTTAGATTGTCCCCCTCCTACCTTGGTCTTTGGGGAGAATGGGCTCTGGTTTAGCATAGCTTCCATATGGCTCATAGACAAATACAGCATTGCTGCTGGAGAAGTCTTCATCATAAATTAGATTACACTGATAGAGAGATAAAAGATAAAGCATTTATTAAGGGCTTACTATATGCAGCTACGTGGCACAGTGGATTGAGCTCTGGGTCTGAAGGCAGGAAGCCCTGAGTTCAAATCCAGCCTCAGACCCTTAGGATCTATGGGACCTGGGCAAGTCACTTAGCCTCTGTTGGCCTTAAGCCACTGGGGGAGGAAATGGCCAACCACTCCAGTACCTTTGCCAAGAAAACCCCATGATCAGTATGGTCCGTGGGGTCATGAAGACTGAACTACAACAAAAATATGCTAAGTGGTAGGAACTTCTATCCTGGCCAGAAAGATACATCTTGCCTTCAGGGAGCTTCCCCCTCTTCTCCTTGCTACTCTCCTCTGTAGGTTTTGGGACACTCCTTTCTCCTGGTTATCTTCCCACCTGTCTGGCCTCTTCTTCCTAATCTCCTTGGCTGGATATTCATCCAGGTTGTGCCTGCTAACTTTTGATGTTCCCCAAGGTTCTTTTGTGACCCCTCTTCTCTTCCTCCTCTGGTGATGCCATGGATTCAGTTATCATCTCTACGCAGAGGACACTCAGTTTGAATTATCTAGCCCTGTCCTCTCTGCTGACTTCTAGTCTCACATCTCCACCTGCTTGAACTGGATGGTCCATAGAAATCTTAAACCCAACATATCCAAAACAGAACTTATCTTTTCCCACAAACTCTTCCCTCTTCCCAACTTGCCTTTTTCTGTCAAGGGGACTAACATCCAGTCAGACTAGGTGTCATCCTTGACTCCTTACCCTCACCACCACTCTCATATGCAATCAGTTGTCAAGTCCTGTTGTCTCTACCTTAATAAAATCTCTCAGATCATCCCCCTTCTCTCCTCTGACTCTGCTACCATCCTGGGGCAGGCCTTCTTCACCTCAAGCCTGAACTACTGCAGTAGCCTGAGGTCTCCCTACCTCAAATCTCCCCACTTCAATCCAGCCTCCATTCAACTCAACCATCAAATTGTCAGACCTAAAGCTCAAGTCTAACAATGTCACCGCTCCACCATTCAGTAAACTCCAGGGGCTCCCTATTATCTCCAGAATCAAATGTAAAGCCTTTTGTTTAGCTTTTGAAGCCTGTCAAAACCTGCCTCCTTCCTACCTTCCTAGCCTTCTTATACCTTATCTAGTGATTCAGGCTTCCTCCATGTTCCTCAGACAAGATACTCAATATTTTTACTGACTGTTTTCCCTGGTTGTTCTCCATGCCTGGAACTCATTCCCTCTCACAAATATGCATCCTAGATTCCCTGGTTTCTTTCAAGTCTCAGCCAAGTCCCACTTTCTGCAAGAAATCTTTTCCAATCCTTAATCTTACTGCTTTCCCTCTGACATTATCTACAATTTATCCCGTACATAGCTTTGGTATATTTTGTATACTACCTCCCTCATTAAGATGTGAGCTTCTTGAAAGCAGGACTGGCTTTTGTCTGGAAAGTGCATGCAGATCAAGCCTATTAATGAAGGATTTGGAAAATTCTGGAGAGGAGTTAGGAGGGAAGTGATCATGGATGGCATGGACCCTTCTTGGCAATAGCTCAACCTGGGATATATTTCATCACAGAAGTTTTCAATTTCCAGGAATCTAATTTCTCTAGGAGTCTCCTTATATATGTAATTATCTTGGAGCAGGTGCTTAACTTCTTTCTCACACAGTCATTCCGGATCAAGTCTAGGTAATTGATAATACTGTGTTTCCCCCTCTTTGAGACTGAAGTGAAGGTGAACCAACACATGAAGACATGGAGTCAGTAGTACAATTTCATGGGGAACAATATGTAGTTTTCCATCATTAATCATCAACAGATTCCCCTGAAACCCAATAATGTCTCCCCAATGAAGTTTGTTATTGATATCAAAAAATTTTTCTTCTGATTTGTAATTCCTGAATGTGTATCTTGGTGCACTTCCTCAAGGCACTGATGATGGGCTGGTTGACACCCAATTGCTTGTTTTCCTGATCTTTAAAATCTTTAAACTCACAAGGTCATACCCTTCAGATTAAACTCCTTTTCCTAAAACAAAAGAACAAACAACATGGCAAATAATGAAGACCGTATTTAGGAAGCCACATGGCAGTATCAAGGGGAAAGGGCTCTGTGCCTCTCTTTTTACAAGGCTGCCTCTCTCCATTTTTGTTGACACAGTCAGTGACAGAGTCAAACCAAGAGCAGATGTCCAGCTGAGAGAGAATGAAAAGGCCTACTAGGAGGCCAAGAGGTACACATGAAGAGCGAGTGGATTTAGGCATGGAAGACAACCAGTGCAAAGCCAGAGTGTAAGGGACATTAAGCATTTTGTAAGAAGAAAAAGGACAGTATGGTTAGATAATAGAAGGCACAGATGAGAGTAAAGTGTAAGAAGATGGGAGTTGGTACCACTAGGAAGGGTAAATACTAGAGAATTCTATTTTTGATCTTGGAAATAATAATAGGGAAGCATACTTGGATTAGAGGTGGTCTGACTCTGAGTTCTTTGAGACGACCCCGACAACATACCTTAAACCGCAGTAACCTCATTCCTTGACTATTTCAATAGCCTTCTAATTGTTCTATCAGCCTCAAGTCCTTCCTCCCTCCAATCCATCCTTCATTCAGCTGCCAAAGTGATTTTCCTGAAGCACAGGTCTGACCATTTTGAACCTTGAATTAGTACTTTTGAATGCTTTCCTATTATTATTTCCAAGATAAAAAATAAAATTTTCTAGTACTTACCCTCCCTAGTGGTACCAATTCACTCACTCATCTTACACATAGGGTCAGATGCAATTGTTTTTACTCTTGTGAAGTTGGAATAAGCAATAAAAATTTACCATGACTTACATATGTAAGAGGTTTCACTTAACATCTTTCACTTATTTTTCTTTCCTTTTCAAGTTTAAATTTCTCCTGGTGTAAAGGCAAATCATTAGAAATAATTTCTATATTATACACAAACTTGTAAATTCTGAGCAAGTCAAATCAGATTCTGCCCACCCAGAGATGTCAAAAGCTGTTGTGATTTCATGGTCTGTTGTTGGGGGTTATCTCAAAGAATTCAGTCAGACCACTTCTAATGCAAATACAGGCATTTATTGAGGATTGCCACCCCCTCAGAAGCAGACTAGGTTCCAAGAGGAATTAGCAACATAATAAGATAACACAGGGAAATTTATAGTGTAATGATGTTGATTACATAATAGAAATTATGAATATTAAAAAGGCAGGAGGGGTTTGTTAAGGGATTAGGTAATAGGGAAGGATTCCTTCTATGGTTCTGTGGTCAAACATGCTGGCCATGCTGCTTTCTGAATGGCTAGATATTGTGCTCCTGTCCAGTCAAGATGGATCATTAGGTATTGTAGTCCTATCTTGGGCTAAATGGATGATGTGATTGTAGTTGAGAACAAGGATACACCAGTTCAAATATATGAATTGGATCTGGGGGCAGTGGCTAGCCAGAGGATTGAGTCTGGAGGCAGTGGCTAGCTAGGGGCAGTGGCTAGCTAAAGACAGTGTCTATATTGAGTCTGGGGGTTTGTGATGTGGTTAAAGCTAGAATGTGTGGTCAAACCAGGGCATCCCTGCTGTTCAGTGGGGTCCATGTGAAAGTTAGAGTATTGGTGCTGGGGACAGCTTTATTAGGATTCCATCAAGGTGATATGTACTTGGCAGAATCTGATTTGACTTGCTCAGAATTACTCAGGGTAATATCTGTGTGAATGGAGAAGAGACTTGCAAGGGAGATGCTTTGAAGATAGAGTTGAGAAGACCTGACTGTATATATAGGTATCTAATCGTACCTGATTGTACATGTAGGTATCTAATCTACAGCAAATTGTTTGCCTTAACAAGGAGAAAGAAAAGAAGGGACAGATTTTAAATTCAAAAATTTTAAAAAACAAATGTTAAAATTTTTTTTTACATGTGATTGAGAAAAAAATTTTTCTAAGAGATTTTATATGTGGGATAAGTGAGAAGTTAAGGGTGACATCATACCATTTTTAATTATTCTCAGCTTGATTGTAAGAATTAGAACTTTCCCCTTAGTATCTACTGACAGCACAGGACGGAATGGTCATAGAATTTAGAGCTTAGAAGGATCTTAGAGAAAATTCAATCCAACTAATTTTCCTCATTTTATAGGATTAGGAAATTGAGGTTGAATTGATTTACCCAAAGTCACACAGGTAGAAAATAATGGGGTCAGGATTTTAAACTAAGCCTTCTGCCTAAATCCAAGATTCTTTTCCACCACAATATGCTAGCTTGGGCCTTTAACAGAACTGGGGGTTGGGAAGGGTATCCTTAAGTACTAGTTTCTGAGATAGGCAAAAAATTTAAGGAGAGGAAAAGATAATAAAAATGGAAGAAATGTAGGGAGGAAAATAAGTGGGAAGAGAAACACAGTGGAAGGGAAAGATACACAGAGAGAAAAAACAGATGGAAGAGACACAGAATGATGGAAAGAAGAGAGAGTAACTTAAATTTTAGGTCACTGAGCTATACAAAGTGCTTTCTTCAAAACAACTCTGCGAAGTTGGTAGTTCAAGTATCATTACTTCCATTTTAAAGACCAGGTAACTAAAGTTCAGACAGGGTGAGGGATTTGCCAAGAATCTCACGGTCAGTAAGTATGGGAGCCAGGTTTTGAGGCTAAATCCAGAACTTTGGACTCTAAAATTATCTTTCTTTTTACTACACTGTGCTTGCTTTTTTTTTTTAAATAGAGAGACAAACCGAGGGAGTTAAGGAAGTGGAGAGAGAGAAAGACAGAGAGAGAAAAACAGACAGATACAGACAAGAGAGAGGCAGGCAGACACAGAGACAGGGGCAAAGAAACTGGAAGACTGTCTTAAGAGAAAGATGAAGAAACAAAGACAAAGTACAGATACAAAGCAGAGACAAGCGTCTGATGAGACGGAGAAAGTAGCAAAAAGATGGAAAGATAGGGAAAGAGAAGGAGAGAAAGGGGGCATGGGAGAAGTTGATAGAGGATGGTAAAACTACAACCCCCATAATCCCTTGCGGCTTCCCCCCACTCCCCCGCGGTCTCCACGGCAACCGGTACCAAACAAGATGGCCGCCTCCGGGACTGTATCCCGGTGACACGCTTCTCCACCTGTGGGGCTCCTCGGGGAGCCTTCCTCGCCAGCCGGAGTCATGTCGTCCCCCGAGCTGAGATATAATCGCTCTTCGATGACTTCCAATTTCCCTCTGGGGCAGAAGCTGCCAAGCGGCTTCTCCAGCGTCTCCTTCTTCCTCCAGCAGCTCTTCCACAACGACCCGACGCTGCGTCTGGGCTTCGACGACGACGAGGAGGCCGAGGAGGAGGACAACGAGGAGGCCGAGGAGGAGTCGTCCGAGTCGGTGGAGGAGATGCCGGTGGTGGAGGTGAGCCTTCCTCCCCCGCGGCCCGGCGCCGGAGCGCGGCCTTCGCTTGCTCTGGTGCCCCGGGCCCGGGCCTTCTCGGGGCGCAGCTGTGCCGCCGTGCTCTCCCACCCCCAGCCCTGTGCCCTCCAGGTGGACCGACGTGTCCGCCCCCCCCCGCCCCCGTGCCCTCCAGGTGGACCGACGTGTCCGCCCCCACCCCGCCCCCGTGCCCGTGCCCTCCAGGTGGACCGACGTGTCCGCCCCCACCCCGCCCCCGTGCCCGTGCCCTCCAGGTGGACCGACGTGTCCGCCCCCACCCCGCCCCCGTGCCCGTGCCCTCCAGGTGGACCGACGTGTCCGCCCGTGCCCGTGCCCTCCAGGTGGACCGACGTGTCCGCCCCCACCCCGCCCCCGTGCCCTCCAGGTGGACCGCCGTGCCCGTGCCCTCCAGGTGGACCGACGTGTCCGCCCCCACCCCGCCCCCGTGCCCTCCAGGTGGACCGACGTGTCCGCCCCCACCCCGCCCCCGTGCCCTCTAAGTGGACAGACATGTTCGCTCCCACCCCGCCCCTCCCTCCCGGCGGCCAGGTGCGCCCTCCGGCCCGCCCCCACGTGTTCCTTCCGTGGCCACGTGCTCCTCTCCCCAGTATCACTCCCACCGTGTCCCCTTCGTGGACAGAAGCGCTCCTCATGTTGCCCCCGCCCACGAGCTCTAGAGCCAGAAGTGCCCACTCCCCCGCACAGAGCTCCTCCCGGGCGGGTGCTCTCCCCTCCTGCAGCCCCTCCAATCCCAGACACAGCCACTCTCTTACACATGGGCCCCTCCCACCCAAGGGGAAATTGGTTCTTCTGCCCCCCTTCCCGCCCCTCCTCTCTAGAGCCAGATACCACCCCATCCGCTCTCTCCACGTGACCCCGCCTTGGCCTGACGTGCCCCCCTGCCCCATCACTACCCCCAGCTCCCCTTCCCACGGTGCAGCCCCCCTAGGGATCCTGGGCCTTAGGCTCCCATTTCTGACCTTGGTGGGCACTTCTGTGGCACCCTCCGAGGCAGGGCGCTCTCTGTTTCTCAGTCCTCCTTCCCCATCACCACTATTCCCTCCTACCTTATTTCTTTCACTTAAGTGAGCCAGAAGCAAAACTGGAGTATTTATTGTTTGTCTTTGACATACCCTTACCCTCGCCTTTGAGTGCCACCTGAACTCTCCGTGGTTGGGAGGCTGGGGGAGCGGGGGGGGGGGGGGGGCGGGGGGGGGAAGGGAATGGGAGGAACGGGACGGCGCTTACTCTGACTGTTAAATGTTTAAAAATAAAACAAAACAAAAATCTTCTGCTCTCTGGGAATGTGGGGAACAGGGCGATATCACTGATAAGGCTTAAGGCTTTTCTCTTACATTGTAACCTTCAGCAAAGGGATTTTCATGTGTCTTGCTAGTTCCACGGACAAAGCGCTTTGCGAGTAGAAGGGGTCTTTGCAAGGCAATCACATCGCTGTTCACTCCAAGGCTTCTAGGAGAGGGGTCCTACTTCGAACGTTCTTTCAAATCCTCTCCCTTTTAACCGTCACCCATTCCCACAGGTCTCTATTTCCCTTCCTGTCAGTTCCTCTTGTCCTTGGCTCTCCATAATGAAACTTTCACAGAATACCAGAGGTTCTATCTGAACAAGTGTTTCCCTACAACATTCCCAACGAGTGGTTCTCCAGCCTAGTCCAGAAGAGTCCCAGTGCCCCCCACAGCTCCCTTCTCTTCAGTCTTCTCTTTCTCTTGAACAGTTGTATTGTTTCTTCTCTATCACAAACCCCTAGAAAGTTTTAATCCCTTAATCCTGTCCCTACTCCCATGAAACGTTTTGTGGCCTTCTGCTGCATTGCTTTTTTCCTTTATTTTGCTTTTCTGTTTCTCCATTCTCATTACTAACATTCCTTCTTTCGTTATCCCTCTTTGTAATCCTATAACCTAAACTGCAGTCCCTCCCTTTACTGCATTTCAGCTCATTTG
Source organism: Bettongia penicillata ogilbyi (assembly GCA_023548195.1). Lineage (NCBI taxonomy): Eukaryota > Metazoa > Chordata > Mammalia > Diprotodontia > Potoroidae > Bettongia > Bettongia penicillata. The sequence continues at coordinate 7,149,340 of JAJHZJ010000570.1, forward strand.
CACGGTTCCCTTTTGTGTCCATTGAGGATTAACCCATCCCCCAGTTTTTTCTGTCCCTTCTTTCTGCCACTGTGTATTTACAGTACTGACTACAGTACAGTAGTCTTTTACAAAACAGTATCTACAGTACTGACTTGTAGAGTAGTGACTTTTTTCCAGTCTCTCTTTTTCCGTGTAATTGCCACTGCTGTTCTTAAGTGTGATATCTGCAAAGCTGCCACATTGTTTTGCAGGCTTAAGATGTTTGTGTGGTTTCCATCAGGGTCTACCCCAAAGGAATTCACAAATGAATCACCAGTTTGCTTTATTCTTCTTCTAATTAACATCTGCTTTTCCTCTGTGGGGTTCATTAGAACCATTATTAATCTGTCTTCTGCAAGCTATTAACAAACAGAAAGAGTTTGGCTTTCACCTGATACTCATTTTTGAAAGATTTGGTTTGTGTGTAGAGACTTCTTTACTGTTCTGATCCTGATACAGAACTGATTAAGTTATAAATATTCTGTACTTTAAAATTTTATTTTGACTTTATTTCAAAGCTCAATTAATTAATAAAAAATTTAAAGGGAAGCTCTTTGGGTTTTTGGGTCAATTTCCCCCGAACTTTAGCTTCATTATTGAGAGTAATGGGATGGTAGGGTGACAATGATTAAGTACTAGTTCCATTCCTCAGGGTCTAGAAAGTATTAGAAGAATTTAGGGAGTTTACAGTTAAGCATATTCCTTTCTACTAAACATGGCACTTAACCATCAGTGCCTACGACAGGCATTCTTTATTCAGTAGAAACTTAGTCAAGTTTTGATAAATTGAATTGAATTGGATACTGTGTTAATTTATTTCTTCCACCTCTCTTCCCCAATCTTTTGCTTCCTTGTCTACTGATTGATTCCAGAACATATAAATAAAGATTGTAGATGTCATAGGTTAAGTCATGTGAGTGGGGAAGAATAAAAGTATGCAAATTTTCAGTCCTAATTTAAGATTGTTAGGAGGCTTTATGGAAAAGGTAAATCTTGCTGTAGCATAAATTTAAATATGACACTAGTACTGGAGCAGGTAACTTGGTCAGCAGGAGATTACTAAGTAGAAAAGATCGAGATTTTTTCCTAGGTTGAAGTCAATAACCTAGAGAGGGGTAGCAGTTTTGGTCCCCATGCATTGTAGGGGACATACTTGTGCTGGCACACAGTATAAGGTTCTGAAATCTTACTAGACACTGCATTGCTACAGGACAGGCTTAACTCATCTCCTGGACCAGGGGTTGGGTAATAGCTGGCAAGTACTAGTCCATGACACTTTGGCACTGCAGCACTGTTTTCTAACTGAAACATGTACTGATTGAATAATATTTTTGGAAATGGTTTCAAAACATTTGATTCTAGAGGAAGAAGCCAGTGGAATATGTACATTAGAATCTGTTTTCTTCAGCAAAAACACCAGAGATGAATGTTCTTAGATATAACTATGCAATCATGTTTGAAGCCATTAAACTTTTTGTTTATTCTATGACAATCAAAATAGTCATTTCATTAGTCTGTATGAAATGCACGCTGTATTTACATGCCATCAAGTAAGAATGAAATGACAAAATTTCCTTGTGGGCTTGTACAGTTTTGGTACTTACTACTTGGCACATAGCATAAGTGTTAGGCATATGTAGGAGAGTCCTGTTTCCCTTCATAATGCATCTTTATCTTTCTGGTTTCCTTATTTATTACTTTTCTTTCAGAATGAGTTTGATGGAGTACTCAGAGAAGATGCAGTGGCCGAAGCCCTCTGTAAATTGGGCCGCTCAGGTCCTGGTACTGAACAAGTCTACCTCAATTTGTCATTACCAGTGAGTATAACAAACAGAATGCCAATGATTGCTGGGTATTCCTGGTACACTAAATCTATTGATTTCTTAAATTTTCTCTGCTGCTCACATTTGGGGATGACTAGAAACTATCCCCAAGTCCCAAACCATTTCATTTGGGTAGAAATTGTTGTTTAACCACTACCTATATAGATGCCAGACTTTGGGGCATCCCTACCATGTTTGGTGACCAAGCTCCCAAGTTCCTTTACTGTTACTGCTCTCATATTTTTGTCTTTCATTTTAAGTATTAATGCAAGCTCAACACCTCTGAAGCACCCTTCTCTCAGGGCTAGAAACTGAGAGAAACTTCAGCTGATACAATTCAGTTAGGTTAGGCAGTATCAGACAATCTGATTGGTACCTGGTGGTGGTGTAGCAACATGGGGATCACTTTCACCAACCGTGATAGGCCAAAAACAGGATGACATGATTACAACTCAAAAATACTATGGTTCTATGTTCAAAATTTCTCTCTGAATCCAAACTAAAATAAGTATTTTGTATTAAGTTGGTTTATTTCTATGTATATCAAGGTGATCCACCTTTCCAAAGAAAATGCAGCAAAAATATAGGTTTGTAAAGAATTTTTTTGTTATTCAGTAATTTTTAGCTTTTGAATATCATTTATGTTTGAAATTAATAACAGAATTTGATCTAATCATATAAAATGATAACTGAAGAATAATCAGAGTACTACAAGTTTTAGTTTTGTTTCAAATCAAGTTAATATCCCAGAAAAATATTTTAACTTTTTGTTTCAGAATATTATAAAATGTTAAAAAAAACACTTTAAAATAAAACTTGTATATCTCAGTGGAAAAAACATTGGATTTAGTGGGCAATTTGGTTGGGTGTGATGGAAGATACCTGTAGTCCCTGCTTACTGGGGAAGCTGTTTGTTTGAGTTCAGGAGTTTCAGGTTGCAGTAAGGCTAAAGTTGATTGGGTGTCTGCACCAACTATGATGCCAGTAAGATAAACTTCCAGAATCAGGAAGCCACCAGATGGTGTGAAAAGGGGCTAACTGGGCCAAGTTGGGAAAAAAGGAACAGGTTAAAGCTTTATGCCGATCCCTATTGATGTTGGTGACTACATTTCCAGGCTAGGCAAGATAGAGTGACCCAGTCTCAAATCCTAGTTCTGCCTCTCTGCCTGTCCCAAAACTTCTCTGGGTTCTGTGCCTTAGCTTACTAATCTGTAAAATAAAGGAGTTGAAGTATATGACTTCTAAGGCTCCTTATAGTTGTAAATCCCAGGGTACTTTGTTTTCTGAACAATGTATGTGCAAAGCATGCTGGAAGGTTACTTTAGCATTATGGTTCTGTTATACAGTGAGGTTGTTCCATCTTTGACCTCATTTTGGGAGACTTAATGCAGCATTAGAAGGCAGATTTATCTGCAGGTCAATCTCACGGCGTGTCCTTTGATGATAGCATTATACCAAGGCTTGCATGTGTTATAATAATTACTTTAAAACATTTAAAAAAGGAATCATTCAACATGTATTGATCCTCCTATGTGCACATAGCATTCATTAGATATAGATATGAGGATGAGAAAGAATTCTGGAAGCTATTATATTCTTATTCCAACCCCTTTCAATCAATATTTTACTTCTGTCTTAAATTAGTCTGTAAAAAAAACCCACAACAATCCTTTCTTATTTTAGCTAGATGCAATTTATTTTGTCACTAAATTTCTTTCATATTGGGCACTATATGACTTATTTTGTCTTAAATTTTGCCCTAATATTCTCTTTTCCATGTCTGGCTTCTTTACTAGTTGCTCTATCACCTTTTAATAGCATTCTTTTTTAAAAAAAATAAACTTTTAGGAGGTGGAGCCAAGATGGCAGAGTAGAAACACACACATATACTGGCTCTCCCCACACAGCCCATAAAATACCTATAGAGAGGGACTCTCAACAAATTCTGGAGCAGCAGAAGTGGAGAACAGCAGAGTGGAGGAGATTTCCAACCCAGGGTCACCTGAAAGGCCAGTGGAAACATCTGTTGCACCTGACATGGAGCAGAGCTCAGCCTAGTCTTGGCTGCGTGGTGTGACTCATGAACAGCCCTTGGGGAGGAATCTGCAGTCACAGTAGCAGCAGTTCACAGATCCCTCAACCCACAGGTGCCAAAGGTCAGTGGCAGGGTTTTTTTCAGCTGGTTGGGGAAGGAGAAGGGCCTTCCCATAGCTCCGGCCTTGGGCAGGTGGCAGCAGTTCCCACAGCAGCTCCTACAGAAGCCTGCATCCATTGTTGGATTGTAAAACCCCTGGGGGAACTGAGCAGCCTATTCTTACCTCAGCCCTGTGTAGAGGCCCCGGACAGCTGATCTTTATCTCACACTGAATGGCAGGGGAACTGCAGGTCAGGTGGCTGTGGAGAGGAAACTGCTAAGATTCTGGGCACAAATATCACTCTCTGCTCCCAGACCAGTGTACACGCTTGATTATGTCACCACAAAGAGCCTAGACATCATCTTTCTTGAATCTTTCAAGGAAAATTGCCCTGATATTCTAGAACCAGGGGGCAAAGTAAATATTGAAAGAATCTACCGATCACCTCCTGAAAGAGACCCCAAAACAGAAACTCCTAGGAACATTGTGGCCACATTCCAGAGTTCCCAGATCAAGGAGAAAATATTGCAAGCAGCTAGAAAGAAACAATTCAAGTATTTTGGAAAGACAATCAGGATAACACAAGATTCTACATTACGGGATCAAAGGGCGTGGAATATGATAATCCAGAAGTCAAAGGAATTAGAACTAAAACCAAGAATCACCTACCCAGCAAAACTGAGTATAATACTTTAGGGGTAAAAATGGTTTTTCAATGAAATAGAGGACTTTCAGGTATTCTTGATGAAAAGACCAGAGCTGAAAAGAAAATTTGACTTTCAAACACAAGAATCAAGAGAAGCATGACAAAGGTAAACAGAAAAGAAGAATCATAAGGGACTTACTAAAGTTGAACTGTTTACATTCCTACATGGGAAGACAATATTTGTAACTCTTGAAACTTTTTTCAGTATATGAGTAGTTGGTGGGATTACACACACACACACACACACACACACAGGATGAGATCATATCTTAAAAAATGAAATTAAGAGGTGAGAGAGAAATATATAGGGAGGAGAAAGGGAGAAATGGAATGGGGCAAATTATCTCTCATAAAAGAGGCAAGTTAAAGACTTTTCAGTGGAGGGGAAAAAGGGTGGAGGTGAGAGAAAAAATATGAAGCTTACTCTCATCACATTCTACTAAAGGGAGGAATAAAATGCACACTCATTTTGGTATGAAAACCTATCTTACAATACAGGAAAGTGGGGGAGAAAAGGATAAGCAGGGTGGGGGGGATGATAGAAGGGAGAGCAATGGGAGGAGGGAGCAATTAGAAGTCAACACTCTTGGGGAGGGACAGGATCAAAAGACAGAATAGAAGCAATGGAAGGCAGGATAGGATGGAGGGAAATACAGTTAGTCTTGCACAACACTACTATTATGGAAGTCATTTGCAAAACTACACAGATATGGCCTATATTGAATTGCTTGCCTTCCCAATGGGGATGGGTGGGGAGGGAGGGAGGAAGAGAAGTTGGAACTCAAAGTTTTAGGAACAGCTATTGAGTAATGTTCTTGTATACAACTAGGAAATAAGAAATACAGGTAATGGGGTATAGAAATTTATCTTGCCCCACAGGACAAAAGAGAAGATGGGGATAAGGGAAGGGAGGGTTATTAGAAGGGAGGGCAGATTGGTGATAGGGGTAATTAGAATGCTTGATGTTTTGGGGTGGGAGGAGGGGAGAGATGGGGAGAAAATTTGGAACTCAAAATTTTGTGGAAATGAATGTTGAAAACTTAAATAAATAAATTTAAAAAAATAAACTTTTATTGATGTATTTTTTTTTACATCAGCAAAATTTCCTCCTCCCCCAGAGGACCATTCCATATAAAAATAATATTTTTAAGGGAACAAGCTGACCAACACATCACAAAAGTCTGATAATATTAATTTATCAGTCAACAGTTGCTAGGCACTGTGCTAAGTGCTGGGGATACAAAAAAAAAAATAAGAGGCAAAAGACAGTCCCTGCCTTCAGAGAGCTTATCCCATCTCCAAAGTACTGCACTTATGGACCTCCCATTGATGGGATGATAGCACCTGGACCCCTAAAAGAAAAGACCATGTCTTTGAAAGCAGCCCTGAACTTTGCCACACAAACTAGTCCACCTCTGAAAAGCAGTTGGGGGTGGGGAGGAGGTGTCTTCTCAGCATTCTTCTATTTGAGCATTCTGGTTAATGACTCCTAGCTAGTTTTATTTCTCTGGTCACATCTGCCATCTTATCAGGGACCCGAGATTCTAATGTCTTTCTGAGTTGTCTCCTCTCTTACCTATGGGAAGCAGAAAAGGTGTGGGTCATAGAGTCTTAGAGCTGGGAGAAGGCTTAGAGCTTCAGTGTTCTTTTATAGAAGAGGAAGCTCCAACATCGCACAATGTGCTTGTGGCATAGATAGAGTTAAAACCAGATCTGCAGCCTAGGGCAAGGCTCTTCCTCTAGCTCATAGAATTATTGGATCAAATGAGAGTAACACTATAAATGTCATGTAGTGTTAATGATTGCTTCTTGGTTAGGCAGGAAATCAATTAGCAAGTAGTTCACACACACCTACTATGTGCCAGGCGCATAGAGATATTAGTAGTAATAATGAAACCCTCTTTAACCCGGCTAAGCTTACATTCTAGTGGAGAATTTAGCAAGCACATTTAAAAATATATGCAGCATAAACATAAAGGTCATACAAATGTAATAAGCAAAGTAGTTAAGTACCAAGAAGTTTAGGAGGACACTAGTATTTGGGGGGAGTGGGATCAGGAGAGCCTTTCCTGCAGAGAGAAGAGGGTGCCTGATTACCATCTTAAAGGAAGAGTAGGGCCTCTGAGGTCAGGAATGAGTGCATTTTGGGCATGAGGGGATGCCAATGAATTCTCATGTGCAGAGCCAACAAAAGCTAGATTGGGGTAGAGTTGTGTTTTATAATTTTCATTACCCTAATTTCTGGTTTATTATTTATTATTATTCTAGCTTTTTCTTACATTTGTTTTATGCTAAGAGTTTGCCTAATATGCAGTTGCTTTAGCTATCTTTACTAGGAACAAGGGATGTCTTGGCCCATAATCTTTACCATTTTTATTCTAATTCAGTTAGCAATTGTTTTCTTCACATTTATTTTGAATTTTTTATTTGAGTATTGCTTGTCTATTTCGGAGGGTTTCTTACTTGCAGGATGTTGAATACACATTTTATTTCTCATTCGACATCTCCCTGAAGAGTCGACCTGTTTCGTGCCACCTCTTCTTCCCTTGTATTCTGTGGAGATTATCCTACTAAAATGATATTCAAGTCTTTTTTACTTTTTCCCCTCAGAACGCTGACTTAATAGATGTTTCCATTCTTTGTGGATATGTTCACCTAGAGAACTTGGAACTGTCACACAATAAAATTAATGGTACGTAACAGTTATTCTAGTAAATTCCTGCGTAGATCACTGAACTACAGAGAATTAAAATGGTTTGATGTAATATGTAATTAATGATGGCATGAATCAGTTCCCATATGGTTTCTCTGCCCTAAAACCAAAAGACAGAGGTACCAGTTTACAAAAGGGATAATGCCATGGTATATTTCTGATATTGTAGAATTGTATTTATTCAGTTATCAGAAATTCGGGTGAAATTTTTGAAGTGTTATCTCCTTTTATGAAGTTGATTATGCCCCAGGGTTTAAGCATTCTGTTTTCCTTTCCTACTTTTCTCTAATTCCAGTGAAGATTATACATTCCTTTTATGCTTCCTTTATCTTTTAAAGGTCTCTCTCTTAATTTGTTCTTTCATATCTCCATCTTCTTCCTGGATGGCTATATGTAATCTTATTAGTTGAACACTAGAAACTCAAAAATTTTTATGTATGTATAAATTATTTCCTTTCCTGTTCATTTTTTCAACTCCATGTTGAACTTTTTTCTTTTCTGTCTTTCATGTATGTATATTATGTACATGTAGCACATTGTGCTACTCATTCCAATTTATTAAAGTGATCTCTAAGTCCTGCTGCTGCCTCCTCCCCCCCTCCCCCCAAGCTCTTTCATCTTTGATCTTGGTTGCTAATTCTACTATCCTGTACATGCTGTATTTTCTTATCTTCCCCAGGAGATAAAGCATTGTTTTTTTCTTCCTAATATTTGTATGAATCGGGCTAGATGGCTTTTGAAGTCCCTCTCCCAACTCTCAAATTCTGCAATTTTGTGATCCATCAATGCATATCACTGATGACAGCTTTTTAGTAGACTCTCTTCGTGAGTTGCCATGACTGGGAAAATATCATCACACCACCAACCTGGCAAAGAGCCTCTAGGATGTTAGCAAGGCTGGTCTCTGGATGAAACACATACATCCTTCCCCTGGGCCATACCTGAAGCCTTTCTAGCCCTGTGGGATCTTTAGATGGCACTTTGATGATATAAACTTAAAGGACTCCTATAAGGTATTGGTAAAAGTACTTCAACAGAGGACTTTCTCCCCGATAGCTCTAAAATACATATCATTCGTTTTTGTCCTAGACCTTTGATTTCATTGGAGTTGGGCACTCTTGGAATAGAACTCTATTCACTGGTACAGTTTTAGAATGTTGCCTAGGACCCAGAGGTTAAATGCATGGTCACATTGTCTGAGGTAGGATCTGAATACTGGTCTTCTTGACTACTAATATATGTCTCTTACCTTTTCCTTAAAAGGAACAATAACAACCCAGTTCCCTCACCATTTCTTACTTTGATGATGGACAACTTGCTTCTTTCTCCTTTTTTGACTTGTTTTCTGAGCTCTTTTCCTGACTTCTGTGGTTTTTGCATGATTAAAATGAGCTCTTTTTTTCACTGATAAAGAATCTCTCTGACTTCTTTTGGATTTTTCCTTAAGGTTTATTTTTTTGGGGGGAAACATTTTAATGAGAGCATATTATATATGACTTCACATTTGTATATTTGGTTACACAATAAGTTGTGAAGGAACTAACAGGTTTTAACCAAATTTGGCATGTAGCTGTCTGCACTCTAAAGACCATAGGACCTTTTTATCTGATTTACAATTGAAAATCTCCATGTGTGTTGTCTTTCTCATTAGAATGTTGAGAGCAATGGCATCCCCAGTCCTAAGCACAGTACCTTACCTATAGTAACTACTTAATCACCGCTCCATTTATTCATTCACATTAGTAAGGACCAGCAAGGTATGATTTATGGTTCAGTCTGCCCTTTTGAAACAGAACAGTAGCCAATATAAGTCTTCGGATGGGCAAATCTCATGTTCTTTAAAAAGCATTTGAAGAGATTTTAATGAATATGCTTTATTATTAAAGTGTTAGGAATTTAGTGCTTCATTTTATAACCTGGAAACAAAATAATGACAATATTTTCAAAAATCCACAGCTTCTAAATCTTTTTAATGGGTCAATGCCATTTGGTAAGCATGTAGAGATGAGAAATAAGTTTTTGAACTGAGTAAAGTAATAGGATCATAGATTTAGAGCTAGAAGGAACCTTAGAAAGTATATAGTCCTATCTTTTCAGTTTATAGATAGAGAAACAGTACATAGAGGTTTGATAACTTGCTGCGGTTCTTAAAATCTCTAGAAACTTTTCCTTTAGCAAATTTTGTACAACAGAATTGGTTTATCTGATCTGATCTGTGAACCATTAAGATTCACCAAACTTAGAGCTTGTAGAAATATAGTGATCACCAAAATCTGGACACTTGAATTTTTATAAAACTAAGACTCAGAGAGGTCAAGTGATTTGCCCACAGTTACATAGTCATAAAATAGTAGAGGTAGGCCTAGAGACCAGATCTCTTTTTTAAAAATCATATTTTACTGAAAGCATTGTGGCCATTTGCCAGGATCTCCTCCTTTTTACCTCATCTCTTATCGCCCACTTGTCTTCTGCTACTCTCTCCTTTCTCACCCCTATTTCACCTAATGAAGTAGCCCTTCTCCTTGTCAAGGCTTTAATAATGATGATGATAATAACAGCAGTGGTTATTGTGTTGTTGTTATTGTTGTGTTGTGTTCGTCCTTCATTGTCGAAGAAGACCCTGCCATCAGAGAAATGATGACATGGCTTGCACTTGACATTGTTTTGAGTGAGGGAGGACTGTGCAGGTCACCAGCCTCACTTCTCCTCCGGAGCCATCTGAGTCCAGTGACCAGATATTCATCAGAACGACTGGAGATGGCCCAGGGTGCAATGGGAGACCTTGGCCTTTTGGGCTGGCCTTTTCAAGTACTCACTTAGAGGGAGGTAATCCTTGTTGAGTGAATAGGCCTCTTTAAGAAGTAGTCAGGGAATGGCCGTTTTAATGAATAAAAGAAAAAAAAATAACGAAATCAAGCTGAGAGGGAAACAGAAACGGTTACTGTTGATAATCACTCTAAGCCAGCCGTTAAGTGGAGCTTGGGCAGGACCTATTGTTGTCTAGTTTATGGGCTTCAGAGTGCTCTGGGTTTAAGGTTGGGAACAGGAAGGAAGGAAGGAACAAAGGAACGAAGTGAACGAAGGACGGACATTTAGCCAGCAGCAATAAGAATAATGATAATGCAGAAGAGGGAGGAGAGAGGGAAGAGGAAGAAGAGGAGGAAGTACCTGGGTTTCAAAGCCCAGCTCTGTGGCTTTGTAAAACAGGGACTTGCATTGCATGATCTCTCAGGTCTCTTCTTTGAGTTCTAAATCCTATGATTGATGATAACAAGAGCTTGTAGACTGACTAATTGATCATGAACCCATGTGAATAAATTGGAGCATAAAGCCATGCCTGGTTGACCCAGAACTAGGATACACATAATTTGACTCCCACTATTTTTTTTTTCACTACATCATGCTGAATCCATTATTAAAATGTTCTCATGAGCAAATTTTATACTTTATTTTTAAAGTTATGTGTGACTCTAGCAGTTAAAATATAGTCTTTCTCCCTTTAAGATACAAATTGCTGACTTATGATCAAATATGAAGTTTAGGTGAATATTTTCACAAAATAGAAACTAAAGTAGAATTATGGAATTTATTAATGTTGATCATGTAAAATTCATAAGATTTAGGTTTTGGTGATTATTGGTGAACTATTTATAAACAAAACTTACTTATACAGAGGTTACCTTAATTTCTATTCTTTCTGTAGTCATCAATTGTTATTTGGTAAGTTACCCAGAAATGTCGCTTCTCCTCTTCCATCCTCTTCCTGCTGCTCTTCCCACGTAGTAAACTAGCTACTACTTGTTAGCACCGAGAAGACGGTGAGACCTAAAGCAATCCGTTTGCATTTTCAGTTACTCTGGTCAAAGGCTGACTTGTGTGAAGTATTTACATTTTTAAACTTATGTTGAAGTTATTCATGTTTTGGGGGGCAGAGCATCGTTGGCAAGAGTCTGGCTGCCTGCATTAAATAATTTTTAAAAACTGTTTTAGTTGTAATGTATCTTGTTAACTGCTTTCTTCTCTGCTTAGATCTGAGCTGTGTCAGTTACATGCCTTACCTCATAGAGCTCAATGCTTCTCACAATGACTTGACTACATTCTTCGGTTTCAAGCCACCCAAGAATCTCAAGGTAGAATTTATGACTGTGCTAAATAAATGTATTTATATACCACATCAAACAGGTAAAACAGTGCTGAAGAGACATGAGAAATTTACTTTGAGAGATTGAGACAAGAGCAAATGACAAGTTTGGAGTGCCTAATCATGTTCAGCCTTTACATATTTATAAGAGTGCGTCAAGCTGGATAATACGACTATTAGCCTTTGAAGTGAGAGGAGAAAATAGGATATTATGTATTTCATTTATTTTGAAGAAATATAAATATAGGCTAACCTGTCAACTGACAGTATTTTTAGCAAAATCTGCTAAAAAGTAACAGGATGATTTAAGGCACTCCTAAAAAAAAGTTCTTCCTTTCTCTGAAGTTCAGAAATTATTATTATATATTTTTAAATCAGAGCAGAAACAATTGCATATCAATTTTGAGTTCTATAAAATCTATTTAGAATAGAAATTTTCCTCATAGTTCCAAACATACTCACTTTTTGTAACTCAGTTTTTAAAATTATCATTGACTCTTTTTTTATGAGTTTTCTTATAAATTTATGTAAATAAATGGGATAAATATATGTAATTTGTAAACCATAAAGTGTTATATAGGTGCTAGTTATTATTACATTAAAATTTCAAATCTGACCATACCTCTAAATGTACTTCTGCATCCCTAAAGCATAGATTGCAGTAGGCATTTTGTAAAACAACTTGATATACTGGAGATTGTATGATTAGCATTCTGTCACATGACTCCTTTTCTTAATGAAAAATGCTTCTGTGCTTTTAAACTTTGTATAGCTAATCATTTATATGAATTCATGTTTGTATGATATGGACATAAACTGTTACTATCTATTTCTCAGGGTTACATTTTATGTGTAAAACAAATTAAATCTAAATTTTAGATCTAAAGTTCTTTAATAAGACTTGCAAAAACATGGAAATTTATTTCAAATTCATTCCACTACAGCATTCATTTGTTTATATTACAGTGTCATGGCAGAATAGCTTTCCTCTTTCTTGCATAGTAATCACTCAATTATTACTAGTCTTGTTACTTTTTTCTTTTAAAATGTTTATTTTTTGTAAGATGAATGAATCAGATTGTCATTCCCCTATACCCACAAGCCACATTATGTTCCTCTATGGAACCATTAGGCAGTCTGGGGAGGTCACTCAGTAGTCACATTGATCAGACACTTTGTGGTCCCCCTTGCTGATACTATTGCCAGTTGTCATCCTGAAATATGCCCTTCACCCTTGGGAAGCCTCCTTAGAATCACTTACCACTGGAGGTACATATCGTAGTATCTTCTTCCAAGGCAGTGGGTTCATCCTACCACCATGAAGTCTCCGAATCTTAGGGCAATTAGCAGGATTAAAAATATGGGGCCCCCAGCCCTCAAAATGGCAAGGCCAGTACCCATATAGCCCTCAGTCACCCTTCAGAATGAGGACAGTGATTTGTTCTCCCGATTCCACCTATCTGGGATGCCTTCCTTTCTTCCTGTTTAACTTTCTCAACTTTATGTTTCTTGAGACTAGGAATTGTTTCTTAGACTTTTCTGTACACCCCCCACCCCAGAGTGCCCAACTTGGTGTCTTGCATGTGCCTAGTAGATACTCACTCAATACTTGTTGATCGATATTTAAGGGATTCCTTTCTTCTGACCCTTTACTGCATGAGGATTGCAGCTAGGCTCCAATGCTTATCGGAGTACTTAGTATTATGACCCCTTAAAACCTCTGTACCAAGTATTCTTGAGGATATAAAATTAATCATAGTCTTTGAATAAGGTACATTTATACACATGCTGAATGGGATGCATGGAGATAGAGGAGAAAAGAATCAAAGATATAAATTAAGGAGAAATAAAATCTCTGAGCCTTGGTGTCTTTTAGTGAATCATTTGCCTTTTAGTTGAAAATGAATACAGAGCCTAGAAAAGACTTTTCTTGAAATAATTATGAGAAAGGTCATGAATGGAAGGATGTAGGTTAAAGTATGGAGATAGCCAGATTCTTCTCATCTTTACTAGATGGAGAAATTAATTGAGACAGGGATTGAAAAGAGCAAAGAAAAAGAAAATCAAGATATTCATATAAATTAAAAGGATAGAATTTAGGGATATCCAGAGAAAATGAGATAAATGATACTAAATAGGAACAGAATGAAGAAGCTTCCTGAAGGACAAATACAAAAATTTAATATGAATTCCAAACACTGAGGTGACCAATGGAGGAATTTGATTTGATTTGTATATGTTATAAGATCACCTATGTCAGTGGTCAGAACTCTATGGAAATTACATGTTCCTTGGACTAGTCAAAAGATGAAAGAGAAAGGGGTCATTTAAGAAATGTTTGCAGAGTTTTAGTACTGAGGATTTTTTCATTAATTAATAAAATTTAAACTTGCCTTTTAATATGAATAAACACAAAATTTACGTTTGTAAATCATTAAATCTAAACAAAATCATTACCATTCGTTCTTTATGTAAACATTTTTTCTTATGCTATACTCTTGTAAAAAGATGGAAGAATAAGCAACTTATGGCAAATCGGTCTTTTTTTTTCCAGAAGGTGGATTTTTCATACAACAAAATCCCGGAAATGAATGATCTGTATGCATACACGGGGCTCAGTAAGCTAATACTGGATAGTATCCTATGGAACGGATAAAGGGAATATTTCTGATAAGATAAATGATAAGACATTTATCGTTTGTAATTGTTTACATATCTGTGATGCAGAGGTATTCAACAAAATTTTTCCTAAAGCTATAGGAATGACATTTCAACTTATTTAAAACATTTTAAAATAAGATGTTGAAAGTAGGTATATTTTTTAAAGAATAAAAGTTCGAGCCAAGAGTTATGAAAATAATATTGTTAGGAAAGCTGTGACTTATACTCCTGATTTTTATTTCTTTATTTTTGTTTCAGCTACGGGATTGAAAGCTATGTTTTAAACTAATTGTGATTTCTTGGTTTTTGAAGTGTAAATTCATCTACACACATGCTAGGTTTTAAATTAATCTTACCTGTGGAAATGTGGATTTAGACAATGCTTTTGTTGCAGTCTCTTTTGTCACCAAACTAGTATAGTCTCTAGTCACTACCTGCCTGAACTAATAATGTGAAATCCTTCTAACTATGGTGCCGTGGGTAGAATGCTGGACCTGGAGTCAAGAAGACTCATCTTTTTAAGTTCAAGTCTGGCCTCAGGCACTTACTAGTTGTGTGACCCTGAGCAAGTCACATAACCGTGTTTGCCTCAGTTTCCTCATCTGTAAAATGACCTGGAGAAAGAAAATGGTAAACCAATCCAGTATCTCTGCAAATGGGGTCATGAAGAGTCAGACATGACTAAAATGACTCAGCAACAGTTTCTCTAACCCCACTTCACACCCTTTCAATCAGCCCTTTATATCATGTCACTCCTTTGCTTGAAAGTTTTAACTGGCTTCCTGTTTCTCCCCAAAGGAAGTTCAGCCTCATTCACCCTTCACAATCCAGCGTGGCTTAACTTTCCAGCCTTATCCCACATTGGCCCTCTTCTCCTCCTTTTTCTTTATACTTCAAGTAAACTGAACCACTTCGTATAGTTTTATATCTCTCTAATGAACTTTTTGTGCAGTACTGTGTGTTATGTTTGTCTCTGTTTGTGATGTGTTATAATTTTTATGAAATCAAGGACTGTGTCTTATCTACAACTTGTACCTCCTTTACAGCCTAGCAAATTAGTCTGTATATAGAAGGTACTTTATAAATGTTTAATGAATTTGAGGCCAGCCTAGCAGGAATGGAAAATGTCTTTTTTTAAAAAAAAAAATCTATTTTTAATATTCATTTTTAAAACTTTTGAGTTCCAAGTTCTCTCCCTTACTCCACCCATTGAAAAGACAAATAGTATGATATCAATTACATATGAAGTCATGCAAAAAATATTTTCATATTAACCAAAAAATATTTTCATATTAACCAAAAAACCAAGAAAAATTTTAAAAAGTGAAAAAAATATGCTTCAATCTGCATTCAGAGTTTATTAGTTCTCTCTAGAGACGGATAGCATTTTTCATCATGAGTTCTTCATGACTGTCTCATTGTATTGATCAGAATATCTATGGCTTTCTCAGTTGATCATCATATAGTACTGATGTTACTATGCACAATAAGTTCCTGTTTCTGTTCTCTTCATTTTATATCAGTTCATATAATCTTCCCAGACTTTTCTAAAACCACCCCTCTCACAATTGCTTATAGTGCAGTGATATTCTCTCACAATCATATATACCACAACTTATTCAGAAATTCCTAGTTGATGGATATCCCTTCAGTTCTTTGCCATAACAAAAAAGAACTGCTCCAAATATTTGTGTATAGATCCTTCTCCTTTTTCTCTGATCTTTTTGGGATAGAGATCTAGTAATTATATTGCTGGATCAAACTTAGCCCTTTGAGTTTAATTCCAAATTGTTTTCCAAAATGGTAGACCCAGTTTACAATTTTACCAACAGTACAGTAGGGTACCTGTTTAGGAATGGACAATTTCTATTGTGGAGTAATGGGATGAGGCAGATTGTAGAATACCTTCATTGCCAAGCTAAGAAGCTTGGACCTTGAATACTAAAAGGCATTGGAGGTTTTGGAGTAACTTGAACTAAGTGGTGTTTTAGGTGTTTTAGATGACTATAATGCTTAGAATTTGAGTAACTGAGAAAATAGAAATGAGAAGGTTGGGGGGGATAGTTGGTTTGGGGAAGGGTAAAAGACAAACTCCCTTTGAGAAATGTTGAGTTTACAGTAATAGGAGGTAGACTTAGATACACTTACAGTTAGAGGGCTGATGGAGAAAGAAGATACAGTCAAGAAGATGCAAGAGCTCTCGGAGAGGTAAGGGGCTAATGAGAAAAGTCCAAGGCCAGAGGATGGAAAGTTTTAAGGCATGGTTAGTTAAAACTGAAATGTGCTAAAGAGAGGTCAAGGACAAAGAGAATAGGTGACCTCCTAGTGAGCAGTTTCAAAAAAGTGATGAAAAGGGGGAATAAATAGATTGCAAGAAGTTAGCAGGGTGATGAGTGGTGAGGAAATGGAGTCCATAGATGGGGACCACTTGTTTGAGAAGTTTAATAGGAAAGTAAGGGGAGGTGAAGTGAGATGCTTGTATCTGCACTTTCCTCATTAGCCCCTTACCTCTCCAAGAGCTCTTGCATCTTCTTGATTGTATCTTCTTTCTCCATCAGCCCTCTAACTGTAAGTGTATCTAAGTCTACCTCCTATTACTGTAAACTCAACATTTCTCAAAGGGAGTTTGTCTTTTACCCTTCCCCAAACCAACTATCCCCCCCTCCCCCAACCTTCTCATTTCTATTTTCTGTTACTCATAATCTCCATCTGGAGACAACAGGCTCAAATGAAGTTTTGTTTTTGTTTTTCTGGAGTAAGAGGAGATCTGAGCACTTTTGAAAGGAAAGGGAAAGGTGCCAGTCAAAGGAGAAGTTGGATTGTTCCTTCATAGAAGGTTGGATCATCTGTTATGGTAAAGCTTTTAATACTTCTTCAGAGGATACAAAAGAGGGAAAAATTTCTTACTGCCCCCTCAAGAAGATTGAGAATATCACCTTCTGTGCCAGTTGTAACTAAGCTCATCTAGAGGTAAGCTGTACAGTGAGACCTCTGCTGAGTTTAGAGGTTCTGTGGGAAAGCACAGAACATCCTCAAGTAAACTATTAAATTAACCAAGAGAAAATCCATTTCAAGGAAGGTGGTAATGTGGTCTTGTGATCTCTGTTTCCCTTCTGATTAAACAAGTCACATTCTAATGTATATGTAGCTAAGCATTCACAATCTGCATTCTACTAAATGCTGGTATTATTTATTCACTGTTTAAAATGTACTTTGCATAGAATTCATACATTCTCAATTGTCTCTTGCTTTATTTAGAAATTTTAAAATTTTAAATGGTTCTTATGATGGTAACTTAACATTGATTTTCTTTTCTTATAAATATAAGAGTTTAAAAATATTTTCCTTAAATACAGCCCTTGGTGTATAGATAATGAAATAAAGGATATCAAAGGATTAGAGAACTGTAAAAATCTAACTCATCTTAGCTTGGCAAACAACACAATCAGTAAAATGGATGGCTTATGCACTTTACCAATCAAAATACTCTGTCTGGTGAGTCTAAAAAAATTCCTGTTTTTCCTAAAAATATTTTTTAAAAAACTAGTGAGAGTATGAATGTTGATTTCCTCAAATTTTAAATTTTTCTTAATATCTTAATTGGTTTACAAAATGGAAAAACATTCGTGTTTTACTTTACTTTTTTAGAAATGTGCCATTTTGCATCGGTAGTATCTCTTTTCCATATTTGTTACTTGGCAAATAAAGATCAATATTTTGAATTAATTTTAAAAACATGTTGATCATTTCTGTATTGGAAAATGGCATTCACAATAACTTCCAACAGTATTTTAAAGAAATGAAAACTGTGTAGACACCAGTGACACTTATCAATAAATATTAGAATTTAGAAGAAACAATAAACAATAGAAAACTATTAAGATTTTTAATTCCATAATTTTCTGTATATTGTTTCAGGTACATTTTATTGTCCCAGTGTAGAATCAGTAGAAAGTTATGAAGGGAATTATTGAACTGAATCAGTAACATTTCATTTATTAATTTCATTCATAAAGTGATATGTAGTGAGAAATTTCCTATTATCGCAGATTTAAAGTGGGAAGGGACCTTAAAAGTAATTTAGGCCACCTTCCTCATTTTACAGATGAGGAAACTGAGGCTGAGAGAGGTTAAGTGATTTGGCCCAACATAAAAATAAGTTCTTTTATGGGGGAAACCTCTTAGTACACATACAGTGTTTCTGAAATAACTTCTGCCACTTATTTGGGGAATGATGATTTAATTTGTCAGTTATTCAGGTCCCTGCTTTCTCCTCCTTTCTATCCTTGCCTTTGTATCACTATTCTTTACCACATCAACAACAGGTTGGGCAAGATAGTAGTGAATTTCAAGCTAGCTAAATTTACTTTCTGGTCATATTTTAGGTGAATATTTTGGTGAGGAAGGAGATTGGTTGAAATTGGTCTTTTAAATGAAATTGATATTATTTGTATCTTTTTTAATTTTGTGGAATTTTCTGTTGTTATTCTCTTTAACATAGCACATTTAATGTTGACTTTATGCTTCTTTCAAAGAGATTAAAGTGCATTTTTAAGATTCACCATATTAAACAGCGAGGAAGGCTGGGGCAAGGTACTCAAAGCAAATTACAGAGGGTGCAATAGAGAGATACAGTCGTTTGCCTGAGGCTGCAGAGTAAAGGGATCAAGATCCAGTTCACCTGGCTTTAGGTTGTGTGTTCTGTTGGCTCCACCATGTTAATGAACTCACCTACTTAAGTGAAAATTCGAGTGATAAAGAGAAGTGATATATGTAGAAAGATAAGAATTTGGAGTATTACTAGTAGCATCTGTAATGGATTTTTATTACTTGGGGAATCACGTCCTTACTCTAGGGCATATATGATTGGTGCTCCTGTTTACATCACACAATATGATTCAAGGCTGATATGGGGGAGTGCCAAAGGGAATAAGAATTAAATCCACTATTAAAATAATGCTCATGGCATTATCATATATAGAGTGTGTTCCAAACACCAAGTAATCCATATTGACAGTTTTTTTTCTTAAGTATCTTTTAGGAAAAGCAGCACCTCCGTTCTCTTTTCTCAAGAAGCAATTAGATGAATTGCCCTTTCATACCACAAAGATGAGTTTGTGAAAACATGGAGTATGGTATCTTTCAGTTTTCTTTTAATTATTTGAGAATAAATTTTTTCTATTTTTTCATTGTTATACTAAAATGAAATTACACACACATATTCTAGACTTTGTATTTGCTTAGTTTCCTTACCAATTTAAACACAGCCAATTACCTCATTTTAAACCCTATTGAAAAGGATTTATTTTTATCATTAATAGGAAGGATAAAGAAAAACATTCATTATCAAAAGCAATTATTAATTCCCTGACACCAGCTTTCACTGTAAACTGAAATGTAAATTCATCTCAAGAAATGACAATGAATTCTAGGCTTTAAAATTCAGCTTTCCTGAAGTAAGACCTGTTTTCTTATTCAGAATAGTAGAGTTATGTGTATTTCTGGTTTCATTCCTTTTAGGAATGGTTTATCTCTTATGAGTTTATATCTTGATGTATTATTTCTTAAGAATTTCTTCTTATAACTGGCAGAAACCAATTAGGAAATTCAGGAGACATGGAACCTTTTCTTACTTGTTCTGTACCTTTAGGCAGTCTGATTACATGCATAATCCACCTACCATTTTTAATTGGTTCCACTGTGTTGGGTGAAGAGATGTAATAAGAGCAGGAGCTACAATGACTGCTTTGTGACATTATTTCAAGGTTTGGTAATGATGGATTAATGGCATTATTGTGAAATTTTGCTAGTTGAGGATATGTTTTGTAGTATATGCCTCTGTTTCACCATCTGTAAACTACTTACCCGAGGTATTGTAATCGTGACTTCATTGGAAGGGGCATAGTGGACTTAATGTTAAGTCTTAAATTAATCAAACTTAAGTTTGTATCCTGCCTCTGATACTTACTAGCAAGCTGTATGACCCTGGGCAAGTCACCTAACCTTTCTTAGTCTCGGTTTCCTTATCTGTAAAATGGGGATAATATAGGACATATCTCACAAGATTGTTATAAGGATTAAGTGAAGTAACATATATAAATTATTTTGAAAATCTTAAAGTGCCAAATGAACATTAGTTATTATTATGAATTATTTAAAGTATCTAAAGCATTGTAAATATTGTCAGGAAAAAAGTAAATGCAAAATTGATAAATTGCATGGTTTTTTTTTTACTACAGGGATATCTATATTTGAATTATATTCATATGAATATTTGTGGTAAATAGGTATATTAAATATGTTCAGTTTTTTTCTTCCTCCATGATTTTACCTTTTATGTCTATTCCTGTTATACCTTTTACCACTTCCAAGTCCTTAAGCTCTAAGGAGTGGTAAATTTGGTTTTAACTATGGAAAAAGGAATGTAGGATGTATTTTTTTAAATGTCTTCTTCTCTGCTTGAAAGTAAATAATGAGTTCTGCTTAATGAAGAGAACTCTTACGAATTGTGTACCTTCAAAGAGGCATTTGGGAGCTACTTTACAGAATCATTTTGTTTTTTATTTCCAGATTTGAAAGATCAGCAATTTTAGAACTTCTTTTCTTTTACTTTGTGTACTCTATTAAAATAAATCCTTATGAGAAATAGTAGGTGAATATTGCCTTTAATAGCCTAATTAAAAATGGACAAGTCAGGAAAAATGTTAGATATGCTCAGCCAGGTCAATGTCATAGTGTTCATTTCTTGAGCTTTTAAGAGTTTATTATGGGATAGGAATAATGTTAAATAGCTATACACAAAGTGACATTAGTGGGTGATGATGCTGAGATGATAGTTTTAGTTTATCTACTTAAACTGGAAATATAATTTTTTTTAGTGTGAATCATAGAACTCAAAGCTAACTCAAGAAGCAGTAGAGATAATTGTGTTAGCAATCACCTCTTACTGGGGACTGTTGTAAAACTATTATAAAATATAAGGTATTGCTATTATTATTTGTGATTAGGAGTACAGAAAAAGGGGAGATTGGACAAAAGGGCAAAATTTGCCTTGTAGGCTTTCTTTTCCCTCTTCATTGTCAGAAAGAATACTTATGTATGAGTAACTGACCTTCTCATGAGCAGAAATGCTCATTCTTGAGCAAGTTTCAAAAAATAGGGTAATTGTGCAAAGCTGCTGACATTCAAGAAGTTTTTTGATTAAAGAATTGCATAAAATTTCTATTTCTAACGATAATCTTTGAATTATGCTGCCATTTATTTAGTTTTTCAGAATTTTATTTTTCCTATCAGTTAAAAAAGGAAATAACATTTATTTCTCCTTAATGGGAATGAAGATAGTGTATAGTGAGACTTAAATCCAGTTGGATTCATTCATCCATTCTTTCCAACACACTGAGTAGATAGACCACCTTCATATGGGCAAGAATCACCCCAACGGCATTTTTGTGACCTGCAGCATTGAAAGGAACTCCCAAATTGATGAGTTCCTTTTGACTGTTGAGTATTGGAATGTTTATTGTACTCATTCATTCAACATGTGAGGGACTGAGGAAGCCAAAGAAGAGAATGATTTACTACTTCTTACCAGATTTGAACAGTGTTAAAAATGAAAAAATGGTCTCTTAGGAAGAGTAACACATATCATTGTCAATAACTTGAAACAAAATTCAAAGTATGTTTGATCAATTTTAGAGCAATAACCAGATCGAGGAGATAACTTGTTTGGACAACCTGAAAGCACTGCAGAACTTGGACTTATCTGGAAATAAAATCAGTAGCTTACAAGGCTTAGAAAATCATGACTTTCTGGAAATAATCAACCTAGAGGATAATAAGGTAACATATATAAAAAGTTTTTGTTTTCAGGTTTTTTTTCCTTAAGATTGATGACTGTGAGCTCCTTGAAAGCAAGGATTGTCTTTTAATTTTCTTTATATCCCTAGAGCTTGGCACAGTGCCAGACTCAGAATTGGTGCTTATTAAATGGTTATTGACCGACTGCCTGACTTACCACAATATTCTTCATAGTAGTTTCTGTTTCATCATATTTTTCTCTCAAGACTGTGGCCAGAATTTTTGATCCAGTAGTTTAGAGATCTTCTGCCTTCACATTTTGGGTAGAAGGACGAATAGTTGGTATTTGGCAATTCTAAGATGTTGGTTCTAGGAAAGTAATGGTGTCCTAGGTAGCCTGAGAGAAGGTTGCCATCAATAGTATTTTAAAGGAAGATTAGAAAGTCTGAAAAAGTGAAGCATTTCATTTTGCTTTTAATACGATGGCACCCACTTCCAGATAGAATCAAAGAAGGCAGAAAGGTACCATACTCTATGTTTTCACAAACTTATTTTTGTGGTATACATGGGCAGTTCACCTGATCTCTTCTTGAGAAAAGATAGAATGGATGGACTACTTTTCCTAAAGGATACTTAAGAAAAACATGATCGTTATGGTAAGGTACTCAGAGTGCAGGTTGAGACTTTTTTTTGGACATGGCTAATGTGGGAATTGTTTTCCTTGACTATACATATTTGTAATGGCTTCTGGTTTTGTTTTTTTTTTTTTTAATTTTTTAAGTTGGGGGGAAAGTTGCAAGAGGGAAAAATGCAGATCTGAAAATAGAATAAATTTTAATTTAAATTTTAATACAATAGAATATTCTAACTCTGCATAATGAATAACTAATTATATTTATTTAAATCCCTGCCCCATGCTTAATTCACATTACTTCACAAATTACACAAATTGTTTTCTGCTTTTAATGACACTGTATTTTTACTAAAATATATTTCAAAGCATCAAGTATTAAGTTGGTAGACTTGGCTGATTTGTTCTATAGTATTGTTTCAGAAATAATTTTGTTCACTTTGCCATGTTTTGGGAAAGGTTTTATTCTTAAGAGAAGCCCCAGGCTTCCTTCCCATGTGAATGGGAAGATCTTGGTAGAGTCAGTGCTGTCTAGAGCCAAATGTAGTGCTAGGTAAAATTTCCCCATTCGGGAATATTAGTGCCCCCCCTCAATTTTAATCTGTGTCTTATCATTCAGGGGATTAGAATGAGCAAAAGTTCCAATGGTGCAGAAGAGGGAAGAGAACATTTTACATCTTAGATGAAACTGTAGAAATTCAAATCTTTTTTTTCTTTGCACATTGACCCAAATTTGCTGCCAAACAAAGGAATTCTTAGTCACAGTCCAGTTTGAAAGTTCTGTAGGCAGTTACACTTCCTACTTGCATTCAGAGACTTCTTGGAAAGCTGTCCTTGTCACCTGCTCCAAGAGCTATTCTCAGATATAGGAACATAGCTCCTTGCATTAGAATATAATTTGCAAATCAAGTTTGCCATTCAGGAATTGAAAGAAAAAATATCACTGTTAAACAAATAAAGATATCGATGATTTTCAGAGATGTTATCATAACCCCAGTGATGTTATCTTTCCTTTTCCCCTCACCTTTATTGCAGAGGGAAAAGACTGTGGTTTTGAAAGGCTGGATATAGTGTGATAGTGTCAGACTTTTTCAATACATTTGTGCATTTTGTGGAACAGCTTTCTTCTATGCTATTCTTGTTTAAAAGGATGGCTCTCTGGGAAGGACAAGGAGAGGAGTATATTGGGAAGTGTAGGCGATATAGAAACAAAATATGACAAAACAAGTCATAACAGTACCAGTAGGATCACTTTGGCAACAGATGGGCCTGGCGAGGTAAAGGACCCCCTCTGATCTATCACCAGACTCTCTTACTGCCAGTATCCTCTGACAGGGGGACTTTATTTAGTTAGATAGGGCAACTAGGGGAGGTCCATTCCAAATGAACCAGTATCTCAGGGTCTGGACCCCATGCCCAGCCTGGTGACCCTCACAAACCCTCGGCATCATGCCTGGGAGCACATTTGTTACTGAATTTCAAATGTTCCATGGTCCATTTTCTTACATTCATTGTCCACTTCACAGATATTCCTTCAGAAATTCTGTAGCAAATTCCATCTACCCAAAAGCAAGGAAGAATCTAGCCCAAGATCTAATTTTATGTTTTGGTTATCCATGGTTCATTGCCATCAGAAAAGTAGCCAGGGTGATCTGGTCAATTACTTGCCTTGCATGTTTCCAGGTTAAGGTCTGGTAGTTTTCTTGCTAGATCAGCATTCCTTCATGTATAACAATACCACCCACTATGATCCTTGCTCACTTGGATATTTACCAATGAGGAGAGTGATCTGTACATGATCCATGATAGCCTCCTGCTCAGGAAGCACAGGGAAGCAGATCTGCCTTATGAAAATTAGACCAACTGACACCATTCCACACTATCTAACCACTAGATTGACTGTCCCACCACAAACTTTGGCCAGAAATATGACCCCGTTCTACAGTAGATTTATTTTTAGGGCCACAGGATCTTGGGCTGAAAGGAAATATTATACCCTTTAACTGAGAGATGTAACCCCATGATTTCCCTGATGAGGAAACTGGAACCCAGAAAAGATCAGCATTTTCTTCAAAAATCTTCTGAGTAATAAATAACAGAGCTAGAATTTGAACCAATGTCATTTGACTCCAAATCCATTGTTCTTTCTCCTGTGCCACATTATTACTTTCAGGCTTGTACTTTTATATTCAATCAAGATTTATTTGGTATTTCAAGATTTATCAAGATTTTATCTGGCATTCTATGCTGACCTCCTCAAATCCTTTTCTTTCAAAAGTGATTGATCAAAGAAAGGAAGAATTCTTCACTTCAAGGTGGCATATGGAAAATTTGTTATCTAGGCCAGTAGATAGTATAGCATAGCTCTGGATCTGCAATCAGGAAGTTTTGAGCTTGAATTCTGCCTCAGATACTTATTATTTATGTGACTGCAGGCAAGACACTTAACCTCATCTGCCTCAGTTTCCACATCTGTAAAATGGAGATAATAATAGCATTTGCCATTCAGGGGTGTTATAAAGATCAAATGAGGTAATATTCGTAAAGCTTTTTGCAAATTTCAAAATACTATGTAAATGCTGTCATCTTTATTATTTCTGGTAAAATGGGTGGTGTATGTTATAAAAGAATGATGGAGGGATTCTATGGAAAAGGTTTATTCTTTCACAAAAGTCCACAAGTCAGCTTTCTTGAACTATCAGGACCTCAAAGAAAGGTGAGAACACCCAACCAGGAGGAAAGATGATATTATGAGTTAGTACTCATATTTCTGTATAAACCCCAATCAGGGACAGGATTCTGCCCGCCCATTCCCCAGTTTCTGATATCTTAATGGGTACAGTCAACACTTGTAAGTACAGGCCTGCTTGCACCCTGCACAGAATATAAACAAGGCAGAAAGCAAATAGCCTCTGTCCTTGGTTTAGGATTAAATGGCATTCCCTAATTCTGACCTCTTGAGTTCTAGACCATGCCATGTTATCCTGCTTCCCTGTAATATAGCCAGCTTCTTTGGATTTGACCCTTGGCCTGCCTGTGGTATCTTACTGCACCACCTTTTTATGGAGGTCAAACCCTGATCCTTGTTTGTCCTGGCTAACCCTACCCCATCACAGTTCATCACAAATTTTGAGTGTTTTAGTCATTTTTCTCCCCAATTCTTTTCCTCCAGCATAATTTAGCCTTGCTATTTTTATCTTATTGTCAGAATTTTTCTTTTGCATGAGCAGTTTGAGGGGAGCTTTGGGGATGTCAGAGGAGTATCAGATGTCTTTAACAGGGAATGCATGGCACTTTCTAAATTCTTGTTGATAGGCTAATTGGCAGCTTTCCTTCAGCATTTTATTTTCTGTCATAATCAGTCAGATTTGTCCTGTAAGGAGAAGGAATGATCTTATTTGGCCTTTCCAAAATTGTCAGCCCTTTTCCTTCTTTCTCTTTATTATCTCTGTTCTGTTGGAAGAATTCAACTTTATGAGTGCCTGAGGAAATGCCATATACTCCTAGGCCAGGGGTGGGGAACCTGCGCCCTTGAGGCCACGTGTGGCTCTTTAGGTCCTCAAGTGTGGTCCTTTGACTCAATCTAGATTGAGGACCTAGAGGGCCACATGTGATTTCAAGGCCACAGGTTCCCCACCCCTGTGGTCCTAGGTCCTTTCCCCAAATCCCTGTAGGGACCTGCTCTTCTTGCCTTGGCCCATTCTGTATCAATGATCTGGTTCCCAGTTGGCATATAACCTTTTCATTTTGTGTATGTATAATTATCTGGTAGCTTATAAACCCCCTTTTAGGGTT
This sequence comes from Bettongia penicillata ogilbyi, assembly GCA_023548195.1. Lineage (NCBI taxonomy): Eukaryota > Metazoa > Chordata > Mammalia > Diprotodontia > Potoroidae > Bettongia > Bettongia penicillata. The sequence goes on from JAJHZJ010000570.1 coordinate 7,175,763, forward strand.
TTAAAAGGTCCTTCCCCCATTATTGCACCTGCACAGTTATTTTTTCCTTTTTGTTCCTTTTGCCCCAATTAGTGTTTAGTCAGACCCACTGTCTCCTACTGTGATCTTAAGGTCTATCTCTTGCAAAAGTGATGTTTCCAATTAATCAATGAGCCCAACCTCTCCACATAGACCTTGATATTAAGTTGCTATAAACAAACTTTCTCAGAAAAATCAGCATATACTTCTTATTTTTCTATTATCTTTGTTCACCAGGATGTCATTGGAAGACCTCTCAATGCCTTGTACCCATTGACACTTACGATCTCATTCCCTCTACATCTCTGTGTCTAGCAAGCCATTGTCACCCAATCCTAACAGCCTATGCAATGGAAAAAAAGCATATGGATTCTTTTTTCCCCCCAAGTTATAGTTTCCTTGCCAACAAGCTTCTAAATATTAACCTATTTTCTTTTTTCTATTTGGAAAATACCCCCAGATTCTTGGTAAATCACCAGCAACCTGTACAGCTTGACTTTTCACCTGAATCATCTCTGTTAAAAAGAACCATGTCCCTTTCCATAAATCACAGTGTTTTTAAACAAGGCAGAACACTATTCATAAAAATCATGTAGGGTGATTTATTTGCAGTAATCATCTTTTACAACAAGATTCTAAAGGCCAGAAAAAGGAATCCTATTTTAGAATAAATATTTTAGAATAATAAGTGATGCTATTATTCACCTAAATGACCTTTCTTTACATATGAAGAAGCTAAGGTTAAAAGTGAAATGATTTTCCCGAGATCAGTTAGATAATTAATGGCAGAAGCCAGACCAGAATTCAGATCTGTCGTTCTCACACAGAATAGAATGAGAGGGATCAGGTCAGTGAAAACCTGTTACTTGGAGTCAGAGGAGTGGAATTTGGCTCTTGGCTCCACTGCTCGCTATGCATTTGGGTCTCAGATTCCTGATCAGTAAAACAAACCTAAGCTGAAGTTTGGAAGCTCTTCCAGATCTGAATCTGTGACCTGCGATGTGGGTGACCTTGACAATAATGTACTGTGTAGAAATGTAAATTCTGTGACAGAATCCTAAGAAACAAGGAAAGGCTTTTCTTTGAGTTGGAGAATTACTGGAGACAGATAGAAAACATGGTGGAGGTGAGGTGGGGGGGTGATGTCTAACCAACTGACTGGTCTATTAGTTGACACATCCTTTACATGTTTATATAAAGTCAATTCTAATGGCTTTGGAGCTTTCCCCAGAAGTTGACATTTCCCTTCTCTTAGTTTTATGTGCTAACCAGAAACTGCTGAGCTTCTGAGAATTTTTATTAAGAATTCTAGATACCCTAGTAATAAAGCAGTAATTTCCAGACACTACAGGCTTGCTAACAAGCCCCTGAGGGTACATGGCTCCCCACTTTTTAATCCCCCTAAAATCAAAAACTTCATACTCAAATTGACTTGTGTAGATTGTGTCCAGAAATGGAGACAACCGTCAGTTTTTCTGTGTTCAGGCTCAGGGAGAAGGGGAGTTTAACTCTTTTCCTATGGACTGGCTTAATGGAAGTCCAAGTGATACTTCTTTCCACCTTGGTGGGATACATAGCAAAATATGTATGCAAATATTCTTCCCATGTGGGGGTTTAGTAATATTTTGGTTATTTTGCTACTTGGCAGCAAAGATTTTGTTTGTCTCAGCAGCGTTGTGATACAGTTTTCCTTTACTGCACTATTGGAGGACTCTTGTCACATTTGGAAAAGTGCCTTTGGGAAAAATAAGAAAAAAGAAAAGGCAGTTATGAGCTTTTGGGAGCCTCGCTAACCATATGTAAAAGAAACATCATAGCAATATTACTTACAGGCAATGGAAATAGAAATCTCTTTGTACGCAGCTGCTGAAACAAAATGGATGGAGAATTGATGACACCTGTTGGCTAAGCAGTTTTTCTTCATACACGTGAACTTTTGTATGAGAAACATTTTCTAGTAACAACATTTGTGTTGTCTCCTGACAGCTTAAAAAAGAATGTAAGAGATTTGGCTAGGAGACTCTGCACATCATCAAAATTATGTAATCTTTGATTTTGATTTTTAAAATGCTCTCTTGGTAATACATACACAAACATATCAATATCTAGCCAATAAAGTTGGATTGTGGGTGAGTAAATTGCAACCAACATAAATAATTCTAATAGAGTGTAGTGACCCAAGAAACCCCATATGTTTTTTGTTTGCACTATTTCCTGATCTGTTCACTCTGTTTGATTTCTGACTGGAAATAAATATGAAGAAGGTGTAGAATATCAGAACCATAATTGGCTGTTCATTGCCCAAAGGAGTAAAAATTTAGCAAGTCTATTTCTGGTTGAGAGTTCCCATTCTGTAGAGGCTAATGCATCTTTTCCAGTCCTGTCATGCTTGAATAAAAAACAGAATAATCTTTGTAGCATGCTAAATTGGAAAGACCCCCCAATGACTCCTTCAAGTTTTTATTGTTTTTGTTATTTAGTTTTGTGTTAATATTGTGTTTCTGTGATTAAACAGATTGCAGAGTTGAGTGAAATAAAACACATTGAAAATCTGCCACTTCTCCGGGTGCTCAATCTTTTAAAAAATCCTCTTCAGGTAAGATGCAACAAATACTGGAAAGAAATGAAATGGACTTTCATTGAATCAATTATTTCTAAGCAGAACTTTTGGTAAAGAATACAAAGGAACATAAATATGTCCATCTTTATTACCTTATCTAAGTGACAACTCACCCTCAAACTGCTTGTTATTAAAATCAGAAGCACTCTCTTTACTTGATTATCTTTTTCTTGTCTGTTCAGTTGTTTTTCAGTCATGTCCAGCTCTTCGTGATCCCATTTGGAATTTTCTAGGCAAAGATACTGGCATGGTTTGTCATTTCCTTCTCCAGCTTATTGTACAGATGAGGAAACTGAGGCAAACAGAGTGAAGTGATTTGCCCACTAATAAGTGTCTGAGGCTGGATTTGAACTCACAAAGATGAGTCTTCCTGACTCCAGGCCTGATGCAGTTTCCATTGTGCCACCTAGCTGACCGTCTCATTTGCTCAGTCTAGATAATTTCAGACCCCCCCAGATCTTTGCTGACTAGCAAGTTTAAGGGTCATGCAGCTTCCACTGAAAGCAGAGCCCAGTGCTGAATATCGAACTTGACCGCTTTGGAGTTGTTTGTCACTCACCCTGAGTGGTATTAAAGATTTACTTTAGATTTAGACTTCACTGTAGATTAATGTTTCTTTGGATTGGCCAAGATATCAATGCCAAGACAGAAAAGATTGTGTAATAGCAGGAAGAAAAACCTACCGAAATAAGTCTGTGTGCTGATTTTCAGGGAAAGAGCATTTTATTTGCCATGAAATTACTATATAGTAAGGAATGTATTCCCTCCTCCTTTTTCTCAGTCACTTACAGTGTTTGCCCACTTGCTCAGCTTCTGCCTTCTGTGAATTTATTGAATCACCCATCTTCTGTCTCTCCTACCTAGCTACAGTTTCACTTACCAATGTTTTAAAAAATGTCTTATGTTTTATCTACAAGTACCCTTAAAAAAAGGGAACAGACAAGCCCAGATTTTTGCCCTTGGCATAATCACCCTTATGTGAAAATAGCATCAACTACTCTACTTTCCTTGTTGGTGAGATATTAACAGGGTTTGAGGTTTAAGTGTCACTTAGGACTTACACACACTCCTGTAAATCTTAATACACATTCCTTGATGGCCACTTGCACAAGCATATACACACAGTTACCCTTTCTTTATTAAGTTTACACCCACACATTAATTCCAAGATGGATATTTTCATATGCTCATTCAAATACTCAGTTGCTTAAGCAATTAGGTTTTTCCCATGATAGCCCATTCATGAGCTTGTGTCTATCAGTAGTGTGTGGCCAAGAAAGAGCAGAGAAGGTACTTAATTTTGTGGGTTAGAAGACAGGGGAGAGAGTGGATAGATAACATGAGTGAGTGACTTTGGTTGGGTGGAGGAAAGGTTGAAGAGTCAGCAAGGTCAGAGGAGGATTCTAGGGCTTGTTTGTCTGAGAAAGTCACTGACAACTGTCCCTCATCTTCCTGACAGGAGAAAGCGGACTACTGGCTCTTTGTCCTTCACACATTGCCTCGACTAACAGAATTAGATCGGAGGAAGATTAAAGTGGAAGAAAAGGTACTGTCTGATGTATAATTCACAGAATTGCAGAATGTGAGAATTGGGAGGGAACTTAGCAGTCAGGTAATACCAATGCATGCATAAAAGGAATCCTGACTGTACCATGCCCAACAGAGTGGCTACTGGAAACCAAATGCACTACTCTCTCCTCTCTGAACAGACACTGGGATAGCCATGCTTTTGGAATGTTCTTCTTCCTTCTTTCACCCATGGTATCCTTATCCAGATATCGAAGTCCAATCCTTCGTGATGCTTTGTTTGGCTTTAACTCTCCATGACCTGGCACCTAGTAGGTGCTTGATAATTGTTCATTTAATCTCCTTTATTGATAAACTTCCCTCTTTGATTTCACGTAGCTTTTTTTTAACTTCCTAATACTTAAATAAAATATTGTGTATTTTAGCTATTTGTTTTGGTGTATTTTATCTCTGTAATAGACTGTATTGTTATCTGTTAATCAATTCATTAATAAAATTGGTGCTTTTCTTACTAATATTAAATGAATTGCAAAGGCCCTTCCAACTCTAATACTCTGTGATTCTTATTTTAAAGGGTTATTTTGAAGTTTTAAAAATAATACTTTGCACATTGATTAATAAAAAGGAAGTTTAAAGGGAATATTATCAAAATCCTCCATTACTTTTCTTCACTAAGGATGGATTAGAAAAATGTCTACATTGATCTTTAGGACTGTGAGTTTAAACTGTTCCCTCCTTTCATGATAAAAATTGGATTTTTAAAATCTATCACACATAATCGTGGCTTTAAGGCTTTGTTTCCTTCATCCTCTCCCCAACCACAATGTAAATGAGTAAATAAAGAACGACTCAATTTCCATTTATTATTTTCTATTCGTTGATCTCAGGAGCTGAATTGAGTGAGCAGTCTTTAACAAGCTAAACATGAGATTTGGAACTTTTAATTAGGAAACAACTTTCTCCTCTTTATGTAGAGATTTACAATGGTGACATCAGCTCCCTTCTCTCCCCCTCTCCTCTCCATTTTTACTTCTAATTCTGGAAACAGGTTGAAGCATTGAATAAGTATAACCCTCCCCCTGAAGTAGTCGCCGCTCAAGATCATCTGACCCACATTGCATACAGCATGATGCAGCCTCAGAGGATCTTTGACAGGTAGGTGCATGTAGCCATGGTCCACACCAGGGACAGCACCTGGATGTTATTCAAGGTCAGCAAAGCACTGTCTTAGAGGATGTTGTTCTCCTTGGTAACACCACATTTCCTCTGTTAGAAAAGGGTCCAGCTTAGTTAGTTTGGACAAAACTTTACTTTTTTCTGCTTCCTAATCTCCTGTCCTTTGTAGCTAAAGGTGATGATCAGCTCTACTTTTCTGATGGAGATCATCCCAGGCTCCCTCATGACCAATGGTACAGGCTTGCAAAGTGGCTTCTAATTTTGGAAACAGCTCACATATAGCTATAGCCATGAAGCAGTAAAATGACCTATCCCAGGCAGTATTGCAATCTGTGACCTTGGCCTCACTGGGAGAAATTGAGCCTATAGAGCCATAGAGAATTGTTCATTAACATTTGAGTAAACACCTAAATACCTGTCAAAGAATTTTAAACTAATAAAGATCTTTGGGATCACCCTCTGGTAGCAATAACAACTTGCATTTATATATGCTTTAGACTTAGCCTAAGGGAAAAGCTAACATTTTCATTACATGCAGCTTAGAAATGAGCTTAGGAATCCAACTTGGTTGAATTGAAAAATGAATTTGGTCTGCCACATCGAAGCTTTGAGACAGGTTTGCAATAGTTTTTCTATTTCTTTTTAAGCAATCTGTTGGGGCAGACAGCCATTTGTGCTACAAGTGTAGGGTGCAAAAATTCTATCAATATCCAAAGGAATTTAAAAAATACTTGCAAAACCTCTGGGAGTAAATGGTTCTAAAATTCTGATCTTCATAAGGAAGTTACTCCATTGCTTTGTATTCTTGGGAACCTAGGAAGAGTAAAATATTTTAATTTTCAACAAAGGACATATTTTTTGTACAGTTTGATAGCCCAGGCATTGAATGTAAAATGTGTTCATTGTATTCCTTTGCACAAAATGTTTAATCATTTCTTTTATTATTTCTGGAAAAGTACATTTGACTTAACAGAAGAACATTTATGATTTCTTTGTTTTGGGTTTTTTTCCATGAAAAGATGCTAGTTATCTCATGCTTCTGAGTATACTCACATAAAAATATGTGTTAAACGAAATTTGCTGCAGTATAAATAATCAAGTGACTGATCATTTCAGATCTACCTCTGGACAAAGACTGTTGTTATTCTCTCTTAGAAATAGCTGTTTTGCTTTCAGTGGATCTAATTTTAGATTATCACCAAATAGCCAACAGTAGTAAATGGTGGAAGAATCATCTAGTGTTTGATTACTACACTTCCATGCCATAGCCAGATTCCCTTTTGCTTCTAGCCCTTTGAACATTGCCTCTCCTGAAAGTTATGTCTGTTTATATCTGCTAGTAAAAGTGTATCTTTCAAGCAAGTCTTTTAATTTTCTTTGGAGCTAATATATTTTCAAATAGATGAACATATGGTTTAATACGTAAGGGAACAAGCAATTTTAAAAATTACATTTATCAGTATGCCAGTGTTCAATTAGGAAACCACACATTATATCCATTAATGAAATCTAATTTTTTTTTATTCTCTGATTGATGAATTTAATGCTTATAAAGTCTAATTTTTTGGTAGTTTGTCATTTGTAAATCAAAATCAGTAATCAATTTTAATTTATTAAACTTTACTTTTATACCAACAAAATACAAATGAAATACCTGGTGGGTCATTACTAGAAGGAAAAGTCACAGGTCACTGGGGACTTCATTTAGAAGCCAGTGAGAGGTAGCATGGTGCAGTGGATAGAGAGACATCCTCGGAGTGAGGATGGCCTGAATTCAGGTTCCACCTGTGCCACATGCTGGCTCTGTGAGCTGGGGCAAGCCAGATCTCTTCTCTGGGCTCTGGGCACCTCTCCAAGATGGTAAGATGCAGAGGGGATCCTGACTTGCATTGCTGGGGGGAGTTTTCTCACCTGGGAGTTGCCTAAATTGATGAGATCACAGGTCCAGTCCCGAACTATATCACCAGAGTCCCCTGGTCAGCTAAAGTCCAACATTTTTTCTTAAACACATGTTTGATTTTTAGTTTATGACTATCTTTGATCTGAACTTTATACATGATAGTTTTTAGTTCTTTAGTTTTCTGAAAGGGCCACCACAGTTAATACATTTCACATTTGTAAACATAATCATTACGGAGTCAGCTCATTGTCAGCGTTACAGAGTCAGCTCATTACACAATGGATGGAGCATTGTGTCTGGGGTCAGGAAGAACTGAATTCAGATGTGTGGAATTCAGACTAAGTGTGTGGATCTAGGCAAGTCACTTAAACCCCGCTTGCCTCAAGTTACTCAGCTATAAAATGGGGATAATAATAGTTTTTACCTTGTAAGACTGCTGTGAGGATAAAATCAGATAACACTTGTAAAAAGTGCCTAGCACATAGTAGGTATTTTAAGTGCTTTTTTTCTCTCCCTTTCCTTGTAGTAAGCCCTGTAAAAGTGGTTAATATGATTTCTGTCTAGATATCATATAACTGAGCCTAGATGTATTTGGTTTTGTGTTGTTATAGCACCCTGCCGAGCCTTGATGCCCCTTATCCCATGTTGGTATTAGTTGGTCCACAAGCTGGAGGGAAACGGGAACTTGCCCATCGACTCTGCAGGCAGTTCAGTACTTTCTTCAGATATGGGTGAGTTTGCTCATTGGCTTGTGAGACTGGGCAGAGGAGACAAATGTTAGTCGGAATCTTATTTCAAGGCATTTTGCAGAATACATTCTGTTTTAATAACCCTGGCATGTGAGGAGATTTCCAGAAGTGGGCATTGTAGTAGCTGGTCAATAAATATTAATCGGTGATGAGAGTGAGGGAAGACACTGAAGCCATGGTCCTCAGGAGTAAATCATTCACATTATGAGGGGAAACTGATCTGGTGATCCATACTTAAATTGTCTTGTAATGTTTGGTAACCTGGCACCATCCCTGTACCATTCCATATGGAAGCAGGGATGATTGTTGAACTGTCATCAATATGAGAACCACCCAACAAGCAATAAAAAGCTAAATAAAATCTCAGGGTCGTTGTCCTGTAGGACTGCGTCGAATATTCAGTGACATCACACAGATGTTAAGTATCTTATTCCTTATAGCAGCTTCCTCACAGAGTTTTCTTTACACAACAGAGCATTTCTTGGCAGTAACTGTTCAGAGCCGTAACTTAATTCAGTCAGCCCAGAATAATCCTCCAGAGCCTGGAAACATTTTTCTTTTTAGCGCAACATGATGGTGTTTGAAAGCCATCTCATCCTGTTCCAACACAGTGCGTCAGTATTAATCACAATGTTGTGATGTGCAAGTTTGCTGCACTGGATAAACTCGCACTAGTGACAGCCTTCTAGTAACAGACACTGAACAGCGTGTCTCTGGCTGCCCTTCATCTTCACTCGTGGCTTTTCACAAGGAAGGAAAAAGAAAATATGGTGGGCCTTTTTCTCCTTCACGTCAGTGTTGTGATTTTCTGAAGCAGACACTTTGCCTGATGACAGAATGAAATAAAAGCTGAGAAAAATTAGAGGAAGCCAGAGCCGTCTTGAATGTCCTCTGAGCGATGGCCTGCCCTCGACAAAGGCTAGGAAAGTCAGACGTCAAACTGGGCCTGTGGTTCATGTTCCTTTGAAGTATTCCCGTTATTTGCATGGATGAGAAAGAGACTGGTTTAGACTAGCGCTACAACAACAGCAAATCGGAAATGTAACAACAGAAAACTGGCAAAGAAAAGCAAAAGATACACGGTTTCCTGATACCGTTTCTCAGGCTCCCTTTTCTCAAGCTGATCACATCCAGGCAATGCAAATAGTGTTTTGAATAAGCTCATTTTATTTAGACCTTTAAAATCATATTCCTCACTTTACTCATGACATAACTACTGTGAAATACTCTGAGGAGGAAAATGTTTCAGATGCCCAGAAGCAACTAATCAGTTGAGTAATGTACTCTAATAATTAGATCACAATGTGAGGGTGAAACCCCAAAGCATCGCCGTGCCAGCCAGCTGAGGTCTCATACCAGTCTAAAAGAATGTTTGGCGTAATTCCAGAGAGAAAATGGCAAGGATGTCCAGTTTCCAAGGATTTCTCTGTCTTTTTGGTCCTGAACTTCAAATATGAGAACTCTGCAGTGAAGGGCAGTAGCCTGGAGGCAAACCAGGCCCCATCCATGAACCGTTCCATTTTTTTGGCCCTTATGCCCTTGGGCCAACCATCCTGCACCCAATAAGGCACCATTCGTTTTCATTCATCCATCAACCAAACAGTTAGTGATTCCCTGCTACATGCAGGGCACTGTGCTCGTTGCTAAGGACGTAGCAGGGAATACAAGATAGCTTCTTCGCTTACTTGCCAGTCTCCCAAGAGGAGTGAAGACACGATGATATTCCCCGTCCACTTTCAACGAGGAAGCATCATGTCATGGAAAGAAGGATGGACCTGGGTTCAAGTTGTAGGCCTGACACTTACCAGCTGCATAGCTGTGAATAACCGCTCTGTCACGCCAAGCTTCTCTTTCCCCATCCATCCCCTACTCAGCTGTCAAAGTGATTTTGCTAAAGCACAGGTCTGACCACATCCTTCCCTTCCCTGTCCCAACTCACTACACTTCAGTGACTCCATATAAACTCTGTTTAGATGTTAAAGTCCTTCACACCGTGGGCCCTTCCTTTCCAGTCTTCTTACATTCTGTTCCTCTTTGTGTGTTTACAATCCGTCAATATTATCCTTCTGCTGTTCTTCACACATGGCACTCTTAATTCCCCAATGCCATGTTTTTTTCAGTGGTGTTCACTCCTGCCTGGAATGTACCCCCTCCTCAGCTCTGCCTCCTAACTTCCTTGAAAATCCAACCTAAATCCTATCTTCTTTAGGAGACTTTTCCTAGTTTCCTCTTAACCCTCCATTGCCTTCCCTCTGAGGTTATCTTTTATTTACGTTGTATGTATCTTGTATTATAGTAATTTGTATTCTGTCTCCCCATTCGGATGTTGGTTCCTTGAGGGCAAGGACCTGTTTTGCCTTTCTTTCTTTACATCCCGGTGCTTAGCATAGTGCCTGGCACAATCATAGCTTAATTAATGATTTTTAACTGCCTGCCTGACTAATATCACACGCGAGCAACTTGTTAATTCACACCTGGCAGCTCAGTTGGCAAGGGCAGCTTGGCAGTGCAGTGGATAAAGTGCCAGCTCTGGAATCAGGAAGACCTGAGTTCAGATTTAACTTTACCCACTCATTAGCTGAGTGATCCTGGCAAGTCACTTAGCCCTGTTTGCCTCAGTTTCCTCATCTGTAAAATGAGCTGGAGAAGGAAATGGCAAATCACTCCAGTATCTTTGCCAAGAAAACCCTAAATGGGGTCAGAAAGGGTCAGACATGACTGAAACGACTAAACGACAAGCTTGGTGGTATAAGAAGCCTTGGAGTCAAGGTAACCTGAGTTCAAATCTTGTCTCAGACAGTTATTTTTTTTAATCAAATTGACCAAAGGTTTATCAATTTTATTAGTTTTTTCATAAAACCAACTATTGGTTTTATTTATTAATTCAATAGTTTTCTTAATTTCAATTTTATTAATCTTTCCTTTGGTTTTCAGAATTTCTAATTTGGTATTTTCTTGGGGATTTTCAATTTGTTCTTTTTCTAGCTTTTTCAGCTGCATACCCAAGTCATTGATCTCCTCTTTCTCTATTTTATTTATGTAGGCATTCAAAGATATAAAACTTCCCCTAAGAACTGCTTTTGCAGTATCCCATAAGATTTGGTAGGTTGTCTCATTATTGTCATTCTCTTGAATGAAGTTGTTGATTGTTTCTATGATTTCTTCTTTAACCCATTCCTTCTTTAGGATTAAATTATTTAGTTTCCAATTGATTTCTGCTTTATCTTTCCATGGCCTTTTATTACATATAATTTTTATTGCATTATAATCTGAGAAGGATGCACTGATTATCTCTGCCTTTCTGCACTGGATTTTGAGATTTTTATGTCCTAGTACATGGTCAATTTTTGTAAATGTTCCATGTACTGCTGAGAAAAAGGTATATTCCTTTCTATTCCCATTCAGTTTTCTCCAAAGATCTATCATACCTACCTTATCTAGAGTTTTATTTACCTCCTTAACCACTTTCTTGTTTATTTTGAGGTTAGATTTATCAAGTTCAGAAAGAGGGAGGTTGAGGTCCCCCACTAGTATAGTTTTGCTGTCAATTTCTTCCTTCAACTCCCCCAACCTCTCCTCTAAGAATCTGGATGCTATACCACTTGGGGCATACATGTTTAGTAATGATATTGCTTCATTGTCTACGGTATCTTTTAGCAGGATGTAGTTTCCATCCTTATCCCTTTTGATTAGATCTATTTCTGCTTTTGCTTTGTCTGAGATTAGGATTGCTACTCCTGCCTTTCTTGCATCAGCTGAAGCACAATATATTCTGCTCCATCCTTTGACCTTTATCCTATGTGTATCCCCCCATTTCAAATGTGTTTCTTGTAAGCAGCATATTGTTGGATTATGGCTTTTAATCCATTCTGCTATCCATCTCCGTTTTATGGGAGAATTCATTCCATTCACAGTCACAGTTATGATTACAATCTGTGTATTTCCCTCCATCTTCTTTCCCACCATTTGTGCTTTTAGCTCTGCTGTCTCCCTTCCCCTCCTCACTAATACTCACTTTTCACCACCTCCTCTTGCCACCTTCCCCTCCTTCTTTTAGCCCCCCTCCCTTTAACTCCCCTTTACTCTTATTGCTTCTTCCCTCCCTTTTAGCCTCCCTCCCCTTTCTTCCCCCTTCCTCTCCTACTGCTTATAGAGCTAGTTAGGATTTTCTACTTAAGTTTATTGTTCCATCCTTTAAACAAATCCGATGAGAGTACCTCTCACATAATGTTCATCTCCCTCCCCTCTTTCCCTCTACTGTGATTTTGTACTTCTTCTTGTGATGTAATTTGCCATTTTCTGCTTCCTCCTTTTCACACCTCCTATTACAATCCCTTCTCATACTTAAATCATTTTTTTTATCATGATATCATTTACTTTATACCCGTTCCCCCTATGCATTTCCCTTTTATATTTCTTAATAGACACACAGTTCTCAAGATTAACAGGTATCATCTTCCCTTATAGGGAGGTAAATAATTTGCCCTAAGAGTAGCAAGTTGTTCTTCCCCCCCACTGTTTACCTTTTTATGATTCTCTTGAGACCTGCATTTGAAGATCGAATTGTCTATTAAGTTCTGGCGTTTTGGTCAGGAAACTCTGGAAATCCCTTACTTCGTTGAATGACTTTCTCCTTGCCTGAAATGTTATGCTGAACTTTGCTGGGTAGTTGATCCTTGGTTGTAGTCCCAGCTCCTTTGCCTTATGGAATATTGGGTTCCAGTTCTTTCCATCTTTTAATGTAGAAGCTGCAAGGTCCTGTGTAATCCTGATTGTATCTCCTTGATATTTAAATTTTTTCTTTCTGGCTGTTTGTAATATTTTCTCCTTCAGTTGATAGCTCTGGAATTTGGCAACTATATTTCTTGGGGTTTTGAGTTTGGGGTCCCTTTCAGGAGGGGAATGGTGGATTCTTTCAATGACTATTTTGCCCTCTGAATCTAGTACTTCTGGGCAGTTTTCCTTGATGATTTCCTGGAAGATATTGTCCAGGCTCTTTTCTCCATCCTGGGTTTCTGGCAGGCCAATAATTCTTAAGTTTTCTCTTCTGGATCTATTTTCCAGGTCAGTTGTTTTTCCAATTAGATATTTTACATTTTCTTCTATCTTTTCATTCTTTAGATTTTGTTTGACTGATTCTTGCTGTCTCATTGAGTCGTTAGTTTCTACTTGCCCAATTCCAATCTTCATCAAATTGTTTTCTTCCATTAGCTTTTGTATCTCCTTTTCCATCTGCCCATTTTTCCTTTTAAGAAGCTATTTTCTCCAGTTAATTTTTGTACTTCCTTTTCCATTTGCCCTTTTAGGACATTATTTTCTCCAGTTAATTTTTGAACTTCTTTTTCCATTTGTTCAATTTTCCTTTTCAAGGAGATGTTCTCATCAGTGAATTCTTTCTGAATAATTTTAAAATCATTGGCCAATTTATCTTCCATTTCCTTCTTCAGCTGTTCCAGGAGAGCTGCTTGTGCTTGCGAATAGTTCATAGTCCCTTCTGAAGTTTCAGATGGAAGTACAGTCTCAGCTCTGACCTCTTTGGTGTTTGTGTTTTGGTCCTTATCCCCATAGAAAGATTCTATGGTTCTTTCGCCCCTCTGCTTTTTCCTGTTCATGATTTTGATTGAGTGTTGTGGCTTCTGGTTCTTTCAGTCAGAAGCTAGAGAACTTTTTGCTGAGCTGATGTGTGAAAAAGCTAAAAGCAGGTTTTTGTTTGGTGTTTCCCTGATCAGCCCTGGGTTTAGCTTGTTAAGTGTGGGGGAGGAGTGGTCTGGTCACAGGAGATCTCCTCAGCTGAACTGAGGCAAAGGCAAGCTCAGGGGCTGGTAATCCCAGCTGTCCTTTTGTCTTTCTGATTCCCCTGGACAGCTGAGGCACGCCTAGATGCTAATGCGTGTTTCCACCCCTCCTGGGGCTCCTCTCCTGGCGCTGAGGCTTGCCTGGGTCCTAGTGCGAGTTTTCTCTGCCCTGGGTCCTCTGTTCTTCTGTTTTGCCTCTGCCACCATAGGAGGAATCCCCCTTAGCTATTTTCCTCATCTCAGGTGTTATGAGACTATTGGTCTCCTTCTTCTATTTCTACTGATCTGGGATTTTTCTGGGGAAATATTTTATGGTTCTTTCACGGTCATCAAGGGGGGAAGAGAGAGCGTTTACTGATCACTCCGCCATCCTGGCTCCTGGAAGTTCAAGTAGGTGACTTACCGAAGTTTGATCTTTGGGCTGAAGGTCTCAGGAGCTGCTGCGCTGATATCTGGTGCTCCGCGGCTCTCACTGACTCGGTTTGGGTTATCTCCTGCTCTGGGTGCCGCTCCTCTGGTTCTGCCCGCCACTCAGGTTTCTCAGGTCTCTTCTGCTCCGCTGTGCTGGCCACGCTGCGCTGTGGGCTCACCCTCACGGAACAGATCCTTCCCGTGGACCTTCCAGTCTAACCTGAGCTCCGAATCCGTCACCATCTGTCTCCCACTCGATTCTGCACCTCCAAAATTTGGTCAGATTCTCCTTTCAGAGGTACCTGGAGGAGTTTGTCCGAGAGCTTAGGTGAGTTGTTGCTCTCACTCCTCCATCTTGCCTCCACCCTTCAGACACTTATTGTTAAGTGACCTGGGCAAGTCACTTAACTTCACTCATACTCAGTTTCTTTCCCTGTGAAATAGCACCTAATTCATAGGGTTATTGGAAGGATAAAAATGAGAGTGCTTTGTAACCTTAAAGAATATATAAATGCCAGCTATTCATATTTGCTTTGAAGCATAAATGAAATCTCAGTTTAATTTTGTATTGCCTTCTAACAGTTTACCATTTTAAAAATGCTTAACTTGTAATTACCTCTATCTATAGAGCAGCATTAATATTAATGGCCTACTCTTTTCATTGGTTTGTCCATAGTGATCTTCTGCAACAGCAGAATTTTCTAGTGCCATCATTTTCACTGCACTGGAGAACTTTTACTTACGAGTACAAAATCCCTTAATATTTGACACCCCGCTAGGCCCTCTCGTGACAGTCACTGGAAGTATTTAAAGTAATCACTTCCCAAATATGAAGAGTAGGAACAAACACCTGTCTTCTTGCCAATGGAATGTTCTGGAAATAGCCTTTGAGGAAATGAAACATCATTTGATTAATCACCTAAACATCTTCAGTTCCTGTAACCTCAACCAGGTTTCCAAGCACCTTACCATACTCTTCAGTCATAGCTGGACACCTTCAGTTTGTTGCCATCCTTTAGATATGATAGAGCTCTCCCTCTCACCTTAGAATAATACTAGCATTGTAGCAGCCAGAGTTTAACATTTGTCTTTGTTTCTCTATCCGCCAAATGATATTAACAGAACTTGACTCATTTTACAGGAATTTACTGTGACTTGACTAACCAGTGATTAAGGAACATGGAGAAAACCGTATGTAGTATATTTCTACCTAGAAGGAAAATATATATATTAAAACTCTTTAAAAAAAACAAAATGCCCATGTTTGGTGTCACTAGTTGAAGTTTTGACAGTATTTCAGCATTCTCTCTATTATAAATTTATTTTCTGGGGTGTTTACATTTAGCTTTATCCAGAGGTAGCCAAGTGGTGCAATGGCTAGAGAGCTGGGCCTGCCATCAAGAAGACATGACTTAAAATCCAGCCTCAGAAACTTACAAGATGTATGATCTGGGCATGTCACTTAATCACTGCCTGCCTCAGTTTCCTCAATTTCCTAGGGTGGTTGTGAGGATCAAATGAGAAAACCGTTGTCAAGCACTTAGCATGGTGCCAGGGCACATTGTACACACTTAGTAAATGCTTGTTTCCTTCATATTTAGGACAGCCCATTATGTAATGTTTCTACAAATGACCGTTGGGCCATAGCTTCAGATATTTGCCTGTAGGATTGGGTCTTTTTTCATGTACCAAGGGTAGAGTTCATAAGGTGTCATTCCAGTAAATGCAGGTGCTGTTGACAACCACAGTGCTAACGAGACCATTGTTTTCTTTGCCTGGATAGAAGCTATAAATCATAATAAAATCAATGAACATTTCCCAAGCACATTCTTAGCTGTGCAAGACACTGCTAATTCAAATTATGTTTTCTCTGTAAGAAACTCTATAAAATTTCTTGTCCAGTCAGTTCTTCTGGCAGTGTGGAAAGGTCATGGCAGAGTAGATCAAGAAAGTGATTCCTGTTCTACTCATTCTGATGCTTCTACTGATCTGGAAAAGGATTAACACCTAGTACTATGCCAGCCACGTAGCGCTCTAGTTGATGAGTAAATTCTTGTCATTTGATTGACTTGTCCTTTTACCAAGGTCTGTTAGTGTCTTCGCATAGAAAAACTAATTTTAAGGTATTGTGATAACCTTGCTGTCTTGGGTTTATAATCCAAATGTAATATTAAATATTACAAATAGCTTTTATGGTCTCTCGATTATCTGCACTAATGGAGGGGAACAGCATTGTTAATAATGGAAAATATTTGGATTTGGAATGTATTTTGTAGGTTGTTTTCCACCTAGAAAATTTACCTTTTCAATTGTCTTTTTTTGCATAGTATGCTATCAGAATTAGTTGGGGATCCCCAAAGCACACAGCAACTAAAAAGCAGTATAGTGTAGGGGAAAGGCCATCAGTTGAGTCATGAGACCTGAATTCTAGGACTGGGTTTGGTGACTCGCCATGGGGCAAATGATGTTTCAATTTTGTCCTACAAAACAATGGGAATACGATGTGCCTTGTCTGCTTGAAAGGTTTAGAATGAGAAGTCAACAGAAGAGACATTTGAAGGAGCGTAAGTCACTATTCAGTTACAATACTGTTGTTAACAACTGGTAGCAGAGGGTCTTTTATGGGAGACCATAGAAGTGGAGACCAAGGAGACTGAGTAAGAAGTAAGGGCGGAGCCATGAGAGTGCCATGTCAAGGGTGCCAAAGAAGGAGGCGGCATCAAGAGAAAAGAGACGTCAGGGAGTTCATCAACTGTGCCAAATACTGCAGGGAAATGCAAAGAGGAGGACTGGGGGAAAGCCTTGTGTTTTGTCACCAGGCCTTTGGAGAAAAGGCTTTGGTGGAGTAGTGGGGCCTGGAAGACAGATTGTGAAAGGTTTTGAGGAACAAGTCGGTAGTGAGAAAATAGAAGCAGTGGATGTAAACTGCTCTTTTTAGAAATGTGATGTTAAAATGCATTAAAGTGAATGAAAGTCAGGATGGGAGCTGAATGGAACCAGCAAGGTCAAGGGTAAGTCTCTGCAGGAAGAGGAGATGCCTCTTCCTGTTTGAGCTGTTTCCTCATCTGATATGAGAGGGGTTGACTAAATAACCTCTCAGGACCCCTCCAGCTCAAAAACCTACAGCTTCTAAGAATGAAGTGCGGTCCTAAGGAACTGGGAAAAAATGTCAGCTGACCAAGAGGTAGATACGATATAAACATCACAGCCTTCTTAAGCAGATAAAGTACTATTCCTGTTTTATCTAAGATGATCTGAGCTTGCTTAAGATTCCAAAGTCTTCAAGCTAGGGCTGGATGTGTCATGAGTGTGAAGAGAAGATGCATACTTATGGTGGAGGTCGTACTGTGATAAAGGGCTCCTTGGCCTCTTGTGGTTTTATGGTTCTACAGAGTTGGCTCATAAGTGTGATGATAACAAGGACCAGCAATTTCCTGAATCCATGATAAGACTAATCTGCTTACATAGGATCACTGAGAGTTGAAATCTTAATCATTGAAAAAAAATAGTTTGATTTTCTCAAAAAAAAAAATATTTGAACCATGTTTCATCACATTTTAATATACTTGAAACTGGTTAAATTATTTGTTATATCTTTTTTTATATTTTATATCTTTCAGTGCCTGTCATACCACAAGACTTCCCTACTTTGGGGAAGGGGACCGAGTTGATTATCATTTTGTTTCTCAGGAAGTTTTTGATGAAATGGTGTGCTTGGTAAGAATTTTGGATATTCCAGGAGAGAAGTAATCTTGCTTACATTATTGTTTTGCAGTGATGAATATATTATTATGTGGATTCATATCATGTTTTAGGAAAATTGATTCTTAACATATTAAGAAAATACTGCTATAGTTTCTCTGCAGCTGATATAGTAATTGGGCTTTGTGCCTTTATGTATATAAATTCTACTAGATATAATGCTCATGGATTAACTCATATATAAGGCTTTGGTTATATGGTCAGAGATGAGGTCTTTGCATTCTTTATTAACAGTACATTCTAAATATCATAGGTGTATGCAAGCTTTCAGACAGAACTCAGTCTACTTTATCTTCATTCTCATTTCACATTTCCAGAGATGCAGAGAGCTTATCTGTTGTAGAGTTTACCTATGGGGAGAGAAGCTCTTAGATAGTCACATTTAAAGTATCTTTTACTCCTTGTGTGACCTAAATTCCCACTCAGGTGAAAGCCCTCCTTCATAAAACTGCCTCAGGTAGACTCCGTGCAGTCTTGCTCCCATGAGATTTCATGTCTGTTTTGGCAATTCTGTCATTCCAACCATCAGTAATTGCACACAATACACTTACCTCTAAGAGCAGTGACTTTGTATTCATATGCAAAATGAGTCCCCAGAGACTATACTTTTTTTTTTGGTGACCTATAACTTATTATTACATACTCATGCAATACTGCATTTTCAAAACTAGTCTTATAGTTACCTACTTCAAAACTATTCTTATAGTTAACTACTATGACTCAATCTGTATTTGTTGCAAATATGTATTTCCACCAAATATAGATTACTGAAAGTATATCATATAAATATATCTAAATATCGATTACACAAACCGATAGTTGCTACAAAGGCTCTATTTGCTTTCACACTCCTCCATAGTAATTGTACATTCTTGACGTTGTCCCAAGAGCCAGAGTAAAGAATTTGTGTGGCTCTGTGCCACACTTTTTTTCTTTATAGCTTACATGTTTGCTACCAAACAGCGTGCTCCTGAGTCACAGCTGGAGTGGGTACCGTGGGAAGCATGGCCATATTCCTTACAACTTTGAAGCTGCAAAGACAACAGCTATTATTGAGTTGATTTTATATCATGATCCACTAAATGTTGACTTCAAGGTAGGCAGAAGATAGGGAAGCATATGCTCACCCAGGTTCAGTAGCACCATCATGGAGATGACCCACTCAGATTCCAGAAGGAGGAAAGGTGCTCTCTCCGGTGAAGTTCTTGAGATTCACAGACACCACTGGAATAATTACATTGAGCCCCAGAAGACACTACAGATTTTCTTCAGTTAACTCAATAATAACTCAAAAAGGTCAATGTAGCTACTCACTCTGTAAAAAACAAAGTGGATGAAAAAAGTCACGTTACCCAGCTTTTGGTATACAGATTGACAGATATCTCAGTGACTTAGTAAACATGTATTTATGTGTGTGTGTGTATGTACATATATATAATATATATATACATATATATTGTATATATTCTTTTTCAGTTGTTTCAGTCATGTCTGACTCTTTGTGACCCCATTTGGAGTTTTCTTGGCAAAGATACTGGAGTGATCTGCCCTTTCCTTCTCTATCTCATTTTGCATATGAGAAAACTGAGGCAAACAGTGCTTAAGTGGCTTGCCCAGGGTCACACAGCTAGTAAGTATGTGAGGCTGGATTTGAATAAAGGCCTTCCTGACTCTAGGCTTGGTGCTCTATCTATTGCCCCACCTAACTGCCCATATAAGATGCCCCCTGTATATACATATACATATACAACACACACATATACATAAATACATACATATGTATTTACGTATATATGGGACATCCCAAGAGTCTTAGTGCAGTTGTAAGCTTTTATAAATAGATATAGATACATACATATATAGATATATGTATGTGTGTATGTATATATATATAAAATACACAGTATGTGTGTGTATATATATACACATATACACTATATATATATATACACACACACACACACATAGTGTGTATGTGTGCAAATACATACATGTATTCTAGAGAAGAGCCAAAAATCAACAATGATCAGGACAGAGAATTAATGAGTGGTAATGATGGTAGAGGGCTAGATTACATTAAGAAAATCATGCAGTGCTTTCAATTATTTTAAACTGCTTGCTCCTGTATTTAAACAACCATATTCTTCCAGTGATATTGTGAATGATGCAACATTATGCTCTTGGAAGAATCAAAACTGCAAGTGATGCAAAGGACCATAATATACATTGTAGATATAAATGGGTTGTAAAGTATTAACACACAATAATTTGTGCATAAGAAGTGGCACAAAAGATATCATGAGAGACCAGAATAAAAAGCCAGCTAATCAAATGATAAGAGTGAGAGGCAATTCAGAGGGAGGCTGAGTGCTGCCCTGCTGCCTTTAAGCTATTAAAAGAAGCAGACAATAATCTCCAGGTCGGTGGGTGAGTCTACTGTAGAAGATGTCTGCAAAGTCATGGACAAGAATGAGACAGGGTGTGGAGGAAATCAGCACCGATGGGCAGAGTATCCACGCAAAGGCAGTGTCAGATTCCCCTAAATATTCATGAAGACTTATTTACCATTCCAAAACTCAATTACATAGGCATGTCATAAAGGAGACGTAGCTAAAACAGCAATACCCACGAGAAACACCTGATGATTTTAGCGGACCATAAGCCCAATGTGGGTCAGCAGTGTAACATGGAAGCTAAAAATGTGAATTAGTCCAATTTTGCTTTAGAGATCTCTTCCCTTCTGCTCCCTTCCATCAAGTAAAGACAGACTCCCTAGGTTCCTGACCAATATAATTTCATAATCCTCATTAACATA
This sequence comes from Bettongia penicillata ogilbyi, assembly GCA_023548195.1. Lineage (NCBI taxonomy): Eukaryota > Metazoa > Chordata > Mammalia > Diprotodontia > Potoroidae > Bettongia > Bettongia penicillata. Next base: position 7,196,536 of record JAJHZJ010000570.1, read on the forward strand.
TTATGACTAAACTCCACTACAATATCAAGATGTTCTTTTGTCTCATTGTCTGGTATAAAAGAATATCATTGGAATAATATGTGACTGAAAAGAGAAGGTAGGCTAGTTACTTGGCAAAAGTATGAGGTAATTGTTCAACAGCTTGTCGGCTCTATTGGTATTCTTACAATGTCAGAAGAACGTGAGAAAGGACACTAGCACTTTTGGTGAACCCGCTACGGTGAGCACCTGAGAGGACTCAGGCAAGAATTAAGCAGGATGGGCAGGAATGGGTGATTGCAGCTTGCATCTCTGGAGGAAACATTCACATGGATGATATCACAGATCCTTTGTCCTAGGCGGACTCCATCTGGACCTTGTAGTCAGTTCTGGGCACCATAATGATAGACATTCTAATGAATTCAGGGAAAGGTAACCAAAATAGTCAGGGCTCTTAAAGCTGGGCCAGAGGAGGATTATTTGAAAAAAAAACCAACAAAACCCAAAACTAACCATATTTGCCTGAAGTGGGAAAGATGAGAGTATTTTGTTTTTTTATGGAAGAAATACAAGTATCTTATTTATTTTTTTAATAATATTTTATTTTTTCTTGATTACATGTAAAGACAGCTTTTAACATTTATTTAAAAAAAATTTTGGCCTCCAAATTTTCTCCCTTTCTCCCTTCCCCTCCCTAAGAAGTTAAAAATTTTAAATAGTTATATGTGTGCAATCATGTAGAACATGTTTTTATATTGGTCATAGTGTGAAAGAAGAAATAGACCAAAAGGAAAAAAACCATGAAAAAAAGTTATATCCTTAAGTATTTGAAGAACTTTTTTATGAAAAAATGATTTAGACATGTCTTGCTTGATTCCAAAGACTAAAAAGGGAATCAGGATATGAAGCTGGAGAGAAGCACATTTTAGCTTGATATAATAGGAAAAAAACCTTGTTAACACTAGTTGGAAATGTTGGAAAGTGGATTCATGCTTAAAATGAGTTAGAATAAAGGACATCTAAGATGACTATGATTCAATGCATATGGATTTTTAAAATCCCTATTGTCACAAGTACAACAGAATGGTTAATTTCTGAAATGCTTATGGGGTCTGATGTTAGACATTGCAGAAACAGGGCATCGTGCTTATATTTGAATTCTTCATTGAAGCAATTTGACCCCCAATGTGATTTATTTTGTGAATTTCAGGGAAAATTTATTTTGACATATCAATATAACAAGAATAATTACGGACTAAGTAGGGATACTGTAGAAGGCATTGCAAGAGATGGCCTGGCAAGCTGTGTTCATTTGGAAATTGAGGTAAGTACTTTGCTTCTTTTGTGGGGGTTTTTTTTTCCATTCAATCAAGTGAGAAATATTTACTGAACTAGCTCAGGCAGTCATTGATGTATAAACTCTGATCTCTGCTCTCAAGGGTGTATTCTATTGGAATAACAGTACAGTTACAATTGAATGTTTCTCTGTCAGCTTCCTTCCCTTTCTTTGTGTCTCCTTCATATTTTTTATTGTCACATATTGTTTGGGGAGAGCTCATTCCTGCTCACACCAAGTAAAGGCATACCCCGTATCACATTTCCCTGACCAATGGGATTTCACAGGAATATTCTTAGTATTACCAAACTCCATCTTACCAACCAGACACCCGATTGCAGTGTCATTCGGCTTATGAACCACGATCTGAGCTAGAACCTTTGCCCCGATGGCTTCAGTTCTCAATGGAATTAACTATTTCCTATTTTGCCTAGTGTTATGTTTTCCTGAAATCTGTGAACGTAGGGAGGTTTAAGGTCTGTCTGTCTGTCTGTCTGTTGATTCTGTGTACAAGGACTTTCCTTTAACAAGCAGGTCATTTTACAAACGGCTTCTGGTATAAATCTTTAAGAAGCTGAGTTTTGTGGTGGTTGTTTTAGCATTTCATCTTTTAGCATTAAATATAATTTTTGAGCATGGTTTTGAACTAGAGAATTTTATAACTATAAGGGATTTTGAATTCATCTAGACTAGAGGCAGTTTGGTTTTGTAAATAGTAGACCACATGAATGAAAAGCCATAGTTGTGTGGGCCAAATGAAGTTTTTAAATTGAACAGCGGTGTAGAATAGCCTGTTAGCAATAAAAAATATGGATTTTTGGCTTTAATGCAGAAGCACTCAAAATGGTTTAGTCAACTTGAATCATACCGTATGTGGTTTTAGGAATAATGAAACTCACTGAATAATCTTGATCAAGTCACTGAAAATACTGTTAAATTTAACAGACTGAGCCATTTTTTTAGTCTAACATATTATGACTTATATTGACAAGTACAGATATCAAAATATATAAACAAGAAGAAAAAAAGAAAAAGCACAATGTGACAAAATAAAGTGATAGCACATGTAATCATAACCTTCTGTCCTTTACAAATTGTTTAAAACAAACGCCAGAGAAGTGCATGTACTCTAAGAGGTAATTTGACCACCCCATTGGTTTTCATGATCCCCTCTGGAATTCTTTCTCATACTTTTATCTGAATTTTGTTTGGTTATTGCTGACTTTATTTAAATAATTGCAGTCAGTGTGTGTCTTTTTCTTTTGGTTATGCTTTCTTCACCGTGTATCACTTTATAAGATTATAGGACCGTAGCTATAAAGCCAGAAATGAGCTTAACAGCCACGGAGTCCAGTGCCTTTTTTTTATAGGTAAGGAGGCCGAGTCAGCCAAGAGAAGATAAGTGACCTATTACCTGGCATGAGGTTGGAACCCAGATATTCCTAACTTCATGTCTAGTGCCAAGTTTTTTTTGTACTCTTCATAATAATTTTTAATGATGTAATAATATTGAAATACATTCATATATTATAATTTGTTTAGTCATTCCCTAATTCTTTTTTCTTATTACAAATAATGCTCCTAGAAACATTTTTGTATAGACATATCTTTTTCCTCTGGACACAACCATAGTAATTCCATGAGATTGTTCTCAATTTGTCATTTCAGTGTAGATCTTAGATATTAGAGTTTTTCAGAGATGCTTTTTACAAGGAATTTTTTCCCTAATTTTCTTCTTTTTTATCCCAAATGCATTTTTTGTCACAAAAGTACACACACACGCATACACACACACAAAATCTGTATGTATGTATATATAGTCAAATGCACAAGTAGGTGATGACCTTATTTCTTCTGACAAATGATGGATGACTAAGAATTTTTCACCAAACCACAATTGAGAAATCAGTGACTTTCCATTATCCTCTAACTTCTAACAAATCCTATAGATTTGTAATCTGTAATACATTTTTAACTTGTTGGGCAATATAATGTGACTGTGAAAGTCCCAGTGTACTACCCCATGGTAGTGATCTTGGGTTATCAAAGGTTTTACCAGCAGAACTCAAGCTCTTCCTGTCCTGTCAAACTAGAAACGTTTGATTACGAGAGTAGTAATAGTCTGGGTCTGGGGTGCAAGGACTGGCCTAGCTCCTTGTAGAGATGCTCAATATCATGTTTGCCATTGGGATCAATGTCGCATCAGTACTAAAAACCAATGCCCAGACTGACAAAGTCATACAGCCTTGATGTTTCAAAGTAAGAATGAGATGAGATGGTGGTCATCTCTTCTTTTTCCAAAATATTAGCCAATTTCCTCAACAGTTTTTGTTGATTAATTTCTTCCTCAGTTATAGCATTTTGTGTTGAGTTTGTCAAATACTATTTTGCTACTTGTTTGGCTATATGGATCTTGACTATCTAATCTGTTCTACTGAAACTTTTCCCCAGTTGTTTCTATCTTACCAGGTTTGATAGTGATATAGAGTATAAATTGAGTTCTGGGAATACAAGTCCTCCTTCCCCCTTTATTTGGCCTTCCCCACTTCTTGATATTTGTTGCTTCTGCCACCATTTATCCTTCCCCCAATCCTGCCCAGGATTAAAAGTGACACGTAGGAAACTTAGATTAACCTTAACATTTTATTGGCCCGCATCGTTGGCTGGCAGCTGTGGGAACAAGCTCCCAATGTGGAGTATAAATACATCTCTCCCTCTCCAATACTGCCACCAGAAATAAAGGACTGCATATTCATCAAGGCATGCTTCTCTCCCCGCCCCCTGACATTCACAAGCACCATCAATCTTCTCAAAAGGCCATTCAAACCAGAGTCCAGGATACCTCAAAAACATTGTTGTTTATCTCCATAATAATATCATTGGCATGTATTGACAGAGTTCTGCACATTCCCAGTGTAAGTTTTGGAGAGCAAGCTCATTCACCCTGATAATGATTTAATTGGATGTTTATGTGTGATGTGCACTCAGGCAATTTCATCTGGTTCACCATAGTTTGATCATTTCTGTGAGGGATAGCTCACATCATTATGATAAAATAAAATAAAGTAAGAACTATTTTAATATACTCTCCGAAGACAGTTCACTTAGTCATCTCATCAGATGAATTGTCTATCACTGTCCTCAGTTTCATTCACTTTCTCTTTCATCTCAAAGGGCGTGAGAAGTTTGAAACATTCCTACTTTGAACCTCGATATATCCTCCTAGTGCCAATGAACAAAGAAAAATATGAGGGAAATTTGCGGAGAATGGGGCTCTTCAGTCGTTCAGAGATTGAATTTTCTGTCTCGAGAGTTGATTACTATGTTGAAATAAATCAAGAAAATCCAGGTTACTTTGATGCATTGATCAATACAGGTAAGTAACTTTCGTGAAAAAAGTTGTAACTTTTATTTCGGAATTAAGAAACAATTGACTTAAAAATTCTATGTCAGGAAAATTCTTTGGCAAAGCCATCAATATTCCTTGTAACATTGAATAATAGTAATGCAGTCTAGCCTTGTTAACACATAGTGACGAATAACTATACGTTACAAATCTTTATTATTAGTTAATGCGGTTAGAGAGGAAGATTCAGTACTCTTATTGCGTGTTCCATATGTCCTTGTGCCTTACAATCTTAGACTGTAAAATTGGAATGGCAATACTAATCTCTTACTACTACTACTGAGATGCTTTGAAATCAACAAAATTCAGATAATATTCAGATAATGTATGTGAAAGCGTGAAACCTCCAGAAACGTTTTTTTCTGCTGCCTCATTTTGACATGGACTTAACCATTTGTGCCCCAAAAAATGCGATCTCTGGCTGTTTCTAGCAAACAAGAAAAGGCTTCAAGTACAGTTCTGACAACAGGACAACTGTCTGTGAACAAGCCTAGCTAACTATGGAGAAACACATTACCAATAAGGTGACCACAAGGTGGTGAATTTGGGGGCCATTTCCATGAAGCAACTGAGTACTATGTAGTAATAGGAAAGGGGACAGATGGTGCTGAGGATCCCACAGGTTTTAGATAGCTTCAGATATTAATTTAACTTTTGGTAATCTAAATTTGAGCTCTTTGTGCAGTGAAAATGAGATGACACATGACTAGAGGATCTGAGTCATAGCCCTAAAGACATTTTTGTCGCAAATGAGATCAGAAGAAATCAAATAGTTCTAGCTAATTGAAAGGACAGCTTATAGGTTTTTCTCAGAGGAAGATAAAGGCATGTGCAGTTCGGTTTCATCATACACTCAACAGCTTTAAGATTCATCATTTCACAGGACTCTTGGTCATTCCGTTAGTACAATCCTGAGAATAATTGTATCTTTCCCACCAACATTTGTTACAGAGGATAAAATAGCAAAGCAAGTCTTTGAAGACTTTGACAGGGTCCTATGAATAAGCCCACATGTACCTTGGTCTTTGGGAGTAATTGATAATAAGGTAGGATGGAGTCAGGTTGTAAAGGGCTTTAAATGACAAACACAAGACATTTTACTTGATCTTAGAGGTAATAAGGAGCCACTAGAGTTTACCGAGCAAAAAAGAGACATGGTCCTACCTGTCCTTTAAGAAAATGCTTTGTCAGTCAAGTGAATGATAGATAGGAATCAGAAGGATGGACTGAATTTGAGGAGGGCAGAACAATTTGTATTCCATCTTAATAACTGAAGTGAAAAGTAGTAAGAAAAAAAGAGATAACTTGAACTTGAGTGGTGACCACATGAACAGAGAGAAGGGGACAAATGTAAGAGATGTTGATATATCAAAGTAGAAATCAGCTGTGTAGAAGTGCAATATGCCAGGACCCCCAGATTCATCACCCCACTGCCAACCTGGTGATGAGTCTTTAGGAACTTAGCTAGACTCATCCTCAGATAATAGCTGTGCTTTTTCCTGACAAAAAGCAGACTGTTAGTTATTATTAATCATTACTTAGTAACAACAGCTCGGGTGAAGATGTGGAGGGAGATTTGATTGAAATTTGTGAAATATATTAATGTTATATATCCATTACCATCAGTAATTGAGAATTTGCCATTCTTATATGCTTTTTGCCTTAAAATATATTTTCTCTTTTACCGGTAGATGATATAAATCTTGCATACCAGAAACTGTGTAAGCTCATTAGAGAATACCTTGGTTTGTCTGACCAGCATGACAAGATCATACCTGGCGCTTCAGGTACTATAAATATCATCTTAAACTGTACTACTTAGATGCCTATACTATTTTTTTCTTTTTCAAACCAAAAATGTAAGTTAAATATATCTAGTTCTCTAAGAGAATAAACCAGGTCAAAGGCAGTTTCTGTAATTTCTGGACTGTAACATGGAAGCCCTTATGACTTAAGTGACCATGGACAAGTCAGTTAACTTCTAGAAAGTTAGTTGCCCCTTCCAGTGCCTAGATTGCTTCTTGGGTTGTGGCCATGTTTTCCCAACATTTGTGCTCAGAACTGTCACCAGTTCTGAGGGAGTTTGACTTTAGCTCTGATCTACCTCATTATAATAATGGAACTCCAGGGAAATACATGGAGAATTATGCTGGACAGTGCAGCAGAGGGTTAGTGGATTGTTGCTTGGTTAGGGACGCCCTTTATTTAGAAGTGAGTTCTAAAGGGAATCAGCCTCCTTGACAGTACAGGCATTTCCCTGCATGACACCTTTGCATTTCTCAGTAATCTAGTCATGTGGACTTCCCTTTCCATCATGCCCTTCTTTTTGATCTGCCACATCTGATCTGTTTAAAAAATACAGTTAATTTCAGGGTATAATGGAAAGTAACCTTCACATGTTACTTAATAAAGCTATTTACAAAATATTATCAGAGACTATTAAATATTATTTATTTTACTTATTTATATTATTGAATGTCTTTAAGATAGTTATGCATAATGTGGTATGATATAAAGAGGATTGGATCAGGAGTCAGAAGATTTGGGTTCACATTTCAGTTTTCCCACTGAGAGAGTAAATCATTTCACATCTATAGGCCTCAGTTTCTGTATCTGTAAAATGAAGGAGTTGGATACTTTCTAGGTCCCTTCCATTTCTAAAATTTTATGGTCCTGTGATTCTTGTACTGACTTTCACTAAACTTTCCAAATTTATAATAAATAACTGCTTAGCTTGTTAAGAATTATTCATATGGCTCTAGTCTATTTGAAGGTCATGGGAAAAGTCATAGAGAAAATGCTGGAGTTAGAGGAATGAGGCCAGCTGCTTTCTTCTTATTTCTCCTTAGGTGTAAATTCTAAGTAGCCCCTATATTTCAGAGAACTTCCTAAAGGGGACACCCTTTCAACTGGTATTTTTGTATTTTTCAGTTAACAAAGGGTAAAGGGACCCTGTCTATGTTTTTTGCTAGGAAGCCCAGAATATCAACCCCATGCCACTGTTATGCACTGAAAATGAAGACAAGGTTAACCTAATGGACAAATTATGTCTGTGTGATCTTATGTAAGTCCCCTGACCTCTCTGGCCCCTAGATTCTTCTTCCATTAAAAAGAAAAAGGTGGTTGTACAAGATGATCATTAAGACCCAGTTTTCTTCTCTGCAAAATGAAGTTAAGTTGTGAGAATCAGTTGAGATAATGCATGTAAAATACTTTGTAAACTCTAGGGCATTATAAATGTCAGCAATAATTATTTGATATCAGTAATTTATAATGAATAATGAAGCTAATTCTTGGGGTATTTTTTAATCAGTGATAATTGTCAGAAAGTTTCTGAATTTTTTTAAACTTGGTAAATCAACCTGGTCTAGTTGGAAAAAACTAAGATTCTAGTATATCCCTTTGGTCGTGGATGAAATAATAGTTGAAAATAGAATATACTGACAAACTTTCATATCTTTTAAACAATTGCATCATTTAAAAACAGACTTTTCTTTCTCTTTTTTGCTCAACTGGCCAGGAAATCCTTGAGTCAACCAACGTTACCATAGCACAAAGGCCTAAAAAAATATTTATTATGTAAATAAGTAAAGTGAGTTAAATATGCACTTCCTGATGGTGCATATACTAATTTTAATGTATTCAGATGCCCTTTCATTATCTCTCCCTATTTCTCTATTTGTTTTCACCCTGGCCTCGTAGAATTCATGGTTCCAAATGAGCCTTTGAACAACTGACTCACATCTTCAATAAGAGGATAATATTCTTCTAAATAAAATTATGCATGCAAAAAATTATCCAGAATTCAAAACCAAACAAAGAGTTGATTTGATGTTGCTAGATTATCACAAGCTAGTAAGCCAGAGGATGAATATGGGACAGCTAAAGGTTTTGGACTAAGGCAGAAAGGCATATCATGAATTGCATGTTCTTATTCCAGTATATAGGTTGAGTTCTATTAGCCAGAATATAAGGAGTCCAATGACTCATCTCATTCAAGCACATTCAGTGCTATAAATAATGAATACCTAGCTCAGGAGATAATGATGCTCAAGCTGAAAACTTTTAACTCTGCACAAGTGCAGAGGTTCTCCTTGGACCTCCTCTTCTTAGCCCTTATCCACATTTGGCCAGTTCTCCTTTGACCAGGAACTTGTTGCTGCCATGCTTCCCTCCTCTTGTCTTCTTCTGTCTTCTCATGCTTCGGGAGCAAGTTTTCCCTGCCTTCCAGGTGACAGTTAGCTCATCTGATAAATTCGTTGGACTAATGTGTTTATGAGAGAAGGTTAACTACTACCTTGCCTAGGTCACACTTGTGATTATGACAAGGGCCTTCTGAAGATAATAAACAATGATTATTTGGTCTTTCTGTTGTGTTGTATTGTACTGGTTTGTGTTCATTAAATAAACTAATAAAATATATAAAGCAATACAGATGAGGTTGGTGTAAACTCTCTGACATCAGTTGAAGAAATCTGTTTTTTATAAAATATAATGTGACTTTTCAAAATGATATGCTTTTAAGAATTTTTTTGGCAGGGGAGGTCTGGACTTAGGATACCTATAACATAGTTTTAAGCAGTTGCTTGGAGACAATGAGAGGTTTTATTCTAAGAATATTACCAAAAAAAAGTTTTTCTCTTAAAAAACTGACAGCTCACAAATTAGATGATCTCGAGGGCTTCTTTTATCTTTAACACTTTAAGCTAGGAAGCTAATGAGAAAGCTAATTGACATTATCTTCAATTTAAGAGGTACCCATTTTATCCCAGTGCTAAGAATTATTGTTCAGTCTTTCAGGACTTGAAGATTCTTCTTAAACCCATAGTGATCTGAGAATGGGAAAGAATCTCAGAGACCATCTTAGTCCAATCTATGCCTGAATACCAGTCATATTTACAATGTCCCAAATATCCAGCCTCAGAGGAAAAATGTCTAGAGTGCTAACCCACTGCTCAGAAGGCATGTCCCCAAAGTAGCCTATTCGACTTGTTGACAGCTTTGATTTTTAGAAAGTTTTTTCCTTAAATTAAGCCAAATCATCCTTGGAGCAATTACCTCCCACCTCCTCCCATTACATCTAGTTTTACCCTCTGGGTCCAAATCAAAATAAGTTTAATTCCTTTCACATATTGAGATATTTGAAGACAATTATCCTGTACTGCCCTTCCCCCAATCCTCTCCTCCCCCACTACTTATCTACTGTAAATAGTTTCAGTTCTTTCAATTGATCCTAGTATGGCATAGTCTCTGGTTCCCTGACTATCCTTCCTTGCTTCCTTACTTCTTTTTTTTTTTAAATAACTGTGCCGCTCTTGACCAAGTTGAAAGTGCTAGGGGCTACTTGTGGCCAGGATCCCACCATTTATTGGCATAGGAGCTTTGACCTGCAATGTTTCTAACCTGGGACAGTTCATATCTCCTCAGGCAGTGTGGTATCTGCCTTACTCCTGAGAACTCACCACTTTTATGCTAGTCTTATTTAAGAAGACCTGATTGACTTAGCTCACTATAGCTCAAAAGATCCACCAATCTCAGTCTCTCCAGGTGCTTGAATTATAGATCTGTACCACCACACCAGGCAATGCCTGTATTCTGTGAATTAGTTATTGAAATTGTTCAAAATCCAACTAACTATATTCTATTCTACATCTTTGCAAGTTACCCAAAAACATAGCACAAGAAACTTTGTCAGACTTTTTGTCAAGATGTAGACATATTATGCCTACTTCATCACCCTGATGCCCCAGTCTGGTTTCCTTGTAAGAAGGGAAATGAAGTTACCTTGGCATGACTGGTTCTTGATGAACCTGTGCTAGCTTTTGAAGATTGCTGCTTTCTTTTCTTACTGCTCCCTATGCATTCCTTTAATAATACATACTGGGATTTTGGCAGAAATCAAAATCAGTTTCATCAGCTTAGAGTTTTTGGATTCTGCCTTCTTGCTTTTATTGAAAAATCAAGCCAAATATCTGCCTTTCTTCACTTCTTCTGCACCCTTCCCATTTTCTTATTTTTCATATATTACTGATAACAGATCAGCAAGCACATTAGTTTTGTTTTTCAGTAACCTTGCTTTCATCTTTTATACTTAAAAAAAAAAAAGAATCTGAGGTGGTTGTTAATACAGTCCGGATCCCTTAAATGTCTCAGCTGGACATGTAACTTCTCTAGTCCTCAGTTTTCTTATTTGTAAAATGAAAGGGTTTTATTAGATGATCTCCAAGGTTCCATTCAGTGCTAAATAAGCGCAAATGCGATCTTTAGACTAGGGAAGAACAGAGCCTTAAAGGTTCCCTCTACCTCTAGCTCTACAGTCCTTTAATCTACTGAGCCTGCCATTGACTGAAGAACTCTCTAATGCCTCTCTTGTACTACTCTTGGCTACCATCTTCTGATTCACAGATAATAACTATTATGTTATGAGGCTGTGAGGTCTGTTCCACACATTAGCAAAGGGGTATTGATTCTTTTAGCCTGTAGTATCAAGGGCTCTTTCAACTGCTACATGAATGTCCAGAAAGACTGAAAAAGCTTAGAGGATATTTTTTTCTTTTGGACTACTTTACCTCTCCTTCAGTTACCATTCCTAGAATTCAATTTACTATTTGATTTAGGGTGGATCCATTCCTTTCAACTGCTCTTCATTCTCCCACCCCCCCACCCCCAGTCTGGGCCTATGTAAATCATCCCATTAATTTAACTTGGCAAAATGGAATTGGAGTAGATGAACTTCATTCTGTTTCTCATTGTTCTCCCAAAGTGATGTCCCTATGTGGCCATATTGTTCTCTTTAGATAGCTCTCCCTTTTCCTTCCCATTAGAGTAGTTTCTATTCTTTTCTTCAGAATTTGATTCTTGAGAACCTCCCTTCCTTTGGGAGATGACTTTTCCCCTGTAAATTTTAGACCGGTGGATTTTAACTTTCCTCCCTCTGAAATCCTTGAAGTATATTTTCTCTACAAAAGTGTGTGTCAAATTATCCCCAGATTTTCTCTCCTTCTATATTATAAATTTTAAGATGGATTGGTCGCTATCTTTTCTTTGTCAACAATCTATTTCTCCTTTTGATAAGAATTATATACAAAGTAGTAATTCCCCTTTTTCTTCTGCCATTTGAAGAATTAAATTGACAAAAAATCAAATAAAGAATATATCAGATGCAATTGTTCTACTTTTGTCAGACACATACATATGGAAAGAGAGAGAGAGAGAGAGAGAGAGAACTCCAATACTTGTTGGAGGTCCATCCTAACCAAAGCTTTTCATTGCTTTGGAGGGCTTTAAGAGAAATGACTAGTGTTAAGTCCTTTGAGAGTAAACCTGGATTTCTGGTTTACAGTGGGATTTCTAGGTGTAGATCAATCTCAGTCCTGTACAACTCTTGAATAAAATCTTAGATCTTCTCTAGATATAAAAGCTCCAAAATGTACTGGTCTTTGATTTTTCCCTAATTTGGTTATGGATCTCAGCAACTGGGTCTTAAGAGGAGTAATCTCCAAAAATATCTATGAGGCCACCACCTTGTCATGGTTTCCCATACTAAACTTGGTTTGAATCTGGAGATAATCATAAAACTTTTCTCTCTGAATCAAGAGCCCCTCATAGTATTGGTTGCCATGATGATCAAAGGGCTCTTTGTTTACCTCATTCATATTATTGATGTCTTTCAAGTGCCATTCTGGATATCAGGATTGACTTTGAGGGAAAAGGGTAATGCTAATCCTTTCCCTATAGAAGACAGCAAATGGTTTCTTATGAATATCAGTAGGAGCACTGGAAGCTCTGTATTTGAAGTTGAAGCAGTTGGGACTTAGACACCTTTGATTTCTATCATAAGACTTCTTCTAAGTCTCATGTACCTGCCAGCCAACAGATTAAGTGGTGAGTGTTCCTCACCTTCTGGTGAAATCTTGTGAAATCTCATCCTTTTAAGATCCCTAGGAAAATTTTCTTGATCATTTCTGAAACTGTATATAACATTTGTACGTGTAAATAGGCATCTTCACTTTTCTACATTCAGTATTAATTTTCTCAGTTAAAATTGATTTTTATGCAATTTTCCCAGAAACAAGAATTCTAGATTCTGAGTATTTTCAAGAAGTGACGTCTGGCTTTGCCTACGTTTCTAATTTTAGGTTGGTTATATTTTTTGAAGAATCTAAGTATATTAGATGTAAGAATAGTTTTCGCTACATTTGGAGTTTCTGTAATTATGGTGTGTTTCTATGCCTTTGTTTTTAGCTAACTTCTGTTTATATTAAAGCAGGACCACCCTCCAGTGGGAGGACTCTCAATGGGATGCCATCATTCCTAATTCCATCTCCAAGGCGTTTGGCAAAACTGGAAGCAGAAGGGGTTTTAACAGAATTTCCCTTTGGGTTGCAGAATCATGAAAAAGTACCTGAAAACCATAACTCAGGTCCTTCCCAGAACCATCAGATGACTCAGGAGGTAGAGGTCCATAGACTAAAAGTCCCTTCCGACCATCAAAATGCTTCACAAAATTCCAATCCAGATTTACCTGCTATTCCTCAGCCAGTCCAAGACAAGGAAGCTGATAACAATCCTAAGCCCACAGAGCTCCAAGACTTACCTTTAAATCAGAAACACACTAATGGAGCGGGAATTGAAAACTCAGATATCAATTCTAACCATGGTAGTCCTGATAAGAAACTATTAGCCCATACAACAGACTCTTCTGAAAGCCAGGTCATGCCAATCGAGGATGAAGCAAAACACGTTGACCCATCTGCCACCAGTGATTCTCACCAAGAGATTTCACAGTCCTCAGACCCACCTCCATCTCAGAACCCTCATCAAGAGCAGGATGAGGAATCAGGTGAGGCCAAAGTTCCTTCCACTCATCCTGAGCCTTCACAGAAGTCTGATCCATCTCCATCCAGCTCTCAGACCACTCAAAATAAGGAAGTCAAGGAAGAGGAACTTCCTTCCAATTCTGAACTTCCAAAAGAGCCTGAACCAAATCTGCCATCTCAAATTGTCCAAAATGAAGAATTGGGTGAAGTAAAACTCCCTTATTCCGATCCCTCTCACTCTGAGTCAGCACAGCAGCTTGACTCAGCTCCCAGAGAACCTTTCAAGGAAGAAACCCATAAAATAGAAGTCAGTCAGGTTGATACCCCTTACCTTGAAGATATGCCAAGAAGTCAAAAACAGAATCAAGAAAAGGGTGCCCCAGTCTCATTGCTCCCTCCAAACAAGTGGGCTCCTACCAGGCTGCCACAACCCCGACTGCTAGCTCCTCTCCAAAGTAGAAGGCCATCTCCCAGGTTGGAAACGCCTAGCAAATCCCATTCACCCAATAGGGAATCTGGCTTAGGACAAATCGTAGACCAGAACATAACTCCTCCCAGGCCCCAACCATTCCAGGAAGGAGAAATCAAACTTCCTCCCATCAGTCCACTCAGTTCCAATCCTGCACAGAACACGCACTTAACTCCCCCTGAAAATTCCCTGAAAACTCAAGAAGAGAAAGACAGTGAAATAAAGCTCCCTCTCCTCAGTCCTCCCCATCCTGAGCCACAATTACACCACAGCCCCAATTTGACTGTAGAAGAAGAGGCCCAGCAAATTAAACTCCCTCACCTCCCTACTCCCTTCTCAGAACTCCATCAAACTCAAGGTCCAGATCAGCCTCAAGGCCACCGACAGAAAAAAGACAAAAAAGCTCAACAAAGAGAGTTGGCCTCTAACAGGAGGATTACAGATAAACTGCTAAATCAAGAGTCATTTCAGCAGGTGAAAGCCAAAAAACCCTCCTCTCTCAAAAGAGAATCAGCAAAAGGGTCATCACAACTGAAAAAAACAAATTTGGAATCAGGAGCCCATGACAAGCAGAATCCTACAAAACTGCCAGAGCCCACCAACCCAAGCCCACCTGAAGGCTCCAAGATGAATCAGGAGGAGGAATCCCCTCCATCAGAACTCCTTGAACCATCCCAAGCTGAACCATTTATAGGAAGTGACAACCAGGTACAGGAAGATAAAACTCAAAAAGTTCTTCATTCCAGCAAAAAAGTCCCTGCTAAGCTTGCCAAAAATGAACTGATTCCAAAGATGAGAGTAGCAAAAAGGGGGGCCATTCCCAAAGAGAGAGAATCCTGAAAGCTTATCCCAGGATGGTTGTGAGGTTCCAATTATCAACCATCAATTAGCTCAGGAGGGACAAGTCCATAAAAACAGATTCCTCTGGCACAATTTCTTTGTCAGAGTTAGTACAGGAGGCCAGTTTAATTACAAAGGAACAAACAGTGGAAAAAAGGGCAGGTTTATACATAGGGGAAATCTGAGACCAAAGAGACCTTGGCAAAGGCTGTAGAAAAATGAGATCTTATCCCCAACTGAGCAGTCAGCCAAAGAAACACAAGCTAATAAAAAGGGGACCAGCCAGAACAAGAAGTTCTTCAGCATCATCTCATTAAGACAGTGCATCTTCTGGTAAACAACAAACTAAAGAGAGCTCAGAAAAAAATGGGATAGCTCAGAGCCAAGAAACTTCTGCAGGTCCATCCAGCATGAGATCACTGCTCCTCACCCAAACCAACAATCAGCCCAAGTAGAGAGAACCCACAAAGGAAGACTTCATGCCAGGGCAGTAATAACACCAAGACCTAACCAGACCCTGCTGTTACCAGTTAATTAAAGAAGAGGCAGCTCTCAAACCAGGGGTGCCACAGAGCAAAAACACGAGCATCTGTTCCTCATTATCATTAAGGTGTGAGCAGGGCCAGTGGAGAACTATAAATTCATCCCTTTCTGTATGCAAGAAACAGTGTAGTTGGAGAGACCTTAAAAACTCAAGCCTCCCATCAAGGTGCTACAGTGATAGTTACTTCATCACTCTGGGCTTCAGTTTTCTCATCTATAAAATGGAAGGGTTGGATTCAGTGGCCTCTATGAAGTCTCCTTCTAGCTCTAAATTTGTGGTCTTTATCACAGATTATTATGGCTAATAAGCTCGTGGTAAACAACTCCAGCAGATGAGCCTGATCTGCCATGCTTCCCAACAAACACAGCTAATCTTGGGGTCACTGAAAGCAGACCACAAGCCAGAAGAACTTCTACTAGCCCCCAGAAATACTTCCTTCTGTTCACTAAAGAGGAAATGATTATGGAAATTCTCTTCTGAGTTGGATCACTAAGAGGTCCACCTTGAGCAACAATGGGTCGTGACCTGTCTATGATTCTGAAGTTGTCAGAGAGTCAGAAAGGTCCCAAGGCTGAATGGTCCTTCCCCAAGAACCATTTTATCTTTAAATGAAAGAAGCTGAAATTAATCAAAAATGTGTAGACCAGAAGTTAAGGAAACATTTTTCTTGGAGTTTTTTCCTTTTTGTTTATGTTCCAAGGGTATTGTATGATCAAACACCTCATTATTAATGCCACCCTTCTCTCTTTAGTCAGGAATCTGAGTTCAATTAGGTCATGTCTACATGATGCCAAAAATGTTGACGTCAACACATGCATCAGCCAGTTTGATGGGAAAAGAAAAATCAATCACACCAGGTGTTAAATTTATTCAGCAAATATTTGTTGAATGCAGGACACAGCAATATACTAGGAGATATTTGGTATCATACAGATAAGATCATTGGGTGGTTGAGTGAATTTTGCACTTGGAAACTGGTTGTGCTGGAATACCAACATAACCCTGTAGTGGATTAGAAGCTGCTGGGTTCATACTGGGTCACTTGGGAGAGAGTGATTTCAAGGGACAGTGTTTGCTTATTCATCAGTTGGTCAGTCAACAAGCATTTGTTAAATGCTTACTTTATGCCAGACACTGTACTAAGCAATGGGGATGCAAACTGAAAAAATCCTTCTTGACCGACTGTAGTAATGTATGCATAAATAAAATCTTTACCTTGGTGATGCTATTGGTAGGCACTCCACCCTGCCCTAAAAATCTTTATCGAATTGCCCAAGTTTATGTAGAAGATAATGTTACTGACAATTTGCATGTAAATCAAATCATGTTTTAAATATACTAGAAGATTTTACTGTTAAAAATCATTTCCTGCTGTGAGTCATTTTGTGATGCAAATAAGTATTTTATCTCTTCCATCTTTGAAAAAAAGCACTCCTTTTTATACCCCCCACCCTCACACCCCCGCCCAATCAATTTGCTGTTTCAGATACCTTAGCAGCTGTTCCAAACCTTTTCATCCTTCCTCAACAGGAGGACACACCCCTCTTCCCCCCCCCCCCCCAATTCTCTCTTCTGATCTTGCTGAGAAAAATTGAGGCCATTCCCCTAGAGCTCCCCTTTCTCTCCTCCTCATGTTATATCTTCCATTAGCTCCTCCACCTCTGTCATATAGCAATACCTGGCCCTTCTCCTAGCCAAGGCAAACCTTTCTATGTGCACTTTTGATCCCATTCCATTCTCTCTCTCCGGCAAACTACTCCCTCAATTACTATAACCACACTCTGATCTTCGCTTTCTGCCTGTCACTGACTGATTCACTCCTGCCTACAAACACCCATGTTTCTCTCTCATTGGGTCCATCCATTCCCAATAGCTCTCATCTTATATCTCTCCTCCCTTTTGTGGCTACACTCCATAAGAAAGCCATGTACAATCTCTGCCTCAACTTCCTTTCTGGTCACTCTTTTGACTCTACAATCTGGCTTCTACCTCATCAGTCAACCAAAACTGCTCTCTCCAAAATGAGTCATCTCTCAGTTGCCAGATCTTCTCAGTCCTCATCTTTGTGGACCTCTCTGCAAGCTTTAACATTGTTATTCTTCTTATATTACTACTCTGACTTCTCCTGTGTATCATTGTTGCTTCTTGGTCTCCTTTCACAGTCTTATCTTCACAACATCTCCTACATATTCCCTTATCACCCCTCACGCAGCCACAACCCTGGTGCAGGCCCATATCACTTCATATCTGTACTGCTCAAATAGCCTTCTGGAGACCTCAAGTCAGTCTCACCAAATTTATTTTACTAAAGTGCAGGTCTGATCCCATCACCTCTCGCTCCTAGTCAGTCAACTCCAGTCGTCCCCTGTTACTTCTAGGGTCAAATATAAAATCCTCTGTTTGGCTTTTAAAGCCCTTCACAACCTGCCCCCTGCCTACCTTTCCAGGCTTTTTACAGTCACCCTCTCAAGTCACTCTCCAGTCCAGTGACACTGACTTCATTGTGATTTCTCCCCTGTGCCCTCACATTTCCTATTTTTGTGTCTTTTCATTAGCCATCTCCCCCTGTCTTTCCTCACCTCCACCTACTAGCTTCCCTGGCTTCCTTCAAGAAACAGTTCAAATCCCAGTTTCTGCAGGAGCTCTTTCCTGGTCCTGAAGACTACTAGTTCCTTCCCTTCTGAAATAATTTTCATACATATATACACACATACATATGTACATACACATATGTGTATATATACATATGCACACACATATGTGTATGTTTTGTATATATACATATGTGTATATGTTTTACATCTCTCCCAATAGAATGCACTCTTTGAGCATAGAGCTCATGTTTTTGCCTTTCTTTGTATCTCCAGTGCTAATAAGAACTTAATAAACGCTTGTTATCTGACTGATTCTATCAAAGATCTAGAATCATGAGATTGATGTTGTTAAACTAATATATCAGGACTTACATATCTAAAGGACACATTCTTTGCAGAACAAGAAGCTACATGCTTGCTGTAACCATTTGAGCCATTTCCAAAAAGCATTTTTGGAACTACCATTTTGAAATTGCCTTCAGAACCAAGCTTATGAACTACACATGAAAATCAATATAATTCCTTTTTAGTCATGCCTTGTGTTTGATTAAAAACCAAACGAAACCTGACCACCTGCCTCATTCATCAGACTTGGATCAAAATGACTTTGAGTTGTTTCCCCAAATTAAATCCTTTTCCTACCGATCCCTTTCTTAACTCTGATCTTACTTTAAGTCCCTCATAGCCATCTTGCTTCTGTAGTGCTGAAAGGTACTGGAAAGCAACTGACTGGGTCTGCTACAGAAATCTCCTCTTAACTGTGCGCTCACTTCTGCCCACCAATCTCTACTGTGACCTGATTCGCTTTCCTAATCCCCTTAATGTCTCTATCCCAAAACTTCTGTTCTCAAACAAGCAACACCCTCTCTCAGAAGAGGATGTTGGCTGAGATGTTTTTAAATTTACATTTCCTTTTTTAAATTTTCTAGCCTTTATTTTCTCCCTCCCACTTCTTCTAGCCCTGGAAAGAAAAAAGATTTAAAAAACCAAACAAAACCATTGTAACAAGCATAATCAAGTAAAATGAATTCCTGTACTGGCTGCGTCTGTTGCTCATCCTTCATTTTTGAAGAGGTTCAGTGACCTCCTGGGGTATGATGTTGTGGCATGCTCATGAGTTGGCCTTAAGCAGGAGCAGAGTGGCACAAAGTCATCAGCCTCATTATCTCTATCTGAGTCATCAAAGTCCAGTGGCAAGATAAAAGTCAAGACAACCCGCAGTGGCCCAGAATGCAGTGGATGATTTTGGCATCTTTGATGTCTGACTAAGCTCTAAGAACTCCACAGCACCTGCTTCAACTACCTTCATGGCTATTGGAACAAACTCTTCTCCTCTGCCCCTTCCACCAGGAGTTGTCTTCACATGCTTGGGATAAAAATCACCCTAACTCAATGAAGGGTTTGAGGCCTATCAGTTACTGCTTGTTACCTGCCTGCTGAGATGGTTTACCAGGGTGTGACTTGACTCATGCTACAGCTTCTTGGAGCCAAAGATGAGAGTTTGAGGAAGGTGGACCGCAAAGATGGGTGAGCCCAGCAAACCCTCACACCTCCTGGACACTCTGTACACCACACTGGTAATGTTTAAAGTGTTTGTCTCATTCGTGTATTAATGCATCACCTCTTTCAGGAGGTAAGTAGCATTCTTCATCATTGATCCTTTGGAATCATGATTGATCGTTACATCAGCAATGTACAAAAAAATTACATCAGTCTTTCAAAATTGTTAATTTTTACAGTGTTGGATTATGTTGTTCTCCCATGTCTGCCAACTTTACTCTGCATTAATCTATAGAAGTCTTCAGGTTTCTCTGAAACTATCTCATTTTTCATTTCTTACAAGGGTTCTCCATTGTATTCATTCACCAACTGATGGCACCCCCTCAGTTTCCACTTCTTTGCCTCAACAAAAAGAACTAGAAATATTTTTATACTTTTAAGACTTTTTTCTCTCAGTGGTGTTGCTCAGTTAAAGAATATGTGTAGTTTAATGATATTTGAGGCATGGTATCAAAATACATTTCCATTATGATTGTACCAATTCACAGCTCTATCAACAATGCATCAATGTTCCTGTTTTCCAACAGCCCCTCCAACATTCATCGTTTTCCTTTTGTGTCAACTTTACCAATCTGTTGACTACAAGATGGAATCTTTACAGTTGTTTATTTTGTATTTTTTAGTTATTACTGATTTGGAACATTTTTTCTTGTGGTCATAGATAGTTAAATTTTTCTCCCTTAAGAACTGCTTATTCATATCCTTTTTTATTTATTTTATTTATCATTTGGAAAATCAGCCAGCCAATAAATATTTATTAAGTGGCTCCTATATGCCAGGTGGGGTAGCTAGGTAGCACAGCGTATAGAGGCTTGGGCCTGGAGTTAAGAAGACCAGATTTCAAATCTGGCCTCAGATACTTCCTAGCTATGGGATCCTGGGCAATTTGCTTAATTCTGTTTGCCTCAGTTTCCTCATCTGTAAAATGAACTGGAGAAGGAAGTGGCAGAGCACTCTAGTATCTTTGCCAAGGAAACCCCCAACGTGGTCATGATGAGTTAGACATGCCCGTCAACAAATAAACCACAGTGACAACAAAATGTGCCAGGTACTGTATGAAACACTGCTTTCAGGGAGCTCACACTCTAACGGGAGACAACCTGTAAACAGCTACGTACGAGCAAGTTCTGTGCAGCATCATTTGAAGATAAGAAAGGAAAGATCTAGCAGTAAGGGGAAATCAGGAAAGGCTTCTTGTGGAATTTGGAATTGTGGCTGGGCTTGAAGGAAGAAGCAAGGAGAGCTAGGAGGTGAAGATGAAGAGGCAGACAAAGCCATGCACGGAGGATGACCAGTGGGGAATGAGCAGAGAATGGATTCGGGCCGATGAAGCGCTTTGTGTACAAAAGAGCACGGAAACCGTTGTCACCGGATCTCAAAGCAGATGGAGAAGAATAAAATGCAAGAAGACCGGAAAAGTGGAGCAAGGGTGATGGTGCACAGAGTCTGAAGGGCTCTGGATACCAAGCAGACAATTTTCTGTTTGATCCTGGAGGTGATAGGGAGCCAATGGATGGAGGAGAGAGGGGTAGGGGTTAACGTAGTCAGATCTACACTTGAAGAAGATCCCTTTGACAAGCAAGTGAAGGATAGAATATGATTTGGAAATCCTTGTGGCAGGGAGACCAAATAGAAGGCTGCATAAAGTGAGAAGATCCTGCGCCAAGTTGATGGTAGTGTCAGAGGAGAGAGGGGCATATACATTAGGGAGATTACAAAGGTAAAATCGATAAGCTTTGGAAACATTGGAGATGGGCAGGGGGATGAGAATGAGGAGTTGATGTTGTAAGTTGTAAGTCTGGGGGACTGGGAGGATGATGATGCTCTTGACAGTAATAGGGAAATTGGGAAGGGCAGATTTGGGGGCAGGGAGGGAAGATAATGAGTTCAGTTTTTGATATGTTGAGTTTAAAATGTCTGTGGAATATCCCGTTTAAGATGTCCAGGAGGGAGTTGAAGATGTGAGACTGAAAGTCAAGTCCAGAGGTTAGGGCTAGATAAGTAGATGTGAGAATTGTCAGCACAGTAGTGATCATGAGGTCTATGGGAGCTGAGAAGATCACCAAGTGAAATATAGAAAAGAGAATAGGATCCAGGACAGAGCCTGGGAAATCCCCAACATTAAGAAGTATAACCTGACCAAAGAACCAGCAAAAGAAACTGAGGAATAGCCAGATTGGTAGGAGGAGAACCAGAATAAAGCAGGGTCAG
The DNA here is from genome assembly GCA_023548195.1 of Bettongia penicillata ogilbyi. Taxonomy (NCBI): domain Eukaryota; kingdom Metazoa; phylum Chordata; class Mammalia; order Diprotodontia; family Potoroidae; genus Bettongia; species Bettongia penicillata. The sequence continues at coordinate 7,218,294 of JAJHZJ010000570.1, forward strand.
AGAAACCGAAAGAGAAGAGAGTATCAAGGAGGAGAGTGACCAATAGTGACAAAGGCACAGAAAGGTCAAGAAGGATAAGTATTGAGGAAAGGCCATTGGATTCAGCAATCAAGAAACCATCGGCAACTTTGGAGAGAGTCATCTTGGTCAAACAGTGAGGTTGGAATCCGGCCTGCAGAGAGTTAAGAAAGTGGGAGGAAAGGAGGTAGAGATGGCCTTCTCAGGGGTCTGGAACAACAACCAGCAAGTTCTTATTCTTATAAGTTTCAGTCAGTTCTTTATATATCTTGCAAATGATACCTTTATTAGAGAAACTTGTTGCAAAGATTCCACCTCCCCCTCCCAGTTTATTGTTTTTGTGACACTTGATTTTCCTGGCCACTTCTTAGCCTGCTTGTTGCCATCTATATTCTAAATGTCTCTCTACCTTTCTCCCTTGGTGAACTCATCAGCTCCCATATAGTCAATGATGGTCTCTGTGCAGATGACTCCCAGATCTCCATATCCGTGCTGTCTCTCCCCTAATTTCCAGTCTCACATCACATTAACACCACCATACTTTTCAGTCATTCACATTCATAACCTTAGAGCTCACCCTTGCTTCTTGGCTATCACTCCGTCCAAGCTACAGCCACATCTGTCCTTCAGATTCCTTCCTTCCTTTCTACTCATACTGACCCTGATCCCTCCTCATCCTGTTCTCAAAGATCCAGCCAAATTGACCTATTTGACATTGTCCCCATGTGATATTCCCTTTTCCTCCTGGAATGCACTTCCTTCCTGCCTCTACCTCTTTCAATCTCAGTCCCTTTCAAACACTTTCAAGGTTTAGTTCAAGCATCACCTCTTAAAAGAGGCTTTTCCTGTCTCCTCTAATTGTCAGAGATTACTTCATCCCATGAAAAAAATCACCCTTTATATTTATTTTATATTTACTTTGCTTTGTACATATTATTTCCTCTTGCTGGAAATTGCTCTTGCCCTTGCCCTTGAGGGCAAGATCTGTTTTTCAGCTTGTCATTGTATCCCCATGCCTGGGGCACAGGTGCTTAATAAAAGCTGGATTGAATTGAATTGAGTTTCCTTCCAATCATACTTCATAAGCTCTAATTTTTGTGTATCAGGTTTTATTAAGGTTAGGAGTCAATCACTAAACATTGATGAAGTGCCTACCATGTGCCTGACCTGTGCTAAGCACTGAGAATACAGAAAGAGGCAGAAGACATTGCCTAACCTCAGGGAGCCTACAGTCTGATGAGGGAGATGTTGTTCAGTTTTCTCAGTTGTGTGATGTGATCCCATTTGGAGTTTTTTTGGCAAAGATATGTAATGCTCTATCATTTCCTTCTTCAGCTCATTTTGCAGATGAGGAAACTGAGGCAGACAGGGTTAAGTGACTTTGCCCAGGGTCACATAGCTATTAAGTGTCTGAAGTTGGATTTGAACTCAGGTCTTCCTGACTCTGGGCCCAGCGTGCTATCCACTGCACTACTTAGCTACATGAAGGAGATAATATGCAAACAAATATATTAAAAACGAGCTCTATAAAAGATGACAAGGAAATAATTAATGAAAGGAAGGCGCGAGAATTCAGAAGGGTTTTGGAGAAAGAGGAATGAACATTTATGTAGAACCTACTATGTGTCAAACACTATACTAAGTGCTTTACAAATATTATCTTATTTGATTCTCACTACAATCCTGTGAGGCAGATGGTGTTGTCACCCCTATTTTACAGTTGAGGAAGTTGAGGAAAACAGGTTAAGTGACTTGCCCAGGGTCACACAGTTAGTGTCTGAGGCTGGATTTGAACTCAGGCTTACTGATTCCAAGCCCAATACTCTATCCACTGTGCTGCCTAGGGTTGGGGAAGACTTCTTGTAAAAGGTGAGATTTTAGTTGGGATTTAATAGAAATCAGTGAAGTTGGAAAGTAGAATTGAGGATGGAGAGCATTCTAAGTATTCTCTGGACTTCCAGAAAAAATGCCAAGGAGAGAGAGAGAGAAACAGAGAGAGATGGCATATCTTGTTGCTAGAACTAAGAGGCCAGTGTCCCTGAATCAAAGAAAAGTGTGGGGAGTCCTACCTGCAGTCTTAGTCACATTCCAATGCCATATCCCTTGAATAGTTACTTACCATACCTAAAGTACCATGGAAACAATTTATAAAATGGCGACAATCACAGCACCTGCCTCTCAGGATTATTGTGAGGATAAAAGGAGTAATTTGCAAACTTTAAAGCGCAATATAAATGTTAGTTGTCATCATTATTATCTAGTGTCACAAGGGAACGCTAGTACAACAGATAAATCGTTAACATGATCTCCTTGTCTTTGGTTTCTGTGGTGAAGATAGTACCTCGGTTCTTTAAATAGGAACCATCTACTTGTCATTTATGTATATAGGACAAAAGGAAAAAGGAAAAAAAATTTCCCAGGTTCTCATAAGGTACTTGCTGGGATGCCAAGGATATTTTAAGATTGATGCTTCTTTTCCCCCCACGGTTTGGAATCAGACTTCAGTTGAGATGACTAACTTCAAATTCATTCTTACATTTATTTAAATATACAGGATATTTTCAAAAGGCAACAACTGGGGATCCAGTATTTTTCTCTTTAAAAAAAATCAATTTTATGCCATCCACATCCAGAAAGAACTATGGAGTTGAAATGCAGAGTAAAGCAGACTGTTTTCTTTTTGGTTTTATTTTGTTTTGTTTTTTCTCATGGCTTGTCCCATTCATTATAATTCTTCTATGCAACAAGACTAGTGTGAAAATGTGTTTAACAGGAATGCTTGTGTAGAGCCCATATCGAATTACATGTTGTTTTGGGGGTGGAGGGGGGAGGGAAGAGGAGAAAATTTAATGCTTATGGAAGTTAATGTTGAAAACTAAAAATAAATAAATTGCAAAAAAAACCACTTGATTCTAGCAATAAACCAAAGAAAATCGATTTTGTCAGACCTGGCTCTATTTTCAGACCAGATATTATTTACCCTTAAGACCAAGATGGCATCATGGAAAGAGCACTGGCTTTGGAGTCAGAGGACTGGAGTACGGATCCTTCCCGGAATGCTCACTATCTCTGTGACCTTGAACAAATCTCTAAACCTCTAAGAGTCTCAGTTATGAAGAAGTTGGAGTAGGTGGCCTTAAAGATGTCTTCCAGTTCTAAATCTACAGCCTTTTGATTTAGAGTCAGAAGTGAAGCTGTCATCCGGCTCACTCCTCCTCCTCAGCCCCAATCTTACAGTTGAGGAAATTGAGACTCAGAGAGATGAAGTGATTTCTCAAGGTCACAAAGGGAGTAGTCATCAGGAGCCCTTTCTGCTTCCTTCTAGTTTACCTGTTATTTCTACCTTTTATAACCTGTGAGGTTTAGCCAATAGCTGATAAATGGTGTTTGTGTGAGAGTTAGGTATCCCTACCAAGTGACCATCTGGGACCCAGCTATTTTATTCCTTAGTTTAGGAATTAAAACTATGGTGGTAGTTCTTGGCAAATACCTATAACTGTGTTACCATATAGGAACTCCTGGGAAACTTTAATATGTCCCAGGGATATAGGACCAAGCACTATAGTAACCTAATACAGCTATAAGAGATAGGTCTCTTTCCAGAACAAATGCCCCTCTGAGATAACTCAAGGAAAAACTCAGTCTTAGGTTTTGGCAGAGATGATTTTATGAGCATTCACTGTATTCTTCTCAGAGATAGATTAGAGTTTCTTTATGTGATTTCTCTCTTTACTTAAATTTTTTATTATTTATTTATTTTAAACTTGCTTTTTACATTGTGAGTTTCAAATTCTTTCCCTCCCACTTATCATTTCTCCACTCACTGAGAAAAAAAATGCTGTTTTTCAAAAAATTGAATCATGTAATCTAATTCGTATTTTTTGCACTAAAATAAGATATCCTGTATTCATATAGCATGATCAACTTTATCAGAAAATCAGTGAGTTATATCTGGCTGATTGATCGATTGTCTGAACATTATTTTTTGGTGGAGTTCTTTACAATTCCTCTTATTTCTACTGTCAGTGAATATTTTTGAAGCTATTAATGTTTAGGTATTTGGTACTTTATTTTCACTAAAATGCTGATGGGAAATAATACCAAATATTTTTCTTAATTTGACTTAATTTGGAAAGGTCAGATTATAGCAACATAAGGATACTAGTTACAGCCTTTCTCCCTATTACTCATGACAGCAACATGGAGGAGACTAAGTTGCTCAAGATTCAGTCCTGACAAGACTGAACTTTTATTAATTTATTTCGACCAACGTTTACCATCCCTGTTGCTTTCTTCAAACTTTCCAGTAATTTCTGAATTTCTGAATCCAATGGTCTTTTCTCAGCTCTCATCCTGTTTAAACTCTCCAGCTTTTGATGCTGTCAAAACTGTTACCTATATGCTTCTCCTGGATCCCTCTTTTCTTTGACTTCTGTGATACTGCTTTATCTTGGTTCTCCCCCTTCCTAACTATTCTTAGCCTCTTTTGCTAGATCAGCACATTGGAGGCAGTTATAAATGTTTAGTAATGGAAGATTCTTATTATGTGCTGAGAGGCTCTGTGCTGTGTGTCAGGGATACAAAGATAGATATGAGAGAGACCCCGCTCCCGTAAATCCTATGATGTAACATGTATACAGATAACTTCAATATAAGTGGAAGTATGATCAGTATAAAGAAGGAGATCCAAGCAAAGATCTATGGAAAATTTAAAGATGGGGAGTCATTAGAGAAAGGAGTGGGCAAGGTGAGGGTAGTCAGGAAATGATACTTGAATTGGGATTTGCAGAGAGACTTCAAAAGACAAAGATGGCAGTGGGGAGTTTACTTGAAGTCATGGGACACACTGCAGACAAATTCATAGAGATAAGAAAGGTCAAGTCAGGACTGAGACCACAGTACATCCTATTTGGACCATAAACTATGCGAAAGTAATTTGTCTGAGATGAGACTATGATCAAAGCATAGGTTGGAGCCAGACTAGGAAGGGCCTGAAATGCTCAAATCAGTCATTTCTCCCTTGTTTAGTAGGCAGTGGAGACCCACCAAAGATTTTTGACACGATTAGAGTGGTACATTAGGAGTGTTGTTTGGGAAGCAGTGGGAAGGATGGGCATAGACAGGAGGCAGGACGACCAGTTAGAGTTGATCCATACTTTGCTGTATCTCAACCTCAGAAGCTACGTTGAGTGCACAGTCATCTGCAAACAACCTCCCTCTACTTTAGTCTTGGATTTTAGCCTTTTCAAGTTAAATAATTTACCATCAGTGTAGTAGCTGACCTTGATGCCATTTTCATCCTCACTGAAGGCATCTGAAAACATTGCAAAAAGCATCATACTAAAAAGCTTGGGAGCAAGCACACAGCCCTGCTTCACTCCATTGTTTACTGGGAAAGCACAAGGATATTGTCCATTATTCAGAACCCAGGCAAGCATGCCATTTAAGATCATAAAACTGATGCACAGTAGTGATGAACTTCTCCAGGCAACCAAATTTTGCCATGATTTTCCACAAACCCTAGTGACTGATAGTGTCAAAGACCTTCATTAGGTTAAATGAAATTTATATTAGATAAATGCAATTTTGCAGACCTCTGTCCAGCTCCTGCCATTTCTCCTGGAGTTATCTGGTAGCAAATACTAGATTGAACGTTCCTTGGCCCTTTCTAAAGCTCTCAGGTAGATGACTATCTTCTAGATGAAGGATCAGCCTATTAAGGGAGGACTCTGGTAAGAAGCTTGTCTGTAATTACTAAGAGAGAGTGATTGTCACAGGACAACCTATTTCCTTTGATGTCTGTGAGTATTCTGGCCCAGATGAGTAAATGCAGTACTGCACACCAAATCCTGAAAGCTGCTCACTCCTTTTCTGCTCCACTGTTACCAATGTGTGTTGACTCAGCTTTCCCTCCAAGTTAGCCATGAACTGTTTACGCTCACTCCACATTAAGTCTTCTGATGGTGGTCTTGCCTTGGGGCTGCTGCTTTTGTTGAAGGAGAGCATTTAGCTTGGAGAGGATAGGTCTATGATCAGTCCAGGACTCTGTGCCACACATTGTCTTCATCACTCCCAGATCCTGTTTCTTCTCCTTACAGTGACATAGGCTATTAAATGCCAATGGCTGTTGTGAGGGTACTTCCATGAAGTTTTCTGTGCTTAGGAAAACAGAAGACAGGGTTGGTGATGAGAAGGTCATGAGATGCACACGTCTTCAGTAGTGAGGGACCATTGCTGCTGCTGTTTTTGAATCGGTCCCTCCCACGTACTCTCTGCCATGTCTGGTAGGTTATTCCTACTCTGACATTAAAGTCACCCAGAATTATAAGCTTTTCCTTTTTTGACACATTGACGATGACAGTCTCCAGATCTTCATAAAATTTTTCTTTGACTTCATCAGGGTTTGTTATGGTGGGAGCTTACATACATTAATTCTGATAATATGCACTTTTCCTAACAGTAACAGTGGTTTTTGTCATAAAGAATTGTATGCAAAGAGTTGTGTTTTCAGAAATATCTAGTGAAAGATTGCAGTTTTCTGTGGTCAAAGGAACAGCTTTCCCTCACTCAAAACAGTCAAGTGCAAGTCATGTCATCAATTCTCAGATGTCATGGTCCTCTTCGAAAACAAAGGACAAATACAATTCCCTATTTCCCATAGCTTCAATGTTATCCACATAAATGGTTTTTATGTTTGCTCTGTTTTCTAGGATCATTATTCCTATGAAAGTTGAGAATTGACTGCATAGATCATAGATAGATGGATGGATAGATAGAAAGATGGATGGATAGATAGAGAGTATATCTACTACATGGTATATATATATATACACATACATACACATATGTATATATATCATATCTATCTTTAGTAAATATGTCTACCATATAGTAGATAGTATATGGTAGGTAAATAGCTATATATACACAATATATACTATATCTACTATAAAGTGGATAGATACATTTACTATATAATAGCACTGTCTATACTCTGCATGTGTATGTGTGGGTAAATGGAAGATAATATCATAAGGGAAGGCACTAACAGCTGAGGGGTTGGGGGTTGGGGAGAGGGGAAGAGGGTTGGCCAGAAAAAGCCTCCTGCAGAAAAATCAGTATAGAATGGAATCTTGAAGGAAACTAGGGGAGCCAGGAGACAGGGGGGTAACCAGGGCAAAGGTAAGATGGAATGTATGGAAACCACAGTACGTTAGGCAGTGTAGCTGGATCACCAAATGCATAGGAGAGGAGCATATAGTGTAAGAAGACTGGAACTGTAGAAAGTGGCCAGGTTATGAAGAGCTGTAAATGCCAAACAGGACTTTATATTTTGATTTTGGAAGTAATAGGTAGCCACAGTGGAGCTTACTGAGGAGGAGATAGCATCCTAAGACCCCTACTTTAGGAAAAGCACTTTGGCAGGTGAGTAGAGGGTATGTGATGAGATGTCTCTAAAATCTATACACATAGTAGTAATTTGCTCTTTCCAAACTCAACATCTTAATGAATGATAGATTCAAAGAATATTAGTCTAACATCAGGTAGCATTTTCTAGATGAGAAAACTTACCCTAAATTGTTTCTTTCCTTATTCATCACAGTCCTGAAGAGCCAGCTCATTCCTACTTAAGATAAAGGGATGACTGATGCAGTTTATAGAGAGTTTTATCTTCAGAATTCGCTTTTTTCTAACACACCAAAAAGAACAATTCATATTTGTGGAATGTGTTAAAGTTTGCAAGGGGCTCACAAGAGGTACATAGACAAGTATCATCATCATCTTTAATTCACTGGTGACACAAGTGAGATTTTGAAGAGGATAAATGGTTTGCATATGAACACACAACTAGTGAATGTATGAGACCCAGGCCTCCTGACTGCCAAGTCCATGGCCCCGTCCACTGTGCCACAGTGCCTTTCAGTAGACCTTGGCTTCCAGTGTTTGATCTAAGCAAGGCCAATCTGTTCATTACGTAATATTAGAAACATCTACTTTAAATTGTCTTTGTAAATGCAGCCATTATTGCATAAATGAAACCTAGTCTTTTTTTTTAATTAAAAATACGCCTTTTTTAAAGTGGTTATTTCTTGAGCAAATTTTCAGTTTTCTAAATTCATAATTGAATCCATGCATCACTATCTCAAACTAATTTAGATTGGATAAAAAGTTGGAGGAGAATAAATTAAGGATCTTGGTCTTCATTAATCGAATCAGATGACAAATAGGAGGGTCTTCTCCAAAATTCCTGTTAGAATATTTGGCAACCTGTATAGAGGGACAGTGATTACCAAAAACTGTAAGTGTCTGGGAAGGAGGTTGATAAGAACATGAGAACTGGTAAAATACTTGTAATTTAGAGAGCCAATGTGTAAAATATAAGTATTAAGTTGAAATTAAGAACATTTACATTCTACACTTCTGAGTTACAGATTTTTTTTAAAAAAATTAAACTGACTGGAATATATGCCATATTGCTTAGCTTAAGATCCACTGCGCATGGGGAGAAATTTCCATTTCTTTCTCTTGTGGACTTACTGAATTTATACAAAGACCAACTTCTATAAAACTGCCAGATTCAAAGACCTTCCAATTCAAATGGCAGGGAAAAAAAGATAGGAAAGAAAAAAAGAGTTAAGCAAAGATCAAAAAGGGGCAAGAAATGACCTGAAGCTGCATTTAAAAAATAAGTTACCTTTTTCTGAATGAGTGTTTGTCAATTAAGTGACACGACTTGTCAGAGGAGGTGGGGAGAGGGTGGAGGCAGGAGGCAGATGTTCAAAAATAGTTTAAAGGAGAAGCTTTCTAGCCCTTCAGTGTCCAGGATCTGGTCTTGTTGCCTGCCTTTCTTGGTTTCCCCTATCGAAACTCCTCTCGTATTTTGTTTGTTTCTCTTCCACTGAAATTTACCTGCCCTTCAAAATCCAAAAGGTGGATTAGTTAGTACAAGCAAAAACGATCAATTCTATTATATAATTGGAATGTTCTGTTTTGTATATTTTTAGCCACTTAAGTCTAACAAAGGAATAATCTAAATGGGAGAAATTTCTGTACATAGCCCTGTGGATATATTATGCACATTTACATATATCACCCTGTTTCCTGTCATGGAATGTTTCTATTATGAGATTTAATTTTCAGAGTATGACATTCAAGGATATAGAATTTAGCTTTGAAAATAGTTTTCAAATTGTCATTTTTGCTACATGATGTGATTACAGTTTTCTTGATTATATCATGTATGTATACATACATACGCACACATATATTAACATTATGTGTATATATTCAAATACACATATTTGTGAGTGGATACCTAAAATTTATATCATTGTAGTAGACCAATATGATTGCTATATGAGCTGCTTAATTTTCTAGTTCTAGTAATTGTTTACTTAGAATTACAGATGAAAAGCACCTGTGATGGTGGCTGCCGTCCATGCACAACCACTGCCTACAATACTTTTTTGTGGTGGCCCCTAGTGATTAAGTAAGAGGAGTAACACTCTTGGATAAAGTGCATTTTTCTTTCTCACTCTGTAATAGCAAGTTCTCTAACCTTTCTGTTAAAAATAATGTAATGATTAATTCTGGGGGAGATTTGGATATTTTTACATTTGATTCTCATATTGTTTTTTCTTTATTACCCACATGTATCCTTTTGAAATTGTTACTTTATTCTGCGCTTAACACCAAAGAAGTGGGGGGGGAGCCTTTCCATGTATAAAACAGAAGATGATTAAAACCAAACCTGTAAATTTCTATTATATATAGCTTCCTTTTCTTAAAAGGGATACAATAAATTCAACATGGTATCTTCAAAACTGTCGTCTTCTCTGTGTTTCCTTCTGCATGTCCTTTGATTTTCCTCAGTTCGTTTCCTTTTGAACACTTTGATGACTCCCCTTTCTTCTTTGGACGATGAGGTGGGGATGGACGGTGTTAGTACTAGTCTACCCCTCTCCCCAAAGCCCCATTCCATTGAAGAAAAGAGAAACAAAAATTTTATAACAAATATTCATCCTCACACAAAATTAATCTGTACACTGGCCGTGTCTGAAAGCGTGTGCTTTGTTCTGCATGCTGAATCCGTCACTCTTCTCTCAGGATCTGAGGGCTTGTTGCATCATCGGTCCTCACACATTGTGATGAGTCGTTCATTGATTGGAGTTATTAGATCTTAGGAAATCACTTCCTTTACATTGTTTTAGTTACCGTATAGTTTATTCATGCACTACTCGATTCACTGCATCAGTTCGTGTAAGGTTTCTCCGAAACTGACCTAGCCCAAGCCTCTCTTGGTCATTGTTTGGATTTTGATGGTTCCGAGTCAGTATAGATTCTATTCTGGTCAGAAACTGAGGGTCTTCCCCCTCCCAGACTGACTTTTTTATGAAAGCAAATTAGACCATCTTTCACCTTAATTCTTACCCAGCCTTTAATTACTGAGTGGGTGTTGCCTCAGACAAACTGAAACCTCAAAAAGCCCTTAGCTTAAAAAGTCCAGGGTCTCCCACGGACTCCTACGACTTTGGAGGAGACAGTGAGGCCGATGCTCAGCTCTGCCTCACCTCAGTCCGAGTCAAGACATCACTTCTGATGTCATTGGTCCTCCGAGAACCATCGCAGACATCACCTCTTTTGTAATTTCTAATAGCACAATAATATTCCATCACATTCATAGACCATCGGTGTCCTCTTTTGTTTCTGGTTCTTGGCTCCACAAAACAAAAGGAGCTGCTATTGACATTCTTGTACCTGTAGGTCTTTTACTGTAGTTACCTATGCATAACTCAGTTGTAGCATCTGATCCTCTGCATAGCATTTATGTGTGTTGTGTGTTTTATGTTATGCGTGCCTTTGAGAATTCAAGTTTTTTTTTTTTTTTTTTAAAAAAGACTATTAGAAGCAAAGGATCAAGTCAGCAAGCAGATTCTAGGCTAAGTGTGGGGAACCCCAAGAAAGGCAAAAAGTCTGCCTGTCCTTAGGGAACTCCCATTTCTTGCAGGAAGTGGGATTATGGCTGAGATCTGAGGGAAGGAGGCTGAAAGCAAAGAGGGAGAGGAATCCAGGCATGGGAGACAGCCAAGAAAATGCCCAGAGTCAGGAGGAAGAGGAAGAAGTCCCATTTTATTAGATTGCAGAGTTACATGGAGGAGAGGAAAGGTTGGTACGGCAATTAAAAAAACACTTGATATGCCTGAAAAATGATTCTGTGACCACCTCTAAAAGAAAGTATGTTGAATTTACCTTGTTCCAGAGTAGTCCCTTAAAACATCAAGCATAGGATCCAGATTTGATCTTTTTTAAATTTCTCCAAGACTGTTTTTAAATGATGAAAAATTACATTGAAAACTACATTGAAAAATAGTTGAGAAGTCTCGCAGTTTTGGCCAGCTTCACAGCTCAATTTTATCTCCTATGTAATTGATACAATCAACTGTACTACTGTAGTATGTGTATATAGAATATGTATATAGAGTATGTACATGTAGTATGTGTATATAGAAATTTTCATTTTTCCTGTCCTACATGCAATGAGGTACTTGTTATATTTGAGGGGGAAAGTAGAGTATAAAAGAAAGAAATATGGAATGCCTTTGTTTCTGTATGTTTTATCTTTTGTTTGTTGTATAATCTATGTTCTATGTTTGTTAAAATGTGTAGTAAAAATATCACAGGAAAGAAAGAGACAAGGCCTTTTTTTCTTGTTATTCTGACACACTTGGCTTAAAAGGACCTAAGCTCAAATGTTTCAGCAATTTAGAATTAAATTGAATTGCGGTTTTCAGTACCCTGGAAACTTCATTAATATAGTCTTGTGTTTGGCAATGATATGAATCCATGAAACAACTTTAAAATCTACTATGCATCATTAAATTCATTTAATGCTTCATAATAGGTGTTTAAATAAGTTTAAGTACCCCATATTTTCTGGGGAATTTGGTTCTTCTTATGAACGGCAAAGCAATTTATTTTTAAAATGTTGCCTCAAGGTTGATTTTAATTCAGACACTTTTACTGGAATTGTACAGGAAGCTGTGTTGCAGCGTATTATAACACTATTAGTTCAGTTTTTTTGAAAGCTGAATCTTTTGTCCATTGAGATACTGAGATGCTGGAAAATATTTTAAGAGTTGTATGGAACACATACCAAAGGAGGTATTTGAGCCAATATGGTCAACATAGCCCTAACATTCTCAAAACTGCTAGTCAACCTAACATTTAATTTTCTCTAAAAATGTTATAATCATTGGAGGACTATTGAAAGAGAAGTCATTGTTTGAACCACCCTAATGTCATTAAGGTGTCATGTCACCATAGTGGGGATTAAAATGCAGTATATAGAGCATTCAAGGGATGTCTGTGTGGTTTTTCCATGCAAGATATATTAAACTCCCCTGGAAACTTCCAGTGACATATGTGGCTCAACACTGAAGGAGGATCCTTTGTGGCCCACTCTGAGATGACTGAAAGCAGCCTTTGTCTTGTGGGGAAGGAAATGACCAAACTGCATCAGGGAGGATTGAACACTAAAGGAGTCTCCCACGTAGTAGACTTTAAAGGGAATGAATCTTCCATCTGTCTCTCTCTTCCATCCTCTCTTCAGAATAAGTAGTAAGATTCCCTTTCTCTGTTTTCCTGTGAGAGGTGGGGGTGGTGGTGGGGAGAATGGGAGCGTTCTCTCACTCCAGCAGAAATGGCACCTAAGAGCATGCAGCAGTGGGCATGTGTGCTACCCATATATTCCTGTTCCTTGGCATTGGGCCTTTCCCTGAGCATAAGTAACTGAATAGCCAACCTATGATGGACATTTCCAGCCTTGGAGGTAGTGATAGGATCATAGTTTGGAAGGGACCTCAGAGGTCATCTACTCCATCCACTTCATTTCATAGACAAAGTTACTGAAACCTGGGAGAGGTTAATACTTCCCCAAGGTCATATACATAGTAAATGTGAAAGGTAGGATTTGAATTCATGCCTTCCCTCTCTGGGGTCAGTGTTTTTTCTACTGTACCACAGAAGTTGTCACGTGATTGGTACTAGTTACACTTTAGGAGGAGCCCTAGTAATTGCTATAGTTCCTAGGCTTGACTTGCCAGAAGACATGGGCCTGGAGGAAACTGTATAAAGAGTGCAGAGCTAAGGTGGAAGTTGATTCACTGCTGGTTGAACAGGCTCACAAAAGGCTTCATGTTGTGATGTTTCAAATGGCCTCCAGGGAGGGTAGAATAGTGATCACGTAATACTTTTGCTGCCTATTTAATACATCTTTGTCAGTGGGCACACATGATTCCTTTTGTCTAGAGGAAAGAGCTTTCCCACACCTGATCTGTTTCTGCACCCTAAAGGGTCTACTGGGTCTTTCCACCTGACTTGAAGTTGCAAGTTCCTATGAGTTGTCTCTCCCTGTTAGAACATTAGCTCTTTGAACTGTCTTGATTTTCTGTTTCTGTTCTCCAGTGTTTACCATCATACTTTGTACATAGCAAACAATTGATGCTTTTTGTTTGTTTATATTGTACACAAAGTGCCATTCTAGTTCCTTTGGGGGGGATTCTAAACATGAGCCAAACCTAACCTTTAAGTGGTTCTCTTTGGGGTTTGTGAGCAAGGGGTTAAAGAGCTAATGTGTGTGTGTGTTTTGTGGGGGGGGGCTTGAATTCTCACTAGACAACCTAGCTTCCCTCAGGATTAAACCCTATTTGAGTATGTGGATACAGATCTGACAGGACCTCCCTTTCACTGGAAGAGGGGGAGGGCAAGCATCTCAGCCTCTCAGGCCAAGCAGCAGCCATGCATTTACTGCATCATCAGGATTGTTTGCATTATAATGGAGGTGGTGGATGAGAGAAAACTAGTAAAAAAAAAAATTAGAACAAAATTATATTTTATGTAGATTTTGACTCAAATAGGATCTATTAAGTGAAAATGATTTCTTTTCCTGTGCTCTCATAATAATTCTAGAAGTTTTGATGTGCTCCTATATTTTTCTTCATGAATATTCATAACATAGAAGACCTACCCATCTGATTCAAACAGTTTTAAAGGTATTTAAATTGCCCCCAGCAGTGTGATAATAATGACAATTTAAATTCTGGATACTCTAGGTCTCAAGGGTCCCCAACTTTTGAGAGGAAATTAGCATATTGTTCAATATATTTGTTTAATAATAACTTTGTTATCATTCCTTTCTATTTTAGATATTGCTCTTAACATTATACATGTATTGCTTTCATTTTCAATTTTCCAAAAGAGAAATAATGATTGTTTTTTCAATTAAATCAAAGGAGTTACTGCTTTAGCAATATTTTGGAATATTTTAATTCAATTCAATACATGCATGTTTAGTGAGTTCCTCTTGTTTAGCCGGAACAGTATTATACTTTGAAGAAGATCTATTTTTAAGTTTATCTTTTCCCTACCAGATATTAACAAGGAGTTGCTTGACAGGAAAGCACCAGAAAATGAAGAATATTTCTGGCACCTTTCTTCAAATGCTCTTTTCAGTGATTTTCTGGACTCCACAGACAGAAATTATGTTATCAGCTTATCAGCCAAACTTTCAACAGATGAAATACCAGCGGTAAGAGTAGGAAAGATGGGGTAAAGGTGAAATTGAACTTTGTAATATGTTATCTTGAAAAGAGATTTAATTCTCTGAAAAAGTAACAGATGTCCCTAAAGACTATTGTTGTCAATGCCAGCTGAGGGTACATTCCTTCCCTTTCTCTTTCGGTACCCACTTAGATTTATAGGATGTCTGAGAGTAAAAGGACCCAAGATGTGAACCAGGGTTAGCTACGTCTAATCCAGGGTTTATTCATCTGTGCCAAATCAGATCTCTCAATAGTACAAGGTCTAAGAAAAGGGTGTGCAATCTTACATCTTATCAGACTTGATGTGTATGTATATATGAATGACATGTTATAGCACATGTATCATGTATGACATATGTGATGCATGATATGTAAACCATGTTACATATGATATGATTGTTATTATATAACATATATGCTATGTCATTATATTAATAATATATTAAAATTTGGGGTCTTCAGGGAAAATTAGCATGTCAATTGTTATCCTAGATCAGGTAATTTGACAATAGATCCAGAATGGATTCAATAACCATTTTTAAAAGGCTACAATAAAATGAATGCTGTCAAAAAGAATGTTCTGAGAAAAGTTACTTTTTAATTTAATGATAACTTATTATACTTTCCAAGTACAGTGGATGACTTTGCCATGCAATGGAAAAACGGATGACCTAGGTGTTAGGAGACATGATGAGTCCTGGTTCTGCAGTCAAGTAGCTCTGTGACCTTGGATAACTCCTTTAATTTGAACTTCAGTGTCCTCCTCTCTAAAATAAGGATAATAGTTGTATTACTTTACAGGGTAGTTGCAAGAACCAAATGAAATAATGTATATAAAGCACTTTATAAAACATTATTAAATAGAGTCACAGAATCTCAGAGTTGGAAGGAGCCTTAGAGACTAGTTCAACTCATCTAACAAAAAGAAACCATTCTATAAAACTCCTGGGAGGTGACCATCAGCCATGTCTGGAATACACCCAGTAAGGGAGAACACTCCCCAACTCCCACGTCAGTTCATTACACTATTGGGTAGCTTTAGGATTTATGAGGTTTTTTTTTTCCCTTTTATCAAGCCTAAATTTATCTCTTTGCAATTTCCACCTCCTGGTTCTACCCTCTGGCATCAAAAGAATAATTCTAATCCTTCTTCATCATTTGAGCTCCTCATATGCATGATACCTACCATATCTGCCTTACATCTTCTTTTCTCTACCCTATTTTCATGTGGCATGATATTGAGAACATTCACCATCCTCACTGTCTTCCTCTAGAGGATCACTTATTGATCATTATCCTTCTTAAAATGGAGTACCCCAAACTGAACATTATCCCTCTTTAAGTGTGATCTGACCAGGACAAAGTATAATGGGACTGTCCTGTATGCCCCACATCCTAGAAACTATGCCTCTCTTAATGTTAGCTCTTGGTTACCATATAATAATTATCCATTTTGTATTTTATAATGTTCTCTATTTCTTGTTTGGTCATAAATTCTTCTCTTCTCCATAGATCTGAGAGGTAAACTATTCTTTTTCCTCCTAATTTGCTTATGGTATCACTCTTTATGTCTAAATCATATACCCATTTTGACCTTCTCTTGGTATATGGCTTGAGATGTTGGTTTATGCCTAGTTTCTGCCATATTGTTTTCTGGTTTTCACAGTAGTTTTTGCCAGATAGCTAGTTTTTATTCCAGAAGCTGGAGTCTTTGGGTTTATCAAACCGTAAATTACTGTAGTCATTTACTACTTTGTCTTGTGTACCTAATCTGTTCTATTGATCCACCACTCTGTTTCTAAACCAGTAAATATAATATGTAAAGATATTACATATATTAATTATATATGTATATATGTTATTAAACCTTAATCACTGAATGAGCGTTGCCTCAGTCAAACTGAGACCTGTTAAAGATTTTAGTTTGAAAAGGCACTGCATCTTGTACCATTTTCAGTTGTCCTACTCCACATCTGGCCACTGGACTCAGATGGCTTTGGAGGAAGTGAGGCTGGTAACTTTGCCCATTTCTCCTTCACTTAAGTCTGGTTAACTTGTACGTCATGGCATCACTTCCCTGATGTCTTAGTCCTCTTCAAGAACGAATGACAAGCATCAGTAGCACACAGCAGTTACCATATCACATTGTTGACCCACACAGAACTTTCAGTTCACTAAAATTTTCCATAGTTTTTCAGATGAATGTCTGTTTTTTATATACATAATGTTTATTTTTTTGGAATCCAACTAAGGACTTACTTTTGGGTTCAAGTAACATAAATCATTGCAATGATAATAATCTTTGAATTTGAAAAGGAAAAGAAATTGCCTAATGGTCTGACCTATTTCTCGTGGTTGTAAATTAGTTAGCCAATATGACTTAGTAGTAAATTCCAGTCTTGACTGGAACTAAAAGTATAGGGTAACGTGTTCACTTTCCCTCTTCAAATGCATTTTTTGGTAATTATTTTAGAATGCTCCTCCATTAATGTCTTGCTGTGATGCCTCATCATGTAATTGAGGTGACATTCACAGGCTAGACCAGGAAATTCTGAAGTTCTAGAAGGTAGGCCCTACCAACCAGGCTAAAGAACCTTTGGTCCTGATCTGGGCAACAGACTGAATAAATATCTGCCATTCAGGGGTCAGCCTTAGAAAGTCTCTGTGATCAGAAAAAGTTGACAATGAAGTAGTGAAAAAAATTAAGCGACATCCATGAAGTCAATCCATTAAAGATAAAGAGGATTTGTTTACCTCACTGGTGAAATAGAGTAACGACTGATGAAATCTTGGATCTTTGGAAGTATTGTTATATTGTAGAATATCAGGGGCTTATAAAAGACTGAATTTGGCCTGGGTATGAGGACCGGTCAGCAAATGCAGATGTCACAAGAGCCTCCTCTTTCTCTGAGGTCACCGGTGCTGAGAGCCGCAGTCTTCTGCACTCATATTTGAGGCCTTGCCAGGTTGTGTAGGATCTCTCAGAGTCTGTGTTCTTCACTGATGTATTTGAAGATTTCTCAGTCTTATCCTTTCTAGGATGAAGCATTAGATTTTAGTGTGGCATTATCTGTCACTAGAACCTTCAAACTGAATAAAGACTAGGAGGAATCCTGATCCTGCTCCCCTCCTATTATTGTCACAAAGGTGAAATCAGATTAATATAAACATTGAGGACAGTCTTGAATGGGAAAAGATGCCACAGCCTGTAAGGGATTATGTGCAAGGACTGAAGGCTGCCATGAGGTTTCCTTGATGTAGGCTGGGACCAGAACATGAAAAAACCTTAGACCTTTTATAAAAAGAAATACTCTTAATGAACTACTTAATTGTTTAATCCCTTCTACTCCCAGTCCTGTCTGGATTAACTGAAGTCTGGGCAGACTAAAACACTATGTCACTTGGACAAGTCTACCTTCCTACGGATCTATCTTCTCAACCTGTGATAACTCATATTTGGGTCAGGTCTGTCTTGCTATGGACATTTTGCTCAGAGATACGGAGGAAAGTGAGGTTCAGAGATATGGAGTGACTTGCCCAGAGTCACAGTGAAAGGATTTGTTCTCCAAAAGGCCTCACCCAAGGATCTAGAAGGCTCCCTGTGGCCTCGAGGCCTCAGGTTTCCCACCCCTGGACCAGACGATTTCTATTATGATAACAGTTTTCCAGACCCTCTCAGTGCTGGAGTCATGGAATATACTGATTTGAGTACCCTAAGGCAGAAGCTTCAAACTCAGGGCTCAGTTGTGGACTGAAAAGCTCCAGAAGCTTCAACCAAATTAGGATGTAATTGGGAAATAAATGTTCAACAAATCTAAAAATACAATACAACCTAGATAATGTTAATTTGTGATTTTCTAAGTCAGTGTATCTCAGAAGGGATCTAGTTCTATTTGAGTTTGACACTAGTACCCTAAAGACAGTTGAAGTGATGACTATGTTTTTATATGACTGTTAAAAAAAATAGAGAAGTAATGAGGAGAGTTCATATGTATAGCTCCTGAATGTCTTCTCCAATGTGCAATTCCCAGGGGCCTCTACCTGGACCTCCTCCTGGGAAGACCATGTAGCATTTCTTTCTCTGTTAAATAACAGCTTTTTACTGAGTAAGAAGTGTTTCCTTAAATAAGACTTATCAGCCCTTATACAATTATCGAGGCAGTGGCACTGGAACACAGACCCAGGAATAAGGGACAGAGTTGGCACTGGATTCTAATTAGCCCTGTGGTCTACACACTATCCCCAACTCTTGGGAATCCCCCAAATTCCTTCCCTCTGGATCCTTGGTCTGCGGCTCCTGCAGGCTAAGCTCATCACCTTTCCATGCAAAGGACATCTGTGATTTGGTTCTAAAACGTAACTCATAACCTGAACAATTGAAATTTCTCTGACAGCTCATTTCTTAAAGCAGCCTTGAAGCCCCGTGGATTTCTACACTGGTTACGTTTCACATGTTTTGATTCCCAAGAAGTGTCCAAGGGTTTGTTGGGTCATTTATTTCCCTCATTTCCTTCTTCTGCTCAGTCTTCAGGAGAGAGAATGAACTGCCATCCTCCTCCTCCTTTTCCAAGACTTGCTTCCTCTCTGTATTGCAGCTCACAGTCCCATTCTTGCTTAATTCCTTAGGCCCATTTGGACCAATGCTTGACCAATCCAGTGGAAGAAAGGCAAAATCCTCCGTTGGGCTTTTGTCCTTCCTTCTGACTGTTCATATTCTCCAGATACCAGGGCTTCAGCTCTCTCCTCACATTGGTAATCCCTTCTCAGGGTTTCACTTTAACTAGTCCTTCCCAAAGCTGTCAATGTAGAGCGTGATGCCACCACTGAAGATGTGCATACATTCAGTCAGAGGCCAGGGTTCACCTGCCCAGTTTCTAGGGATTCCTCTGCTATTTCCTTGTTTTTCTTTTTCAACTTACAGATTCAATGGTGTCATAAAAGTTCAAGTCTTCATGGGGCATTATCATATTTCATAGTTTGTCCCTAGAGAGATTTTGATCCATCCAACCTCTCAGAGGTGGTGGGCAGATGGTGTGACAAAATCACAGAGGTAACATCCTTTGTTAAGCACTATCCAAGAGCTGCTTTTAAAAAGATGGGAGAAAAAAATATGGAAGTTTCCTTGATGTGCTGAATGACAACCTGGGTTCTAACAAGTCATTGATGTTACTTTTATTGAAAACCAGCATTTTAAATGGTGCAGAAAGGTAGAAATAATCAGCACTTGACTATTTTGTGATAGTTTGATTGCTTGAAAGTTTTCCTTCCAAGGGTGACAGAAATGGATTTAAATAAATGATAAAACTTTAGTCATTGTTTTGTGCTAAAGAGTAAAATACTTTCATCAGTTAATCTACCTCATCACATGCTGTTCTCCTTTCCTGGGGTACCTTTGTCAAAAAACAAGAAAGGGTATGATTTCTTTTCAAATGATCAAATGGTTCTTTTTCAAATCATTTCCCTTTCTTTCACGATTGCACTAAACTCACCTCCAGGGTACCTTTTCAGATTGTAGGTCCAGTCACATTTCAGCTTTTGTTCTCTGCATATCCATTATTAGTTAATACCTAAGTTTTCCCTGACCCTGCCTTTCCTTCCCTTTCCAGTTCCTCTCAACTAAAGATAATTTTTCCCTCCTCAAATGTTCTTTTAGCACTATCTGGATCCAGCGAATACCTATATCACATCCTACCTTGCATCATACTTATGTGTGAACATAGCTAATCTCCTACTGGATTATGCATTTTGGGAGGATAGAGACTTTGTTCATTTTCCTCTTTTCTATCCCCAATTCTTTGCACATATCACACACTTGTAATACCTTTTGAATTTAATTGGGACAATTTTTCCCCTGGGATTTATGGGAATTATTTAATACATTTATAACTATATCTCATAGGCTTACTAACCATTCATTCAAAAATATTTATTAAATACCTACCACATGCAGAATGTTATACTGAAGGAAATTTAAACGAAGTTCTCAAGGAGCTTGCCATATAAAAAGGGAAGTGACATGTACTGATAACAATAAATTGTAAATGGGAATGGAACTTAAGTGCATTAGAGAGGGACACAATGCAAACTCCCAGGAGGAAAAGATAAGTCCTTACTAAGGAGATTAGGGAAGGCTTCACAAAAAAGTGGCATTGAAGGAGGATTTGGGAGGATGGGTAGGATTTCAACATGAGAAAATGAGTCTTAGGCCATTATGAGCCTTGGAAACTTTAGGGGCACAAAGACATTCTTGGTTTTGTGAGTATATACATATGTGTGTATATATATTTCTCATTTTGATCCACCTGCTCCATTCTGTTGTGTATTCCTTGGCACATCTTGGCACAAAGAAGCCCCATACATCTTTGTAAATCCTTAGTAAGTATTATTGGCTTAAGGATTTCTTTAATCCCATTCTTTTCTCTCTCCTTACTCTTGTTCCTCTGCTTCTGGCCTACTTCTCTCTGGACTCATTCACCTATAAGAGGTTCTTTTAGGGGCGCCAGGAAGGACTCCATGCTGCTCAGTAGTGGCTCCACTGTGTGCCAGAGATCTTTGAATGAAGTAACCCCTGAAGTGGGAGTCATTCATTAACCTGTGTAGGATGGATAGGGGTTGTTAGAGGAGAGGGGAGGGAATCATGGCTTTCTTGGACCTGTTAGAAGAGACCCCAGAAGTCATCTATTCTAACTTGTGCTTGAACAAGGTTCTGCTTTGCAGTATCCCCAGGAAGTGCTCTTTCCTGGCTTTTTGAAAAGCTTCCAGAGTCAGTTTAGCATAGGGGATGGATTGCTAGACCAGTAGTTAGGAGAGTCCTGGATTCAAGTCCTGAATCTGACAATTACTATCTGTGTCGCTCTCAGGGGGTCAGACTTAATGGCCTCCAAGATGTCTTGAACGATTGTGTCAGACAAAATGTCAAATGATACCACGTAGAGAAATGGCAGCTATTATTACTGTTATTTTTCTAGGTCTGTACCATCTTTTTAATTCCTCGATGTCTGCTTTTAGTTTTTTTAAGTTAATTTTTTTTCATTTAACAAAAATTTATTTCTTCTCCCTTTAACCCCACCTCACCCACTTGAAAAAGCAAAACAAAGAGGGCCCCTATAACAAATAATATTTAACAAAACAAAATCACCTACTGGCCGTGTTAAAAAAAAAAATGTCTCAGGCTGTACTCTGGGTCCATCACCTCTGTCAAATGGGTAGCATGCTTCATCATGAGTCCTCTGGATTTCTGGTTGGTCATGTTCTGAGTTTTGGTTGTTCAAGTCTTTCAAAGTTGGTTTGTCTTTATGCTGTCATTATATACATTGTTCACCTGGTTCTGTTTACTTATATCTGCATCAGTCCACACAAATTTTCCCAGGTTTCTCAGAAACCAAATCCTCTTCATCAGTTCTCATAGTAAAATAATATTTCATTACATTCATGTGCCATAGTTTGTTTAGCTATTCCCCAATGATGGACAGGACATTCCTTAAGTTTTCAGTTGCTTGATACCACAAAAAGAATTGCTATAAATATTCCTGTACATCTGGATCTTTTTCTACTTTCTTTGACCTCTTTGGGGTACAGGCTTAGTAGGGGTATTACTGACTCAAAGGGTATGCATGTGTTCTTTTTAATATGAGTATAATTGACAATCATATTTCTTGCTAGGAAATCATTTCTATGCAGAAACGGCGTGAAGCAGCTCGGCATGCCCTAATGGGAAAGGTTCCCCCAGATTGCACTATCCTGTTTCAAAGGTAAGGTAAATTTTTATACCAAGTAAGTTTTTAATCATTACATTTTTATCATTTTTAAAAATTTCCAGTGTTTGTATATTCCATTTCTATCCTAAATTACCAATAAAAATGAAAAATTCCCCTAGAGAACATCATATTGTCAAATTGGGTCAATTTTAATACAACCACATTACTTTTAAAATTTCTCACTATCTGTAATTGATATAACAAATATGCTTTTATTACAATATAGACATTAAATTAAGTTAAAACATTAGACATAATAGGTTACAATTAAAGAGTGATTTAGTATCTGGACTTTTGTAAAGGCAACGAAGTGTGCTGGGTAGTAAAAAGCCCTTGGAGTCAAGAAAACCTGGGCTCAGACCTTTGCTCAGATCTATCCAGCTCTATGACCCTGGATGCATCATTTAACTTCTCTGTGTTTCAGTCTCCTCTTTTGTAAAAACAGGGAGGGGCAGCTGGATAGAGCACCAGCCCTAAAGTCAGGAAGACCTGAGTTCAGATGTAGCTTCAGACAGGTCCTACTGTGTGAGCCTGGGCAAGTCACTTAACCCCAATTGCCTCCAAAACAAATGACAAAAAAAAAACCTCAGGGGATTGTACTGATGATTTTGAAAACCATCTGATTTTCAAACGGATTTTCCAGTTTTAGATCTACTAACGTATGCCCTCAGGGGGTATCTGAATACAGGTATCCCATCTTCCCAATGCTTGTCCGTAAAGGTCAGTTGAACAAGCTCCATGGTTCCTCAAATGAGAAAGGAGAGTCTTTTTCAGGTAGTGGGAAAACCAGCTTCCTATGTTTATTCTTTATTCTTTGTTCCAGCTGGTTTTCCAGATTTGGAAAATAACCGAATTGAATTTAGTTGCTTAGATGGTTTAGTGAAGTATATTACTTTTAGGCACACATGCAAGTGATATAGCTGTAAGTTAGGGATGACACTCCCTTGAGTTTGAAGGCTTTTGAGAGCTCTGCCACAAGGCTGGATTGTATGTGTAGTGCCCCTGGACGGGCTTCTGGCTGTCTCTTTGTGTAGACCAAACCTAGGATGGCAGAATGCATCTTTGGTCATTTCTCCTTAGATTTCTTAACCATTATTTCATTTAGTGATTTTTCTTTTCATCCTTACTGAAATAGTTGTGAGAATTGTTTTGCTTTGGCTTACCATATCAACTTGAGGAGAGCTGCCCCATGTTTAGTGAGAAGTAGGGTGAGGGATGCCATGGGTAAATGTGTAGTTGGGAAAAGCAGCTGAGTTGGTCATGTAGTTAGAATAAAGAACACTCAAGCATTTATCTGGAAATAATTGTGGCTAGCTTGTCTATTGGGTAGCAAGGTGGTACAATGGTTAAGAGCACTGACCATGGAGTAAGGAAGAGCTGAGTTCGAATCCCGCTGTGCGGCCTAACTTCAGCCCCCTCATCTGTAAAATGGGAATAACAATGGCCCCTACTTCCCAGGACTGTGAGGATAACCTTGGTAAAATCCCGGATACAAAACAGGCGCTGGATAAGCGGAGCGGCTTTCATTATTCCCTTCTGGGTATTATGTCTGCATTTTGGGTGCTGCCACTAAATGCATGGTGTGGTATCTCCTTTTGACTGCGGGGCAAACAGGCTCGCTCCAGGTATGAATAACCAAGATGGGAATTGTTAGGCATCACTTCATTCTCCTCTGATCCTTTGTATTCCCCCTCTTCTGGTATTCGGATACCTCAGGCTTCATGTCTGCTCTCCATAATTTTAACCTGTTCCGCCCTGCTCTGACTTTTGACTTCCAAATGCTGCTAAATTCCTATGCCCACTGTTTCAGCTTATTGAAAGGAAAGTCTTCATTTGACTCTTGAGTTCATTTTCTATCTACCCTTTCCCTTTAGAGTGGCATGGGCTTTCTGATACTCACAGCTTTTAGAACCAGTTCTAAAATGCCTTTTCAGCCTTGCTCACTTATTCTCCATCTAATGGAAAAAAATAGAAAAGGAAGAAAAAAAATTCCAGCGTGATTCCCTGAGTTAGTATCAAACCCCTTGGTAATCTCCTTGAATCAAGAAAAGGTTTCCTTGGTAACCATGATTCTATTCAAGTCTCTCACCTCTACAGAATCACCGAATGCTGCCTCCTCTCTATATCAATGCTGATAGCTTTGGGTTTTTTTGTGGGGTCTTGATGAATTGTGCAGCTTCTATATATTTTTTTTTAAAAACCTAGCTTTTGGCTAGAGGTTTCATAACAAGGCCAAACTCTTTTTCTTCTTGAACATTTTAAAATCCATTTAACACAACAGAACTGTTTAAAGAGAGAGATGCAGTTATTTCCTCATGTGGTATCAATGAATAATAAGAAGATATTGTAGCAAGGGGACAGATGAAAATATGCACGTAAGGGGAGAAATATTAATTTTCCTTGCAATTGGAAATAAGCAGAAGCAGCAAAGTAGATTATATTATAGGATTTGAGCTATATCCACAATACCCATGGATCTAAGATTGGCCCTTAACTTCAAACCTTGAAGAAAGAAATGTTTTGCCATTTCCTTCCCCTCTGCAAATTCACACAATCTCTAGCTTCTTTCAAGGTTCAGCTCAAGTATCACCTCATCCACATATATATGTGTGTGTGTCTATGTATATATATACGCACTGTGTATGCACACATACATGTGCATACATGTATAGGTTTGTGTATATGTCCATATATGTACATGTATATGTGTGTGCAAGTGAGTGTGTATGTGTGCTTATCTGTGTTCATTTGATTTCCCCAAATAGAACATAAGCTCTTTGAGGCAAGGACAATTTCATTTTTGTCTTTCCAAGCTAGCACAGAGTAGGCATGAATAAATTCTTGTTGAATGGTTAAATGACTACATGATGTAGCAGATTGTGTACACTAGGGACTCAGGACACAGAAACATACTCCTTACTTTGCCACTAATTTGCTACATGACCTTCATTAACTTTACCACTCTGGGCCTCAGTTTTCTCCATAAAATAAGGAGATAACATCAGATGATCACTTCGGTGCCTTCCAGCTTAAATATCCTGTAACGTTCTAATGTAAAGGAGTACCCCTTCAGATTTTGACAGTTTCACTAATTGAAAGGGACAAAAGACAAAGATAAATGTAAGGCTTCCATATTTGAAAATAAATAAATAAATTTGGGAAAAAAGCCACCCATAGAGACAAGACACTTCCTCAGTGCAAAGATGACCATACTGTATTGTTCCCCCTGCATTCAACCAGCAAGAGAACTTTGGAATTGAAAGCTGGGGAACAGTGAACCCCAGGAAAGTTAGGAGATTATTGGACAAAGGCACATAGCCTAGCAGAAATAAGGGCTTGGTTAATCTCCATGAGTTAAAGAACTCATGTGACTGAAAGAACCCTGCTTTGAACCGGGAAGGCTGGTGTAAGGAAAGGTCCCAGAGCTGGTGAAAGGAAGACTATCTTAACTGTATTGTCACCTGTTTCCTGGAAAAGCCAGTTGATAGAAGAGACGCTACACCTCTCCCTCCCTCTCTCTCCCTCTCTCTCCCTCTCCCTCCCTCTCCCTCCCTCTCCCCCTTCCTCTCTCTCCCTCTCCCCCTCCCTCTCTCCCCCCTCTCTCTCTCTCTTTCTCTCCCTCTCTCTCTCTCTCTCTCTCTCTCTCTCTCTCATTGTATGCACTAGGAGGAATGTGTCTTAAGTTTATGATAATTTATTTTTGCTTCATCCTTTTTTTTTTTAGTCAATGTTTTAAGAGTTAATGAAATAATTTTTTTTTGGTTATATAGGATGGTTCTCTTGGAGTGGAGAGAGGTAAGGATTCAGGAGGAAATTTAGGTGACATAAAAAACCAAAAGGCTAAGTAAAAACCTGTTTAAAAAAGTTAGTGGAATCAGCTGTGGCTGATTTATGGGAAGCGTACCAGCTGGGCCTCAGGAACTACAGTATAAATAGGAGAGTAGCTGCTCCTCAGGTTTATCCGCAGAACCCTGAGAGAGTTAGTTGTGGCTGTTGCTGCCCCTCTGAAGACCTCCAGTTTGCCAGGATGGCAGCAAGTTCGGTGAGTGAATTAACCTAGAGAGAACAGAGAGAAAAGGGAAAGGGGTGGAAGTCGGGAATGAGATGTAGGGAGGGACCTGCTTCATTAATATTCTACTGAAAATAGAATTTTAAAAAATATTTTGAAAAGCGACTGCATCAAACTAACTTTAAGCTCATAGAAGTTTATCTTAAGTTTCAATTCCCTTTTTTTTTGACTTGAATCTCACTTTTCATGTGCCCGTAATTTAGTCAACCAGCAGTACGCTGAACTATTGCATGCATTCACATGGCTACAAAACAGATTGGATAAAACTGGTCCCAATCATGCTTCACTGAGCTGATTTGGGGAAATAAATCAGATGAGGTGCCTTAACTCTGGCACTGTTGCCCAAAAGATCATTGAATAATTGCCAGAGATCAGACATGCTCACTACATCAGTGAAGGCTTTTTTCAGGGCTTAATGCATCTCCCTGCTTTGGTGCATTGTGGAGGTCATGTGTTCAGTATAGAGGTTCTCAGAGGTACCTAAAATAGGTGGGAGGATCCAGTTTGAGAGTTTTACCAGCAAATATAGTGATAAGAGCACTGGACGTGGAATCAAAAGATCGTTAGTATCGAATCCTAACTTTAACATCTACAGCTATGTGACCACAGATGATTCAGTTAACCTTGCTATAAAACTTTTTTTTTTCAGCTATCAGTAGGAATAGTAACACTCGTACTACCTTACTTCTCAAAGTTGTTGAGGAGAAAACACTTTATGAACCTTAAAATATCATGTTCTGATGACTATAATTGAAGGAACTGGATCAGTTTTGTCTGACAAAGAAGGAAGGAAAGAAAGAGGGAGAAAGGAAAAATAAGGGAGAAAGAAGGGAAAGAAAGAAATGAGGAAGGGAGAAAAAGGAAAGAATAAATGAAAAAGCATTTCCTAAAGTGCCAAATACTGTACTAAGTGCTGGGAATACAAACAGAAAAACATGACAGTGCTTGCTCTCGAGGTGCTCATACTCTTAACTAAGGGATAGAATACGTAAACTCATTTTTCTGCATTGCTGCAGAGAGTAGATATAAGAAGCTGTAAAGAGTCAGATTTCAATTCACTATAAGAAAGGATTTTCTGTTTATTAGAGCTAATTATGAAATATTGAATAGCAATAGTGGTACAGTGGATAAGAAGCCAGGCCTGGAGTCAGGAAGACTTCTCTTCCTGAATTCAAATTCTGCCTCAGACACTTAATGGCTGTATGATCCTAGGCAAGTCACTTAACCCTGTTTGCCTCAATTTCCTCATCTATAATAAAAAATGAACTGGAGAAGGAAGTGGCAAACCACTCCAGTATGTTTGCCAAGAAAACCCAAATGGGGTCATGATGAGTTAGACATGACTGAAAAATGACCGAACAAACACAGAAAGGCTGTTAAATGAAGTAGGTGAAGTCCTTATTTCTAGAGAGGCCAAATGGCTACCTGTCAGGGAAGTTTCTGCATGGGCAAGAAGCTGTATAAGAGCATAGGCTCATACCACCATGGTTTTTAAGAGTGTGAAAGGACTTAGAGTTGATCTAATCCAATGAAACCACAACTCAAAGTATGAAAGTAACCCAGTTCATAATTCACAGAACCAGGATTTCAATCCGGGTCATTCAGCTCCAAAACCAGGGTTCTTTTTACTCGACTATACTGATGACCTCTAATATCTTTTACAATTCTGAGGTTCTAAGATGGTAGATTTTGGTGATAGGACTGGGACAAATACTTAGAATCTGTGACTCCTAAAGGAGGAAAAGGAGACAAGAGGAATCTTAGAAGATCCCTGCCTCCCCTAGTGAACATGTCAAACCTGTGACTTCCATAATCCCCTTGACCACAGTCTCAAAGTACCATTGGCTAGTAACTGGTACAATGTGGAAGCCTTACATCATATATGAGTATGTTATATGGCTGATGATATTCCATGTTAACTCATCTAATAAGGGACTAGTTGTGCATCTATGCCTCACCATTGGTTAACTATCATTCCTAAATGATTTACCTTGACCAGCTTCATATACTAATGAGCACAGTTGTGTTGTAGTATTTATATAGAAGTCTGATCAAAAAAAGGAAACGTAGTGAAAGGTCAAGCATGGTGCTTAACCCGCTCCTGCTGGCAGTAGATCTGTAGGCATGATTCCAAGTGGCACTTGCACCCCCTCTTTTCCTACTTTTGTAGCTGCCATACTCACTTCGCCCTGCACTCATGTTGATAAGTATAGGGGAGAGTTTCTGAGAAGGTGGTTGGCTATGGCTTTTCCACTCTGCTACTGGGGCTACTGAAGCAGTGTGTTTTAAGCTCAAAGCTGTAGTACCATCAAGCAGTGCAGACTGTCCCTGGCCTCATCTGTGTTCTCCACTCATTTCTTAGCAAAGCAGTGGGTCAGTACAGTTTGCAGTAAAGCAGCAAAGCCTTTTCTCCTTTATTCTGCCTCTTCCTCTGGAGTTAGAGAAGGCAAAGCAGACAAGCCCTTGAGAGCTTTCCCTCCCTCATGTTGTAGAAGGTACCAGTGGCCAGAAAGCTTCGCACAGGAGGCAGATCCTGCTTTCAGGCAGCGCAGAGGGCCCTCCCAGCCCCCAGCCGACGGAAGTACTTGCCAAACTTTACTGGGCTCCATCGGCGGGCTCTGCCCAAAGCGGCTCTTCTTATCTTCCGATTCTCCTTGGTTCTGCTTCTTTCAGATTCCATGGGGTAGTGGTGAGGGGGTGTCTGTGCCACCAGTTTCTCTGTTCAGGCAGCTGCCCTATCGTCTCCTCTTTTCATCTCCTTCCATCGGGTCTCCCTCATGAGTACTGATCCTTCTCTAACTCAGGTTGGAAAAAAAAAACCCCACAGTTCAATCAGGCATAACACAAACAGATAATCTATAATTTTCTTGTTATCCCCAAACAGTTTTGTTCTTTAGTTTCTCAGCTGTAGCCTTCACTGGAAAGAGTAACACATGAGCTGTTGGCCAACAGTACACTGCGGCCACCCCCTCCCCCACTCCCTCCACTGTATGGTAGCTATGTCTCTGAGCTGCTTTCAAACAGGTCCTCTTGGTCCATCTGTCTCAGAGCCAGTTTTCTCTCAGGTCCTCAAAATGTTCTCAAGCTAACTTTTCTAACATGCATGTCCTTTTTCTGCCCCCTTTCAGCAGCTAACATATCCATACGTGAAAAGGGGCAGTACTTTACATGGGGTTAATACAAATTGGCTGAAATTAGAAGGTCATAAGAGAATAGGGAAGCCTTAGACAGTGATCTAAAGTAGGTGAAATGCCTGGAGATAAAGACCTGATGAAAGATTACAGAAGGAAGTCTAGCATTCCAGGCAAACTTGGAGGAGTTCTAATTGGGAAAAAGGGGTGGATGTTGGTGTATCATGCAAGGAAAATAAAAATCAATGCTAGATGAAAGGTTAGTATAGTCTGAGGAGAAATTTAATTTTCATGTTCCACTACCACTAGCTCATCAAAGGAATCCTCAAAGACTGTCAGTCAGATTGGCATCTGCTGATCTTGCTGCTGGTGTTATGATATATAAAGTGTCTTTTGGACCAGCAAGCCAGAGTCTTTAAGGTAAGTGAGTAGGTCTCTTCTTTGAATTTAAAGATGAAAGTTTAGGCTTTAAATTGAAGACAATATTTATAACTAGAGTGGATGATGGATTTGGAATATTTATATTTTTCTTTTCCTATACTATTTTGACCAAAGGAAGTCTTGGAAAATTTGAAGGGCAAAAATGGTCAAGTTACTATTCTCGAGGTATAACCAATCAATGCCATCCTCGGTAGCTGCTCAAAGAACACATGGTCAGCGGAAGGATGAAGAAAGCAATTTACCTTAAATTTGAAGCATATGAATGAATGGATGGATGAATGAGTAAAATAATGCAGTGAATGAAAGTGTATCCAGCAGTTACTATGTGCAAAGCACTGAAGATAGAAGTGGAAAAGCAAGACTGTCCTGTTCTCTGGAGTGTGTTGTTTGTGGTTCAGTTGTTCCAGTCATGTTGGACTCTTGGGGACCCCATTTGGGTTTTCTTGACGAAGATATTGGAGTGGTTTGCCATTTCTTTCTCCATCTCCTTTTACAGATGAGGAGACTGAGGCAAACAGGGTTAAATGACTTGCCCAGGGTCTCACAGCTATTAAGTGTCTGAGGCAGGCGCTCTATCCATTGCACCATTTGGCTGCTTGACTCCTTGGGGTGCTCAAACCCTACTAGCAGAAGAAAACACATATAAAAGACTTTAGCTATTCCATCAGATAGGAAGGACCACTGGGTCTTGTTGCTGTGTTTGCCCTTCATTCTGAAAGAGGACCATGACCTCAGGATGATGACATGACTTGCAGTTGACTTTGACTTGAGTGAGGGAGGACTGTGCAAGGTCACCAGCCTCACTTT
Organism: Bettongia penicillata ogilbyi; assembly: GCA_023548195.1. Taxonomy (NCBI): domain Eukaryota; kingdom Metazoa; phylum Chordata; class Mammalia; order Diprotodontia; family Potoroidae; genus Bettongia; species Bettongia penicillata. Next base: position 7,249,117 of record JAJHZJ010000570.1, read on the forward strand.
CTTCTCCTGAGCCATCTGGGTCCAGTGGCCTGATATTCATCAGGATGACTGGAGATGGCCCAGGATGCAATGGGAGACCCTGGCCCTTTCAGGCTAAAGTCCGTACCCATTCAATGAATAGGCTTCTTTAAGTAGTTGCTCAAGGGATGGCTGCTTTAAACAAACAAAAAATCAAACTGGGAGAAAGCCCTCAGGGTTCCTGGGTAAAAGGTGTACCAGCAAAACAGACCAAAATGCTGCATCTTTAATATTATTTCCATTAATAAAACCATATCTAGCTCTCATGTAGAACCATTTGACAGTGCCAAAGACTTTGGTGGTGAGAATTTTCTTTTCCAGAGTTAGTTTAGATGAGGGGGCATCTGTATGTGTGTGTGTGTATATGTGTGTGTGTGTTTTGTGGTGGGGGAGGGGGAAGAGGATGACGGCTATTAACAAATTTCACATCACAAAAGCTACTGCAATACCTGACTGCTTTTGGAGGTAAATTAAACACCAAATCTTAAGTTTTTGCAAGCATCAAGAGCTATGTAATTTGCCTACATGTCATGTGTTTGTATGTGTAAGATATTCATGGACTTTTCTGACTTGTGAATGCCTTGTACGCCTTTTTCCTTAGTTCCTCAGAGTGAGAAGCGGTCCTCAGGCCTACTATCCTCTTATTGCTGGGCACTGGATGGTTAATACGAAGAGCAGCCAACTGAGAATCTAGGGAACTGGTTTCTAGGTTTCTAGCTCTACAATTATTTCCTTGTATTGTCCGAGCAGATCTGTAAAATGAATTTGATCAAAGAGATTTGAGGGCATATCTCAGAACCTCTGATATGAAAAAATTGGCTTAATAGAATTTGTCCCTGGATTGTATATAGAAAATAGTTATGCAGAAAGGAGTTGATGTAATAAGAAATCAGAGATAGTTTGAAGAATTGAGAAGTATCTAAAATAAAGAATTTTTTGATTAAGAACTACTTATCTATGTCTTCCAGGACTACTAATTTAGGAATTAAAGAGATTTTTATTTGAGAAAATTGCAATAGCTCTTTGCATTGAGTATTGTTTTTGTACTGTTAGATTTTAGGCCAAGCGGACCCTCTCTTTTCCTATTCGTTTAGGAGTTAACCCAATAAACATTGTGCATGCTGGCTATTCTATTATTATTAATGGTGCCGAATGTCAATTGCCTTGGCATTCAAGGCCTTCTGCAGCCTATTTCATCCTACCTCTCCAACCCTCATTCATACTGTTTCTCTTCATGAACTCTGAATCGCAGCCAAAGTGGATTACAAGCTACTTCCTAGAGTGGACACTCCATATTCTGACTCCTTCCATTCAAATGAGACATTCTTATGCCTAGAATGCTGCCACCTCCTTCCTGCCTCTCAGGAGCTCTCTCCTATGTAAAGCCTCACCTGATTCCTCCATCTGTTAGTGTTCTCCCCTTCAATTTTCCTGATGCTCTCCTACTTGTCTTATATGACCCCAAGCAAGTTATATACCCTGTGCCTCCCTCAGTTTCCTTATTGGGGATAACTACCCCCAGAGTTTGCAGTAAGGATAAAATGAGATATTTGTCAAAGCATCTCACAAACCTTAAAGCACTATAGAAATGCTATTGTTATCCATAATTATGTTGTACCTCCTCTTCCCCGACTACTGACGTAGGCTTAAGGGCAGGGAGGGCTTTGTTTTTGGTTTTGCATTTCTTTGGATAGCGCTGCTCAGATTCAATAGGTGCTTCATAACTGTTGGATTGAAAAGGCATTATCTGTGTTTAGTGAGTATTCAAAGAACCACTGCAGAGTACATACTAATTTCAGAAGCTAGTATGAGTATGAAAGTGATAGTTTAATGGATGAGACAGATGTGCTTAGTGTTACAAACCTGCTTAATCCCCTTATTCTTATATATTTAAAGATACTAGTCCAAGCTGAACCCTAAAGGACATTTTCACAGGTGAATACACTGCAGTATACCTGAAAGATTTTCCTGTTGTTTCCTTGGGTATATAATAATAGCGTTTATGTTTTTGCATGTGCTTTCTTTTATTATTATGTTTAATCTTTTCTTATTTTTAATAGTTTTTAGAATTAGCATGAATAAAATGTAGAGTTCTGATCAATTAGAATTTTTCTAATTTTCTTGGTTCCTCTTTCAGGGGTCCAGTACCAACCCCATTATCAGCCATTGCTCATCTAGACCGAACCTCACCTACAAGGCTGTGGGCTAAAAATAGGTTCGCTGAGGACAGCAACCTTACTCCCCCTCCGTGCTTTTCTGAAGGAGTCAGGTAAGCCGAAACGTTTTCTTGAAGGATATAAGACACCTTCTGCGTGCTATTAATAATGATTATACTTTGACTAGTTTTCAGATGTAATATGATTAAGTCATAGGAGATGCAGTCTGGCATAGTAAGAAGAGAACTTTATTTGGAGTCAAAAGGCCTGAATACATTCAATGCTTGTATTTTTCCTTTGCTTACTCTTTTATTTATTTTATTGGCATGTATGTACACTAAAGAGAACCAGGGAAATTCATGTGTTAAGTGTCTATAAACAAATGCACTAAGTAACAAGCAGGGTGAACTAGATGGAAATCCTAAAGCAAGAGAGTATATTTGACTTTGTAATTATTACTGAGACTTGGTGGGATATAGAGCTTAGGACCAATTTGACTTTAGAATGTATATTTTATTTAACAGGAACAGAATAAACGAGAGGGAGGGATATAGCATTATATGTTAAGAGTATATGTTCATAAAAGGAAACCTAGTCCTGTGAGCGGAGAAGCCTATTGGGGAGCTTTTAGGGCAGAGTTGAATGGATGTTGAACAAGTAGACCACTTGTGCAGAAGGAGAAATTAAATGAAGAATTAAGGTAACTAATCTGGCAGAGAAAGGATATTGCAGTGATACAAACTTAACTATCCAGTCATTTGCTGGTGTATTCCCTCTGCCAGAAGCAGGACAGCTGATATATTTATGACTTATCTGAATGATGTTTTCATCCTTTGCAAGATGGAGGAAGTGACAAGGGGAGCTAGTACCCTGAATTCAGATAAACAAGAAGGAATTCGTTGTTTTAGCAGAAACAACAGGAACTTTGGGGACAAGTAGTTTGTGACATGTGTTCTCTCTCTCTGTTCTCTCCCTCTCCCTTTATTTCTCTTCTGAGAGTAAATTTCCAACGTTTCAGAGGAGGGAGAGGTGTAAGACCCAATGGCTTATTATTTTGCAGAGGATGTCATTCCAAGAGGAGTAAGATACTCTCAAGAATGAAATTTAGAAGGCATAAGCAGAAATTATTGAGGAGGAAAAAAAGTTGCCTAAAGAACCAATATGGATACACAAGAAACTAACTGACAAAATCAGATTTCTAAAAGACATGGATAAACGCCATGAGTAAGTCTGTGTCTCAAATTTAAAAAAGGAAAAAGGCCTATATATACAAAACTATAGTAGCTTTTTGTGGTAGCAAAGAATTAGAAATTGAAGCAAGGCCCATCAAGTGGAGAATGCTGAACATATAATTATGATGGAATACTACTGTGCCAGAAGCAATGATTGGCAGGATGCTTTCAGAAAAACCTGGGAAGACTTAGATGAACTGATGCAAAGTGAAGTGAGCGGAACCAGGAGAACATTCTGCACAGTAAGAGCAATATTGTATGATGATCAACTATGAATGATTTAGCTATTCCCAGCAATACAGTGATCCAAGATAATTTCAAAGGACTTGTGAGGAAAAATGCTACACCCCTCTAGAGAAGGAACTGAGTTTGAATGCAGATCAAAGCACACTTTTTAAAAAACTTTGTTTATTTTTCTTGTTCTTTCTTTTTTGGTGGGGGAATGTGTTTTTTCTTTCATAACATGGCTAATAATAGAAATCTGTTTTGCATGACTGACAATATATAGCATATATCAAATTGCTTGCCCCCTGAAAGAGAGGAGGGAGGAGGAGAGAAAAAAATTGGAACTCAAAATTTTTAAAAGCAAATGTTAAAAATTAGTTTTACATGTAATTTGAAAAAAATTTTAAATTAGTTTTAACAAAGAATGGATATGGAAAGACTTGCATGAATTAATGCTGAGTAAAGTGAGCAAAACCAGGAAAAATGGTACACTGTAACAACAGCATTGTGTGATGACTGACATTGATAGATTTAACTCTTTTCAGCAAGGCAATGAACAAAGATGATTCCGAAAGACTCATGTTGGAAAATGTGACCCACATCCAGAGAAAGGACTGTGGAGGCTGAATGCATATTGAAGTGTACTATTTCTTTTTTTTTCTTTTTTTTTTTTTCTTTCTCATGGTTTTCCTTTATGGTTCTAGTTCTTCTTTACAACATGACTAATGTGGAAATATATTTAAAAATAAATAAAATTTTTAAAAAAGGGTAGAAAATGAAGCAAAAACAAATATTGGAGGATGGATCGACAACAAGTATCTTTGTCTCATAAGAATTGTGTGAAGAGTGATAAAGTCCAGAATAAGCCAGGTCTGGAAATGGACAAGGACAACAAAAAGTTCTCTTTAACTATGTTGGGGGCAAGATTTAAAAAAAAAAAAATAAAAGGTTAAGACCAATGTTTGACATGGATAGGATGATAATGGAAGACCATGAGAAAGATGAACTAGCATGGAATTTGGGGTCAGAGGATGTTGGTTTGAGTTCTGGCTCTACCACTTACTACCAAGGTGACCACTGACAAGTCATTGGTCCTCAATTCTTTATAAAATGAAAAGGTGGGACTAGAGGACTTCAATTGTAGTAAATTCTTATTTTACTTATATTTTATCTTCCAAGAAGACTAATTTTTTTGGACTGGGAAGGATTAAAGAAAACTGGTTAGCAGCTTTGGAAACCAAGATCAGGGAGAAGGTGGTCAAGGAACATTAGGCTACCTTCAATGAGTTCAAGTCATAGAATCATAGACTCATCATAGGATATGGTGAAAAGAATGACGGATCTTGTATCAGAGAACCTAAGTTTAAGCCTTGGCTTCTTAGGTAAAGGAATTGACCTTCTCTGAGCCTAAGTTAACTGTTTCAGAAAATCGAGAGTTGAATTAGACTTTCAATTCTAGACATAAATCTGGAAGGGACTTTTAACATTATTTGATCCAATGCACTCATTTTACAAAAGAAGAAATTGAGGCCTATTGTGATTTAAGTGCAGAGCCACATCAGTATTCAAATCCATTTTCTCTTACTCCAGATCTGGTATTCTTGAGTACATGAAGCTAAATCTCATCAGTCCTGTATAAACTGTTCCATAGAGGCAGCCATGCCATGATCTCTGAGCCATCATTGAAGGATCCTGGTAAATGGGAAAGTCATCAAAAGACTGGAGAAAACCAAGTGTCCCAATATTCCAAAAAGCATAGAGGAGAAAAGCCACGCACTGTAGACCAGTGAGCCTGATGTCCATTCCTGACAAATTCTAGAATACGTTATTAAGGAGAAAGTTTGTGAGCTCTTAGGAAGAGAAGCCATGATTATTAGCCATGTTGCAAAAGAAAACACAAAATAATAAATATAATAAAAAGAAGTATGCTTCAAATGGCACTTAGAGCTGATCAATTCTCTCTCTGGAGGTGGATAGAATTTTTCAGGATTGTCTTGGATCATTGTCTTGATCAGAACAGGGTAGATGTTTCACAGTTGATCACCCTTATGATATTGCTGTTACTGTATACAGTGTTCTCTTGGTTCTACTGACTTCACCTTGCATCGGTTCATGTAAGTCCAGGTTTTTCTGAAAGCATCCTGCTAATTATTTCTTATAGTACAATAGTATTCCATTGCAATCACATACTACAAATTGTTTAGCTATTCTCCACTTGATGGGCATCCCCTCAATTTCTAATTCTATGCCACCACAAAAAAAAGCTGTTATAAATAATTTTGTGCAAATAAAATAATCAAATAATCCTTTTCCCTTTTCTTTGATGTCTTTGGAATACAGACTTAGTAGTGGTATTGCTGAGACAAAGGATATACACAGTTTCAAAGCCCTTTGAGTATAGTTCCAAATTGTTTTCCAGAGTGGTTGGATTAATTAATAATCTACCAACATTACATTAATGTCCCAATTTTTCCACATCCCCTCAAGCATTTCTCATTTTCCTGTTCTGTCATGATAGGTGTGAGGTATCTCAGAGTTGTTTTAATTTGCATGTCTCTAATTCATAGTGATTTAGAACATGTTTTTCATGTGACTTGATAGCTTTGATTTCTTCTTCTGAAAACTGCCTGTTCATATCCTTCAACCATTTATCAACAGGGAAATGGCTCTTATTTTTGTAAATTTGACTCAGTTTCCTACATATCTGAGAAATAATGCATTTATCAAATAAATTTGTAGCAATTTTCCTCCAGTTTCCTGTTTTCCTTCTAAATTTGACTGCATTAGTTTTGTCTGTGCAAAAGCTTTTTAACTTGATCTAATCAAAATTATCTATTTTACTTCCCATAATTCTCTCAATCTCTGATTTCATCATACACTCTTTTCTTATCTGTAGTTGTCACATTTTTCTATGCTCCCCTAACTTACTTATGATGTCACCCTTTATTTCAAAATTATTTCTCTATTTTGACCTTATCTTGGTGTATGGTGTCAGGTGTTGGTTTATACCTAGTTTCTGCCAAACTTGTTTCCAGTTTTCCCAGAAATTTTTGTTAAATGTTGAATTCTTACCCCAAAAGATGATGGATCTTTGGGTTTATCAAACACTAGATAACTGTGATCATTTACTGTTGTGTATTGTATACCTATGTCACTAATCAGCCACTCTGTTTCTTACACAGTATCAGATTGTTTTGATGATTGCCACTTTATAGTATAATTTGAAATCTGGAGCTGTTATTCTGCCTTCCTTAACATTTTAAAAAATAGATTTCCTTTTTGTTCTTGACCTTTTGTTCTTTCAGATGAATTTTGTTACTATTTTTTCTAGCTCTATAAAACAATTATTTGGTAGTTTGGTATGGTACTGAATAAGTAAATTAGCTAGAATTGTCATTTTTATTATATTGACTCACCCTACCTATGAGCAATTAATATTTCTCCAGTTGTTTAGATCTGTCTTTATTTGTGTGAAAAGAGTGTTGCTATTGTATTTCTATAATCTCTAAGTTTGTCTTGGTTTATTTTACCTGCAGTTATTTTAAATAGTATTTCTCTTTATCTATTGCTGCCGGGTTTTGTTCATAGTATACAGAAATGCTGATGATTTATGCAGATTTGTTTTAAATCCTGCAACTTGGCTGAACTTGTTAATTATCCATTAGTTTTTTGATTCTTAGGGGTTCTCTAAGTATAAAAATCATATTACCTGCAAATAATTTTGTTTCTTCATTACCCATTTTTATTCCTTCCACTTTTTTTCTTGTATTATTGCTCTATGCGGCATTTCAAGTACAACATTGAATAATGGTGGTGAGAATGGACACCTTTGCTTTACCCTTGATCTTAGTGGGAAGGCTTTTCCTGTTACAAATAATGCTTGCTCTTGGTTAGATAGATACTGCCTGTCATCTGAAGAAAGGTTTCACTGATTCCTGTGCTTCCTAGTGTTTTTCATAGGAATAGTATCGCATTTTTGTCAAAGGCTTTTTCTGCGCCTCTTGATATAATCATATGATTCTTATTGTTAATGGATGTGGTCAGTAAGGTTGGATAGTTTTCCTAATAATGAACCAATCTTGGTATGAATCCCACCTGGTCATAGTGTGTGATAGTCATGATATACAGCTATCATTTCTTTGCTCTAGTGTTTTATTTAAACATTTTTTCCATAGGTATTCATTAAGAAAAGTGGTCTTTAGATTTCTTTTTCTGTTTTTACTCTCCCTGGTTTATGTATCAAAACCATATTTGTATGTCATTTAAAAAATTTGTAGGACTCTACCTATTTTTTCAAATAGTTTGGGAGTAATCGGTCTTTAAATTTTGGTAGAATTCATTGGTGAATTGATCTGGAGGATTTTTTTTCTTAGGGAACTCATTGATGGATTGTTCAATTCCTTTTTCTAATATAGATTTACCTGAGTATTCTATTTTCTCTTCTGTTTATCTTGATGGTTTATATTTTTGTAAATATTCGTCCATTTTTCTTAGATTGTCAGTTTTACTGGCATATAATTAGGCAGAATAACTCCTAATAATTGCTTTAATTTCATCTTCAATGATGGTGCACTCACCCTTTTCATTTTTGATACTAGTAATTTGGTTTTCTTGTTTTTTTTTAAATTTTCTTTTCAAAAATTAAATTAACCAGTGGTTTAACTATTTTTTTTATAAAAGCAGCTCTTAGTTTTATTTTTAATTCAGTTTTTAAAGTTTTAATTTTACTAATCTCTCCTTTAATATTAAAGTTATATTTTATTTTGGTATTTAATTGGAGATTGATATTGGGGTTTTTAGTTGATAAGCTTTTTACAAGCTCAATGAATCAACAATGTGGCTTACCAACAAATAAAATGTTATCCTACACTATATTAAGAGAAACATCCAGAAAGAGAAAGATAATAGTTCTCCAGATCTGCTATACTCTGTGTTCAATTCTGGGAACCACATTTTAGAAACTACAAAGGAATAGACCAAACTATGAAGCAGGTCAAAAAGATGATGGCCAAAATAGTGAAAAAGAACTTTGGATGTTTAACCAGAAGAAAAAAAAACACCATTGCTATTTTTCAAGTATTTGAAAGGCTATTAGGGAGAGGAGAGATTAAACTTACTCTGCTTGATCCTAAGGTAGGGGACCAGGAATAACGAATGGGTAGAGGTTGCACAGAAGGAGATTTAATTTTGATATAAGGGAAAATGCTTCCCAACAATTGGAACTTCCTATAAATGGAGCAGGATGCCTCAGAAGGCACTGCATTCCTCCACGTTGGAAGTCTTCATACAGAGTTTGGACAACTATTTATTGAAAATGTCATAAAATTAATTCTTGCTTGGTTATATGTTGAATTAGATGGTCTCTGAGGTTGAAGTGCTATGGCTCGGCTCTGTGACTTCAGTCAATTCATCTTTGGGCCTCATTTCCCTTTTTTTGTAAAATGAGTTGTTTGAAGGTCCCTTCCGGCTCTAACATTCTATTTAGGAAAACTTCACTACCAGGGATGTATGTATGCACATACATGTTATGTACATGTATATGTGCAAATCATATTTATGTAAAATAAGTGTGTGTATGTACATTACCTTACATGCATGTGCATGTATATTTAGATATACATATATGTATTTAATGATGCTTTACTCTCTTGGCTTTAGGTTTAAAAAGGAGAAGGTATTTAACAAATAAAAATTAGGAACCAATCTTATGCAAAAGAGGGAAGGAAGGCACGCGCTCTGCAGCTGACAATGGCCACTTGCTTATAAGTTACAGGCTCTCTGTTCTGACAAAGAATTGAGTCCTAGAAATCCATTTATCCCATTAAAATGACAGGCCAAAGAAGTAGTGAACAAGACTGTGGTTGCCGGTCCTGCACTGCCCTCTGGAGGTTAGATCCCTGACCTGCAATTTCTCTGATCCAGGCCTGTCAGAAGATGGCAATTTTTAATTGTTTAAACACACTAAAACATGGAAATTGAAATATCCATTTTGTATTAATAAACCAAAGAGGTAACCTAAAAGGCATAAATAGGAATCGTTATTGCCACTGTTCAAAATTAATTTTGCTGAATATATTGTTTAAAAAATGCTGAACCTAACAAATGTTCTGCATATAAAATGTCTATCTCTGAATAGAGAGGATATTATTTCACATCTTGTTTTTGTGATATTTTACTTCTTCCTTTCATAAATCTGATGATGAAAAATAACTCTCTGTTCCCTTTACATTCTAAAAACTCTGCACATTTAGCAGACAAGGTAGAAGCTGCCACAGTAATTAGTTAATTAGCATGCTGTAACAATGTTGAAAGTGTAGGCCCCTGTGGATTTGTTAGTGATCTGTATCTGTACTGTTGTGGAGTAAACTGATGGGAATAAAATGAGAGAGTGAGAGAATAAGAACACATAATAGGTTGCATTGGGAGCATCCTTCCTCTGTCCCAACCGGTAAAGAAGCAAGGCCTCTAACTCCAGTAACTATGGAGCTGTGATGAGCTGTAATGGTCTGACCCTGTGCATGTGGCAATAAATATGCCTTTCCACTTCACCGCATTTTTGTGTTTCACTTTTACAGCATTTTCATTTCATGTTGTCAGTAATATAGTGAGAAAATAACCATAGGGAGGGGAAAATATAGCTTGTTAACATGATCCATTTTGTGTGCCCCAGACTGCAGCCCGTCCTTGTACAAAAATGAAGGACCAAAACATGTATTTCAAAGATCCAGGGGAAATGTTCTTTTTCATTGCCTGTTGTTCTGCCTTCAGTGTGCCGAATTTATAAAACATCACTTCAGAGATGTGACCGTGAAATCTGTAATATTTTTATGTGGTTGAATAAAAAAGTTCATCTTTAATGAACAATTTCATGCTTCAGAACATATGGAATGAAAGACTGCGTAAGGCTGCAATACAATTGATATCATCCCTGGAGGAGGGATGGCCAATGGCTAGGCAAGAGTGAGTGCTGTCTGAGTGGGCTAGGGTTTTAGCCTAAAAGGACATTCAAAGTCTAGCTAGTGGAGTGCTTTTCATCCAATTTGCGTCCTCCTGTGCCGGATGGTGACATCTCTAATCTAAATCATTTGGTCTGCGCAGTGGAGACTCCAGCAGCTCGCACCATAGATTACTTGAAAAGCAGTTTCTAAAAGTTTTCCGGCTTTGGGAAGTGGGTAGTTGGTTAGCCATAGATTTTAAGTATTCATACAGATGAGTATTTACTTGTAACCATTTCCTTAAGGAGAAGCATACATTCAGTCCTGGTAATGTCAACTTACAAATGATTCATATTCCTCTCCCATTCCTATGGGGAAAACTGAGATCTGAACTCCAGGGAGTGAATGACCTCTTATGCAAATGTAGAGTGGGTTGCCTTCTCTCATGCAGATGTAGAAGTGTACAAAGTTAACAAGTTACTGATGCCTGTGTGTATCTACTCTGCTCTTCAGATAAAATACCTGATTCCTTTTTGTCTTCCCATACATCTTGAGGGTGGGGGTTGGGGGTGATGAGGAGCATACCCTCAAAGGGAAATAGATGTATTCCTAGAATCCCAAGCTGGAAGTGGAAATTCATTTTCCCTTAGAAACAATATTGTAAATGTGTACGCATTATAACCGAGGGGTCATGAACTTGTATTTTTAAAACATTTTGATAACCATACTTCATTAAAACTGATTTTCTTCGTGATCCTCTCTTTTTATGCATTTAAAACCATTATTCTCGGAAGAATTTCACAGACCTGAAAAAAGGGGCCCTTGATACATAAAAAAGATTTTAAAAAAACCAAACAAACAACCTAACCCTCTGATTTATGACATTTGTCCTTTGGGAAAATACATTACAAATTTACCATCATGTATCATCACTTTTTGACTCTATTCCATCTCTGTAGCTTGTATCTCCTCTCTGTGTTGGAGAAGATATCTATGGCCATAGCTTCTTCTTCAGGTGGAAGAAGGAAGTTACTGTGAGATTGCCCCAACCAAGCTTTCAGGACCTTTTCTTCTGAACTCACCCTTCCTCTTCAAAGGAAAATACGCCAACCCTAAATCCTGGCAGGGTTATTGGAGTGGGCAGGGTGTGCATTTCTTTCCATTTCAGTTCTGCTCCTGGACCACTGCACCAAAGCTTCAATAAGCCTCAAGGAAGCACTTAGGAACTCTTGAGGATATCAGACTTGACCAACTTTGCCCTGTATTCCTGCTGCCACAGTAAGGGTTCCTCTCCTCTTCACATACGAGACAGATGTAGTCAGTTTGCAAACCCAAAGAATAGACTAGCTGGTAATGTGGAAGAACCATGGAAGAAAGGCCAAGGAAAGGAGACTAGTGAGGAAAGAATGAAGCACAAAGAGAAAGGGAATGGCAAACAGAAGATATAAGTGACAATGAAGAGTAGTAGTAGAAAAGCTAAATGATAGTGATGGGAACTGACCAGAAAATAGAGAAACTTGGGAATCCCTCTGATTGATTTGGGGCACTGGATTTGTCATTTTATTCACACAGACCCACCGAGCCAGTCTGACTCTGTCACAGCCTCAATTCTCTTTAAATACCACTTTTTCACTTTATTTTCCTTATGTTGGTTTCCCAGGAATGTTATTTCCATTTGTGGCATTGTTACTATAAAACTACCTACCCTTTTACAAAATTGTTTCACCTTAGACCTGTTTAATGACATTGAACATCAGAATTGCTCTACTGAATATATCCTAACCTAACATCTGTTATCTTTTGCTAGATAGATAATGCTGTAATTCTAGGTTTAAGTGATGTGGGGCACAGGGTTGAATAACTGACTCCAGGAATTGGCAGCAGTGAATAAAGCTCTGGGCCTGGAATCAGAAAGTCCTGAGTTCAAATTTGACCTCAATTACTTATGACCCTGGATAAGCCACTTAACATTGTTTGCCTCAGTTTCTTCGTTTGTAAAATGAGACGGAGAGGGAAATCCAAACTGTGCCAGCATCTTTGTCAAGAAAATCTCAGATGGGTTTATGAAGAATTGGGCATAACTGAACACACCACTACACTGTATTTCCCAGCCCTCAGTGATATACAAGACCAGGGAAGCTCTAAGGATATCTACTTTGGATTCATGCCATAAAATTATCTTCTTTTTAATAACAAGAGTTGATGTTTACATAAGGAGGGGATCAGTGGTGGTCAATCAGTACATCCACTGCCCACAGATAAATGTTCATCTGTTCATTCTTTTTTTTTTAATAAAAATTTATTTATTTAACTTTTTACATTCATTTTCACAAAATTTTGGGTTCCAAATTTTCTCCCCTTTTGTCCCCTCCCCCCCACCCCAATGCACCAAGCATCTAATTTTCCCTATCTCCAATCTGCCCTCTCTTCTGTCATCCCTCCCTTCTCTTGTCCCCATCTTCTCTTTTGTCCTGTAGGGCCAGATGACTTTCTATTCCTCATTAACTGTATGTCTTATTTCCTAGTAGCACAACAATACTAAACAGTTGTTCCTAAAACTTTGAGTTCCAAATTCTCCCCATCCCTCCCTCCCCACCCATTCCCTTTGGGAAGGCAGGCAATTCAATATAGGCCCTATCTGTGTAGTTTTGCAAATGACTTCCATAATAGTCGTGTTGTGTAAGACTAACTGTATTTCCCTCCATCCTGTCCTGCCCCCCTTTGTTTCTATTCTGTCTTTTGATCCTGTCCCTCCCCAAGAGTGTTGACTTCAAATTGCTCCCTCCTCCCATTGCCTTCCCTTCCATCATCCCCACAACCCTGCTTATCTTCTTCTCCCCCACTTTCCTGTATTGTAAGATAGGTTTTCATACCAAAATGAGTGTGCATTTTATTCCTTCCTTTAGTCAAATGTGATGAGGGTAAACTTCTTGTTTTTTTTCTCAGCTCTCCTCTTTTTCCCTCCACTAAAAAGTCTCCTGCTTGCCTCTTGAATGAGATATAATTTACCCCATTCCATTTCACCCTCTTTCCTCCCACTACATTTCTCTCTCACCATTTACCTTAATTTCTTTTGAGATGTGGTCCCATCCTATTCAGTTCACTCTGTGCTCTCTGTCTCTGTATGTGCATGCATGTGTGTATGTGTGTGTGTGCACGCATGTATGTGTGTGTATGTGTGTGTGTGGTCCCACCAACTACCCAGATACTGAAAAGTTTTAAGAGTTACAAATATTGTCTTTCCATGTAGGAATGTAAACAGTTCACCTTTGGTAAGTCCCTTATGACTTCTCTTTGCTGTTTACTTTTTCATGCTTCTTCTCATTCTTGTGTTTGAAAGTCAAATTTTCTTTTCAGCTCTGGTCTTTTCATCAAGAATGCTTGAAAGTCCTCTGTTTCATTGAAAGACCATATTTTCCCCTGAAGTATTATACTCAGTTTTGCTGGGTAGGTGATTCTTGGTTTGAGTCCTAGTTCCTTTGACTTCTGGAATATCCTATTCCATGCCCTTCGATCCCTTAATGTAGAAGCTGCTAGATCTTGAGTTATCCTGATTTTATTTCCACAATACTGGAATTGTTTCTTTCTAGCTGCTTGAAATATTTTCTCCTTGACCTGAGAATTCTGAAATTTGGCCACAATGTTCCTAGGAGTTTCTCTTTTTGGATCTCTTTCAGGCAGTGATTGATGGATTCCTTCAATACTTATTTTGCCCTCTGGATGTAGAATATCAGGGCAGTTTTCCTTGATAATTTCATGGAAGACGATGTCTAGGCTCTTTTTTTGATCATGAGTTTCAGGTAGTCCCATAATTTTTAAATTGTGTCTCCTGGATCTATTTTCCAGGTCAGTTGTTTTTCCCATGAGATATTTCACATTCTCTTCCATTTTTTCGTTCTTTTGGTTTTGTTTGGTGATTTCTTGGTTTCTCATAAAGTCATTAGACTCCATCTGTTCCATTCTAATTTTGAGAGAACTATTAAATTCAGTGAGCTTTTGAGCCTCTATTTCCATTTGGCTCATTCTGCTTTTGAAAGCATTCTTCTCCTCATTGGCTTTTTGAACCTCTTTTGCCAATTGAGTGAGCCTATTTTTCAAGGTGTTATTTTCTTCAGCATTCTTTTGGGTCTCCTTTAGCAAGGTATTGACCCATTTTTCATGCTTTTCTTGCATCTCTCTCATTTCTCTTCCCAGTTTTTCCTCCACCTGTCTAACTTGATTTTCAAAATCCTTTTTGAGCTCTTCCAAGGCCTGAGCCCGCCCAACATCCCCCTGGGATGTCTGGGATACAGAGGCCCCGCCCTCAACATCTTTCCCTGATGGTAAGAATATTTCCTCGTCATCAAAATGGAAAGGCGGGAACATTTGCACCTGCTCAAAGAAACTCCCTATAGTCTGATTTTTGTTCCCTTTTCTAGGCATTTTCCCAGCCAGTTACTTGACTTCTGAGATTCCTGTCCACCCCTGCCTAGATCCTCCCAGCTAGTGCTTGGGGTCTGAGATTCAAATGGCTCATCTGTTCATTCTTCAGCATGTGTGCACACCCTCCTAACCTTTTCCTCTTAGAATCTTTTGCTTCCTTAAAGGGACCACTCAAATGTTCTGCACGGGGATTTTCTAATTACTCCAGTTGCGAGCTCCGCCTGCCCCCAAAATTACCTTGTGTTTACTTTGGAATTATTTTGTATTTGCTTAGATACAGTCTTATGTAGTGCCTCTATACTGAGGGGCAGTGTGACATAATGGTTAGAGATCTGACCTTGAAACCAAGAAGACCTGGTTTCAAATACTCTTTCTGACACCTCCTGGCTATATGACTCTGGTGAGTCTCCTAAATTTGCAGAGCCATAAATTTGCAGAGAAAGTACTACCTGCAGTGGTAGAAGAAGTGTCTTCACCTGGAAGTCCTTACACCAATGAAATCTCAGGTTTAATCCCTGTCTTTCTATATGAAAATGTTGCCTTCTTTCAGTAAGGTGTAAACTCTTTGGCCATTTCAGTATTGACTCTGTATATTCAAAGATTATTACAGTGCCTGGCATGCAATAGGTGTTTAATAAATGCTTGTTGAATGAATTCAACATAGGGGCACTAATTTTTCTTTCTTTCTTTCTTTCTTTTTTTCAGCTATAGAGAATCATTTATCATGTCTAAAGGTCCTACACTATCACTGGCTCATTTTCCTAAAGAGACATCTTACATAGCTACGGGCACCCAAAGTCCTATAAAAGCAGAGGTCTCCAAAGGTGTCCTTACATTAGAAACAACAAAAGGTATGAATTACATCTCACAAGATAGTTTTCCTTTGAACTTTTAAAATTCAAACGTATGTTTCAAATGAAACATAAGAAATATGAAGGTGTGTTTCAAAAGCTAAAGAGAAATCTAGGGCCAAATGTTGTTGGTAATTTTTAAGTCAATAAGTTCGTAAACATTTAAGTAAGCATCTATTATGTGCCAGGCCCTGTGCTTAGTGATGGAATAAATAATCAGGGGATAGACACTTATTTTGGAGGTGTTATTTGCTAGAATACTACATTCATCAAAGGCCAAGCAAGTCAGTCTTCCTAAGGCACAGCCCAGCTTATATTAATTACTGCATGATTCAGTGCCCTCTATGACTCTCTATTGTCTAGGAAATGAGATCCAAACATTTTAGCCTGGTATTAGAGGCCTTCCGTCACGTAGCTACAGCCCAGCTTTCCAACCTTCTCCTATACTTCCTCTCATGGTATATTACCTTCCTGTCTTTCTGGGTATATCACCATCCCTGGTTGCCATGTTTCTGATGAGTTCTTGTACCATCTCTGCCTGTTGACATCCTACCCATCCTTTCATAACTTTCTCCAGTATCAACTCCTCCTTGAAGACCTCCCTGATCCCACTAGTCAATGGTGGCCTGTCCATCTGATCTCATAGCCCTTTGTGCTCTGATAATTACTTGTATTTATATATAGTGACTTCCAGCATTTTGCATGCATTTTTATTTGGTGTCTTTATGTTCAGATCTGTATTATATGTAATATGTATATATTATTTATCTTTTCACTCATATTACATTTTAAGCTCCTTGAAAAAAGGTACTCTTATTTATCTTTGTATTTTCCCCATCTATTTGATAAAGGACTGAATAAGTAAATACTTCCGCATAAGTTCTTTCTTTTATTCATCACGGCATGGAAGTAATCTTGAGTCCTTGAAGCTTGTGCCCTTGGAATAGGAGCTCTAAAAGTTTCAACCATTCTGGAAATGCTTAGAGTACAGAGCACCTAACAAACATACCATGTTTTCTCCCTGAAAACCAACCCAGCTCAATATTGGGGAGCCTGAAAGTGGAGAAATATTGAGAAACCAGTAAGTTGGTCACTAGGCAATGAATTATTTGGCCACAATAACCCATGAAATGAAGAATATGTGATTTCCCTCAGTCCTGTGGCTCTCTTCCCCCTGTCCACGTGGGTAGTGAAGGTGGGAGAGTGAAGAAGATGGTACTGAGACTCGCACAGGTCTTAGAACCTTTGGAGACATTGGCCACAGTGCAATGACGGAGTCGGTATGCTACGGTCAAATCTCAGCCATGCTGAGATTGGAGCTCTTATTATGAAGACGATGAAAAGGCAAAAGTAAGTACTCCTTGAAGGAAGGAATTTTTTGTCTTTGTGTGCCTGAAATCCAGCACACTGTCTCGAACACAGTAGACACAAAGAAGAGTTTGTTGAATTGAATCAAGAAGCCATGGCTAAATGGAGAGATGGATCACAAGTTCTCCTTCCATAAAGGACTGGCCTGGGTTGGTTTTGTCATGTACCCAAAGGCAACAAGCAGCATCCTACCAGGGGACAAACTGGCCATAAGTGAGAAGACCACCATGAAAGACGACTGGTTACAGCTTATGTGCCAAGCATCCGTCTGTTTTGGAGGAATCAGACGTAGCTAAATTCTATGCATTTACGCAATCCTCCTCACCAATTCCACATCCATATTGATCACTAGAAACTTTAATACAAAGATAGACACAGGAAGGATGACAATCATGTGTGGTTTAGAATTAAGAAATGGAAGAGGTCAAAGACTTATAGGCAGAGATGTCCAGTCAGCACTTAGGCCACGTTGCTACTGGTAATGCTCCCGGGGTTGCTCAAACCAAATTAAAATGTAATTGGGAAACATTTAACAAAATAAATAAAAATACAATAGAACATAGACAGTTAATATGGTTTCATAAGTGACTATGTGGCCTGCGGGGTTCTTTACATACAGTTTAATGGTTCCATTTCTACTTGAGTTTGATACCATTGTTGCAGACTACTTGAAAGCCTTAAGCCTGTACATGAGAAATTCCTTTCTTCAAGAAGATAATGGGCCATTAAGCGCTGAAGGACATTAGAAGAGATTAAATGGACTGGATCATCTTGGGAAGCAGATCTAGACCTGTATTTGGCAGACTTAGTGTTATAGTATGAGAGTATTTGTCAAGCCTGTCCAAGCTGCAGAAGCAGCAAATTGCAGTTGGTGTGTGTGTAGCTCTTTAAGGTTCATATAACACATTATCTATATTATCTCATTTGATGTCGCAACCATTCTGGGAGCTAGGTACTGCAGGTGTTGTTATCTCTATTTTATGGATGCTCAGAGAGGTTCTATTACTTATGATCACACAGGTGATTAGTGTTAGAGGCAAGATTCAGTTCAAGAAATATTCATGAAACTTCTGCTGTGTTCAAGGAATGATGCCAAATGTTGGGGGTGGAAAACCCTAAATAAAACAGTCACTATCCCCAAGGACATCACTTTTGCATGGTGGTAGGTATAATATGTACAAAAATAACTAATACAAATAATTTGAGGAGACAGAGAAAGATGCAGAGAAAGTGCACAGCAGCTTGCAAAGGGATAAGGAAAGACTACACAGAAGGTTCCTGAGATGAGTCTTGAAGGAAGATAGACTCAGAGAGGCAGAGATAAGGAGGAAGTACAATCTAGGCATGAAGATGTCAGAATGTGCAGAGGTGGCAGATGAACTGTTGAGGACAAGAGCTCTGTTGCCTACAGACTTCACTTCTCTAAGCTAAACATCACCAGTTCCTCCAACCAACTTCGTACGACATGATCTCAAGGACTTAAAGATATTGGTTGCCTCTTTTGGACATGTTCTCTATACCTTGTCAGTGTCCTTCTAAAAAATGTAATTCTCAGAGGAAAAACATGATATTCCAATTGTCTAGTGAGTACAGTAAAACTGTCACTTTATTTGGTCTGAGCCCTGAGTCTCAATACAGACTCAAACCGAGCTTTTTCAGCTGCCATATTGCCCTAAGATTGACAGTGAATTTGTAGTTCAATAAAAAGCCCATGTGGACTGTTCCATTTTCTGTTGGTGAACTTTATTATTTGAGGGAAAATATAGAACTTTACTTTTACCTTCATTAAATTTAATTTTCTTAGATTTGACCAATTGTTTCAACATTTTAAAATCTTTGGGGATCCTGACATCTCATCCAATATTTTAGCTGTTCTTCCCAGTTTTATGTGACCTGCAAAACTGGCAAGCAGTGCCATCTATGCTCACATCCATGTCATTGATATGGATGTTGAGAAGCCTGGGGACAAAGACAGATCCATTGGGGAATTCATTCTAAATGTCTATGTTGTCATTAATTCATCAGTTACTGGTCTCTTTGGATCCAGTCATTCAACCCCTGCAAAATCCACTGTGCTACAGTTTATTTAAGTCTCCATGTAACTCACTTCTCACTATTCTTTGTTTGCAAGGATAGTATGAAATGTTTTGTCGAAGATGTTCCCGAAACAGTTAAATTGTACACACAGCAGTCTTTTGATTTACTATTTATACCTGTTCTATATAAATAATCCAATTACTTAGTCAGAAAAGGAAGAAAAGAGTGTTGGTCGGGCTCTTCTTGATCCCCACTTACATTTCTTTATTAATACATTCTTGAATTTTCCCAGGAATTGAAGGATCTTTAGTTTCCCTCTTCTTAGGAAAAAAAAAAGTGGGGTGGTGATGATGACAGCATTTCTTTGATCTTTCTTGATTCCTACAGCTTTTCTTTCATTCTCCATAATTTTTTAAAGATCTCTCTCTGCCACTTTTCTTGGTATTCTACAGTGTCATCCATCTCAGCTTGGTGGTTTTTACTCATCACCAGATTTTCAAATAGCTCAGGTTTCAACTCCCCCTTAACCACTTTTGTCCTCCCTTCCCAATCCAAAGATCATTTTGCTTAGAAGATTAAAGTGACATAAAAATGGGTAGTTCTTCTTTCTTGCAGTTATCTGCTCTCCTCATTCACTCTGGTCAATCTTTCTATCCCCTCCTTGGTTCACATCTCACCTCCAGCATCTTATTAGCTGTTTTGTTTTTTTAATTTTTTTTACGAGTCCTTTTCCAAGTTTCTTGAGCATTCATCACCAAACTCGCTCATTTTGGATGCTAGCACTCCTGACACTATCCTGATAGGACTGTACCACTCTTATATTCAAGTTTCATTACTTTCCTTTGCTCCCATTGTTTTAAAATTTTGAGTTGATCAATGAGCTCCAATTAGTCTCTTTAAATAATTTCCTGCTTCCTTCTCTCCATTAAATTTGTTTTGATCCTTCAGAATTTTATTCTAGAGAGATTTCTACCCCAACCACTTATTCACATCTTCATTCTGATTTTCTCTTCTAAATCCCTTACCATAATTTTGGGTGACAGTCAGAGCACTACACATGTCCCTAACATCTTCAGTTCCTTACTCAGGACTTTGTAGTCCATAGCACTGCTTTCTGGATATTCTTTGGTGGGATCATTTTACCTGCACATGAATTACAAGAAAAGTAGGTAGTGGTATTTGGATACACACTCCAGGGAGACAGCAGACATCTTTTTCGTTTCTGTCAAGTTTACAAAAAGTTTTTTGTCAGGTTTAGCAGTCATCAATCACTGCATGTTTCATCTTTCTCTAACTTTTGCTGGTAAGACCTTGATAGCACTCCTGGATTGCATCAACAACCCTCCTGGGCCAAGAAATCACATCCTTCTGGGAGGCTCTGGTCCTGCCCTCTCAGGCAGAGCTTTGTGCCTGTTACTGTAGCTTAGCTTTGAGTGCTCAGTACGTGGCCTTTCATTTGCTTCTTTTTATTATACTCCCCTACCCTCTGACCTGCAGATACAGCTTAGGATTCTCTTTTCCTTTCTAAAACTTTTTTCTTCTTTCTTTTTTCCCTAAAACACTTCTTACATATTTTTTTCCAAAGATGGTTTAATTTTTGCATTATAAACTGAAGAAGAGATATATGTTATTTTCTAGGATGAAGACTGTCCTCTTCTTTACAGAGGCAGCCAGGGGATGCCACATTGCACAGGGAGGGTGCTAGGCCTGGAATCAGAAAGAGATGAGTTCAGATCCAGCCCCAGATACTTCCCAGCTGTGTGACCCTGGGCAAGTCACCTAGCTTCAGTTTTCTCAACTGTAAAATGGAGATGATGATGGTGGATGGACGATGGGCGATGGACAGATGGATGAGGACGATGGATGATGATACTTCCCAGGGTAGTTGTGAGGATGAAATTACACATATACATATATGTATATATGTGTATACACATATACACATGTACACATATACACACATGTATGCATATACATGCATGTATACAGGCACATGCATATATATATATATATATATATGTTTAAAAGCAGTTAGCATAGTACTGGCAACAGTATGTGCTACATAGACATTTCTTTTCCTCCTTACACACCCATAGCTACTTTCTGGTAGTTTATAGGAACTCTCTGAGGGGTCACCAGATGAGGTACTTTGCCCATCATATTTGTTAGAAAGTAGGTTCTTTGGTCCTTTCTCATTTTTGCTGGTAGTCTGTATGACTAAATGTGGTGGCAAACTGTCTGATTTCCACATTAGCTCAACTATAAACTTGTACAGGATATTTTATCATCAGTAGCCTTCCCATCATGTATCACAACATGATCACATCAGCTGCCTTTGATGGCAATTAATACTTTTCTACCACACCCTTAGGGAAAGAAAGTTGCTGTGGTCTGTGCCCTGGGCCAGGGTGTAAAGCACAAGTTCAGTAATGTCACCAGGGATGCTATTGAAATTAACCTAGTCATCCATGGGCAGTCTTCTCTTCCCATTGAAACTCAGACACCTCCTTGCTCCTGTAACCCTTTCACAACTCTCCAAATTATAAAGCTGTATCTGACCTTCATGAACAAGAGGGTGAAGTTACGGCAAAGTAGACTTCAGATTGATATTAGGAGAAGTCTCCTTACAACTTGTGAAAATGGGAGGTTCCCCTGGGAGCTGATACATTCACACTCCCTGGAGATTTTCCAGGCAGAGGCTGAGAGGAACATCACCTTGTAATCCTTGTCCAGGTACAGTCTAGATGGACCTCCAGGGCAGTTTCCACCTCTGAGCTCCTGGAATTCTGTGATCTTCCCAGCCCTGTACAAATGTCCCTGGTGGGTGGCGATATCACTCACTGGGCTAGGGCTTTTTTGAGGATGGGCTTCAGAGGTACATGTTTCTAGAAGAATGTTTAGAAGGAGGGAAAAGAAAAGGGATCTGGTCATTGGCACATTCCATTGGATGCCCTTGAGGGGGACAGAACTAATGGTGGTGAAGAATTAGAGCTTAACCTCTTTCTGAAGGAGAGCAACCTGTTAGCCTATCTCTGAGCAAATACCTAAATACCCTCTGGAATAATCCATCCCTACATATCCATGATGACTTCCCCATGCGTATATTGTTACATAGCTCAGTTTTTATTTATTCTTTGAAAGAATCTAGAATTCCTTCGGACTAGGAAAACCTTCATTTTCCTCATCCTGCATACTGATAGGAGTTACATATGTGTTTGTGTTTTTATTTTTACAGAACAGTTAACTAAACCTTCATTTGAATCACCTGAGAAAAAACCCAGAGTAAAACCCATCGGATACCAACCCACCATCCAGCTAGGTGCCAATACCAAAGTTGTCCTCCCTCCCATACCACAATGCCGAAAATAGGCCAGTGCCAAATGTCTGCCTTCAAGAGGAAAAAATTGCTTCGCTCATGCCCAAGTCCTTTATCTAACCTGGCTACTGATTCTAACTTTATCTTCCCCAACCAGATACCTACAAAAGAATGCTCCATGTGCCTTTGGTACTCTCAATCAGTCTCTTTATAACTCTCTGAATAGCTTCTGTCTTTTCAAAAGAAAAATGTGATTTATTTTTAGCCTCAAAAAATGACATTTCAGTTTTCTCCATAGCTATAAATGATTTTCCCAGCTGTTTCTTACTTTGAAATGTCACAGAGAGCAGAAATCTCTCAAGATCCATGTGAAGATATGTTCATGGTGATTTAAAAATATTTTTAGGATTAAACTGGAGGCCAGCCTTAAGATTTTTCCACTTACCCCTTTGTAATATTAGTAAATAATCTATATTGAGTTATTGTGGTGTTTAGATTAGGAAAAGATTGGGGAATTACACGTTATTTGTGGCTAACAGGCCCTGACTATCTCTTTCAAAGGGAGTCACCTTTGCATAAAAGTCTACATTTAAAAGCATTAATGTGAATTTCTTAAATCTGATTTTTATTTTAGGTTGTATCCATTGTTCCCTTGAATTGCTTCAACAATATTAGGAAATAAAGAAAATGCTACTCCCTTCTGTTTCAAGTGAGGTTCTTCTTGTCATTAGCTATAAATGTTGTGGTCTAGTAGGAATGGTTCTCCAGCCCATGTTAATCTTCATGACTGTTAGAAGTAGGAGAAAATCTTCTTTGCAAAAACATCGAAGTCGTTAGAGAGATTCCATTGACTTTTGTTTTTCCAAATTATCTTCTACAAGTTGT
Source organism: Bettongia penicillata ogilbyi (assembly GCA_023548195.1). Taxonomy (NCBI): domain Eukaryota; kingdom Metazoa; phylum Chordata; class Mammalia; order Diprotodontia; family Potoroidae; genus Bettongia; species Bettongia penicillata. The sequence continues at coordinate 7,272,562 of JAJHZJ010000570.1, forward strand.
TTTCAAATCACAACCAGTTCCTTTTGTATTCTTGATTGGAGACCCATCCACTTTGGAGTAGGTCTCACTTTTGCAACTCAGTGGCATGGATCCTTCTGGGCTTTGTAAAATGGATTATACTGTTAGTAGTACATAAGTTTTCATAATAATTTAACTTTTCCCCACACATTGATTAAACTTTGTAGGAGTCCTGACTAAACTTCTCAATAGGATCCATTATTTTAACTTATCATTAAATCAAATTGGTAATAGGTAGAGAAAGCATGGTGGTGGTGCTCACTTCCAGCCAGGAAGATCCAAGTTCAAGTTCAATTTAGGACACACACTGGCTTGTGACCCTGGACAGACAAATCATTTAACCTCTTGGCATCATGCCAAAGAATTTCAACACTTCAGCTTGTGAATAAGTGCTTCAGTTAAAATAAAATTGGTTTATATGTCATATCAGTTGAAAATCTATTAAGCAGCATTTCCCATTTTTACCAACACCATAAAAACTGATGTTCATGATGATGTCCCCAAGGCACATCAAGTTTTTGAAGGACAGTCACAAAGCAGATTTAGACCCAATATGAAGAAAATACTTCCTAGCAATTACAGCTTTCTCAAAATGGAATGAGCCACCTTGCAAAGTAGTGACTTCTCTTTCACAGAAGGTCTTCAAATCAGGGCTGCATGACCACTTACTGGAAACATAAATGGGTTGAAGTGAGACCTTTAATTACCTACAGTTCTGTGTTTCTGAATAATCAAAGAGAAATGATGACATTGTGTTCAATACAGTTTCATCATTAAACAGATTTTCTCGTATCCTGCCTCTTTGAAAATTAACCATCTATACATGGTAATTCACCACACCATATTAAACATTTTTTAAGCCCTTACTTTGTATAAGGCCCTATACTTATGTAGGAGGCATATACAGATAGATGTAGTACGGATCTTGCTCTCAGGAAATGTATGAATGTTGGACCTAGGTGCTATGGAATGATCTAGGAGCTCTGAGGAATGGAAGGATCACTTTGATTTGGGGATATCAAAGATTTCATGAAGGATGTCGTGTCTGGATAGAGACTTAGAGAGAGAGGGATTTCAGTAGACTCAAGTGAAGGCAAAATCTATTCCAGGTTCTGAAGATGACACATAGTCAAAGAGATGAGAAAGGACATCATGAGAATGGGGGAAAAATAGGAGTCTAATTTGACTGGAGGAGGAAGGCCAAGGAGAAAAGACTAGAAAGATAGGTTGAGGCCAGATAATGGAGATCTTTGGGTTTCAGGATCAGCAGTTCATATTTTATTTGCATTGAGGCTCTCCTAAAAGTTTTTAAGTAGAGACATGATCAGAGCAAGAATAGAAAGGGTGGGTTGGAAAGTAAGGAGATTAGAAGCAAAAAAAAGCAGTTATAATAGCATTATAATAAATTTGGCAAGAAGAGAATAGAACCTGAATTAGAGTATTTGGAGTTTAAGATGATTTGGACAGAGGCAGATTGAGCAGCACTTGGGTTGCTCACTGGATACGAGGTTTAAAGGGAGAAGAGACTTAGATGACTTCTAATTACGGGCCTGGTAACTGGGAGGTTGGTGATGTCATAAGAAAGAAAATTGAGGGAAGGGCAGGTTCTTTGAGAAGTGAAATGTCCTTATGTTCAGATTGTCATGCCTGTGGGACATTCGTATGGGGCTATCCCATGAGAAGCTGAAAATGGGGCACTGCTAAGCTTTTTCCTATTTGCCCATGCTAAGTTGGTTAGTTACCCTGGTAGCTACTAAGCTCTTAGTGTGCGTATGTGTGCGAGCATGTGTGTGCATGTGCTTTTATTGCTTACAGGACACTCTCTTGGGTTCTTGTGATTCCTTAATTAAGCGCATTGCCTAACACCAAAGAGATTCTATCATGTCTTCTTTTTATTCTTTATACTTATGATTGATGTTTTCAAAGGGGCTTAGGTACATTTGTAAGAGATTCCTGCTCTCTTTGTTTTCCTTAATATAGAAGACTGAAGACCTTAAACAACTGTGACTGTTATAGAATGCAAAATTCTGGGCAGGTCTGGCTGCCTGGAACTATCACAAATGTGGCTTCATCTCTCACAACCAGGACCAATATTGAGGGGCCACCCATGCCCACCAACTGCAGATAACAGGACAAGCAAGCTAGCCTATCTGAAGTGGTGGGGCACTGGGGAGGAGGGACAGGAGGCAGTAAGTGCCAGGGAAGTAAAACTACCACCACTACCTTGCTCACCATCTGCCCCCCAGAACCTGATGGAGACAGACCAAGACTCTGAGTCCAAGAACCTTGGGAATAGGAATGCTTCCAGCCCAGCATCCACAGTCATCATCCTGAGAATTGACTCCCGTGGAGATGAAGCCTGGCAGCTGCTCCAGCAGGTGCTACAGCCACATTGACTGAAGACCCAGAAAAGAGAGTTCTGGACACCAAAGTCCTTGGCCCCTTCAAGTGGTTCAATGCTGGAAAAGGATATGGTCTCCAAAAAAAATTCAGTGATGATTTTTTAAAAGCTAGTTCATTTTCCATTCAGCTTGACACTGTTCAAGAGACAAATATAACTAGTTTAGCATTTCTATATGTTAAATAACCATTTAAAAATTAATATTGGTTAATAATCCTCAGATTATTAAAGAATATATGAAATTCATTGTTTAAACATCCAATTCAGATTTTCAGAGGATATTGTTTGATTCATTAATTCAACAACCATTAAGCACCTGCTGTATATAAAACATTGTGATTAGAGCACTGGAAGATAAACTGAATTTTTTAAAAAAGAAAAGGATACAGTTTTACCAATGGAAATGACATGAAAGAAAGGCATTCCCATCTGCTTTGCCCTTCTACCCTGAGGACCATGACAATTTCCCATTTGACTTGTGGCTGAAGCCTGCCATATGCCTTGGCTCCCTCTCAGAATGGGAGCATCTTGAGAGCAGGACTGACTTTTGTTTTCTATTTGCACTTAGCACAGTGTTTTGCATATATTAAGGAATAAATAAATGCTTTATTAATTCATTCGTCAGCAAGGGTTTTAAAGCACATCGCAGTTGCTGCTTTGCTTTGAGATCATGTTCAGTTTTGAGAGGGATTTTTGGAAGCCTGTTGACAATGTGTACAGTGATCAGGGTAGTGAGAGGAACTGGAAATGGGGTTACCTGAAGATCAGTTGAGAGAACTGAGGATATTTTACCTAGATAACAGAAGACTTTGTGAGCACATGATAGGTATCACCGAGTATTTTAAAGGCTTTCTGTGGCCAAGGGATTTATTGGCCACAAAGTACAGGACTGGGAACAATGAGTAGGTGTGTCAGAGAGGCAGATTTAAATTTGGAAATAAGGAAAAGCTTCCTAAAGATTAGAGCTGCACAAGAGAAATGGACTACCTTATTAGTAAGTAGTTCCCGCTCCCTGGAAGCCTTAGAAATAGCATGGTCATTCACTGGGGATGGTGTGAAAAGATTCCTGCTTAGGTACTCGGTGACCTCAGAGGTTGATAGGATCAGTGAGAAATTCAGAACCAGAAGAAACTTTAGAAGTCACCTAGTATGACCTCCAGAATGCATTTGACTCAGTTGAGCATTCTTTCCTCCTAAGTACTCTTTCCTCTCTGGAATTTCATGATAGTCCTCTCTCCTAGTTTTCCTACTTATCTCAATTACATGATCTTTTGACTAGGGATTTTCCATTTTTTTTTGGTAGTCATTGGGAGCTTTATTGACCTAAAAGCAGCAGGCCTGAGATTTAGCAAGGAGCTAAACAAAGTCAGTGATATAGGAAAAGGGTCAAACTTATATATAGGATGATTTTAGGGTTTCTTTGTCAGGGTTGGACATCTAGGGTAAGCCTTGCAAGATAAAGAAATCGTACAAGATAAAGGCATGGGCTGAGGAATATGAATGACACAAGATAAGGAAATCTCATTCTCCAGGATGTGGGGTGGGGACAGGGAATTTTATGTTTCCCCAGGATGAGGGCGGGGGACCTAGAATATTATGGTCCAGGATAAGGGGAATTGTGTAAGGGGAGACTTTAGGGCACCAAGGTCTTCACAAAGTCAGTCAATATTATTTTTAACTCTTTGGGCACTGTGTCCACATCATTTCCCCATTCAACAACTAGGTAGTAGCAAAGGTCATTGTCTTCAGTAGCTGCTTCCTGTTGAACAGGGGTGAAGAGTCCATTTCAGGGGCCAGAATAGATTGGGGGGCGGTGATCAGCATGGGGTGCAGAATGCAGAGCCAACTGAGGCCAGGGTGGAGAGAGGCAAGCCATTTGGTGACATCAAGGGCAGGACTCGGTATGCTAAAAGTTGCTGTGGGTGAGAAGAGACAAATCAAGCCAGGAGTATAAGCACAAGCACCAACCAAGTATAAGAGCAAGTAAAATGACCAATAACAGGCCCACAATGAGGGAAAGAAGAGAGAGAAGCCACAACTCCCAGGAAGAGGTAGGGGAAGATAGCAGGCTGGAGTGGATGTCTTACATCTAAGAGGCTGCCTGTAATATCCTTTAAGTGCTCAAAGGAAAAATTCCATGGATCTTCAGGGAATATCGGGGAAGAGCCATGGGGAGTAAGATAGTATCCTGGGCATGATGGTGACACATCCAGCAATCATTCCCCCATTTTAATTAAGGCATTAGACTTCCAGTGCTGAGGAAGCAGGTCTCACCCTTGGCATAGGGTGGGAATCAGGAATCAGGTGGGCTAGGAACAGAAATGGTTCGATGTGGGGCCCGGAACACAAGTCCCCCAGGTGAGGGGCTTCAAGGCAAGGTCTTCTTCGATCACTTTTCTGGATATTCACGCCCTGCATCTTATCTCACAGCCCACCTCCAGCTTGCTTCTCTGTCTCACCACTGTGGTCTGCTTCATCATCCAACCCAAATGCTTTTGGGAAAGGGACAAAGGCACTGTCCCTAACTGACTGGGGTGGGGAGGAGAGTAAAATGAGGCTGAAGCAGTGTCCAGAGGGTGAGGAGAGTCTAGAACAAGTATCCTTGTTGCATGATCATCTGCAGGTGGACAGCATAGTCTAGGAGACACAAATCTGACAAGTTTAATATGCAGGCCCCGAATAGAAGGAGCATTAAAAGTGATGTCAGAAAGGAAGAAAAATAAAGAAAGAAACCAAGAACCCCATGATATTATTTACTTTTAAATATAGGATTTTCTGATCTTATTATTTTCTCAAAAGTTAACACTGACGCCAATTCTTTTAGAAGGAACAGATGCTATTGAGGATCCAACTCTATACATGTAAATATAAATAACACCTTGCAGGTAGAAGCTTTCTACCCTTGAGCTTAATAGTTATACAGATGAATTTAGTTATGAGACTGACTTTTACTACATGGTTACCAAAAAAGACTTGGGAGCATCCATAAGTAATTAATTCCAAAACAGTACATAGCAATAAATTGTTTATAATAAAATATGTTTGTACCACAGAACACACAGTATAAACAGGTATTAATTCCACAAGAGTAACAAACTTTGAATGAAATTGAGTTTTCCATTAATACAAAAGTATTCCATGTTACCTCCCTTTAAGAAAAGTGTACAGAAATTCTTTTTTTCAAACTGAAGATGTTTCTGATCTAGTTTCAGTAATTAACAGAATAGCAAGGAGGTACCTTAATCAGCTGTACGAATACTCAGTTGTTCCAACATCATTTTTAAACATTTAAGGACTTTATTCCATACATACATAGATCTAGTAGCAGGCAGATGAGGAGGCCAAATACTCATTTACTAAATTGCTTAATGTATAAAAAAGAATATAATCTTAGTCTGGATAGCTCACATCTTAAATACGTACTTAAATACGTACTTAGTAGCTCAGACTATCCCAGCCTTAGTCTGTGGGATCATGATTCAACATTGTGTTTGTACCTATATTCACAAATATATTTTCCCTTTGTCTAACTATTTCCTTATCATTCAGAAAGAATGTTCTCTTCCAGGGATTTAATGTTTCACATGGCTATGCAGGAGTACTAATTTACCCAAGTAGGGTATAGAATAACTACCCATTCAGATGGATAACTTGCCTTGATTACAGAAATTTGCCATAAAAAGGAAAATCAAGGACATGACTAGATAGAATATTGCCGTTTTGCAAGCACTTAGTATCAGTTCTACCTCATAGCCAGACTCAGGAATATTCAGGTGGGAAACATTCCTTTTCAAAGGAACACAATGGGGAAACTGAGCCAGGAGGATCCCATCCTAGGCAGAGGGTAGAATTGTCCTCTCAGCTGTTTCAGAGGGAGATCTCCATCTGTAATGGTCACGTGTTCTCTGAATAGCTTGTGGCATTTCTCTCAGATGGTGGATTATTGATTCTTGATGAATTTTTTATGATCATAGTTCTCCTTATAGTCCCAAGAGCTTTTACCTCCAATGGCAAGTTTCACTAATCAAAAATTTACCAAGATTCACATCTTAAATTTTTAAACTTGTCCTGGTACAAAAGTCAATCACTAGAGCTCATCTGTATCTATACTTCCAAATTCTCACCAAAACAAGTTCCTTCTTTAGGAACTCCATAACTACTCAGTAGGAATTCTGCTACACAAAAGACTATGCAGGTTTGATAAGAATTTGTGACTGGAGGGTTCCAAAAGGCTCATTATCTGATGATAATCTAACAACATCTAGATTATAAGAGGAAGTGCTTTTCTAACATAGGTAATGGAAAATTACACAATAAGAAAATTCAGAAGTACAGTCATACCACAAGCATGTATTTAAAACTTGAAACAGAGCCAATTAAGTATCAAGTATCTGTAACTTAGCTGAATGAGCGAATTAAATCTGGATTCATCATCAGTAGTGGTAACATTTTAATTTCTAAGGCCCAGTACTCTTAGCACTTCACAAGAAAATATTATTATCCCTAAATGCACGTTTTTGCCACCTAAGGGGAACTCTCAGGGAAGTCCTGCTAAGTCCAGCTTCAAGGATCTGGTGGCCAGCAGGCCGCCACAGGAAGGGTGATCTTGTAGGCATGGGTCTGGGGACAGGGAATATTGGCGTGCAGAGGGAAGGGAGCACCCACAGTTTTCCCAGTTCCCTAGCAAAGAGAGAAATGAGAGAATTGGCTCCAGATAGGGTTTTGGAAGGGGTGTCCAGGTCCATGGCCTCCAACTGCTGGACCCAAAGCCTTCCAGTCTTGGCTGGAAAGGAACTGCAGTTCTTTGTCTTTTTTTACCTTTGAGACTTAAGACTAGAAAATCCATATCCTCAGGCAGGGGAAGAAAATGATAGGGAGAGAGACAAGGCTTACATCTAGGCAGTAAACCAGGCCCAAAGGCCCACAGGGCACAGAGACCCTGAAACCAAGGTACAGGAACCCCCAAAGAAAACCAGGCGCAGAGGCCCACCTCCTCAATATCCCATGGGGGAAGGGGAAGGAACCACATAGGGTAAAACGTCTGCTCAAGCAGAGCAAGGTGCCTTTTCTTCAAGTTTTGGAGACCACATTTCTTACTTAGCTTGTTTTGTTTAGAAATCCCCTTCACAAACGACTTTTCTAGATTATATTGAGGTCAGGCTGTGTTACAATGGAACACTAGTTGCTTTTCCGTAAGCTCTCCTCCCCGAATACCCTTCCCAGCAGTCTCCAAGCAGCTTCTTGCCACTTTGCCCAGTGTTCCAGGAAGAGGGGAGAAAAAAATGTGACGACCCAGCGCCAGGGCGCCCCTTCTAGAGGGTCCACTGTCCGGCTGACCCAGAAGTCAGCGGAGCTGCAGGCACGGCTGGCAGCGTGTGGGCACGCCGGGGGTCACTGCCAGGGGAAGACAACACAGAAAAGGGCGCTTACCCCATCCCAGTGGCCAGGAGATGCTCGGAGCCCAGTTAACATTTGGAATCCCGGGTTTCCATTATACGATGAAGAGCGGGTTCAAAATGTGAATGAATTCCCTTAGGCCTTCTCTGTAGCCTTTGGGAGCTTCACTGACGCAAAAGCAGCGGGCCTGAGACTTAGCAAGGCGCTCGACAAAGGCCGGGACTTGCCCTTCTTTCCTCTTTCTTCTCCCACTCCCAACATCCATTTCTAAGTTGTTGTCCCGCTCTACCTGACATGCCTCCTGGTTCTCCCAGGATGCTGTTTGAGTTCTCCTCTAACCTCTCAGTGTTAGCATGAGTATGGCCCAGCCCAGCAGCTCCTGCCTTCTCAGGTCATCTCTTGGCTCTGAAGCCTAGCGATGCCTCGGGCAAAAGCAGATCCAAAAAGCCAAGTATATGTAGCGTGCATTTGCATGATGGCTTTTTAATGCTGTTTCTTCATGGCAGGGAGCTCAGACTTACTGGTATTTAGGCAATATTTTCTTCTGTTTGGTTTAGAAAAATTATTGTAAAAGCTTTTATTCTAAATAATCAAAAGTGTCACTCCCGGTCGACCACTCACCTTTGTTCCAAGAGGCAGTGAATGTGTACTCCCAGACAACTGACAATTTTTCCCGGACAAACATTAAAAAAGATCCTATTGACTGATTACTTGTGACCAAAAAGAGGCTGCTACTACAACTGGGATAACTAAGTGTCCAAGTAGATAAAGTGCCAGGCCTGAGTTCGAATTTGGCCTTAGAAGCTTACCAGCTTTGTGACTCTGGGCAAATCATCTAACCTTGTCTGCCTCAGTTTCCTCATCTGTAAAATGATCTGGAGAAGAAAATGCAAACCACTTCCACTGTCTTTGCCCCAAAACCCCAAACAAAGTCAGGAAGAATTGGAAATGACTGAATAAGTACTATAAGCAGTACAGGTCACTGGAGAGCAAAGTTGGCTGGCTGGCAGGCTCTCCTTTTTACTCCCTCCTCCCTTCTGGAAAAAGGAGGAGCTAGTTGTTCCCAGACTTTCTCTATCTTCTCTCCCCCTGGGCCAGCTCAGGGAATAATATTCCCCTTGCTCCCTGCCCTCTCATTCTTCCCTCTCCTGGTTTCCAAGCTGAGTTTTTGTTTTTGCGTAGGGCTCCTGTATTAGAAATGACTTAGCGTCAGCTGAGCTTGTGTTTTTTAGCCCACAAGCAAATTGACTCAAATCCAGGTGGATTCTTTCTTGCATTTTTAAAGAAAGCTTATTAATTGTTGTGTTTGCCCTTTGTTCTCGAAGAGGACCATGACATCAAGATGATGACATGACTTGCAGTTGACTTCGATTCGAGTGAGGGAGGGCTGGGCAAGGTCACCAGCCTCACTTTCTCCTTCTGAGCCATCTGGGTCCAGTGGCCTGATATTCATCAGGATGACTGGCGATTGCCCAGGATGCAATATGGGACCCTGATGCTTTCAGGCCAAGGTCTTATCAGATTCTCACTTTGAGTGAGATACATCCACTCAAGTAATTACTCAAGGGATGACCTCTTTTAGAAAAGGAAAAAATAACCAAAAAATCAGACTGCGAGACCTTTGGGGTTCATTAATACAGGTTATAAATGAAATCATAATAGCCTCCAAATCAGAATGAATTCTCCACCCCCAGGACAGTATTTGGTACCATTACATATATAGAGAGGGCAGCTAGATGGCTCAGCAGCTTCGAGTCAGGAGATATGAGATCAGATCTAGTCTGAAACACTAGCTGTGTGACCCTGGGCAAGTCACTTAATCCTGTTTACCTCAGTTTCTTCATCTGTAAAATGAGCTGGAGAAAAAATGGCAAACCACCCTAGTGTCTTACATGCACACCTTCAATCATTTCACTTGTGTCTGACTCTCTGTGACCCCATTGGAGAGCAGATGGGGGTGGTTTCTTGGCAAAGATTCTGGAGTAGATGCCATTTCCTTCTCCAGCTCATTTTACAGATGAGGAAACTGAGGCAAACAGGGTTAAGTGACTTGTCCAGGATTGCACAGCTAGTAAGTACCTGAGGCCAGATTTGAACTCAGGAAGATGAGTCTTCCAGATTTCAAGTCCAGTGCTCCAACCACTGTAGCACTTAGCTGCCCACGTTTTTTATAAAAATGTGTGTATGTGTACATATATGTACACACATATGTATGGATGTGTGCATATACCTGTTTGAGTACAAAAACATAGGGAATGTTGAGAGATTTTCAAACTTTTGGGGCTGTTTCTCAGGGGCCATCATTCAACAAGCTCTGTGTGAATTCTTCGTTCCATTGGGAGGCTACCCCAAGCTTAGCCTACTTACTACACTAAGTCCTCAGCCCCAGCACACACACTCCAAGAGGTCCTCAAGGACATAACTGCTGTGACCACGACATGGTTTTGTCCTTGTTGAAGCTCATCTCCCTGCCTGTCTCCTCTCTTTCTCCATCCTCTCAATCACTACTTCAAAAGGTCTCGCTAGAGTGGAAAATCCTAACCTCCAGCTAAGGGCCCCTGCTGCAGCCCTAGTCTTTTGCTGGGGCAAGAAGACTATGATTCCTAACTGTCCTGTGGATACTTCCTCTTCCTCTTCTCTCAAAAGCTCCCATGTATGTGCATGTTATGATGGAAGCAATGGGTGCTGCCCCCACTTGTTACCACCAGTTCCTGACACCATTTTCCATCCTTATAGGGCTGAGCAAAGACTTCAGGATGAAACCTAGATGGAACCCTGGGAGGCACATAGCTTTCTGATAGCTCATTGGATTTGCCCAAACCTTTTTCCTGTTTGATCATTTGCTCACAGTGACAAACTTAAGCAGGTGTGTGTTTGTCTGTGTGTGTGTGTGTCTGTGTGTGTTGGTGTGTATTTTTTTCTTTGAGTTTATCAGTGATACAGTTTAAAAAGAAAACAAAAACAATTAGTTTCCTTTCTTTCTACATTGTATAGGGAGACTACCTGCCAGTGGGTAGAAATAATCTCCCAAATCACCATCCTTTACTTTTTTTTTGTAAGGAGAGAGAATGGGGGGTGGGGTGGGGACAGTGGATAGACTGCAGGATCTGAAGTCAGAAAGACTCCTCTTCCTGAGTTCAAATCTGGCCTCAGACTCTTACTAGCCCTGTGACCCCAGGTAAGTCATGTAACCCTGTTTGCTTCCGTTTCCTTAACTGTAAAATGAGCTAGAGATGGAAATGGCAAACCATTCCAGTATCTTTGTCAAAAAAAACCAAAATAAAACAAAATTCAAATGAGGTCAGGAAGAGTCAGACCCAACTGCAATGACTGAATAACAAAAACCAAGGAGAGAGACGGTTAGGTAAGAATGGAACACTGAATGTAAAAGTGGTATTTTGTCATGGTCCAGAACAATGGGATTTCATGGTGATGCAGAGGAGCCTTTAGATATGGTTTCCAGGGGAAGGTCCTGAGTGCTGTGATAGACCACTGTGCTGGGAGGCAGGAGATCTGGGTTCTAACCTCAATTCTGACAGAAACCTTTTATTTGATCTTGGGGAAAACAAGTCTTCCCCTCTGGGTTTCAGTTCCCTCTTCTTTGAAAGGAGGGGCTGTTCTGGACAACCTCTAAGATGTCTTTCAGTTCACCTTCTACAACTTTATGACAGCAAATGCTGATGGTGGTGGTGTATAATAATAGAGGTGACATGGTGTAACGCTGGGTTTTTCACCCTTTTGGGGTCATGGACATCTTCAGTAGTCCGGCAAGCCTATGAACTCCTCAGAATAGCATTTTTAAATGCATGAAGGATTACAAAGGAAACCAAAGGCTGGTGAAAATAAAGATATATTTTTACATAATATTTTACTTTCCCCCAATTACACGTAAAAACAATTTTTAACTTTTAACATTTGTTTTTAAAAATTTTCAGTTCCAAATTCTCTCCCTCTCTTCTCTGTCCCCTTCCTCAGAGAGTAAGCAATTTTATATAGATTGTACATGTGCAATTATGCAAAACATATTCTTAGGTTATTCATGCTGTGAAAGAAAACAACCCCCTCCCCCTCACCATACCAAGGAAAAATAAGTGAAAATAGTATGCTTTGATTTGCACTTAGATTGCATCAGTTCTTTTTCCAGAGGTGATAGCCTTTTTATCATAGGTTCTTTGGAATTGTCTTGGATCATAATATTGCTGAGAATAGTCAAGTCATTCACAGCTGACCATCATACAATGCTGCGTTACTGTGCACAATGTTCTCCTAGTTCTGCTTACTTTATTTTGCATCATCATGTAAGTCTTTCTATGTCTTTCTAAAACCAAGTTGCTCATTACTTCTTGCAGCACAGTGATATTCCATCACAGTCATATACCACAACTTGTTTAGCTGTTCCCCAGTTGATGGGCATCCCTTCAGTTTCTAATTCATGGCCACCACAATAATTTTTTTTTTTTTTTTTACAAATAGGTCCTTCTCCCTTCCCCCCCAACCCCCACTGCTTGTTAAACTTTTTGGGATACAGACCTAGTAAGGGTATTTCTGGGTCAAAGAGTATGCACAATTTTATAGCCCTTTGGGTATAGTTCCAAATTCCTTTCCAGAATGGTTGGATCAGTTCACAAATCTACCAATCATACATTAGTGTCCCAATTTTCTCAATCCTCTCAAACATTTATCATTTTCCTTTTCTGCAATATTAGCAATCTGATAGGTGTGAGGTGGTACCTCAAAGTTGTTTTAATTTGCATTTTTTTAATCAACAATGATTTTGAACATTTTTTTATATGTCTACATTTTCATCTGAAAATTGTCTGTTCATATCCTTTGACCATTTGTCATTTGGGGAATGACTCATTTTCTTATATATTTGACTCAATTTTCTATATATTTGAGAAATGAGGCTTTTATCAGAGATACTGTGAATTTTTTTTTTGCAGTTTCTATTTTTTTTTTAAATTCAGGTTCATGTAGTCCCTTGTCCTACTCCAGGTCAAGAATTCCCAGCACAGTGGATAGAAATCGGCCTTGTAGTTGAGAAGACCTGGGTACGAGTCCTGTCTCCAATACTTTCTAGCAGTGTGAGCATAGGCAAATCATTTCTGATACATTCTGTGTGTGATTATGGGCAAATCACTTAACCTGTCGGGGCTATAGGCAATTGTCTGTGATGATAAATTACAGGTGGCTATGTGGCGCAGTGGATAGAGTACTGTCCCTGGAGTCAGAAGGATCTGAGTTCAAATGTGGCCTCAGACACTTACCAACTATGTGACCCTGGAAAGTCTCTTAATCCTTTGTCCTCAATTTCCTCAAGGTAAGAAACTGCAAACCACTCCAGTATCTTTGCCCAAAAAACTCCAAACGGGATCACAGAGAGATGGGTGTGACTCAAAATACTCAACAACAATACCGATCTGCAGTGATGGCGTTCATCACAGTGATGAAATCCAAAGTCTAGATGCCCTCCTCCCCCCAACACATTACAATTATAATAAAATTTATATAGGACTTTGCATCTCTTCTGATGTTTGCAACAATGCTATGAATCAACAGATCCTTAAGGCTGATGGGCACGCCACAGATTTGGGATCTTTCCATTTTCATGTCACTGGTAACAACCAACTTGCCATCCGTTCTACTACCAAGTCTTTTTGCATAAGCTGCTGCTTGTCCAGTCACCCTTCCCCCATCTCCACAAAAAGGAAGATGCCTTTTTAAATCTGAATGTAGAACTTTAATTTTCACTATTCTATTTCATCTTAGTAGATCTGGACAATCATTCTTGTTCCTTAAAAATCCGGGGGGCATTCTGATTCCATCATCCAGTGTAAACTGACCCTCCCAGTTCCATGTCATGTATGCATTGCATAAGTATGTGATCTATTCATTTGTCATCTATGGCAAGGATAAATATGTTGAACAGGTCAGAGCCAAGGACAGAGGTTTCCAATGGTCTTTATTAACTATCCTCAGGGGCAACTGCCCCTGCTTCCTTTGTAAGCATAATAGCTAGCATTTAAGGCTTTAAGGTTTACAAAGCACTTTCCACGCATTAACACATTGGATCCTCACAACAACAGCTAGAAAGCTGAGAGAGATTAAGGGATGTGTCCAAGGGTACATAGCTAAGGAAGTCTCTGAGGCAGGATTTGAACTCAGTGTTTCCTGACTCTAAGTCTAGTAGTCTCTCCATTACACCACCTGGTTGCCTCTATAAACATGATTGAGTGGAGAAAGCACAGTACCTGGAGTTAGGAAGACCCAAGTTCAAATTCAGGCTTAGACATTTCCTAGCTATATGACCTTGGGCAAATCACTCTGTCTGCCTCAGTTTTCTCACCTAAAATAGGCATAATAAATAGCACCTCCCTCTCAGGGTTCCTGTGAGGATGAAATGAAATATGAATTGTCAAGGGCTTAGCACAGTGACTGGCACATAGTAGGTGCTATTGAAGTATCAGTTGTTATTATTAAAATCTGAGTTGTTTGATTACTTCCCGATGTAACCACTTTGGTCTTTTTAGCGAGTTTGACTTTTACAATCCCATCAGAGTATTTGTGGTAGTGGTATCATCTGATCAGGATTTAAGTCTTGAGAATATCTCATGCAACCTGACTAGTCATTTCTAATTTTCTCTTTTCTAAAATGACAGGGTTGGACTAAATGATTGCTAAACCAGAGGCATAATTAGGATTGGGTGATTGGCACTTTAAAGTTTTAGGACATTGAATTTTCAAGGGCACAATATTTGAAATCATGATCTTTTAAAAAGATGTCACTTTTAAAACCATTTTACATTTACATAATGATAATACATTCATTCCTTCACTAGTGTAGAAACAATTGGGCTTAGGGGCTAGCTGGCAAGAATGGGATTGTCTTCCAATGGCACAGGAAAAGGAAGGAGCATAGCCCAGGTCTCTCACAAGTACTCTGGGAAGGATAAAACCCCAGATGCAGAAATGATGGCAAAATCCAAAGAGAAACTAGAGAAAGTGCATTTTGCCAGCGCAGGTCCAGACGAAGAAACAGTCAGAAGCCTGTGGGCACTAGGAAAGTAGAGAGGCATACAAAAGCAAAACGGGGAGACAATCTCAGCTCTCAAGAAGCTTACATCCCACTTCAATGAGGAAAGCTAAGTACCTTCCAACATACAATGTGATCCCATGAAGTGAAAATCAAGTGTGACCATGTATATAAAGTACTTGCTAGCCCTAAGTCACCACGTAGATGCCCAAGGAAACAACAACCTGCCAGAGGCATCAGGGAGAAATCCAAAATCACATTAAATTATTTAGGTCCCTCCACAAGGAAAAATATTCACAGAGAAACAGAGAAGAAACTTTTCCAACTCCGTCAAGAAAATGATGCTCTTGACACTGGAGAACATGACAATTGGCATTTGCTTCTACAGTTAATCACCCACAAATGCCATTTGCTGCTTACTTTAATCTACTAAGGATATCATCTCTTCCAATAATTAACAGGACTTTGCATCTGGGTTAATGGAGTAGGAAAAAGCCCTCAAGGGAATTTATCTTAATAATATATCCACTATAACCATGAGGGAGAGAGGAGTTATGTGGCCCAGGGTACGCAAGAAGTTAGACATCTTCTTTTATAGAGTTATTTAAAGGCAAATTGTTGTAAACAGTTGGAAAGTAGTGATTGCAAACGTAAGGAAGAGGGAGTGAATTACCAATCTTGGCAGACCTAAAGCTGCATTCCTTGATAAACACTGGTGTTATTATACTTCACTTGCTGACAAGTTGTAATTGGACATTGACACTGATTGAAGCGGGGAAAAGAGGTGACTTTTAAAGAGAATTAATTAGCCTAATGAAGAAGCTGGCAAAATTCAAATCTTAGGCTCCAGCAGCTGCAGAACAGAAGCAAACTGTCATAGGGTTTCAATCGCTCTCTTCCCCTCAAACTTTTTTTTCCCTTGTTTTGATGACTTTTCTGCTCAAGGTTTAAAGCAATTAAAATGTGTCATCCCCCTCACCCCCACAAACTTAAAAAGGGGCAGTGTGTTTTAAAGAGAAAAATAAATTACACTTTCCCACTTTTGCACTAGAAAACTGATTATTGTTGCTTCTGGTAATTATAAATGTAAGTTTTGCACCAATTTATACTTAAGCTAAATGTTGAAGGAGAATTGGGACAGCTAGGTGATGAAGCAGATAGAGCACTCAAGAAACTCATTTTCATAGTTCAAATACAGCTTCAGACATGTACTAGTTGTGTGACCCTGGGCAAGTCACTTAACCCTGCTTGCCTCAGTTCCTCAGTAAAATGAGCTGGAGAAGGAAGGAAATGGCAAACCAGTGACTGTCTTTGCCAAGAAAATCCCTCTTTGGGGGTCATGAAGAGTCAGACGTGACTGAACAGCAACCTAAGGAAAATGCCATGAATGGATAATATATTTCAATGTGCCATGTCAAGTGTTTACATAGAAGTTTGTCTTCAAAAGTCTGACTGAACAAAATAAACATTTATGAAGTGCTTACTATGTGCCAATCACTTTTAATAAAAATACAGAACCTGCCCTCAAGTAGCTTACAATCTCCTGGGGGGAGACAACACACAAAATCAGGCAGGAAAGTGGGGAGGGGAGAAGACCAAGGGGTACCTAGCAGAGGAGCATCTTCTTCTGTGTAGTTGAAACCAGGGAAAACAGCAGACATCGATAAGTCAAGAAAGTCCAGTTTCTGTCTTCTTTAAAAAAAAAAAAAGGCATCAAGAGGAATTTGGAATGCCACCCTCCAGTTCTCCTATCAAAAGGGAGAGAAGGCTGAGGGAGGTGGTGCCAATCAAGGCTTTGATGAGCAGCATAGTGATGAGACTGGAGGTGGGGAGTTTAACTTGAGAGGAATATCTTGTTCCCTAGGACTGGAACCAAGCAAAGCAGCTGATGCAGAAAGGTCACGTGAGGTTGATTTTTTTTGGGGTGGGGGGTAGGGAGAAGGCCTGCAGCAACTGTAGAAGACTGAAAGCTAAGGAATGGAAGGGTTGTAATATGCACTAGTGGAGGGTATACCCACAACGATAAAATTCACACATCGTTGAAGTATTAATATGCAAATACCTCAAGTTGGTGATAAACTGATTGGCATAGAAGTGACATAATAAATCTCACCCCAGATAACCATCCTATTGCCAAGTCATTTTATCCCTAGGTTCCTACCTTTATGAAGCTCACTTTTAAGAGGCAGATGCTCCTGAGGGTTGGGGTGGTGTGCCACACCTTTAACTCTTATTGGCTGACCCCTTAGCAAAGCCCAATCTCTTAAACCTATGATCAGCCACACTGCTTTCCACATCTGGGAGATTTTAGTGGTTTACAAGGTCAAAATGACTTAAGAGTGGGTTCTGGCTACATTGAGAGAAGCAGAATGCGGAGGGATAGTCCCATCCTTTTTGGCTACATGTGGAGAACTGGGTTCAGGAGTGGGGGTGATGGGGGTGCTACATTTTTTAAAGGACTTCAAAAGCTGGAGCCTATCCAGAACCCTTGGATCAGGATGAAGAAGGAACTTGAAACCATTCCCTATGAGGATCAGTGGGAGGAACTAGAGATACTTAACCTAGAAAGAAGACTCCGAAATGTATATGATAGCTATGAAGGGATGTTTCAACAGGCAGCATGGTATGGAGGCCTATGCTTGAAGTCAGGAAGACTGAGGTACAGGTATGTGAGCTGAGCGTTCAATTTTCAATGCTGAGCATTTATGGCTGGCAACTGCTACGGAGAAAATGTTAATGATGCAGATTAAACCAAAGGGTGTCCTTGTGAACATTTCCCCATTCAAGAGCCAGTTGTTGAATATTTATCAGTGCACCTGCCAAGATTCATTCTCACCTCAGACACTTCTCTAGGTAGGTGACACTGGACAAATCCCTTAACCTTAAGTTTTTTCAAAGCTCAAAAATTAAATGTATCTTGTGGGAATGAGATTTACATTTGTGTTGTTTTGCCTGAGGACAGAACGAAGAACAGAGTGGAAATTGCAGTGAGGCAGCTTTAGGCACACATAAGAAAAAAGCTTCCGAATATTAGAGCTGACCGAAAGAGATTTTTCAGGCAGGAGTAAGAGGCACATAATAAATGTTTAACAAAAACATAAAGTAGTAACAGTTTGTACTGGTCTAGCGCACCAAGCTGTCCTGTTCAAACTTTAAGGATAACTTGAATCCCAAACACATTGGCGGCCCCACAGTCATGTGGATCTGAGCAGCTGACACAAAGCTGGATGGCTAGCATGGTTAGCAGAATCAGGATCTAGAAAAGACCTCAATTGTCTAGAAAGACGGCTTAATACAAAAGAAGTTTAATTTAATCTTGAAAATCTTAAAATATAAAATTTGATTTTTGCATTTAAAAAAATCAGTTCCAGAAGTAGAAGATAAAAAATGGGGGAAAGGAGGGAAGGAAAGGATGTAACAAATGTGAAAAAAAAAATCTGAATATTTGAATCCTCCAAGGATTCATGGTTTTGATGTCAGTACTCACTCCATCCACAGATTAAAAGATCTTATTACATCATTTGTAGACCATATTCAAGTTGAGGGAGGGGAAGGCAAAATAAAATTCATCATCCTGTGGCCAAATGAGTCTCTCCAACTTCACCTGGGCTGGTCTTCAGTCCATTGATAGGTTATACTTGAAGCTTTTCCAACTTTATAGAAAACTTGGTAGAACTGGCCAAAGCTTGGACTTTGTGAATAAACTACTGGAAACTTCAGGGTCTCTTCTATGCCACATTAGGTATGGGAGGAGGCTTTTACAAGGAAGAGAGGGGGCAGGTATAGTGAACACTAATGGAAATAGTGTGGGGGCAGTATCCTTTTGCATTCTTCCCTGGTCAGGCTACATCTGGGGTATTGTGTTCAGTTCTGGACATCATACTGTCCAGAGTATTAAGAGTGTATTAATTAAAAAGCCTCAGAGCATCCACAGAAGGATGACGCATGAGAATCAGTTGAAGGATCTGGAGTTGTCTTCAAGTATTAGAAGGGCTGGTACAGTGAAAGAGGGATTAGATTAACTCTCCTTAGCTCCCAGTGGACAGGGCTAGCTAGAGAAAGGCAGGTTTTGAGTGGATGTAAGGAAGAGAGGTTCAATTACAACTCTCCAAAAACGCAATGTGTGTCTTAGGTCATGAGTTCATGATTTTTGGGTCTTTAAGTGGAAGTCAAATGACCACTTTTCAGAAATACTGAAAAGAGGTTTCTTGTTCCTATAGGGGTATATTGAATTCTCAGATCTCTTCTGATTCTGAGATTGCAAACAGCATGTTAAATTGGTACAGTGTGCACTAAGAAACAAGGAAGAATTGAAATAATTTAAATGTAATGAGGGAACAATGGTAGATTTCCAAATATTTATACATTATAAACCTACTTATATAACAAGTTGGTAGTGTGGCTATGGCATAGTGCAAAGCTTTGTGTGCTGCACTGGAAAGAATGGTGAACATGGAAAACATGGCCTGATGTGTTCACTCCGCATTACAGTAGCAGCTATGGATATAATGATGGACAAATCATTTAACATCTCAGTTTCTTCATCTGCGAAAGAGATAACTCTGATACTATGAGTATTTTTGCTTTGTTTCTTGTCTTTTACCCCAAATCTATGACAATTGCTTTTGGTGGTCAGAGAAATTTGAAATTGAACCGTCTTTAAAAAAAATTTACATTTGAACACAAACACTTCCCAATAAACCCCTAAGGAAGCTGTCTTCAAAAAAGTTCACAAGACTGCACATAGAAAAGGATGTCTCACTTTTGATTTATGATAATGACCTTGACCCTTGGTTTTGACTAGTGTTGCCGCCTGGCCTGGTGGTCATCACTGCTGTACTTTGCAGTGGTTTGTGCTATTGGCAACATAGAGAGTGTAGCGAAGTTTGATGATACAATTTGCTAAAAGCTCTCAGAACTGAACTATAATTTCTTCTCCTCAAGGGTCATTTGTACTTTTAGCTGCAATTTCAAACACTGGATGTAATACTATTCAGTGATTGGCAAATCCTATGACTACCAAGATATTATGCTTCCGGAGATTGATGGATCTCCAGAAGAGCCAAAAACTGCACCTGTTAGTAATTACAAACTCAGGACTGTTTGAGCATGTCACGGCCCCTTTCCTTCTGACAAAGTTACTCTGTGATTTTAAAGAGATGTATTTTAATTATGCTACATTAAGTGCCAAATTGCTCATCTGCTTTTTCTTTTAATTTGCTGTATTTGTGGCTGGTGCACCTGATAAGAGCACACAGGCTGTAGTTAACCTTAAAAAGAACTGCCTTCTCATCAGATTTACCTGAAAGCAACTGGTTGCAGATGAAACTAGTCAAGAGAGTCTGACTTTGCCGAGCTGATACCAAGGTCTTTTAAGTTTCACTAAGGATTGCAGTGAGCCTATAAAACCTTCAGAAAGTTAGACTGATCTTTTAAACATTCTGGGGCATAAATAAATAGTCTGAGAAGTGTTTCGTGATTGATCAGGTGGTAAACATTACAAAGAGGTTGCTTACAAATGTTTGTAGTAAAAAAACACAAACAAAACACCCCACTCTGGTGGCCCCCTCCCATAAAAAACAGAAAATTTTAAAAGTTGCAGACTCTTGATAAGCTACTGTGTTTTTGTCCTTAGTTCTCAAAGAGGACCATGACATCAAGATGATGACATGACTTGCAGTTGACTTTGACTTGAGTGAGGGAGGGCTGTGCAAGGTCACCAGCCTCACTTCCCCTCCTGGGCCAGCAATAATAAACACCTGAAAAGAAGAAATAATGGCTACACAATTTAGAATAAAAATGTTACGTGTCTTCTGAGTTAAGGTAAAGACTTGAGCTACATAATGACAAAAACTCAAGTTTGGCAAAATAATTTTATTCACAAAATATCCCTTCACCCTAAATTCACTATTCAAAACATTGGTAAGATTGAATCAATGCTTTATGATACAGTTCATAAAATGAATATACACTTTGGTGATCATTATGTTACTTTAGAACAGATCTTAGACTGCCCCAAACCTTACTTTTTTCACCTCTGCCTCCCACTGTTGTTCAGTTGTTTTCTATCATGTCTAACTCTTCATATCACCATCTGGGGTTTTCTTGGCAGGGATACTGAACTGGTTTACCATATCCTCCTCCAGCTCATTTTACAGATAAGGAAACTGAGGCAAACAGAGTTGAGTGACCTGCTCAGGGTCACACAGCTCATAAGTGGCAGATCTGAAGTTAGTATGAGAAGTCTGACTTCAGACTCAGCAGTCTATCCACTGTGCCTCCCATCCTTTCAAGCTTGTTCTTTTTGGTTCAGGATCTACTTCTACCCTTTGGAATGAAGGGGACCACACACTTTACTATTTAATTGTACTTTGTAACAATGATTATTCCTTTTCTTTGGTTTGTAGGAGTCATTCATTGTCCCTAAAATCCACTATCAGTAAGGTAATATTAGTCCAAATTTGGCTTATGCGCTGAGGGCCTCATGCTTTGTGGCAGTGGGCAGGTATCACCATCATACTCTATTATGTTCCTTAGCAGAGTGTCTCACTTTACCAAATAAGCAATTTGGATCATGAAAATTTAAAAACTCAAAACACATTTCTGGAGTAATAATAGAAAGAGCAGCACGTCAGTGTGTTCTGCAAAGCCCACATTATCACAGAATGCTCAAGGAGTTACTTTCATTCCTCCACCCAATGACCCATGGAAGTAGCAGGGACACTATCTTTGATTACAGATGGAACCATGACTAGAACCCGGCTAAAATCTAGAAGGCTGCCCTTAGAGGACACTAAAGTAGCTTGGTAGGGGGTAGGTGAGACTATGAGGTAAACTGATGCTGGACAAATTCAATGTTCATTGAAAGAAAAGACAGGTAAGATTCATCATTTTTACTTCTGAAATTTCAAAGGAAACTCTGCAGACTATTAAGAGGAAAAAGCATAAAGTGAATACAGTGTAACAACTGTGGATGATTTTTTTGCCTCCAAGATTAGACAGTTACACTCAACAGTCATCAATGAGATCCATCAACTTTTCCACAAACTGGAATAGACCATGAGAACATGACATCAGGAAGGCAAATTCCTTAAATAACATTAATGAAACTTCAGTGCTGCTCTGATGGGCATCCATCTGCCCTTCTACCTAGGTATTAATGAACACAGGATATGTATATTGTCCAACTCTGCTACCAGGTTACCAGAATAGCAAAAAGCCTGATGGCTGAAGATTTACTGACATCTCTTCTCAGTTATGTACTAGTGAATATTTTGTTATTCCCCTTCTCCTGGAGGACAGGAGTAGTGTCGATTTGCTTTCCATCTCTTTTGCCAGCCAGAAGACCAGCAAATGTCGGAATGGAATAAGAAAACACAGATATGACTGATGCTTTGGGCAATTAAAAACCATTAGAACAGATCTGGAAAATCTTGGCAAAAAGAACATAAATAACTTGTCCACCACACTGGTCTACGGATGTTCTGTGAGGAAACTGCCAAATAAATGTTGGGCAAGTAGTCACAAGGCTAAATGTGCTGGGAAAGAAAATGACTATGAAAAACCTCAGCTCCAGCTTGTCATTCTGCCCATGTAAGTCAATGGATGTGGGAATATGCTCAATGCAGTGTGTGTGCATGCGTGAACACATACACAGGCACATATACATATATACACACATACATGTCACAGCTAATGTCTGTCATCAGGAAATTTATATGTGTGCTAAAATTTCTGTTCTGAGTTAAGTGATGGGTTACCATTAAGGAGTAATTATCTAGAGTTCTAATATACCAAATTGTTCCTCTCTGAATATACAATATTAATAGATACATATATAGCATTGGTCTAGGGCCAGTTCATTGGTTCAGAAATTAAACCTGAACTAATGAGTCCTATTTCTGATCCCCATGTCTAGCAGACATTGTTGGGGAGCCACTAGCTCTGGAAAGGAAGAGGACTTCCAGTTGCACTCATCCCCAATGTTAGACCCAATGCGCACACACACACACACACACACACACACACACACACACACACACATACACATGTAGACACTCATCTTCGTATTCACTGTTCCCATTATAGTCTCACACAAATATATGTCCATAATCTGTCATATCCACTTTCACTGATACTGCTACATTCACTCAAACATAATATATATAGATAGAACACATAGATAGAATATCCAATGCAAACACTCACATATTCACAAACTAATGAATAGTTGGCTAAACTGTTGGTAGGTTATGTGAGTTATTAAGTGAAAAGGATACATGAATTGCTCAGTAGCAGGAAAATAGAGGTTAGTAACGGCAGGGAGAGACCAGGCACACAGATAGAGAAAAGAAAATAGTGTAGACTGGCAAGAGAGTAGAGGCATTTTAAAAGAGTGACCAAAGGATGCTATTAGAGTCCTTACAAAAAGACTAGAAAAGGTTTGTTATGCAAAGTCTTGGAAAGATCAGTTTAACTCAATTTTTATATAGTACTAACCAAACTGAAGTACTGTAGCATGTTGTTACAAATTATTGGCTAAAGTGAAGAAAAACATACACACACACCTGAGCTGGACAGCATTTGACTCTTTAGAATCTACGGTTTTGCAATAAACATACATAACATGGGCACAGATAACAGTTGTTTTAGTTGGATGAAAAAGCCAGTATGAGGTCCAAAATGAAGGAAATATGAACCAATTAAAGAACTGAAAAAGATAAAGCCTTTAATGGATGACAAGACTTGTAAATGAAATGCAGCCATGAACTGAGCCAAGTACAAATATTCATCATTGCAACTTTTACATTTAGTTCAGAAGACCTGTCAATTTGTTACTATATTTGGTGTTCATACATGAATACTATAACACACGCACAATCTTTCAGATCAATGCCATTTGTTACTGATCTCTGCTCTAGCTTCAGTTTTAAAAAACACCTTTTGGCACCAAAGCCCATCTTGTAAACAATAGTAACCCCCTCCATCTGAAGTACAACTGAGGTCAAGACACAAAATTACATGAAAAAAAGAACATCCTTTGTTCCAATAGGTGAAGTAGTCACTCACTAAATATTTGCTGAATTGAATTCATTAAATTGAACTGATGTTTGCTATACTAGTTCCTGGACCTTTCTAATAAAGGTTAAAAACAATAAAGAGCGGCTTACAAAACCAAAGAGGATAAATAAGTAATAAAACAGCATGGGAGAACAATATTCAAACTGCTTTCCTGATAGATTTCTTGATCCAAATGGCTAAAAAGCAGAAACCTAATGTGCCAGCTCCTTTATTGTCCTCCTAAGTTCTAGTCTTTTAGACATATGTAGAGTCCTTTATTACCATAAATGTTGTATGCAGATCGAAGGAAACACACAGAGCACCAAAAATGTAATTTAATGCCCATTACAAGGATTTAATTCTGTTTAAAAACAAGGGTACCTTATCCCTATCTAGATGAAGC
The DNA here is from genome assembly GCA_023548195.1 of Bettongia penicillata ogilbyi. NCBI lineage: Eukaryota > Metazoa > Chordata > Mammalia > Diprotodontia > Potoroidae > Bettongia > Bettongia penicillata. Next base: position 7,296,874 of record JAJHZJ010000570.1, read on the forward strand.
TTAACAAAGCCTGTATTTTTACCTTCATAAGCATAAAAGCAGCCCCAGGATAGTGATGGAATCCGTCGAGTACCTATTTAAAGAAGTTTAACAAATGTTTGTTTCTAGTTTTTCTTTAAGTGAATGTTTAAAAATAGGTAGCACATTCATTATAGACACTTCTTTTCAAACTCTGGGCTGGATTCATATCCAATTTTGGGTCCTTCAGAATCAAACACTACTGGCATTTGGCATTAATACTGGCATATTAACATTAAGAATCACAGTTCAATTTCAACATCAGAATTCAGATGAGCAAACAGATATCTTTACATGAGGAAAGTTGGAGCAGGTCACATGCCCTCCTTGAAATTTCTGAGCACAAAAGCTTGCAATATTGCTACTAGGCTCCATTTAGTAAACACAAGGCAGCACATTCGAGCTATAGTCTGGGAAGTGTTCAGGAACTCACTAGATCAGTCGTTTCAGTCATGTCTGACTCTCTGTGACCCCATTTGGGGTTTTCTTGGCAAAAATACTGGACTGGTTTGCTGTTTCCTTCTCCAGCTCATTTCAGAGATGAGCAAACTGAGGCAAACAGAATTAAGTGACTTGCCCAGAATCACACAGCTCCTAAGTGTCTGAGGCCAGATTTGAACTCAGGTCCTCCTGACTCTAGGGCCTGAGCTCTATCCACTGCACCACCTAGCTGCCCAGAAACTCACACTGGCTTTTATATGAAAAAGGGACGTTCCACTTTGTACATATAATTTTGTACCTGACAAAAAACTGGAGTCTATTTTTCTAAATGTCAAAAGAGGAAAAGCCAAGAGAAATAGGGTCTTGCCTTGTCCTCTATTATTAAAGGGTCCCAGTGCTTTGGCCCTTCCTTCCTTTCCTCCACCTCCCAGGGTCTAAGCTCTCTTCAAAGGTTGGCTCAGGCTCTCCCTCCATCTCTGTCTGACCCTACTAGCTATTAACATGGCTTTTCCTCCTTGGGTTTTCTTGCACTCCCAGTATGGTATGTCCCCTGAGGGCAGGCCTGAGCCTAGAGCAATGATGTGCGCAAAGAAAAACCTTCTAAAATGTTTGAATTAAATTGCATTATCTGAGGGGACACTTATAGCTGGAAAATGAGACCTGTGCTTTAAGGAATAATGGCTTCTGGAAATCTCTGATTCTACCTCCAAATAATAAACCAAATGATTTATCAAACCAAAAATGATATTCTCCTGATTTTCAGAAGGAAACTCAATTTATGAAATGATCAAAATAGAGGCAAATACTATTTTTAATTGTCTAACAAGAGATAAGGGACACAGACATGCCATAAAACAAACAATAGTATTTACCACGTTCAAATGATACTTTGTGATGAGATTTTGATTTTAATATAATCATGATTTGACCTGACATGACTTTATGGAAAGTAAAAATCTAATTGGTGGGTGGCCTGACAGGCTTTGGTTTTTGTGGACTTTACCAAAGGTCCTAAGCAGAGTTGACATTCCCTTTTGATGCCTTACTGATCTGTCTCCTTAGAACAGACTGAATCCAAATGTCCTGGCCTCAAGGATTGACCTCATCTTATAGTTTCTGATCAGGGCCAGTCAGCATGAAGCAAGCTTGTTCAATGATGTCCTGAAGATGCCACCTCAGCCTTCACATAAGGGACCTCACTGTTACTAAACCTATTCAGTACAAGACCCTTCCACAAAGGCTAATAGTGAGCCAGAGTAGGCCCTAATACAACTGTGCTTGTAATTGAATTGTTTCAGGGCTGCTGCAATCAGGATATTCAACGAATGTGTCATCATCATTTTACCTCTGGATGGATGGAGGAGACAGTATGGACAAATGAAACTATTACCTGACCTGCTCCAGCTTCACCGAGGCTCCCAGCCACATGTTACGGTTGCCTCAGTTAATTAACCACTTGACTGTTCGGGTGATTATGTTAGGTGGGTCTGAGCAGTTCGTTGTTGCTGGTGATAGAGTAGGACAAGGACTAGTGGCTGCTGTGAAAAGGGTAATCTTGTTTGAGACCACAGGTATAAAATTAGGTCCTTCACATCCTTGGAATTGAATAAATACGTATCTTGAACACTTTAATAAAAATACAAATGGATACTCTGCTCAAGAGATCAGAACTATTCCTTTTCTACTTCTGAGTTGGGGGATGGATGCTTCATCTGACAGCTACAAATATCGCTCAGCACAGATATCAGGTATACTAAAATTCCCCTCTAAAGGAGGATTCCCTGCTAGGTAATTGAGTCTATGCTGGGGGATGTAAGCTTCAAAGAAAGTGGGATGGTAGCCAGACTCTCACCAGCTACATCACCACACTCCCAAGTCAAGGAGTCTATCCCAGATGAACCTCAGTCCTTCTTGTCCTCTTTCTGGGGCTGCCTTCTGGACACCCCTAGGCTGTTCCATACCTCGGTGTACATCAAGGTCCCAATAAAGACACACATGGTGCCCAACCAATGCCATAGGGTGAAAGGGTTCTGGAAGTAGAGGATGGAGAAGATGAGGCTGACAAATTTGCGTAGTGTCACAACAAGCGTGACGGTGAGGGAGGTGCACTCTGTGGTGAGGATGAACACACCCCGAATGCAGACATATCTGAAGAGCAGAAGTTAAGGGAGTTTTTCAGTCTATGATTAAGAAGTCAAGGGACTGAAGCTGCAGAAAGTACAATTCTTTGTTTTAAGGTGGCATGAAGGCAATGGACAAAATGATCAGTAGCATGAGGGCCTTTTCAGCAGATTATTCTGCAGAATTCCTGCCATCCCAATTTAATTGTGCCTAAAAACTTTCTGCTATTCCATGTGATTTTAACAATTTAACCCAATCCCAAGTGGTTCTTCAGTTTCATCCTGGGATTCGTCTTTATGACGTCATCATTTGATTTCGTGACACAACTCAATGCCCCATTACTACAAAGGAATGAATCTGATTTCCACAAAGCAAACAAGAAAATCAGTCTCACAATACAAACTTTTAAAATTATTTGCTTAAAATCTATTCAAATAATTTTGAAATTCTTGTTAAACCCAGGATTGCAAATTACCAAGTCAAATTAGTATATAAACCCTTAAGTCACTCACTGCATCTTCTGTATATACAGCTATTTCTCCTAAGTGTTTCTTTCCTTATCTCAATTGTCACACCACCTATTTACTCACTGTATCTCCACAATGAGCATCTCTGTTCTATCATCTTTTGACAAACATTGCAGTATCATCTTTCAGCAAGGAGATTTCAGGAAGAGTCATTTTTCTCCTTTTTCCCTGAAGAAAAGGTATCAAGATAAGAAATTGAAGCTGCATTCTGAGAACAATAGGAGGTGAGCACTTTCTCCCTGCCAGATGAGGCTGGGGTAGCAGAGACTAAAGGATATTGAGTAAATATGTTCATGAGGAGGTAGAACCACATGATGGGCATCGTCACCCCGACAACTGGAACCTGATATAATTCTGTAAGGATTACAAGAGAACAAAGACATTCATGAACTTTCATTGGTTTTGACCAAAAGAACACAGGCTGAGTGGGAGGTGTCCCATCATATGTTGTGACAGAAGGAAGCTGAGTAGTGAAGACTTTGCTCTCCTACTTTACAAATTGCTTCAATTCATGTCTCCCCAAGAAACTGTCAAATCATTCCTCCAGTCAAACCAGAAATAATATCATCTTAATACATTCTTATTTTTACCTTTAAAAAACCCAGGTACTGGGCTCCCTACTTTACAAATGAAAACAAAGACACACTGAGGATATAACTAATGTGAAGTCAATCAGGGTCATGACACTAATGTGAAGGCCTCTTGAAGTCTTAAATTCTTATTTGTGCTAAGGTACCTCCTGCCGTTTATCTTGTAAACCAGAACCTGGGTCAGGAGATTTGGCTGCAGGGCTAATAATGGAAGATGGATGCAAGTGTTGTGAGGCTGAAAATGAGAGTGACTAATTGCAGTTCTGCATGGGAGCGTGTGCAAAGGGCTGGCTTATGTGACACCTGGATGCCTGGAAACGTCTGCACATGATGAGAGAGGGACCAGGGAGGTTACAGTGGGTGCAGAGAGGGAGCATTCAGATGGGCACATGAAAGCAAAGAGCAAAAGTAGCTGGTAGGAAGATGGCAGCACACAAGTGGGAAGGCTGAGGACCCTGGGACCAGCAGGTACCTTCCTTCCTATGCAATCATCTAAGACCATGAGGAATGCATGCCTGGTGGCAGGTATGGCAGCCTCCTTCTTCGTCCTATCCCTCCCTCCTCCACCAACACGTGATAGATACCAGTGGCAGAGAAGAGTGAAGAAATCCAGAGGATCAGCCCCTGTCAAGCAGAGCAGCTAGGAATCACAAACTGCCATCATATTTTAGATCCAGAAGGTGTGTACCCAGGGAGACTGGAGGCAAGGAGAGGAATACATGGGCACCTAACATCTACCCTTGCCCCTGGTGCTCTGAGCAGCCATTGCAGCTCCCTGTTCAACAAAACTGCCTACAGCAGTCGACATTCACTGTTCCACTAATTGTGGCTGTTCTGGAGCAGTTAGTGAGTCCATATTCTTTTTTTTTTTTTCATGGAAATCAGAGACTTTTAGTCTTCAGGAAACAGCTCTATATATTTTCATTGGATTAAATATGAGGAAGCTATAAGGACTGAGAAGCTGGGAAGGGTTTTGCTTAATGGCTCAGTACTTCTGATGGGAGACAAAGACTTATCGCTAGAAAAGTTCCTGAGCATTAAGAAGTGTTGTTCAATATTTAGTCACCCATACAAGGCATAGGATGCTGAGGCTTCAGTGCTAAGTATGGGGAAGCTCACAAGACCTTTGCTTGATCATGTCAAGGATTTTTGCCAGATAGAAGCCATGAGAGGTTGGGGGGAGATCTTTAAGAAGAAGGTGAGTGAAGCCGCTCATTAGGCTGCCCTGCTCCAGACAACCTGGAGGGTCTGACTGACATGTTCCTTTAGCTCACTATGTGAAGGCCTAGTGAAGGCCTGGAACAACCAAAGGACTGCGGTCAGGATGAAGGACAATGAAAGGGTTGTGATTCTAGCTGGCAAAGGCAGGCTTTCCAGACTTGATCATACAGGGGAGCTGTGAACTATGACTTTGATTTGGGCCGTGGACTAGCCGGTTTACTTTACTGGTGGCATAAGATTCAGGACAGAAAAAGAGTGCTTGTGGGCAGACAGAGGAAAAGGAAGAAACAGCTACTTGTCAGTCAGATCCTTCATTAATGTTTCTGCTGTAGGACCTGGGTCACCCAGCACAGCTGCAGGCAGTGTTCTCTCAGTCTCAGTGCAAAATATAGGCCCATCCTTCCCAAAGACCACAGGCTTGGAAAGGCCTTCAGCATTAATAATAGCTCTAAATATTTACATTAACACTCCATAGTCTGTACAGTGCTTTATTCCATCTTAAACCTTTTCCTTCCATCTTCTGGTCCTTAATGAAACCTGGCTCCCTTATAGCAATACCATTTCTATCCCCACTTTCTGGTACTAGCTGCATTGTCACTCAAACCCTCTGCCTGATATATCCTGGTGACAGAGTTGCAATGTATTTTATTCCCCATTTCCATCTCTACCACACTCAGCAATTTCCCCTGCTCTGAGGGTCATGCTGTATATTCAAATTTATCACCCAAGTCAGAACCTGGTGGCCATGACTGGCCAATCCCTAGGGTATTCCTTTCCTTTCTCAAGGAATTCAGTGCCTGGTTCCCAGTCTCTCTCCCTTTCCAACTCCTACCCTCATTATCAGGGAACTCCAAAATAGATATTGCTACTCCCTCAAATAACCTAACTTGGCAGTTCCTAAGTTTCCAGTTGGATTTCCATGAGACTCCATTATTTCACCTACTTCCACAGTGACAAAATCATACCTGTCATCACCTCAAATATTCCATTTCCTTTCTCCTTTATTTAATAGTACACTTCCACCATTCATTCCATCTTTTCTTCTGCTTTACAATCCTTAACCCCTTCTTCCTCTTCACCATGATCTCCAATCTTACCACCTCGCATTTCTTTCCCAGACCATTCTGTACTATCCTCTCTCTTCCCTTAACCCCTTGGGAAACCAGTTCATCTCTACATTATCCTTTATGCCTAAATTCTTTGCTCTTCAAGTGGTCCTGTCTTGAGACTGCACCAGACAACTTCAGCTCCTTAGATAATGCTTTGTATATGATCCTGCTTCTAAATTCCTGGCTACACAAGCCTTACCCTCAATTACATTGTTAAAAATACAATGACAGTTTGATCAGGAGACTGTGACTAATTTGTTTTAAAAAGGATAAAAATTACATATAAGGAATGTAGAATTTATACTTCTGGTCATTACAATTGAATATTTTGCTTCATCATCTCCAAAATACCCACCATCATTAACAGGAAACTAGTAAAGACACTGAAATGTGTGCATATATTTGCTTGTTCCATTAAAAAATGAGCTAGGCATAAAACCTAGGCCCTGCCTCAGAAAATGCCAGTTATCTCTCTATTCTATTAAAAATATTTCAATTCCAAACTCACCAGATCTATTAAAAAGAAGTGCATGATCATATATATCGGAAGCCAGGAAGATGAAACCAGGGAGTGGCAGGGCATGCTATAGGAAGAAAGAGGAATTGAGGAGAATTAAAATGCAGTACAGTAAGACAATGACCAAAATGTCCCTATGAATTCCTAAACTATTTGGTGGGCTGTTGTTTATGCAAAACCAGTCTAGATGTGACAATTTCAGGAAGGAAAGAAATGACTAACTGTCTACATGACACTCTGAGACACTTTACATCATCTAAATGACACAGTCTTTGATCATAAACAAACTAGACATCACAGACAAGAAAGACATCATTAAAATGGGGGAAAGGAGTTTGCAGGGGACTGGACCTATGCTATTATTGCTATAGGGAACTCTGGGGTGAGGAAAGTCCCTCTGGCAATATAGGGTGACATCCTTCTGTGCAACTTAGAGCTCTAAAGAATTGTGTAGAACATTGAAAGGTTAAGTGAGCTGCCTAGTCACACAGCCTATATATCAGAGGTGGGACTTGAACTCAAGTCTTCTTGACTTTGAGAACTCTGCTGCCTCTAATGAGATCTCATTTACATGCAAATATACATACGTGTACATATATATACAAACACATGTACATATGTACACATGTATATAAATGCATATAATTACACACCTCCCCCATGATAACTGTATTGGTTTTACTTTGTGTAAATGTACATACAAAACTGAATATGAACTCTAGAATTATAGACACCGAAGAGACACAGGTTGCAGGAAGGTGGGGAAATGAGGCAAGAGATTAGATAAGGACAAACATGGGGTGGGGAAAAGAGTGAAAGTGGGGGAGAAGGGCAAAGGAAAAGGAATCATAAAAGCAGAAATGAAAATCTAAGAGAAGGCAGGAGCTTCCTCGTTTCTCCAGCTCCCACTGCTCCATACTCTTCGAATGCCTCTCTCCAGCTGGTTTTCTGTGACTTCAGGCCAGGCAGCTAATGTCAGAGCTGTCGGCTAGGTGTGGACTGGTGCCTTGGAAAGGAAGGAAGGGCCCCAAAACTTGGTGGTGGCAGATGGAGGGGGAGGGCAGCAGGGGGCTCCTGCCAAACGAGGTTTCCCAAGCCCTAAATCCATCAAACTGACAATTCCACACTGCCCCTTGCCCTACTTGCCCACCTTTCTCTGCTATGCTAGCTGACTTCTTTACCCTTTCAAGTTTGCTCTCAACATTCACATGATTTCACCTGCATTGAAAAGCTGGCTTTGGAGGAATAGGTCGCTCCACAGATTACATGGTTGGGGCTGTTAGCAGTGTGCCTTGGTAGCACTTAGCACAGTGCCTGGTAAGTACTTAATAAATGTTTACTGACTGGCTGGCTGACTGTGAACAGCAGAGACTCTACTGAACACCAGTAGGATGCCCAGGCAGTTTAAGCAGACTTCCTTACCTGGTGATACAGATTTTACATTGTTAGTAACAGATCTCATTCTGTGAGGTCTTCCTATTCTTTATTAACTTGACAAACTGATCTGATCTATAAACTATGTGGAAAGAAGTCCTAATTTCATTTGAGGTATAAATGTGTCCCCTTGTGAGGGGCACTACTCAGTCACTTAAGTCTCTCCCAATAAGTCCAGCAGTTACTTACATTATAAAACAAAGCCTCCTTGGAATGTTTCCCAAATTGCTTATAGAGTGTCTCTTGGAAGATGCCCATCCTTGCTGACATCAGAAGGGCAAAGGTCAGGGCAGCAATCCCTGAAAAACAAACAGAGTGCTAACACCCCAGAGCTTTTAGTTTTTCTTCTTTTAGTTTCCAGAATCATGAGAAGTAAACATTCGGTCTTATCCTAATAAAAGAATGAATACAACAGATGCTTACAAACTATCTACAGAATAAAGAATCTATAATTTCTTAGTTAAAAAATTGTATCAAACAATGTTAGGTGTTAAAATATATCACATTCCAAATAAGGGAACAGTCTAAGCAGGGGATGGGGAGTCAGGCATGCCTAAACTCACTCCCACCTGTAACATTTCCTCAGTCATCTCGCAGTCACTGCAATTGTTTGCATCACTTCAATTCTGCCTCCCAGCCCTGACTTGAAACAAGGAAACACATTTACTACATAACTGTCCTTGGCCTATTTCTGGTAGGAAGGACCTGCTGCTGAGAAAAGGAAATTGAACATTTCTAAAGCTCTGCCGCTTCAGCTACAAACATCCCTAATTACATTGCTTTTTTTTATGTTAAGACAGCCTCCTCTTAAATAAATATCTTATTAGAAATAAGAACAATACAATCAAATTTGCTTGTAACTATTTATGTTAAAATCAATTACTATTATACTATTTACTATATTATAATATTTTATACTATTTTTCCAAGTAATCCAATTCCCCTTTAGGATTTTTGTCCTTTCATCTGCATTCACTTTTCCTCACATGACTATGGTTAGTGTGTATGCCATTCTTTTGGCTTTGCTTTTTTGTTTTTGCTTTGCATTATTTCATAAAGCCTTTCCCAATTCCTCTGTATTCCTCATATTCTGTCATATTAATGGTACCACCATTTAACCTTGACCCTGTTGTTGGACATTTAAGTTGCTTCCGGTTACAATCTGAAACTGCATAAAACGCTGATACAGTCTCCTCTTTAGATTAAAAAAAATGGCGGGGAGGGGAGATGTTGGATTTCTCATACAGGCTTTCACTACTTAAGGGTTTGGTCCATTCAGTCTTTTCCAATGGATAATGACCAATTAGATTATGCATCTTCATCTTGTAAAATTATCATTAGAAAAGCATGTTAAAATTATAAATAGGATAAACTGAATAAAACTGTTGCAGAGCTTTGTCTCATGCAAAATCATTGCTTCAAGCTGAAGATTTATTCTTACTTGAGAAATGCTGAGTGTGCTTAATTGCTAAATGTGGAAACTGGGAAATGATAGATAATAACAATAATGCCCAGCACTAACCCAGCATCTTTCATCTGAACAACACAGGAGTCTGCCTGTAAACATTACCTCATTTATCTTTCTAAGAACTCAGAGAAGCGGGAAGATACAGTTCTACTCTTACAGGCAGAGAAAGGAAGGCACACTAGTTTTACTCTCTGCACTCACCTAAACAGAAGAGGGAAATGGGATTCAAGAAATGGTATAGACTGACTGGCTTAATAACCATTTAACTGCTCTGTGCCTCAGCGTGGAGGACAACTGTCCAATGCTCTAAATTCTTCTAGATATTCACAGCTTTTTTCTTCTAATCCATTCTAGAATTTCCATAAGAATGGCCTCAGAGCATTCACTCCTCTCCTCTTTGTCCTCATCCTCTTCTCTCCTCTCCTCCTTCTGAAGTGGATAAAGACTGTATTCCTTCCAGCAGTCGTCACTGCCGAAGACAGGGTTTCCGAAGCTCAAGAGACTTAACAGGAAATACTGACTTTGATTCATGTGGATTTGTTGGAGGAGTAACTACCAACAGGGAGCATAACATAGACCGATTATTCTCACCTTCTTGGCACATGCTTTTAATTCGTATCAGAATCAATAGCAATGTTTCTCCTGAGTTTCACTATAGAAGTGGAAAAAAACGACATCCTTTTCTATCAGTGAGCCCAAGAGAATGCCAAAGTACCCAGTGGGTCTGCCAATCGATGGAGAGAATACAAGCTACTTAAGAATAAAGACAGTATCTCCATTTCACGGAAAGATCACACATCACAGATTTGATACTGAAAAGTACACTTCTTCCCATCTCCCCCCTGACCTGCCTCCCACACTAGATCAGCAGCCAAGGACAACGTGAGCAAAGCAACGTGAAACCTGTATAGTGAGTCAGGTCAGGACTTTCTCACCTGGGTGACTGAGATGGGGAGGGGCTCACAGCTATCTCCTAAACGGACCAGTTCAAAGAACTAGGGATTGCTTAGTCTGAAGAAAAGAAAACTGGGGAGGAGAGGGAATCTGGAGAACATAGAAGAAGGCTTAGATTTCTTATTTTGCTTGGTCTAAGAGAAAAGAATGAGAACTCTGTGTTTGTAAAATGCTTAGAATGGTGCACCTGGCACATGTTGGGCCCTATATAAATGTTTGCTGCTGCTTCTATCATGAAACTTTTCCTTCTTTCTTAGATTTTCTTTCCCGTTTCTTAGATGGTAATGAACAGAAATATGTTATATTACTCCCAGGTGCTTCTCCCTCTTTCCTGGCATACTTTGTTTAGCAAAAGCTATTTGTCTAGAGACTTACCCCAAGGAGAAAACAACAGCAAACAGAAATGCAGAAGCAAAATTAGTTTACTACAATTAGCAGTACTAACCTAGTAGCCACCAAGCAAATGCCTGGAATCCTTCATTCTCTTTCAAGGTGGACTGGGATGCCTGGGAAGCAAAAAAAAAAAAGGGGGGGGGAAATACAGGGATTAAAAAAAACAACTATATACCAGACAACTGTTCTCAGATGTAAAAGAAATATTTCTAAGTTAAACACCTCCAGTTCACTCATCTTAGAATGGCTGGTGCATCCTTCTGTTAAACAAACACTTGAAAAAATTTTATTACTACATCCCTGGTAGCTTTGCCCCAATCCATAATATTGACAAAAAGTTTTGGGAAGATGCTTTGGTCTAGGCCTAGATTTCAGAAGGGGACAGAACTGTCAGTATAGAAACTTTGTTCACCAATGCACATTAGCAGCTTACTTATACCCAGAAGTCTCAGTTGCCCAGGATATTGACAGACTAAGGGACTTGCTCATAGTGTTAGATGTCATACATACTAGAAGAGGCAGTACTTGAACCCAGGGTTCATGACCACAAGACTGACATCTATCCATTATACCAAGGGAGAAAAACCTTGTGAACAGATACTTACCACCTGTTTTGCAGACATGAAAGTACAGATAAAAATCCCCATAGACACCAGAGCAATGGAGGTATATTTGCATACACTGTATCTGCACAAAGAATGAAAGGGCTTTAAGGTTTCACATATTAATTTTCAACAGGTATCTCTACTCTGACACTGCAAAAAGCACAAATCACAGGAGTTAAAAAAAGGAGGGAATTAGTTGCCAGTGCATTCCACAGAAAAATATTCAGGAATGAACACATGAATGCATTTCTAAAACACTCATGCCTACTGCAGTGTGGTATCCTAACAGTTTACCCTAAGTCTACTTTGTTGTAAAGTCTTCCAAAGCTTCTACTGTTTCTTCTATTTCTAGGAAGCATGGTACATCAGTACCATGTATCAGCAGGTGTGTGGAAGGGTTAAAAAATATATCTGAGCTATGAGGCTGATTTCAAAACTCAGAAAATCATCACCTCCTTCATCCGAGGATACGCGGAGAAGGAAATAAACAAACAAAGCCATCTCTGAGCAAGCCACCGTTAAAATCCTGACCTATCTGGACCGAGGAATGACTGAAATAACACTAAGTGCCAGATGTGCTAACGGAGGTAGCAGAAGGGAACATAAGAAAATGAAGCTGGGGGGAGAAGAAAGCCATGCTAGAGGGGACATCACCATGAAAGTGGTGAGAGCTTGTTTTATAAGATATTTCAGGAAGTGGAAGATACCAAAAGAATTTTTTTTAAATGGGATGAGAGATTGAGAGACAGCAATGACTTTTGACCCATATGCCAACTTTCTCCTCTATAAAAACCACAAAAATGATCTATCCATAGTTCAGTACTTATGATAAAATTATGATAAGGTAAGAGGCAAGATTTTGCAAATAATTTTTTCAAATCATATCTTTACAGTCACACAATTCATAAAAAGGCTCAGAGAATATATGATCCTAAAATGTTTAATATTTATAAACTCCAAAATAGCATCTGACTCTACAGAGCAAAATGCAGACAGAAAGACTCTTTTGTAACAAGAAATCTCATCTTTGATAAATTCAGTCAGAGAACCCTATTTAAATGATCCTCCAATTACTAATGTCAGGAGAGACAGAAAACAGGGACAAAAACTTAGTGGAGGGACCAAGAACCTACTCCAGTATGAACTCTTAAAGCTGCAAGTTGCCCAAGAAGAGGGCTGGTTCCTATATGCGAAATAAGCCTCAACATTATATCAGTATCTAAACTGAAACAAGGCAGGAAGAATGAAATCTACTAGAGTGCCTTAGAAAAAATGATCTGCATGGCTAAGCTTGTGGGGAAGATTACCCTTTCTATGACAAACACTTATCACCTAAAAAGTCAAGCGTCTTCCAATCTGAATCCACAAATTACTAAAGAAAGATTTCCAGTAAAGTAGGTAGACATTTGAAGACACAATCAGAACAATAATACTGGAGAAGATGCTATCCTGAAATACATTATTAAATAAGCATCTCTATAATACTTCACTTGCCATCAAGACCTAAGAAAAATCTTAATTTAGAAAGACCAAGGTCACCTACTACATCCAGGGCCATCCCCAGTCATTTTTACTTTTGTCTAGACACTGGACTCCAATGACTCTGAAGGAGTGAGGCTGATGGCTCTGCATAGCTCTGCCTCACTTACATCCACCACCCTCCTGATGTTATCGGTCCTCTTCAACAATTTGCCTTTATTAGTAATTTCATTTTAACCCACATCATTTCTCTTTATTTCATTATGAATATTAAATATATCTAGACTAGTAGGAACAGTTGGTTAGAGCTCAAGTTCAGTACCTGTAAAGACCAGTTACTTTGATATAGAGAGAGAACCTGACGGCCACAAATCTTATCTGTGACCCTGGTCAACTATCCGACAAATGTGAGGTCTTGATCACAAGGGGAACTAAGGGAGAAGGTGTAGATGGCTCAGAGAGAAGTTCGGTACAACTACCGGAAAAGTAATTCAAAATGCCTATCTCATTAATTCTGTTCGGTGATATCACCTATAAATATGGAAGGGATGTGCTACTTACCTCTTCTTCAAAATGATAATGCCTAGAATCATATTGGCAATTAGAGAACCCTATAAAAAAAAGAACAGTAACAGTCAGTACACTGAAGACAAAAGCAGCAAAACTCAGTTACAAGTGTAAAGAAAATGGGCCAGAGAGACATTTACTAGGATTAATAGTTAATAAGGCTTAACTATTCGAACATGACAGAAATAGTTTCAGTTGTAAAATAAAGAACTATTGGAAATCTCAAAACCACTAAAGGTCATGGTGCTACTACTATGGATGCTGGAGAAAAGTATAAATAATAATCATTTGTAAAAGAGGATAGGGAGAACATAAACAAATGAAATTCAAAGGCCTCATGTGAGCAAAGGGTTCACCTTTCTGTTCTATCAAACTTTTAATGACAGCTAGAAGAACGCAGAATCTAACAGAATTCAAGTATCAATGAAAGAAAGGTACACAAGTCTTTATATTAAATTTATCTGATAAAAGTTTGGTAGGCATATAAATAACAGATTTTATATATATGCACACACACATATATGTGTGTGTGTATTTGTGTGTGGATATATATACATACGATCAAGTCATTCCCTAGTAGATAAATGGTCAAAGGATATGAACAAATCGTTTTCAAAAGAACAGCAAACTATTAACAGCCATAGGAAAGAACACTACAAATCACTGGTAAGTAAGAGAAATGCAAATGAAAGCACCCCCAAGGTTTCACTTCATATTCTGCAAATTGGCAAAGATGATAAAAGATGGGAATAGTTAATGTTGGGGGAGGAGGGTTGTGGGAAGATAACCTCACTAGGACCTGGTTGGAGATGTGTATCAGCATAGGCATATTGGAAAGCAATTTGGAATTATGCAAATAAAATAACTAAAATGGCCATACTTTTTAATCCAGAGATGCTACTTCTAGGTTTATGCCTCATAGAGGCCACTGATAAGAAAATTCCCAGATATAACATTTTTCTAGCAGTACTTTCTGTGATAATAAAGAATCAGAAACAAGTAGATGCCAATGAACTAAGGAATAGCTAAACAAATGGTGATACATGAGTATTACTATATTATAAGAAATTACAACTATGAATACAAAGAAGCATGGAAAGAGCCATATGAACTGATACAGAGTAAACTAAGCAGAGCCAAGAAAACAACATACACAATGACAACAACAAAGTAAAAGGAAAGAACCACAAACACAAAAAAATCCAAAGTGACCATTACAAGATTGCAAAGAATGAGCATGGCTCCAAAGAAGCGATATGAGAAGACATACATATTTGCAGAGGTGAGGGTCATGAATGTGGTGCAATACATATATTTTCAGTTCTTTGCAATGTATTTGTCAGATTTTTATCCTCTTTTTTTCTTTAAAAAACATTGTTTACATGAAATTGCTCTCTGGGAGGGAAGGGGGAATGATACTGGGAAAAATTAAGGTGCCACACAAAAAAATCAATAAAAATGTACTTTAAAAAGAAAAAAAAGGCACAAAAGTGTCTCTTCTCTGGGAAACTATAAACAATTTAAAAAGTATTCACTGGAGTGTCTGCCATATGCCTAGCATTTGAAAGGTTATTTGAATTACAAAAATAAGAACAGGTAACTGGAAAGTATCTTTGAAAATAACATATTCTACCTCAAAAGAATTCCAGGCAATATAAAAGTTTGCCTATGCTTCCCCATCTAACTAATTGTGTATACTCTGGCAGTACTCACTAACCACATAAAAATCGTTCAGAGCTCTTCTCTGAACCTTTTTCTTGTTGGTATATATTCCACATACATGAGAGAGAAAAGAAAGAAAGGTGGGACTGCTACAAAAATAATGCTGCTCTTGTAATAAAATTTACTTTTAATTACCTCAAATCACAGAAAAAAACTTTCTGAACTTAATAAAAGAAAAGAAGTAAATAAGAACTGGAATAACATTAAGTTTTCATATGAAATCAAACAATTAAAAGTTAAGATGAAAATTAGATTTTTTATATTTTCCTAGAGATAATTTAGTTTACTTGATTAAACATTTAAATGTTTAACAAAAAAAAAGAGAGGAAAGAAATAAAGGTGAAGGAAAAAACTTCTCTATTTCTTTCCCTTTGTTTTGCTACTAGACTAACCAACCACCCATCCATATATGGTCAAAATCAACTTCTACATTCACTGGGCCCATTTTCACATACTGAGATTCATTTATCACAGGATGAACTCCCTATTCTTGCTATATCATGTCTATAAAGCTAAGTTTTTAAGAAAAGTAAATATATTCAGTGATCCAGGTAGCACTTACTGATCTAAATATCATATGCAGGGGCATGGCAATGTTGAGATTTAGAGCATAATTATTCACCACACTGACAGTGAAGAACATGGTCACCATGATGGCATAATACCTGCAAAAGAAGGAAAAAAAAAAGCACATCACATAGAATCTACCATTTTTAAACTGCTCATTTTGGAAGATAATATTTATATTTCTGGGAAAATTGGAAGTAATGTATTTATTTTACACATATGTATAAAAGTCATTGATATTAACATCATCTACTACCATCCTTTTGGTTCTGCCAACAGAACTCATCAGCTTCCCCTCCCCCTATTTTTCCCCTCTTCCAAATTTCCCTATTATTGTCAAGGGCCACCATCTTCCCATACTCAGGTTTACAATCTAGACATCGTCCTCAACTGCACACTCTTACTCAATGCACGTAGCCAATCTGCTGCCAAGTCTCATCATTTTTGTATCTCCTGTATCCCTAATTATATAGTCATCACCCTGGTAGTGCAGGTCCTCATTGCTTCATTCTTTGACTACTACAAAAGTCTCCTGCTTGGTCTCCCTTCTTCAAATGTCTTCCCACTCCAGTTCCACTCAACTGTCAACATGATTTCCCTAAAGCACAGGTCGAACATGTCAGCCCTCAAATGCCCTTCCCAGTGATATTCTGTTGCCTACAGGATCAAATAGAGTATCTTCTGTTTGGTATTTAAAATGCTTCACAATCTGTCTTCCTCCAAGATCAAAAATAAACTACTGGTTTTCATTCAAAGCCTAATAATCTACAGTCCCCCTTTTACCAGCTTTCTTACACTGCTCCACATGTTCTGTGACTAAATGACACTGGTCTCCTTGTAGTTCCATAAACAAAACATTCCATGTGCCTATTGGGGATTTTTGATGGCTCTCCCTCAGACACGGAATGCTCTCCTTGCTCATCTCTGCCGCCTGGCTTCTTTCAAGGTTATTAAAATCCCATCTTTTACAGAAAGCCTTCTCCAGTCTCTCTTAGTTCTAGGGCTTGGTTTAAACCTGTAGATATTCTGTCTGTATATGGTTGTTTGTATGTTGTCTTCAACATTGGATTGTGAGCTGCATGACGGCAGGGACTCTCTGTTGCCTTTTTTTGGATTACCAGCACTTAGCATGATGACTAGCACATAGTAGGTACTGAATAAATGTTGATTGACTTGACTGGCTTTTTCTTAGTTATCCTGTCTTTTCACATTGGCTTCTCTCCACATACTCTGATTCAGTAACTCTGGCCTAATTCTTACTGTTCCTTGCACACAACATTCCATCTCAATTCTCTTTTCATTGGCTGTTCCCTATGCTAGCATATCCTCCCCCACCTTCCCTCCACCTCTTGGTTTCCTTCAAGACTCTACTTATGTCCCATCTTTTACGAGAGGCTGTTTCCAGTCTCTCTCCACCCCACCAGTGCTTTTTTTGTTAAGTTGCCTCCCATTTACGCTGTTCAAATCTGGTATGTACAATTTTTTGCATTTTGTGTTCTTCCCCACCCCAGAATGTAAGCTCCTTGAAGGTAAGGAATATATTTTTGCTTTTCTTTGTTTCCCCAGCACTTAGCACAGTGTCATAGAAAGAACTTAATAAATTCTCATTTAAATTCAGGAAGACCTGAGTTTAAAGTAGGCCTCAGACATGTACCGATTCTGTGACTCCAGCGAAATGACTTAGCTGCTATCTGCCTCAGTTTCCTCAATTATAAAATGGAGGTAATAATAGCACCTACACCTCACAGGACTATTGTGAGAATCAAATATATTACTATTTGTAAGACATTTAGTACAGAACTTGGCACACAGTAGGCATTTAATAAATATCAGTTCCCTTTGCTTCCTTTATTTGACTATCTTTTACCAATTTTAACTCCTTTATCATGTGATTACAGAGTTATAGTATTAATAGCAGCAAGTACAATAACGCGAAGGGTGACATTCATCAACATTTTCAAACACTTCTTTCTTCATACCAGTCAAGCCAGAATCTCCCATTGCTAGTGGTAACCTGGCAACCATGAATTTAAAGCTCCAATTTTATACTGAAAATAATGATACTTTACATATATACTTTAGACTTCTCAGAATGCTCTCATATAAATCTGCAAACAAAGAAGATGCATTCCAATGACAGTCTTCTTAGTTAGAAATTTCAGAAATAGGTGGGAAAAGTACTGAGAATAGAAAGACATCCTAGGATATCAAATACGTAGGATTATGGTAAATAAAAACACTAAATGCCTAAAAAAAAGCAAATGAGTCAGAAAATATAACATTCTGAATAGTGCTGTAAAAGTGCTTTCTGCATGATGACCCTATGAGGTAGGTAGTATAAATAGGATTGTTCCATTTTACAAATGAGAACACTAAGGCTCATCAAGCCTTATCCCAGGTCCTTCCATTCTACTGTGCCACCCCAAGATAGCTGGCAAGGTTGAGTAACATGCGACCATTTCTGAAATGGCAACGCCATTCTACCTCAGGGTCACAAACTTACAGTGGAAAGGGAAAGAAAAAAAGGAATCACAAGACCTAGCTTCCCTATCCCCAATTAAAAAAAGGTAACTACAGTATCAGGAACCTAAGTTCAAAAGGATTCTTCATGAAACTTTCTATGAAATACCAACCCAACTTTAACTTCCAAACTTGGATGTGATAATGTTAAAAGCTTCTTCTCTTCCCTCACATCCCTCCCCATAACGCCCCCCCGCCCACACACACACAATCTAGCGACAATTTCCTATATAGAACACTCAAAATTAAATGCATTTCCCTTCCATTTTAGTCTGTCAGTAAGATCAGTAAGCTTTCAGATAAACTGTTAGATACTTAAATGACTCTTTTCCCTTTGGGTTACTTTAGTGAAGTTTTGTACTTTGACTAAATAAATGCTATCTACCTTTAATTTCTGCTTTTCTTCCTTTTTAATAGAGAAGTAAAACAAAACCATAAACAACCCGATCTACCAAACTCCATCTGAGCATAGGTCGAATAGAACGTTTGATTGACCCTCTATTAACTACTCACAACATATTTCATATGTATGTACATCACTTGCTATCTTCATCACAATTTAAGATGGCGCTATGTGCTCTAAGGGGAGGCAGAAGGCCCACTAACTGAGAGTATGCCCCAAGACTCTGTTTTGGGTCCTCTCCTCTTTAATCTATATACTTTCTCACTTGGTGATCTCCTTGGTCTTCATGGGTTCAAGTACCATCTCTCTGCATATGATTCCTAGATCTACATATCTAGTCCTAGTCTCTCTCCTGAGTTCCAGTCTGATATTACCAACTCCCTACTAGACATTTTGAACTAAATAACCCAAAGAAATCTCCAACTCATCATGTCCAAAAGTGAACTCATTATCTTTCCCTCCAAACCTTCCCCTCTTTTTAATTTGCTTATTACTGTTGAGGACATCACCATCTTTCTGGTCACTCAGGTTCCAAATCTTGGTGCTGTCCTCACCTCCTTCCTCTCACTCCCTCATATCCCATCAATTGCCAAATCTTGTAGCTTTTCCCTTCCCAACAGTCCTCGTCTATGTTACCTGCTCTCCACCCACAGGACTCATTCAGGACTCATCAAATTTCACATGGACCACTGCAGCAACCTTCTAATTGGCCCCTGGGCACCAAATTTCTTGCCACTTAATCCCAAAGTGATTTTCCCAAAGTGTAGGTAGGACTATGTCACTAATCAAACTCTAGGTACTCTCTGTAACCTCTAGGATCAAATATAAAGTCTTTCCTTTAGCATTTAAAAGCTCTTTACAACCTGGACCCTTTCTGATCTTCTTATAAACTATTCCCCTCTATGAGCTGGCTATAATGGTCTATTTGCTGTTCCTTAAACACAATAGTCCACATCAGTAACTTTGCATTGACTAAATCCTTCATGTTTAAAACACTCTGGCTCCTCTTTTAGGGCTCTGAGAAATCTGGATTTCCATTAAGACACAGATAAAATGACACCTGGTTCAGGAAGGCTCTCCTGGTCTTCCCTACTCCCCAGTTTCTTGAGTCTTCCCCACTAAGGTCATTTTCCATCTATGTGTTATCTTGTATGTATCTGTTTAACATGTTTTCTCGCCCATTAGAATGTTAGTTTCTCAGAGGGACAGTTATGTAGTCACCATGCTTAGCCCAGGGCTGTGTACTACTAAGTGCTGGCAGATGTTTAATAAATGCCAGCTGAATGACTGGCTGAGTAGTATACCAGGAGGAGGGCTGCACCTGAAGTTAAGAGAGACTTGAACAAAACAGGTTCAAAGCCACTTTGGACTCTTACCATGGGAAAGTCATTTGTCTCCTCCTAGCTTCAGTTTCTTCACATATAAACACAAATAATAATATTTGTACTAGCTATAAGGTTGCTGTGATGCTCAAACAACATAATGTATCTGATGCTTTTCAAACCTTAAAGTGCTGTAAAAGCATTAGACATTCTTAAGTATTTTGTACAGTTTCAAAACTCTTGAAGTTCAGAAAAATGGATGATTTCTGTATCTGCCACAGATCTTAAGGAGATCTTCAGACTTTTCTACATTTAGGTACAAGAGATGCCTTTACATGTTTTATAAAAGCAAAGAAAGAAAAAAAAATGTTAGCTTCCATACCTTATTGGAATAGCAGGCTTCTTCCTTCCCAAGTTAGCTTCAAAGATAAATCCTTCCACGGCTATAAATAAAAACTGTGCAAATGTCACGATGTTCCCACATCCTGGATGCTTCCTAAGCAGTGGGTAGGAGTGAGAGGGGAGAAAAATAAGTGAAATGAGAACAAGGTCATTTATATGACACAAGATAGCTTGATGATTCCAGAATACAGAAAATAAATTTCTATAACATGCTATCTCCTTTATCTGTGTTTTCATATGTCAGTTATCCATAACTCAGAGAAAAATGCCTGTAGGTAGACTCTTTTCTAACAAAATCCATCAAATTTGTGAGCTAGGCATTAATCTGGAGCAATATATTTCTTGAGTTGACCATGTAAGTTCAGCCTAATAAAACTGGCTACATGTAGTCATTGGGATCCTCACGTAAGCAGACTATTTCCATTCAGTACCCCCACTTAAATGGGAAGGATAAGAAATAAAATCCAGTGAGATCTCTATACTCTTTATACCTAGCCTAACCCAGAATTTCAGAGATTATTACAGAAAATAAAAATTTTCCCAGAGCTATAGGGGCAAAGTAGGTGATCTTCTACAGGAAAAGATAGGAAGGATTCCCCACATTGAAAAATTCCCCTGCACCATTTCTTAAAAGCAGGCCTCAAGAATTCCTATTGCCTATGTTGCTTAGGCCCCAGACACCCTTTACTCCGCTAGAGTTCAGTTGGTCACAAGGAGTTTACAATGAAGACAAGTAAGCGGTGTTCTGTGACTTCCTCAAACTACAAAGTATTTTATTTTATTCTTTAAAATTGTTTTACTCGTTTTAAACTTAGTTACAAGGTATTTTAAACATTTCTGTTCTTCCCTACCCCTTCAACATTATGTTTTTCCATGACGAACATCCCAACTCGAATCTCCCATGGCTCCCTCTACCCTCATTCTTTCAGTGGAGAATTTTACCTCATATTTTACAGAAAAAAATAAAGTCATTTACCTTTAACTCCCTCTTCTCCTATCTCACTCACATGTCTTTTGCCAATCTTTGGATTGCTACCTGATAAATAGCATCCTGAGAACTGCAGCAGTCATTGAAACTTGCTTGTCCAGTTCTCTAATGAACGTTTTAAGAGATTTATCAGAGAAGCAGAAGTGCCATTATAGGAGACTACAAAATTCTTATCAGCCAACTATTCATAGGCTATTCATTTAGGTTACAGTAATAGTTTGATCCCCTTTCCAACCAACCACTGAACAGTAAGTGCCTACTACAAAGAGACATGACAGCCCTTGCCCTCAAGATTACAATCTAAAGGAGAGACATGCAAACAAATATATAGAAAGCAATCTGACATAAATGATAAATAGAAATAATCATCAGAGGGAAGGCACTAGGATTAAGAGGGCTATCTCACCCCTGTCTCACATGATGAGGTAGACTTACTCCTTACCAAGGCTTACCCTCCACTTCAAGTCATCTCAATTCCATCCCATCTCCTCCCTGTCATCCCCACTCTTACCCTCTCTACCAACTCATTTCCTGCTGTCTACAAACATGCCCATGTCTCTCCATCCTGAAAAATCCCTCCTTGACCTTTCCATTCCTGCTGTTGTCCTATGTCTTTTCTGCCTTTTGTAGCTGAACTAAAATAGGCCATTTGCATTGGGCATCTCTACTTTCTCTCTTCTCAGTCATTTGCATTTTGGAAAACTGCTCCTCAAAATGTTACCAATGATTGCTTGGGGCCAAATCCAAAGGCCTTTTCTCAGTCATCATTCCCTGTGATCTTTCCACAGCCCCTGACACTGCTGATCTCTCTTCTCTTTATGTTTTGGGACACCACTCTCTCCTAGTTTTCTTCCTATCTATTTGACCATTTCTTCTAGGTCTCTTTTGCCAAATCATCCTCAAAATTACACCCTCTAATCATAGCTTACCTAAGGGTTCTGAGGGGGACAATTCCCTCTATATTACTTCACTTGGTAACCTCATCAGCTCCCACGGATTTAATTACCATCTCTATGCTAACGGTTCTCAGATCTATCTTTCTTGTTCCAGTCTCTTTGCTGACCTCCAATCTTACATCACCAAATGCCTTTCAGGTAAATGAAATGGCTGTCAGGTAGACATCTTAAATTCAATCATGTCCAAAACAGAACTCAGAATCTTTTCCTAAAAGCCTCCCTTCCCTCCTACCCTCCCTGTTGCTATAGAGGGCAACACTATCCTCCCAGTTCCTCAGGCTTACAACCTAGGAGTCATAATGGATTATGGATTTCTGTCTCTCATACACCACTACACCCCCAGTATCCAACCTGTTGTCAAGGCCTGTCTATCTCACTTTTGCAACATCTCTCAAACATCCTCCCTTTTTCCTCTGACTCTGCCACCACACTAGTACAGGCCCTCATTACTTGGATTATTGCAATAGCCTGCTGGTGGGGCTGCTACCTCAAGCTTTTCCCCACCCCAATCCATCTTCCAATCTAGTCACTAACGTGATTTTCCTAAAGCTCAGGTCCAATCATGTCACCCCACCCTATTTAATAATCTGCCTTCCTATTGTATCCAGGATCAAATACAAAATGCTCTATTTGACATTCAGTGCCCTTCATAACCTAGTCCTTGCCTACTTTTCCAGTCCTTACACCTTACTCTCCAACACATACTATTTGATCCAGTGGCCCTGCCCTCCTGGCTGTTACATAAACAAGACATTCCATTAATGTCTCTTCTCTGCTCTTAGTACTGACCTCCCTGGTTTCCTTTACAGCCCAACAAAAATCCTATCTTCTACTGGAAGCTTTCCCTAACCCCTCTTATGATTATTCCCTCTGATGATTATTTCTATTTATCATATATGTCAGATTGCTTTATATATATTTGTTTGCATAATCTTGAGGGTGTGGGGCTGTCATGCCTCTTTGTAGCAGGCACATATTGCTCAGTGATTGGTTGGAAAGGGGATCAAACTATTACTGTAACCTAAATGAATAGCCTATGAATAGTTGGCCAATAAGAATTTTATTTCCTATACTAGTTTCCTATACTGGCACATCTGCTTCTCTGATAAATCTCTTAAAAAGTTCATTAGAGAACTGGACAAGCAAGTTTCAATGCCGGCTGCAGTTGTCAGGACGCTGTTTATCAGGTAGCAATCCATTTCTGGTTCTTCTATGTGAGAACTTTGTTAGAACTGCTGTCAAAACACAGTTTGGGTAAAGGTGTTTATTGGAGAATTCACTTCTTTTTCATTTTTAATCCCTATGCCTCAGAAACCCAGCTCTGGGTTACATGCACCAAGGTGAAACATGGCAATTCTTACAAAGCACTCTTTTTTTCTATGCTTCCACCCAGAATTCCCTGGAGAATGCTCATTTTACTCCCACACAGGTTTTCCTTGGGAACACTGGAATATAGCTTGTGCCTTGGTTTCTACATAAAAGGTGAAACCTTCTATGCAAACAGAAAGAATAATTCAATGTGTACAACACAAAGGACTACACTCTATCCCACAAATATTCACGATAACTCTCCTTTCTTCCACAGAATCCCACCTTCTCACAGTTTTAGCATTACCCTGTGGTTTCCTGAGGCTTCCCTAAAAGGGAAATGTACTTGGGATTACCTATATGGCAATCCTTCATCCTCTAGTTGATCCCATCTCCCCCCATAGGCCGATACTTAATACTTTCAATACTCCATACTTAGGCTACTGTAGCCAAGTGGGGTAGGAGTCAACTCCTTTACATAAGACCAGCACAATCCAAATAACTCATAATAGTAGGGGAGGGGAAGGTCCAGACTGTTCTTCTGTACAGTAGATTTTCCTTGACTATACCTTCTTGGTCTCAGAACTCCTAAATTTGACCTGGGAACCTGTGTATTCTCTAGAACTCTCCTCTTTCAAGAAGGCTGAGTCCATGAATTTTGGCCATGCTACCACTGCCCCTAGCTGCATCCATCTCTTGGGTGACATATTTCACTCCTCTCCTGGGCCTACACAATTTCCTCTCCACAAATTTCATTCCCACCCCACTACTGCCTATCCATAGCTTTCAACTCTAAGGCTGAGAGGTTCCTTGGGGAGCATTGCATGGATACTCAAATCCAAGAATTCAAATTCACTACCTGAGTATAGTCCCATTCTCAGTTCTGATCTTTTTCTATGCTCAATTCTGATTTGTGTAACTGTTTTCTATTTTTTTAAGCTATCCTAAGAGTTTGGCTCAACTCTACAATGGACAATATTTATTTTTATATTTATTTATTATATTATATGATTTTTATATATTATATTAAATATATATTTGTGTATATTATATTCTATTTAATTATTCCCAAGTAACATAATTCACTTTCAATGGTGCTCCCTATAAACAAATCCATCCTCCTAATGATGTCCACACATCAAAAAGGCATAATCAAAATCCCAAAGTTGGTATCTATGGAGATATACAAATCTTCCAAAGGGAAACATCTTCAAAATCAGAATAAAGGCTCCATCTTTTAACTTTGTTAGGTTATCCTAATCATACCTTTTCCATTGCTCTGTTTCACAATCACTACTTTTATTATATCTATGAACATAGTATTTTTTATACCCTCTTGCCCAGCCCTCTGTATTATCATCATATAAATTATGAGACCAGAGACAGACAGATCTAATAGGGTATCAGTTCATGAAAACAACACAGCCCATAAATGCAGGCACCTGGTGGGTGCAGCAATCATGATAGGAAGCTCAAGCAATGAACAGGAGGAGCCTGTTCTATCATTGTCTCCACAAAAGAAATGGAAGAACAATCTACTGTGCCCAACAAAAGCCTGCCACTGCCATTCTCAAAGGTGCACAGAAGAACCTCATCCCCCTGGAAGCACTCAATCATTGCTCAGATTTTGTTACAGATGCACTAGAATATAATATGCAATGACAGGAAATGACCAGTTCTATAAGTAAAATTATATAATTGATGTGATTGAATATTGTAAAATGTAATGAAAATGTGAGATCTGAATAATTCATATGCTCGAGTTAAAAGGTATCTGGGCCATGAAGGGGAGGAGACTTTTCAAAAAGATTTTAGTTATGTTATTTTATTAAGGGGGATACACACACATACACACACACACACACACACAAATAAGGGTGGGAAACTAATGAAGAATTTTTGTCATAGTCAATGATACTTTTAACACTTCAAAAAAGAATGTGGCAGTCATTCAAGAATCTGAAAAATGAGTTAGGATACTTGTAGCATGGACAGGGATATACTTTACTTTAAGCAAATATGATAAATGAAGAGCAGGATTTAAAAATAAGGTTTATGCAAATGATAAATTAAGGATGATTCTTGACTTGATAAAAGAATGTTTTATTTATTAAATAATATCCCTAAGATTATTTTATATATCAAGTTTCCTCAGTACATTTAATATATGAGTCTCTTTACAAAAATTCTCTTTATGGGATTTACACAGAAAGCATTGTGGTTCAGGTTGGGTGTTGAACTAGATGACTTCTGAGGTCCCTCCTAACTTAAAAATAAAAAAAAGACATACTTGTATTTAGCATTGTTAATTTATTTAAAAATAGTTTTAAAAAATAATTTTAGTACAAAATATTAAAAAATAAAAAATAATAATTAAAAATAAAATAGATCTTTTGCTTTCATATAACCTACATTTCTTACTCTGTTCCCTCTTCTATCCTCTCCCAGAGGTCAAACCT
The DNA here is from genome assembly GCA_023548195.1 of Bettongia penicillata ogilbyi. NCBI lineage: Eukaryota > Metazoa > Chordata > Mammalia > Diprotodontia > Potoroidae > Bettongia > Bettongia penicillata. The sequence goes on from JAJHZJ010000570.1 coordinate 7,322,965, forward strand.
TTATAACAGAAAGAGAAAGAAAAAAGTTACACAATACAATGTATCAAAAAAAGTCTGATATTATATAGCATTCCACATCTATGGTCCCCCATCTCTGCAAAAAGGGAGTTGAATTGTCTTTTCATATCTCTTCTTTGGGCCAAATTTGGACATTAAAATTTCATGGCATTGCTTCTTTTGTCATTATTCTTTCCTCCAACACTGTTGTAGTCACTGTATATATTGTTTTCCTGGTTCTATTTATTTCATTTTTCATCAGTTCACATGAGTCTTTCAGTCCTTCTCTGCAGTCATTGTATCTTACAGCACAGTAACACTTTACAGTAATCATTACATTCACTACCATAATGCATTTAACCATTGCCTAATCAATAGGCATCTATTTTGTTTTCAATTCTTTGCTAGTACAAAAACAGGCTGCTATAAATACTCTGGTAAATATGGGGCCTTTCTTTGTTCACTGACCTCCTCGGGGTATATATGCCGATAACAGAATCTTTGGGTAAAAGAAAATAGACATTTTAGTTACTTTCTTTGCATAAGAATTTTGAATTCCAAAGAGCACAAGGTGATTTATCGAGTTCTATGCCTTGTGAGTGGTAACCCAATTCCCTTTCCTTTACACGCCAATGCTTTTCTAGATTCTATTCCTCAGTAAGAACTACTGACTAAAATAATTTTTAAAATTCATTAAAAAGTTCTCAAACAAATCTATATCGATTAGTTTTGCTAGAAAGGTACCCAAATAGACATAATACAGGAAGTTCAAATACTTGAGAAAATGAGGATTTCGTTAGAACTCAAGTTTCAGTTCTCATATTTCTTATTTTAGATTGAGAAAAAGTCCTTATCTGATTCACCCTCAATGTCCTTGGTTCTAAGTTACCCAGAAGAGTGAATTTAAATCCCTGAGTACCACAAATCCAATTCCTGGGTAGCAGTGAAATAAAAACATAATCTAGTTACTGCCAGAGGTACCAAAAATTTTAGAGTTAGAGGGGGAGTTAAGAGAACCCTTTCCTAAGGGTTCTTAACCTTTTGTGTGTGTCAGACTCCTCTGACATTCTGATGAAGGTCATGGATCTTTTTTTTTTTATCTCTTTTCAAAATAATATTTTTAAACACACAAAATACAAAATAAACCAATCACATTGAAATAAAGATGTGATTTTTTTTTCCTGTACAAATTCATAGACTCCCTGACATCTATCCATTGACTCTTTAGAAGTCCATGGACCTAAGGTTAAGAACCCCTGATCTAATCCAAGTCTCCTTCATTTTCTTTGATTACTTCCTACAGCAGCTATAAAGCCCACTCCAGTAGAATGGTAACTGGTACGAACTCAACCAAGTCAACCTTCAAATGTCACCTCCTCTGTGATCCACACTCCTTAAGCCAGAAATGACCTCTCTCCTCTGGGTTTTCTGCACTTATCTGCAACTATCATGTAATCAATGAAGTCTTGTTTTCTTATTGTTCAATATATATATACACATACATACATATATATATATATGACTTGTCTCCTAATTAGGTTGTGAATGCCTTGTAGGTATGCAGCATCCATGTTATATAACTGCTTTTATTGCTTATCTCTATTCTCCCAACATTAGTGCATCAAGTACCTAGGCACATGGTGGGACTCAAATAAGTGATGAGTAATACGATCCAAAGGTGTCTCTTTAATATGAAGTGAAAGGTTTCACTCATGCTGCTTTATATGAGGGAACTAGACCAAAGAAACAGATAAAGGGCAAAAAAGGAGGAAAAACTGACAAAGAATTTTAATGATAGTTCATGAACATTTCTTTTTTAAATATTCGTAGAATTGCTTTATGTTTACTCTTTAATAGTGAGAATCTGGCTCCTTGGACAAAGTATGTAGTAATCTGAGCTAGCATCATCAACACAGCTAAATAGAACACCTACTCTGCACACACCACCACGCTAAACATCACGGGGACATGAGAGGAGTACGTGGCTAAGTGCCTATTGGGGAGAATAATCTGTGGATACAAATACTCAGAACGGTCCATCCATCAGTTTGCACTGAAGATGCCAGAACTAAGTTTGTCAGAGTCCACATGCGTTAGTTTTGTTGTATGTTTGGTTGGGTTTTTTTTAATTGTGTACAGTGCTAATTGTGAGGAAAGTCCTTCTAAGAATGCAAGTTGGTTTTGCTTTACTATTTAAAGAGTCTTACTGCCTTGTCCCCCTTTGTGGCTTACACTATATCAGAGAGGCACACAGGATTCAGGGACTCTAAAGCCAGCTCTACCCACCATATCTTGCTGCCTCTCAGAACTTTGAGGGATAACAAAAGAAAAAAAGAAAAACCTCTAAAAAAACTCTATAAAAGAAAAAAGCCTCTTATTTATTTTAAAAAAATGGCCAAAATAACAAAACATAAACTAAACAGGACAGAAAATAGCAGTGAGGTACAGAGTATGACAACCCTCATGCTGGGGGACATGAGAGAAGATAGGGTCCGTAGTGAAGAAGGTGATCATAGATGCCAAGTCTTCTGTGGGAAGCTGGGAATCTCTAAGTTTGAGAAGATGGAAAGAGTGTGAGAGAAAGCTAAATGATGAAAGGAAATTTGTTAATAATAAAATGGAGTTTCTGAAGGGTCCAATGAAAGAGAAAAACAGCTACATGAGGATTCAGGAGGAGAAGTGTACTTAGATGGAACTAGAGGCATGGGAGTAATGTGCAACTAGGAGTTTTCTCTTGCACAGACTATAGCTCTTAATCAAAGGGAAGTGGTGGGAGTTTGCTGGTTAAGGCAAGTACCAATGGGCTGTAGCTCTCATGCTTCTCAAGACAGAAGATGATGTCACCCTGCTAGGCTGGATGAGATACTGAAATGTATCACATACACTCTTGCCAGTTATATGGAATAGAGCTCTACTCTAATGTGTCACTCCCATTGGAGCAGTACAGAGAAGACCCTGGTTTAAAGACATATACATGAAAGCTCTGGCATATCTCCACAAGCTAGAAACCCTTTATGTAGACAACTTAAAACTGCATACTTATTGTGAGGATTAGCCCAGCTAAGTCTAGAGAGGCATTAACAAATTACCAGGTGAAAAATTTTTTAAGCTTCTGCAACTCATGAAAAGCATCCATTAAACTGTGGAATATTAAAAGACTGGCAATCATTTTCTCCAAGATGTTATTATCTCTAAGCAAATCTCTGCTTTTTCATTTTCTCTCCTCCAGAATAGAAAGAAGTCATTGGGGTATAAGCATTTAGATATTCTTCAACAGCACTGGAACTTCCAGGGGCTTCAGAGATTAATATTCTTATTTCACAGATGAAAAAAGTCCCAAGGAGGTCAAATGACTTATTCTAGCTAGAATAAGATTCTAAGTTTCCTGGCATTCAGTCTAAGATTCTTACCACAACAAATGGTTCCTACTCAATATTATTTAAAACTCGATGTTACTTAGTATTATTTTTTAAAAATCCAGAATAACAAAGAGATAAATCTGAGTATGCTAATTCACTTTATAAAAGACACCAGCATAAGGGGAAGAAAAAACACATTGTAGTGGATAGAATGTCTCTCTGGGCAAATCACTTAATCTCTTAGGGCAATCAGGAAACTTTCCAAAACCTTAAATTGCAAGTCAGGTGCAATGGATATGGATACCAAGTGTCCAACAAACAGCCTAAAATACAGCCAGAACCAGATTAAAATGTAAATATTTTTTAAAAGTTTTTTAAACAGTTAAAAAATGTAAGTATTTAACAAAATAAATTGATGGTTTTGTCTTTCATTCTCAAACAGGACCAAAATGACATCACTATGATGGAGTCAAGATTCAGTGTGTCTGTGGCTGATCAGATCAACATGAGCTCAGAAGGCTCTGCCACAGGTTGGAAAATGACCACACACGAATATCTGCACAAGTTCTTTTGAGCTATTAAAATTGTGCTTTATTCACAGAGTAAAGCAGGCTTGCCATGCTGGGCATACACTGCCAACAAAATAAACAGGAATACAGTACAACATAGATAATGTTAACTTCTGGTTTTCTAAGTCAATATTCTGGCTTCAGGGATTCTAATGTAACATTCAGTGACCTCATTTCTATTTGACTTTGACACCTCTGTCCTATACCAATGAAATTGGAGATCTTGACAAAAATAGTCACCTTAGTACGTGTAAATTCATTTGATTTATAAAGTTAAATTTACACACAACCTTTCAAGAACCTGTCAAATGTACCCATAAGGTACTCTTTTAAGTTTCTAAACTGATTGCATAGTCTAACATTATACAATCCTTTAATTCCAACTAACAGTATACTCAGGACCTCTCATGGCTGATGAGACTATACTAGTCTTTTTGCTAATTTATATTTTGATCTGCCTCTCAGGTATTACAGAGATTAAAGAGCCCAATATTTTTCTTTCCAAGACCCTTATTCCCATCCTAGGATTATGAATAATAACACACTCTTAACATTTGGCTTTTAACTAACTTGTAGTGTGTTAGAACCACACAAAAATTCCACTGAATCTACTTGGGGTAGACCACCTATTTCAGTAATGACCCTATCAAAGCAACAAGACAGTCAAAGGAATTTTTAGGATGAATGAGGAAAGGTACTGAAATCTCTGAACAATATATGCTCAGGAGGTGGCTGTGGAGGGCCATGGACTACTAGGAAACAAGCTTATCCTCATTCTGAAAATCTATTCACAGGCTTCACCATACACACAAAGGCTAATATTCCTGTATTAGATGATCCCTAAAGTCCAAATACAAGGGTCCAAAGATTGGAAATGGAGTCAAAGATGAAGGAGAAGACCTGTGACTTCTTTGAGAGCAGAGCTTCTTAGGTTAAGAAAATTCCCTCTAATTTAGAGAGTTGCCTAGAGCACTGAAAAGCCAAGTGATTTCCTCAGCGTCCCAGAGTCAGAGCAGGACTTGCACCCAGATCTTTGCGGCTACCAAACCACACTTACCTGCTCCCTCATATTTTCCTCTCTCAATCAAAGAAACTATTCAAATCTCTGCTCTAACACCCCCCCACCTTCCTATCATTTCATTCTTATTCTGACTCACCTCCACACACTACATGACCCAACTACACTGGCCTACTCGCTATTACTCCAACAGAACATTCCAATCTCCCATCTCCATGTTTTTGCACCAGTTATCCTTCATAACTGGAATATTATAGCTAATCTCCACCTTCTGGTTTCCCTGGCTTCTTTTAAGATTCAGCTCAAATTCTACCTTCGGTAGGTGCGACATTACTTTCTATTTACTTTGTGTATGTATAGTGTATGTACACAGTTATTTTCATGCTGCTTCTCTCATTAAAACATACACTCTTTAAGGCAGGATTCCTGGTTTTGCCTTTCTTTGAATACCAAGTGATTAGTATGATACCAGCTACTGAACACAGAACGTTATTCATAAACGCTTACTGACTTAACTCATTATCTATGACCTAGAATACATTACTTAAAGTCTCTGGGTCTCCGTTTTCACATCTGGTAAAACGAAGGCTAGATGGCCTCCGAGGTCCCTTACAACCTCTAAAAAGCCTCTATTCCTGAGGTTTTCTCCCCACCTGTGAAATGAACTTGGTCAAGCTAGGCGGTGTAGCGGCTAGCGGGCTGCTCTTGGAGGGGGCAAAGTTTGCTGGGTTCAGAGGGACCTCTGGCCTCAGCGGGCAGGTCACTTCATTTGTCCCAGCCTCAGTTTCCTCATTTGTGCAGTCGTGGGAACTAACGCTGAAAGGCTTTGCCTACCTTAGAGCCCCATAGAAATGCCTTGGGCGGTGGTGGTGATGGAGATGATAGCCTCCAGGGATGCCGTGCCGGAGGCTAAAGGACAGAGAACCGTGGAAAGCCTCCCTACCTCTCAAGGGGGAAACCAGCAGCCCCTCTCCTTCCCTTGGCCCCCTCCCCCCGGTTCTCCTCCCTCCCTCTTCCCCCTCCTTCCCCTCCTCCCTCCCCCCTCTTCCCCTCTCCCCGGGTCCCCCCTCCCCTCTTGCTCCCTTCTCCCCGTCCCCCGCCCCTCCGAGCCCCAGGCTAACGGCCAGCTGTGGGCGCGCGCCTCCTGCTCCCCGGGGTGCCCGGGCCGCGCCCATCAGCCTCGGGGGGGGGTCACTCACCTGGCCAGGAGCTCCAGGAAGATCACGTTACTGCAACAGCCGGCGAACACCAGGCCCACGGCGCAGGCCTGGTGCATGGTGGCTCCGGGGGCACCGAGCGGGGCCGGAGAGGGCTGCCTAAGCCGCTGACCCTGGGCGCCGGGCTGCTCCGTCCACCTCAGCCAAGAACATCGCCTCCGGGGCTCCGGGGCTCCGGGGGTCCGGGGCTCCGGGGGCAGCGCCGGCTTCCCACCGCTCCGCAGGAGCTGTAGTTCCCAGGTTATCCCGTGCCCATTCAGAAGAGGGGGCTCGCCGGTAGGGGCGGGACTACAGCTCCCAGAATGCCGAGCGCCTCCCGCGGAGAGGCCGCCTGGGCCCGGGATCCTCTGCGAGAGCTGCGCTTGCTGGGATTTGCAGTCCCGTCGCTGTCACCCCGCGGGCTTTGCGGGCGGAAAAGTGACCGGGGCTCCCTGATCGGGCCCCTTGTTGATGCTAAGAGAAATCACCCACCACACTCTGGCCACTTAGGAGCTGTTGTTGAGACCCGGAAGCTCACGCCAACAAGCATTTATTAAGCGCTTACTGTGTCCCAGGCGCTGCCCCTGCAGCCCGCTCTAAGCTTAGAGTCAGCAATTTCCCACTCATTCTTGCTTAAAAACAGTCCTGTGGGGTGATGGGTAAATGAAAATATCATTCCTCATTTTACAGATAAACTAAAATTTGGAAAAGATCCCACGACTAATAAGTGTCCAGGCTAGGGTTAAAATTCAGTTCTTATGACTCCAAATGTTATACAATGAAAAGAGTGGATTATTGTTATGATCTTTTTAGAGAAGAATTGTGTTAAGTTTCTTTTCAAGCTATGTAGAAAACTATATAAGTTTTTGAGAAAAGACAGGATCTATTGTAATCTATTGTAAATGAAAATTTGGCGGTAAGATTAAACAATATTTGTGGTGTGAGTTTAGTGATTTCTATAGAAAAAATTTAGCTGAATTGTGTGCTAAATGCTTTGAGACATCTATTATCCTCGACTGTAAAATCAGAAGGTTCGATAAGATATCTTTTAAGGTCCATTTCAGCTCTAAATCTACCATCTTTTCCTCTATGTTCGGTAAAACCCTTTGGAGTAGTGCGGAAAAGTGCTTCAGTCAGAGGCCCTGTGTACTAATGCCTCCTCTGGCTCTGTGTAATGGGAATGACCTAATTCATGTGATTGTTTTCAGGATCAAATGAGTTCAACTCCTAAACCTTAAAGCATTATGTACACATTTGCTGTTACTACGTTAAGTGTTTTAAGACGAGAAAATTAAAAAAAAAATCAACTTTTTTGGATATTCATTGTGTACATTTTTGGTGTAATTGGATCCAGAGATTTAGGCATCCCTGTTCATTGTGTATAGTGTCAGAATAATTGGAATCAGAGGTTTAGTTAGGCATCCCGCCGGAGCCAGCCCCAATTCAACCCCACCCGCTGGGGAGCACAGGGCTGTCATGCACCCAGCCGGTTCCATAGGCTCAGTGTGTAACCGCTGTGGCAGTAACCTGATCTCCCAGGATCTCGTAGTCAGGTGAATGACCTAGAGTTCAGGCCAGGACAAATGAGGGGGAGGAATTTCTGTGAGGCAGGTAAACTTATTGCCAAATGGACCTTAATACTTGTGTCAGCTGATCGAGACACTTCTATCTCCTGGACAATACTGAAAATGTAATGCTTAATTCTCTTGCTCGATCTTTTTTCCCTCATTTTCCTGATTAGTCATTTAAAAACCTATCATTTTATTGCGTCTGCACAGATTAAGTAGATTACATTTGATTTGTATTAGTTTGGGACTGGTAACTTGCTGATGAGATACCTTTATCTCACCAGCAGCTCATTTATCAATCCTCTCATAGTTTGATTTATGTTAAAGATGGCTAATGGAATTCATTTGAGGATGGTTCTCCTTAGATTCCTTTTCAAAGGGTGCCATCATCTGACCTTTTTTGCCCTCAGAATTTGGGGATCTTATTTGGGACTTGCTGAGCACCACACACCGACTGTAACAGAATTTCTGACTACTGTGAGCATATATAGTAAAGAGGTGTCTAGGGCACATGAACAACTTACAACAAAGACAAGGCAGGACCATAATTAATGTGTTGTGGTAATGCCATCACACTGGTCCCATTGAACCTTCTCTCTGTTTGTTCTATAGTCTCTGCCAGTTACTGAGACCAGCAGGTTGACAGTAATTGTCCAATCTTATGGCTGCCTTCCTTATAACAGTTTCTGAGTACAGTTATCCCTGCCACATCTTAAATTTCCCCTTCACAGTTTTGATATATCACAGGTTGGCATAAGAAACTAAATGAGAAATTTTTTTGAGTTTTGCAGAAACCGCAGAAGACACTCAAAGGTCAGCAGATGACATAGGAAAAGTTTAGAAACTCAGAAATGCAAAAAATATATCTGGAGTATTGTATAATGTCAACATGTTTTATCTTTTAATACCATAACAATTCAGATTTCTCTGCTACAAATGGAAGGCCAAAAAATTTTACACATATTTTCCAGATTGAGGAGGCACCATTCCCCTAACCCCTGCAATGTGGAAAGGATAACTGTACCTGTTCTCCATCTCAGTCCTTGTCTTTTGGGATATAGTGGTAGACTAACAACTCTTGAGTAATACCCTGCTATGATCCACCCAACTCAGCTAAAGGCCAAATGTCGGGCAGAGTGTCCCAGGCTAAGTGCCTTATGGGATGGCACCTTGTATATAGAGGGATTCAATAAATTCTTGTTGGAGTGAATCTGAGTACATAAGTATACACGTACTTCGTTGCATACATCTTCACATAATCCTCACTTGTGTGACCTAATCAAGTTTCTGGGTCTTGATTTTTTAATTTGTAAAAGAATTAGATTTTATATATATGCATGTATATACACACAAGCAAATAGTATGGTTGTTGTCCCTTGTTCTCAAAGAGGACCAAAACAACATCACCATGATAAACTCAAGTTTCAGCGTGTCTGACAGTGGCTGATCAGACCAATACCAGCTCAGAATGCTCTACCACAGACTAGGTACAAATAGTCTGTGTGAACATTTGGGGTAGATATTCCAAATTTGCACATCCTGTGTTTACTTTGTGCTGTCTCAATTCTGCTTTGATCATAGAGCACAGCACCTTTTCTGATATGGGCACACCATGCAGAGTGGTCCTGTGCCAGTGTCTCCCATATTGCACAGTGAAATCCAAAGTTCTTGAAAGAGACCATGAGAGTGTCCTTGTATCATTTCTTCTGGCCACCATGTCATCACCTGCCCCATGTGAGTTCTCCATAAAATAGTCTTTTTGTCAAGCATACATTTTGCATCTGAACAACATGACCAGCCCTTTGGAGTTGCGCTCTCTGAAGCGTACTTTGAATGCTTGGCAGGTCAGCTTGAGCAAGGTAAATGTATGTACATATATACATACATACATATATATGTCATCTGTCTTTCTGTTTGTCCAAATCTTCAAAGTAGATATCCCATAGACATCTTATACTCAACATATCTTTCTTTCAAAACCCTCTCCTCATCCTTATTTCCTGCAACACCAAGTACCCTGACACAACATTCAGAATGCCCTGCAGGCATAGCTTCTTAGATGTGCTTTTCTAAGGAAAGAAACTTTTGAGAGATCAACAATCTACATTAATTACATTCACCAACAGAGAAAATACAAGCAGAGAAATAAAGACCAACAGACAGGGCTTCTAACTGTCTGACCATAAGCAATGCATACATCACAGATCAACAGAGAGTTCCAACTGTTTGACCATTACATACATATATAGTTAGAGAGAGAGAAACACCAACACCTGGGTTTTCAAAGCTGGAGGGCTTCTTAACAGCTACTCAGAGTCTCATTGGGCACACGAACCTCTTCCCAAAGAGTAAGTCCCCAAAGCAAAACCTCACCTCAGAATAAATATATGCTTTTCAGAGCCAGAGGGCATCACAACTGTTATGACCCAGTGCCTCATTAACAATTAACAAAAGGTATGGGCCTTCCCACAAGCCTATTAATGAGGCCTATTAATGGGCAGGAAGATCTTTCATTAACACTACATTTCTCTCTTGCTGTTGAAGGTACCACTATCCTCCCGGCCACCATGATCACAGCCTAGGTGTCATCCTCAACTCCTCACTCTCTTTCATACCCCAATCCCCTTATCTGTTGCCAAGGCCTGTTGATCTCTCGCATATGCCCCTTCTCTCCTGACACTGCCACCATCCTGGTACAGGCCTTTATCACCTCATACCTGAACTATTTCAGCAGTTGGGTTCCCTGCCTGAACTCTCTGCCCACTACAGTCATCCTTCAGCTATCAAAGTGACCATGAAGCGCAGGTTTTACCGTGTTCCAAATCCCACCCATTCCCTACAATCCAATTACTCCCCATCACCTCTAGAATCAAATACAAAAATCTTCTATGTGACATTCAAAATTTTTCATGTTCTTCTTCTTTCTTGAAGAGGACCAAGATGACATCATGATGTTAACATCAAGGCACAGCGCTTTGACTATGGCTGATCAGACCAATATGCTCAAAAGGCTCTGCCACTGGTGTGAGGCACAGATGGTCCATATGAACATTTGGCTCTAAATTTGGACATCTCGTGTTTCTTTTATGCCACTACAATTCTCAAAGTCCTTCATAACCTGCCTTACCCCTACCCTTTTCAATGATTTTACATCATCCATCCCACCAGGTACTTACGATTCATTGATACTCACCTTGTTGTTCTTGAACAAGATGCCTGGACTTGGGGCATTTTCACTGGCCGTCCCTCATGCCTGGAATCTCTCCATCTCCACTTTCTGGTTTCCCTAGTTTCCTTCAAGTCTCATCTTCTGCAAAATTTCATCTTCTGAAAAAATTCTCAGTCTCTTAATTCCATCAATTCATCTTGTCTATAGCTTGTTTGTATATAGCTGTTTGTACATCATCTCTTCCATTAGACTGTGAGTTCCTTGAGAGCAGGGACTGTTTTTTTTCCTTTTATTGTATTCTCATTGCTGTACACAGTGCCTAGTACGTAGTAGATGCTTAATAACTTGTCTACTGATTGAATGAATCAATATCACCCAAAGTAACAAATGAATTGAAGGTATCCTAGAGTCTTTGTTCATTCTTCAGTATGTGATCCACTTCTGAATTGGAGTGGGGAATCCCAGACTCTGAAATTGCTATAGGCATTAAGTATAAATGTTCAATCCATTGTTTTTTGATCATAGATATTATATGCATGTATCGAATATATTTGTGTATATGTATATAGGAAGAAGGGAATAAGCATTTATAAAAGCACCTACCATGTGTCAGTTACTGTATTAAGGGAATGAGCATTTATATAAACACCTGCTATGTGCCAGTCACTGTATTACGAGAATAAGCATTTATATAATAAGCACCTACTGTGTATCAGTTACTGCCTTTTCATTTTTGCATATATCTCATTTAATATACACATATATGAGAACTTATGAAAAAAGAAGCAACATAATATTATGGATAGAATTCTGGCCTTGGAATTAGGAATTCTCAGTTTAATACCTGCCTCTGACCCATATTGGCTGGGTGACTAATGACAAGTCACTTGACCTTCAGTTTTCCAGGAAACTCTCTTAAGACCATAAATTGTACCATGTTTTCTATTTATGTTGGTGAAGGGATATTCTATGAATGAAGGAAATCACAGGTCTAAAACAAAAGCCACAAAGCACCTACAGAGCTAGATTCTGGACTTAACTGGCAGACCCAGGCTCACTCTAGAGCAGCCCTGCATAATCTTCGGCCTGTCAAAGGATTTTAGGAAGCCTGCTTAAAATGTAGAGGAAAGTATCTCCTACATTTTTCTCAGGCCACCAGAAATCCTTTGGTGTGCCACAGGACCTCTTACTGCCTGAAGACTTCAGGTCATGGGGAGAATCCCACACTCTGGGGTTGCCATAGATTTTAAGGTTTCCTTTTGAGATGAGAAGTGTGATGTACTTTTCATCTTTAGGTTACTGGGGTTTTAAATCTGGTCTGTAAGTGTGAGTCCCAGAATAGAGTTTAGAGGGTACTTAGCAGAAGGAGAAGAATGAAGTGTCTTCCCCAAACCTGCCTTGAAGCATCCCATTGGAAAGTATCTACTTGGTTTGGAGGCTCACCTGAGAGTGAATGGGTAATGATGTTGGCTTCAGATTCTAATTCCCTTCAGGGAGAGCTTGATACTGTCAGAGAAAGACCTGTAGTGACCAGATTTTCTTTGGAGATAGTAAACTGATTGTCCCTGTGTTTTTTGTTTGTTTCTTTTCCTTACTGCCTTTGTGTTGGGATCTGCTATTTCAAGTATCCCAAGAGACTTAGCTCTTTTCAGCGGTATAATGATCAATGACAATTCCAAAAGACCCGTGGTGGAAAATGCTACCCACATCCAGGGAAAGAACTATGGAGTCTGAATGCAGATCGAAGCAGACTATTTTCACTTTTTTGCTTTTTGGTTTTTCATGGTTTTCCCCTTTTGTTCAGTTTCTTCTTTCACAACATGACTAATAAGGAAATGTGTTTAACATGATTGCAGAAGTATAAGCTTTATCAGATTGCTTGCTGTCTTGGAGAGGGAAAAGGGAAGAAAGAGAGGAATAAAAATTTGAACCCAAAATCTTACAAAAAATGAATGTTAAAAATTAATTTTATACATAATTGGAAAAAAATACTATTTACAATAAAAAAAGTTACTAAGAGAAAATGCTGTTGAATACTCAACCAACAGTAAACTTCAATAAACTTTGTAAAGTGTTCCTTTTTAGTTGAATCTGTTTTGGTATTTGGGAGAAATTGTGAATTTGACCTATCCACGCTGGGACTGTGGATCTATGCCACCTTAGGTTCAGAGATTTTTCTCTATGACACTGGGGACACAAGTGAAAAGTCAGTAATTATGATTGCCAGGGACTCCAGAGAATTATTTTTATTGAGGACCTGGGTAATGTTCAAAATATACTGTGTCCAATTTGTTGAGGTTAGAAAGATTTTTAACCAGGTAGGAGAGTGTAATGGAGCTGGTGAACCTATACAGTGGCTCTAGAAGGTGCATAATGATGGATGGAAGGAAGAGCTGTGCTCTCTTATTTGGAGTTTGACCGAGCATGTAACAGGTTCCAGTCAGCTAATGGTTGATAAATAGGAGTGTTGATTGGTTGCTGAGTTGGGACCAAGTGTTCATTCAAAAAGGCACTAAAAAAGACTCAAAAAATCCTCTTTCCTGACCAGCAGGGACTTCAGTGTTGCCTCTGAGTAGGGAGAGGAAGGGAGTGAAATAAAAAGGAAGGAAATAAACGTTTATTAAGTGTTCCTCTGTGCCAGAACTTTACATAGATCTTACTTGATTCTCAAAGCCTTGTGGGGTTTTGGCATTATTATCCCTATGTTACAGTTGAGAAAATTGAGGTAGATAGGCTTTAAGTGACTTGCCCAGGATCACACAGTAAGTGTCTGAGGTTGAACTTGAGTTCAGGTCTTTCTGAGTCGAAGCCCAAGGGCCAAGCCACTAAAGTTACTACTGAGCCACCCAGAGCTGTTATGAAAAGAAAGCCTATGATCCTGCTGTTGCTTCTATCACTGTGGTTTCTTTCTTTTGTACTTTTGGATCAAAGTGTTGAAGATGGCTATATTTTTGTGATCAGGAGAGGGAATCATCATGAATCCATGCTTCTATTGGCCAGTAATCATATGGTGAAGAGCCAAGTCCTGAGTGATCAGTTTGACCTACTTTTAATCATACAGCTCTAGCAATTCAGCCATCCAACAGATTAATTTTTAAAATGCCTGCTAATTAAAAAATAAAGTTTAAATTAATAGATATAATAATGGACTGAGTTTAATAGAATGAAATTTAATAGGAATAAATACAAAGGTAATATTTTTTAATCCAATAATAGAACTTTACCATGACAAAATGAGGGATTCATGGCTAGACTACTATTAATTTGAGAAGGATGTGAGGGTGTTAGTGGACTGGAAGTTCATAATAAGTCAACAGTGTAATTAAAACGGCAGGCAAGAAAGTTAGTCCTGCCCTTTGCTACTCTGAGAAAAATAATGTCTAGAAGGAGGAAGGTGGTAATTCTGCCATGTTCTGCACGGTCAGAACACAATCTGGAGAACTGTGTTCAGTTCAGGGAATCATATTCTAGAAAGGACAAGAGAAGCTAGACTGTGTGCAGGTAAGAGTAACCAAAATGGTGGGAGGATTGGAAGACAAATTCTATGAGTGAATGATTTAAAGGACCAAGATGTTCAGCCTGGAGGAGAAAAGACGGGGAATACATGATAGCTGTCATCCAATACTGAGAAGACTGTCATATAGAATGGTGATTACTCTTCTTCCTCTTATCCCTGAAGGGCAGGACTGATAGCAATGAGGGGAATAAATAGAGAGGCAGATTTAGGAATAATAAAAAGGATGAAATTATGATAGCTAGTATTCATATAGTGCTTTGAAGTTTGCAAAGGGCTTTACAAAAATTTATCTCATTCCATCTTCACAAAACTCTGGGAGGTAGGTGCTATTGTTCTCCCCATTTTACAGATGAAGAAACTGAGGCAGATAGCAGTTGGAGGACTTGCCCAGGGTCAATGTTTGAGGTCACATTTGAACTCTTATGGGTCTCCTGGGGTCTTATGGACCCCAGGTATAACGGTCAAGCCACTATGCCCCGTAGCTGCTTCACAAGGGGAAATTTTCCAATTTGAGCTATCCAAAAATGGAATGGAGTGTTTTGAGAGGCAGTGAGTTCCCCCCTCAATAAAGGGATGATCTTGAAGAAGAGCTGGGATGACCACTTCTGGGGATGGTGTAAAAAGGATTCTTGGTCACTTATGGCTAGACAAAGTGACCTTGGAGGTTTCTTCTACTTCTTAGATTCTGTGATTCCATTTTTTCTGACACTGCATAATTTGTATACACAGATTGCATTTGGGGCCCCTAAAGACTGAGAAAGAATTTCCTGCACAGCTGCAAGAACTGCCCTAAGTGCAAACATACAGGCCATATTTCTCATGTTTAAAGAGCCTACGTTGTAATAGGAGGAGAGAGCCCATGTAAGAGAATAGTTGCCAGGGAAGAGAACCTTGGTCCAGAAATTTACTGGGGTGATGCTGAAGCAGGGGTGTTGTTGGTGCCGGAGTTTATGCTCAGCATCAAGGCACAGTAGAGGAGCAGGGAGTAGAATGAAACATAGCTGGGACTTGCCTGAAATTGTGGGCCAGGTTGGGGCAGTTACCAATGAAGACAGTGGGACCCTCAGGCAGATGTTCCAGAGGTGAAAGGGTTAAAACCTCCAAGGCATAGTTTCTGAAGGGTGCAAAGTAGCAGTATGAAGGTTAGGGAGAAGGCACTGATGCCATACTTCTCCCAATTGAAATGAATTCTTTTTTCAATGGACCATTTCTCTAATTTGTGCAAGTTGGTTTGAATGAATGTTCTTTTAGTATGTTATCTTTACATATAGTTTCTAACTACCTGACATTTGGGGGTTATCACCCCAAAAGCTACTATGCTTTCTCTCCAATCTGCTGTCCAAGATATTGATAAAAATATCAAGGAATAATAACCCCCATGAGATAGCACGATATGTCCCTTACAGTTGACAGCTCTAAAGATTAGTTCCCTAATTTATTTTAACTGCTTTTCCATAGCTATAAAATGTGAATGATTTTCTCCTTCTAATTCTATTACACAGATGTTGAGTTACAAAGACTTTGAACTGTGAACAAGAAAGGAAATAAATAAATAAATCTAGGCATTATTACAAAGTGAAAAAAATGCTTATTTCTTAGGTAAGATACAAATAATGTCCCAGAAAAATTTTAAATGTAATTTCTTCAAGGATATTATTAAAAGACAAATTTCTTCTCTGCTACTCAATTTTCCCCTGGAGTCTTGACTGGGAAAGATTCTTTTTTTTTCCACCGTTACTAATCTTTAACCTATGTGTTTTTATTATGACTCCTTTATGGGCAAAAATGAAGGTGATAGTTGAATGTTGAAGGTATTTTTTTAATGTCTACTTAAAAATGTAAGTTCAAATGAGCTTTTTTATTATTTAAAGTTCATAATACATTAATTATTTAAAAAGCTATTGAGGTGAAAATCAGAGGTGGGGAGCAGAATTAAACACTTAATTTGGGACATTCTAAGTGTGTTTAACCATTTGGAGGTTTTTTTTTCTTGTTCCTTATAGATAAACCCTTTTGTGAGGTGGTAAATCCAAATATTAAATATACTCCTATTACATTTTTTAATTTAAAAAATGGTGTCAACTTGATTCTCTTCTGAAAACAGGGCATATATCTCTAACACTTTCACTGTGTTCCTGATTCTCTTTTGTAACATAATATTTAAAATAGATTGATTTTTTGAAGGTTCTGTTTCCTTCCCGAGCTCTCACACCATTTTTTTTTCTCCCAACTAGGACATTAAGTTAGTAGATATAAAGGTACTGTTGACCCATGGATCCCTCAATGCATGTTCTTCAACAGTTTTTTCTTTTAGTAATTGGTATACACTGATTCAATCATATTTTCACCAGGTTTTCCCTTGTGACCAGTAGCATGTATTTGTGAGACAGCTGACCAATTACAATATAGTCTATAGTCATGAAACAGAATCAAGCTAATTGACCTATGAAACCCAGACCTTGGCCTCATTAATTTTGAGCTTTAACTAATTGTCAGAACCATACTAGAGCAGTTTCCTTTTCCCGTACTTTCTTCCTCTGCCATGGGTTGGTTTATGAAAAATAAACCAGCGATAAGGTCACTGTTTAATTATTGTATATCCATGACACATGAAGATTATGTATAACCTAGATGTGTGTATATATGTCTACATCTGTCTATAGATGGATGGATAGATATGTCTTAAAGATTTGTGATTTCATTGTTATAGGGAATTTCTGGCTAAAGAAATTCCCTCTACCAATGCAAACCATCCCCTTCTCTATCTTAGTGAAGAAAATTAATTTTAATGTTATATCATTTGATTATGAATATTAATTTGTAATACTCCCTTCTCTGTTCAAAATGATCATTTCTTCTGTTTCCTTAAAGAGAAACCCATGCTGGCACATTCTAGTTGATGAATGTAATCTATTCCCAGACCCCAAGATCTCTACCTGGGCAGAGACCCTTACTTTTGTATATCTTAGAAACCAAAATAAGGACAGAGACTCTCACTTTCGTTTGCTCTATAAACAAAAGCCAGACTCAGCTAGATCTTTTTGCTGGGACATGTTCATTTGCCCTCTATATTCCCCTTGTCCAGATTTGGGGTAACCTGGTCTAGAAAAGGGAAACCAAGACAGTAAAAACCTGACCGAAATGGTTTGTGTTTTTCTAACCAAAGACTGATAGAGGAATGGGTTTCATAAACGAACTAGCATTCTATTTCATTCAGCACTAAAGAGGGGCAAGTCAACCATATTTAAATCCATTCTCTTTCTTTTTTTTAAAATATGAAATATATATTTTTATTCTTATTTTTATTTATTTTTATGTTTATTTATTTTTAGTTTTCAACATTCATTTCCACAAAATTTTGAGTTCCAAATTTTCTCTCCATTTCTCCCCTCCCTCACCTCATAATACCTTGCATTCTGATTGCCCCTTCCTTCAGTATGCCCTCCCTTCTATCACACCCCACCCTTCCCTTATCCCCATCTTCTCTCTTTTCTTGTAGGGCAATATAGATTTCTATACCCCATTACCTGTATTTCTTATTTTCCAGTTGTGTGCAAAATCAGTTCTCAATATTTGTTTCTAATACTTTGAATTTCAACCTCTCTCCCTTCCTTCCTCCCCACCCATCTGCACTGAGAAGGCAAGCAATTCAATATAGGCTATATATGTGTAGTTTTGCAAAAGACTTCCATATTATTCATGTTGTGTGAGACTAACTATATTTTCCTCCATCCTATCCTGTCCCTCATTTATTCTATTCTCTCATTTGACCTTGTCCCTCCCCAAAAGTGTTTACTTCTAGTTGCTCCCTTCTCCCATTTGCCCTCCCTTCTATCATCCCCCTCACCCCACTTGTCCCCTATTCCCTTACTTTCCTGTAATGTAAGAAAGATTTTCATACCAAATTGAGTGAGCATGTTATTCCCTCCTTAAGCCATATGTGAAGAGAGTAAGCTTCACTTTTCCCCTCTTACTTCCTCCCTTCTCTCCTCCATTGAAAAAGCTTTTTCTTGCCTCTTTTATGAGTGATAATTTGCCCCATTCCATTTCTCCCTTTCTCCTCCCCATATATTTCTCTCTCACCCCTTAATTTTATTTTTTAGATATCATCCCTTCTTATTCAACTCACCTGTATTCTCTGTCTATATGTGTGTGTGTGTGTGTGTGTGTGTGTGTGTGTGTATAATCCCTTCCACTACCCAAATACTGAGAAAAATCTCGAGTTAAAAATATTATCTTTCCTTGTAGGAATGTGAACAGTTCAACTTCAGAAAGTCCTTTATAATTTTTCTTTCCTGTTTACCTTTTCATGCTTCTCTTGAATCTTGTGTTTGAAAGTCAAATTTTCTATTCAGTTCTGGCCTTTTCAACAAGAATGCTTGAAAGTTCTCTATATCATTGAATGACCACTTTTTCCCTTGAAGTATTATACTCAGTTTTGCTGGGTAGGTGATTCTTGGTTTTAATCCTAGTTCCTTTGAATTCTGGAATGTCATATTCCAAGCCCTTCAGTTCTTTAATGGAGAAGCTGCCAGATCCTGTGTAATCCTGATTATATTTCCACAATACTTGAATT
This sequence comes from Bettongia penicillata ogilbyi, assembly GCA_023548195.1. NCBI lineage: Eukaryota > Metazoa > Chordata > Mammalia > Diprotodontia > Potoroidae > Bettongia > Bettongia penicillata. The sequence continues at coordinate 7,341,934 of JAJHZJ010000570.1, forward strand.
GTTTCTTTCTAGCTGCTTGCAATATTTTGTTCTTGACCTAGGAACTCTGGAATTTGGCTACAATGTTCCTAGGAGTTTCTCTTTTTGGATCTCTTTCAGGCGGTGATTGATGGATTCCTTGAATACTTACTTTTCTCTCTGGTTCTAGAACATGAGGGCAGTTTTCCTTGATAATTTCATGAAAGATGATGTCTAGGCTCTTTTTTAGATCATGGCTTTCAGGTAGTCCCATAATTTTAAAATCATCTCTCTTGGATCTATTTTCCAGGTCAGTTGTTTTTCCAGTGAGATATTTGACATTATCTTCTATTTTTTTCATTCTTTTGCTTTTGTTTTGTAATTTCTTGATGTCTCATAAAGTCATTAGCTTCTACCTGTTCTATTCTAATTTTTAAAGAACTACTTTCTTCAGTGAGCTTTCCCTCCTTTTCTATTTGGCTAATTCTGCTTTTTAAAGCATTCTTCTCCTCATTGGTTTTTTGGACCTCTTTTTGCCAATTGAGTTAGCCTATTTTTAAAGATATTATTTTCTTCAGCATTTTTAGGGGTCTCCTTTAGCAAGCTGTTGACTTGCTTTTCATGATTTTCTTGCATCACGCTTCTTTCTCTTCCCAATATATCCTCCACCTCTCTTACTTGATTTTCAAAATCCTTTTTGAGCTCTTCCATGGCCTGAGACCATTGCCTATTTATTTTGGAGGACTCTGATGGTAAGCATTGTTCTTCCTCATCTGAAAGGATGGGAGGAAATACCTGTTCACCAAGAAAGTAACCTTCTATAGTCTTATTTTTTTCCCTTTTTTTTTGGCATTTCCCCTGTCAGTAACTTGACTTTTGAGTCCTTTGTCTATCACACTCCAGGACCATGCTCAGGGCTGAGGTTTAGATCAGCTGTTCAATTCCCCCAGGGGCTTTAGGTGAAGGGTTCCAGGAATGGATCTCGCTGCTGCTGCTGCTGCTGCCTCCATGCCACCACCTGGCTCCAGGGCTAGGGAAGGACCCTGCTCCCTTCTTGCCCTTTGAAAAGGCCCTCTCACTGACCTTTGAAGCTGCCTTTGGCACTTGTGGTCTGAGGGAAGTGGGGACCACCTCTGCTGCTGGGGATTCTGCCCCCAAGGCCTATTCTGGTCCTATTCCTCCAGTGCTGCTGGGCCAAGGCTGGGTTGTGCTCTGCTTTGTGTCCAGTGTGATAGACCTTTCCTGTTGGCCTTTCAGGTTACCTTGGACTGGAAATCTCTTTCACTCTGTTGTTCTGTGGCTTCTGCTGCTCTGCAATTTGTTGAGAGTCATTTTTTCTAGGTGTTTTGTTGGCTGTGGGGGAAGAGCTAGAGTATGTGCATCTTTCTACTCCGCCATCTTCTAAAGCCATTTTCACTAGCTGTAGTGAATCTCTAGGGATCTGCCCATCTGAGGAGTCTTCCATTCCAGCCCTACCTCCCCTGCCCCTGCTCTCACTCCTGGTTTTTTGGCACTACATAGAGGCAAGCCAGTAAGATCCCTCTATTTACCTGCCCCTATTGATAAAGGATACATCACTAGGATAATTGCCTCTACTTGCCCTTTCTTAAATTTCAGGCCCCATATTAGAGAATTATCTCTAGTCCTAAAAGGTGAAACGACTTGCCCAGTGTCACACAGCCGATATGTGTCATAGGCAAGACTTGAATCCACATCTTCTTGCCTCTGAGGCCAGTCCTATATCTATTATGCCATGCTACCTCGCATGTTCCTTATCTACTAAAAATTCTCTATTCTCACCTAAACTCAGAAGATATCATCTAGAATTCTAAGGCTCTAGAGTGTGTTTCCTAATATCTTAATATCTAAAACTTAAAGAGCAATAAGCATTTTTAAAGAGACAGTACTATAGGGCAAGAGTTGGAAATTTGTGATTTCATTCAAGGGCATTTTGAGTGATAAGGATCCAGGACAGATGAAAGAATCATAGAATTAGAGCATTTTACAAATGAAGAAACTGAGGCAGAGAGAGTCATTAAGTGCTTTGTCCCAGGTCACACAAGTGCTAAGTGTTTAAGGCAGGATTTGAACTCAGGTCTTCTTAAATTCATGATCAGCATTCTATCTACCGATTCATCTTGTCATCTTCAAGGTGATAGTAAATAAGTGGTGGTGGTGTTAATAATCAAAGAAAGAAAATGGAGATACAGATATTCAGTCTAGAATCATGTAGTATATTTTTGCAAAGACATAATTAATATAGGTAACCAGGGATTCACTGGCAGGTATGGGCAATGGAAGATCAAATTTCCTCCCTCTCACAACTGCTTTTTGTGGCTCCCCTGTGCATTATGACTGTCCCTTGGTTATCATGCCTCTCCTCCAACTTAAATGAATTTGCCCTAGGTTAAACAAACAAATAAATAAACTTCTTAATTATAGCTCCAGTGCAGAGTTTAACATCTGGAAGAATTCCCTTCCCCTAATCAAGGCACCACATTATTCAAGAATACTGCTTTGAGGGAATAGCGATCTCTGATATTGCTACCGTCTGGTCCAGAAAAACATCTTTCTGAAATTTCTTGATTCCAAGAAATGGGTAAAAAGATATTCATAAGTTGGTGATGGAGTTAATTTATGAACAAGAGACATAATTACTACTTGAGGGTCCAGTGGAATGGTAAGGCTAAATTTTAGTTAAGGGCAAACTCAGTTAGGGGTGATCAGGGAAATAGATCTTTATCTGACTGTTCATGTCCCTACCTCTACCTCAAGTTCACCCAATTACCATTGCTACTGTAAACAGGTTACAGAAATGCATTACTCTATGTCCCCTTTTCTTGCTCCACATTTGTGTATGTCTTCTGAGTCAAAAGTGAACACAAAGTCACATGATTTTTAAAAATTGTTTTCAGGCTCTGCTTTTCTAGTAGTCCCATATAGCACCTTTAGCTTCCATGTAGAGACTTCTGTGAAAATAGATACCTTGATTTGCTTGAACCTTCTCCCCCGAGAAAATCATCAACTCTGAAGCCAGTTAAACTCATACCTAGCTTTGAAGTAGACCCTAAGCAATTTGGTGATTTCTGAAACTTTCCTATCTTTAAAGACTTTATGAGTTTTGGAGACATCTCCTTATCAAGCCCTGACTTTGATTAGGGGGCTCTTAGGAGTATCCTGGTTTTTGGAGACATCTCCTTATCAAGCCTTAAACTATGGACTGCTTATCATCAAGGATGCCTTCTGATTAGTGTATTAAAGGGCCATAGCTTTGACACCTGGAATTCCTCACATATACCCGTTGGGAATGGAACTCACTGACTCATTCCTTTCTAAGCTTAACTTCCCCCACAAAATTCCTTGCCTTCCTTTGTTTATAAGGTATATAAACTCTTCTCATCCATTACTTGGTGTCCTACTCAACAGAGGCTGAATAGTATCCATGCACATGTTATTTTTTTTCTTCCCTGCGTAATAAAAAACTTTGTTTAATTTCAGAGACATTATCTTCCTCTGATTTTCTTCCTGTTAGGGAAAAGGGGAATTTAAATCTCAAGAACTGGCCTTTGAGTTCTCTAGGTTCTTTCCCTTTTGGGGAAAGAGAGATCTAAACTCCCTTAAGAGAGCATTTTTTGGATTGTATCCCAAAGAGATCATAAAAATGGGAAAAGAATTTGCATGTACAAGAAAATAATGCTTGGAACACTTTTTGTGGTGATCAAGAACTGGAAATTGAGGGGATCCCCATCAGTTGGGGAATGGCTGAACAAGTTGTGGTATATGGATGTAATGGAATCCTGTTGTGCTATAAGAAATGCACAGGTGGATTTCAGAAAAACCTGGAAAAACTTACATGAACTGATGCTGAATGAATTGAGCAAAACCAGGAGAACATTGTACACAGCAGCAGTCACATTGTTTGATGACCAATTTTGATAGACTTAGCCATTTTCCATGATGCAAGGACCTAAAACAGTTCTAGAAGACTCATGATGGAAAATGCCATCCACATCCAGAGGAAGAACTATGAATCTGGATACAGAGTGAAGGAGACTATTTTCTTTCTTTTTTGTTTTGTTTTCTTTCTCCTGGTTCATCCCATTTGTTCTAATTCTTCTATACAATATGACTAATGTGAAAATATGTTTAATAGGAATATATATGTAGAGCCTGTATCAGATTGCATGCCATCTTGGAGAGGGGGGAGGGGAAAGAGGGGGAGATAATTTAAAACCTATGGAAGTAAATGTTGAAAACTAAAAATAAACTTACAAAAAAAGAGAGCATTTGCTTCCATTTATACTTCTACTTGCTCAATTTGAAGTTATGATATGACCAATATATTATTTCATTTTTAAAGAGTTTTTTAGACACAATGAGAAGCAGTAGTTTTGAGAGCTGGTCTTAAAACCAAAAAGTTTTAAATCTTTTAATTTCATCTTTAAATTTGGGTTTAAATCTTCCCTTTGACACATACTAGCTGGGAAGCATGACCTTGGGAAGGTCACTGCTTCTCAGTGCTCTATGAACTCTCTAAGATAATAAATTACAGACAAGATGCCTACCTGTCTTGGTAGAATGAATTTTCTCACCAGAAGTTCCATAGACCAAGGAAATCACAGGTCTCCTCCACATCCTTTTGGACATAAATGGATACATACAGTCTCTTCTACTTGAGGGAGTTTCTATCATTATGCAATTACTTTGTTTTCCATTAAGTATGTGCCTCAGCTTTGTCTATGGTTATTTTTGTGATTAGTATTGAGAGTATCATTTCAAGGTGACCCAATACCATCCATTAGAGTGGAGATAGGGTATTGTAACAATTCCTTTATCTTGTATCTGCCTAAGTTGCTGGATCCATAAATGTACTAATTCATCAGTAGATACATCTTCTAACCAAAAAATGAATCATGATGTAGTTATTGAAGTTTCATGGGAGTCTTTAAGACAATATTAATAGGATGAAAGGGTATTGTGCTCCATGAATGAATATCATTATTCAAATTACCCTAATAGATGTCTAAGATAAAAGGAAATGTTTTATTTTGAGTTCATTAAGCACTAGAGGGTCTATTTCCCCTTGGCTGCAGACTCATTATGTCTGTTAATGTTAATGGGAGTTAAGTGAGAACATTATATCCAAAGGAAGAAATGATCCCTCAAGTATTTGTAGTTTCCTCCCTCTGAAATGCTGATCAAAGTAAGGTTATGAACTTGTACTCTTGTTGCCAAGGGCTTAGTTTGAACTGATTTTATTTTTCAAATCCCACCTACCCTCCTCTTGCCCAGTTTTTCCTTAATAGAAACTAACAGAAGTATTAAAGCAGTGATTTTCTGTTTGACCGGAATCAACCATTACTATGCAGTTAAGCAAGTATTAATTGCATACCGTATTCCAAGCATTATGCTTGGTATGGTGAAGAAAATGGAAGGAGAAGGACATCGGGGTTCTTTCCTCAAGGAGCCCATTATATAGTTGGGGAAACTAGAGAAACACACATGAAAGAACTTAGTCAGGAGTTACAATGCTATCCCTGGCATAATCTCCCTTTACTTCTGGTAGTTCATTTGTAAAATGAGCCTGATTGTATATTTTAAGGGGTTACCATAAGGATTAGTAAAATGATGATCCTTTGAAACCTGGACAGTTTGCCAGCACTGTTCCAGGAAACTGAATTGCTTCCATTTGAATTGCCATAGGAAGATTCTGAATATCACCTGGCAGGATAAGATACCAGATACTGAGGTCCTTACTCAAATTAGGCTGCCAAGCATTCAAACTATGCTTCACAGAGTGCAACTCCAATGGGCTGGTCACATTGTTTGAATGCAAAACGTATGCTTGCAAAAAAGACTGTTTTATAGAGAATTCACACAGGGCAAGCATTCACATGGTGGTCAGAAGAAACGATACAAGGACATTCTCAAGAACTTTGGATTTGACTGTGTGACATAGGAGACACTGGCACAGAATGGCTTGGCATGGCATGCTCACATTAGAGAAGGTGCTATGTACTATGAGCAAAGCAGAATTGAAGCAGCTCAAAGGAAACATAGGATGTGCAAATTTAGAGTATCCACCCCAAATGTTCACACAGACTATTTGTGTCCAACCTGTGGTAGAGCATTCCCAGCTCATGTTGGTCTGATCAGTCATAGTCAGACACATTGAAACTTGACTCTAGCACAGTGATGTCATTTTTGTCCTCTTCGAGAATGAAGGACAGCAATCAACCAGTAAAATGATGATAATGCTTTCATAAGATCAATCTTTTTTCACCTTTGCATTTTTCAGATTTCAACAGTTGGACTAGAAACGTGATAAAGTAGATAGAGCCTGGGTTTGGAGGCAGGAGAAATTGCTCAAACTGTATCTCAGATATTTACTAAGAAAGTCATTTATCTTTCCTGAGTCTCAGTTTCACTCTCTGTAAAATAAAGTGCTTAAAGTCAGCCCCCTAATTCTCAACACGATTCTACTTTATATTTAGAAAATTGCTGTTGGAAATTATGATGATATAATAACCCTGCCTTAAATTAGATATATGGCATTTTCCACCCCAGTGGCATAGACAATAGAGATAAATATATTCTATATTGTATAAATGTAATATTTATATAATCTATTCAAGTGACTTCTGGCTGTCCTAGGATTTTGGTGATAGAGCATCAAGGAAGAACAGCTGTGTTTGAGAAATTGTAGGGGTCCATGCCACAAAATGGTATGGTAGCCTGGGTTTATTTAAGGGGAGCAGGATGAACCATTGATTCCATTATTAGGAAAGATACGGTTGTTCACATCCTGCTGGGTATAGATTCTGGGAGTCTGAAAAAGTGAGTTAGGAAGGCCAAATGGGTACAAACAATGAACATGTCAAAAATGAACGGCAGGGAGAGAGAAGCTGCTCGAGAGAGAAAATGTTCCTAAGTTTGAAGTGCTGGCAGTTTGCGTGTGGGTGTAGAGGAAGCCTGTAGGACAGAGATAGTGTGAGAGACTCTCTTGGGGCTTGGAGCCCTGCTGGTGCCTCTTTATATAGGAGAGGAAAGGAATACTGGGGCAAGTTTGGTGATTGATATGCCCCTGACACTGAAGTAAGAGGAACAGTCTGTGGGAGACTGGATCTTAAGACCTTCTTCATGCATAAAGACCAGTACCAGAGAGCCATGACGAGGGGGCTCTGATCACATTGTGTATACTTGCATGGCACATTCCTGAGTCTGCTGTAACTTTTGAATCAGGTGAAAAGAGCCTAGAGGAACAAGTGAACTTGGAATTCTGGGTGTGCGACCTGTGGGAATGCCACTACTCTCAATGGGTCCGTGATATCTTGGCTCTCCATATAACATACCTGGCTATAGTTTCTTTCTTGATAAGGTCTGTTTTTTAGCCTTGTACAGTTTTTGTCGATGTTATCCTATCATAGGATTGTTGACTTAGCATTTGCTTGTGTAAAGCGATGGACAGGCTGTGGAGGAAATTGAAATGACTTAGTTAAGCAATTGTTAGAACAATACACACACCTTTACAGGTCAATCCCTTAAGAATGACAATTCAGAGCTGCAAGGGTCCTCAGAAATCATCTAGTCACATCCCTTAATTTTACAGATAAGGAAACTGAGGAGAAGTGATTTGCCTGAGATCACACATTGTAAGTAGATGAGCTGAGTTTTTTCTTTTTAAAAATACATTTTTATTGATATCTCCTGTTTTTCTATCTCCGAGGTTCTTCCAGTATCACTCTTTCATTCCTCTCCCAGAGAGTCATTCCTTATAACAAAGAATTTAAGATTGGGGTTTTAACCCAGTCATGGGATCATAGAGCTAAAAGGGACCTCAGCAGTCATCTAGTCCAGCTCCCTTATTTTATAGGTTGGGAAACTGAGACACAGAGAGATTAAGATACTTGCCCAAGGTCACATAAGCAAGTAGTATGTGTCAGTGACAATATTTGAACTTGGGTTCTCCTACTTCAGAGGCACTGTTTTTTTCATTATAACCCACTGACCCTCTTGACTTCAAATCAAGGACTGTTCACTCTATCACAATGTACCTGAAATACTGCACTGAACACTGAGCACCTAATTACCAGCAAAGTGTAGACAAATGGGAGCAGAGTTGCAGGAAGAGCCACAAAAATGATGAAGGAGAACACATTGATTTATGAAAAAAGATTAAAAGAGCTGAATAAGTACAGCTGGACTAAATGATGACTAAGCAAGAGCTTTGGGACTGTCTGCTAATATCTGGAGGATGTAAATAGTCAGCAGGATAAGAATTATTTAACTTAGTCCCAGGAAATATAGCAGAGGGTAATGAAAAGAAATCTATGATACTAATGTACTATAATTTCATACCTATGGCACATTTCTACCCGAGAACCCTCAAAAATATTTTATGACTGTGCATTAACCACACACTGTCTGGCTGTCTATAGTCATACTTTAAATTGGCTTATGATTTAGCTAACGCCTTTGCAAAAAAAAAAATAATAATTCCTTAGAGAATATAGAATAGGCCCCCAATGCAGGTCCTAAGTTTTATATTGGTGGCTTTCCATTCATGTTTATAACATGGGTAGAGAATACTTGATATAAATTAAATTATAATCAAGAGTACTTGATGTAAATTAAACTATTTCCAAAATCTCAGGTCAACCTTATTAGGGAATCCCATGCCATAGAGAAAGATAATAATAGCTCCTATTCATATAAAGTTCCCCTCCCACCCTTTCCTCATAAGAACTCCTCCCCTCTCTGTCATCTGTTATTTTCTTCTCTTTGCAGTTGAGGAAGATGAGTCTCAAAGAGATTAAGGGATTTGCTCAAGACAGTACAAACTGGAAGCTGTTCAGACTCTTAAGAAGGCCAGTCTTTCCACCATACCATGTCTCTATGTAAGTATCATGTCAACCACAACTATGTCAGTCAGAGTTCTTAACCTGAGAATCAACCATTGATTTTTTAAAAAACTATTTCAACAGAGTATTTCAATACAATTGACTTTCTTTGTAATCTCAAGTACTTTTACTTTATGTGTTTAAAATCGGTCTTTTGAGACAGTGTCTAGGCTTCCCCAGACTGACAAAGGGATCCATGATACTCAAAAGATGAGACCATCCTTGAGCTATTGACACATTCTCCGTCTGACAGATTCAACAGATTTTCAGAAACATTTATTAAATGTCAATTGTGTGTAGATCACTGAGGTCAGCCTAAGATAAGAAAGGCTTTCTACTCACCTGGGGGAATATAGTTTAGTAGCAGATTTTAATAGATTTTTGAACATTTTTGGCCAGAGGTGATAACGATTCTCTGATACTTATTCATAAATGAAGAGATTAGTTCTTCCCAGGGACAGAAATAAGGCAGCTGGGTGGCATGGTAGGTAGAGTACTGGGTTTGAAGTCAGGAAAACTCATCTTCCAGACTTTGGACACTTGCTAGGTGAGGCACTTAACACTGTTTGCCTCAGTTTCTTATCTATAAAATGAGCTGGAGAAGGAAAATGGCAAACCATTCTAGTATCTTTGCCAAGAAAACATCAAATGGGTTCCCAGAAAGTCAGACATGACTAAAGAACAAGCAATAAGGATAGAAATAATCTCTTTACCATATCTTTACTTGCAAATAGGCAGAAGAGATTTGGCAAAAGAAAACCTAGTTCCTACTTTGCATCTCTGCTGGGGTACAATTTTGAATAGAAAATCTCCTACCTAAACATACTTGCTTTGATCAAACCCTGGCAGGTCATGGGGAGTTAGTTTCTTTGTTTTTGGTAGAATATTTTTTTCTTTTTAGATCAGATTGCAGGAGACTTTGAAAAAGGATGTCTAATAATTGAATTAATTTTTAGACAAACAATTAAAAATTGCTGAAAAGTATTTGTCTGGTGCCAAATCATTGTAGTAGGTCTAAAAATAGTTTTCAAACAAAGTTATAAGAGGAGCCCTCAAACTGTTGGAAAGTTTGTCTTTTACTGAACTGAAATCAGTTTCTATACCAGTCACAAAAGCTTCTGTTTCTCCTTTCCCTCTAAAGCTTCTTCCTGGAGAAGAAGAAAAAGAAAAAAAGAACTGGTGGGGTTGGTTTCATCATGTGTCCATTTTATATGTTTTGTCTTTCCTCTGTTAGAATATAATCCTCTTGAGAGCAGGGACTGTTTTGCTTTTTTGCTTGTATCTCTAGCACTTGACACAGGGCTTTGTACAGAGTTGGTCCTTAGCGAATGTATTATTCATTCATTCATATTAGGAGAAGAGATGGATAATTCAAGCACTGCTCTGGTGGCCATGAAACATTCCAAGACCCAGGACATGACTTTCAGCATGTTGGTTGGATCCCTGATGCAGGATTTATGAGAGGAAATGAACAAGAGTCACAAAGGATTAGAAGTTGTATATGCATTGGAATCTCTACCATTGAGGGGAGCAACCACATTGATGCAATCCCAATCCAACCAAATATTGAAATACATAAGTGCAATAAAATCTCTTGTTACATTGAGAAAATGGACATCTCCCTAGACCACATCATCAAACCTCAGATGATGGAGTGGATGTAAGGGGAGGAACGTGGCCACTGAGTGGGTTGAGCCAGAAGGCCCATCCAAAGTAGACTGGGTATGGCTAATAGAGGAGCATGGACAGAGGCAGAAGTAGCCTTATATTTAACCAACTTCTAAATTAGCAACAATACGACCCATTCCGTAGTGGCTTTGGGGGCAGAGTTGGTGTAGAGACTTGTGCTAAATTGTTTATCTCCAGTCTGAATTTTGAAGTGTGAGGTATGGATTTTGAGAAACTATTTGCTGAATTTGGAACTCTGCAAAAGGCAACCAGGCATTATGATTTGTCAGGACAGGGTTTATAGACAACAGATGTGCACTTTGAATGAAGGGTGGATGCTTTGAAGGATATCAAATAGTTTAATAGCAAATATTCAATTTGCTACCTCACAGATTAATACACAATGAAGACCTGTACAGAATATACAGAGATGACTAGAAATTGTGGCATGGAGGGAGTTGGCACATGGAGAATCAGCTGGGAGGCAATCAAAGACAAGGTAGAGGAACTGGAGGAAATTTGAAACGATAGCTTTGGGCAGAAGAACCAGATGTATAGTTGCATGCTCATAATGCCAGGATGGATACCAGTCAAACTAGCCAATACATTTTTTACATGAAATAGGACCCAGGTATCTCATTCTTTACTCTTCTCATTGGAGGGCCAAATAGACAACTGTTGCTTTGCTATTAGTGATGGATTTGTTTCTTTTGTGTTTCAAAATTGATTTTGAAATTCATGTAAAGGGTTGTTGTGTTTTTTTTTTTTAAATTCTGAAAAAGATCTATTTGGTATCAAGTTATGTGGGGATAAAAATTTTACTAGCTACTCTTACAGAGAAAGTGGTCTTTTAATCTTTGCCATAATCAAATAGAAAGATCTGTTTAAAAAATGGAGGGGATAGGGTGATGCCTTACTCCAGAATGCATAGAGATGCCCTTAGGTAAGGAGCATTTGTAATCTCTGTCAATAGTGATATCTTAACTTGAGCATGAATTGTATTTAAGTGATGTAGGATTGCACCATCATCAGCCTTGTTCTTTCTTCCAGAGTCACTAAAGTTCAGTAAAGTCAGGATGGCTGGCGATATCCTGGGATGCAGTGGATGACTTTGGCATCTTCAGTGTTTGACCAACCTTTAAGTGCTGCACAGCACCTGCTTCACCCATCTTCATAGATATGGGAACAAATTGTTCTCTGCCTATGCTACTGGGGGAATACTTCACATACTTGGAGCAGACATCTCTAATTCACTGATGGGTTTGAGGCCTGTTGGTTACCCTTAACCTGATTTAGCCCATCTGCCAAGAAAGTTTACTGAGATGTAGCCACTGTGCATGCTACACTTTCTTAGAACCACATGTGAAAGTTGGGTGAAGGTGGATGAGCAGCCATGAAAGGGTTGTAGCAAACCCTCACACCAGAGGTGCTAGTTAGTTCTCGACCTGAATACTCTATACATCCCATTCACATAGAGCTGTAATTGATATCTATTGAGACCATACTTACCCCTTAGGACCAGTTGACAGTGAAAATCTGGTAGAACCTTGAAGGAAAACATAAGGTCCCAACTTTCAATGAACATTTATTAGGTACCTATTAGGTACAGCAGGACCTCCATTAAAGTTTTCTAAAGCCTCAACTTGGTATGAAGACTGGTAGCTAAGTACAAGCCCCACCAAGCTAGAAAGGCTTCAAGTATGGGTTTTGTTATGGAATTTTCATTTTTTGTCAAAAGATAAGCTTTTCCGCTTTGTATCTGCTGCTTTGCTTGATTTCAGCTGTAGAGACCTCCCAAGATAAGCTCACTACTTCTAAGCTATACTACTATCAGTCCTACCTGATACCACCTCCCAAAGCCCCTTCTCTTTTCTGAATGCTGCTGTTAAGTCAATATTAGGCATGTCCCATTCTTCATCACCTTATCTGGAGTTTTCTTGGCAAGATGCTAGACTGGACCTGGGCTGGAAGGAATGGATTACCATTTCCTTCTTCAGCTCGTTTGACAGATGTGAAAACTGAGGCAAACAGAGTTGGGTGACTTGCCCAGGACCACATAGCTGGTAAATGTCTGAGGCCAAATTTGAACTAGTCCTCCTGACTCCAGGCCTAGCACTTTATGCGCTAAGCCACCCTAGCTGCCTTCCTCTGATCAGACTGCAGAATACCAAATTCTTCCCAATGCCTCCCTTTATAGAGGGCAGAAACTGGACTGAATTCACCCCACTTTGCATCTGCTGCACACAGAGACAAGATGCCCCCATGTTCTACACCCCCTGGTATTGTCCCTCCCACCCCTTTTCTTCCTCCTTTTGTGCGTTTTCCTCCCCTTAGATTGTAATCTCCTTGATGCTAAGGAGTGTCTTTCTTTTTAATAATTGTATCCCAGCCCTTAGCATGATGCCTGGCACATAGTAAGCTAATGATAAATGTTTATTGGGTTGTATTTGCTCAGTCCAGAGAGCCTTTTCACCAGTTTGGCACCAGGAAGATGCATTTTTCAAACATAGGAACTCTCAAAGATTATCTGTCTCTTAGGTGACAGAAGGGTTGAGATCTGTGTGGGTGGAGGGAGTACCCACACCGCTGAAATCACACATTTATTTCTCTAAGTGTTAAGTTATGTGTAGGATGTTTCTGTTCGATGTCCTGATGTGCACTTTGTGGCTTAGTCATATATGACTTATCTGAATGTGTGCTTGTGGGTGCAGAGTTGAAGGTCAAAATGGAGACCGTCCTACTTTCTGCTGCAGCCTTCTCCAGTCTTATGGAATTAAATGTCAGGTCTGAGTGCCAAGTGGGCTGCTAGGTGGCACAGCGGATAGAGTGCTGGGCCTGGAGTCAGGAAGACTCATGTTCCTGAATTCAAATCTGGCCTCAGACACTTACTAACTCTATGACCCTGGACAAGTCACTTAACTTAGTTTGCCTCAGTTTCCTCATCTGTCAAATGAGTTAGAGAAGGAAATGGCAAATCTCTCCAGTATCCCTGCCAAGAAAATCCCAAATGGGATTATGAAGAGTTGGACATGACCGAACAACAACAAATAACAGAGGAGAAACAATTTGTTGAAAACAAAAAGGGGTGGGAGGCAGCTAGGTAGTACAATGGATCGAGTACTGGCCCTGGAGTCAGGAGGACCTGAATTCAAATCCAGCCTCAGATGCTTATTAGCTGTATGACTCTGGACAAAACACTTAACCCTTAATTGTCTCAATTCCTCATCTGTAAAATTTGGACATCCTAGAAAAGAAAATGGCAAACCACTCCAGTATCTTTACTGAGAAAATTCCATGAACAGACAGACACAAGCAAATAACAAAATGAAGGTCCATTATATCAGTCAGTGTGGTAAGGGGCGCAGTGCCTTGCCTAGGGTCAGAGCTATTAAGTGTCTGAGGCTAGATTTAGAACTCAGGTCTTCCTGACTCCAAGTGCATCACTCTAGCCACTACACTACCATAGCCCTAGAGGCTGTGTCAAAGGATGATACATTTAGAGCTAGATGAGACCTCAGAGGTCATTGTCCAGTCCCTTACTTTAAATGTGATGAAACTGAGGCCTAGAGAAATTAAGTGACTCTCCCAAGGTCATACAGGTAGTATGGGGAAGAGCCTAGATTCAAACCTAGGTTCTCTTAATATGGTATAATATTTGTATAGCACTTAGCTGAATGGTGGCTGGAACATAGTAGGCCCTATATAAATACTGGTTATTATTACTCTAGATGAAGTGCTCTGAGTCATGGTCTTTGGCCTAGCTTCTCATTTTTTTCATTTGACTTGACTCTAGAAGATATGAAGGAGCATAAATGCAGAACATTTTTTTGGAGGGAGTGGGGCAATTAAGGTTAAGTGACTTGCCAAGGGTCACACAGCTAGTAAGCGCCTGAGGGCACATTTGAGCTCAGGTCCTCCTGACTCCAGGGCCAGTGTTCCATCCACTGGGCCAGCTAGCTGTCCCTGTGCAGAACAATTACACCCAGTGACATCTGCTTCCCTGGCTCTCAATTCCAGGCATTTTCTCTGCCTGTTTCTCATAACTGGAATGCTCTCCCTCTTCTCCTCTGTAGTACTGATCTCCCTCCCTGATTCCCTTTAAGTTTCAACTGAAGTTCCACCTTCTATAGGAAGCCTTCCCTAACCCCTCTTAATTCAATAGTGCCTTCTCTCTGTTAATTATTTCTGATTTATCCTGTATACAGCTTGTTTATATATATTTGTTTGTATGCTCTCTCCTCTACTAGATTGTGAACTCCTTGAGGACAGGAACTATCTTTTGCCTCTTTTTACATCTTGAGCACTTAGCATAGTGCCTGGCATATAGTAGGTGCTTAATAAATATTGATTGGTTGATTGATCAAACAGTATTCCTCTAACAGTGAGGTGGCCTTCCCATCACAGACTATACATTTGCTACAAATAGAAAGTGAATCATTCCTAGTTCAGACTGAAATCATGGCATCTTCTTTGACTAAAACAAGTCAGAGTCCATGCTGACAAGTGTCCTATTTCAAAATACTTTTGGCAGGCCTTCAGTTGCTCTAGGCCTTGATAGGAAGACCAACTAAGGAAAAACAGAAAAGTGTGGTCCTGGAGAGCTTCCTGCCCACAGAGGGAAGCCTGTATTCTAGAGAAGTTGAGATGTGCCTCATTTGCTTGGCAGAACACTGTAACCCTCTTATTTTCATCATGTGAAATCAAAAATGTTAAGGGCAGGTGGTTAGTTGTTCATGGATCATTTCAATTAAATAAACATTTATTCAGTGTCTATTGTGTGCAGGACACTGCACGTATTACCAAAGGTGGAAAGATAAAAAGAAAAATCCTCCAAGATCATGCTGTACTAGGCAGAGAGGGTATGTGAGTTATGAAATGCATCGTGCACAGGGATAAGTAAATATAAGATCATCTGAAAAGGGAGAAAGTCCTGACTAGGGAGATAAGGAAAGTATTCCTATAGGAGGCATATGAACTGAACCTAGGAAGAAGTCAGATTATATGAGGCAGAAATGAAGAAGGAAACCTCTACACTTCCATGGGGGAAGGCTGTGGGGGAAGGAGATGAAATGTTAAGTTTACAGAACCACAAGCAGACCATTTGGCTTAAACACAGAGCATAGAGGAGCAATATGAAATAAGTGTGGAAGGCTAGGCTGGAGCCAGACTGAGAAGGGTTTTTAAATGCTAACCTGAGAAGAGGATATTTCATTCTAGAAGTAATTGAGAGCTACTGAAGTTTCTTGAGCATGGAAGTAACAAGGCAAGGTTTCGCAGGTGGGTGGAAGATATTTGTTGTCATTGTTTGTCCTTCATTTTCAAAGACCAGTGACATCACAGATGGGATGGGTGATATCTTGACTTTTGAGTGAATTGGATTTAAGTGAGGCAGAATTATGCAAAGCCATCCATCTCACTCTCTCTTTCAGAGTCATTGAAGTCCAGAAGCAAGAAAAAATCAAGATGACTGATGATGGCTCAGGATGCAGGCTTCTTTGGTGTCTGACCAAGCTCTAAGCTCTCCATACAGCGTGCTTCAGCTGCCTTCATGGCCACTGGAACAAATTGTTCTCATCTGCCCATTCTGCTGGGAAAAGTCTTCTATTCCAAGTAAGAGTGGAAGATTGATGGCAAGGACAAAGACAGGAAGCAAAGAGATCAATTAACGGCTAACATCACGGTCTAGGCGAGAAAATCACAGGATTTTTGATTTAGAAATGGAAGGGACCGGATGGATCATCTAGTATAACCCTCTCATTCTGCCTTAAACTCCAGAAAAGTTAAGTCGCTTGCCCATGTCACATGGCCAGGAACTGTTAGAGGTAGGGCACAACTAAAGGCCACATATTGACTTGGAAAATTACATACTAATGTTATCTATGTTTTAAGGTATTTTAAAATTTATTTTGCTAAGTATTTCCCAATTACATTTTAATCTAGTTGCAGGCATTGAGAGTGTTGTGGACTGAATGCAGACTGGAGGCTTTGTGTTGGATATCAACTCTTTCCCAGTGGCTAGGTGGTACAATGGATAGCGCATGGGTCCTTGAGTCAGGAAGACTCATCTTCAATGAGTTCAAATGTAGCCTCAGACACTTACTAGCTGTGTGACCCTGTGTAAGTCACTTAACTCTGTTTGCCTCAGTTTCCTCCTCTGTAAAATAACCTGGAGAAAGAAATGGCAAATCATTCCAGTATCTTTGTCAAGAAAACCTCAAATAGGGTCACAAAGAGTTGTGTCAACCACAATAGACAGTCCTCTAAGATTATAGGTTATAGAGAAGGAACTGGCCTGTATTGGTGGGGGAATAGAGGAGGAGGATTTCTTCATCTGGGAATTCCTATTCCAAAGAAATCGCAGGGTCAGCTTCCATGCCCTACCCTTGTGTAGAGAAAACAGTAGATCCCATGGGATCTGATGAGTTAACCTAGAAAAACTTGTCATGATCATGCTGTATCATTTTGCTGGGGGTAAAAAAGGGCAGTGGACTTGAGAACTGGGGTAGATGTTAATTAGCCTTGCCTTCACTGCTTTTGCCGTGGTCTTGTTGTGGTCTCTTCTGTAACCTTTTGCTATCCATTTTAGCTCCTGACCTGGGCCTTGTGCAAGAGCAGCAACCAAAGACTGACCATTTTCGCAAAGACTTCCAAACTCCTCTTTCTTCACATTATCTAAGCCTAAATTCCTTATTGCCATTGGAGACTTGGTGACTGTCAACTGAGAGTTCCAATTATATGAGAGTAATGCTAATCATACCATCTTACATCTTTACTTTAGACTTTCCAAAGAACTTTCATGTGGTTGTCAGTTACATCGCTATTAACAAAGAGAATGAATTCCAGTGACAGATTTCTTTGTCAAAAATTTCATAAGCAGAGGTAGAAGTAATACAGGGATATGCTCCAGAATACTAAATAAGACATTTTATGATTTTAAAAAAATCAACTAACAGCTAATGAGCCCTCAAATATGAAAAATATTTTTATACTTATATTTTACATGTATATAAAATGTATACGTGTATATATGTGTATTTTACATCATAGGAGTTAAGGCAGAGGAGCACAGGATGGAATTTGGATTAAGATTAGAGGGAGGGGGAAAACCAGGAGACTTGTGCTAGATCAAGGGTTTCTCTGGTCATCTCAACTGAGTGGCTTTGTCCTTCCCAGAGTATCAAGGCACTATCTGGAAGGAGATTAGTAAAGAAAAAAGGCTAGAAAGTAATACACTTAGGGATAGAAGGGACCAGTGCATAGTAGGAAACACTTATTAATACTTGTTGATCAATTTAATAATCTATATTAATCCTTCCATTTTGCAGATGAGGAAACTCAAGACAACTAAGAAACTAAGACCCAAGGAGGTTAAATGACTTGTCTAAGGTCCTATGCATGACAGAATTGGCGTTAGAAACCGGGTCCTCCACCTTTGATGTCCCCATCATCACGCTGGAAAACCAATATTGTCCTTTAGAGTGAGCTGAGTAGGTGTAGTGTTATTTCAGGAGTTTGAAGTATTACTTGGTTTGTGACTGCATAAAAAAGAGGGGAAGTCTTCACTGGGGTTCACTAAAGATAAATCATTCTAACCTACTAGAATGTCTTTTTTTTTTTTGACAGAGTTACAAGACAAGTATATATGGGGAATAACGAAGTGTCATGATATCAGTAAAACATTTGATCAAGTCTCTCGTGAGATCCTTTTGTCAAGCTAGAAATATGAAAGCTGAGTAATAGCGCAGTTAGGAGAATTTGTAACTTTAGCAACATAGTTGTAGGTTGAACAAACATTTCAAAAAGTTTTTTTTAAATAAACTTTTATTGATAACATTTATTTTTTAACATCACCACAATTTCCCTATTTCTCTCCTCCCCCTCTCAAAGAGTCATCCCATATGACAAATGATATTTTAAGACAAAAACCAAAGAAGGAAAAAAAATCAAGTCAATATGTACATTGAAAAAAATCTAAAGATATGCACAATGTACAACACTTGTGAACCTCCCACTTCTGCAGAAGTGCGGGGTGAGAAAATTTCTTTTGAGCCATGCTTGTTCCTCATAATTTTACAACACTTTTTTCTTGTGGTAGTTCTTTCTATTTACATCCTTGTAGATATTATGGATATGTTTTCTGGCTTTTCTTAATCCACTCTGCATTTGTGCATCTTTTCAATGCTTTTCTGAATTCATCATTTGTTTTTTACAACACAGTAATACTCCATTAATTATTTACATACCACAATTTGTTTAGCCGTTCCCAAGCTGATGGACATTTGTTTCTGATTTTTCATTATTAAAAAAATTGCTGCTATAAATATTTTAGCGTATAAGACTTTTTTCCTTATCATTAGTCAGAAAATATTTATTAAACACCCACTATGTTCCAAGCACTATGCCAAACCTCTTTGGGGTATAAACTGGTTAATGGAATCTTTACAAGAATTTTGATAAAGCCAGTCTGGAGGGTGATCTTTATTATCATTTCACAGGGGTCTCTCTTCTGCTCAACAATTTTATTAGTAACTCTGATAGAACAGGAGGCATGCTTATCAGATTTTCAGATGACACATTGCTGGCAAAGTCAGTATGCGCGGTGACCTCAGCGAGAAGCAAAATCATCTCAGCAGGTTAGAATAATGGCCTGAAAGCATATGATGAAATGTAATGACCATTCAGACACAGGCATACCTCAGATACATTGTGGCTTCTGTTTCAGACCAGGGCAATAAATCGAATATTTCAATAAAGTGGGTCACATGATTTTTTTAGTTTCCTAGTACATATAAAAGTTATGTTTACACTACACTACAGCCTACTAAGTGCGCAATAGTATTATACCTAAAAAAAATATGCACATACCTTAATTTAAAAATACTTCATTGCAAAAAAAAATGCTAACCATCATCTGAACCTGGTTGAGGCTCAGTGAGCTGTAACTTTTTTGCTGGTGGAGTGTCTTGCTTTGATGTTAATGGCTGCTGACTGACCAGGGTAGTGGTTGCTAAAGTTGGACTGGCTGGGGCAGTTTCTTAAAATAAGACAACAATGAAATGTGCCTCAGTGATGAACTCTTCCTTTCACTTGAATGCTTAGAGGACATTGTAAAGTTATTAATTGGCCTAATTTCAATACTGATGTGTCTCAGGGAATAGGGAAGCCTGAGGAGAGGGAAAGAGATAGGGAACCAGTAGGTGGAACAGTCAGAATATGTAAAATATTTATCAATTAAGTTCACCTTCTTATATGGGTGCAGATTGTGGTGCCCTAAAACAATTAGTATCATCAACGATCAAAGATCATAGATCACCATAATATATATAATCATTTAAGGATTTGAAATATTGTTAGAGTTATCAAAATATGAGAGAGAAACATGATGTGAGCACATTATTGGAAAAATGACGCTGGACGCAGGGTTGCCACAGACTTTCAATTTGTACAAAATGTAATACCTACGAAACTCAATAAAGCAAAGCGCAATAAAATGAGGTGTGCCTGTGAAGTCCCAAGTTCAGCTCTAAACTAATCAGTTAAGTATAGGTTCAGGTGGCTTGACAGCAATTAATGTGAAACACATTCAAGAGTATACAGTTGACCATAAGTGTGTTGTGCATAAACAATGTAACGCGGTTGCTATAGAGGCTAATTCAGTCCCACATGGAAATTCACAAAAATGCAATCCCCAGATCAGGAGAACTAATGGAGTCACTGAACTCTGAAGTGGTCAGATCACATCTAGAATACTGTCCTCCCAGAAGTTCACGAAAAGTGGCTCAATAGAAAACTCTGAATGCTCCTATTGATTTCTCTTGACATTGCAAATGTTTTATGTATTTGTCTGTATGCAAGCTTTATCTCCCCAATAGAATGTAATCTCCTTGAAGGCAAAGACCTTTTCATTTTCTTTCTCTGCTATGTAGAACCGTGCCTTGAACATAGTGAATATTTAATAAATACTTGCTGAATTAGCTGAATTGAATTGAATAAATTTCAGTCAATCAGATATTCATTAGTAAAAACAGCTTGGCCTTCTGGAAAACCCTATGTTTGATGGCTAATATAGAAATATGTTTTGCATGATTTCGCATGTATAATTGATATCACATTTCTTGCTTTCTCAGTGGGTGGGGGAGGGGCAGAAAGAAGGGAGAGAATTTGGAACTCAATTTCTAAAAAATAATGGCAGAAATAAATAAATAATGATAAATTTAAGATAACAACAAAAGCAAAATCTGTGTTTGGAGTCAAAGGACCTTGGCTTAAATCTCACCTTTGCTGCTATGTAGATCTTAATTAAATTACTACATTTTTCTCTTATTTTGTGAGTAATGACATTCATCTGTTCTGATCCCTGTAGCTATGACTTGTACTTCCTGGCTGATTACTGGCAAAAAAAAAAAAAAATGTGTGAGCTGATGCCTCTTCTTCCATGGTCTAGTATGGTCTCTTGAATCCTGGTCCCCCGATCAGGGCGTGGCTAAACACAGTCTCTGACTTCTTGCTGGCATCATGCATTGTTAGTGTCTCTGATGCTACTTCAGTAAAGTCTCGTGACTTTCTTTTCAAACGTCCTGTTCATACCACAACATTAGAATGACGTTAGGGGCTTAGGCACTACATGTATGTTAGTCTGCTAAGGCTCTGTTACCTCCATCTCTGAAGCACTTTCAAGATGAGGATCATACAGAGGAAGCTTTCATTGTTTACTGAGTAGAAGGATGTTGAGAAAAGTTTGAGAAGTCTGCATGTTTGATCCTTTTTACAACACGTTCCTTTTAATAACATTATATTTTTAGTAGGTCTGTGAGGAGGATTACCATTCTTCTTCACTTCTTTATCACAGAGGGAAATTAGATACATAAGAGTCAACATTAGAATACAGAACTCCTCACTGAGAACTTCTTTGTCTCAACTAGTCTGCCATACTAACAGGGCAGCTGGGTGGTGCAGGAGTCAGGAGGACCTGAATTCAAATCCCACCTCAGACACTTGACGCTCACTAGCTGTATGACCTTGGGCAAGTCACTTAACCCCAACGGCCTCATCCTGGGTCATCTCCAGTCATCCTGATGAATATCTGGTCACTGGATTCACATGGCTCTGGAGGAGAAGTGAGCCTGGTGACCTGCACAGCCCTCCCTCACTCAAAACAAAGTCAAGTGCAAATCATGTTATCATTTCTCTGCTGGCATGGTCTTCTTCGTCAATGAAGGATGAACGTACACACGCTAACAAAATATCTAAGGAAAACTCCTTAGGGTCCAGAATACTGAAAAACAAGTCCTATTCTTTCTTCTTTTTCTTCTCCTGTTCCTCCTTCTACTCCTTTTACTCCTCCTCCACCCCGTCCATCTACTATCATTACTTCTACCACTCATTGCTGCTGTTGCTGCTGCTGCTATTACTACTGCAACTACTACTGATACTACTACTGCTGTTGCTACTACTAATTACTATTACTACTACTACTTCTACTATTACTACTACTGCTGCTGCTTCTATGACTTATTTTCTAGGTTGCAGAGACTTGCCAAAAGATGGGAGAAACTGAAGAAACCTCAGGATCCCAGTATGTCTGAATTGGACGTTTCCTCAGAGGCCATCCGAGCAGTCCAACCCTTAGAATAAAAATAGCCACAACACCACTGATAATGCTAGCTAGCATTTATATAGTGCTTTAAGATTTACAGAGTATTACTAACACTACTTCATTTCATTCTCACAGCAATGCTGGGAAGTAGGTGCAGTTTTTATCTCTGTTTTACAGATGAGGAATCTAATTTACTCAAATTAATGCTCAAGAGTCCTCAATCCATCTGAATTTCTTCCTCAAAAGTCTGAGATTTTATCGGCAATTACAAAGCATCACATGCATGATAAGACTAATATCTATCAGCGCTTCCTTACAACATGGCTTAGGCATATCTTTCCTTCTTCTGTCCTTGAATCTTTCCTAAAAAGGTGAGACAGAGATTAAGGGATGTGTGTGAAAACGGATTTGAACTAGGACCTAGTTACGAGGTCTTCTTGACTCCAGGTCCACCTAACAATGGTACCACCAAGCTACCTGCTAACACAAACCTGACATGGTCTTCTCTGCTCGAAGAACTCTAGAAGAGAAGAACCACCTCCTTCCAGATGGTCCATTCCACTTTTGGATGGCCCTAATTTTGGGAGTTTTCTCCTTAACTCCAACATACAATTTTTTTTTCAGTATTTTCAGTTTCAGCTCTTTTCAGTTTCCTCCTTATTCCTGATTATGCTCTTTGGAGGCAAGCCAAATGAGTCTTGGATTGAAATAGTGATCTAGATACAGTAAACCAAATCATGAAAATCTATACAACTGAGCCAGCACTTCCCTGCCTCTAATTCCAGGTGATTGGAATCTCTACTGCTGGTGATGGCAACTGGTCCTTGCCTCATTATTTGCTAGTGCTTCGAAGTTAAAAATGTTACGTAAAGGCTGTAATTTTTATTACCTTTCATCTGGTAGGGATCCCTAAAGGCAATATGTCTGGTTGGGACTGGAATATCCTTTCCAGAGAAGTATTCTAGAGATTATGCTAAAATTTCAGAAGGTTTGCTCTACAGGTTTGTTTGTTGCCAGGGTACTAAAAATTAGCTACTATTTTCATTTGATTATAACTTAGGCTGGTGAAGTTCTTGCACCAGGGAACTACAGATCAATGTTTAGAAAACACCAGTGATTTCCTCTCACCTTGGTTTAGAAACTGTATATCAGGGGTGGGGAACCTGCAGCCTTGAGGTCATATATGGACCTTTAGGTCCTCAAGCACCACTCTTTGACTGAATAGGGCCATACCTGAGGAACTAGAGGGTCACATGTGGCCTTGAGGCCACAGGTTCCCCACCCCTGGTATACTGTCGGGCTGTGGAGAGCTATGAAAAAGAACAGGAAGGGAGAGGGATTGAGAAAAGAATTCCCTTCCTCTTCTCACTTCAACTGGAAAGTGTAGATTGGACTTGTGGGGGTAGGGGTGTGGCCTGTCATAGGAAAACTCACATTCAGGACAATGATATACCTCTTTGTAACCAAGAATGCTCATTTATAGGATAATTCATGTGCAGTGGAGGTTTTAAGATCTAGAACCATCTTGGGATCCACCGTTGTGTGTCCTATATTTTGAAGTCTTTAAGCTAGTACTTAGCTGCAAATATTCATGATGGCCTCACCTTTCTTGTTTCTAAGTCATTGGATTTTTTCCCCATAAAGCATGGTGACTTTCTTTTCAAATGTCCCTTCCATAATGCAATGTCAAAACTACCATAAATACTGCATTTTCCTAATCTCCTAATGCTTTATACTTGAAAGACACTTTACATAATAGCCACTAGATACACCTAAACTTTTAAGGCCAGCTTTGGATTTAATTTATTCAAATTAATATTCAAGAGTCCTCAATCCCTCTGAATTTCTCCCTCAAAACATTAAGCTATTTTATCAGCAGTTACAAGCCATCACATGCGTGATAGGACTAAATATCTACCAGCATTTCCCTATGTGGGATTAGACCACAGTCTTTCTTCTTCCTTCCTGGAACAGATATTAGTTTTCCCTAAAAAGGAGACATCCCAGACCTAATTGGCCCCTATTTCTGTGATACAACTTTCTGGTCACCTAACAGTATGAAAAGATCCATTCACGTTCAGTAGAAGTCTCTTCAAATTCGTAGGTTTCTGAAAACTACAAGAGTTACCATGACCTGTCATGTTTCCCTGTGGTGATGAGGGGGACCTGAATCCAGAGAAGCTTAAGTACTACTGTATCCTTGTTGTGTAACCTTGCTGTGGGAAGGCATCATAAACCCCCTTTTGTTCAATAACTTGCGAGTGCCTCATTTTGTTCCAACATCAAGCCTGAGCTGAGACTCTGTGTGACACTGGGCAAGTTTCCTCAATGTAAACTAAGGACAATAATAGTATTAACTTCTTGGAGTTGTGATTCTCCAATGAGATAATATTAATAAATATACTCAGTATAGTGCCTGGCATATAGAAGGTGCTATATAAATGCGTATTCTTTTTTCTTTCCTCTTCCTGAACTGTATGACTGTTTTTAGATCTACATCCTATAAGTGAAATAACTAGCCCAAGAACATTTGCCTTTGCATCATATTTCAAGAGTCTGTTTAATTTTCTTGCTTCTTTTAATAAAATTTTCTTCTGTAATATTATGAATGGCATGCTGATGAGTGCATTGGTCTCGATTAGCTAGGAGACATTATACAGCCAGGAGTATATGATCTCTAAAACCCTCTCCAAATGCAAAGTCTTGTGATTCTACCTTTAATATCCTTGTGGACTGAAATGGCTCGGTTGGTGGAAGCAGCAACTAGCAAGGGTTGAGAGCCATCTGTTGGTACTTTTGTTACATAGCAACTAGCTCATATATAAGAGATACTTAATAAATTTGTGTTGTTTGAATAAGAGAAGAAAGGAGGGGAAAAGAAGGGGGGAGGGAAGAAAGGAAGGAAGGAAAGAAGGAAGAAAAAGAAAGGAAGGAAAGATGGGAGAAAGGGAGGAACGAATCAATGGTTTTTGCTCAAAGGTGTTGCTTTCTTGTTAGAATATTTGTGCTGTGACTTCTTGAGCAGTCTGTAATCATGGCAGTTAGGCACTTGATGGTACTATCTTGTTGATCTTTGAGATAATTGAGACTCATTGAGAAACTGAATATATTCTATGAGAAGTATTCTATGGAGGCAGCAGGTGACTCAGTGATTGGAGTACTGGACCTGGAATCAGGAAGACCTGAGCTCAAATCTAGCACCAGAAACTTCCTAGGTGACCCTGGACAAGTCACTTAACTTCTGATTGCCTGACAAAATGGATCCACTGGAGAAGGAAATGGCAAACCACTCTAGTGTCTTTGCCAAGAAAACCCCATCCCAAAGGTTGGTCATGACCAACGACTGAATAATAATAAATATGAGAAGTAATTATAATTGTCAAATTCTCGGGTTGACAAGTGTTTCAAATGTTTCATGCCATTTTTTTTAGACATCCATGGTTTCCATTTCCTGTTTGTCAATCTGTTTGGTGGCCAGTAGAACATAAGGCCTTTAAGAGCTAGGACTCTTCATCTTGTCTTCGAATCTCTAGAATCCAGACAGAACCTAGTATGTGGTAAATGTTTAACAAATGTTAATAAAGATGAGAAATTCAGAAAAGTGAGTCAAAGTCCCCAAAGCATCCTTGAGTCTTTTGTTACATGTGAGTCTCTGATGTAAGGCATATATACTTATTATTGATAAAAATAGAGTCATCAACATGATGATACATATTAAAACATAGTCTTAGATGAGGTCTAACTAAAGGCTTCTCAAGAGAAACTCAGTAGAAAAGTTAGGGCACTCAACATGCAAGTCGCAGCTGTTTTATGGCCTTAGGAATGAAGTCATTACTTTCTATTCAGTTGCCAAGGGGGCAAGCATACATTTGACCATTTAATTTGATTTAAAGTGAACTATTTGACCAAGAGGACACAAGGATAGATTTTGTCAAGGGTAATGCCAGCACGGCATGCAATGATAGAAGACTCAAAGCTCATTTTTCGTTGCCCAGGATGTGGGTACCTTAGCACAAGAATTAGATATTAAAAATCTTGAAAGCATTCTTTTCTCAGAGGACCCCCAACTCTGTGTAAGATCAGATTGGTATTCTCAAGATTTTTTTTTAACAGCAGGAAGGTACTTTATATATTAAAATTAAATTAATTTTTTGTTACATTTTAAGTTCTGAACTGTTTCCCTCCATTCTCTCCACCATGCACTAGAGAAGACCACTCTTTAAAACAGACAAGTATAGCTATGCATAACTATACGTGTGTTAAACATATATGTGTGTAAATATATATTTGAATACAGATGTAAAATATATGTAAACATATACATGTCTAAAATCACACTATGCATACTTCTAGTTATCAATTCTTTCTCTTTAAGTGAATAACATCTTCCTTCATATATCCTTTGTAGTTGATCTGAACATTTATAATATTCAGAATAGCTTAGTTGTTCACAGTCTTTGAACAATATTGCTATTATTTTATCCAACATTCTCCTGGTTCTGCTCATTTTGCTATTTATTATTTCATACATGTCTTTCCATGTTTTCCGAAAATCAACCTACTTATTATTTCTTACAGCACAGTAGTATTATACCACAATCATACACCACGACTTCTTTAGCCATCTCCCAATTGATGGGCATCCCCTCAATTTCCAGTTCTTTGCCATCACAAAGAGAGTTACTATAAATATTCTAGAAAATAGAGGTTCTTTTCCTTTTTCCTCAATCACCTTGGGAAACAGACCTTAGTGGTGTTGCTAGGTCAAAGGGTATACATAGTTTTATAACTTTTTTGGTATAATTCCACATTGCTCTCCAAAATGATTGGATCAGTTCACATTTTCACCAACAGTATATTAGAGTCCTGTTTTTTCCACATCTCCTCCAACATTTGTCATTTCCCCTTTCTGTCATTTTAGTTGATTTGATAGGTATGAGATGCTATCTCAAAGTTGTTTTAATTTGCATTCCTCTTGTCAATAATGATTTAGAGCATTTTCCCATATATTTATAGCTTTGACTTATTCATCTAAAAACTGCCTATTCTTATCTTTTGACCATTTATCAATTGGGGAATAACTCATATTCTTATAAATTTGACATGGTTCTTTGTATATTTGAAATATAAAAGCTATATCCAAAAAACTTTTTATTAATTTTCCCCTCCACTTTTCTATTTTCCTTCTAATCTTGGCTAAATTGGTTTTATTTGTACAAAAACTATTACATTTAATGTATCAAAATTATCTATTTTATATCTTACAATGCATTCTATCTCTTTTTTATTCATAAATTCTTCTCCTATGTATGTCTGATAGGTAATATATTCCATGGTCTTCTAATTTACTTATGATATATCCCTTTATATCTAAGTCACGTATCCATTTCGACCTTATCTTGGAAAACAATGTAAGATATTGGTCTATAACTAGTTTCTGCCAGATTGCTTTCTAGTTTTCCTAACAATTTCAATCAAATAGTGAATTCTTATTCCAAAAGCTTAAATCTTTACATTTGTCAAACACAAGGTTAGTGTAGTCATTTGCTGCTGTAAATTGTATGTCTATTCAGATCCACAGATCCACCTTCCTATTTCTTAGCCAGTACAAGATAGTTTGGATAATTACCACTTTATAACACAGCTTAAGATATGGCTTTGCCAGGTCTCCTTCCTTTGTATTTTTTCCTTTTAATTCCTTTAATATCCTTGAACTTCTGTTCTTCCAAATGGATTGTTATTGTTTTTTCTAGCTCAATAAAATAATTTTTTGGGTAATTTAATTGGAATGGTATTGAATAAGTACATCAGTTTAGGTAGAATTGTCATTTTTGTTATATTGGCTCTCCCTGCACATAAACAATGAATATTTCTCCAATTATTTACATCTTTTTTGTACAAAATATTTTATAATTATCTTCACATAGTTCCTGAGTTTGTCTTGCCAGTTATTTTATGCTAGGTATTTTATGCTGTCTATGGTTATTTTATTGTTTGTCTATGGTTATTTTATTACAATCTCCTCTTACATGACTTTCTTGGAGAGATATAGAAATGCTGATGATTTATGTGGATCTATTTTATATCCTGCTACTTTGATAAAATTATTAATTGTTTCAAATATCTTTTTAGTTGAGTCTCTAAGATTTTCCAAGTATACCATTATATCATCTGCAAAAAGATGAATTTTTATTACTTCATTGCCCATTCTAATTCCTTCAGTTTCTTACCCTTCACTTAATGTTATTGCTAGTATTTCTAATACAATATTGAATAATATTGGTGATACTGGACATCCTTGTTTTACTCCTCATCTTATCATGAAGGTTTCTAGCTTCTCACTTTTACAAAACGATGCTTGCTGATGGTTTTAGGTAGGTGTTTCTTAGCATTTTAAAGGAAAATCCATCCATATTTATGCTTTCAAATGGTTTTAATAGGAATGAGTGTTGTAATTTGCCAGAAGATTTTTATGCATCTATTGATATAATAATATTATTTTTGTTATTTATATAATCAATTATGTTGATAGTTTTCCTTACATTAAGCCATCCCTGAGTTCCTGGTATACATACATTCTACTTGGTCACAATGTATAATCTTTGTCGAATTTTTGCATCTGTAGTCATTAGTGAAATTGATCTATAATTTTCTTTCTCTGTTTTTGCTCTTTCTGGTTTAGGTATCAGCACTATATTTGTGTCATAAAAGGAATTTGGTAGGACTCCTTCTTTGCCTATTATACCAAATAATTTGTTTAATATTGGAATTCACTGATCTTTAAAAGTTTGATAGAATTCACTTGTAAATCCTCTGGTTGTGATGTTTTTTCTTAGGAAGCTCATTTATGGTCTATCCAATTTATTTTATGGAGGCACTTTATGATGGAAAAATATGAAATAATTAGTCAAGGAGATCAGAGTTCATTCATTCAGAGTACATGGCAACCCTACCTCAATAATTTTCATTCCTATCTGATCTTTCATTTCCTCATACCAGACCTTTCATATGAACTGAGAATGTTCGACTTGAAATAATATGTGGACAGGAATTTCAGTTTCACTAAGAAATAGCCTCTTCAAAAATAATTAATAGACCTTATGCTAGATACCAGCTACAGACCTTCATAATTAATTGAGGATGATAAAGTAACCCTCCCCACCCTTTCTTTTTTCCTGATCGAAGTTTATTTTTCTGTCCCTTCATCTAACACTGCAGAGTTCATTAATTTGATGAAGAAAGCAGTATGCATGTACTTAGACAATATGCTTTTGAAGGAGAAGAATTAGGCTCATTTACCTGGATTCTACATTTTATATGATTACAATATACATATTTGCATTTTTTCCTGTTCCTACTTATCCCAGGATTTGAAGCATAGAATGTCAGTTAAAGGTGAATGACTAAGCTTGAATGAATAATTTTCTGCCTTATTTGTTGATTATGACTACCTACATGATTGACATTGAACCCCACTTGTGGCCATCAAGGATTAAAAACTACAATGGTTATGTCCCCAGAAAGGCAATTTGCCACAAATCTGCAGTCTGCAGAGATCTTTGTGTATTCCTTAGTGGCTTCCATTTCTATTTGAGTTTGATACCACTTCCTTGGACCTACTCTAAATCATCAGAAATTAGGAAATCTTTCTTCTGTCTACTACCAATACACATTTATTAAATACCTACTAAGTGCCAGATACTGTGCTAGGCAACAAAAAATGAGACAATCCCTATTTTCAAGGAGCTTACTTTCTAATGGAGAAGATAAGTACATACATCAAAGTATATATGATAAATATAAAGAAAATAAATATAAATGTAATACAAGGTAATGTGAGAAGAGCAATAGTAGTTGGGGGAATTAGAAAGTGATGTTTTAGCTGAACCCTGAAAGAAGAAAGGAATTTTAAGGGGTAGAGGTGAGTAAAGAGAATAAATTAAGCATAGAAGAAAGACACAGAGACAGAAGAAAGAATGTCATGTGTGCAAAACAGAGAGAAAGCCATAATGTTAAACGCATCAAATAAATAGGAACAATTATGCTAGTGACTCTCCCAAACCCCTAAATACAATTAACAGGTACAGTCTTATTGTTATCTGATCACCAAGAATGTACTCATTCAGTTGCCTGATGAAACTGGGAGCTTCATCGGGCATGGTGTAGGAGCAAGGAGAGAACAGGCATGGGTCCATCCCAACCTCAAATGCTAGAGAGTCAGGAATGTATACGTCACTATCCTTATCTGCAGAATGAAGAGGTTTCTTTTCGAAGTTTCTTTCAGTTCTAAAGCTATCCTCTTCTAATCCACAGCCAGATTTCTGGAGAAGCATACACCTGACCCTCCAGTGACAGGATCTTTAGAATGCAGAAGAAGGATTAAAGGAACTCATGATCCTGAAAGAAGCATCTTCTTCTATTAACCCAGTGTTAGCCCAGTCTCTCATCAATCTTCTGGATTCTCTGTAAGACAGTTTGCCTGGGTTCTGTTCCACACAACCGAGCTGTTCTGCTAGAAGGATGAGAGCCAGTGAGTACTGGGAGGGGAAGGGCAGCTAGGCAGTGCAGTGGATAGAGCACCAGTGCAGGAGTCAGGAGGACCTGAGCTCAAATCTCACCTCAGTGCGTGTTGAGTTCTATAAGTTGCCTATAATCTTCTATATCTGTAGCATGTACCCATCTCTTTATTTTTTAATTAATAGAAATGTATTTTCTTCCTCATACATAGATATATGGATATCTTAGTTTTTTCTAAATTTAAATTTTTAAATTTTCAAAAATTCTAAAATTTTGTTTATAAGTTTCAAAAACATTTTTAACAGATAAAAATACCTATTTATGTATGTGTATATATATACATGTGTATGTGTGTACACACATATGTATGTATAAAACAAATGCCCTTAATGATGATATTTAGCCATTAAGGGGATTTATTTTGTTTGGCTAGGCATGTTTGTTATAAGAAATTTATTTTTCTTCTTTTCCCTAATGGTGTGTGTGTGTGTGTGTGTATGTGCATGAGAGAGAGAGAGAGAGAGAAGAGAGAGAGACAGACATAGAGAGAGAGAACAAATCTATATTAAATAAAATAAAGAGGTGGAGATGTACTATAGAAGATTGCAGGCAACGTTCAGATGAGGCCATTGTATTATTGGTTTTCATTAATTGTTTTACTTTGTTACAAGAGAACTCTCAGGAATGGGGGTGATGTGTAAATGTTTGCAGTGTAAAAACAAAAGAAAACAAAATCTGTCTTATGGAGAATTAGACACATCAGTGGAGCCACAGACCTTTTGAGGAAACCGGAAATGGTTGAGCTACATTTGGCTCATATCCCAGTTTCAGGCTTCTAGGTGTCCTGTCCCCATGGAAGTGTATAACCAGAGAGATATTGACTCCTCACCTGTCATTTTCATGTTGTTTGATTTTTATATTTTGTTTGTAAGTATTCAGTATTTCAGCTGGGTTATAAATTAACTATTCTTTAAAAAAAAACTAACCCATGAACCTACTCCCTTTTAATAGCATAGTTTCTATGGAAAAAACGTGTTCTGAGTTCTAAACAACCAACTTGCAAACTGAGTTACTAGTTTTCTAAAATCATGTCCATGGCTAAGTGCAGAGATTGGTGTCATGTAAGAGTAGTGGGTTGTCTATAACTGGCTAAGGTATAAGAGGGCTATAGTTACAAGTAACTTCTGATACTAGCTGAGAGAAAAGTGAAAGGACCTATGTATTATTATTATTTTTTTTTACATTGAAATGGAGTTTTATTCTGAAATGAAGGTATTAGTGTCAGGAGAGGGAAAATGTTATCCCCACTCCAGTCCCTTTTCTTTTTTTTTTTATTTTTATTTTTTATTTATTTAACTTTTTACATTCATTTTCACAAATTTTTGGGTTCCAAATTTTCTCCCCCTTTTATCCCCTCCCCCCACCCCAATACCCCAAGCAATCTAATTTTCCCCTATCTCCAATCTGTCCTCTCTTCTGTCATCCCTCCCTTCTCTTGTCTCCATCTTCTCTTTTTCTCCTGTAGGGCCAGATGACTTTCTATTCCTCATTAACTGTATGTCTTCTTTCCTAGTTGCAACAACAATACTAAACAATTGTTCCTAAAACTTTGAGTTCCAAATTCTCCCCATCCCTCCCTCCCCACCCATTCCCTTTGGTACAGCAGGCATTTCATTATAGGCCATATCTGTGTAATTTTGCAAATGACCTCCCTGATAGTCGTGTTGTGTAAGACTAACTGGATTACCATCCCTCCTAACCTGCCCCTCATTGTTTCTCTTCTGTCTTTTGATCCTGTCCCTCCCCAAGTGTTGACTTTCAATTACTCCCTCCTCCCCTTTGCCCTCCCTTCCATCACCCCCCCCCGCAATATCTCCTTCTCCCCCGCTTTCTTATACTGTAAGATAGGTTTTCATACCACAATGAGTGTGCATTTCACTCCTTCGTTTAGTCAAGTGTGATGAGGGTAAACTTCTTGGTTTTTTTTTTTTTTCCCTCAGCTCTCCTCTTTTTCCCTCCACTAAAAAAATCTCCTGCTTGCCTCTCAAATGACATATAGTTACCCCCTTTCATTTCCTCCTCTTTCCTTCTCACTACATTTCTCTCTCACCATTTACCTTAATTTCTTTTAAGGTATGGTCCCATCCTATTCAGTTCAATCTGTGCTCTTTGTATGTGTATGCATGTGTGTATGTGTGTGCATGCGTGTACATGTGTATGTGTGGTCCCCACCAACTACCCAGATACTGAAAAGTTTTAAGAGTTAGAAATATTGTCTTTCCCCTGTAGGAATATGAACAGTTTCATTTCTGGTAAGTCCCTTAATACTTCTCTTTGCTGTTTACTTTTTCATGCTTCTTCTCATTCTTGTGTTTGAAAGTCAAATTTTCTTTTCAGCTCTGGTCTTTTCATTAAGAATGATTGAAAGTCCTCTGTTTCATTGAAAGACCATATTTTCCCCTGAAGTATTATACTCAGTTTAGCTGGGTAGGTGATTCTTGGTTTGAGTCCTAGTTCCTTTGCCTTCTGGAATATCCTATTCCACGCCCTTCGATCCCTTAATGTAGAAGCTGCTAGATCTTGATGTTATCCTGATTGTATTTCCACAGTACTGGAATTGTTTTCTTTCTAGCTGCTTGCAAGATTTTTTTCCTTGAGCTGGGAGTTCTGGAATTTGGCCACAATGTTCTCTAGGAGTTTCTCTTTTTGGGATCTCTTTCAGGTGGTGATCGATGGATTCTTTCAATACTTATTTTGCCCTCTGCTTCTAGAATGTCAGGGCAGTTTTCCTTGATAATTTCATGCAAGATGATGTCTAGGCTCTTTTTTTGATCATGGCTTTCAGGTAGTCCCATAGTTTTTAAATTGTCTCTCCTGGATCTATTTTCCAGGTCAGTTGTTTTTCCCATGAGATATTTCACATTCTCTTCATTTTTTCGTTCTTTTGGTTTTGTTTGGTGATTTCTTGGTTTCTCGTAAAGTCATTAGACTCCATCTGTTCCATTCTAATTTTGAGAGAACTATTAAATTTGGTGAGCTTTTGAGCCTCTTTTTCCATTTGGCTCATTCTGCTTTTGAATGCATTCTTCTCCTCATTGGCTTTTTGAACCTCTTTTGCCAATTGAGTGAGCCTATTTTTCAAGGTGTTAATTTCCTCAGCATTTTTTTTTGGGTCTCCTTTACCTGTTTTTCATACTTTTCTTGCATCTTTGTCATTTCTCTTCCCAGTCTTTCCTCCACCTGTCTAACTTGCTTTTCAAAATCCTTTTTAAGCTCTTCCAAGGCCTGAGCCCACCCGACACCCCTCTGGGTGTCTGGGGTACTGAGGCCCCGCCCTCCACGTCTTTCCCCTGATGGCAAGAATACGTTCTTGTCCTCGCCATCAGATCCGAAGGTCGGGATCATTTGCACTTGTTGGAAAAAACTCTCTATAGTCTTATTTTTCTTCCCTTTTTCTAGGCATTTTCCCAGCCAGTTACTTGACTTCTGAGATTCCTTTCCCCGCCTGGATCCGCCCAGCTAGTGCTTGGCCTCTCAGATTCAAATGCGCTTTCCCGCGGCAAGCTTTAGTTCTGACGCAGGGGTGGGGGCAGGGCCCGCCGCCTAAGACTGGGCCCTCAGGGGCTTTCTGCAGAGACTTTCAGGAACGGAGCGGGTGTGGGCGGGGGTGGGGGGGCCGCCTCCTATGCTCAGCTCCCTCAGGGGTTTTATTCAGAGGCCTTCAGTAATAGAGTGTGGGTGGGGGCAGGGCCGTCCTCCCCGGCTCAGCTCCCTCAGGTTGGAAAGACACTTCAGTATTGAAGATCCTACCTGCTGCTGGGGGATTCCTGAGTCCTGGGCTGCTGCCACCTCAGCCGCCGCCCACGCCTCTGCCTCCGCCGCTTCCTGTCCCTGTCTCTGCCGCCGCCGCTTCCTCCCAAGGGGGCCCGAGTCACGGAGACGCTCCGCTCCCTTCCCCTAGCCCAGCCTTCTTTCTCACTGACCTGTAGCTTCTGTGGGCGGAGGGAGTTTCCCGGCTGCCCGGAGCTTCCCTCTCTGAAGCCTGCTCGGGTTCAGCTTCTCTGGAGCCACGGCCAGGGCAGCACTGGGGGTGGGGTTCGCTTTCTGGAGCGCAATGGACCCCCGGGGATGGCTCTCCAGGACTCAGTGGAATGGAAATCTCTTCCCCCTATGTTTATGCACCCCCTGCAGTGATTCAGAATTTATGGGGATCTCCTTTTACCTTCAATTCCATGGGTTGTGGCTCGGAACTCGTAAATGTGCGTCCTTCTACTCCCGCATCTTGCTCCGCCCCTCAGACCTATGTATTATTATAGGTGGGTTCTGAGCTAGGATCTGCCCAAGGTCTGCCCAATCCTGTCTAACTTACTGTTGACTTTTTGTAATAATGGTTGACCATTGATGAGCAGGTAGGTGGAACTACCAGTCACTTCCCTTTCCCCACTTCTGTTTGAGCAGGGCTACCCTGACTTACTCCTCCTTTAGAATGCGACTTTTTTTCTCGTCAATTCCTTTTTTCCCCTCCCTTCTTGGAAGATGGCTTCCCTTAGCCATGACCATTGGAAGTAGCTTTACTCATTTAGCCAACTACTTTCATTGATTAGTGACTCTCTTTAATACTCTTTTTAATCTTAGGGAAAATCCTGATGAAAATATTCTCACCACTCTGGGAAGTTATTAAAATAATAAATAACCTATATTTATAATTTTTATTTATGATAAGTAAAATTAGCAAATTATCTTTTTTTAATGAGCCCCTAGTCTGTGGGTGATGATAAATGATATTTTAAATGTTTCCCTTATAGGTTTTCCCAATCTTCTCTTCCCTTATATAATTGTGTGTATATATATATATTATATATAAACTATAATTCTATATATACACTAGTATATACAATTCTCTATATATACTAGTATATACAATTTTAATGATTAACTGTGGTTTAAATAGGATACCAATTAAAACAAAAAATTTTAATCAATTAATTAAAATTAAGCAAATTCATATATATGTATATTTAGATAGATAGATAGATAGATAGATAGATAGATAGATAGATAGATAGATAGATAGATAGATAGATAGTAAGGAGGATTTTGCTATTCCTTTTTAGATAATAGTTCCCAGAATCTTAGATATTATTTCCCAGGGTCACAATAATTAAAATAAATAAATAAATAAATTTAATTAGATTTAAATTTAAAACTTCCAAATACCTATGACTCAGATACTAAGAGGGTCAGTGGGATTTCTCTTTCTTTTCAGGAGCTCTAGAACTAGGAAGTGGTTGATTATATAAGCAAACAAGGATGAACTCTTCTTTCAGTGGGGAGTTGTAAACTTTGAACTATGGGCTGGATGGAAGACCCTCACCAAAAACCACACATATTCTGCTCCAGGTTACTATCTGGATTCAGCATCTGTGTCTTATTTACATAGCTCTATCATTTACCCCAGTTGCTTGTTTTAAAGTCAAGAGAACTGTGTTTTACTTTCTTCCTTTGCATGATCATCTAGAATTTCTCTGGCCACCGCTTCTTACTGTTGTTACCCTTTGCATGAGCCCTACCCTCCCAAAGTCAAGTCCCTTCTCTTTCTGGGGTCTCCGTCTGAAACCCCTGTGAGCCACGAGCAGCTACAGACCAAAGAGCTCTACTTGCCAGTTCTGACCAGGCTTTGCATAGGGACATATCACTTATGAACACCAATAATTATCAAGATCTTTAGTCCTCAGTTTCTCCAGAAAAATCAAGGGATTGGATCCCATTGGATCCCATTCAGTTGTAATATTCCATTAAAATAGTTGAGATTACTATTTATTGTCGATACTGGCTGCTGTTGTAGGTTTTGTTGTTGCTTGTTTTCAAGTTGAGGTAGATGATGGAGATCGTGGATTTACATCCAGAAGAGCTCTTAGCAGTTCTTTAATCCAACTCTTCATTTTAGGGATGAGGCAGTTGAAGCTCTGAGAGCTCCAGTGATCACACAGCTGTGGTGTCAGAGACCCAGTTGGAAGCTCCCTATCTGCTGCTACATTCAGCACTCTATCTATTTAACTATGCTGCTGAATGGATTCTGGAACAGTTTCATGGACTTAAAAGATTGGTGGAATTGGTTCTTTTATTATTTCCCAATATCATTTAAAATACATTGTTTTCTTCCTTTCCTTCTCTTCCTTTCTTGCTTTCTCTCTCTCTTTCCTTCTCTTCCTTCCTTCCTTCCCTTCTTCCTTCCTTCTTCCCTCCCTGACTTTCTCTCCCTCTTTCTGTTTCTTCCTTCCCTTCTCTTTCTCTCTTCCTTCTTCCTTCTTTTCTTCTTTCCCTCCCTTCCTCCTTCCCTTCTCCCTTCCTCCCTCCCTTCCTTCCTTCCTTCTTTTCTTGCTTCCTTTCTTTCTTTCCTTCTTCCTTCCTTCCTTCTTTCTTTCTTTCTTTTTTCCCTCTTTCCTTCCTTCCTCCCTTCCTCCCTCCCTTCCTCCCTCCTTCCCTTCCTCCCTTCCTCCCTCCCTCCCTCCCTCCCCTCCCTCCCTCCCCTCCCTCCCTCCCTTCCTTCCTTCCTTCCTTCCTTCCTTCCTTCATTCCTTCTTCCTTTCCTTCTTTCCTTCTTTCTTTCTTTCTTTCTTTCTTTCTTTCTTTCTTTCTTTTTCTTTCTTTCTTTCTTTTCTTTCTCTTTCTTTCTTTCTTTCTTTCTCTCTTTCTTTCTTTCTTTCTTTCTTTCTTTCTTTCTTTCTTTTCTTCTTTCTTTCTTTCTTTCCCTGCTACAGGTGTATCACCAGTGCCTCTCTTAAAGCTTATCAAATTCTGAACAGAAACAAGACTCAGAGCGGCACCCAGGCACATATATTGATAATTAGAAATTACCAACATGGTACAGAAAAAGCTTAAGGTAAAAATACAGGGAAAAAAATGAGGGAGGTGGTCATGGGTGACAAAACAGCAGAGCTATTCCAGATAATGAGGGGGGTAGGAAAATGTGCTCTCAAAGTTCACTATCAAATGTAGCACAACAGATTCATCTTCTGAGAAAATAGCCTCATCAGTCTTTGTGAAGGTATCATGCTGACCTTTAAGGCATCACTACATTACAGTTTTTCATGCTGACAAGCAGAAAAGAAAATGCAAATGTTGAGTTAAATAAAGGAAAACAGGCATAAATGGGCAAGAGGTAATCTAGACCAGACTGTGCCCTTCCCTGGCACAGTGACCCAAGCACCAGCAATAAGTGAACAATCTATTCATTTAAAATTGGGGGGGGGATGTCCAGATTTACTCTGATCTTTTTGTTAATAGTAACACCACCAACAACACCCTAACATGCTGGGGACTGATATTCAACTAGAGCCCAAGAATAGGAAAAAGACACCACCAGATGGAGTGTGAAGCACTCAAAAATCCCCTAGGGCCAAAGAAAAACCACATTGGGGAAAGAATTTTGTTTTGTTAAAGATCTCACTGAAGAATCTACAAAATATTAGAACTAGGAGGGACTTAAAACATAGTCTAACCCAAACCCCTCATTTTAGAGCTTAAAGGACAGTTCCTTACTTTACAGAGGAGGAAAACAAGGCCCAAGGAGGTAACATGATTTACCCAGAGGCACACAAGTAGAGAACAGCAGTCTGGGGATTTGAGTTTAGATGACGTAACTCCCCAAAACAGGGCTTTCCCCACCAAACCATGTGGAAGATAAGAGGCTTTACAAAAGCTAAAAAGAGGCATGGAGGAAAATATGGGTAAAGAAAGGGTTGGGGTCACCATGTTTCCCTTCGATCTCTCAGGTAACTATTCTTGAGGAGGTGTTTCTCCTTAAACTCATAGCACACAAATTTTATCCATTTCCTCCACAAACTAATGAATCCCACAAAGCATTCATATATACTTGACTTGGCATTATCCAAAGTAATAATTATGTAAAATATAGTCATTGTTTCCAGTCCAGTGCAACTCTGCAAAATGAATTTGATCACTTATTTGAACTAATAAAGAGAGAACTAGCTCTATTTACATGATATCTTTCTTTAACTCTGGGTTCAAATCCCACCAGTTTCGTTTGCTACCTAGGTGACCTAGGGCAAGACTCTTAATTAACCTGTGCTTCATTTTCCTCATTTGTCAAATGAAGAAGTTGAAGTAGGATGCTCAGAGAACATAGCCAGGGGTCTATGACTAAGGAGGACCTTTCCTCAATGTGTAATAACAGGAAATACCTCAAAGAGCAAATCAAGTGGAATGTAGAGGGTTATCACTATATATCAGGAGAGGTCCACTAGCCATAGGCAGGGGCCCCACGCTGCTGAGTGGATGGAGATGCTACCGTTTGTCTGTTTCAATGCTGATGGTAGAGTAGAATGAGTGTTGTATTAGGAACCAGAGAACCCAGGTTTGAATGCTGGCGCTGCTGTTTATTGCCAATATGGACAGCCCTGAGCAAGTCTTATTATTAATAATATTAATAAAATATTAATAAAGCATTTCTGCAGAGGTTCAGACCAACACCGTTCATTCTGCAAATTGGGAATTTCCTCTCTACCCAACCATCTTCCACATTACATTTTCTTGTAATTGTGAAATAAAAGACAAAATTCTCCAGAAAAGTAGAACAAAAATACATAGGTTAAGTTTAGGATTTTATAAAGCTTACCAAATGAAACAATAGCACATGTAAATTCTGGAGGCTCACACTAGAAAAATATCTTCTTGCAAATCTAAGTCTTTCAGGGTCCAGGTAAACCAGAAGTCATCTCTCTAGATCTGGTCCCCAGATAAACTAAGGGACCTTTCTTTGGGCTAACAAAGGAATATTACTGCCTTGTAATCACTGGTCCTGATCTCTTTGAGGTAACGAAGTACGCATCCAATCTTGTTATGGTTCCTGATTTTAGGCAGTCAAAGAAAGACTCCTTGGGATTCCTTCCCATTCTAAACTCCCAGTTCCCAGTTTAGTAGAAGCTGTCCGTCCTTGGTGTGATGGATTTTGCATTTTCTTCTTTGGAAGAACACAGCAATACTAAAGTATTATGCTGCTATTGCTGCTGCTAAAAATGATCTATGTGTGCTCCTGGGCTTAAGGATATGTGATTTCTAGAGAACAAATATGCCCTTAAAAAGGTTGGGGTAAAACTGGTTCTACTTGACTGTGCAAACAATTTCCAACCATTTTTTTAATTTGGTTTTGTTAAAGAGGGCACATTTGCATTCCTTGACTTGTGGCTTTTAAGAATATCAAAAGCATCTCCCTCCTTTCTGTGTTTTATAAAATGAGCAGGCAGTCTCTGAACACTAACATTTAAGCCAATCCTCCTGAGGTTTGGATGTTTTTCACTTTATCATGCCTGACTTTCTTATGCTCTCCCTTCTTTCCTCCCAGTCCCCATCTTTTCTAAAGCCCTGGGCTAGATTAGGGGTCTCAGAGATGGAGTTCTGTGAAAAACTGTGTGTACTCACATACAGGTGTGTCCCAAAAGTCTTAGTGCTGCTTTAAGCTGTCATAACCCAAAGCTACATTAAGAATTTTGGAGGACAATTTTTATAAGAAAGGTAGCCCACCTATGGCTGAGGGAATATAGAAGGGAGAGGTTGTAAACATTCTTTGACCTTTTTTTTAAAAATTATTTTATTTGTTTTCAGTTTTCTACAATCACTTCCACATATCTTAGATTTTTCCTGCTCTCTTCTCCTCCTTCTCCCCTCCCTCCCCACTGCCTTCCCGAGATGGCCTGCACTCTTATATAGGTTCTATACATACATTCTTATTAAACACTTTTTCACCATAGTCATGTTGAATAGAAGAATTAAAATGAATAGGAGAAACCACAAAACAAAACAAAACATAATACAAGAGAAAACAGTCTGCTTCATTCTGCGATCCAATTCCACAGTTCTTTCTCTGGATGTGGAAGATGTTTTGCCTCAAGAGTCCATTGGGAATATTTTATTCCTTGCATTGCTGCAAAGGACTAAGTCTACCAGAAAAATTCCTTACACACTGTGGCTGTTGCTATATACAAAGTTCTCTTGGTTCTACTCCGTTCACTCACCATTGGTTCATATAAGCTCCAGGCTTCTCTGAAGTCTTCCTGTTCATCATTTTCTTATAGCACGATAGTATTCCATTACATTCATATACCACAACTTGTTCGGTCATTCCCCAACTGATGAGTATTCCCTCAATTTCCACTTCTTGGCCACCACAAAAAGAGCTGCTATAAATATTTTTGTACATGTGGGGCCCTTTCCCACTTCTCTTTGGGATACAGTCCCAGAAGCGATATTGCAGGGTCAAAGGGTATGCACATTTTTGTAGCTCTTTGGGCATAGTTCCAAATTGCTCTCCAGAATGGTTGGATCAGCTCACAGCTCCACATGGTCTGAACACTGTCGCTCATTCATTCAATAAATATTTTTTTTCCCTATTTATTACAAGGTATCATGCTAGGTATTGTGGATGATATAAAGATGAAGAAGATGTGTTCTCTGTTCTCATGGAGCTGGTAGCCTAATAATTAATTATACATCCTTAAGTTCATCAGCTTATGGTGCTTAGTACTTGGGCAAAGGTATGGTTTCATGAAAAGTGCATTGGGGTCACCCTTCTTCCAGTTCCCAGATTTATGCCGTATTGACTGTGTGACTTTGGGTAAATCATATACTTCTCTGAAATGCAGTTATTTCATCTTTAAGATAAGGATAATAATAACAATTGCAAAATGGCCAGATTATTGTAAGGAAGGTGTTCTGTAAAATATTGGGTACTAATGCTTTATTATAAAATGCTTTATTATTAATTATTATTATTAATATATAAAATGCTTTATTACTTTTCTTTTCTAAATTATGTTTGAAGTAAGTTTAAATGTGCTTTGGGACTGATGAGGTCGAGGGGTGTTAGGAATTCTGAAATTCAAAGGCAAGCAATGGCAGGGGCTCCTGCCTTGTATGAATTAGACCCAAGTCTTCCTTCAGTCTGAGACAAGGTTTTTTAGAATACCAGTTGGGGTGGGTGAGATTTTAAGAATCTACGACATTGACCAGATGTTAAGAATTTGAGCATATGTGACCCTTGTATCAACAAGAGGATCAGATTGAAACTGAGTGATTTAATGGGGGGCAAGATGGACCTTATCTACAAAAACACTGTTGGAAGATCTGGATGTTATCAAGCAGTGACCAATAGCTTTGGGATGACTGGGTGATAACAGGGAAGGAATCAAGAGTGAGAAGAGATACAGGGCTTTCTGGAAGTAAGTGAAGGGCTGAGTTAAATTAGAGGTAACAGAGAATTGGAATTTTGGGCATGGGGCCACAGTGAAAGGCCAGTTGAAAGAATTACTGGGATGAGTGGATGTCTCAGGAGAAAGCCAGGGACCTGAGTCACATGGGAAAGTCCAGCGGCTTTTCCTTTTTGGGGTCCAGATCCCAAAGACACAGTCTTTTCCTTTTAGGAGTTCAGATCCCATACCCATGAGGATTACATCTGTAATAGAGGTAAACAAACATTCCTCTTCTCCCCTGCCCCCCCTCCAAAAAAAGCCCTTTCTTGAAATGCCCTGGAACATGTTTATTTAGTTCCTCTTTCATAGTAGTGGAAGCTGTATAATAGCTTAAGGCTGCACTAAGGCTTTTGGGACACCTTATACAGGAGTCAAATTCAAAATTCAATTGATATTTTGGGAAGAAGATGAAAAACAGAATGGAGGCCAACAAGATGGTCAAATTTGAAGGAAATAGAAACAAACGATGAACAATAATTGGCAAGGTATGAGTCTAGGAGAATAGTAATAGTTTATGTATCACTTTAAGACTTACAAAATGCTTTGTAGACATAATAATAGCTAACAGATCACATTTCAAAGTTTGCATAGTGCTTTACAAATACCATCTCATTTTATGCCCACTACAACAACCCTGGACGTAGGTGCTATTATATTTATCCTTATTTTACAGATGAGGAACTTGAGGCAGTTAAGTAACTTGCCCAAGATCTCATCTTGAGAAATGGTATAAGATATCAGTCTATGCTCAGTTTCTGACAGACTGCTTTTCAACTTACCCAACAATTTTTTTTTTACCACACAAGGAATTTTTATACCAAAAACTTAAGTTTTTACACTTGTCAAACACAAGGTTACTAAAGTCATTTGCTGTTGTAAATTGTACATCTACTCTGTTCCACTGATCTACCTTTCTGTTTCTTAGTCAGTAGCAGATACTTTTGATATCTACCAACTTATAATATAATTTAAGATCTGATACTGCAAAAATTTTCCTTTACATATTTAAAAATTAGTTCCTTTGATATTCTTGACCATTTGTTCTTCCAAATGAATTTTGTTATATTTTTTCCTAACTCGGTAAAATAACTCTTTGGTAATTTAATTGGAATTGTATTTAATATATAAATTAGTTTAGAGAAAGGGCCATCATTCTAT
Organism: Bettongia penicillata ogilbyi; assembly: GCA_023548195.1. Lineage (NCBI taxonomy): Eukaryota > Metazoa > Chordata > Mammalia > Diprotodontia > Potoroidae > Bettongia > Bettongia penicillata. The sequence continues at coordinate 7,384,998 of JAJHZJ010000570.1, forward strand.
CCACTACACCAACTAGCTGCCTCTATGATTTCATTCGATCCTTAGAACAATTCTGTGGATATGACAGAGCAAGTATTACCTCCCATTTTACAGATGAGAAAAGCAATCTCTCAAAAAGATAAAGTGACTTGTCCAAGGTCATACAACTAATGTCAAAGACAGGACTCAAATCTTGTTCCAAGATCTCGAGGTCAAACTAGATGATAGCTGAACTTGAGTCGGAAATATTATAAACATCAATGTGACAATGGAATTAATGTAAAAGCACAAGCAGTTCTCCTATTGTATTTGACCTTGGTTCAACTCTTATTGAATCTACTTCTTGGTTCTGCATCTGAAAAGGAACATGATGAATTTGGAGGAGATCCAGGGGAGAGCAACAAATATGATTAAAGGGTTGAAAAATAAGGCCTTTGAGGAAAAGATAAAAAGAAATTGGAGGCATGACTTAAAAGACAATTATTAAGCTCTAGTTGCTTAAAAAGACAGCGTAAAAGGAAAGGGTCAAACATTTCAAGGTGAGGGACTGAAATTAGATTGTAGCAGGAAGGGGAGCTAATGATTAGACAGTTCCCAAGGAAAGGGAATTGAGGTCCTTAAGAAAAGGTCTCTGGTCTATTCTGTTTAATTCAACAACCATTAATTGGATACTATTATGAGCCAGATTCTGGCTGGGAGCAAGAAGAATTAATAGATCTGACCTCTGTGTTTAAGGTACTTACAAGTTTATGGAGGAGATGAGATACATGTGCTTGAAATATTGTGTATTTATTGAAAGAACACTGGCTCAGGACTTGAATTCAAATCCAACCTCTGATACCACCCACATGACCTTGGGTAAATCATTTAATCCTCCTTGGATTTCAGTGTGTTTAGCTGTCACAAAAAAGATTTGGATTAGATTGCCTCTGTGATTCTATCTAGCTCTAGCTCTATGATCCTAGAATGTAGTGTGTAAGGGATTTGACATTTGATAGCTTGTCACCCTTAAAGCTCAGAACATAATTACAAGTTGTTAATGAAGTGTTAAATTAAGTATGAAGGTATTTCTAAGCTAGATCCCTTTATGAAGCATGAGCATCTTTCTCTAAGTGAATCAGAAGAAAATCCTATTTGCTGACGGAGGATTGGTATACTCCTGGTGACTTTCAAAAGACAGTTTGTGGGCTATAGAGAAAACTTTGTGAAAGAGATCTATGGTTGGGGTGGGACGGCAGGTTGCAGAATGGAATTCTTTCTCCTTCTTTGTGGGTCATGAGATGTAGCAGGGTCTTATCAGAGGAAGACTCTTCATTCAGAAATACAAGAGATCATCATCTGAAAGAGTTCAAGGTACATGTGAGGGATCAAAGGCACACACTCCAGATGGATGCAGGTACAGAAAGGTAGACACTCAGATGAAACAGCTTCCAGGAAGAGGAGAAGAAAGCCAGCTGTGGACTCAAGAGACCTACCTATGGCAATGGAGAGAAACACACCCTAGGAATCCACCTGAACCACCTACTCAGCTGACATACTACACTCAAAGGGAGCATGTAACAACAGGAGTAGTGAGTTGCTTTGGCCACACGTGTATCTTACATGTGTCCATCACTACCACTGTTGTGCCTGACCTATGGTACAGCATACCAAACTTGTAATTGGTCTGATCAGTCACAGTTGGTCACATTGAAACTTGGCTCTAGGATAGTGATGTCATTTTGATCCTCTTTGAGAACAAAGACAAACCACCCCAATATATTCCAAATTTGAGCACACTCTTTCTATGGCCACTGTGCATATTTGTGGGGAAAATGTGACAATTTTATGTGGGAAATGTTTTGTGACTACTGTTTTTATTATGTCATCTTAGTAAAGGGTTAATTATGTCTACTGTCTGATTGTTAATGAGAAGGAAACTAGAGGGGGCTTATAAACTGCATAGTAAGAGTTCTCAACTACAGGCTTGCTTTTAGAACTGGAGATAGCAGCTACCTCTACGCACCAAGTCCTTGAATATAAATGCAGTTGCAGGGACTAACCCAGAATGGGTAGTTACACAGAATAGAGATGACCCTAGTATACGTTTTAAAAGGAGAGCAAGTTCTGATAGTTCCTACTGAAATGGGAAGGCTTCAAAAATGGACCGAGTGACAGATTATGTACGTGTCATCTGGAGACCAGCCTAACAGTTCAGAGAGGCTCAACACCAAGTTATTCACAGTGTGGTAAATGTTCAGCCACAACCATTCATCAGAACTGTCTTACTGAGGTATAGAGGGAGGGCTTGCTATCTTTGATGAGAAAGTCATACCAAAAAGATTGTGGTGTTATCCTTCAAGAATCTGAGTGCCCAGATGTGTGGTTCACTTTTAAACTGAATTCTCCTTTGACTTGGGTGAAGGGGTTTACTGACCACTCAAGGTTCTATTTGCTTGATCTGTTCACCTGTTCTGTTTGTATCAATTATGCTTGCAAATGATGTCATGTCTATACACCATGATTTTTTTCAACATGTTCTCATTAAAGTCTTTGGTAACTTGTCATTTTGTTTGCCTTGTGCTGTCAGTAAAATGTTGTATACTGATACCTGTATTTTCTATATATTTTAGTTTTTTTCATTAATCAGAGATAGATGATGGCCTTTAATAATAACAATAGCTAGCATTTACAAAGAGTTTTAAGGTTTGCAGAGTCTTTTAAATGGTATTTCATTTGATCTTTACAACAACCCTGGGAAGTACGTGTTGCTATTATCTCCACTTTACAAATGAGGAAACTGAGGCACAGGGCAATTAATTGACTTGTCCAGGATCACACAGCTGGTAAGTGTCTGAGACCCAATTTGAATTCAGGTCTTCCTGACTCCAAGTCCAGTGCTTTATGCAACATGTCACTTATATTTTATGTATACACCATGAGCTGCCTTTTAGGAATGTCTGCTTAGAGTAGACAATAATGCATAGTATTTATTCTTTGGTTTCAGGGAATCACAGGTTCATGATGGGTGCTCTGAAAGGCCCCTCTCGTTATCAGTGTGAAATCTCATTTAGCCTCCATTTTGGGGACATGTGGAACTGCCATCTAGGAGGTTCCAAAGCCTTGGAAAATTCATTCAAAGAGTCATAGAATCAAACATCTAGAACTGGAAAGAACCTCAGAGGTCATATTTTCAAACAACTCATTTTACATATTTTACACATGAGGCTATGGGAGGTTTATGTACTAGCCCAAGATCACACAAGGAAGTAACAAAGACAGGATTAGAACCTTTGTCCTTAGACTCTAGGTGGCACAATGGATAGAGTGTTGATTCTGGAGTCAGGAAGACCTAAGTTCAGATCCAGTCTCAAATACTTATGACCTGTGTGATCCTGGGTAACAGGGTTACTGTTTGCCTCAGTTTCTTCATCTGTAAAATGAGCTGAAGAAGGAAATGACAAACCAGAAGACTACAAAGGAAACCAACTATATCAAAATAACTACCAAAAATTTTTTTGGGGAAAAAAAAAACTTTTCAAACCCCACATTAAGAACTTCTGCACTAGATAATCTCCAAAAATGCCAAATTAAGAACCCCTGATTTATACTTTCAAAATATTCACATTCTACAGTTAACAGCATCTAAACTGTTCAAAACACATTTAGGGATCAGTTCCAAGGAGAATTTTCTGTTTAAGGAACTGATTCTAGCAATTTTATGAGGTAGCTTTATCGTTCATTCATTCATTTGACAAATATTGACTCACAACAGCACATTCAATCGTAACAAACATTGACATGGGATCCAGAAAGATCCCAGGTGGGGAGAGGAATTTAACAAAGATCTTGAGCTTCTTTTCCCCTCCCAAAAAACCAGTTTAGCATATATATTCATTTTCTTTACTTTGTACGTGTGCTAACGAAAAATAAATTCAGCAGACACCCATCCATTTATATTCAACTACACAGCTAGGACCTATAGACGCTATGATACTTTCTCTATTAGTTGATCCCCAAAATATCAGTAAATACTTATATATATTCCCATTCTCCCATTTTTACAGAATTTTTATGAGAATGATCTATGCACATAAATAGGACAGCCTTGATGAATAGATAAGAAAGTAAAAATAGATTTTACAAGTGATATTCTCTAGGAGACCACATATTTAGAGTAATACAACTCAAGAGTCTTGTCATTAGAAGGAATTATTGGTAGGTGCTGATGGAAATTCTCAGAAGAAATAAACAGCAAATATTTTGGTCTACACACCAGAGGATGGTTGTATGGCCAGCCAGCTTTTGCCAAGATAAGTCTATATAATATAAAGCACATTAAATATTGCTCATATTTTTCTTGTCACTACCTATATAATATTTACTCTTAGAAGTGATATTGCCCAGATCAGTCTGCTCTTTTCCATGTAAACAATGGAAACCACATTGAGTGTAAGGTGAATTCCCTTGAATAGAATGTTCAGATTTAGCTTGACAACCTAAACCCTCTGGGCCTGGATTTGGAAAAACACTGTCCCCAATCTTGAATGCAGGTATGTTTAGACCAGTCTCAATCAGTGAATTCCAATTATATACACCATTATACATACACATGAATAGCCATGATTGTGAAGTATAGATACAATGGTAATTATGTCTTTGGTTTTATAATGATGCTCTCAGAGATTCATTATAGTTTAATTGAGATATGATTGTTAAATGAAAAAAAATCCTATACATAGTCTCAAGGTTTCCTGGGATTCAGATGGTTTCTGAATAACTTGAATCTTCAAAGTATTTTAGCTCAAGCAGAATCTTTAAAAGCCCCAGAGATGCTTTAATTAGTAACTCAGTAATGATGTTAACAATTTAGCATACTTTGATATTTGATGGATCTGTGATCTTCTTAATGTGAGTACTCCCTCCAATGGTGTAACTGATTCATGTCCTCTCTTCCTGTGTGATTCTTGTCTATATCCTCTTGTAAATCCTCTATAGGGATCTATGTTCATTTAGATCTCTCTCTCTCTCTCTCTCTCTCTCTCTCTCTCTCTCTCTCTCTCTCTCTCTCTCTCTCTCTCTCTCCCCCCCCTCCCCAGTGGAGCACATTGGCTATCCATTACTTATCCCTTCCTTTCACTGAGTGACCCTCCTATCTGCATCATACATATGTACTTCCCATGATGTCCTTTATACCACTTGTCCTGGAAAATGCTTGATTATATAATTAATGCTGAAGCCAACTCATACATACCACGAACCTCTCTATTACTTTTGTTTATCTGCCTATTTGATTCTTCGGAGACTGTAGGGGACTATAATTCACAGCCATATAAGGCCATTGGGATAATATTGATTTTTTAAAATGGACCTTTGTTTCAGGGAAAAACTTGGGAGTCATTAAAAAAGCATGGTATAATTTTCAAATGGATTCTAATGTAATCCATTTCTTTTCATCAAATACAATTCTGAACCCACTTCACTAACCATCTATAGTCTGCCCCAGATAAACATACACACTAATGGACCCTCTGTATTGGTTGTCCCAAGAAATATCAATAAGTACTTATTCATATGCCTATTTCCCCAGTTTTACAGAATTTCTATGAGACTTATCTATATACACACAAGCAGGATATTCTTGATGAACATATGAGAAATGAAAAATAGACTCTTGCAAATGATATTCTATAGGATACCACATATAGAATAATACAATTGACTCAAGAGGGTAAAAATTTGCAAGATCTTATTACACACATTTCTCACTTTACAAAAGTGGGCCACCTTGCCTTGGCGTGGTGTTCTCACCAGGAGTCTATTCTGTTTTCACTTAGAAGCTATTTTTTTAATGTTTGGTTTTTGTTTCTGGTTTTGCTTTCTTTTTTTTTTTTTTTTGGTGGGGAGTGGATGGGAAGTCACAGATTGCTGAATGAAGGGGCAGGAGTAAAAAGAAAGAGAACACAGTGCTACGTAGTAAAGTTAACATTTTTGGAATGCAGATTTTTTTCAGAATCTTCACATAAAGTCACATTTGCATAATGGGAAGTTACATATAATCAGAACCATCTAGATAGCATTGTTTGTTGATAATTTGGCAATCACAAAAAGTACCTATGTGTTTCTATTCAAAAGCACATAAAAAGTGGCAATGACACATAGCGTTCTGGGCTTAGAGTCTAGAAGAGCTGGGTTCAGATCATACCTCTGATGCTATTTGAACCTTGGCAAATCCCTTAGCTTCTATGTCTCTGCAAAAACATTGTTAGATGGGTAACAATCAATTGGTTGTAATCTCATATCTGAAATTCTCATCCCCTAAATAACAGATCATATATATATATATATGATATGTGTGTATATACGTGTATACACATATACATATATACACATTTAATGTTTGCTAGCAGAGTTCAGAGGGAGGATGAGAAGGAAGAAAGAGGCTGAAATGAGAAGGCATTTTCTAGAGAAGGAGGTATTTTAATCCATCTAAGGATTTCTATGTCCATTTCTCCCCAAAATTCCTACTGCTTTGGGATACAGAAACAATTACATATTTTCATGCTTCAGCTGCTCACTAATGCTCTATTCTGGGCAATATAAGGATAATATTCAGGGAAGAGCTAGGGAGTTGCTGTGCATTTGGCCAGATAGATGGCAGCTATTATTGGAAAGTAATCATTAATCTCTTCCCAGGGACCAAAAGGCATCCATACTCTCTGCTATTATAGAGGTATTATCACTCCAGAGATATTGCAGTAGACTGTAAGTTTTCAATCACTTGGTAGCCAATACCAACTCACTCAATGCTATCCTCCCCATTTCATCCCATCCCCATCCCCATTTATTGTTCCTTAGATCAGATTCTCAAAATATGGTTGAAATACTTTTAGGGGTTTCAAGATCCTTTTAGAGGGGATCCTCAAGGTCAAGACCATTTTAATAATAATATTAACACTAAGACACTATTTGCCTACAAAAATATTCCCTTTTTAAACAATATATCTGTTAGGCCAGATTTTCTTCATATGTTTCAACCAAAACAACATATTACAACAGATTAGAAGAAGCAGATATGAAAATCTACCTGTCTTCTATTAAACCAGACATTAAAGAGATTTGCAAAATTATGTAAAATAATGCCTCTCTTCTCACTGAATTTTTTCCTTTAGGAAAATATAGCTATTTTTAGTTTATGTAATTCATACTAATGAGTTTGTTATTATTTTCGATGACTACATATTTTAACATTTTATCAGTTTTCATTTCTAATATGGTAAATATCAAGAGATATTATCCACACAAATAAAAACTCTTTTGGATGAAAATATTTTTTAGTGTAATGGGGTCCTTCATAATTTTTTAAAGTATACTATATAGGGCTTCTGGGATCAAAATGTTTGATAACTGTTGCCTTAGATCAATATCTTGATTTATCTCTTCCCATATGGCTGAACTCTGTCTTGGGTTCTTCAGAGAATTTAACCAAGCAGCAAGATGGAAAGGCAGAAACAGTATGCTCCCATTCCATTTCTGTTCTCAGTAGAGTGCTGGGCTGGCATGTCACCAGCTCAATTAAATTAAATATTTAATATGCAGCTAGCTACTCAGTATAAGGGACTTTGTATGATGCATGAAAGTAAACAAGACAGGGTCCCTACTCTCAGTGAAAAAGCTTGCAATTTAATTGGAAAGATCCATGTCCAGAATGCTCTGTCTCCTTACCTCTTACCCCTTGGAGCCCCTTGCTCATCCCCTTTAAAGTCAAGGTCAAGTCCTAAGTTTTTCACAAAGCCTTTCCTGATTATCCTTGTTGGTATCGCTACATCGCTCTTCCTCTTACAGCAGCCTACCAAAACAACTTTGTGTTTATTTTCCATATATCTGGTATTCGCTCGTTTGTGAACATTTTGTTTTCCTGCCATAAAAAATAAATTTCCTGAAGTCTGGGATGGTCTTATTTTTGTATTTATATCCCCAGCATGTAGCTCAGTGGTTGGTGTATGGTTGGCACTCAACAAATGCTTGTTAGCTGACAGATTTATCCACAATAATTATTATATGAAATAGAAGAGAGTTTTATACAGAATGCTTTGAGAATTATGAGGAGGGAAGGATCTGCTTGGCCTGAGGGGATCAGGAAAGACTTCTTATAAGCAAAGGGAACATGAATTGGGTCTTAACAAATGAGCAAGATTTCAGCAAATAAACATGGACAAGAGAAGGTAGAACCCTGGGATGAGAGAATTATGTAGAGGAATCAAGATCAAAGTCATTCTAGGTGCCAGGAATGTTCTGTTCAAACAACTTTAAACATGTTGTACATGTTAAAATTTCTTTTATATTAAGTATCCCCCATGAGTTTACCAGTAGTATGCAAAAATATTGTTTGATTTCTTAAAAAGAGAGAGAAATCATGGAATATGCTCAAGGAAAGGCAAGGGGTAGAGCATTTACAAATGAGGGTATAAGAATAGGCTTTGTGCAGAAGGTGGTACTTGAATTGAACCTTGAAGAAAGGAGGATTTTCAAAGAATTGGATGACTAGGAGAAAAAAAAAAAGATGAGCCAGTCATGTAATGAAAAGGATAGATAACCAAAGGAACCTGTCCCCCTGGTGTCAGGAGAATAAAAGGGAGGCCCTCTGCACATTGGATGGATACCCTAAGGCAAAGTTATGGGAGGGTAGGGATCAGAGTTGCCCAAGATGGGAAGACAGAGATGGGTTGTGAAGTGTATTGTCAGAGGAAATATCCACATTGATGAGATCATAGATCCATTGGAGAGCCACAATATAGTCAGATGGTGATACTGGTGACTGCACAGACTAGAGTCAGGGAGGGCTGCTAGGAGATTGTCCTGGTAATTCAGGTATGAAGAGACGCGAGTGACAGGCTTAAATTATACTTGCAGTTGGAATGGTGGTCATGATAATTCAGTGAAGATTGCAGAGGCTGATCTAAATGAAATAGACAGGTCTTCTGTCTTTGAGAAATTAGATTACAGCTAATTATACATGCAAATTGCTTTGCAAATCTTAAAAGGCTATGTAAATGCTAGCTATTAATTTTTATTATTATAACCTCAACTGAGGGAATGGTTGTCACTGATTTCTGCTGAGAGAGTAACAGGCAAACCAAAGGACCAATCTTGGGATCTCTAGTTTCCTTTAAAGCTCAGCTCATGGTACTTTCTACACGAAGCCTTTCCTGATTCCTCAGATAGTGTATTATTTGTATGTGTTCTTATTCTATATATAAATACGTCTTTTTTTCTTCATTAGAATGTAAGATCCTTGAGGATAGCCACTTCTTTTTATTTTTTTGTCTCAAAAAGCTCTGTATTATTCTCTATCCCAAAGTTAATAAATATATTAATAACTATATCATCATACTCCCTTTTTTCTTTGTACCCCCATACTTAAGACAGTGCCTAGTACGTAGTAGGTGCTTAACAAATGATTTTTTTTTTTTGCTTGTTTGATTCGATCAAGAAAAGCTCAGACTATATTGTAATGAACTGCAGATACTACACATGAAATTCAAGGGACAACTTTTGGGGATCATCCAAATCCATCCCTTTCATGTTGTAGTCAGCAGATAGGATTGACAGAGCTTGTAAGGTATTTCTCAGGTCAACAGAAGCACTTTTGTATGTGAAGGATGGTACATGTTCTTCTATAGAAAAAATTCTTAAGTTAAATCCCCTGAAAGTTAGTAAGTGTTCTGGGATATCTTCCTCTTATCAATAGGACATGCACTTTGTGTTAATGGGGAGATATAGCATGGAGCTATCTTCAGTCTCTCATTTGGTAGTTTTTTCCCCTCATGATGAATATTACGCATTTGCAAGATGCCTGGTTGGGGTGAGGAGGACAATCTCTGTTTTTTCTCTGGGTGATGCTTACTGTCACTTACTGGGATTGAGCTATGACCTTGATATAAGGTGATCCAGTCAGCTTCCTCAGACTCCATGCTGCAGACCAAGACTCTGGATCCTTTTGCTAAAAACACTTTGAAATGGCAAGAAAACAGCACAAACATGTTGAACCCCGCAACCTATCCTCTGGAAAAGTCTTCTTATAAGCCGTTGTTCAATCAGATGCTACACAGACTTTGAGAGAGAACCTCCCATACCTTCTATTTCTAGTGTGCTTTATCATGCATTTCTTTTTCCCCCTCTTTCCTTTCTTTTACTTCAACAAGAATTTTAGATGATTTTATTATGAGGTAGAGAGATAGAATAAACAGTATTTTGAGTGCTATATAATATTATTGACTAAATCCTGTGATCCTTTATTGAAATCCTTCCTTACTTTACCTCTTCTATTTACTGCCTAATTCTCCTTTTTCTCCAGAAAGTTTTTTTATTTTTCCGGTTTCCGAACTACCACAAGATAAGTATGTTTAAAAGAAATTACATTACTTTTCTTCTCCACATGGGAGACATCACAGAATCCTATATGTGTGTGTGTACATATATATATATATATATATATATATATATATATATATATATATATATGTAGAGAGAGAGAGAGAGAGAAAGTCCCATTGTGACTTTGGAACCTCTTTGCTACCCCAGTTTCAGTGAGGAGTGTTTGAGGACAGGCATGTGGATAATCAGTTAAGCAAACCACAGCTTGAAACTCTACCCAGCGAATTCTCTACCAACACACCTAGAAGGGCAACTTCAATAGCAAAGCCTTTAATTAGGACAGAATAGCAAGGAAAGATTCCCAACACACTAAAGAGCATGCTTGACTATCTATGATGCATGTTCATCAGGGAGACAGGGATCATTACCCAGACAACTCATGCTTTCAGGATCGCATTCTCCTGACAACTTCTCTTGACTCTGACTTCTAGCAGTTGGGTATTACTTCATTAAGGTTCCACTTTGTTTCCACAAGGGCCATTGCCCTCTGCTTCTGAATCTGTCACTAGCTGCTTCTCCTCAAAGCTGCAGAATTATCTCTCCCCTAAGCTTCTGGCATCTGCTTGAACCACCTTTCACCACTGGGGTTTCTTTCTCAAAAGGAGTATTGCAGTCCTTTTGAGACTGTCTTGGCAATCAAATGAGACAGTGTATGAGAAACCACTTTGTACACCCTAAAACATGACATAAACATCTGCTGTTATTATTTCTTGACAAATGTTCTAATGAACTTAAGCTAAACAGCCTAGGCAAAAAGATGGTGTGGGGAGGCAGAAGAAGCACCATGTTTGACATCGAGGGAACCATGTTTGAATTATGATTCTGCTACTTACTACCAGCTAGGTGACACTGTTTTCTGGAGTGCTGAACCTGGAGTCAGCAAGACCTGAGTTCAAATCCGTCTTCCAATACTTAATGAGCCATGTGACCCTGGGCAAGTCACTTAACCTGTCTGCCTCAGTTTTCTCATCTGTAGAATGGGGATAATAATAACAGCACCTGCCTCCCAAGACTGTTGTAAGGCTCAAATGAGATAAAATTCTAAAGTGCTTAGCAAAGAGACTGTCGCATAGTAGGTACCCATTTAAATATTATTAAATATTAAATATTATTATTAATAATAAAATGGGCCAAATAATAGCACATATTTCCCAGGGTTATTGTGAGGACCAAATGAAATAATACTTGTGAAACTATTTAACACAGTGCCTGGCATACAGTAGGCTAACATAAATGTTAGCGATCATAATTTTATTAGTATGGTTATTATCGCCTATAAAATGGGGATAATCAGAGCACCTACTTCCCCAAGTTGCTGTGGAGATAAAATGAAATAATATTTGCAAAGTATTTTACAAACCTGGAAGCATGAATGTTAGCTATTTTTACCATTTTTTGCAAGGCACTCAAAGTTAAGTGACTTGCCCAAAGTCACACAGCTAGTGTCAAGTCACTGAAGTCAGATTCAAAGTCAGGTCCTCCTGTGCTATATACACTGCACCACCTAGCTCCCCCAATGCTAGCTATTATGAAGTGTAACTTTGGGCAGTTCATTTTAACTTCTCCAGTTCCCAATTTCTTCATCTGTAGAAAGAGGGAACTGGTTTAGAACAGGGATCTTAATCTGGTGTCCATTCATTTGATTTTTAAAAATATTTTGCTTAAAAAATTTTGTCGATTGATTTGAATATAAGTGGTTTCCTTTGTAATCCTCTTTATTCTATGTATTTTAAAACGATTTTTTTTTAAATTAAACATTTTTCTTTAAAACATTTAAAAATATTCTTTTGGGAAGGCATCTATGGGTTTCACCAGACTACCAAATAAATTCATAATAGAAAAAACATTAAAAAATCTTTGGTCTCTTGGGTTTTTTCCAGCTCTAAATCTATGATCTCTGTTCGTAGTTATGCCTAGAAAGAATAAATCAAGTGTGCTAGATCCGTGTTCTGTGCACACATACCTGGATCCCTCTGACATGTAAATGGCGAGATGACAAAGTAGAAGATAAGAAAGAATTCACTTGTTTTTATCACAAAGCAGGTTTAAAAATTGGATGCATTATCTGTAAGTCAAAGGTGGGGGTTGGGGAGAGGGGAGGAGTACTGCTGGAAGAACATGGCCACCCTCACCTTCCTCTGCAGTGTTTCCATCCCTCTCTCTTGTCTTCCTTCATAAGGAAAGACCAACCTGCTGCCTCTGCAACTGGAGCCAGGAGGAGTTTGGAGGCGCCCCCCGAGATAGAGTGCACAGTAAATTTCAGACTTTTAAGTGATCCTCTCTGGCTTTGCTGAAGAGGCAGGCCATGTGTGCCACCAGCTGTCCTCAAGCCCATTAAGTCCAAACTGCATCTGGGGTAATCAAACCCATGTGCTGCAAATCCTCGGTTAATATGTCATGACCTGGCATAAGCCACTGCAAACACACTCAGGGGGTTTGTGGGTCACTTGTCAGATGGCCTTGGCAAGCCTACAACACTTGATGGACTTGGTTGCTATTTGATTTGGTGGAGTTATGAACTCTGGGCGCATGTTATAAACTAGCAATGCTTTTCTTTTTCCTTTTTACATATTTCCAGGCTTCCTGTATTTGGCTGGAACTATGGGTAGGATAGGGGAGACTGATCCTCTATTAAAAGTAGGGATCTGTTATGGAAGAAATATCTCCTCTTTAAGTTTGTATGGTAGGTTACTGTGACAAAATAAATCTACCACAGTGCAGAAAGTATACAGGCAAAAACTCAGGTTTTATTATTCTTAAGCAGAGGTTCAGGAAGTAGAGAAATAACCCTGAACAAAAATTAGGATTCTAACAAGGCTTTTTACAGACAAAATTACATCAGAGAGACGGAGAAATCATTTCTTTTACAAATGCAATCTTGTACATTCTTTTAGGCTATAAAAGTTAAAAGACAGATTCATAATTCCATGCTTCCTTCAATGTCATAGAAACTGAACAAGCTTAGTTAAACAGAATTTTTATCTCATACTTCTCTTAAGGAAGCAAACCTAGTTACAATGACTGTATAGGTAAACTGAGTCAGGTTACAGATTAAACTACATTTAAAGCATTCACAATGGATAGATTGAGAGGGAGATTTACATGCCTACAAAGTCATGTCAGATGAATCCCTTTGTAAATAGCTAAATCACCTTCAGAAACTCAAAATTCCCTTTTAGCTTCTTATCTGAGGAACATCAAAAAGTCTTCCCTTAAAATTAGCATTTCATGAATCAGGATTTTAACCAGGTAAGGTAAATATTAACAGAAAACAAACTTCAACCAAATATTTCAAGAGAATTAACCCTAAGCCTTGAATAATAAGATCTAATAAAGGAAATTTAAAAAATTTTTGTAACATTTGATAGATTTCTCGTAAGAGTCTTAATTCTGCTGTTTTAGGACTGCAGGAAGCAATTTAGGACACCTCAATAGGATGTAGTGGAAAGGATGATGGTTTGGGGGCTGTGGGACTTGGGTTTAAATACTGGCTCCATTCCTTGCACTCTATGTGACCTTGATCAAGTCAGGAAACTGAGTCTGAACCTCAATTTCTTCATCTGTAAAGTGAGGAATATAAACTAGATGACTTGTAAGCTCCTTTTCAATTCTAGGGTCCTAGAGTGCCACAAAATTTTTGCCCTTTACTGCATAAACTAATCCTATCTGATTCAGATGTGTTCAAATTAGGTAGATCAGGTGTCCCTGAAGATGTGTAATAGATTAGAAACTAGTTACCACTTCAATCTCTAACTGAACTGTTCCTTCTATGCCACATTATGGGATGAAGAAGTCCCTCATTTCTTGAAAGCTGCTCTAGCAAAACACTAGTTTTGTTAGGTTCTCTCAGAGAGGCAGCAAAGTGGTGTTTTGGGTACAGTCTGGGACTCAGAGATAAGAAAACTTGAGTTCAAATCCTGCCACAGACTCTTAATAGACATTTGACCAGCTTCAAATCCCTCAGACTTGAGTCTAATTTCCTCACCTAAAAAAAAAAAGAGAGGGGGTAGATAATGGTTGTTGGGAGGGTCAAATGAGAGGTCATATGTAAAGAAAACACTTTGCAATCTTTAAGCACTGTTACTATTAACATGGGCTATGATAGACTGTATTTTATCATTCAGAGACCAGTCTAGCTAAGTGGAAAAGAGGCTTGTTACCAGAAATGTGACCACCAGAAAATGAATCTTATGGCTCATGAAATAGGGAAGGATCTTGATCTGCTTAACTGGAAGGAAAACTCCACGCTTATCTCTCAAGGCATCAAAGTAATTATCATCTGCCTTAGTTTTCCCATTTGAAAGTTGAAATAGAAATTAGTCAAATTTGCCTCTAGGGTAGGGCAAATTGGGTCAGTCATCCCACATCCAGACTACTTGAAGGGCAAGATAGTTGGGCACTGATTCTGGAAGCCCTTTGAGGGGGTGAAAGTGGTGTGTTGGGCTGGAGAGGAAAAGTGTCATTGAAAAAGAATAGTGACCAAATTGTAAGCTCTCTGAAGCAAGGACTATGTCATTTTCTCCCTCTAGCATCTAGCAAGCACTCCTCTTCAGGGCAAGCACTTAGTAAGTGTTTCTCACTTTAGAATGGTATCATGTGTAGTGGGCTAGACTTGGTATGAGGAAGACTTAGACTTAAATCCTTGCTCTGATACTAGCTATCTGACCATGAGCAAATTACTTAATTCCTCTGCTTTCTCATCTATAAAATGGGGTTAAAGTGTCATCTCCTTCATGAGGTCTTTCCTTATCCCTCCACTTGTTAGGCTTTTTCATCTTCTCCCAATATATATAGTTTATATTTTCTTATCTGTGTACTTCTTGTATATCCTCTCCTCAACTGTCCATAGAACTTGAGTTTCTTGAAGGCAGGATGTTTTCATTTGGGACTGCTACATGGCACCATGAATTCTTAAAATGGCTCTCAAGTCTCTGATTAAAATATAAAGTGCTTTCGAAGAGGTTGAGCTATTTTGGATGTTACATAGAGAGTTGTAAGAGTGTTTTCTGTTATTATCATCAAGTCAGACTAAGTATCAAGACTTTTAAGCCATTCTGCACTGGTTTAAAATCATAAAATGGAAATATATGTAATAGCACACACTTAATTAACCCACAACTTAGCCTAACATTTAGAGATAAGACTTTTACCATCCATAGACAGGAAATTTATGAAGTAGATTTGAAGATGGAGTAACTTCCAGACATTAAACTCATCATAGGTGTAGTGGTGGGAGATGAAACATCATGAACAGGAAATCCCAAGCAAAGCAATTTGACTAGAAAGAATAATGTTTAAGGGGAGTGACCTGAAATTACTGAAAAAGGTAGATGGGAATCACACTGTGGAGATTAAATGCTACCATAAGGATTTTATGTTTTCTTCTAGAGGCAATAGGGAGCCATTGACGTATTTTGTTTTCTTTTGTTTTTTTGGTGGCATGTTTGTATATTGTGGTGGGTAGGAAGTGATCTACATTTTGGGAATATCACTTTGGCAGTTGTGTAGGGGATCTATTGGGTGAGGAAAACTATGGGCAAGGAACCACTTAGGTACCTATTTCAAAAGTCCAGGTGTGAGATGATGAGGGCATGAAATAGCATATAGACTGTGAGAACAAATTAAAGAGATGTTATAGAGGCAGGATAGAAAAGATTTGGCAAGTCTAAGATTGATATAAGGATTGAGGGAAAAGAAAAATTCAAGGATGACTCCAAGGTAGAAACTTGAGTAACTGAAACGTGACTTGAATGGGGAATTTTGTGAGAGGGATAAGTTTTAGTAATAATATAATACATTCAATTTTGGAAATGTGAGTTATGATGCTTATGAAACATTGAGGACAAGATGTTCAGTAGGCATTCACAACCATTGTCTGGGCCCCATCCCAGTGGAGGGGCCCAAGATCATATGATACTGGGACTGAAGTTCGGGAGAAGGATTGAGCCTGGCTATTTAGATTTGAGTCATCTAAATAAAGAATGGATGTTTGCTAATGAGACAACTAAGGAAAAGAGTATAGAAAGAGAAGTGAGAAGAGTCCAGGACAGAGCCTTGGCAAATGCCCACACTTGAGAAACTGAAGGAACACAATCCAGCAAAGGTGACTGAGAAAGAGTAATAAGACAAGTAGGAGAATTAAGAGAGAGCATTGTCATAGAAGTAAAGGGAGGAGAGTGTTTAGACAGAAATTTATATTAAAAGTTGCAAATCTTCTCAGCAATACAGTGAACCAAGACAATTTCAAAAGATTCATGATGGAAAATGCTATCCACATCCAGAGAAAAAACTGATGGAGTCTGAATGCAGATCAAAGCATACTATTTTCACTTTATTTTTTGTGTATTTTTTTCTCCATTTGCAAACTGTAATTTTTTGGCAAGCTGTTTTTTCTTTCGCAAGATGACTAATACATAAATATGTTTTATGTGATTGCACGTATATAAACTATATCAAATTTCTTATTGTCTTAGGGAGGGAAAGAAGGGGGAGAGAAAATTTGGAACTCAAAATTTTATAAAAAATTAATGTTACAAATTATCTTTACATGTAATTGGAAAAATAAAATACTATTTTAATTTTTTAAAGTTATAGAGAGAGCAATAAAAATAAAGAATTAGAAGAAAGGCAGAGGCATTAAATTTATCAGTGAAGAACTCATTGGTGGAAAGAATGACTCATAAAACAATCAAAAATGAATATTGCAAAATGATAAAGTACCATCAGGAGAGATGGGAAAGAAAGTGGTA
Source organism: Bettongia penicillata ogilbyi (assembly GCA_023548195.1). NCBI lineage: Eukaryota > Metazoa > Chordata > Mammalia > Diprotodontia > Potoroidae > Bettongia > Bettongia penicillata. The sequence goes on from JAJHZJ010000570.1 coordinate 7,402,142, forward strand.
TAGGAACTCTGAGGAGACAGGAAAAGTTTGCAGTGGAGATTGTCATAGTCAATTAAGGAAGAAAAACAAGGTTGTCTGAGATTAGATTATATGAATATGTAACAAACTCACTCAGCATAGTTGTGTGACTTTTTTTCCAGGTATATTCAAGAGTACATTAGTAGAAATAGAGAAAGGAGGTAGTGGGGCTAACCTAGGATTGGGATTGGTAAGATATAATAGGACACATGGGCAAGAAATTTCAAGAACAGTTAATAGGATCAATATAGAATCAATAATAAGATACAAGGAAATGAAAGCAAGAGCAGAAAACAGGGAGGAGTGCAGGGAATGGAATTCTTTAGAAATGATTTGGAGGAGGGAGGTTGAGGAAGGAGAGACTGAAGAAAAGCAATCTATAGTTATGACGAAGGATCCTGGGTCATGGAGATGGCACAATTACCGGTGATGGTTGGATCAGGTGTATGGCCCTCCCTGTGGATTGATGCTGATGTGCAGTACATGTCAACACCATGGGAACTGAAAAGGCTGATGAACTGGTTGGCCAGGGTATCTGAGGGAATGTATGCTAAAATCCCCAGGGATGTAGGTGGGGATTGAAGTGGGGTGGAACAGTACAATCCATGTACCCAACTCCTTGAGACTTCAAGTCTGCTTCCTTTCCCCTCACATGACATTTCACCTCCTCTCCTTTGTCTTCTAGAATTTGAGATTCAGCTCAAATCAGATCCTATGGAAGGTACTTTACCTGGTTCCCCGTCTCCTCTTTTTAGTTGCTAGAGCCTTCCCCTTTAAGTTTGCCGTTCAGCTATTCCGTTTGAATGTATTTATTTATATGTTGTCTCTATTTGAATGTGATTTCCTTGAGCTCTTGGACCATTTTTGCCTATCTTTATATGCCCAGAATTAGTACAGTGTCTGCTACATGCTAAATACTTATTAAACATTTGTTGTTGGTTGATTCAGAAAGGAGAGAAAAGGACCTGGGGGCAGATAAAAAATACTGACTAGGAGTCGAATTAGGTGATACACATGGATGGAGAGAGACTCAGAGAAAGATCTGCAACCGAGTTATGGTGGCAGACGGAACATATGGAAGAAGGGAAGATCAAGAAGTACCCCTGGGAAAAGGTCCCACATGTACAAAAATATTCAGAGCAACTCTCTTTGTGGTGACCAAGAACTGGACATCAAGGGGATGCCCATCAATTGGGGAATGACTGAACAAATTGTGGCATATGAATGTAAAGGAATACTATTGTGCTATAAGAAATGACGACAGGAAGATTTCAGAGAGGCCTGGAAGGACTTATATGAACCAATGCTGAGTGAAAGGAGGAGAACCAGGAGCACTTTGTACACAGCAACAACCACAGTGTGTGAGGAATTTTTCTAGCAGCCTTAGCCCTTCACAGCAGTGCAAGGACCTAAAACATTCCCATGAACTCGAGACAAAATGCCTTCTACAACCAGAGAAAGAACTGTGGAATTGGATCACAGAATGTAGCAGACTATTTTCTCTTGTGTTTTGTTTTGTTTTTTCTCATGGTTTTTCCTATTTATTTTAATTCTTTTATGTAACTTGACTAATGTGAAAATGTGTTTAATAAGAATGTATGTGTAGAACTCATATAAGATTGCATGCCATCTCAAGGAGGGAGAAAGAAGGGGAGGGAAGAAAATTTAAGACTTATGGAAGTGATTGTTGAAAACTGAAAACAAATTAATTTTTTTAAAAAAGCATCCCTACTCTTCCTCTTGGCCCATTGCTGAAGGGGAGTATGAGTAGAGAAGAGAGTGACCAGGGATGACTTTTTTTAGGAAGAAACAAATTGTCTGATAGTTAACAAGAAGAAAAGGAAGTGAAATGATGAGAACTAGGATAAAAAAACTAGGATAAAACCCCCCAATATATCAAGATTTCCAGATAGTATAATGGAATGAGAGGGTAGTGGACAATTTGGATTGTGGGGGAGTAGGGCTAAGGTAATTAGGGATGAGAGAACAAGGAGAGATAGGAGCAGGAGAGGATAATCTCCATAGATGTTGATTTTGAAGCCCAGATATCAAAGAGCTGGAAATGTGCCAGTCATAAGATGATAAATGACTCATTGAAACAGGCCACTCACTCTTCGGGGTGCCATGATGATAAAACACAAAACAATGGGCACCTTTAAGCCACTGACTCCCAGATGGTTCTGACACCAGGTGATTGAGCGAGAGTAAAGTGGTGATGATGCTCCTGGGTTCTGTGTGAAACTCATCTTCTTTATTTTTTCTAAAGACATCACAAGGTGATGGGAATAATATACAGCAAGTTGGTACACTGTACATAAAGTAGGCATTCAATTCTGCAGCTATGTCTCTTCCTGTAGATAATGAGAATTCAGAACTTGAGGTGAAGCTGGTTAATTGGGGGAGGGGGGTAGCAGGAATGGTGTTTGATTCTTCTTTTAGTGACTTTACATAGACCCACCCACTCTGAGCAAATGCAAACCACTTCAAGACACTCCTACCTTCTCTTCCTATTCCTTTTTTCTTTCCCCTCTTTGTTGCTTCATCTCCCCCTTTCTTCCCTTTTTCCCAAAGCTTGAATCATCACATGGAAGCATGATCAGTTATGAATGATGGTCAGATTATGTGTATGATCATATCTATTATTGCTGATATAGAGCAAAGATGGAGGTCATGGGAGTTGGGAAGATCGATAAGCTAGGAAGCCTGGACACATCAACAGGCATGTTAAAATTCCCAAGTACGAGGGCAGAGGCTATGGTGAGGTGGGACATCATGATGCTGAACTTAACAACTTCAGGTTTACTTTCTCTTCCTGAAATATGGCATTCCAACTCCAGGGCTTTGTCCCACACGTAGTGTTGGTGGTGAGTGAACCATTCCAGTTTTTTTCCTACCTCCAACCATATAGAGTAGAAGAATCTTGGGAATCTAGTCCTATGTGTACCTGGCCAAGAATTCCATCTACAATATATAATACCTGACAGGTAGTCATCGAACCTTTGTTCGTAGACCTTTAGTGAGGAGAACTCAATACTTCCAGGAAATGTATTCCATATTTGGATAACTATAAATGTTAGGAAGTTAGTTTCCTTACACCAAGCCTCTAACTGCCTCTTGTAATTTCCACCCATTTCTCTGTGGCCAAGGAAAACAGTTCCCTCTTCTAAATGCTAACCCTTCAAATGCTTGAAGACAGCTGCTTTGCTCCCCCCCTTCCTCCACAAGTCTTCTTTTCTCTGGGCAGCATGCCCATTTCCTTCAACCGACCCTCATTTGGCATGATCTCCGTGGTCCTTCACTATCCTGGCTGCCCTCCTCTGGATACTCTCCAGATCATCAATGTCCTTCCAGAAGTGGGGTGCCCAGAATTGAACATAATACTCCAGATGTGGTCTGAATTGATTGAAATGATCCTGAATTCCCAGGAATAGTGACTCATTTGTTGCAACTCGAGAACAGGGCAGCTTCTTATTACCTAGATTAAAAAAAAAAGGATAAAAATTGTCCTAGTTATTAAACTCTGGCTCATTGAGCAGGCAGCTAACTCAATAGATGAAAGAAATAGCCCAATACTTCGAAGTGAAAGACAGAGGCAAGGCTAGAGGATAGGTTTAAGGGTGAGCAAAGCCTCTATCCTGGTTTGGCTATTTGTACTGGTTTGTGACATCAGTTGAGTCATTTTCTCCTTTTCTTCCACTGCAGAGGACCTGGGATTACTTCTGTATTTTCCTGAGCCCTAGCTCCCAAATAATGGCATAAAGATGCTGAATTAAAACAATAAAGAAGTCTAATAAATAACGTCAATAGCACTCCAAAGTCTTCTGGAAGAAAAACAAAGTCCCCATTGGCCCATTCATTTCCTGGGTGAGGACGTAGTCAGATGTGTTGGTGCTACTGACCTGGAGAGTGCATTAATGATGCCCACAGTCCCTGGTGAATAATGGGGACATATTATAAACAAGGATGCACCAGTAACAGAAGCTGTACTGCAGCCGTTGTTCAGCTCATCTATAAGGACCACCACTGCCCTGGTTTCCTTTAAGTCCCAGAAAAATTCTATCTTCTTCTAGAACCCTTCCTGATCCCTCTTAGTGCTAGTACCTTTTCTTGGTGGATTGTCTCCAATTGATCCCCTATACAAATCTTGTGGAAATGTAGTATTTTTGGAGTTCTTTGAGAGCAGTGACTGTTTTTTGCCTTTCATTGTATATACCCAGCACTTAGAACAGTGCCTGGGCACACAGTAGGCACTTAATAAATATTTGTTGAGATAACCACATGCTACATGCTTTTAAAAATAAATTCTTTGTTATATGGGACAGCTCTCTGAATGAAGAGAGGGGAAAGGCTACAGGGGAAATTTAAGTGATGTAAAAACAAAAATAAATACCACTGAAATCCACTTTAAAAAAAGGTAATGTGGTAGAGTGGAAAAGGGCATTGACTTTGGGGTTGGTTGTGAGACCTTGGTTCAAATCTTCCCTCTTTCACTTACTACTCATGTGATCTTAGACAAATCACTTAATCTTTCTGGACTCAGTTTCCTCATATGTGAAATGAGAGAGTTGGAGTAAATGACCTTCAAGATCTTTTAGCTTTATATCTCAGATCTTATATTTGCCCTTTAAAAAAATCCATCACAACATCCAGAATCAGGGCAGTACATCAGATAAGAAGGCAGTGATATTTGTTAAGTTGATTTCTTGCCTACTGAGAAGGTCTGGCAGCCCTAGATGGTGTCCCCCAACCCCTTCCCTTTCTTTCTTTCTTTTAATTTTTTCAGAAGCACTGCACCAGACCCCCGTTGTGTCAGTGTGTTGTTCAAGATGACAGGAGCAAAGAATATGTTTCTGCATCACTAATCTGTGAGAATGTGACTTTGCCAGCTCAAGTTAAAATTTAGATTTGCTGTTTAAAATTCTGGTGTAATGAGGGATAGTATCTAATCTCCCTCCCCCATCCACTGTCTCCTCTCTCCTTAGCCTTCCTTGTTTTTGACCTTGCTCAAGTATCTATAGAGACAAAAGAATGTAATTTTGTAGCTATGAAAACGGCTGCAGGAAAACTGTACTATTCACATACTTAGAGTCGGTCAACTCTTAAGACCTTTTACCTGGCCATCCCAAACAGTGGCCAGCAACTCCAATACTTTTCTTTGTCAACGAGCTCAATTGTTAACCTCTGTTAAAACCCATGATTTTTATTCATTTATAGGATTGAAAAAGGAGCCAATCACACTGAATCGGCAATTGACATTTTTTTCTGGGGGAGAAGGGCTTTCTTCTTTAGGCTCTGACTTTCTTGATCCTTAGTTTTTGAACTTAAAGCAACTCAAAAAATTCAATAATTCATCCAACATTTATGAAGCACTTACTGAGTACCGAACACTATAACAGGCACTGGGAATACAAGGAGGTGATATTATAGTCCTTACAGCTAAGGAGCCCATTCTCCTTGGGAATCAAATGAGTCTATCAGCCAGTCAACAGGTATTTTATTTATTAAGCTCTTATTTTGTTCCAGGCTCTGTGCTAAGCACTGGGAATACAAAGAAGGGGGAGAACAGGACCTGCCTTAGAGGAGGGTACATTTTAATGGGAGAGACAACATGTAACTAAGTAGGTACATATAAGATATAAACAGAGACGATAGAAAGTAACCTGAGAGGTAGGGGCAGCAGTGAGAGGGGATAATTATGATATAATACATGGGAAATGTCCAGATTACTATGAGAAATTAGAGGGAGAAGAGGGGAAGAGGGATTACCTAAGTTTGGAACTTGGGAAAGGCTTCATAATTGTCTTTGTATGATGTATCTAGTGGCTGACTGCTAGATGGTTCAGTGGATAGAGTCCTGGGTCTGGAGTCAGGAAAGACTCCTCTTCCTGAGTTCAAATCTTGATCCAGACACTTACTAACTGTGTGACCCTGGGCAACCTAACCCTGTTTGACTTGGTTTCCTCATCTGTAAAATGAGCTGGAGAAAGAAATGGCAAAACCACTCCAGTATCTCTGCTAAGAAAACCCCAAATGGTTCACAAAGCATTGAAAATGATTGAAAAACAATATCTGTATTTGAAAAAAATTGTGTCTCAAGATGACAAGAATAAAGTTTTAATTTCAATATCATTAATTTGTGGGAAGACAATTTTGTTAGCCTAAGTTAAAATTTAGATTCACCATTTAAAATTCTAAGACAGGATGTTTTGTTCTGTTTTTTCCTCCAATCATACAGGTTTACAACCGAGGGATAATTCACAATTCTTCACTCTCACTCATCCAATCCAAGTGCCAAATTTGGAATTAAAGATTCAAATCCTAGTGCTGCTACTTACTACCAGCATGGACTCAGTTTCCTCATCTGTAAAATGAGAAAATTGGACTAGAAGTTAATCTCTAAAGCTTTGGTTCTAAAAGGTGGCACCTGAGCTACACCTGGGAAGAAGGCACAGATCTTAATTGAAAGAGGGGTAGGGAGAGTACACAAAGATGGTATCACTGCCTCCATCCTCCTTAGGAAGATACACAGCTCTGGAAGACCACAGGATTTCTAACACTATCAAACCCAAACCCACTTAACGTTCTCAGTCTTGAAGCAATTCTTTTAATTTCTAACCAATTCATCAACCTAGACTTGTCCGTAAGTAAGACTTTTCCCATCTACAAGGCAGATTGTCTTTTTTCCTTATGCAAATGATTCCCATGTTTTGAAGTTCTCGTTATTTTTTCTAGTCTTGAGAATAGATTTAGGCTGATAGCAGAGGTCAAATGAGTTTGGAGTCAGAGGCGTGTTTGTGTGTGTGTTCAGTCATTTTTCAGCCACATCTAACTCTTCATAACCCCATTTGAGGTTTTCTTGGCAAAGTAATAGAATGGTTTGCCACTTACTTTTCTACCTGATTTAACAGATGAGAAACTGATGCAAACAGGGTTAAAAGGTGTCAGGAGACTATGGTTCAAATCTTGACTCTCTTCCTTACTGAGTGACCTTGGGTAAGTCACTTAAACTCTTTGGGCTTCAGTTTCCTCTGATACAAAGCGAGGAGGTGTATCAGTAAGCCCCCTGACCTACACAGGGGAGCCTGCTATCACAGGTTCTTAGACCTGCATTTCTAAAAGGAATCTAAAAGGAATGCAACTTTTGAGGGGTTAACAATCACTTTAATCAAATATCATTCACCTGGTTTAGGGAAAAAAGTCAGCACCCTGAACTTCTGAGAAAATACAGAGAAATCACAGATCAACATGCATGACTTTCAACTGTCTGACCATAATCAATAATATATCACAAATCAACAGACAGGTCCAACTGTCTGACCATAGTTACCAGAGAGGAAAACACTGGCATCTGGGCTTCCAATCAGTAAGCTCCAAAGTAAAACCTCAACTTAGAGTGTTTATACCTCTTTGAGAGCCAGTTAGTACCCCAATCCTTGAGAACTAGGGCCTCATTTACAAAAGGTGTGGGCCTTCCTACAAATTCTGCCCAATCAAACACCCCTTAAAGGGCAGGCCCATTCATGGGTGGGGAAGATCTTTAATCACACTAAAATAATTAACAATACAAATATATATACTATTTTTAAGTTAAAGAAACTTGTTTCTGTATTTGCTCCTAGTAAAGACTCTTGGTTCATAAAGGCAAGATTCAATCAGAGGCACTTGATTATACTGAAACAAAAACAGCAAAAGATCCCACTTTTCTTGCCATTACCGGAGGGGATTGTACAATGTAGACTTTAAGATCCTTTCCAGTTTGAAATCTATGATCTGTGAGGCATGTGGTCTCACCTAGTTTTAATTGTGACCAATAGCACACATTGCAAGATGACCGGCTAGAGTTAACCAAACAAGGAAGCAAAACTGAGTCATTAGAACTCATTGCTAATGACATTTGGTCCTGTTTCAGTCAAAACAACACAGACTAGCTCTAAATCCATGACGTTCTCTATGCCTGATCTGCTGGTCCTCTCTACCTTGACCTACCTTGATGTCACAACCAACATCATAGCATGTCTCAAACTAAACTGAATGGTTTTATCTTCCTTCTGACTCTCCCATTTCTGTTTGCAGCACCATCATTCACTCCATGTTCCATGTTAAAACCTTGGGGTTATATTTAACTCCTCCCTCTTGTTCCGCTCTTATATCCCATCCATTGCATTTCTTCACAACATCTCTGACATCTACTTCTGCTTCTTTATTCCCATTACCACCAGCATAATACAGACGTTCACTTACCACCTGCCTTGCCTATTATAACAGCTTCCTATCTGGTCTTCACCCCCTCACTATTCCACCTGCCCTTTCCATGGATCCCTCACATTGCTATCAGACTCACCTTCCTTATGTATAGGTCTGGTCATGTCACTCAACAATCTCTAGTGATTTCCTACTGTCTACTGAATTAAGGCCAAATTATTTTATCTGGTTTTTAAGCTCCCCACAATTTTTTGCTACTCTACATAATCAGCCTTATCTCATATTATTTCATAACTATCTCCTGGTCAACATGGACAACCTTTTCCAAATATGTCCTGTGCTCTCCTACTTCTACACCTTTGACCATGCTGGTCCTATGCCTATGATATTCTTACTTTTCTTCTTTAGCTACTTAATTCCTACTTGTACTTTAAAAAGCTAGGTGATACAGTGTATAGAGTACCGTGTCTTGAGTCAAGAAGTCTTGAGTTCAAATTTAGCCTCATACACTTTCTAGCTGTGTGACCCTGAGCAAGTCACTTACCTGCTCATTGCTTCAGTTTCCTCATCTGTAAAATGAGAATGATAATAGCACCTCAAAAGAATGCTGTAAGGATCAAATAAAATAAAAGTTGTAAAGTATTTAATACGGAACCTGGCACATCGTAAATGCTACATAAATGCGAGCTATCGTCATCATCATCATAATCACCCAACTCAAACAACTCTCCCTCTTGAACCTCACATGAAATTTTGTTTTGAAACTCTCTAATGAAATTGCTAGGGAATATTATGTATGTAGCTAGTGTTACTATCTTCCTGACCCCCCCGCCGCACCACCCCCTGCCAGCAACTAGACTGTAAGCTTTAGGAGGCATGGACATCAAGTAATCTAAATTTTATATATCCCCTGGAGCCTAGCACAATTCTGTGCATACAGTCATTGCTCTATAAGTGTTTGATGAATCGATGGATAACTTTTAAAAATTAATTTATTTTCAGTTTTCTACAATCACTTCCATAAATTTTAGATTTTTCTCCTCCTCCCTCCCTCCTCTCTCCCTGAGATGGTGTGCAATCTTATATGGGTTCTATACATACATTCTTACTAAATACATTTTCACATTAGTCATGTTGCATGGAAGAATTAAAATGAATTGGAGAAACCATGAGAAAAAACAAAACAAAACAAAACAAAAGAGAAAATAGTCTGCTTCATTCTGTGATCCAATTTCATAGTTCTTTTTCTGGTTGTAGAAGGCATTTTGCCAAGAGTCCATTAAGAATTTTTTAGGTTCTTGTATTGCTATGAAGGACTAAGTCTACCAGAAAAATTCCTTGCACTGTGTACAAAGTTCTCCTGGTTCTGCTCTTTTCACTTAACATCAGTTCATATAAGTCCTTCCAGGCCTCTCTGAAGTCTTCCTGTTCATCATTTCTTACAGCACAATAATACTCCATTACATTCATATACCACAACTTGTTCAATCATTCCCCAATTGATGGGCATCCCCTTCATTTATTACAGCACAATAATACTCCATTACATTCATATACCACAACTTGTTCAGTCATTCCCCAATTGATGGGCATCCCCTTGATTTCCAGTTCTTGGCCACCACAAAGAGAGCTGCTATAAATATTTTTGTACATGTGGGACTCTTTCCCATTTTTATGATCTCTTTGAGATACAGTCTTAGAACTGATATTGCTGGGACAAAGCATATGCACATTTTTGTAGCCCTTTGGGCATAGTTCCAAATTGCTTTCTAGAATGACTGGATCAGCTCACAGTTCCATCAACAATGAATTATCGTTCCAACCCTACCACATCTTCTCCAACTTTTATCATCTTCCTGTTTTGTCATGTTAGCCAATCTGATAGGTGTGATGTGGTACCTCAGAGTTGTTTTGATTTGCATCTCTCTAATCAATAGTGATTTAGAACATTTTATATAGATACATAGATAGCTTTAATTTCTTCTTCTGAAAACTGTCTGTTCATATCCTTTGAACATTTATCAATTGGGGAATGACTTGTATTCTTATACATTTGACTCAGTTCTCTATATATTTTAGAAATAAGGCCTTTATCATAGACACTAGTTGCAAAAAATTCTTTCCCAGTTTTCTGCTTCCTTTCTAATCTTGGTTGAATTGGGTTTGTTTGCACAAAAACTTTTCAATTTAATATAATCAAAATTATTCATTTTGCACTTTATAATGTTCTCTATCTCTTGTTTGGTCAAAAATTTCTCCATTCTCCATAAATCTGACCAATACACTATTCCTTGCTCCCCTAATTTGTTTACAGTATCAATATTTATACCTAGATCATGAAACCATTTGGACTTTTTGAATAGATTTTTTTTAAAAAAAGCAAGAGTGTAAAAAAGAAATAGAGGATATTTAGGACAAGGCTGGAAAATTATTTTCAGATGAAATGTCTTTTACAACAGCATATGAACAGCCAACATGCCTCTCAAGAAAGAATGCTGAAAGTCATCCCACACCTGAAATTACGAATTCCTCTGTTCCTGACACTCACAGATTTCTCCCCAGCAACTAATTGTCATGTCACAAACGGATAAGAAATAAGACTTGAGGCAGAAACAGCAGGAGTGGATGAACTGTGAAATCACTGAGATCCAGCTTCCATGCAAAATAGCCTAAGTTACAAAAATAAAATGAAGAAAATATCTTAAATGAAAACTAAATATCCAGGAATATTTTTTTTTCAGATTCATCTTTAAAAAAACATAGATAAACAATTTTCAAAAAACATCTAAATAGCAACAATTACAACGGCAGCTAAGGATAACTTAAACTAGAATAATAAAATCCTAATGCTGAAAGGGACTTCAAGATGTCACCTTGCAGTGTTTAGTTTTCAGACAGAACTGATCAGTAGCCATGCTATTTGGAAGGACCTCCGGGGAAGGTGATTCTATAGCGTCTCTCCATCACTGATCTCCCATTTCACAGTCCCCACCATCAGCGAGTCCCTTTATATATCAGTCTTGTATCCTCCAGGTGAATTTTAAGTCCATCTCTTTTTATTCAGTTCTCAGCTGTTCCTCTATGAATGTTGTATTTCCAATACATTGCAATTTGTCTATCTGTGATAAGCAGAATTCCTTACTGTTCCTCTGTCAATGACTGTTAGCCCTGCACTGATGACTCTGGGGAGAAATCATTGATTAAGGAGCAGAGAAGTGAGAGATGTGGTCATTTCTCCCGCAGTCAGGTGAGAATAAGGAAAGAACAAAAATGCAAGGTTTTCTCCCTTTAATGGAAGCAGTATTAGTGAGCTTAAGAGCAGCCTTGAGGGGGGAGGAGAAGGGAACAGAAGCTGAGGGGCTCATGAAATCCAGTCTGGGAACCACTGACAGACACTGACGTACACATAGAGACACACAACTTTACTTTTTAAATTAAAAAAAATATTTTATTTTTTTGCAATCACACGAGAAACAAATTTTTAGCATTTTTTTTAAATTTTGAGTTCCAAATTCTCTCCTGCTCCCTCTCTGTCCCCGTTCTCTGAGATGATAAGTAATTTGATATAGGTTATACATGTGCAATCATGCACAACAAATTTCCATATTATTCATGTTGTGAAAGAAAACACAGACCAAAAAAAAATACAGAAAGTGAAAAATAGTATGCTTCAATATGCATTCAGACTCTATCAGTTCTTTCTCAAAAGGCTGATAGGATTTTTCATCATGAATCCTTTAGAATTGTCTTAAATCATAATACCCACCTTTATAAAGATTTATATTCATACCTCACCTACACAGAAATTTGAGGATGCCAGTCTTCTTCCCTTATATCAGGTTTTGCATTTACTCTAATTGTCATTTCATTCAGATAGCACTTTAAGGCTTGCAAAGAGCTCTCCATACATTATTTCCATGCCTGGGATCCCCTCCCTCTTTATCTCTGCCTCCTGGTTCCCCTGGCTTTCTTCAATTGTAACTAAAATCAAACCTTCTGCAAAAAGGCTTTCCCAGTTAATGCACATGCCTTCCCTCTCAGTTTGTCTCCAATCTATCCCTTATATATCATGTTTATATATTTTATTATATAAAATTATATATAGCATATTATATATAATTATTAAATTATATATTATATAAAAATAAAATTATATCTGTATATAATGGTTTAATTGTCACCTCTCTCATTAGATTGTGAGTTGCTTGAGAGGAAGGATTGTCTTTATTCATGGTGCTAGAGACAGATTAAAAACCCCATAAAATCCCAAATTACAATCTAATAATATGCAATCAAAAATTGCCCTTAGTAATCATCTATGGAATGCCTTCATTTTTTCAGGTAAGGTAGCTAAGGACAAGAGAAGTGATCTGATCAAGGTCAGAAGTGGCAGAATCAAGACTAGAAGCTGGGACTCTCGATTCACATTCTACTTCTGTCCTACTCCACCACATTACTTCATGGCTATGTATCTTCTTCTACGTAGGAAGACCCAAATACACACATGTAGAACATAGATATATTAATGCACAAATACATGCAGATAGTCAAACAAGACAGTGGGTGAGTAGATGGGGGGTGGAGAGAGAGAGAGAGAGGGAGAGAGGGAGAGAGAGAGAGGGAGAGAGGGAGAGAGAGAAATTAAATGAACAGATAAGTAGGCAGAGGAGGTGGTTGGAGGAAGGCATTAGATAAGGAGATAAAAATGTGTACAGGTGGATGGGAAAGAGGGAAAAGTCACAAAGTTAACCAGAGGATATTAGTAAGTCCTATAATAATTTTCTGAAGAGTCTAGATGTGTGATTTCATTAAGAATTCCTGGGGTGGAAACTCCTTCCGCTAATGCAGGCTGGCCATTCATTTGTAATTTATGTTCTTTAATAGTTTACTAAGACCCTGAGAGTTTGCAGTTGATTGTGGCCACACAATTAGCATGTAGATTAGGCAGGATTTGAACTTAGTTCTTTCTGATTCAAAGATTTGTCCTCCCTCCACTATGCCATGCTGCTTCTCACATAACTATATTTTTTTGGGAAAAATTTCTTCCCCCCTGCTATTTTTTCCTGAGACGCTTTCCCTCCTTTCATCATGCATCCTACATGCCAATCTTTAAGTCATTTTCTTTGCTTTCCATGAGCCTTTTTCTAATCCTTGCATCTCCCTTTACACTGGGAGTTAAACCAGATAAGGTACTCAAGTGTAACATGGGGATAAGAATGCCAACTTTGCTTTTCTCACAAGGATTAATACAGTTAATATAAGTGAAAGTACTTTTAATAGTCATAAGATCATAGATTCAGAACTAGAAGGGACCTTATAGATTGCTTAGTTCAATCACCTCCCTTTACAGATAAGGAAAATGAGGCAAGTAGAAGTGGAGTGACTTGCATAGGTTGTAATGTGCTATGCAAATATAGTACGGGATTGTTGGTATATTATTGTTATTTGTAATTGTATTATTGGTAATAATATTTCCAGACCTTGTTCTAAATGTCCTCTAGTTGCTTTTGAAGAAATTTATCTATTCATTCATTCATCAAACACTTATAGAGCAACGACTGTGTATATAGAATTGTGCTAGGCTCCAAGGGATATATAAATTGGTAATATGTTCCTTATGAGTACTGCTTAGAGTGAGACAGTTGGTGATCCATTAAATTTGCTGGTTGGGTCAGTATTCTGATAAAAACTGTGCGGCAGACTGGTAAAGTATTTCAGCTCTATGACTGACCACAAGGTGGCACGGTGTATATAGAGTGCTGGACCTGAAGTCAGGAAGACTCACCTTCCTGAGTTCAAACGTAGCTCTGACACTTACTAGCTGTGTAACCCCGGGCAAGTCACTAACCCTATTTGCCTCAGTTCCTCATCTGTAAAATGAGCTGGAGAAGGAAATAGCCAACCACTCCAGTATCTTTGCCAAGTGGGGTCATGAAGGAGAGGACATGACTGAAATGACTGAGCCACAGACCCATTGACCACACGGTAGCCCACGGTTTCATCATAGCCCTCTATTAGTGATTCAAGACACAAGGAAATAGAGGAATCACTTTGTAAAGTTTAAGAAGTAAGCACCCATTAGTGGTAGAAGTTTGGTATAAATTCCCTGTGGCCCACTACTGATCCATAAAACTACAGGAGAGAAGCAAAAAGCTGATCACGTTAATGACACCAAAGACATGAAGTCTGATTCTTCTGTTTAGGATAGCTTCCTTTGCTTTGTACAATGACTTCCGACTATACTTTTCACCCTAGTAAGCCGTTCCATAAATGTATGTATTTTGTTTCCTACCTCCATGATTTTGCAGACTCTCTCCATGTCTGTAATGCATTCTCTCCTCACCTTTGCCTCTTCCAGTCCCATATTTTCTTCAAGGTTTGGTTCAACTGCCATCTTGTACTCCAGGTTTTTCCTCATTCTCCCTCCCTGCTCCCCCACCTTTTAGTGCCTTCTCTCTCCCTCAGTTGCTCCATATCTATTTTTAATGCACTTATCTGTGTACATGCCTGTTTCCTCAGTAGAATATAAACCCCTTGGGGTCAGAGTTTGTTTCATCTTTGTCTACATATCCCCTGTGATTTGCACTGTGCCTGGCACATGGTAACTTTTTAATAAATCTTTGCTGAATGAACAAATGGGCACTTGGGAGTGTGGAATACTCTGCAAAAACCACTGGCTCTAAACCTGTGTTCCAATTGTGGTTTTTTCTGTCTCATCTCCCAGAGAGTCAAGGTCACAGGATAATGAATATAGGGATTGCGACCTTTAATTGTGTGAGATTCTTTACTGTCTACTTGGTTCAGTAGAGTGAAGTGCATGATCCATGGTGAGGTACTCCAGAGTAATAGGGAAGTTTGCAAGAGAGTTGTGTTTGCAGGGTCAATAAACATTTATTAAACACCTACTATATGCCAGATATCGTGCTAAGTGCTGCGGACAAAAAAAGAGGCAAAAGATAGCCCCTGCCCTCAAGGAACTCACAGTCTAATGGAGGCTTCAACAAACAATTATGTACAGGAAAAATAGGAAATAATTAAAAGAGGGGAGGCACAAGAATTAAAAGACATTGGCAAGGTAACAAGTTCTGTTTTGGACATGTTGACTTTGTTAAGCTAAGTTCTTCACAACAATTCTTTCCAGAGAAGTATTGTAGTTGTGCAGCTGTGGTTTGTCCATTGTTCTGGAAAAGGACCATGGCATCAGGGAGATGATGCCATGACTTGCAAGTGAATTGGATTTAAGTGAGGCAGGGCTGGGCAAAGTCACCAGCCTCACTTTCTCCTCCTGAGCAATTTGGGTCCAGTGGTCAGATGCAGATGAGGATGACTAGAGCTGACCCAGCCAGAAAAACATGAGAATCAGCCTGACATATCATGTTGCTTCCTTATCCCAATACTACTCCACTTTTTTGAAAATTTTAATCTTAATAGGTTATGATGTCAGTGGGCTGATTACTTGTCATAGTGTTTGACCTGGGTGTCCCTTGTGACACCTCGCCATTCAGGATGCTGGCAAGCCCTCCTCCTGTTAACAGAGAGCACATCATTACATATGTTCTTTATACCATGTAGACCGATTTCAAAACAAGGCATACTCCAAACCCTAATGTAACTGTCTTCAGTACAAAAATAATCACCCTAGTAACAAAAAGCTACTTTCCAAGTGACATGTCCCTTGTCATTCACTCATCGTATCTGTCTGGGTACTTTGGTGTATAAACAGTAGAACCTAGACTGAAATAGGAAGCTGAATCTGACTTTCCCAAAGGTGGTTAGCATCATGCCTGACACAGTAGGTATTCAATAAATGTTTATTGATTGATTAGAGGAGGGTTGTCCTCCTTGGGGCACACATGTAAAGGAGATTCCCCATCCTGGGTCCTTGCAGACTATAAGCTTATATGAGCACACAGGGGTCATCTCTCTCAGGCCTGTGATACCTGATAGATTCTCTCTATAAATACTTGCATGGCACGTCCCAGAAGTTCAGCCCATAAGCAGCGAAGGTCTATGCTAGACTATGAATAGTTGGTTAGATAAAGCTAGAACTCATTTTTCATGTTCTCTCAAAATACTTTCATTACCCACATGGTGAAAAATTAGACGTCAGTCAAACTTTACAATGTGGGTAATTTGAGAGCCATTTGTTCCTTCCCTGTTGTAACCATTTTGATCCATTGGGTACAAGAAGCCACCACGAATAATATGAGCTGCTTGTCATTTTGGGTTTGGCAGACTAAACCAGAATAGTTTGCTTATAGCCACTCTCAAGACATGCCCCATTACAGCTGTCAAAAGTAAACCAGAAACTTGAGAATTTGGGCCACATTAGTAGTAATCCCAAACAAACACAAAATTCTCATAGTCCCTTTCAAGTCTGTTGGCCAGAAGAGTCCACAGACATTGCAAAATTATTCTTCTACCTGAAGATGGTCACCCACCTTGGACTGTGCAAACACCGAAAAAAGAATTCCATTGCCCCTTTGGGGTTGCGTTGATTGATCCTCCAGCACCTTGTAGCATCCAATAGCAGTCTGTTGCCTAAGGAGCCTTCTCTAGAATAAGTATTGTCTCTTGACTGGAGACAGATCCCTCACTGGCATAAGACCAGCTTCTAAACCATCAGCAGTTCATGCTGATCATGAAAGAAGAGGATCATGTCACAAAAATGGGAAAAGGTCCCACATGTATAAAAACAATTATAGCAGCTCTCTTGGTGGTGCCCAAGAACTGGAAATTGAGGAGATGCCCATAAACTGGGGAATGGCTGAATAAGTTGTGATATATGAATGTAATGGAATACTATTGTGCTATAGGATATGATGAGCTGGCTAATTTTAGAAATACCTGGAAAGACTTTTATAAACTCATGCTGAGTGAAGTGAGCAGGGCTAGGAGAACATTGCACACAGGAACAGCCCCATTGTGCGACGACTGACTTTCATGGACTTAGTTCTCAGCAATGCCAGGATCATGACAACTCCTCATGATGGAAAATGCTGTCCACATCCAGAGAAAGAACCATGGAGTCTGAGTGCGGATCAAAGCAGACTATTTGATCTCTTCTTTGCGGTTGTTTTCTTTCATTTCTTCTTTCTCGTTGTTCCTCCGATGGGTTCTAATGCTTCTTTACAATGTGACTAATGGGAAAATGAGTTTAATATGACTGGATATGGAGAGTCTGTATCAGATTGCACACCAGCTTGGGGAGAGGGAAGGGAAAGGAGGAAGAGGGACAAACTTTAAAATTCAAAAGCTTATGGAAGTGAATGTTAAAAACTAAAAATCCATAAATAAATAAATTTAAAAAGAAGAGAATCATAGAAGAAAAGGGACTAGTGATGGTAATGGTGCAGGGTGAGGGGGAATCTTCTCTTTATTTCCATGGACCTGAATTACAATCTAGTCTGTGGTCCTGGGGCCAGAGCATAGCTCCCACACAAAGTTTGCCTCCTTTCTGTGAAATTTGTTGAGCTTAGCATCTGATTTAAAATTAGTAATGGGGAGGGGGGGTGTCCTGTTAGAACTAGGTTCTTAGACTTAGCTCTGTGACTTCATTCTTGTCTAACTCTGAACAAATCTAGGACTCAGTTTCCTCTGGGCTAGCTATATGACCTTGGGTGAATGACTTTACCTCTAGGAGCCTCAGTTTTCTCTTTTGTGAAAATGAGAATATTGCCTGAATCTATGATCTTTTGATCCCTCCTAACTTTTGGGAGGAAAAATCCCATTATTATCACCATCAATAAAGTGTCTTCAGTTCATTACCTGGTCCACAATCTTTTCCCATTATGATCCTTCTTTCACCTTGTCCGGTGTTTCCCTTCCCTGCATGCCCACATCTCCAGAATATAATTTTGAGGACAACTTACCTTAGAACTAAGCCTATCTGAAAGGTGACCTTTTGAGCTCTCTGAAATAGATTTTCGACCCAAGTTATTTGAAACCCCATGTCCCACATCTATCTCCTAGATAGTCCCATGAAGTGTTACTGAATTGACCCCATCCACATGTTGATAGGTCATTGAGAATCCCTTGGCAAGCAGTGGATGACCCAGTTCTGAATCCAGACATTGCCCAAGAGTCAGATACAAATGGTGATATACTATAGTGGAAAGAACCTGGATTTTGACTTGAAGACCTTAGGTTAAAATAGTGGCCCTGCTACTCACAACCTATATGACCTTAGACAAGTCACTATCCTCATCTATGAAATGGAGGGTTGTACTAGAGTACTTCTAAAATCCCTCCTACCTAGAGGCAGCTAGGTGGCTCATTGGTTACAGTGCTAAACCTGGTGTCAGGAAGACCTGAGTTCAAATCCTTACCTCAGGCATTTACCAGCTTTGTGACTC
The DNA here is from genome assembly GCA_023548195.1 of Bettongia penicillata ogilbyi. Taxonomy (NCBI): domain Eukaryota; kingdom Metazoa; phylum Chordata; class Mammalia; order Diprotodontia; family Potoroidae; genus Bettongia; species Bettongia penicillata. The sequence goes on from JAJHZJ010000570.1 coordinate 7,420,717, forward strand.
TGGGCCAGTCACTTAACTGGACTTAACTCTGTCTGCTTTAGTTTCCTCAATTATAAAGCAGAGATGATAAATGATTTAATATTTAGAAACTGCTTACCATAGTGCCTGGTACATAGTAGGACCTTAATAAAGGCATTTTCTTCTAATCCTCAATCTACTATTCATTATTATCCTATTAATTCATTCTGAGTTCCACTGAATGATCAATCCAAAGGTTCAAATTATTTATGTGAAATTTATGTGAACTGCCCCATGCCTGTTTTCTCCAATAAGACAATGTATGGCAGACACCTCCAGAAATCAGAACAGAGAATAGTGGCATATCCAATATGAAGTGCATCTGCATAGACAGTGCCCCTTTTCACTCATCAATAACAATCATTCAGTATCCCATAGTGAATTAATTTAATCCCCAAATAATTAAATAGTTCCAATTTTCATAGGAAAACCCAACTTTCATCCCTATATAATCCAACAAATCCTTGTGTAACCAATCTGTACCTGTAAGGAATCCCAATTAATGAAATCTTAATGCCAATCATAGAAAGAGGTTAGAAGAAATGTTGACATTTGCCAAGCCATTCTTCCCTTAGAAAGCGGGATTCTGGGATCTTTGTTTCTCCTTTGTACAGAGGAGTGCTTCACATGGGAAAATTCTCATCCTAATGCACAAATTTACCAAACCCATGTAGCTTTTCACCAGAATTCATTTAGAGCCTGAAACTTATCTGCCTATACTTAGCATGAAGCAGATAAATCTGCTAAAACTTCCTAATTCCAAACCAGTTCCCCAATTGCCAAATTCAGAGGAACCAATGGATTCCTTGTTCAGATGGATGGGATTCTCCCTCTTGCCGTGCTTGAATTTCATGAAAGAGTTTTCCTTCTGCTCCCTGGAAATTACTTACTTCTTTATGCTAATATGAGTTCTAACTCTCCTGATAGACTTGTATGGACACATGGTCAGTGTTTACAGAGTACTCACATAATCTAACTTTGTCTCTACTGAAGCACATATTATTCCCAACAAACAAATTAATCCTTGATACACTAGCTTATATACGTTCAAAACACAGATACATATGAGAATGCACACATGTATCTATTTAATTCTGAACCATAAGAGTAATTATATAATGTAAAGAGTAATTAAAGTAATTATTTGCCTGAGGGAAGGCAACCCAAGTTCTTCAGACATATACATGTATGTATATATATGCATGTATATATACATGTATGTACAGTTGGTACCCTAGCATGATAAATGTAGCGACCATTTCAGAGCCTCTGCCTGTTTCTTAGATCCTTTGAAATAAAACTCATATAGTGTAAAGTCACTTTTCACATTTTTGCTAATCATACTTACCCTGTTTAAAGCCAGATAACAAGTTTCCAAGATTTTCTTCCATTCTGGAACTCCCTACCCTTTCTCTCCACCACCTTTTGTTTACTACTGTCATTATGAAGCCTACAGTGTAAAGTTCAGGTACAACCAGATTACCTACCCCTCAGATCCCCATATTGAAATAGACTTTTTTCCTGCTTGTTCCTATAGTTTCTGATTCTCCTCAGAGTCCTTCATAACTGACTGATGTATAAGTACCTGCCAGGACTAGATAATGTCCTCCAACCCATGCTCATATCCTCAGAGGTCCGATATAGCTCACAAAGCATGATTGCCATCAACGAAGTTCCGTAAAGAGAACACATTTTTTTCCATGCTTATAGAACTCCCTCTTGGGACCACAAACAACCATTGTTCATCTGAATTTTCCCCGAGGACCTCCTTCCTAGATTCCAGAATTTTATAAAGTGTTCTCTGATCAATAGCCAAAGACTTTTTTTCAATAAAGCTTTCTAGATCTTGACCTGAATCAAAAGCAGTGGTGAAGGTATCTATTTTGCAACCCACCAGCTCCTTTCCTAGAAAACTTGGGTTTTTACATCACTGCTCTGATACAGGTCTTGCCCCAAATCCCCTGATAGCTTTCAAATTTCTGTTTCAGTCATCCCTTCCTTCTACTATAGCCTATAAAGGGTAGGGTTTGCAAAGGAATATACAACAGTGACCACTAAAATAGGCTGTATTGAACCCAGAGGGTCACCAGATCCACTGGGGTTCAGGAACAAAATGTTAGAACTTCTATTTCTATTTATTTTTTATCTAAAAAGGAGAAAGAAATTAAGGTTTACTAATATTTATCATTATCATACTTCTTTGTCAGTACCTGACAGAGTATCATTTATCATGCATGGTGTATGGAGTTTCCCAAGGAAAAAGTGAGAATTCCTGTGTGGAGGGATGGGCAAACATGCCTAACTCTGAGAATGTTGCCCTGTCTCCTTCCCTTTCATTGTACTGCAACTTAATGCAATTTACTTGTGCCCAATTAAGGGGAATTACAGATTATACTATATTATACTATATAGTTTTACCTATACAAAATGGGTAAATGGTTTTAAAAGGTTCCTGCAAAGAAATTATAGATCCAAGAAAATACCAATAGTGTTGGCAGGAGCAAACAAGAAGAAAAATGGTAGAGTGGACATTTTTCCTCCTTCCTTAGTCAGATAGGTGGTGCAATGGCTTAGAGTGCTGGGTCTGGAGTCAGGAAGAGGAGGCAAACCCAGCCTGTGATGCTCACTATCTCAGATCTTGGGCAAGTCACTTACATGCTGTTTACCTCAGTTTCCTCAATTGTAAAATGAGAATTATGATAGCTCTGACCTCACAGGTGTAAGGTATGATTGAATTTTCTTTCCACAAAACTTAGATAAAATTATATATATATATATATATGTGTGTGTGTATACATATACACAAATGTATATATGTACATATACGTATGTATATACACATACACACACATATATACGTATATACATATATACGTATATATATGTATGTATATATACATATATATACTGATGGCTAATGTCAGAGACAAAAAAACTTGCTTGTACAGAGACCGCAGTGGGGGACTACTTCTCTTTGTTCTGGAAAGGCCTCTTCCCATATGTCTGGAGCAGCTGTCAGGCCAGACCTAATTCGCAAAGGATGGGGATAAGGACCCTAAACCCACCTTTGTCATTGATATATCTTCAAACTCACAGCTTTTGTCAATTCCCTTAACAACTGAACATTCTTATTCCTCTGCTATCAGATGTAGACAAATAGACTAAAAATATAAAGAATAAATATGTAATCAAGGGGTGAGGTTTAGTGAACCTTGGAATGCTGACCAATGGGGTTCAAGGCACAAAATTCAAATCTGGATGAATTGCAAAAGACTCATGTAACTAGCATTGCAGTGACTTAGGCTGGGCTCTGCTTGAAGGCCAAGTTCCTTGTCTTCTTAGATGTAAAATAACATTTTTTTTATTCTAAGTTTGCTCATAGACAGAATTCTTGGTTATTTCTAACACAGGGTTGTTGCAAGGATCATTTATGATGATATTTATACAGTGCATAGCACATAGTAGGTGCTAATTACATAGTAATTGTTATTATAATTGGCTCTTTTTCAGCCATACTGCTAGACTAAGAGCTAGACAGATCTAACAAGGTGAAAAAAATAAAATTCGAAATTACCAAAATATAATTATATGTATGATAGCTAGTGATGAACCTTGCCCTAAGTATATATTGTGACTTGGGCAGTTAGTTAATGATATTATTAAACCATTGTAATTAGCAAGACATTTAAAAACTAAGGTTTTGTTGTGAAAATAATGTGTGTCATCTATACAAACTCTCGTCTCTGTGCTCTTGAAAAACTTGAAAATAGTATTTTCTAGCCTATAAAAATATATTATGAAGGAAAATTCCTGTGAATTTTAAGTCCCTTTGTTAAAAATGTAAACATACAAGTCCTTTTCATTAATTTGTAGGAACAACAAACAGGTTTGCATTGGAGACAGTGGAATTTTTCTAGCTGAATTTTAACAAAAACTTTTGCGTAATTGGTGGATGCAGGTCTATTGTAAGGCTCAAATGAAATAATGGATGTAAAGCTTAAGCCCTTTGATCCTGTTATCCTATGATCAGGCCAGGCATAGGACAAAGAGATATATTCTCTTTTTGCTACAGTGATAGAGGAAATTCCATACAGAGTCCAAGTTGAAGAAGGATTCCCTGTGGATGGTAAAGTCCTCCAGATGCTCTTGGTGGGAATGACTGTTATTAGTTGCATCAAGGTCTGGAGCATTGCATGGCTATCTAAAAGAAATCTTAATTCCTCAAAAGGAGTTTGACTTGACCATCCACAAAGGAAAGATCAAGCAGACAAAGATTGTTGATTACCCAGGTATACATTGGTAATGTCAGTCTGTAAAGCTTGTCCATCAGTAGCTATGTCAGAGATAGATGGTACTGATGGAAGACTAGATGGAACCAGAGTTGAACAGTCAAAAGAAAGTGAGTTACATTGCTTTTGTAAATTGCAAATCTCCTTCAGTGATCTCAAATTTCTCATGGAAGCAAAGGCCTTTTGTAAAATACCAACATTATGCTGGTATTGTTTTGTGGTGGAAGATGTGGAATATGACAGTCTCTGAAGAATTGAAAATTCATTTTATACAAAGGGCAGATGAAAATTACACTGTGAATGTGAGTAGGCTACAACATATAACCCATGAAGGATTTATAGGTATCATCAAGGAACTGTACAATAGGAAGATAAGCTGCTCTGGTCATGTGATAAGGGTAAGGGATGATGGATAGACAGCCAGAGTTGGTTGGTACCCTGGAGACCTCTTAAGAATGTAAAGAAGGTTTTTATCATTGGATGGACCCTCTAAAGGCAAAAAGACATGGATAAGAGTCACATATGAGAGATTCAATCTGTACCACTGGAAAGAATTTCCAAAATCAATGCAATCAGAAGTCCATTTAAATATTTTAGATTATTATATGAGAAAGCCTATTTCTTATTTGTTTCCATTAATTACATTTATAATTATATTTTATTTGTTTATATGTTATTATATATTACTATATTTATTTCTGAATAACATTTTTTTTTCTGAATGACTTTTAGTAAGGAGGCCTAGGTGAAAGACAGATGTTCACTTCTTTGCTTTTAACTATTGACTGATGGCACTTATATAGACCAAAAGAGAATTAAACCCTAGCGACAATAGCGTATGGAAAACCTAATCAAAACTGATCTCCTAAGTTACTGACAGCTCTAGTATTCCTTAGCTGAGAGCCTCAAACCAATTGACACTCTTCCACCAACCCTATTTATAATGCTCTGCTGCAGTTACAAGGGCAGCACATCCCTCAACAGTAACTTCAAATTAACCGGATCTTTGTTGCCATCTCCAATGACCCGCCGTTTATTTATTGCGAAATTGGATCACTGACTCTCCTCAAGATCTATTTCCAGACTTTCTCTTTCAGTGCCACCTCATTTTCTCTGTGGTAGAGCTATTAATAACCAGTCTTTGAGTTTCCCCCCTACTTCTGTTTATGTCGGTTTCATTCAAACAATGACAATATGCCAAGAATATCTTACTGAGATGTCATCCAGGGCTGGTACCGGTAGGTGAGCCGCATTATGTTGACTGATGACCACAGATACTTTTTCCATTGACCTGCCAAAGTAACTGAAATTCCCTCACTAAAGATTCATCTCTTTAGGCTGAAACTCAGGGTTGGGGAACCTGTGGCTTCAAGGCCACATGTACCCTTCTAGATGCTTGGGTACCAGCTTTCGACTGAGTCCAAGTTTTACAGAACGAATCTTTTTATTAAGGGTATTTGTTCATTGGAGTTTGGATTCAGTCAACGCACTGCACTTGAGGACCTAGAGGACCAGGAAAACCTCTGATAATAGTTTGATGTAGGGGTCCCTGAACACATTGGTGATAAATGAAAATAATAAATGATGGATAGGCAGACGTGTAAATAAATAGATTGTCATGGGGATTAGACCTATGATTTCATTGGTATATGGAACTTCCAGATGAGGAAACTTCCTCTTCCATTGCAGGTTGGCACCTACTCTGCAAGTTAGACTTTCTAAGAGTTACCAGAGCAGCTAAGTGTCTTGCCCAAGCTTCCACAGCCAGTACATGTCAGAAGCAGGATTTGAAACTAGGTCTTCTTAGCTTCAAGAATAAGTCTCAACATTCAATAAATTCTCCATGCAATGAGAGAGGACTAAACAATTGGTGAATCAATATTTATTAAGTGCCTACTAGACAACGCCTGGCATTGTCTAAGTTCTGGGGATACTTAAAGAGGCAATGGGAGACTACTGGAATTTACTGAGTAGAGGGTGACATGATCAGACCTGCATTTTAGGAAAATCAAGTTAGTAGCTAAATGGAAGATGGGCTGAAGTGGGGAAGTGGCTGAAGAAAGAGGTTGCTAATTAAGGCATGAGATGATGAGGGCCTCTACTAGAGTGGTGACAGTGTCAGAGGAGAGACGAGATGCTGCAAAGGTGAAATCAACAGGTCGTGGTAACAGCTTGCATATGGAGAGTGAGAGATTAGCCAGAAGGATCCAGGATGACTCCTAGGTTGTGAGCTTGGACTGGGAGAATAGTGTTGACCTCTGCAGTAACAGGGAAGGTAGGAAGGGGAAAGAATTTAGGGTGGGAAATAATGAATTATGTTTGGATACACTGAATTTAAGATGTCTACTGGACACCCAGTCTGAGATGTCTAAAAGGAAGCTGGAGATGTGAGAATGGAGGTCAGTAGAGATTGGGGTCAGAAAGATAGATTTGAGAATTACCAGCATAGAGATGGTAATTAATCCATGGGAGCTGATGAGTTTGCCAAGTAAAGTAGTATAGAGAGAGGAGAGAAGAGGGTACAGGACAGAACTTTGAGGGATGCCTACAGTAAAGTGGTATGATCTGGAAGAGAATCCAGCAAAAATGATGGAGAAGGATAGGTCAGATAGGTAGGAGGAGAACCAAGAGAGAAAGGTGTCCTGAAAAGTTAGAGAGAATAAAATCTCAAAGAGAAGATTGTGATCAAAGGTGTCAAAGGCTGCAGAGAGGTCAAGGAGAATGAGGATTGAGAAAAGGACATTGGATTTGGCAACTAAGAGATCATTAGTGAATTTGGAGAGAGCAGTTACCATGGAATGTAGAGTAGGAGGCCAGACAGGAAGAGATTAAGGGGAGAGTGACAGGACAGAAAGAAGAAGCGCCATTTGTAGATGGCTTCTTTTGAGTTTTGCTACAAAAGGCAGAAGAGAAATAGGACTATAGATAATAGAACTGGAAGGATTTACTTCAGTTTTTTTCCCCAGTTTTTTTTTCCAGAATAGGAGAGACATGAGCATGTTTATAGGACTGTGAGAGAGCGATAGTAATACAAGGGAATGCCTGCCAAGATGCAGTGAAGGGATTTTGCCTGCCCTGGGACAGCTGTGGTAGTTGTGAAGTTCTGGCAGAAATCCTGAAACATTGACCAGTTAGACTCTGGTGATACTACGAAGTGGTGCAGTGGACAGAGAGAGCATAAGGCTTGGAGTCAGGAAGACCTGAGGTCAAATCTGGCCTCAGGCACTTAATGGCTGTGTGACCCTGGACAAGTCACTTAACCTCTGTCTGCCTCAGTTTCCTCAGTTGTAAAGCAAAGATAATAACATCTACTTCCCAAGTGTTTGTGAGGCTCAAATGAATGACTGAACGGTAACTATGGAGCCTTAAATCCATTAATGTAACAGGAACAATAATAGTATTTATATAGTGCTTTAAGGTTTGCAAAGGACTTTATTAATTTCTCATTTGATCCTCCCAACAACCCTGGGTGGTAGGTGCTATTATTATCCCATCTTATGGATGAGAAAACCAAGGCAAACAGAGGTTAAGTGGCATCACAAAGTCAGTTAAATGTTTGGGGTCACATTTGAACTCAGGTTTCCTGACTCCAGTCCCCAACCTCTATCTACCTAGCTTTTTTAATATGCATATACACATACACACATACACATATACATATATATGAATAGATGGATAAACATACATATGTATGTATATATACATGTATGTGCAATATATATCACTATATACATAAAACTTTTTTTATAAATTATATTTAATTTTTAAATGAACAAGAACCTATTTTTTTCTTCCTCTTGCCCTACCTCCTAATACTATTAGAAAAAACAACTTCTTTTTAACAAATATGTATAGTTAAGTAAAAAAAAATTCCTTTATTGATTGGTTTCAAAAAATAAATGTCATGCTGCATTCTGACTCCATCATCTCTAGAAAAAAAGCTCTGGAAACAAAATTTCTAACTCCTAGTCCCTCCCACACAGAGCCTTCTGGAGCCTGACCTGTAGGGCTGGTCTGATTCAGGCCAGTCTGGTGCTTCAGTTTAGGAATTAGAAGAAAATGAGACATTTCCAGACTCTCTAACGATTAACAGAACAAGTTCACTTAGTTATGGTAGGGAAAGTATATTCAGCAAGGATATATCATTGAATCAACTCCATTGCCCGTGTAGGCCATGCCAGGCCACAGGTCAGAAGCCTGAAGGGGAAGCAATCCCTGATTATCCTTGAGCAGGCTTTTGTATTTAGGCCATCAGGAAACTATGGCAACCGCCGGAATCAATGAAATCTCAAGGTCTGTATCAATACCTTTGGGGAGAGGGGGGGGAAGAAAGAAAAACTAGCCTAGCCTCCATGGCAGATTTTGTTGCTACCATGCCTCGAAACACTTCTTCTACTTTCATTAGATCCACCAGTCCATAATAACCATTTAAAACCAAAACCAAAAACTTGTCCTGCATGAAGACTAGCCCACAACTTCTCTGGGGAGATATACCCGGGAGATAATCAAAGGGAATGTGCATATTACGTTGAATGCGCAAGACCTTTGTAGAGGTTACAAGGAATCAGGTAACTAAAACTGTTCTGTAAGGCTCGGTGATCATCCTGTGGGCCCATCATCTCCAGCCTCCTGATTGACACTAGCCATTTGCACAGGAGGAGAGGAGTCCTGTAGTCCTGAGTCTCGCAGGAATATTTTCCCAATAAGCATACAAATTAGTTTCTTCACACATAATGCAGATGCCCCACTAAGCTTTACAGAGAGTGAGCCCCCTTTAAAGCGAAGCCCCTTGAGCTTTTACCTGACATTTACACAAGAGCAGATATAGCCTGTTGACCTTAAGCCTCATAGGAATTCTCGCCTGATAAGCATAAATGTTAGCTTGACACATAATCCAGCTAGCTCTCTTTAACTTCACCGCTAACCTTGCAAGCATCCCACTCCTCAAGCCCTACATAGATAATGAAAGTCTTCTTATCCCTATTTATGAGGAAAATGAGTTTTGAAGTTTTGGAGAAATTCAGTGAGCCACGGCTCACAAGCGTCAGAACCAATTCGCAAACCTCCATCTCCTGACTCCAAGTTTAGCCATCTTTCAATGACACCACCACGCTTAACCTTCCCACTATTGGGAAGGGGATAGGGATATAGAGAAGAAAGTGACTTGTGGATTCCTTGGCATTAGGAATTTCTAGATGAGGAAGCTTCCTCTACCAATACATGTTCACACCTTCTCTGCCGTAGGCAATCTTAAGGACTTGCCCAGAGTCAGTCAGTAAGCATCCCAGTCTCCAGTCATCCTGATGAGTCCAGATGGCTCAGGAGGAGAAGTGAGGCTGGTGACCTGCACAGCCCTCCTTCACTCAAAATAAAGTCAACTGCAAGTCATGCCATCATTTCCCTGATGTCCCAGTCTTCTTCAAAAATGAAGGATGAACACAACTTTCAAAAACTCCATGCCATGCCCTGTGTTAACCTCCTACAGCGCTTTGAAGTTAAAAGACTTGCCCAGGGTCATCCAGCCAACATGTGTCAGAAACAGAAGTTGAACTCATGATTCCTGGCCAGCCTTCTAGCCACTATGTCGCATTGCCTCTAACCAGTATATGCCTTTCAAATATTATTAAATACAAATCCAGGATTTGAACTTGGGTCTTCCTGGCTTCAGGTTCAGTGCTCTAGCCATTGCTCCATCTATCTTCCATGACATGTCTCTGGTTACTTTGCTTTCTGGGACATGGTTATGTCCTTGCATTTCCATCTGTCATGCAATGGAACACTCTGTTACGTGCTATCTCCCCTTACTCTCTCCTTGAGAGCAAGAATTGTCTCAATTTTCTATTTGCATCCTTAGCATTTCGCAGAATGTTTGGCACATTGTAAGTAATTAATAAGTGTTTTGTTGTTGTGAAACAAAAAATTACAAGTCTGGGGCAGCCAGGTGGCACAGTCTGTATAGAGCACCAGTCTTGGAGTCAGGAGGACCTGAGTTCAAATTTATTGTCAGACACTTATTAGCTGTATGACCCTGGGCAAGTCCCCGAACACTGTTTGCCTCAGTTTCTCCATCTGAAAAGTATTCTGGAGAAGAAAATGTCAAACCATTCAGCATCTTTGCCAAGAAAACCCCGAATGGGGTCACAAAGGATCTGATACAACTGAATGACAATAATAAAATAGTAAAATCCCACCATTTTAACTGATAAGAAAACTACATTGTTCATTTTTTTTTAACGAATGGTTTGGAAAAAGACATAGGGAACATTCATCAGATTTGCAGTTAACACAAAGCTAATAAGTGAGATGACAAAAATAATTCAAAAGGTTCTTGAGCAGCTACCATGACAGGTTGAAACGAATAAGCTCCAGAGAACTGAAGTGGGACCAGTGGTAGAAGTCGGAGGGAGGCAAACTGTGACTCAACAAAAGGCAGTTTTCTAATTATAACTTGTCTAGGATATAATGGGCTGCCTTGTAGAGATGTGAATTGCATTTAGTGAATAGATTATTATATGATTTGTGTTTGGGAAGAGCCACAGGCGACTTATTTAGTGGTTTCCATCATTTTTGTTTCGTTCTTTTGGCAAAAAAAGGTTTTGTGAACCCTGAGGGTAAACCAATATTCTACTCATAATATTCTTTTAGATTTATTCTTTAAGCTTTTTATGACAATGACAACTTTTACCCCTCAAAACTCCAAATTAAAATTTACAAGTGTAAAACAGTGCTTCAAATTTCCTCTTGCTTGTTATCACAGAGGAAGAAAATATGATTGTAATATAAGTGGGCAATTATTTACTGCTTTTTGAAAAACTGAATTTTTGGTGTAATCCCCTTGGACCATTATGAATCCCCACTGGGTTTGAGACCTACCAGTGGGAACCACCTATCTGATCTAGCTCTCTCATTTTTCACATGAGCAACGGCAAATCCGAGGAGATGAAGTAACTTCCTGTCACACAGATAGCAAGAAGAGTCAAGACCTGATCCTTGGGGCTCTGACTTGAAATCCACAAGTGTTTCCCCTAATTGAGGCTGCTTCCTACTTCAAGCAAAGACTTACCCATGTGTCAGACAAGGTAAGAGGACTTCTTAAAACAAAATGAAGGAATGTGATTAATATGGAAATGTTTTACATGATTGCACATATATAACCTATCAAATTGCTTACTCTCTTAGGGAGGGGAGGAAAGGAGAAAATTTGGAACTCAATTTTTTTTAAATGAAAAATTATCTTTATGGGTAATTGGAAAAAATACTATTAAAAAAAGAAGTAGAGACTTAATTATTCAAGGTCATGTACCAAGTTTCTGGTAGGTCTTCCAATCTCTAATAAAGAGTTCTTTCCTGTGAGGTGTCAGGTACATCCTCTCCCAATACATTATGCCACTGAGAACAAGCCACTTCTCCTGTGAGATTTAGCTTCCTCTTCTGAAAAATGGGAACTATAATACTTTACCTATCTCACATAGTTATGGAGAAGAAAATGCTTTGTAAAGCAAGGTCAATGAGTACATTGTTCTTATCATTATCATAAATACTGAGATGCTCCGACTTTCCAATCAAGTCACTTTTGCCAAAGCAGCTGCTATCCCCAAGATCCAAATACCAGCAAATGATACATCTAAAAGGAGCAAAGACCTTGGAAGCATGCTCAGCAAAGTCACTGAGTGTAATGAGATTTATGTTAATGAATGATCTTCCCCACCCTTTAATGGCCCTCAGATTAGGGGAGGATTGTTTTGCAGGAAGACCCACAGTTTTCTTTTTCTTTTTCTTTTTTTTAATAAAAATTTATTTATTTAACTTTTTACATCCATTTTCACAAAATTTTGGGTTCCAAATTTTCTCCCCTTTTATCCCCTCCCCCACCCCAATACCCCAAGCAATCTAATTTTCCCTATCTCCAATCTGCCCTCTCTTCTATCATCCCTCCCTTCTCTTGTCCCCATCTTCTCTTTTGTCCTGTAGGGCCAGATGACTTTCTATTCCCCATTAACTGTATTCCTTATTTCCTAGTAGCAAGAACAATACTCAACAGTTGTTCCTAAAACTTTGAGTTCCAAATTCTCCCCATCCCTCCCTCCCCACCCAATCCCTTTGGGAAGGCAGGCAATTCAATATAGGCCATATCTGTGTAGTTTTGCAAATGACTTCCATAAAAGTCGTGTTGTGTAAGACTAACTGAATTACTCTCCATCCTATCCTGCCCCCCATTGTTTCTATTCTGTCTTTTGATCCTGTCCCTCCCCAAGTGTTGACTTCAAATTGCTCCCTCCTCCCATTGCCCTCCCTTCCATCATCCCCCCCCTTGCTTATTTCCTTCTCTCCCACTTTCCTGTACTGTAAGATAGGTTTTCATACCAAAATGAGTGTGCATTTTATTCCTTCCTTTAGTCAAATGTGATGAGGGTAAACTTCTTGGTTTTTTTCTCAGCTCTCCTCTTTTTTCCTCCACTAAAAAGTCTCCTGCTTGCCTCTTGAATGAGATATAATTTGCCCCATTCCATTTCACCCTCTTTCCTCCCACTACATTTCTCTCTCACCATTTACCTTAATTTCTTTTAAGATATGGTCCCATCCTATTCAATTCACTCTGTGCTCTCTGTCTCTGTATGTGCATGCATGTGTGTATGTGTGTGTGCATGCACGCATGTATGTGTGTGTGTGTATGTGTGTGTGTGGTCCCACCAACTACCCAGATACTGAAAAATTTTAAGAGTTACAAATATTGTCTTTCCATGTAGGAATGTAAACAGTTCACTTTTGGTAAGTCCCTTATGACTTCTCTTTGCTGTTTACTTTTTCATGCTTCTTCTCATTCTTGTGTTGGAAAGTCAAATTTTCTTTTCAGCTCTGGTCTTTTCATCAAGAATGCTTGAAAGTCCTCTGTTTCATTGAAAGGCCATATTTTCCCCTGAAGTATTATACTCAGTTTTGCTGGGTAGGTGATTCTTGGTTTGAGTCCTAGTTCCTTTGACCTCTGGAATATCCTATTCCACACCCTTCGATCCCTTAATGTAGAAGCTGCTAGATCTTGAGTTATCCTGATTTTATTTCCACAATACTGGAATTGTTTCTTTCTAGCTGCTTGAAATGTTTGCTCCTTGACCTGGGAATTATGGAATTTGGCCACAATGTTCCTAGGAGTTTCTCTTTTTGGATCTCTTTCAGGTGGTGATCGATGGATTCTTTCAATACTTATTTTGCCCTCTGGTTGTAGAATGTCAGGGCAGTTTTCCTTGATAATTTCATGGAAGATGATGTCTAGGCTCTTTTTTTGATCATGACTTTCAGGTAGTCCCATAATTTTTAAATTGTCTCTCCTGGATCTATTTTCCAGGTCAGATGTTTTTCCAATGAGATATTTCACATTCTCTTCCATTTTTTCATTCTTTTGGTTTTGTTTTATGATTTCTTGGTTTCTCAGAAAGTCATTAGACTCCATCTCTTCCATTCTAATTTTGAGAGAACTATTATCTTCAGTGAGCTTTTGAACCTCTTTTTCCATTTGGCTAATTCTGCTCTTGAAAGCATTCTTCTCCTCATTGGCTTTTTGAACCTCTTTTGCCAATTGAGTGAGCCTATTTTTCAAGGTGTTATTTTCTTCAGCATTTTTTTGGGTCTCCTTTAGCAAGGTATTGACCCATTTTTCATGCTTTTTTTGCATCTCTCTCATTTCTCTTCCCAGTTTTTCCTCCACCTGTCTAACTTGCTTTTCAAAATCCTTTTTGAGCTCTTCCAAGGCCTGAGCCCACCCAACATCCCCCTGGGATGTCTGGGACACAGAGGCCCCACCCTCCATGTCTTTCCCTGATGGTAAGAATATTTCCTCGTCATCAGAATTGAAAGGTGGGAACATTTGCACCTGCTCCAAGAAACTCTCTATAGTCGTATTTTTCTTCCCTTTTCTGGGCATTTTTGCAGCCAGTTACTTGACTTCTGAGATTCCTGTCCACCCCTGCCTAGATCCACCCAGCTAGTGCTTGGGATCTGAGATTCAAATGGGTTTTCCTAGGCAGGCACGGCTGCTATTCAATGTGAGCTTAAGTTCTGGTGCTGGGGTGGGGGCAGGGCCGTCTCCCAGGCTCAGTTCCCTCAGGGGCTTTATGCAGAGACCTTCAGTAATGAAGATCCTGCCTGCTCGGGGAGTCCTGGGGGGCCGCCACTTCCGCTGCTGCTGCCACTGCCCCTGCCTCTGCCTCCGCCAGTTCCTGCCCCTGCCTCTGCCTCCGCCACTTCTTCCCAAGGGTGCCCAAGTCACGGAGACACCCCACTCCCCTCTCAGCCAGCCTAGACATCTCTCTCACTGACCTGTAGCGTCTGTGGGCGGAGGGACCTTCCCGGCTGCCAGAGATTCCATCCCTGAAGCCTGTTTGGATCTGGTCCTCTGGGGCCGCCTGGCCAGGGCAGGGCAGGGGTGGGCTCTGCTTTCTGGGCGCGATGGACCCTGGGGACAGCTCTCCAGGGCTCTCTGGAATGGAAATCTCTTCTGTACACCCTGCAGTGATCCAGAACTTGTGGGGAGCTCTTCTTACATTAAATCCATGGGCTGTGGGTTCGGAGCTAGCATACGTGAGTCTTTCTACTCCACCATCTTGACTCCACCCCCCTTGTTGATGGTTTTAGGTAGATGCTTCTTAGCATTCTAAGGAAAAACCATTTCATAAGTGTTTTTAGTAGGAATGAGTATTGTAATTTAAAAACTTTTTCTGCATCTGTTGATATAATCACATGATTTTTCTTACTTTTGCTATTGATATAATCAATTATGTTAAGAGTTTTCCTTATGTTAAACTATCCCTCCATTTCTGGTATAAATCTCACTTAGTCGCACTGTATAACTGTGATATGTTGTTGTCATCTCCTAGCTAGTATTTTATTTAAGACTATCGAATCCATATTTATTAATGAAATTAGTATATAATTTTCTTTCTATATATTTGTTCTTCCTCATTTACATATGAGCATTATATTTGTTTCATAAAAGAAATTTGGTAGGATTTCTTTTTTGTCTATTATTTCAAGTAATTTTTTTAATATTGGAATTAGTTGTTATTTATAAGTTTGGAAGAATTTACTTGCAAATGCGTCTGATCCTGATGCTTTTTTCTTAGGACACTAATGGCCTGTTCAATTTATTTTCCCAAAGTAAGTTTATTTAGATATTCTATTTCCTCTTCTGTTAATCTGGGAAGTTTATGCTTTTGTAAGTATTCTTCCATTTCACCTAAATTGTTAAATTTATTGGCATATAATTGGGCAAAGTAATTCCTAATAATTGCTTTAATTTCATCTTCATTAGTGGAATATTTGCCTTTTTCATTTTTGATACTAGTGACTTGGTTTTCTTCTCTGTTTTTAAGAATCATATTAAGCAATGGTTTATCTATTTTGTTTTTTTAAAAATAAAATCAACTCCTAGTTTTATTAATTCAATGAGTTTTTTAAATATTCAATTTGATTAATCTCACTTTTAGTTTTCAGGATTTCTAAGGGTGTTTAACTGAGGTTTTTAATTTTTTCTAGTTTTTTCTTTTAAAACTGTGTATCAATTTATTGATCTGCTCTTTTAGAGATATAAATGGAGGATATGCTCCATTTTTTCTCTCCCTACCCAATTTTATTTTTTAGGATCATTCCTTCATAATCAATTCAATTCCATGCCTTCTATCTATGGATACTTCTTCAAACTATCCTAGTAATGATAACATTCTTAGAGTTATAAATATCTTTTATATATGATTGCTACTTTTGCTGCATTGCATAAATTTTGATATGTTGTCTCATTATTATTCACTTTAATAAAATTATTATTTCTATGACTTATTCTTTAACCCACTCATTCTTTAATATTAGATAATTTCCAGTTAAATTTTAATCTGTGTTTTCATAGTCTTTTATTAAATGAAATTTTTATTGAAATTTTTATCCGAAAAGTATGCATTTAACATTCCTGTATTTAAATATAAAGTTTTTATGGCCTAATATATGGTCAATTTTTGTAAAGGTACTATATACTGCTGAGAAAAAGGTGTATTCCTCTCTGTTCATATTGTTCTCTTCAGATATATCTATCACATCTAACTTATTCAAGATTCTATTCATCTCCTTGACTTCTTTCTTATTTATTTTTCAGTTAGATTTATCTAGTTCTGAGAGGGGAAGGTTTAAATTCCCCACTATTGTAGTTTTGCTATCTATTTCCACCTGCAATTCATTTACTTTTTTCTTTAGAAATTTGAATGCTATAGCATTAGGTACATATATGTTTAGTATTTATATTACTTAATTTTCTACTCAAGGCCTTTATTTTCATTCTTTTGTGTCTCTCATTTTTAAATGTGTTTCCTGTAAATAGCATATTGTTGGGTTCTAGGTTTCGATCCATTCTGCTCTTCTTCTGTTTTATGGATGAGTTCAAAGTTATAATTACTAATTGTGTATTTCCCTCCATCATACTTTTCCTAACTATCCTCTCTCTCTCTCTCTCTCTCTCTCTCTCTCTCTCTCTCTCTCTCTCTCTCTCTCTCTCTCTCTCTCTCTCTCTCTCTCTCTCTCTCTCCCTTCTCTCTCTCTTTCTCTCTCTTTGCCCTATCCTTCCTCAGAAATCTAATTTACTTCTGACCACTGCCTCTCTAATCCACCCACCTTTCTAAAAGTATCTGCCTTATCCTATCTTCTTGTCCTACATTTCTTAACCCACACTCCCTTCTAAGAGTTTCTCCCATATTCCATCCCCTTGCCCTCCTATTTATCTGTAAGTCAAGAAGACTTTTATTCTCTACTAAATATATGTTATTCCCTTTTTAACCCAGTTCTAATGAGAATTAAGTTCTTGCACTACCTGCCTTCCACCCTATCCTCTCCACCCAGTAGAAGAATTCTTCCATTTATACCTCTTTTGTTTGAGATAATTTGCTCCATTTTACCTTTCCCTAGCCAATTTTATTTTTTAGGATTATTCCATCAGTCAACTCAACTCCATACTTTATGTATGTGTATGTATATATGTGTACTTTTTCAAACTATCCTAGTGATAACATTCTTAGAATTACAAATATAATTTTCCCATATTAGAAGTAAACTGTTTAACCTTATTAAATCCTTTATAATTAGTCTCTCATCTTTACCTTCTTATGTTTCTCCTAACTGTTGTAAGTAAAATTTTCCATTCAATTCTGTTCTTTTACTCAAGAATATCTGAAAGTCCTTTAGTTCATTGCATATTCATTTTTTCCCCTAGCAGGACTACATTCAGCTTGGTTGCAAACCCAGATCCTTTGCTCTTTAGAATATCATATTTCACACTTTTCAGTCTTCTAATATAAAAGTTGCTGTATTATGTGCTTTCCTGATTCTAGCTCCACAGTAGTTAAATGGTTTCTTTCTAGTTGCTTATAATATTTTCTTCTTGACCTGGGAGCTTTGAAACTTAAGGTTATAATTTTTTCTGTGAGTTTTTATTTTGGGATCTCTTTCAGGCAGTGATTGGTATATTTTTTCAATTTCCATTTTACCCTCTAGTTCTTGGATTTCGGAGCAATTTTCCTTAATAATTTTTTGAACTATACTGTATAGTCTTTAAAAAACCATAAATTTCAGGTAGTCTGACAATTCTTATATTATCTTTCCTTGATTTGTTTTCCAGGTCAGTTATTTTTCTAATGAGATGATTCACATTCTCCTCTATTTTTCATTCTTTTGATTGTGTTTTATTGCTTCTTGATGTCTTAGCTTCTCCTTTCCCAATTCTGATTTTGGAATTCTTTTTCTAATAGGTTGACTTTCTTTTCATACTTTTCTTGCATTACTTTTCCCAGTTTCTCCTCAACCTCTCTTATTTCATTTTTAAAGTTTTTTCCAAGTTCTTCCAAGAACTTTTTGAGCTTGTGATCATTTTACATTTTTCTTTGAAGCTTTACAAGGAGTTGTTTTGTTTTCTTCCAAGTTTGAACCCTGATTTTTTTCTATCACCATAGTAGCTATCTATGGATGGATTTTTGGCTCATTTTTTCAAATGACCTGTTTCTTGACTGTTACCTTTATGTTAAAATTGTGCTCTGCTACTGCAATGTGGGGGATAATATCCCAGGCTTTGGGTTTTTTGTACTATTGTTTTATGTATCTTATCTGAGGGCCTTTGACCTCTTAGTTCATCTAGCATTTCAAGGCCACTTGTGGTCACTGCCCCTCCAGCTCACATCTTGGTCTATAAATGACCTCAAATAAGCATTTCTATCCCTGAGCTGTGACTGGTGCTGCTAGCATTGCTACCAACCTAAACTCTTTTGATGTCTGTGGACTCTCAGGCAGCTGCAAGCATCAACTCACCCTCTTCCCCTGGAACTGAAACCAGCACCTTTACTATCCTGGGAGGGATCATAACCAAATGGGTCCTGCCCTCTGCAACCATATCCAATGACATGTGCTCACTCTTCCTTGTCCACAGTCATAGCCTGGGACCTTGTCTGGTTAGCTCTGAGTCCAACACCAATGAAGGGCTCCCACAATCTTCCCTTGATCAATTGCCCAACCCTGGCACCATCCTGGGGTGAAAGTTCCAGAAGCTAAAGCTGCTTGTAACACAGCTGGCCCCAGGGCTTACTGTTTGTGGACATAGTAAATGCCTGGAGGTCTTTGTACTCAATCAGGCCAGACTACCACCCTGGGTGGTTAGCTCTTTCCTAATGTCCTCTCAAGTTTCTTTAGTCTGGATGACTGCTGTACTTACCTCTAGAATTTACTTTGAGACATTATTTTAAGTTATTCATGGTGGGACATTGACAGAGTCAGGAAATTTCCTGCCTTATTCCACAATTCCTCCCTCTTCATGCAGTTTTAAAGTTTGATAATTTGAGATGTAGAAATGTTACAAACTTACAAAAAAACATAATTTGAAATTTTATTTCAATTTTCACACTTATCTAATTTTGAATAATAAGCTTTTAAGTTTAATTTTAACATGACTAGGTACTTTGTCACTATGTGCTATGTGCGTGACAATTTCTGGATAAAAATTTCCCAGTGATTTGATCTATCTCCATTATACTTTTTCTTGTGGGGTCATATCAAAATTATATGCATCAAAACCTCATTCTTTGGATGATCTTCAGGCTAAGGATAGCAAATGAAATTCCTTCAGTCCCTGTGCAACAGCTGACAAAAGATTTTACAAAATTCAAAAATCCATTGGAGCAATGTGATGATTGGAGCAGCAAGATGATGGTTATGCTGAATTTTAATAAGAAATACATAAGTATTTCTAAATTTAAATGACCTCTCAAGTATTATTTTTTGTAGCATTGCAGCATAATTTTGAAGTTAAAAGCTTAGAACTGCACTAAAACTTTCAGCACATGTTCTCTATAGATAGGGATGGCTAGGTGATACAGTGGACAGAGTCACTGGAGTCACAAAGATTTGATCTCAACTCTGACTTCAGATACTTATTAGCTGTGTGACCCTGAGCAAGTCACATAACCCTTATTTGCCTCAATTCCTCATCTGTAAAATGGGGATACACTGGAGAAGTAAATGTCAAACTACTCCAGTATCTTTGCCAAGGAAATCCCATAGGCAAAGTCCATGGGGTCACATAGAGTCAGATATAACTCCACAGTCATTAAATGTCAGAGCTCAGATTAAAACCCATGTTTTTGTGGTCTTTTGACTATACCAAGCTTCCTCTATTAGGTAATATATAGATATAGATGATATTGAGAATCAGTTAGAAATAAAGATAGATCTCTCTCTGCTTATAATAGGATTTCAAATGATAAAGGAGGTTAAGAGCTTTCACTCATGCATTTGCCAGCTTCTTGCAGCATAACCTATTGAGGAATATTTCGAGTACTGATTGCCATCATTTACAAGCATTCAGACAGGCTCAGGAGAAAAGGCTCGAACACCCACTCAGGCTAGCAACATGTCTCTGGGAACCTGTTATAGAAATGGACCAAAATTTCCAATTGCAACAAATTTAGAGAATGAGCACTTTACTTGATCAGTCATCCTTCTCACTGTCTTGTCATTTCATGTTAGGCTTCTAATATTCAAGTGGAAAAGTTCACACGCCTTTGAGTTATTTTCTCAGCAACTTCTGACACTGTACTTCTTTTGCCCTATTATTTCTAAGTGCACTGGGGACACTTTAATTTTGTCATGTGCTTTACAGTCTGTATTCATTTTAACCTAGGAAGTTTTCAATTTTACATCTGAAGAAACTGAGATTGGGTTTGCTCCTTCCTTCAAAATGTCTTTTGCATTCACACCCTCCCTTTCATTTCTCCTTTCACCACCAAGTTCAGATTCTCATCCTCTAAGACTTGGATACTGTAATATTTGCCTCCCTCTTCCACCCTTTTTCCTCTTTAATACACCCAGTACAGCACTGTCATGCACAGCTGGAACAAGGCATTTGTGATCTTAGGTAAGATTTGAAAATTGTACTACTTGTCAGTTTCTTTCTAATGGAAGCTTTGAGCCTTGACGGTAACACATGCAACTTGTCACAAAATAAATATCTATGTGCTCTGAAAAGCATAAATTCCTGTCATTAAAATATATGCATTTATGAAAAGCTATATTTAAAAGTGCCTTGTATTTTTCTGCAAATTCTTCCTTGGGTAGCTGACTACTCCACCTACCCTTAGTCCTGGCTTTGTGGTCATGTTGTTCATTATGTCACTCAGCTACACAACTACCTAAAAGAATCTCCACTTGCCTACATATTAAGTGAAAGTTCTCCACCTGACTTTTGAGGTTCTCAGGAATCCAGTCCCACCTTACCCACTCATACTACTATTATGCTTCCCAAGATGTATTCTCCATTCCCACCGTGACAGTTTCCACATATTCAACATGTTAATGGTATATTTGTTCGTTCTGCTGCGCTCACCCAGAATGTCCTTCCTCTCTCACCCTTTCACTACCTGTTTCTATTGATTTATATCCTACTTACAAATCTTTTTCACAGTCCAGTTCAAGTCCCACCTTCTTCAATAATCTTTCTGTGAATACTACAGCCAATATGGATTTCTTCCTTTTCTGAACATCTATTTTGGGAATTCTTATTTTGTGTGTGTTAAGGACTCCTTTGCTAGTCTGATGAAAACTGTGGACCACTTCCCAGAATACTTTTAATGTAAATACACAAAACAAAACACATAGGATTACAAAGGAAACCAAATGTTAGTGAAAATTAAAATGTAATTCTATCCTCCCCCCACTCCTCATTCCCTCTGGAATCTATTCATAGATCTATCGACTCCTGGTTAAGAACCCAAAATCTATTGTTTTCATAGTCAATACCATATAAACTAACACAATTTTTTTTCTCTTTTTTTATTCCTGGTGAAACTCCTGGTAGCTGACCTTTCAGTAGACTGAGCAAGAGGGTCCTTGCCCCAGGGCACTAAAATTTACAGGACACAAAATTTTAATCAAGTGACTAGTCTCATCTTCTACTCAGTTGAATCTACCTTAATGAATTCTTTGTTCTTCTCTCTCTCTTTGTCTCTCTGCCTCTCTCTCTGTTTATCTGCCTCTCTACCTCTCTCTCTGCCACTGTCCCTGTCTCTGTCTCTCTCTGACTCTGTCTGTCTCTGTCTCTCTCTCTGTCTCTCTGTCTCTCTCTGTCTCTCTGTCTCTCTCTCTTTGTCTCTCTCTCTCTCTTTCTCTCTCTCTCCCTTTCTGTTAAATGATTTGCCCAGGGTCACACAACTAGTAAGTGTCTGGAGACTGGATTTGAATTCAGATTCTCCTGACTCCAGGGCTGGTGCTCTATTCACTGCACCACCCAGCTGCTTCTCTTGTTCTTTTTATAGTATGAATCAAAAAGTTGATTTGAAGATATGCTGCTTGCCCCTGTGAACAAAATTGCTAGTTATCATTCTCTCCAAACCCAGTATGAAAGACATACAACACATTACTGGACCTGTGCTAGACACTTAACCAGTTTGGTAGGTTTTCATTCTACCACCGTAGTCTTTGAGAATTCCATGCCTTAATGAGGCATCATAGTAGAATGTTAGTCAAGGCAAATAATCTGAGTTAACTGTCCACTGACTTATAAGTAACTTCACCAATGACCAGTCCAAGGTTTCACCAGTGAGGCAGTGTGTCTTATAATTAGCTAGCCTGCCCAGGAATTCATCAAAGTTGCACCTCTAATGAGTCTATTCCTTGGGAATACCACTATATATTAATACAAAATTATTATGAGCAGTTGTTGTAAGTATTTCAACAATAACAAAAAACTCCACCCTCTCCTATGAATATACATTTCTAAATCCTTGGTGCGAAGAAGGACATGATTTTGATTTCTTTTTTCCTGTAGTAGTTTGCATGAGTGTATCTTCCTGTTTTCTCCCTGTGCCTCTTAGGATCAGTTCTATCCATTTATAGGACAAATGGCTTAGGTCAAGAGTACAGTATGTGATTTTTTTAACAGGATGATCCTGATGGACTCATTCATGAATGAAACCAATGTTTTCCCTTTGGGCTCCTCTTCTATTGTAATCCTAATAATGTAATGGGTTTTTAGAAACTCCCAACTTCATTTGAATAGTATTCTATGATGAAGTTCTGGAAAGTATCTTATCAGTGTGTGTGGCTAACACCTACTATCACAGAACCACAGAACAGAAGCGTTGTAAGGTACCTCAGAGGTCCAAACTTAGTCCAAACTGACCAAGATTCTTTCCTGCAACAAAATAGGCAACAAACAGATGCCTAAACACAGCTTGAAGACCTCAAATGAGAGGGAACCTACTACTGTCTTACTATTTACTTATCTTACTACTATCTCAGATAACCCATTCCATTTTGTGATAGCTTTAACTGTTAGGAATATCAAGCCAAAATCTGTGTTTCTGTCACTTCTACCCATCCCTCCTAATTCTGCTTTATGGGGTCAAGAAGAACCAGTCTGATCCCTTTTCTGCAAGACAGCCTGTTGCATATTTCAGCTATGAGAGGATGTGGTAGGAGTAGTATCTACCAAGGTTCCTGTTATTTAGGCTGAGCTATTTTTCCTCTAAAAAAGCAATGAAACTGATCTCAAGACTTAAAGACCTAGGCCAGTCAGTTCAATCAACTAGCATTTATTAAACACCTACTATACCACTGTGTTAAGTGCTATGAATACAAAGAAAGACAAAAGACAGCCCTACTCTCAAAGAGTTTGCTATCTTATATACCCACCAAGTCTTCTTTTCTCCAGGTTGAATATTCCTGTTTTCTTCTTCTTGTATGAGTACACTCTTATATTACATTGTCCCTAGTCCTCTTTCTATTCTGGGCACTATACACAAAATATTAGGGCTGAAAGGGATCTCAGAGTCCTTCTGTTTCCATAAGAATTCTCTTCAAAATTATCTTCATGACTTTCAGAAGTAGCCATCCTACCAGACTTTATTCTCATGAAACAAAATCCATTATTTCCCAGGCCAACTCATTCCACTTTATGAGCTTTCTCCTTAAAGTCAAAGAGGCCAAATCTGCCTCTCAGCAATTCTCCTCAACCTGACATCTTATGTCCTAAGGGCTCTTTCAGTTCTGATGTTCTCTGTTTCCTGACCCATATCTGCCCTGCTTAATAGGGATCCTATAGCCAGGGAAAGCCTGGAGAACGGTGGTTCTGGTCAAGGAATGATCCCCCAAGAGTCCAGATACTGGATGAGAAATACTTTATTAGATTCCCACCAACAAGTTAAGTACTTACTATGTGTCAGGTCATTAATAATGCAGCCTAGGGATATTATTAACTTTTTTTAACCTGTCACACCATTAACTCATAGTGATTTTATAGGTCACTAAAAACAATCAGATCTCTTTGAAAAGAACTTTTGTCTAACCATACTTTATTTGTGAAATTGATTTATGGAGCCCCAAAATTTATCTTTATTAATAGTGTCATATTATTTCATGTGGCCCATTATTCTAGCTTATCAAGATCTTTGGATCCAGACTCTGTCATCTGGACATTGATATATATCTCATCCCAACATCCCCCTCTTTTCTAAGTTTTTTGTCACCTTCAAATTTGATAAACATGTCAACTATGTCTTTTGCCAAAGTCATTGATAAAAATATGGAACAACACAGGACCAAGAACAGATTCCTACAGTACTCTATTGGAGAAGTCTTTTCAAATTGATGTGGACTCATTAATAAGACCCCTTAGGTTTCATCAATTAACCAGATCCAAATCCATCTAACTGTACTATCATTTAGTTCATATATCTCTATCTTATTCATAAGCTTAACACGAGAGAATTTTCCATATGCTTCATTGAAATCTAAATGCACCAAAGTCAGAGAATTTGGTCATATCCAGCAGTTGAATCAGCTGTTGCCTCACTGCTCCTGAGGTAATAAAAATGAACCCTAGTGTTCATAACCTTATCCTCCCTACCAGTCCCAACAGTCTTGTTTTGAATTGGGACCTGCTTATGGCAATATTCTATCTTCATCCTCTCCCTAGCAAATCTAAGTGTTCATAGAATAGGAAAGCAGTGGAAGAGGCTGGGATGAAGGCATTATACACTGGCATCTGGAGCATATTGTCTGCCTTATTGGTCAAGTGTTATATAGTACTAAGGTAACTTTATGTTTTAAAAATATATATTTTATTTTAATGTAACTTTAGAATATTCCTTTTTTTCTGAAAGGTAATATGATATAGTGAAAACTTGCTAGACAACATTAGGAGAGCTGGGTTTGGCGTCTGATTTTGTTACTTCCCAGCTTTGTGATCACAGGCAAAATCATTTAACCTTCCTATGCCTCAATTTTCTCATCTGTAAAATGTGAAAAATAAATGCCTAGAGTACCTGCCTTAGAGAAAATGAATTAATATATGCAAAATTCTTTGTAAACCTTGTAATAGTAATGTTAGCTATTAGTGATCTGTAAAGTAAAAAGCCCTGGAGAATATCCCAAGGCAATAACGTTTTTTATTCCAGTCTCTTTAGATGTCATAGCAACCTGAAGATGGTGTGGAATTTGTGATTTTTCTTTTGAGGAATCTTTTGAACCTGAGATGGTTCTTGCCCTTACTCATTCAATCGTCCTATCCTTCCCACTACAGTCAATTTATAAAGTCATATAACATTGACCACAGATTATGTTTACATAAGTACAATAATATTTTGTAGAGGGAGAGTCTGTAGGACTGTATTTGAGTCCTGGATATTACACTTACTAGTTGTCTGACCTTGGGTAAGATACCTCCCTGAGCATTCGTTGTATCCTCTTGAAAACAGGCATAATATTACTTATACAACCAATTTCAAGAGCTACTCAGAGGAAGGCATGCTGTGTTAAAGTTAAAGTGTTACATAAATTAACTGTTAAGAATGAAGTAGGATTTCATAACCAGGGTCCAATGCTAAGCTATATGATGATTCAGTTGCGTAAACACCTTTTGCCTGGTTAGTTCAGGTAACTAAAGTTGTCACCAAAGGTGTGTGATGTTAAACATATTTGGATAGGAACCTTCTGGAGCAAATGCCAATGCAGACAGCTATATTAATCACATGGGAGATGATCTTATTTGAGATTTTTTTTCTATGCACCTCTGAGTTACACTGTTTCATCCATCAAGGGTTTACTGAAGACATCTGTAAACTTTGATTTATTGCAGTCTTCCCAGTACAGAATTAAATAGTATTATACTCAAATATATTGGCTTAATTGACGGGCAGAGATTTAATCCAGTTAATTCTCTGGCCATTTCTAAGCTTTCCATTAACTCCTTGCTGAATCTGTATGATGCAAAGGAAATTTTTCAGTGCCTGTCCTTAGCTCAGATATCTTTATTTTTTTCTGTTCCAAAAACCTTTTTAAAATGTTTTATTGACACCTTTTTACATAGATCACAGCTACAGATGTAGCCCTTCCCCCAGCAGAGCAAAATCAAATGACTCTGCTTCTGACAGTCCATGCAACTTCCTCACTCATAGCCCCACATTCTACCTCTCTACAGAGAAAAGGATTCTGAGATACCGTTACTGCTTATTCTAACTCTTGAGTGGACATTCTTGCCTGTTACAGTCCCTCCTGTGATAACTCTATGCTAGTGTCTCTTTGGGTTAATGATCAAAGAGGAGTTTTTAGGTTTGTTTTTTTATTCTTGGTTCTTGGTATTGGCCAGAGTAGAAAACAGGGGGAATTTTCAAAACAGTCAGACACTGATGGCAGAAGATGGGTATATAATTTGCTAGAAATCGATGTTTGCCTCATGTATATATTTAGGATCCAAGAATTCAGAGCCATAAATATCCAAGAGATCAACCAAGTACCATAGCCATACTACAAGTAAACAAAAGAAGTAGAATTCAAATCCAGGTTTTCCTGATTTCAAATCTTTCACTCTTTCTACTAAAACATGCCAGACTCCATCTCCTTTCTTTAAGGTGACCCAAGTCTCCAGGTCATATGGCCAACAAACCAGCAAAGGAGAAAATATAAAGGAAAGAGCCCTATGTTTGAAGTTAAAGGACATGGAGTCATTTCCCATTTAAACTTGGAAATATCATTTTCACTTTTGGGGCCTCAGTTTTCTCTTCTATAAAATTGGAGTATTGATCTAGGTCATCTTTAAATACATCTTGGCTCTTAATTCTATGCCTACTACTACTTTCATGAAGAATATGCCTTGGTGGGATTTTCTTTCTCTTAATACCAATAAGAGGTGGTAGAAGCACACTCTAGGAAGGAAAAAAAGGATAGGAAAAAGAAAGAGGATAAAATGTCACTGGATTTTTTTCCACTAGCAATGAAAGAAGATTTTTTTGATCTGAGAACAAGTAACACTATGTGTTTGGGTGGAGATGAGCACAGGAGAGGGAATCACTTTTACACGAAGGGAATATAGCCTTGGACTCATCCCACCCCAGAAAAAGTCTTAGCACACTTAGAAAGGTTGGAAGACATTGAATTTTTCATTTGGTATAGTAAAAGTATCCTTGGAACAACAGACACATTGAAAACTAGACACTCTGAAGAAAGACAGTTTCAGCACTCTATGAGGAGCCCTGAGGAAAGTAACATGATACCTAAGGAGAATGCCACATGAGGACTCCACAAAGGGGAGAAGAGGATCCCTTGGACTCCACATTCAGTAAATATTTACTAAGTACCTACTATGTGCCAGGCACTATGCTAAGTGCTAGGGATACAAAAAGAGACAAAAGACAGTCCCTGCCCTCTAGGAGCTCACAGTAATGGGAGAAGGCAACAAGCAAACAAATCTGCACCAACTATTTACATTTAAAGGAAACAACTAAAAGAGGGAAGACATTAGAATTAAGAGGTATTGGGAAAGGCTTTCTGTAGAAGATGGGATTTTAGTTGGGACTTAAAAGAAGCCAGTAGGCAGAGATGAGGAAGGAATGGTATCTGGAATAGTTAGAGAAAATACCAGATCCATGGATCAAAGAATGTATGTTGGGGAGTGGGATGGTAGAAGATTAAAAAGAAATTGTTGCATTTGTCCTTCCATTTCGGAGAGGACCACAACATCAGGGAAATGATGACATGATTTGCAGTTGACTTTTATTTGAGTGAGAGAGGACTGTTCAAGGTCATCAGCCTCACTTTCTCTTCCAGAGGCATCTGGGTCCAGTGGTCAGATATTCATCAGGACAACTGGAGATGGTCCAGGATGCAATGGGAGACCCTGGCCCACTTAGGCTAAGACCTTTTCAGATTCTCACTTTGAGTGAGGTAACACCCATTCAGTGAATAGGCCTTTTCAAGAAATGCGCCAAGGGATGGCCCCTTTAATTAGAAAAAAAAAATCAAGCTATTATGGTGTGATCCATGAGGTTCAGAGTGAAGTGGCTTTAAAGTTTTGTGGAAGAAAGAAAGAAAGAAAGAAAGAAAGAAAGAAAGAAAGAAAGAAAGAAAGAAAGAAAGAAAGAAAGAAAGAAAGAAAGAAAGAAAGAAAGAAAGAAAGAAAGAAAGAAAGAAAGAAAGAAAGAGAGAGAAAGGGAGAAAGGGAGGGAGGGAGGGAGGAAGGAAGGAAGGAAGAAAGAAAGAAAGAAAGAAAGAAAGAAAGAAAGAAAGAAAGAAAGAAAGAAAGAAAGAAAGAAAGAAAGAAAGAAAGGAAAAGAAAGAAAGAGGAAGGAAGGTAGGAAGGAAAGAAGGAAGAAAGAAAGAAAGAGAAATCTAGTCAGTAAACCTCAAGTTAACTGGGCAGCTTCTGGCCATCAAAATTTACCTACCTTTTGAAGAGGAGAGGAGAGAGAGAGGGAGAGGATGAGCTGAGTTGCCCAGCTGACTGGGTCCCCATTCAAGCAGCTGGGTCTATTCATAGGTTGTGTTTGTTCTTCATTTTCGAAGAAGACCTTGACATCAGGGAAATGATGACATGACTTGCAGTAGACTTTGATTTCAATAGTAACTGTTTCTCTTTGCAACAGCAACCCTGAGGGTCTTCTCCCAGCTTCATTTTTTTTCTAATTAAAGGGGCCATCTCTACACTCATTTCTTAAAGAGACCTATTTTCTGAATAGGTGTTACCTCACTCAAAATGAGAACCTGAAAAGAGGGCCAGGGTCTCCCACTGCATCCTGGATCATCTCCAGTTGTCCTGATGAATATCTGACCACCGGACCCAGATGGCTCTGGATGAGAAAGTGAGACTGATGACCTTCCACAGCCCTCCCTCACTTGAATCAGGAGTGAGATAGGTTATAAAGGAAGGGCTTTGAAAGCCAAACAGAGGATTTTGTGTTTGATTTTTGAGGTGATAAGGAGGCACTAGAGTTAATTGAATGGGGAGCAGGTTACATGGTAAGATCTGAGCTTTAGGAAAATCACTTTGGTGTCAGAAAGGAAAATGGATAGGAGTGGGGAAATTTAAGAGGGAAGAACTGCCAGCAGGCATGCACCAGGGTGGTGGCAGTGTCAGAAGAGAGAAGGGAGCATGTTATGGAGATGTTGCCAAGGGGAAATTGCTAGGCTATGGCAACAGCTTGGATATGGGAAAAGAGAGACAATAGGAAATCCAGGATGATTCCTAGGTTGTAAGCCTAAGGGAATGAGAGGATGGTATTTCCCTAGACAGAAACAGGGAAAGGGGAGGTATTGTGGGGGTGGAGAATGGTTTAGGGGAAAAGATAATGAATTCATTTTGTTCATATTGAGTTTAAGATGGCTACTGGACATCCAGTCCAAGATGTCTGAAAGGCACCTGGTGATGTGAGATACGGATGTTAGTGGCAAGATTGGGAAAATATAGGCAGATTTGAAAATCATCAGCATTTTTTGTTTTGTTCAGTCATTTCAGTCATGTTTCATTCTTTGTGATATCATTTGAGATTTTCTTGGCAGAGATACTTGGAGTGGTTTGCCCTTTCCTTCTCCAGCTCATATACACAGTATACATATATGTGTATGTGTATGCACATGTGTGTGCCTACTGTCTCTTTGGGTTGTATTGCAAACTTCTGGAGAGCAGAGATGGCTTTGCTTTTGTCTTTGATCATCCAATGTCTAACATGGAGCCTGGAACGTAATAGGTACTTAATAAATTCTTGTCCATTGGTTGATTGATTGAAAGCACTTGTTAGACTTGGAGTTAGAGAATATGGGTTTGAATACCAACTCTGCTGCTTACAACCTGTGTGAAAATGGACAAGTCATTTAAAATTTCTGGGCCACAGTTTCTTTATCTGTAAAATGAATGGGATGGACTATGTGACCTCTTGGGTCTCTTTCAGCTCAGGATTTGATCCTACATGCTGGAAAAACTGACTCCT
Source organism: Bettongia penicillata ogilbyi (assembly GCA_023548195.1). NCBI lineage: Eukaryota > Metazoa > Chordata > Mammalia > Diprotodontia > Potoroidae > Bettongia > Bettongia penicillata. Next base: position 7,450,796 of record JAJHZJ010000570.1, read on the forward strand.
TTAATTTTCTTCTCCCTCTTGATCTTCTTCCTCCCTCTCCTTACTTCCTGATCAGTTTTCTCCTCCCCCAACTCCCAATCCCTACTCTTTGAGCAACTGAAAGCCTTCAGGCTAAGGCTGAAAAAAAAAATTAATCCGTCTGTTGTAGAGAACCGAGATATTCTACCTGTCCATTTTGGGTTGGCAGACACTCTTTTAGAAGTTGCCGAGGAGCTATTTTTGAGCCAACGGAAACATCAATCAAAAAAAAAATTACTCAAGTATTTTCATGCTGCTTTCAGTGTTAGTTGACAGCTTTGAATTCTAATTGACTTTCAAGTCTATAATGATCAGCCTGGAATTCACACCTACTCAATCCCTGACCTGGGCATCTAAACCAAACAGGTGTGAATCCAGATGGGGAAAAAAAAATGTGTGAAAACGGGCTCTTCTCTGGGCACTTGATCAAATTTTAGCTTAAAAGGCTAAAGAATAAAAGAGAAATGCTAAACCCAAAGTACTGTAGGAGGCAACAGAGAATGGTGGAATGAATTTTCCATTTATGATCATGAATTTGGAGGAAAAAATTCCTCAAGTGTAATTGATTCATTTTATAGATAAAGAAACTGAGGTCCAAAGAGGATCAGCAATTGGCCCAAGGTCACGTGTAGTAAATGACAAAAGTAGAATGTGAACCTAAGTCTCTTAACTTCTCATTCAGTGTGCTTTCCACTGTATCATACTACTTAAAGTCAAAAGACCTGGATTTAAATCTTCACTCCTTCGATAGCTGTGTAATCATGGACAAATTATTTAACTTTAATTTCTTCATCTGTAAAATGGAAATATTAATCAAAAAGTACTTATAAAATGCCTACTATGGACCAGGCTCTGGATATATGAAGACAAAAATGAAATAGTGTCTTTCTTCAAAGAGCTTTAGGGTAGGGCATGTAAAATAGAAATAATGCATAATAAATGCAAGTTCATTGGAGAGGGTAGCATCTGGAACATTAGGAAAGAGATCATGTAGAAGGGGATTATTTTTCTCCTTCTAGAAGGAAAGAAGTATTCTAAGAGGCAAAAGTGAGTAGAGATTGCATTCCAGGCATGCAGTCCTGCCAGTGCAAAGAGCCCCCAAACTAGAGAGTCCTTTGTGAGAAACATAGAGAAGTCCAGGGTGGTGGGAGTCAAGAGTGAGGGAAGGGGAGTAATGTACAACAAGCCTGCAAAGGTAGTTTGGGCCAGGTTGTGAAAGTCTTTGATTGGAAACAAAGGAGTGAGATAAATGAAAAGCCTGAGAAACAGAGTTTCTGGGTAATTAATAATCAATTTATTAATTAGGCTAGCTGATAATAAATTGATAGTCCATGATTTTGCTTCAAAATTAAACCAATGAAAATACTGAATATTTTATATTTTTTTAGAAAAGAGAATGCCTCTGATGGGGTAAATAATTAATGGAGTAGGCATATTAATGAGGAGGTGGGATAAAAGTCTTTAGCTCCTCCCACTGAGAACAAGACTTGATCTTGAGACTCAGATGCCTCTAGAATAGAGCGTAGTTTGGACTACCCAGACCACTCTAGTTGGTTTTCTGTTTAATGAGCTTGGTCACCCTAAACTCCAATGGAGCAGTGCAAGGACATGGGTTTAATGCTTTAGGGCTGGAATGCACCTAGATTAGATTCTGTTTGCACTCTAAACAAAAGTAAGGTCTTCTAGTTGTGTGGGATCCTGCTCAAGGTTGAGGAGCACAGTCCAGGAAGATTTGGGTAATGTCATTTGCCAGCAATGTCCCTCACAGACTGACTGGTCTAGAGGGACTGGTACTTGAATGAAGAAATAGAGAGAAAAACTGTCAGTCTTAATTTAATAATTGGTTATTAATATAATAGATAAATACTAACGTCTCTCAGTTTATAATAGGGAAACCACTACAGTTTTATTAAGCAGGATAATGCTTAGACATGGTCTGTTCTATGCTTCATTAATATCACTTGAGCAGCTGTGAGGAGACTAGATTGGCAGTGGTTAGAACAGCGGCCCTCGAGGCAGGAGGACCTGAATTCAGATCTGGCATTTAGACACTTACTAGCTGTTTGACCCTGGGCAAGTCTTGATTAACCTTGACGAGGGAAAGAGAGAGGGAGAGAGGGAGAGAGACAGACAGAGAGAGACAGAGAGAGAGAGAGAGAGAGAGAGAGAGAGAGAATGGATTTGAGAAAGGACAAACTCAAATAAGGGAGACCAGTCAGAAGGCTATTGAAATAGCCTAGGTGAGCAGTGATGAGGGTTTGTACTAGGATGGCAGCTAGTGTAAGTGGAGAAAAGGGATCAATGAGAAAGATGTTATTAAGATAAAATTGCCAAGACTTTTCAATTGAATAGATTAGTAGGGTAAGGAAAAATGAGTAGTTGAAGGTAATACTGAGGTTAGGGATGTATCTGGACTGGAAGGATGGTGATGATGTCCTTAATAGAAATAAGAGAGTTTACAAAAAAGATTGTGTTTGGAGGGAAAGTTCATTTTGGGGCATGTTAAGTGGGAGATCCTTATTGGACATTCAGGTAGAAATGTTTAGAAGGCAGTTGATGATGGACTGAAGTTCAGGAGAGAAATAAGATCTAGCTATATAGATCTGAGAGGCATCCATATAGACATGATAATTGAATCAATCAATCAATAAACATTTATTAAGCACCTACTCTGTGCCAGGCACTATGGTAAGCTGGGATACAAAAAGAGGTAAAAAACAGTCCCTTTTCTCAAGGAGGTTACAATTTAATGGAATCCCACTGAAGTTAATAAGATCACCAAGAGTATATATGGAGAGAAAAGGGTCTTAATCCTGAGGGACAACCACATGGAGCATGGCATGGAAGATCTAGCAAAGGAGACAGGGAAGGAATGGTCAGAGAGGCAGGAGAAGCAACAGAAGAGCTAAATAGAAGAGGAAATATCCAGAGGAGATGGTCCACAATGTTAAAGGCTACAGCAAAGTGAAGAAGTCTGAGATCTGGGAAAAAGCTATTCGATTTGATAATTAAGAAATCATTGACAGTTTTAAAGAAGGTAGCTTCAGTTGAATGATGAATTTGGAACCTGGATTGCAGGAGGTTGGGAAGTTAGTGAGAGCTGAAGAAGTAGACTCATGAGAGCAGATCAATTTTGTCAAAGACTTTTATAGAGGCCACAGCTTGAGGATGGCATAATCAAATGAGGGATTAGTTCATAGCCAATGACTTTTATTTTCTCATTAAGTTAGAAGCAAGGTCCTTTGCTGAGAGGGTGGGAGAGGGATATTGTGAGGAATCTTCCTACTCTTTCTGGAGCATATGACAGAGAATCTATTAGGGAGGAGTAAAAGGCTTCCTTTGTAGCTCAATGACTCAGTGAATGGAGCACTAAACTTGGAATCCGGAAGAGTCATCTTCATGAGCTCAATCTGGCCCCAGCTGTGTGACCCTGGGCAAGTCACTTAAGCCTGTTGGTCTCAGTTTCCTCATCTATAAAATGAGCTGGAGAAGGAAATGGCAGACCAGTCTGGCATCATTGTGAAGAAAACCCCAAAAGGTATCATGAAGAGTTGAACATGACTGAAAGTGACTAAAAACCAACCAAACAAAAATTTCCCTTACAATACTAAGGCCCAACTGAGAATAAATTACTGAAATTTCTAATGTCAGTAAAGCTGAGTGGCATCTTTCAATGGCATCTGAGTAGGTAGAGAGTGAAAGTGATGATGCCTTTGACAAATCAGGAATGGAAGATGTACAAAGTGCTTTGATTCTTCTTCAGATGGAATCCCCCCTACACACACACACACACACACACACACACACACACACACACACACTCCTAGGAGTTTTGGAGACAGGGGACTGGGAAAATGTGAAGACTTCAAACTAAGCAGTATTTTCCACCTTTGAAGGACTGCAATCCTTTAGAAGAAAACTTTTTTCTTTTTAAACATTTTTATATACAAAGAATGTGGAGCACACAGATCACTTTATTTTCTGCTGTTGTTTTTGCTTGTTTGTTTAAAGTCAACCTGTTTATTATTTTCAATCCATCAAAACCCTTAAGTGTAGGTCTAGAAATTAGGAAAGGTCATGTTTGATTTTTTATCAAGAAAGCCTTTTTTTCCCATGGAGTAACACTGCCCTTTATAGGCAGATTCAAAAATAGCTTTTAGTGCAATTTAGAGCTGAGGTTTATGCTTCTTAAATTAATTTTGCTTCACAATCTTTTTAGGCTTAAAATAGATTGGCAGACCCTATATGTGCAAGTACAAGGTGATCTGAGGGGTATACCCCTCAGGGGTATACCTTCATCATTATTCAAGTAGGTTGGGGAGAGTTTGGAGGAAAATTAAATGCACTATTTTTATATCCTTCCCTTCAAATTGCTACCCTTAATTCTTGGCAACAATACATCATTGAAAAAAATGCTTTTTAAGCATTTACAAAAGGAAGTAGTGACCACTAAAAGCTAAAATGGCATCATAAAGAAGAGGCATGCCAGACTGACCTTAATTCCTTTTTTTGACAGTCATTAGATAATTAGATTAAAGGAAGGCCAGGACCATATGACATTTTTCAGCAAGACATTTGACAAAGCTTTCCATAATATTTTTGGGAACAAGATGGCAAAAAAGGTGAGTGAGATAATAGTACAGGTAAGTGAATTGGGAATCAGTTAAATAAATGAACTTTAAAAAAAGGTGACTTTTGGTTGGTGTCAGAATAAAGATATATATATTTTTGGAGCACTACAGGGCTCTGTCCTTGCCCTGCTCTTTTCAACATTTTGTCTATGACTTGGATGAAGGCCTAAAAGGCATGCTTATATAAAATTGGCAGGCAACAGACACAATGCTAGGAGGAATACCTGCCACGTTGCATGACAGACTCTTGGTCCAAAATGATCTCAATAGACTAGAACAAAGGGCTGAATAAAATAAGATGTAATTTGACAAGGAAAAAGGCAAAATTATTTATTTGTATGCAAAAAGTCAACTACGTAAGTCGAGTACACTGTGTTCTCAATTTGAGTCAACAGCCTGACATGGCAACCAAAACACTATTACAATCTGAAGCTGTATTATTAGAAGCTTGATGTCCAGAGTGAGGAAGGTTATAGTCCTGCTATACACAGATCTGATGAGAGGGCGACTGGAGTATTGTGTTCATACTTAGGTGGCTCTTAAGAATAACAATGACAAACTGGAATGAATACAGAAGAAGGCGACAAGAATGGTGTGGGGCCTAGAAATATACCATGCAAGAAGGGTCTGGGAATATTCCATAAAAACATTAGTGGGAGTGGCTAAGGATGTTTAACTTTAAGAGGAGAGGACGTAAAAGAGACATGACAGCTATCTGCAGGTATTTGAAGAGCTGTCATGTGGAAGAGGGTTAAGATTTGTTCTTTTTGACCCTTAAGACATATCTAGGAACAATGGATAGAAGTTGCAGAGAGGTTGACTTAGGCTTGATGTTGAGAAAAACTCTCTAAGAATCAGTTACTCAAAAGTGTAAGGATCTGCCTTGGGAAATAGTGAGTTTCCCTTCTCTGGAGGTTTTTAAGTAGAGGCTAAAGTTCTGAGGATGATCTGTCAATCAAAAAGCATTTATTTAGTACATACAATGAGCATGGAACTGTCTGAGGTTCTGAGAATACAAAGGCAAAAGTAAAGATAGCTCCTACTATGTATGTACATATGTGTATATGCAAGGAAACATGTTTATCTATGTATACAAAACAGATATAAGGTAATTTGGGGGAGAGGGCACTAGTAGCTGGGGGAGAGAGGGTCAGGAAAATGATGGTGTAGAAGGTAATGTTTTACCGATTCTGTAAGGAAATTAGGAATTCCATAATATGGAGATGAGAGAGAGTGAATTCCAGTCATGGGAGATAGCCAACACAAAGATGCAGAAAAGTGAGATGGAGTATCCTGCAGTAAGATATTGAAGGCCAGTTTGTTGTGAATGTAATGTGTAATTAGGCTGGAAAGACAGACTAACATCAGGTTTTGAAAGACTTTAAATGACAAACAAGATTCTTATTTGATTCTTGAAGTAATGGGAGCTATTAGAGTAGACCTGCACAACATGGCAGCAGACAGGGACCAAAACTGAAATAGGCTAAAAAGTCTTTAGGTCACAGACTGTTGATGGTTGGTTGCTGTTGGTTGCATGTGACAAACAGGACACTGTGCAGTGGCAAACCTACATTTTTCTCATGCTGTCCAAAATCCTTTGTCTGGCCTCAAGTGGCCTGAGGACCATAGGGTGTGCAAGCCTGCATTAGAGTTTATTGATCAGGGGAATGACACAGTCAGACCTGTACCTGGAACAGCTGAATTAGTTGACCTCTAAAATCTTTTCCAACTCTGAGATTCTATGCTTTTGCCATAACAACTGAATTTATATGGTGCTTTAAATTTACAAAGTACCTCAAAATGAAACCCTATGCAGTTGTTAGTTCAAGTGTGGCTATCCTACTTTTAGTAATGTGGAAGACTAAGCATTTATTAGGTGACTTGGCTATGATTAAACAGTTGGTAATTGACAAAAATGAGATTTAGGTTTCCTGACTCCAACTCCAGCATTCCATCTACTATGCTGCCACTGCTTTCCACTTGTTTGTTTGTTTTGATAAATATATAATTTCATGTTTACATTTCAGAAAGAAAAATGTAGATAACTAGGTTAGTTCAGAATACCTGAGATCAATCTCTTAAATATTCCCCCACAGGCTGGATGCCTTTATGGAATGTAAGAGAAAATGTTAGGAAGGAAACAATCTTTTGTCTTGAGCAAAGTTGCAACTAGAGTAGGGTGGCTAAGTCTCTGCCCAAGGGCACCATATTTTGAGAGCATTGAATTTAGATAGCATTTTGATAGCACTAATACTCAGTCCTTTGACAGTCTAGAAACAACAGAGATTAGCCTTTAGCAAGTACTAGCATTAAAAGGAAGCTACCAGGTGATAGACTGCACCTGTGTCCTACTTAGCATGTTTTTTTAAGTACCAGCCTTATTGTGGTGTCCTACTGACCCTTGCTCTTCCAATAGGTCATTTTCCTGCCCCTCTTACTCAGCTGACACCATGATTCATGCTATTTTGCTCCAGAGGGAATTTATAGTATTTGACTCTGGCACAAAAGTTCCTAGTTACAACTCTTGTCCTGAGCCATTCTGCATAAAGTAAAAAAAGAGAGAAGATAGAAGTGAAGGAAACCTTGAATGTCAGGTAGCTGGATCCAAAACACTGACATCACATTATTATGCTTGAAGATGAAATTCCCTTCAGAAAATTGTGGTGGATATAGATCCTGGAGAATAAAGAAGTTGAGAATAGAAAATTTTTAAAATCATGACTATGTTCATTTACATGAACTTACCATTTATATATAAATACCAGGTGGTACAGTAATACTTGCTCAGTTCGTAAGATTAATCTAATTAGTGTTGTAATCACATGAAACTTACACAGTGTTGAATGCTGCTAACATACTTTCAGCCTTCCCCATGGTTACTCCTGTAGGACAGTCTTTTTCTCACAACTTAAAGGACTTATGGAAAACATTGATTGTGAGACAGTATGAGTAGAGCATAGGGAAAAGAATACAAGTTTACCTGTTTCAAATATTATAAAAATACTTACATGTAAATCTATATATGTCCTAATCACTGGAGTAAGGTGGTTACTAATCAGGAATCTGTCTTGCAGGGGCACCTGGGAGATGTAGGCAAGCAAGAAAGCGGTCAGTCAGAAGTTCTCAAAGATACACCTAGAAGGTGTAGTCAATAGGGATGGCAGACATTTCCTTGGTCAGAGATAGGGACAGAACAATTCCTCTCTGAGGTACAAAGTATATAATAGAGATACCCAGGTACTGTCAAGAAGACAGTCCAAAGTCCTAAGATATCAAGCAAGTTGGGGAAACAGAACAGTTTGTATGTGGAGCAACAGGATACAGAACCTACATTAAATAATCCAGACAGGAGCAGGGTGCTGGTGTCTTAGACAGATAGTTCATATTGCTCAACTGATTGGGAATGAGTTCCACCCAGAAATCATGGGAACTTTATGAGTCAATCTATCTTGCCCTATTTGTTGGAATATGTAGGTACACAGCTGGGCTGTAGATTGGTTCTATGTTTTGGGTAGGAACAAGACTTTAACCTCCTAGTGATAACTTTATGTATCAATATTATACATGATTAATGGGTACCAAGATGTCAAACTGCTTGTACTGATACAATTGCTTAGATTGTTTGAGGGATCCTATTGGGGTGGATGAACAGGATTCTAGGGAAGATGCTTGACATTCTTCTAACTATATAATGATGTCACTTTGCATTCATTTATCTCTACTTATAGCAAAAAGAACCTTTGTGACTTTGAATTTGTGGGGTTTTATTTTTTGCAGAGAAGTGAAGACAGAATGAAATAGAAGCTCAATCTCTCTCCTTCCCCAACATTTCAAAGTTTTACTTAAATAACCTTGAAAATGACAAGCTGTATTTTTGTACCATGGTGAAAGTGAAATTGAAAGCCCATGATTTGCTTTATGGATTCTTTCTCATTCATCATTGCAATCTGACACAAAAAAACCCATAGGGTCAACCTGACCATGTCCTGTTGACAGCAGAGGGTTATTCATCTTTTTAATAGGTCTCTCTCCCCTACTCCCCGTTCATCCTATATCTAACTGGTTCAGTTACAAAAGATACTCCCTCAGGGAGCCCCTTTCTAATCAAGTTCTCCTCACCACCTCCCTTTTGGAACAATTTCATGCATCATGAAGATAGTTACCCCCCAGCGTTTTTTGTGAACTCTCTTCCAGACCACCTGCCTCCACCATACTTACATACCATAGAAGTTATGCCAGAACTAATCTTCTCTAATAGGAGAATGTGACTGAGGATACAGAGCACTGAATGGGGATGGGGAGGAGTCAAATACCTCAGTTCTGTGATGGGCTGTGACAGTGATCGGCTGTGTGATCTGGTTGAGATTGTTCCGTGTAATGGAAAGAAAACTGAAATCTTGGCTCTGCCATTTACTAGCTATGTAGGCTTGAGCAAATCTCTTCTTTTCTCATGATCTCAATTTCTTTATCCATGTAAGGGACTCATACCTAAATCAATCAATGAGTCAACAGACATTAGTAGGTTTTTAAAGGGAGATAAGCTATATTATCTACATTCTGTGATCCCTATGCCATGTTGTACTCCTTGTCAATCAGGTAAAGAATGGAATAGCATAATTGGCTACCCAAATAAGCTAACTAAGCCCTGTGGACTTAAAGTAGTGGGCGATGTTCCACAGTTGCTCAGAAAAGTCATGGACAGTCTAGTGAAGCAGCTTAAAGAAATGTGACTTGCACCAGAGAGGACTCTCAGCTATGGACTCAGGAAAGACTTCCCAGTAACCAGCTGTGATTTTACTCTTTGGCCACTTTGTTCTCCACAAAAAAACCAATAACAAAAAGCTTCCACTTACCCTCATTGTACCCTCTGTTTAAGACCATTCTTCCCCTGGAGTTTGTATGTATGTGGAGGAGAGTGTATCCCAGACTTTGAGGAGATGTTTTGTACCTAATGTTCTTAATATACTACTTAGTAACTAACCCTTTTCTAAAAGGTAATTGATGTCTAGCTTTCTGAAGTCAGTGAAAAGCAGATTGGTGGGGGCTCCTAAGCAACAATATTGGAAGCCTAACCCCTCGGGGTTACTACTGAGTAATAGTCAAATGATCGTTTGGGGATCTCAACCTACAAAAAAGTGAAATTTGGGGGAAAGTGTCTCCAGAAAAATGCTAAACATATAAAAGGAGATATTTTGGCCAGATGATTTCTGAGCTCATTCTATGATTCTTTACCTTATTGAGTCTCTGGAAGAGTGGATTAGAACTTTCCCCTTAGAGGAATTTGGGATGCTATCAATCAATCAATCAGCAATCATTTATTAAATGCCCACTATGTGCCAGGTACTGAGAGACAATCAAAAACAAAAGAGGCATTCTGTCCAGGTACTGTCATTCACCTTCTACCAGGGAAACAAATATGTGCATGGGTAAAAAACATAAGAAATAAGTACCAGATAGTATAAGTCCTAGAAGGTACTTCTTTCCAAGGAAAATACTACAGCAGAAACCAGATGTAACTATTATCTTATTATTGGACCAAGAATTAATCTTGGATTACCTGGTAGGAATCAAAACCAAAACAAACTCTAAAAGGTCAAGAAAGACATACTTTAAAATTCCCCAAGCCAAGAGGTGATGCCTTCCTCATAATCTGAAGAAGTATGAATGAGGAATACCAAAGGGTCACAATACAATTTCAGACTTTAGATCAGGTGAAAGGCAAACAAAAGCATACCTGGCAATTTGTACTCTTGGAGAAAAGTTAGTTAAACTACATTTCCCATGAGTTTCTAGGCTATTCTGTGGATGTAATATATATGTTCAAATACTCTGACAGTTTTAGTGTTGTAGATTTTGATTCAATCACCACAATGTCAACCACACTCGGAAAAATCTAGAGAACTATACCATCAGCATGGGATCACTCTTCCATTTATGTTTTGCTCCAGACATCCCTAAATGATGGTAGCAAACCCCTCTCATGAGTATACACCTTTCTGTGTTATGCCTTGCTTGATTTTGATTATTAGAGAGTTATGAAAAAAATTATCTCCATGGATACATCTTTCAAGGACCCTTGCAGAATTTTGACATATGCTAGGAGACATTTTACTGCCCCCACCACGGGGGCCTTTTGCTATGTGTAGGCAAATGTTTTGTTAATGCCGAGAAACAAGTACAGAGTGATTTTGTATTTTCTACATCTTTCAGTTAATTGTATGATTGTACAGATATTGTCTGCTGTAAGATATCATTTGCAAAAGTAAGTTTGTTCCCTTCTTATACCTTCATCAAGGATGCCTTTGATGTACACGTAGGTTATCTTGTGTAAAAATATTTAGAGATAGACATTGTCTATGGGTCAGTAGTTACTTATATTCTCTCAGTAATCTTTTTTGATAATAATAACATCTGAAATATTTTCTCTGTTGGTTTTCCTCTCTTTCAGATACTATGATAATTGATCCATCAGTGTACACATCCTCCAGCCCATCTCATAGCATGTTTACACAGAAGTTACAAAATAATGTGAAGAGGAAGAGAGCACTATATACTAGAAAAGCTGGAAAAGGTTTACTCTATCAGTGAACAAGCATTTATGAAGCACCTACTATGTGCCAAGCACTATGCTGAGTGCTACGCATACAAAGAAAGACAAATACACAGGTTTTCTGCTTATACTATTACCCTGTGCTTGGATTGGATTACCCTATCCTGTCTCTGCCTACTGAAATCCTACCTTTTATTCAAGGTTCAATTAAGATCCCAAATCCTTCATGGAGCCTTCCCTGAACCAGTGCAGAATGAATTAAATGGGATCAAGAGAGTAATTTTACAATGACAACTTAGTAAACATTAAATACCTTTCGAAGTCATTCCTAAGAATTCTCATCAAAAACATGATGATCAAGCATTGAATCCAAAGGAGTAAGGATGAAGTATGCTATCCACCTACTGACTAAGGTAACAAACCCAAGTGGCAGAATGAGACATATATATCTTTGGACATGGACAAAGTAAGAATTTTTGACTATGCATGTTGGTTATGAGGAAACCATGACTGATTTACAACATGTTGTCTGCCCCTGTTTGTCTTTTCAATTGGAGGATGTTTGGGAGGGAGGAAAAATAAATGCTCCTTAATTGAAAAATTAGATTAATAATTCTTAAAAGGTGGTCTTGTTCCCTCAACTGACCATCCTTTCCTTGATTTTCTTATCCTTTTTTTAAAATTCTTTTTGGCCCTTATTTTTCTAATTTGTATTAAAAGCATTTGGGTAATATCTTGTTGCTTCTAGTAGATTATAAGTTCTTTGAAGTAAGGTACTATATCTGCTATACTGAAAGAAGAATAGACTTGGAATCATGAAACCTGAGTTCAAATCCCAGGTCTTACATTAATTAGCTATGTGAACCCAGGAAAATCACTTAACCTTTCTGAGATGCATTTTTGCTTTCTGGTTGGCAGTTAGGTGATGAAGTGGAAATAGTGCTAGACCTAGAGACAGGAAGACCTGAGTTGGAATCTTGCCTCAAGCACTTACTGTCTGTGGGACCCTGAGCAAGTCACTTAACCTTTGCCTGTCTCCTATTCCTCATGTATTAAAGGAGAAAAATGATAGCATCTTTCCAGGGTTGTTGTGAGGACAAAACAAGATGATGTTTGTAAAGGACTTTGTAATTCTTAAAGCACTACAGAGATGCTGTTATTATAATTGTCATATAATTGATATTATGATTGTTTTCCTCATGTATGAAATAGAGATAGTATTTTCCCTATGTGTTTCATGGGATTTTTGTGAAGATTAACTAAAATAATATAGCTGGAAAATCTTTCTAACTGAAAGGTGTTGTACAAGTATAAGTTACTGCAATTAATATTATTTTCATTGCATGATCTTGGATTTTACGGCTTGGGGCTTCCTCCAATATGATCATAATTATACAGGCCATGTGGGAAAAGGACTTAATAAACTTTAAAGCAACATACATAATAGTCATTACAATAGTAATAGTTTATTTTTATTTATTATTATTCTAGAGACTCCTTTGATCTCAAGGATTTTCTACTGCTTGTTGCTCCTGCTGTCTCTGCTCAGAGTAAAGTCAGGTTGTATCCTGTCTTCAGGTCTTGATTGCATCTTCCCATATGCCCCATGTGTCTGGTTCTCAATATGCTCTCTGCTTCAGCTCAATTCATTTCCTGCCACTGCTGAGGTGGGAAACACTGTCCCCATGTCAGACAAATGACTATTTAGAAGGGTTATAACTCATGACTTTTATTTCAAAGTGTAGTGGCCTAAAAAAGGCAAGTCAAAGTTCATTACCCCTTCCCTTGTCTCACATGGCCGTCACTGGCCAATGGTTTTGGCAACTATAATGTTCATGGCTCCGTGATGGTTGATCCACTGAGATCTACCTTCCTATGAGAGAAATGCTGACAGTCTCTAACTATACAGCTGTACTGTAGAGGCTGCTGTATAGGATTTAAGTATGAGGAGGAGGAAAGAGAGGGAAGAAGGATGCAGAGTTGGAGGAGGGAGAAGTTGAGGGGGGTAAGAGTTGTTTATTAATGTCAACTGAGCTCAGATCCCCAAAACCAATCTCCATTAGCTAAAATCAGATTTTGAGATTCTGGTCTTTGCTTTTATTCCTACAACTATGTACTACAGATAAGCAAAAGTAGAATTCCACTTTAATGAGACAGAAGGAATATAGAAATTCCTAGGTTATATATCATTTTCATTAAAATGGCAGCCTATTGTTACTAAAGAAAGAGAGAACATCATGGGGTTTACTGGTTTTTAAATAATTTATTCATTTTCAGTTTTCAACAATCACTTACATAAGTTTTAAAATTTCTCCCTCTTCCTCCTCACTCTCTCCCCAGGATGGCATGCAATCTTATATGGGTTCTACATATACATTCTTGTTAAACACATATTCACATTGGTCATGTTGCATAGAAGAATTAAAACAAATGGGAGAAACCATGAGAAAATAAAACAACAATAACACAAGAGAAAAGAGTCTGCTTCATTCTGTGTTCCAATTCCATAGTTCTTTCTCTGGATCTGGAAGGCATTTTGCGTCAAGTTCTTTGAGAATGTTTTAGGTCCTTGCATTGCTGTGAAGAACTAAGTCTATCAGAAACAGTCCTTGCACACTGTGGCAATTACTATGTATAATGTTTTCCTGGTTCTGCTCATTTCACTCAGCATCAGTACATCTAAGTCTTTCTAGGTTTTTCTGAAGTTCAACTGTTTCTTAGAGCACAATAGTATTCTATTGCATTTATATACCATAACTTGTTCAGCCATTCCCCAATTGATGGGCATCCCCTTGATTTCCAGTTTTTGACCACCACAAATAGAGCTGCTATAAATATTTTTGTACATGTGGGACCTTTTCCCATTTTTATGATCTGTTTGGGATAGAGTGTTAGAAGCAATATTGCTGGGTCAAAGGGTATGCACATTTTTATAGTCCTTTGGGCATGGTTTCAAATTCCTCTCTAGAATGTTTGGATCAGCTCACAGCTCTGCAAACAATGAATTAGTGTTCCAACTCTCCCACATCTTCTCCAACACTTACCATCTTCCTGTTTTGTCATGTTAACCAATTTGATAGATGTGATGTGGTACCTCACAGTTGTTTTGATTTGCATCTCTTTAATCAATGGTTTATTGGTTTTTGTTTTTTTCCCCTGTTTACTTTTTTATGCCTCTCTTGAGACCTTTGTTTGAAGATCAGATTTTCTATTGAGCTCTGCCTTTTTCATCAGAAAGATCTGGAAATCTCGTATTTCATTGAATGTCCCTCTCCTTGCCTGAAATATTATGCTCAACTTTGCTGAGTAATTGATTCTCGGTTGTAGTCCCAGTTCCTTTGCTTTACAGAATATCATATTCCAATCCCTTTGATCTTTTAAAGTAGAAGTTGCAAATTCCTGTGTGATCCTGACTACAGCTTCTCATTATTTAAATTGTTTCCTTCTAGTTGCCTGCAGTATTTTCTCCTTCACTTGATAGTTCTGGAATTTGGCAATGATATTCCTTGGTGTTTTAGTTTGGGATCCCTTTCAGGAGGTGAACAGTGGATTCTTTCCATGACTATTTTGCTCTCTGGATCTAGGACTTGTGGAAAATTTTGCTTGATGATTTCTTGGAAGATATTGTCCAGGCTCTTGTTTTCATCATGGCTTTCTGGTAGTCCAATCATCCTTAGATTTTTCTCCCCTGGATCTATTTTCCAGGTCAGTTGTTTTTCCAATTAGATATTTTACATTTTCTTCTATCTTTTCATTCTTTAGATTCTGTTTGACTGCTTCTTGATGTCTCACGGAGTTGTTTGCTTCTAGTTGCCCAATTCTAATTTTTATCAAATTGTTTTCTTCAGTTAATTTTGCATCTCCTTTTCTGTCTGTTCAAATTGTTCCTTTTAAGAAGTTATTATCTCCAGTTAGGTTTTGTACTTCCTTTTTCATTTGTCCAATTTTCCTTTTAAATTCTTCTATAATTTCTTTTTTCATATTTTTAAAATCATTGGCCAGTTTTTCTTCTATTTCTCTTATTTGGTTTTTAAAATCCTTCCTGAGCTCTTCCATGATTGCTCTTTGGTGTAGAGACCAGTTCACATTCCTTTCTGAAGTTTCAGATGGGAATACAGTCTCAATGCTGACCTCTTTGGTATTTGTGTTTTTCCCATAGAAAGATTCTATGGTCTTTTCTGCTTTGCTTGTTACTCATGATGATCACCCTTTTCCTGGATTTTAAAGTAGATCTCTGCTTCTGGGGCACAGGGGGCTCTGTCCCATAGAACTTGAGGCTTTGTGTGTTGTGACCTCTGGTTCCTTCAGCTGAAAGCTAAAGTTCTGCAGCTTACCTGGTGCTGAACTGGCTGGCTCTGGAAAGCAGAGGACAGGTGAAGTCTTTTTAGGTTTTCCCAGAATTACCCTGGAGCTAGCTGTGTTAAATGTGGGGGCAAGGTGATCTGGCCACAGGAGGTCTCTTCAGCTGAGCTAGAGCATAGGCAAGCTCAGTGGTTGATGATCCAGTCAGCACTAGTGTCTTCCTGATTCCCCTGGGGTGCTGAGGCACACTTGGGGTCCTGGTGTTGGTGGTTGCAGGCTCCACCTCCCTGGGGCTCAGGATCTCCTTCCAGTTTGCTGAGGTGGGGCTGTCTGAAACAGCTCTGGTCTTGCTTTTCCTTTTCAGCCACAGCAAGTGGGACCCTTCTTAGTGATTTTCCTGTCCTCATAGGCTAAGACTGTTTACTCCTTCGGCTGATCACCTTGTTCCAGGATTTTTCCTGGGGAAATATTCTCTGGGCTCAGGTAGGTGACTTACAGCTATTTTTAATCTGCTGGCTGATAGTCTCAGGAGTGGCTACTAGAGTTACCTGGGGTCTGTGCTTCTCTTTCCCTTGGTTCCACAGGACTCCTGTCCTGAACTGATATGTTTCAGTTTACTAGTTTTTAAAGGAAGCTATGTACAGGTGTTTTGCCAAGCAGTTGTTATTAGGTATTAGGTAGCATGGTAGAAAGATAGATCTCGGGTCAGGAAGACCTGAGTACAAATCCTGCCTCATTGTTATATTTAGTAACAATGCCTCAGTTTCTTAGATTCGGTTTTCCCATCTGTAAAATGGAGAATAATAATATCTACCTCATGGAATTTTTGTGAGAGTTCAGGAGGTAATATGTAAAGGGCTTTGCAAATCTGAGGGTACTATATGAAAGCCAGATATTATTGTTATTATGGTTCAAAATTTTTTCCTTGTTAAGATATTAATGCTCTCTTTTGCAGAGGA
The DNA here is from genome assembly GCA_023548195.1 of Bettongia penicillata ogilbyi. Lineage (NCBI taxonomy): Eukaryota > Metazoa > Chordata > Mammalia > Diprotodontia > Potoroidae > Bettongia > Bettongia penicillata. The sequence continues at coordinate 7,467,256 of JAJHZJ010000570.1, forward strand.
AAAATTGATATAAGGACACTATTCATGATATGTGTCATAAGAAAAAGAGGTGGACTAGAGATGGAGTGAGAATGGAGGTTAACATATGGACAATCATAGTACTGCACTGGCATCCACCTAAACAAAGGCCTAATTTAATGTCAGATCTTTTATGGAGGATTTGTGGAAGGAAATGGACAAGAATCAAACACATGGGATTTGAAGGTGTGGATTGGTTGAGATAGAGAGTGGAAAAGGTGATACATGGAAGCAATAATGGACCATTGAAACATTGTCCCTCCTCTTTAGTCTCTAAATGCTTTTGGGATGACCTAGTTTTTCTGTAGGCTAAATGTTTTACCCACAGTTTCTTGCCTTTATGTGGAATGATATTGCCCATATTTTCCTGACATTTTCCTTAAATATGTTTTGCAATTGAATTTATAACCTAAGCTAAGCTAAAAGTTCCTGGATGTCACAGTCTCCAAATTGCTGAGGTCAGGAGGCAATTTCTGAGCTCTGTTGGCCTCCTTTTTTGGGGCACCTCTTACTCTGGTAAACTTTCCTAAGGAATAGTGAAAATTAGAGTCAATAGCTTGAATTTTAACTATGTGTCAGCTCTTTAGCAGATCCTTTAAATAGTTCCCTTTGGAGCTGTTTTGATTGCCTAAAGCAGCTTCTCATCTCTAGTCTTTCTCCTAATTTGGTGCTGATTCCAACTTTTTTTTTCCTGAACTAATCTTTGTTGATCCTCTGACTTTACCCAGTAGCTGATTTGGAAATGAATTCCACGTGTCTTTAAAAAGCCATCATTTCCTGTCTATTAAAATAGTTAATTCCATTTTTAGAAAGCTTTATTTATTCCTGTCAATCAGGGAATGGCTAAACAAGTTGTGGTATATGGAATATTACTATGGAATGCTACTATGCTATAAGAAATGATGAGTGGGATGGCTTTAGAAAAGCTTGTAAAGACTTACATGAGCTGATACAAAGTGAAGTGAGCAGAACCAGAACCAGCAATACTGGGTGATGATCAGCTATGAATGACTTTGCTTTCTCAGCAATACAATAATAAGCAAACAAATCTAAGACAATTCCAAAGATCTCATGATGAAAAATGTTATCCACTTCCAGAAAAAGAATTGATGGAGCCTGAATATGGATCAAAGCATGCTATTTTGAACTTTCTGTATTTTTTTATTGGTGTTTTTTTCCCCTTGGATTTCTGTCTTATTTCACAACATGACTAATATGATAATATATTTTACATGACTGAACTTGTATAACCTAAAAAAATTGTTTACTGTCCCAGGAAGGGGGAAGAAGAGGGAGAGAGAGAAAATTTAGAACTCAGAATTGTTTTAAAAGGAATGTTAAAAATTGTCTTTATACATAACTGAGGGAAAATAAAAAAATATTTAATAAAACAAGAAAAATGAAGTTATTTGGAGGGGGGAAGTTATATTGTTCAATGTTTACTATATATAGTACCCTCCAACTCTCTTTTTGACAATTATTTGTGGTACATAAACATGAGACTCATGAATAATCAATGATACCATTTTTGTCTTTTGTTTCTTAATCCTGAATCACACTTTCCAATATAATTTTTGCCAACCTCCTCTGAGCCTACCTTTGCGTTGAAGTCATTGTATCAAGGCTCATATATTGACTTGGACTTAGACAGGCTTAGAAGAAATCTATTGGACTCAGAGAAAAATAAAATCAAATAAAATACTCCTTCCCTTCCTTGTGTTTCCCTCTGTGGTTTCTTGATGCAAGAAAGAACAGAATATTAGCAAGTAAGATTAGAAAAGGATCATCTCCAATATAATATCCTACTACCACCCCTTGTTATCAAACATGAACACCACGAATTGTTTCAAACTTGATTCCAGTCTAGGTTGGAGATTGTGATTGGAAGATTGTGATTTGGAACCTGTCAAATCCCAAATTAGAGTTAGTCCATATCATGACACCAGCTGGGTAACACCCTGTGCTACCATGTTCCAGCCCCCTCCCAACCCTGCCAACACATTTCAAATGTGAAAATGTCTGTGCCAAGCTGAGCTGACAGCTTGATAAACAGTCATGGAAGTGTAGGGCAGAGCATCTGCCTCCACCCTATTTTTTATCCTCACCTACTAAATCCCTGCTTATAAGAGAAAACTCCAACTCACAGAATTAACAAAAAACCAAATCCTCAACACAGGAAGGATCATATTTTGATATGTGTGTCATTCTGATATACTCAAGACTAACTGACCATAAAAATGTGGTCAGTCTGCTAGAGAAAACTGCTGGTGAAAGCTAACCTGCTCTATTCTCATGTCTCCCAGAAGATGTGCTCAGTTGTGTTTATGTATTGAGAATCAGTCAGTCAGCAAACATTTATTGTCTACTGTGTGTTGAGCACTGGAGGATACAAAGATAGAAATAAAAAAAAATCCTTGCACTCAAGGAGCTTTCATTCTATTGGGGGAAATATGTCTATATCCACACACATATCCACATTTACATATACATACACAGATATGTATCTATACATAAATATATGATATAAACAAAAGAATATATATTGTATATAAAATAACATATAGCACAATATAATAATATATATAAGATACAAAATAAAAGATGGAGGCAGCTAGGTGGCACAGTGAATGGAGTGCCAGGCCTGGAGTCAGGAAGACTCATCTTCCTGAGTTCAAATCTGGACTCAGATACTTACTAGCTGTGTGACCCTGGGCAAGTCATTTAACCTTGTTAACCTCAGTTTCCTCATCTGTAAAAAGAGCCAGAGAAGAAAATGGCAAACTGTTCCAGTATCTTTGCCAAGAAAACCCCCAAAAGGGTAACGAAAAGTCAGACACAGTTGTAAAATGATTAAACGAGAACAGTCACAAATTGAGGTTGAAGGAAGCTGAAAGGGGCCTTGTAGAAGGTAGCTTGCGAGCTGAGTTTAAAGGAATTCTAAGGACCTAGGAATTCCAAGTGGCAGAGCTGAGGAATGCTCTCCAGTTTTCTGGGAACAAAGAGCAACAAATGAATGGCCCTGAATGACACCCTGGTAACTCCAGGATATTAAAAGAGCATTTTACTCCTTGTACTGGGCATACAGATAAGAATTACCCTTGAGGGTAAAGGCATGGGGTGAGTCCTCATGCTGAAGAAATCATGAATCTTTCAACACATCAAAGTAACTCAAGCTCACCTTTTATAGATGACTGTCAATATTTTAGCTGCTTATTTAGGGTATATTTGTTATGTCCTGGCATCAGAAGATTGAATAAATTACAAAGAATGGAAATATAGTGCCTAGAGGAGATATTGTAGATTTCTGATTATTATTATTAATCTTGGGCCAGCTTCTCTTTGTCATCACACTCAGTCCCAGACTATCGACCTCCCCAGCCCAGCTGGTGAATGTTCAGGGAATGCAACCTCATTTTAATGTTATCCTAAGCAAAACATAATTAGAGAGGCAGATCTGCTGTAAGAAAATCCTATAATATATTCCAAAGCCAAATATAAATGCCTTTTGGCATCTGACTTCTTAATCAGATTGTCCCTGCTACTGGTCTCCTCCATTTCTGTAGATCAAAGCATCACAGAACTGCAGAGTTAGAAGGGGCCTCAGAGGCTGTATAGTCCAACTCATAGCTGACTGAGAATCCCTTCTGTAGTGTTCTACTTGTGGAGACTTGACTGCATATTGAGGCACTTTATGCTGTACACAATTCCTAATACATTGTTCTAATCCTGGTTCTACTACCTATCATGTGCCCTTAGGTAAATCACAGCTTCTCTGGTCATCAGTGACCTTATCCTTTCCATTTCTGAATACTATGATCCCAGGCAGGGATGTACTAGTAAATGTTAACAAACTGAATATCTGAAAATGCGCAATGCAACTTTATGGGAGGCAGTTGGGGTTAAGTGACTTGCCCAGGGTTATGCAGCTAGTAAGTGACTGAGGTCATATCTGAACGCAGATCCTCCTGATTCCAAGGCTGGTACTACCTAGCTGCCTCAATGCACTTTTAAGGTTAATCTGTGTTATTAACATTTTCTCCATAGCATTAAGACCGGAGGTTCCCAAGCTTATTTGGCCTACCACCACCTTCTCAACAAAATAAAATTATTCAGCCCCCCTCCTTGGAAGTCTACTTTCTTTAGCCTTTTAATGTTTTTTAATTGTATTATTTAAAAAATATATGATATTTTAAATTTAATAATTTATTGTACATTTGTGGGGGCTTTCTCCACATTGGAATTTTGATTATGCAAATATAGCTTCATGTAGCCATATAGTATCATGTTGTAAATCAATCATTACACGCACATATTCTTGCTGATGCATGCTGGATTTCCCAACAATGCATAACATGTTCACCTGCCTACACTTGCTTGTTAAGACCTGTTGGGGGACTTGACTACTGATCTGTTATAACTTGCATTTTGTGTGTTTATTTGGAAAATAATGCAATCACCATAACTTTAACTCTGTTTACACAGCAGATGAAACATGTATGATTTTTCAAAATTTTCTTACCTTTTTTTCTTTCCTTATTCTTCCACTGCCCCTGCCCTCTTATTTTTATCCTATGCTCCTCAATTGAACCCAAGTCTACTACATCCCCCCTGGATTGTTCTAGCAAGGAGTTAGTCCAAGTTATAAAGCAGGCATCAGCACCTAACCAGGAGAAATGAGTTGAATTGGAAGAGTTTTCCTGTGCCCTTTTTCAACAGGTGTCTCAGAATTATCCCAAGCAACATCAGAGGTCTCCTCTGGCCATAAAGGGACCAAGAGACTCAAGGAAGTTCAGGCATATTAAAAATACTATTTTCACTTACTTTATTCCAAGGAAACTTCCTTGTTTGAGGTGGAAGAGTGTACTATATTCTCAGTGCAGGTGTGTCAAAACCAAGAGAAGCTTGAATCTTCCAATGATCAGTCCCAGCAGAGGTGAAGATAGAGGTCAGAGGATCAGGACACATTAATTTTAAGGTCTTGCTCCCAGAACAGTGACTGGGTGAAGGTGACAGAAAGACCTGGGTGAGCACCAAAGACTGCTGGTATAGGCTTGAGCTGGAAGCAGACAGGAGGAGCAGCCATGGAAAATAGCCAGAGTATTCATGGTCATCTGTAACTCATGCTTGGAAATTCCTCAGTAGTAGGGAACATGGTTCATTATCTATTTAAAATTACTTCTCATGCAGATCCGGACCTATGCCAAAATGGTATGGAGAAAGAAGAATTAATTGGGAGATAGTAAAATTATGCTGTCTCTCTCTCTCTCTCGATCGGGGGTAGGGGGAGAGAGATAGAGAAGAGACAGATGGACTTAGACATATTTTGTCCTTGAAAGTCTGGGGAAAGTAGTCTTGAGAAATAAGGGATAAAGTAATTACTATCTATTTTTATTTCTTATTACTTACTTCCCATTCTAAGTAAATGTGTTTTAATATTACTATGATGCCATATGATTAATCCTGACTGGTCAAGGGGTCCAGGAAAAGAGAGATGTGTAAGAAGTGATTTTGAATAGATAATGAATACAAACAGCTTTTAGGAACCTGAATGTGACTTCAGATATATTACAAATGGTTATCTTGTCGCACATTGACCATTGGTATTGGCATTATGTACAACACTCTGATTTGTGGTTATTCAGTGGTTCAGTCATGTTCAACTCTTTGTGACTTCATGGATCATATCACACCAATACTGTCCATGGGGTTTTTTTGGCCAAGGTAATGGAGTGGTTTGCCATTTCCTCCTTCAGTGGATTAAGACAAACAGAAGTTAAGTGACCTGCCCAGGGTTACACAGCTAGTAAGTGTCTAAGAGCACATTTGAACTCAGGTCTTCCTGACTCCAGGCCCAGCACTTCATCCACGGAGTCACCATTTATGCCTTAGCCTAGATACATTTGTTGTAGCAATGTGTTTGCCAGTAAGTAAATGTGTTCCTGAAAAGACAAATATAGAACCTGAAGTTTTTCCCACCCCAGGGATTCTGTCCTCTGACTGAAATTAGTGAGTCTGCAGACCTTTCCTTTTATCTGTTAGAGTAAGGACTCTTCTGCTCAAAATAAGCCTTCTCTCTATTGTTTTGTCTCTTTAATCCCCTTATCTGGTTATTCTCCTTCGTCATTAGCTATTTACATGGCTTTCTGCCATACTTTAACATAACATCTAAGCTAATATTCCTCTGCTATAGCCCCATAGCAGCTGCTTAGAAATCTTGCTATCCATCTATCTTAAAATATGCTGATGATACACACATTTGCATAATTCCCTCAGGTTCAGACTTTCATTTAACGGAGTGAACAAATTCCGTAGTGTCCTCATAATAATTGGGGCAGGGTGGTCAACATTATCGGTGATCCTTGTGTTAGGTTAAGGGGAAGCTCTGTAGTTTTTTCATCTTCTATCTGTATCTGTATTTTTACTTTATCCCTCTATTAAATTATAAGCTGAATGAGGGTAAACTTTTTATCTGGAAACAGAAGGGTCTTCAACATCTGCTAAACGTTAATAAAAAGAACACTAAAATGAAGCTGGTTGGAGTCATCAGAGCAACTGTCATGGTGGGAGTGTCATTGGAGACCGTCCTGGAAGAACAAATAGCATTGTAACAGATGGAAGTAGATACAGGGCATTTACCAAGTAGTTTATTAATTCAAGTCAATACCCAACTTGTTGAAGGCACTCAGTAGCATGACAGAATGTTAGAGCTCCAAGGGACCTTAACCTGGGGTCCATGAACTTAAAACTTTTTTTTTGGATAACTGTAGTTGAATATAATTGGTTTCCTTTATAATCTTATCTATTTAAAAATATCATTCTGACGAAAGGTCCACAGGTGTCACAAAAATGTCTAAAGGGACCATGCCACAAAAGCAGTTAAGAATCCCTGACCTAGTCTGATGTCCCTCATTTTACAATGAGGAAACTGAGACCCAAAAAAGTCAAATAATTTTCCCAAGGTCACCCCGCTTAGGCTATGCCAGTCAGCCTGACTGCTTCACTTGCTTGGGTTTTAATTATGCCTTTAGAAGATTGGTCTCTCATTGCCTTTTAGTGATGTCTCTGGACCATTTCCCTTTCTTAGGCTGTTTGATGTGGCCACTGCTACATCTTTTGTCACTCTACAGTCTTTCTTTAAGAGATGAATTTTCACCCCAGGAGCTCATAGGGTCTTTAGTGGATTGAGCAGACTTTTCTGTGTAGCAGATGTTCTAATAGCAGCACCAAGTCAAATGTTCTATTTGCACACATGCTCTAAAAGCCGAAGTGCCTGGGGGAAAGCAGCAGGACCCAGAATGGGTAGTTCTTCTGCAGAGTTGCCTATTTGTCTCTTGCCTCTCCTCCCTGCCACTTTCTTCTCCTGGAGGGAAGATTTTTTAATAGGACTAATAAATAAATGCTGTAAATAATGTGATTTCTAAAATATAAATTTCCCAAGAATACAATTTAATTCCTGGGGGGGTAGAAGTTAAGTCACGTGATGTCATCTTTTAATGTCCAACTTGTGTGTGCTTCCAGGAGAGGATTTCATAAATGCAAAGTCTGTCTCTGAGCGCCTGGGGAGGTTTGACCTCTTAGCATTCATGTTGCTGACACACAAAGAAGGTGATGTGAGGGCACAGAAGTGAACCTGAATGATAACCTTCTTGGTGCCCAGGCCCAGAATGCTACTTGCAGTTCCAGTCATTTGTGAGTCATGTCTCACTCTTCATGACCTCATTTGGGGCTTTCTTGGTAGAGATACTGGAGTGGTTTGCCATTTCCTTCTCCAGCTCATTTTACAGATGAGGAAACTGAGGCAGAGTAAAATGACTTGCCCAGGGTTACACAGCTAGTAAATGTCTGAGGCCAGATTTGAACTCAGGAGGATGAGTCTTTTACAAGGATTATCTCATGTGATCCTCACAACAGCCTGGGAGGTAGGTGATATGATTATCCCTATTTTACAGATGGGGAAACTGAGACAATAATGCGTAAGTGACTTGTCCAGGATCACACAGCTAACGTCTGTGATCAGGCTAGAAATCAATTCTTCCTGACTCCAGGGCCAGTGGGCTATCCGCTGTGCTACTTGGCTGCTAAAAAATAAAAACAAAACAACACAAAACTAAAAGAAGTGAAACATAGAGGATTGCAAAGTTAAACTCGTTAGATCGAAGTACATCAATATCGTGATATTTAAAGAGATGAAGTAAATGGATTCCAGGTCAAGAACACCTGTGTTTAGGCAGCATCTTTGGAAAGATGATGGATCTGGGTAGCATTACTACAATAGGGTTGACCCTGTCTGCCTCAGACCTCTCTCCCTATCATCCATCTTCATCATTAATTCATATTTAGGATCATAGATCTGGAGTTGAAAGAGATCTTAAATTAATCCAATCCTTCATTTTCTAGATGAGGAAAATGAGATTTAGAAAGATTAAATGACCAGTCCAAGGTCACCCAGGCTGTAAACATCAGAAGTGAGACTGAAACCCAGACCGCGTAGCTTTTTTCATAGTGTGCGGTTGCCGCCTTGAAAGGGAATCCTCTGGAGTGATTCTGAGCACAACTGACTTATACAAAGACATGTGAGTAGAAGAAAAATAGAAAACTCATATTATAAGGCAGGGATGGTGAGGGGGAGGAGGACAGATGGTATATTTGAGGTGGATGGTGAGGAGGTTGTAGTGAGTTTCTGTGTGGAAGTTTCTATTGTATGTATGGAGGACAGGTTATATTTTGCGCAGATGGAAAACAAGATATGCATTGTGTTGGGGGGGCTTCAATGTGTTGGGGTCAGAGAGTGGGATTTGTGTTGGATAAAGTATGTAAGAAAGGATACTGTTGTGGGGGAATGTGATTTATTGTATTATATGAGGTGGGGCAGATAAGTGGTACAGTGAATAGAGAACTGGCTCTAGTATCAGAAGAACCTGAGTTCAAATCCAGGCTCACATATATACTAGCTGTGTAACCCTGGGCAAGTCATTTAACCCTGGTTTTCTCCATAAAGAAAGAAAAAAAGCAAGTGTGTGAGGGAATGGTGAGGGACTCAGAGTATTCTCGTGGGGAGAGTTCTTTCCCCCACTCCCATATCCGATCTCCTTCCACATACAAATATATTCCCTCTTCCCACCCTCTCCCACATGCCAGTTCGCTACCACAAACTGTTTCCCATAGCTCTAAAATGAAAATAAGACTTTCATTACCTACATCGCAAGGTTGTTTTGAGAAAAAGTCTGTGGTGAACTTTAACACTCTAATTACTAAATGTAAATTATTATTACTGTTGATAAATCAAGACTTAGGAAGATCCAGGTTCGAGTCCTTTCTCTGACAGATGTTGGTCATGTGACCCTGGGTTACATAATTCTCTATACTCAAGCAACTCTCTAAGACCATGGCAAATCTACCTTGATAAACGGAGTGTCTGTCCTGGAAGTTCCAGATGGCGATGAAATCGCGGGTCCAATCCAAAATAACAACCACAATAGCAATAATGATAACCTCAATTCAAACTGTATTTTGTATTTTCCCCAGAGTAGCTTGTAATGAGCTTCTCTGAGAAGTGGGGAAATAGGAAATGCAAGCAGAGCTCTTGGAAACAGATTTCTAGCAGTACTTATGGGTCATCACTTTCAGCTTGATAAACATAGCTGGACACTAGCTTGATTGTTGAATTTTCAAGACGATGCTCTTTTTCAGTCCATTGTGTTTTATGGAAGTAATATTAGTCACTGAAATTTCTATCTCTCTCTTTCACACACACACACACACACACACACACACACACACACACACATTCTCTCTCCCTCCCCATCCTCCCTCTTTCCCTTCCTCCTTTTCTCCCTCTTTGTGTGTCTCTCATTTTCTCACTCACTCACTCTCCACCCCCTCCATCCCCAACCCATTGGAAGCATCTGCTTCTTATACTCTTGGGATCAATTTCTGGATGTGGTAGAATGAGTTGAAATCCAAGGGCCTGGTTGAAATCCCTGCTCTTCTATTTACTGCCCAGGTGACCTTGGACAAGCTACTCTACCTTTCTGGGTTTCACTTTCAGTCATAGATTCTAAGAGTTAAAAGGAACCTTTTTCCTCCTTCCTTCCTTCCTTCCTTCCTTCCTTCCTTCCTTCCTTCCTTCCTTCCTTCATGTGGTTTGCCCTAGACAGAATACAGAGGGATTATCAACTACTTGTTCCTAGAATAATTGTATCATTCATCATGCCTTTCTTCATGAAGCCCAAATTCATATTAGCTTTTTGATTGCTACATTACACTGCTGACTCACACTGAGCTTATTTGACCAAGACCTCCAGATCCTTTTCAGACAAATTGCTGTCTAACCAAAGACTCTTATACTTTGATTCTCACAATATAGTTCCCATACTTGTGAATTTGACTTTCTTACTTCATATGTTAAAGAAGGGACTTAGCTAGATAATGTCAAGATTTCATCTGCATCTAAAAGACAATTTTATTGGTCAAATTACTGAAAGTTCCAGTAGGGGATTATAGATAAAACAGAAAAAAAAGATGGGAAAAATTCAGGAGGGAGTAAGGGAGCAAGGTGAAGACAAAGGGAGACCCTTACCTTGAGTGAAGGGGAAGAAAGAATTCTTTGGGTCTTGAGGAGCTGATAGTCTTGTTCATAATCTAATGGGAGAGACCACATGATAAGAACTATGTATAAATGACATATATACAAGTCAGAGATAACCAACAGGGAAAAAGCACTAGAATTAAGATAGATCAGGAAAAGTTTCCTGTAGAAGGTGAGATGTTGCTGTTTGTCCTTCGTTTTGAAGAGGACCATGACATCAGGGAGGTGATGCCATGACATGCAAGTGAATTGGACTTAAGTCAAAGAGTGCTGGGCCAAGTCCCCAGTCTCACTTTTTAGGTGAAACTTGAAGGAAGCCAGGAGGCAGAAATGAGGAAGAGCAACATTCCAAATATCAGGGACAGCAAGTAAAAGAGCCTTCTGATCCCTGAAGCAGAACTATAGAGGAATGTTAGAGCTAGGAGGAATCTCAGAAAGCATCTAATCACCTAACTACCCCCACTCTCTTCATTTTACAGATAAAGAAACAGAAGTGCATAGAGTAAAAGTAACTTGCCCCACGCCATGAAGCTAGTTAATAGCTGACCCAGGACTAAAACTTAAACTGATTCACAATCCACAGCTTTTTCTACTGTACCAAGACCTTAATTTGCACATGGCAGGTAGTGGAGGAAAATCCTTAGCAATTAACAGGAGACTCAAACAAATCAATGGAAAATAAACAAGAAAGGCATTTTCTCTGGGTCTCTTTCCATGTTCTCCAGAGAGGATTCTATCTTTGTCTTTATTTTAGCTTTTTAAAATGTATTTTTTAATGTCGTTCAATAAATCAACATTAAAAAAGAGCATATATGTGTGTGGATTAGATTGCCCCTGAGGCTTTTTCTAGCTCAGAATCTATTATCTGTTGATCCTATGAACAAACTTGTGACTATTGCTTCAATATATTCATGTTGTATTTGGCTTGTAGTTAGGTTCTTAGAGATTTTAGATGTCAGACCTTTATCTATTTACTGCCAATATTTTCCCCTTGTCTGTTTCTTTTCTTTCAATTTTAAAGTTATTGTTTTCTCTTGTGCAGAATCCTTCCATCTATATAAAATCAAGTCTATCAATTTTGTCTGTAGTAATTTCTTCCATTTGTTTGACTGAGAAAAATCTTCCTCTGTTTCATGATTGGAATAAATATATTATTCCTTTCTATTCTTCCAGTTTTGTATTGAAAAATTTGGTCTGTTTACAATTATTAGCTTTATCTTTTCTTCAGTCATTCTGTAAGGAGAAGAACGCACACTTTCTTATTCATATTATTTCTATCATTATTCCAAATGTAACCAAACCATTCTAAACAAAGTTCCTCTTTTTTATTAATGACTGTAAAGTTATCTTTCTTCCCCATCACCCAAGGTAAGGGTTTCCCTTTGCTATTACCTTACTCCTTTTCTCCCTCCTGAATTTTTTAACTAACACCTTTCTTCTCCACCACCCTTCCCCCCACCCCACTAGTTTATCTGAAACCTTCTACTGAAACTTTCAGCAATGTGGCCAATAAAATTTTCTGAGGGTCTTCACATTGTTTGTAACTGGTTCATCTTGATTTGAGAAGTCTGGGCTGTCTGCGACACTTGACTATTGTTAGAAGACCTCTTTGAAGTAGATATGTCTTTTTTCCAAACTTTTCAAAGTTTGATTTCTTTTCACATCATAAGATTTAGAGTGGGAAGGGACCTTGGAGATCATCTTTTTAGGCTAATGCCTTGACTTTAAAGATAAGAAATCTGAGAGCCAGAGTGGCAAAGTAACTTTCCCAAGGTCACATATGGAAGTCAGAGCCTCCAAGTAGGACTCTAAATCCTGTTTCCTTTACACTTAAACCATGATACCCTATTCTAGATGACTCTTATTTCAACAGAGTATACTGAGTTTTACTGAGACAACCATTCTCGGTTCATGGACCAGACTTAACCTTTTAATATTGTACATGTTATATTATAACTTTTCCATTTATTTTCTTATGATCTTTGAAAGTCTTCTCTGATCCTGGTAAGTGTTTCTTGTTATACAATTTCTGTCTGTCTTCCGGCAGTTTGTACTGTAGCATTTTTCTCTTATTGTTATAAGAGAAGTATTTCATTATAACATGCCTGGAAGTATTAAATATTAATTTAGTCCTTCGGGGACTTCTGAATTTTTTAAGATGTATCTAGAACAGCCTTTTTTGCCATCTCTGAGAAATTTTCTTAGAAAATCTCATTTTTTTTATTTTTCCAAATTTCTTGAGTTGTCAATAATCCTGAAATTTCAGTTTTGTGGCATATTCTCAAGGCATATTAGTCTTTTCTATTTTCAAGGTCTGTCACTTTATTCTGTATGGGTTTTTTTTTTTATTCTTTGCATAATTCAGTGATTTTCTATACCTATATATATGTCCTCCAAATGATCTGCATTAGCTATAATTCTGTGTTGTTTTCTTTGCTATAATACACCTGTTGTTGATTCATTATGTTAATTCATCCATGTATTCTCAAAACTGGTCATTTTCTTCATTTCCCCTCCAAATTAAATATCTTTTCCTTTTATCTTGATTTAATGCCATTTTTTTCTTTCTTTGCTTTCTCATACTTTTCTATTAGACTTTACGACGCACATGTTGTATCTACAGAGGACAGTGTCTATGTTGTTTTTTCTTATACCCAAAATCCAGCCCAGTGCCTTGTACATAGTAAATATTAACAAATGCTCATTGAATTGAATTCTTGTCAATTCTTGTTCAATTTCATAGAATGTGTCATTTAGCCAGTTGAGGCTATTTCTTAAGACATTTCACCTGGTTGCTTTTTCCTTCTATGCTGCTTAGGGGACTTAGTTTGTATGCACTTATATGAATCTTTCTCCCTCCTTCTCTCCCATTAGAAAGTAAACTCTTTGCAAGAAGAATTTTTCATTGATTGTGTTTATATTCTCAGAGCTTAGAATAGAGCCCAATACATAGCAGGTACTTAAAAAATACTTGCATTGATTGATCCAGCTGACTCAGTTGTTCTACAACAGATCTGAAATTCTTTCAGCACCCTTCTTCACTTTGTTTATTTTCTATTTTGGTTAGATTTTACCTTCTCATTTTTTAGACCATTCTGTCTTCTTTCATGTACTTTTTGCTGGGGTTTAGGGGTGGGGGTTGGGATGGTTTTTGGGTTTTTTGAGCATGTGAGTATAGTATCCTTTGAAGCTCTTACTGATCTGTTTAATTTTTTTGTTGTTATTTTAAACTTAAACACCAAAAGAAGAGCACTTCCATGCACACAGCAAAACACAAAAAGGGGATTTATATGAAACTATGAGTCTATATTGCACATGGTTTGATTTGCTTTTAAATGTATATAATAAGCTGTACATGTTACTTTCAAACTTGTCCTGTTGGTGCTTCCTTTTGAACTTCTCTTTTGTGCATTTAAAAAAATGTTCCAATGGTCTCCTTTTTTGGCATTACTGTTGCTAACAATTCCCTTACTTGTTTCCTGGCCCCAGTTAGCCAAGAGAAAGAAAGATAAAAACAAACAAATGAACAAAACCCTTGTAAACAAATAGAATGGTCAAGCAAACCAAGAACACAAAGTGACTATGTCCAAAAATATATTTTTCTGCACCTATATCCATCACTGTATCTGTGAGGAGCTAGAAAATAAGTTTTTTCATAGGTCTTGGGAAACATGGCTAATTTTTACTTTGATCAGAGTTCTTAAGTCTTTCAAAGTTTTTCTACCCAAGACTCACCAGAATCATCTCTTTTGTCATTTATTATGAAGTAATGATATTTTATTACATGCTTAACCCACAATTTATTCAGCTAAGATAGGGTACCCCCTTAAAGTTTAGTTCTCTTTTTCACCTGTTAGCTCCCCCTTCCAAATCAAGAAGTTTTTGTGACTACTCTCTCCCTGGCATTATCCTCCCTCCTAAATGCCACCCCTTCTATCTCGCCAGTTGTTTCCCGTTGAATTTGTTGTACTCCTATACCAAAATGTACATGTGTTCTACTGTTTTAGATTAGATCAGAAGTACCTCTGATGCCCATTCCCCCCACCTGTCCTTCCATATGTGTCTATATTCTCTCATACCCCAATGATGAGAAACAGCAAGTTCTACCCCTTTCTTCCCCCCTTCTCTCTCCCCTCTTCTAATCCTCAGAATAAAACCACTCTAAACCCCATACCTCCAAGACATCTATCTTCTCTTATTTAATTTCCTCATTACCCTCTGAAGACATTAGGATTCTGAAGGGAAACTTGTTTTTTCTTCTTCTATTAGAAAGTCAGCACTACATTATGTAGTTCTTTCTAACTGCTCAAATAAATTTAACTTTCTAGGTTCTCTGAAGTCTTATTTGTATTTTGAAGTTCCTATTCAATTTTGGGTAAGGAATTTTTCACTGTAAACCTACATATCTTTTGTCTTTTGGAATATTGTATTCCAACATTTCTTGCTTTTAGTAGAAACCATAAAGTCTTCTGTGATCTTGATTGTAGTTCCTTGGTACATGAGCTATTTTTGAATGCTTTCCATATTTCTTTTACTCTTGAGCTTTAAATTTTGTCTCTGACATTCCTGGGACTTTTCTTTTGGAGGATCCTTTCTTGAAATATCTTTGCCCTTTGGCGAAGCAATAGATTTGGACAGTTTTCATTTGTATTTCCTAAAATATACAGCTCAGGCTAATTTTTTAAAAAATCATTATTTTCCAGGAAGTCCAATGATTCATAAATTCTCTCTCCTTGACCTCTTTTCCAGAACAGTTGCTTTTGATATCAGATATCTTCTGTTTTTTCAATCTTTCAGAGATTTTATTTCAATTTTTAATCCCAGTTTTTATCACACTATCATCAGATACAACTGAAATGACCAAACAATATGTATTAAAGACCTCCTACAGGTTGGTCACTATGCTATTTTCTAGGGACATAAATTAAAAAATAAGACCATCCATGCCCCCAAGGACTTTATGTTCTACCGAAGAGATGCCTCATGGTGCACAGATAAGTAAATACAATATATACAAAATAAATACAAAGTGATTTCAGGAAAAGACAATCAGAAATGGACTCTTGGTAGAAGAAGCTGGAAAGAAACTAGGGATTCCCAAAGGTGGAAGTTAAGAGAGAGAGAAAGAAAGAGACAGAGACAGAGACAGAGAGACACAAAGGGAGAGACAGAGACAGTGAGACAGAGAGAGAGAGGAGAGAGAGAGAGAGAGAGAGAGAGAGAGAGAGAGGAGAGAGAGAGAGCACTGCAGGCATGAGGTACTGAAAGAGAAGCTGGAGATAGATTGACATATGGACTGAGTACATGTGAGGAATCAAATGGAATCAGTCTAAGCCAGGGGTGGAGAACCTGAGGCCTCAAGGCCACATGTGGCCCTCTAGATCCTCATCTATGGCCCTTTCACTGAATCTGTGAAGTTTGGATTCAGGAAAAGGGCTGTCCTTGAGAACCTAGAGGGTCACGTATGGCCTTGAGGCCGCAGTTCCCCAGCCTTGGCTTTAAGCAGTTAAGATGGAGTCAAATTTTGGACTTTTAAATGACAAAAGAGGAGCTTATCCTTTTTTCCTACAGGAAATGGAGAACTATTAAAATTTCGTTTGAAGAGGGAAGATCTGCACAAATCCATGCTTTGCTGTTGAGTTGTTTCAGTCATGTCTGACTCTCTGTGACCACATCTGGGCTTTCTTGGCAAAGATACTGGCATGGTTTGCTATTTCCTTCTCCAGCTCATTTTACAGATGAGAAAAATGGGGTCAAATGACTTACCCAGTGTCACACAGCTAATAATAGTCTGGGGATGGATTTGAATTCCAGGCCCTGTACTCTAGGAATGCTTTAGGAATTTCAATTTGGCAATTGTGTGACGAATGGATTGAAGAGCTATGTGACTTTGAATAACTCACTTTACTTGTCTGAATCTCAGTTTCCTCCTCTATAAAACTGGGGAGGAAGAGGGGACCAGGCAATATGGTCTTAGTTTCATTCTAGTTCCCAACCATATTATAAATAGTAGGGACAGAGGCCATATAGCAAAGTGGATAAACATCTGGATTTGGAGCAGGAAGGCCAGGGTTCAAATATTTTTCTCTGCTACTTAATAGCTATGCAACCACAGGCAAGCTAATTAATCTCTCTAAGCCTCAGTTTTCTTATATGTAAAATGGAGATAATAATACCTGACATACCTACCTCTTAGGGTTATTTTGAGAATCATATGAGATAATGTAAAGTCCTCTGCAAACTTTAAAATAGCACACAAAGGTCAGTTATTATGTTTATAATAGCAATTGTTTCTCTTTTACTCAGGAACTCTGAGGGTCTTCCCCTCCCAGTTTGATTTTTCTTTTTATTAAAGGCATCAACCCTTGAATAACTTAAAGAAGCCTATTCATTGAATGGGTATATCTCACTCAAAGTGAGAATGTGATAAGACTTTAGCCTGAAAGAGCCAGGGTCTCCCAGCGCATCCTGGGCCATCGTCCTGATGAATATCAGGCCACTGGACCCTGATGGCTCAGGAGGAGAAAGTGAGGCTGGTGACCTTGCACAATCTTCCCTCATTCAAATCAAAGTCAACTGCAAGTCATGTCATTGTCTTGTTGTCATGGTCCTCTTTGAGAATGAAGGACACAACAACACAACAATAAGATGCCCATTGATTGGGAAAATAAGGAAGTGGTTTCTGCCATTTCAGAATGGCTCACACATCCGTTTTCCCATATCAACATTTAAAAAATAGTTATTAGTAGCCCCCTATTTTTTGGTGTGCCCATCTCAGTCAGAAAATAAAATAAAATGGACAAAAGACAGCAAAGAAAGTTGGTGGACTTTAGAGCACTATCCACATCATAGACACTAAAGGACCCTTTAAGCTGAAGAAGACATCTTTAAGAACAGAGCAAGCACAGGAGGTTACTTTTATTTGCCCCCCCCCTCCCCCCCCACAGGTGAATCATATCAGGTCAGGGCTGAAAATGGGAGATGAGAGCTGGGACGAGGGCATAACATACAGGAATGTATAACGAGGAACAATTTATTCTTTTATTTTTATGAATGATTAGATTTCTAATAAGAAAATTCTGCTCTCCCTGGTATGTAAGTAAGTATTTATTCTGTAATGTCAAGCCCTTTAAGTTACAGTGAGAGCTCAATGTCTCTGGTGGACGAAATACCCAGGGGATATAATTTTCCAGCCTTGCCTAAGGCCTGCAAATGCTCTGTCTTGGCTTTAGAGGATCTTGTGGTAATTGAGAAGTACTTTCTTTGGGAATAAGGAAGCATTGTTATAAGGTCTCAAACAGCACACAAAGGAGCTTAAAAGACAAGCTCAAATTTTCTGTTTAGAATTTGGGTGAAAGGTTATTAGCATTTCCAGGACATCTATGTACTGGATTCCACTTGGACCATTTATTATCTCCCCTCCCTTTCTTCACTTATCCTGAAGTCCCCTGGGTTATGAAAGGTTAACTTGGACCTTATCCTGCTCAGTTCCAGTTCTCCACCTGTTTTTTTAGGATATCTCCAACCATGTCATCAGTGCAAATCTCACCCTTATTTCCTTTATATGTAGTCTTCTACCATTAGAAAATAAGCTCCTTGAGGGTAGGAACTATTTTGCTTGCTTTGTTTTTATCCTCAGTGCCTGTTACATAGTAAGCATTTGTTAATCCCCCCTCCCCATCTCTATCTCTTCCCCTCTTCCTTTTCCTCTCTCTGTCTCTCTCTCTCTCTCTCTCTCTCTCTCTCTCTCTCCGCCTCTCTCCTCCCTTCCCTCCCTCCTCTCCTCTCCTCTGTTTCTCTCTTCCTCTCCCCTATCATCTCCCTCTCTCCTCCTCTTTGTTTCCTTTGATATGTTTCACCCTGTAAAATATATATGTAACTTCTGTGCCAGATGTACCTAAATGTGAAGTCCATGAGTCTCCTTCTGTAGATATCACATTTCTCCCTAGTGAATTTTTTGCAATCAAGGACTTGAAACAGCAGACAACCTGCAGAGGAGATGGGAGACAGCATGTCATAGCCAAGTCAAACCACCATCACTATCACCTTGACTGTCATCTTCCCTCAGACCCTGATGAAGACAGCCCAGGACGCTGAACTAAAGAGTGTTGGAATTAGAGTGGCCCTCAAACCCTAGACCTGTTTCCAGGACTTCCTTTATAATCATCACTGAGGGGAGAAATCATTGTGAAAAAGGGATATTTTTCTTCATCACTACAAGTAACAATTGCTAACTAAATACCAATAGCTTACAGATGCGCCTAAGACCACTGGTATTAGCAGCACTGCTCCCCACTCCCCCTCCCCAGGACTACCGGTTCTGCTTCTCTAGTTCAGCCCTCAGAGCCATCATCTGGGGAAGCAACACCTGTGGAATAGGGGCCAGTAACCTTACCAACTGCCATCCAAAGGACACAGCAGCTTAGCTGAAATAGTGGGCCACCCTGAGGTGTCACATGGAAGGCAGCATATTACAGGCAGGTCAAACCACCACTTTGACCACCATCTCCCCTCCATCCTTGAGTGGGGAAGCACAGGACCTTGAACCCAAGAGCCCTTAGAATGGCAAAGTATCCAACCTAGTGCCCTCAGACATCCTGGGAAGCCATCCTTGTGGAGACGTAGCCAGGCAACTGCTCCTATGGATGTTCTAGCCCTCCTACTGAAGCCTGAGAAACTAAGTTCTTGTCACCAAAGGCCTTGGCACAAGCAAGAAGTGGCATGATCATTGGTTTTATTGTAACCCTAAGGAATGTGGAACCTTTCCACTTAACTTGCAGCTAAAATCTTGCTTATGTCTTCTCCCACTCACTAGAATATAAGCTCCTTGAGAGCAGGAACTGTCTCACTTTTCTATCTGTATTCTCAATGCTTAGCATGGTACTTTGCACAGTAAGAACTTAATTTTTTTCCTATTCATTCAGGGCTTCCCCACTGGTGGGAAAATCTTGGTCAAATCACCAAAGCCCTTTGTATCCTGCCAATTAGAAATAATTTGTGGTCTTGAACAGCAACCCCCTTGTATCCCTTGCTCCAACTTGAGAGTCCCCAAGATCACTCAGTCTGTTGTGAAATCCAAAAGGAAATTGATCTTGGACTCTCATTTCCTCCTGCTTTTTCACATTCCTCCCCCCACCCCTCCACTATAGTCTCCCTCTCCCTTGCTTATTTTTTCCCTTCTGGTTTCCCACCCTCTCCTGTTGCCATGGGACTTGGAAGAAGGCTCCCCTCCCATTTAATTAAGTGACTAAAATTTTATATTCAGGTAGTGTAAATAAAAGCAAATCAGCACTTTAATAGTACAAGGCTTTGGAAAGGGAGAGTGACAGCTTGTGGAGTTCCTTTGTTACATTTCTAGCATACAGTGACTGATCTTGATAGGCAGACAACAACCTTTTATTGGCTGCTTTCAAACTGACAGGCTGTGAAGACATTTTAGGAGGCTTTCTTCTCCTCTGAGTTGATCTGGGCATCAGTACATATACGGAGATGCCAGAAGGCCAAGAGATTCAACAGAAGGTATTGCTTATTTCCACCCCCTACAATCTCTTCTTCCCCCTTCCACAAACAAAGGAGAGGAGAGAGCAAAGGATAACAGATGTTTTGTTGTTTAACTTCTTTTTAAATGTTTCATGGATTCGTTTTTATATGCAGTCACTTCCCGATATCCAACAATTCCACAATAGATCTCTCCTTGGTAACAAAGAAATATCTTTAAGCAAAATAAACCTATCCATTGACCATAGCTAACAGTATATGTCTCATTCCGTACCTGTAGTGCCACCTTTACTGAGAGAGGGATATAGGGTTTATTATCAGTCCTTTGGAGGCAAGATTAACCATTGCATTGATTTTAATTCTGAAGGTATTTTATCATTGTTTTACTTTATGCCGATATGACCATGAGACAGAATGCAACAGTACTCAAAGTGAAAAATTGATATTATTCAATGGGCAATGGAGAAGTACATTATGGGCATGAACAAGCTACCGTACATTTTTTCTCATTTTTTATCTTTTATTTATTTTATTTTTAATTTATGGAATAAATAAAACAAGCATTTCCATAACATAGTGTAATAAAAAAGATGATTGCACATGAAACTGCAAGTTTATTATGTACAACTTGCTAACAAATAACACACAAAGAACTTTGAGGAAGAATACAAGTAAAGCTGTTGACTCAGACATATGATGCAAAAAGAAGATGGTCTAAGCCACACAAGGGTGAGTCAGTTAATAAGTATTTACGAAAGACCTACTATGTGCTGAACAGTCTAAGGCTCCTTGGGTATTTTCATAATATTAGGAGAAAGTGAAGAAAGCCCCTAGAACATTGGATGTGTCAGACTTACACAGGGACAAGAGTTGTACAATGTGGATAAGCATGAATGGGTCACAACATTTTGCATTGTTGGAAGGCATATACAAATTGAAGAAATTTCTGCTCCATTTGCATTTGAGTGCATATATTTTTTCTATTTTCTGCTTATCCTGCATTAATTTCAAGAAATCATCCTAAGTTTCTGTAAATTCCTCATATGCATGACTTCTTATGATATAATAATTTTCCTATACCAATTTGCTTAGCCATTTTCTCAATCAATGGGCACCTACTTAGTTTCCAGTTTTTCCCCTAAAACAAAAAGTACTGCTCTGAAAATTTTGATATACTGTGCATGAGACTATTTCTTCTCTTTTTACCTACTTTGGGTATATGTTCGATAGTAGTATTGCTGGGCCAAAGGGTAGGAGCAATTTTGCCACTTTTCTTCAGTTGTTTTGTCTTCATGGAAGTCTCCTTTAATTGTCATCCATACCCTTCCCCTTTTGTACTTTTTCATCCTCCCTCTTTAGTTCCCTCTGTCCATTCTTTGGGGCACAGTGTTGCAAATACCTGTCAGCTTCACTCATACCTCTACCCTCCTCCTTGTCCTCCATGAATTGACTATTTGGACATCAATTACAAACAACCTGAAAGGATTTTTCTGTTCAAGTTGTCCATGGCTACATAATGACAAATATGTAGATATTCCCAAACATCTGGATGTTTCTAAATATCCTGATGTTTTAGAGTCATGTGGACTCCCTAGGAATGAATTGGTATTATGGATAAGGTATTAATTTTTTAACAGATACTTTAAGCTCAAACTCAGAATTTGGGTTTAGGCAATCAGAGGCAACTGGTGGCTGGAGTTAGGAAGAGCTGAATTCAAATCTTGCCTCAGATACTTCTTAACTCTGTGACCCTGGGAAAGTCACTTAACTTCTGTCTGCCTCAGTGTCTTCAAGTGTAAAATATGGATAATAGTGCACCTACTTCATAGACAGTATATTTTTAAGTTCTTAGAGATACACCTGATACATAGGAGAAACCATATAAATGCTTATTTCTCCCTCCCTTTCCACCCTAATTGTCCATTCCTGCCATTAGAGTATCATTGCAAACTTTCTCTTCCCCTCACATACCTCACATTCCCTCGCCTCTCAATAGTTACCCACTTGTCTCCTACCTCCAGCCCCAAACAATAATAAGGTCATCCTTCCTTTACAACATGAACTCTTACTATTTCGCATTTTGTAACCTACGCTACAATCATTCTGTACCTGACCAGACCTTGCACTCTTTTGACTTTCTCAATCAGTGTTTACTTTATCTAGAATAACATTTCCTCCATTTCTACTTGTCAAAATCCCACTTATCGTCCAAAGTCTAGATCAAAAGTTTCCTTCTCCATGAAACCACCAATTGCTTCATTACCTACACTACTTCTATAGTCTCTCCCCTACATTCAAAACCAAAAGGAGTCTCTTTGTCTATCTCTGTATGTCTCTGTGTGTCTCTCTGTTTCTTTTTTTCTTCTCTCTCTCTGTCTCTGTCTGCCTTCATCTCTCTCTCTCTGTCTCTCCCTCCCTCTGTCTCTCTCTTTTTCTGTCTCTCTGTATCTTTATGTTTCTCTGTGTGTGTGTGTGTCTCCCCTACTCCCAAAGCACTCATCCCTTTCTACCATGTATGCACATGGCTTACATCCTTTACTGATAGTAAACTTTTAGACTCCTAGATGGAAGGAACTATATTATATCCATGCTTGGTCCTAAGAGCCTGCCATAGTGTCTTGCACTCAGTAGAGATGCTCAATAAATATTTGTTGGATTAAGTTGAATGGAGTCTTAGTGTCTATTTCTCTTTCCTCTAACACAAAAATGAAATTGACAGGCTAGACAAAGGAAGATTTATATGGTTGTAGGTGACCAATCTATTCCTAAAGATATCTAAATTGAGTCCACATGACTTTAAAACATCAGGATATTTAGAAACATCTAGATGTTTGGGAACATCTACATTGTGTAGCCATGGACGACTTGAACAGTAAAATCCTTCCAGGTTGTTTGTAAATGATATCCTAATGGTCAATTCAATGAAGACAAGAAAGAGGGCAGAGGTCTGAGTTAAGCTGATTGGTTAGCATCATGTAGAGAAAGTAACTACCTGAGCAGCTGAATTTTTCATTCTCCAGTTTTTTTTCTCATTAGCCTTTGTCTTACTGAGAATTGGAGCTCTTGTGTTCTTCATAGGCAGCAGCATTCTGGTCAATATTTAACCATTGGCTCTCTGGGGAAAAATACATGCATATTATACTTTTTATTTTAATCTTCTTTATTAACATTTTTACCACTTTATTAAGTCTGGTAAATTAACAGAACAATAAATCAAGCCCTGATTTGCAGCAGATCATTGCTGTATATTGTTCCTACCTTCCCAATATCTCCAATATACTTCCCTCTACTCACACAACCACTATCCTAAGTCATCCATTTTCACCTGTCACCTGGACTATTCCTGTAGCTTTCTTTAGTCTTCCTAGCCCAGGTCTTTCTCTATTCCAATTCATCTTCCACTCATCTGCCAAAGTGCTTTCCCCTAAAATATAGGTTTGATTATGGTACCCCCTTCTCAATGAGCTCTCGAGATTCCCCACTTTCTCCAGGATCAAATATAAAATTCCATTTGATTTCCAAGATGTAAATAATCACACTAAAAATTTAGCAGCCTTTTCTTCCAAGCTGGCTTGAGCTGGCTCCAGCACATCCCTGATGACATTGGTATAAACTGTCTGAAGTGAGTTCAAAGACACCTAAGTTCTAGTCTAGGGTGACATTGGGCAAATCATTGAGCTACCTTGGGAAGTGGTGGATGTTCTTTATGGGAGTTCCAAATTGTCACATCTTTCTTCAAGCCTCTTACAGAATTCCTCTGTTTCCATACACCATTCTCTTAGCTAAATACCTTGCATTATACTTCACACACACAAAAAAAATGAGTTCATTTGCTGAGAACTTCTTCTCTCCATGGGATTCAGATATCTTCCCCCACTATCTCCTCCTTTATTCTGGTCTCTGATGAATGTCCTTCTCTTTGCCAAGGAAAACTCTTGTATCCCTGATCTCATTTGCCAGATTGCTCTCACTGTCATCCCTACTCTCTAATCTTCAGTCTCTCCCTCTCTACTGCCTCTTTTCCTTCTACCTACAAATATGCCCCTATACTCTCACCTCTCTAGGTTTTTGTGATTTATTTCTCTCCTGGTTCTTCTCCTATCTGATTGATCATTCCTCAGTCTCCTTTGCAAGAACTTTATCCTTGTCATACTCCTAGGTATACCCCCTGATTTTATACTGGGCCCACATATTTTTCCATTTATACTATCTTTGTAATCTCTTCTGTTCCCATGAGTCTGCTTCTCATCTCTATGTTGATTCTTAGATTTATATATCCATCCCCAAGCTCACTCCTGAGCTATAGTCATATACCATCAACTGCCATTTGAACAATTCAAAACGTATGTCTTACAGGCATTTTAACACATATCCAAAATAGAACTCATTATCTCTATCCTCCCACCCCTTCAAACACTATTCTGAATATCCCTATTACTGTAAAGGACACCCCCAGCCTTCCAGTTACCTAGACTTAAAATCTCAAACTTATACTCAACTCCTCAGTCACTCTCACTCATCCCACATATTCAGTTCACTGTCAAAGCTTATTGTTTCTATTTTCCCCAGGATCTCTAATATATATACATCCTCTCCACTCATATAACCACCACCCTAAGTCTGGCCCTTTTCATCTGAACTATTACAATAACCTTCTCTGGTCTCCCAACCTTAGTCTCTTTTCTTGTTTTGGTTCACTTATGTCCAACTTTATATGACCCTATTTTGAAGGGTTTTCTTGGCAAAGACAATGAGTGGTTTGTAATTTCCTTCTTTATCCCATTTTTACAGATAAAGAATTAGGGCAAACAGGGTTAAATGATTTGCCCAGAGTAACACAGCTAGTAAGGAGGCTGAGGTTGGATTTGAACTCATGAAGATGAATCTTCCTGATTCCTATGCTCTATCCACTGTGCCACCTATCTGCCCTACCCCAAGTCTCTCCCCATTCCATTCATCTTCCAGGTGTTTTTTCTAAAGTGTAGGTCTAACTATGTTAGGCCCTTTCTTGGTGAGCTCCAATGACTCCCCATTACTTCCTAGATCAAATATAGAATCCTATTTGACATTTATTTAAAGCTCTTCATAACTTGGTTGCTTCTGACTTGTCTAGTCTTCTTGCACTTCACCCTCCTCTGGGCACTTTAAGATCTAGCTACTCTCATTTACTTGCAATTCCTCTATCAACGCTCCATCTTTCATCTCTGTGCCTTTGCATGGACAAACCTCTTAGCTGCAAACCTCTTAGTTTCCCTGGTTTCTTTCAAGACCCAGTTCAGATATTACCCTCTACATAGAATCTTTCCCAGTCTCCCAGTCTTTTCCTATCACGTTACCTTCCAACCACACTGAATGCATTTTACATGTATCTAGCTATTTACAATGACATTAAAATATGAGCTCCTTAAGGGCAGGAACTTTTTTTTTGTTTTACCCTTCTTTTGATCCCCAGCACAGTGTCTGCCATATGGTAAGCACTTGACAAATGCTCATTGACTGGCTAATACGTTTGGGCTCAAAAAATTTACTTTACAAGTACAAGGTGGGCTAGGTGTGACTACAGAGTAGATTGTGTGAAAACAATCTAGTGGTTTTAGTGGACCTAAAGCCTACTATGAATCAATAGTATAATAAGTCAGACAAAAAAAGCTGATGTGATCTAGGGCTACATTACAGGAGGCATACATAACATGTTATGTATATAATAGGAGGCATACATAATTATATATATTACATGATTATTTTTGCTTTTTAATTTTTTGAAATTCATTTTGAATTTAAATAACAAAAAGACAAAAAAGAGAATATTTCCATGTACACTGTACAACATAAAAAGAGGATTCAATATAAAACTATGAATTTCTGTTTCACAGTTTACTTAAAAAAACCCAGTTATGTAATAAATACTACACAACACTTTCAAAGCTTCCCTGCTTTTCTGTGCTTCCTTCTAAGTTTTCTTTTGTTCTCTGCTGCACACTTTTTTCTCCCTCCCTTCCCACCTCACCCTAGAAAAGTTACCATTAGATACAAATATGTGTATGTAGATGTAAAATCATGCTACACATACTTCTATTTATCCATTTTTTCTCCGGATGTGAATAGCACCTTCCTTCATAGGTGCTTTGTAGTTTGAGCACTTATAATACTCAAAAAGACTTAATTGTTCAAAGTTGTTCTTAGAACAACATTGCTGTTACTGTATACAACATTCTCTTGGCTCTACTCATTTCACTCTTTGTTATTTCATGCCAAGCTTTTCATGTTTTTTCTAAAGTCAACTAGTTCCTCATTTCTTTTAGCAGAGTAGTATTCCATCACAATCATTCCATTTCACTTAAATTGCTAACTTTATTGGCATTTAATTGGGCAAAATAACTCTTATAATTGCTTTAATTTCATCTTCATTAATGGTATATTCACTCTTTTATTTTTAATACTAGTAATTTGGTTTTCTTCTCTTTTTAAAAGTCATATTAACCAATGGTTATTGGGCTTTTTCCCATAAAACCAGCTCCTAGTTCGATTTATTAATTCAATGGTTTTCTTACACTCAATTTTATTAATCTCACCTTTAATTTTTAAGTTTTCTAATTTAGTGTTTTATTGGGAATTTTTAATTTGTTCTTTTTCTACGTTTTTAAATTGCATCTCAGTTCATTGGTCTGCTCTTTCTCTATTTTATTGATATAAGTATTTAGAGATAAAAATCTTCCTCTGATTATTGCTTTTGCTACCTTCCATAGATTTTGATATATTATCTCATTGTTGTCATTATCTTTAATTAAATTATTGATTATTTCTGTGATTTGTTCTTTAACCCACTCATTCTTTAGATTAGGTTGCTTAGTCTCTCATTAGTTTTTAATCTATGTTTCCATGGTTCCTTATTAAATATAATTTTTATTGCATTGTGATCTGAAAAGGATTCATTTAATATGTCTGCTCTTCTGCATTTAGCTTTAAAGTTTTTATGCTCTAATATGTGGTCAATTTTTTGTAAAGATACTATGCACTGCTGAGAAAAAGATGTCTTCTTTTCTATTTCCACTCAGTTCTCTCCAGATAGCTATCCTACCCTATCTAAGATTCTATCATACACAACTTTCAGGAATAAAAAGGTCATGGTTCTAAATCACTACTAATTAGGAATGTGAGTTAAAACAACTCTGAGGTACCATCTTATATCGATCAGATTGGCTAACATGACAGAAAAGGGAAATGACAAATTCTGGAGAGGATGTGAGAAAACAGGTGCAAAATACACTGTTGGTGGAGTTGTGAATTAGTTCAACCACTATATGCCCAAAGGGCTATAAAACTGGGCATATCCTTTGACCCAGCAATACCATTACTAGGTTTATACCCCAAAGAGAACAAAGAAAAAGGAAAAGAACCCATATTTGTAAAAATATATGTAACTGCTCTTTTTGCGTTGGCAAGGAATTGGAAACTGAAGGGGTGTCCACCAATTGGAGAATGGCTGAACAAGCTATAGTGTATGAATGCGATAGAAAACTGTTGTGCTGTAAGAAATGATGAAGGGATTCCGAAGGATTCACGATGGAAAATGCTATCCACATCCAGAGAAAGAACTGATGGAGTCTGAAAGCAGATGGAAGCAAACTTCTTGGTTTTTTTTAATGTTTTTCCTTTTGTTCTGTTTCTTCTTTTGCTACATGATCAATGTGGAAATATGTTTAACATGATTGAGTATATATAATCAGATTGTTGTCTTGGGGAGGAGAAAGAGAAGGAAGGGAGGGAGAAAAATCTGAATTCAAAATCTTATTAAAAATGAACGTTGAAAGCTATCTTCACATGTAATTGAAAAAATAAAATACTATTTATAAAAAATGACGAAAGAGATGGCTTCAGAAAAGACTGGGAAGATTTGTAGGAGCTGAATGTAAAGTGAACACAATTAACAGAACAATCTATACAATGACAGCAATGTTATATAGACAATCAATCATAAAAGATTTAGTAACTGATCAATACAGGGATCTATTGCAAATCTAGAAGACTCATGATATAAAATGCTATCTACTGCTAGATAGAAAACTAATGGACTCAAAGTGAAGACAGAAGTGAATTTTTCTCTTGTTTTTCTTGCTTTCTTCCACCAGAACATGGCTGATTCCAAAATAAGTTTGGCAAGACTTCATATGTATAACGAGTATCATTTTACTTGCCTTCTCGATGGGTGGGGGAAAAACTGGAAGGAGGGAGAGAATTTGGAACTGTAAAAAAAATTTTAATTTAATAAAAAAATATTAAAAGGCCATGGTCCCTCTGTACTCTCTTCTGATCAGACTAAAATTTGAAATGGTCTGAAAGGCATATTTTAGGAGGGACATTAATAAGCTGGAAAGTGGCCAAAGGAGATTAAGCAGAATGCGATGAGACCTTGAGCCTATGTCATATGAGAATGGATTGAGGGCTTTGGACATGTTTAATTTAGAGAATAGGGAGAAGAGGTAACAACATGAAATCTACTTTCAGATATTTAAAGATCTGTCATATGGAAGAGGCATTCGATCTGTTCCATTTTCCTGCAGAGGGGAACAACTAGAAACAGAGAACAGAAGTTGCAAAAAGACCAATTTAGGCTTAGTATTACGAAAAATTGCCCAACATTTTGGAGCTATTAAGAATAGGAATGAGATGTCTTGGGAGGTGGTATTTCCACCCACTCCCAGTCTCCTAGACCTGCCATTGGATGTCTTCAAGAAGAGGCTAAACTAATATTTTTTGGCCAAATTGGAGACCAGATTTCTGTGCACGGGTGAGTTAGACTACATGGTCTCTGAGATCCCTCTGAACTCTAAGATTTTAACTGCAATGTCAGTTAGGGATACAGGTATCCCTTCCACATCATGACTTTCCCCATCTTGGTTTCAGTATATCACCAGTAGGCATAAGAAATTAAATGTAGATTTTAGGGGAATTTTGGGGAAGCTGCAGGTGACATGTGAAAGTCAGCAAATGACATAGAAAATGTTTAGAAACTCAGAAATGCATAAAATATATGTATACCATTGTATAATATCAATATATTTTATTTTTAATACTGTAATAATTCATATTTCTCTTGAATGGAGGGAGGATCAAAAAATTTTATGCAGATTTTCTAGGGATATGGAAGGGATAACTGTACAATGATTATGAAGGTGGCTGAAAACAATATTAAAGGCATTTGACAAACTGACTCAAGGCAATTGAATGAAGGCAATGACCAGTAATGGTTCCATAGCACAGAGAATGAAATACATCTCCCTGGTCTCAGTGGAGTGATGGGGAGTTAGGAGCATTGAATAGTATATACACCACTGAACACAGCAATTACTAAGTTGGTTTTGTTTCTGTCATTTTTCTTTATAATAAGGGAAGCTTCTATATGTATGGGGTGGAGAGTACTGGAGAGGGATATCAGGAAATATCTCTAGTATTGAAAAACCAAAGGCATTAGCAATCAGAGGTGATTGTTAAATTTTCAGTGTGAACATTTATGTCTTGGGAATCGGGAAATGCCATAAATGAGGGCTTGATTTATTGTTTCGTTGATTGTCCAGACTTAACAAAGTCATGGTGAGCATGTCAATAATGCAAAATAAATTTTAAAAGTGCATTTTGTGTATTTTTTAGAGAGCTGGTTGTTAAACGTTTACCAGCATGCTCACACTTTTTCAAAGGTCAATGAAGCCAAAATGGTTTCATTTCTGTAATGGTGAATGTAAAAAAGCACTGTATTCATGGAAAATAAGATTAAAAAAACTTTCCTTTTGCCTGATCACCTCAGTCAGTGAATCTTTCATGTAAACTTATTCAGTTCTGACTTGTTCTCCCCTTTCACAGCTCAACCACAAAGAGACAAAGAGACCAGATTCAACAATTTGTTATGTCACAGGGGTAGCTAGGTTGTACAGTGGATAAAGCACTGGCCCTGGTGCAGTAGATAGAGCGCTGGCCCTGGAGTCCAGAAGAGCTCAAATCTGACCTCAGAGACTTACTGGCTGTGTGACCCTGGGCAAGTCACATAGCCCTGTTTGCCTCAGTTTCCTCATCTGTAAAATGAGCTAAAGAAGGAAATGGCAAACCACTCCAGTATCTTTGCCAAGAAATCCCGAAATAGAGTCAGGAAGAGTCAGATATAACTGAAACAACAACGGGAAAGTCATTTTTCTTTTCTGGGCCTCAGTTTTCCAATAATGTAAAATGAGGTAATTGAACCAAACTCTCTTCTGGTTCTATACTCTGTGATCTTCCCCAGTCCCACCCTTCCACCCTTTGCTGTATCCCTTTATAAGGATACCTCCCTCAAGGGGCTACCATCCAATGCTTGATTCTATCCTTGCCACCCAAACCTTTTAACTATACTCCTGTTTTCCTCAGTTTCCCTCCTCACACTGATGTGAAATTCCAGTCTCTCTCTACTTTCAGAAAGCCGTAAACTGAAGATGCCAGAGAGGCATTGGTCTCTTCTATGCCTGCCTTACGTTCCCCGTATCTGTGCCATCACCAGCTGTCTCCAGGGTCTTTTCTTGCCATCTACTTCTTTCTTCCCATTCAGCACATCTCTGAAGTAGTGTATGTAAGGGCTCAGGCACTTAGCACTGAGTACAAACATTCAGTCAGTTAACAAGCATTCGTTAGGCACTTGTGTGCCAGGCACTACTCCAAGCTCAGACAAGGTTCCTTTGGGGCAGCTTGATTGCCAAAGGGGCATTGGTTCATCCCATATGAAAAACCCTTGAAAATTTTAATAAGAAAAGATCAGCAGATATTTTGCCTAACTGTGAAATCTCCCCAGCTGGCCCTGCCTTGTGGTTTACTCCTCTTTGATTTATAGGCTCATTATATTTTAGAGCAAGAAGAAAAATTAGAAGTCATCTAGTCAAATCTGATCATTTTACAAATGGAGACAAAAGGGTCCAGAAAAGATAAGATAACTTTTAAGTTGCATAAGTAGTTAAAGCAGAGTGAGCACTACAGCCCCATTTTGGGTCTCTTTCCATTAGAGTGGGATAGGCTCATCTAAGCTGTCTACTCCCCATCATATTCCCTCTGACCTAGCTAAGGTATTAGAGAACCAGAAGCAAATATCTTCTTCCCTTGATCAAGAAATGTATTCCCTACCTCCAAAAAAAAAACAAATCCAAAAGAGAAAAGGGAGAGAGGGAGGGAGAGAGAGAGAGAGAGAGAGAGAGAGAGAGAGAGAGAGAGAGAGAGAGAGAGAGAGAGAGAGAGAGAGAGAGAGAGAGAGAGAGAGAGAGAGAGAGAAACCAAAAGAACAAAACCTTCACTGCAAATTGTAGTGGAATAATAGCTCCACCAAGTGGTCAAAATATGAATCGCAGTCCTGAAGTTTGAGAGTTTTGACTATTAAAAATACCAATATATTTTTCATCCACCCTCATCAAAAGCAAATATTTAGTGCGCTCCCACTGGATCCATGCTCTATCTGGCCAGAGATGATCCCAGGTCACAGGTTCAGGTCCCCTAGGGACCAGTGAGCTTTGCACAGACTAGAATTCTGGCTACTCCAGTGCCTCAGAAGGTCACTGAGTTAACTCAGAGCTCTCCACAGCTATGCCAAGGAGGTCTACCATGGAGGAAAGCGCTCAAGTGCAGGTCCTCTGATAACTGCCATCTGAGGACCAGTCTAGCTAAATCTCGAGAAGCTCATCCCCAGAAGCCTTTGTACATGATTCATTTAGGGTCTGATTAAGGTCCTTGTAGGGCAGACCCTAGGTACTTTTGCCTCACTGACATTTTGATAGATACATTTTTATAAGTGTATCTGATTTTGGAATTTTTACAAATTGTAAAGAGTTAATTCCCATCATTAATTTTTTTACTTTACGAGGTAAAAAAGATGCCATTGACAGAGCCCTGCCTCTTTGTGTATTCACTGTCCCAGTCACTATTGTAGATAGAGTGAAAACGCATTGATTAGTGTTTACTATGTGCCTGGTACTGTGCTAAAGTGATGAGGATACAAATATTGTCAAATCATGTGGCTGGAATTAAAGGGATTGATTTGCACACTGAGTTTAACCCAAGGGGAGCTCCAAAGATAAGGGGATCAGCTTCAGGCACAGGGGGCATGGATTCTGGAAACCTTTGCCTGGAGATCTAAGTTTCAGACTGGGTAGGGGAGAGACAGAGAGAGACTGAGAAAGGAGAGAAAAGGAAAGGGGAAGGAGAGAAAGACAGAGACAGGTAGATGTAGAGACAAAGCAATAGAGACAAAGACAGACTCACAGAGACAGAAAGACACAGAGATAAAGAAAAAGAGACAGAAAGACAGAAAGAATGAGAGAGAAGGATGAGGAGGAGAAAGGGAGGGAGGAAGAGAGAGAGAGGAAGAGACAAAGAGATCTTTTTTTTCAGTTTCTATCATACAAATAATGACAAAAAAATGACAGTCCTTTTTTTCTGTGGCCTTTTAGCTTTCATAGGCCTTCTGCACAGTATTTATTATGCCAACCTTGTCTTATACCTTATCCTAAGACATGGGGCACCTAGGTGGTGCAGTGGATAGAGCACCAGTGCAGGAGTCAGGAGGACTTGAGTTCAAATCTCACCCCAGACACTTGACACTCACTAACTGTGTGACCTTGGGCAAGTCACTTAACCCCAACTGCCTCATCCTGGGTCATCTCCAGTCATCCTGATGAATATCTGGTCACTGGATTCAGATGACTCTGGAGGAGAAGTGAGGCTGGTGACCTGCACAGCCCTCCCTCACTCAAAACAAAGTCATGTCATTATTTCTCTGATGGCGTGGTCTTCTTTGTCAGTGAAGGATGAACACACACACACACACACACACACACTCATCCTAAGACATAGGGAGGCTACAATCTTCCCCGGCTATGGGGGGAGTAAATCCTGAAATCAGGGGTACAGGGAATGAATCCCCACACTGATGAAGTTAGGCATCTTTTGAGATTTCTAAATAAAGGTGTTAGATACACTCTGCAGCCTAGCAATCCTTTCTGCTGCATTATGGGTCACCAAGGGCACTGAACAAAAGCAAGAGACATTGAATGCATGTATTTTTTGGTATAAAAAGGAAAAGTAGTTGCATGGAGCCTAGTTAAGTACAGACTAGACAGCTGAACAGCCTCTATTAAAGGTGAAAGTTATTTATCATTTTTGTCGTCTAAATACATTTTTTTCTTTGCCTGCTACTGTGGCATTCATCTTACAAAGGAGCATCCATGAACCAAAAGCAATGAAGAGTCTTCCTGGAAGAATTCCAACAGGCTTCTGGCAACTCCCCCCAAGGAAATTCATGCCCTCCTTAGTCAAGGCTTTGATTCTGCCCCGTGCCCATGAATACCCTAAAACCAACATAACCCAAAATATAATTTCAACACTGAGCCATTTTTGAGTCATAGGAGCTCAGAATTCAAGTGATCTTAAAAATCATCTAGTCAGAGGTATAATTAGGGTGAGGCCAGGAGGACTTTGCCCTACAGCACTGGAATTTGAGGCTTCTTGGGAGGGCTGGCAATCCTTTAGCAGAAAACAGAATACGAACAATCAGACTTAATACATAGTTAGCAAGAATAATGAGTTAAAATAAGCAGGCACAGGAGCTCCCTTCATCTCCCCTGAAAGCAGAACTCCATGGGAGCTCCTTCCCCAATCTCCCCCTTCTCCTTGCTCCCCACACCCACCCAGCAGGAACCTCATATTGTCCTGAGGTGACCCACCATGGAGTATGTCATCCGCTTCATGTGAGAGCTCGAGAAAACTAAGCAATCTACTTCCTATCACATCATATTCAGAGCTGCTGATACCAAATACCACTATGTTCAAACACCTCCCCATTTTGTATCACTTACTCTAAACTCTAAATGGAGTTTAGACCAACTCTAAACCCTTCATTTTACAGCTGATGAAAGCAAGACTTAAGGGAAGTAATTACTTGTCCAAGTAACAACTGACCTAGGACTAGAACGCAAGCTTCCTTGATTCTTTTGAGGATGCTAGGATATCTCATCTCACTCTCAAAAGAACTAAGGTAACTTGGGTTCTAGTCCTAGGTCAGTTGCTAACTAGCTATGTGACCTTGGAGAAGCAACTACTTACTTCCTTTGCCAACTGGTAGACCAGGAGGCTCCCACAGGGAGTATCGGACTATAAATAAACATCTGTATTAAATTATGCCAACTTATTCAGGATACTCTGTCAATACTTGGCCAAGAACAAGCTGACTCGGTTTTTGTTTTGTTTGTTTTAATAGTATTTTCCCCCCAATTACATGTCAAGAAAATTTTTAGCATTCATTTTGACAAGATTTTTAAGTTCTAATTTTTTCTCCCTCCGTCCCTTTCCCTCTTCTGGAAATGGTAGGCAGTTTGATAAAATTTGTACATGTGCTATCATTTAAGAAATATTTCCATATTAGCTGCAGTTGTTAAAGAAAAAACAGATTTTAAAAACCACAAGAAAGAATAAAATAAGTGAAAAAATGCTCATTAATCTGCATTCAAGGCCCATCAGTTCTGTATCTGGATATGGATAGCATTTTCCTTCATGAGTCCTTTGTAGTTTGTCCCCAGTGGCTTGATTTTGTAACAATTTGGTCAACCCCTTTTTTTGTCAAATTTGTCCAAACAGAACCTGCCACCATATCTCCCATGGTTGTTGTGAGGATAAAACAAGATACTATTTGTAAACTGAACTTATTCAGTTAGAAAAAATTCACTCTAAGGATCTTAAGGGCTTTTGTTAAGTGCATTTATTATAATCTTAATTTGGAACCAGGAAGACCTGGATTCGGGTCTGACTCTGAAGCACTTCTGTGTGACAAGTCAATTCATCTCTTTGGATGTTGAGCAGCAACTCTCTAAAAGTCTAAGTTACAGAAACAGTACTATCCTGCATCAGGAGAGGGAATTTCCTCATCTGGGAATTCTCTATATCAGTGAAATCACAGGTCCAGTCTCTTTCTATCTCTATCCTTATTGATTGCATACTTTGTGAAAGACACTTTATCATAGGCTACTTGGCTCCTATTTAAAAAAGGAAATGTCACCCCCAAAAATTAGATTAGTCTAGTGAAACCTTTTCTTAATGAAACTATGCTGGTTCTTAATAATCATGATTAAGGGATAAGCAACGGGACTGAATCTGATGCTAACACTTAAAATTCTGCAGCATGCAAGTGAGCTATTGCTTTGGGAGTGAGACAAGGATTTGGATAGGATCCTCATAAAGACTGTGAAAGTATAGGAACTACATAGGTTTATAGTTTCATTGAATTCCAAGCTGAGAAGTATGTTAAAAGAGCCTCTAATTTAGCATCCTCATTTTATGTATAAGGAAACAGATCCTGAGAGGTTGGGTGATTTGTCCAAAGTTATACAGGTTTGTAAGCTGCAGAACTAGATTTTGAACCCTGATGGGTGTCCACACTGTGCCATGTCTAGAGGTCACTCCTTAGGTCAGGAGTTCTTAACCTGGAATCCACGACATTTAAAAAATGTTTCGTAACTGTCTTCCTATATAATTTATTTCCTTTGTAGCACTATGTATTTTATTTTATTCATTTGCAAATATTATTCTGTAGAAGGAATCCATAGGCTTCAGCAGACTGACAAAGGGAGTCCATGACACACAAAAAAGGTAGGAAGAAGGAAGACGTAGCCTTCATATTTCTCCTTCCATCAAATCTTATGTGTCCATTTCTACACTGACTGAGCAATTCTGAATTGGGATTGGAAAAGAAACACCCAAGAGAGAGCGATTGTGATGAATCTGCCACAAGGTCAGTAGAAACTGTCTAAGAGTATAACTTGAGATGCTTCCTTTTCAAGCAAGATTATAGGCTCTAACAATGCGACAATAACAACATCAGTTTCAGTTTCTCTCCCATCTCTTAAATACATAGGATGCCTGCAGCCTCTGTGGTTGAAATTTCAGAGCCCTGCTCCAGCACAGCAGTCGTACCTTCTTCATGACGTAGCTCTGCTATTTTACCTTTTGACTGTGCTAACAGTAGTACATTTATAAAGGAATCGAGTGAGATATATTTAGAAATGTAAGGAAGAAATGTAAGCTTATTCAGGGCATGAGATGTCAGGTTAAGGCATGAGGATTTCATTTGTAGATGATAGGCAGTTGGTGAAGGGTTTAGGATACACTGAAATTCCTAAGGGTCACAATCATGCCCCTTTGATCCAACTGTTGGAAATAATCCTGGAGAGCATTATCAAAAAGAAAAAGAGAGCTATTTGTTCAAAGACATTAGTAACAGTAAATATTTGCAATGTCAAAAACCTTTCAACAATTAGAGAACAAGTGAATAAATTATTGTATAACAATGACATATATAAATAAGAAATATGGAAAGATATATGAAATAATGTGAAATGAAGAAAGCGGAAACAGAGGAAAAGAGTAACCAATATGACTTTATAAAAGGAAAAGTAAGCAAACAAATACAAAAAGAAAAATGGACAAGCAAAATAGGATCTTTAACCTAGACATATGAATGAACTTATGCACCAGTTGTCATTGATAAATAATTCAGACAAATGGAAAGCCTGTTAACTGAGAATATCAACTATCCACATCAGCCCCTATTAGTTTCCCACATGGCTTCTTTGTAAATCTTTGAGCAGGGCTCATTTATGGCCTGGAATATTAATTAAGGCTGCAGCCAGTGGTACCTTGGTTTTGGCAGCATAAACATTCCATGTTTATGTTCGTTGAAGTTTCCTATACCAGCACATTTGCTTTTTGGTTTCGTTTTTTTACCTAGAGCTGCAGTAGCAGAATACCAAGTTATAGGGAAACCACCAGACAAAGAGAGACAAATGAAATTCATCTATTCAAGATGCTAATTCTACACAAAGATTTTTTGCCTACCTTCAGAGATATTGTGACAAGGAGAAACTTAAAAGGGTGCTGCATGGAGCTGAGATGCTTGATTCATTTCTCTAGGTACCAGTATGTATATGTGTGTATATCAAAATATATTTGTAGAAAATATAAAGTATGGAAATTCAAGCTATTCCAGCTTCAAGGTTCCCATAGTGATGGTATATGTAGGAAGGGAACAATGTCCATGGGGAAATGAAGTATTTGCAAGTTGAATATTTGATTATTTGGCTTCTCTTTTTTTTTTTATTGAATATCCATTTTTTAAAAAACCAGTTTGCAGAGAAGCTTGTTTTACAAATGAACTCCTCCCTCAACCCCGCCTTTCCTAACCCTAACCCTAACCCTAACCTAATACGTCCTGACCAGGAAAGGAGGTTGAGGGAGGAGTTCATTTGTAAAACAAGCTTCTCTGCAAACTGGTTTTTAAAAAAATGGATATTCAATACCTATCCTGCCACAATCTTCCTGCTGACCTCTAATCTCCTATCTCTAAGTGCTTTTCAGACATCTTGAACTGGATGTCCAGTAGACATCTTAAACTCAATATGTCCAGAACAGAACTCATTATCTTTATTCTTAAGTCTCTACAACCAACCTTCCTTATTACTTTTGAGGACAACAGCATCCTCCCAGTCCCTCAGGCTCACAACCTAGCAGTCATCCTGGATTCCTCATTATCTTTAACCCCATGTGCAATTGCCAAGGTCTATTGATTTTACCTTTGCACCATCTCTTGAATAACCCCCTTCTCTCCTCTGACACCACTACCACTCTAGTGCAAGTCCCCATCGTCTCATTCCTTGATAATTGCATAGTCTGCTAGTGGGTCTGCTAACATCAAGTCTCTCCACTCCAATGCACTCTCCCTTCAGCTACTAATATGATTTTCCTATAGCTCAAGTCTGCTCATGCAATCCCCCTACTCAATAAACTCTGCAGCTTCCTATTGTCCCTACGAGAAAATATAAATTATTCTTGCTGACATTCAAGCCTTTCATAACCTAGACCCCTCCTGTCTTTCCAGTCTTCTTGTACCTTTCTCCTCAAAACATACACTTCAGTCCAGGGGCTCTCTGCCTTTCTGGATGTTCTATGATCAAGACACTCCCACTCCAGGCGCTTTCTCTGACTGTCCCAAATACGTAAAGTGTTCCCTCTCCTCCACTCCAACCACTGATCTCCCTGACTTTCTGTAAGTCCCAACAAAAATCCCACCTTCTAGAGGAAAGCCTTCCCTAACCACTCTTCATTCTAGTGCCTTTCCCTCTATTAATTATTTCCTGTTTCTTCTATATATAGCTTTGTATACATTTGTTTGCATATTGCCTCCATTAGATTATAAGTTCCTTTTACCTCTCTTTTGTATCCCCAGCATGTAGCACAGTGCCTGGTATATAGTAGACACTTAATAAATGCCTATTGATTGATGACTGTCATTCTCCATAACTATGGACTAATTTGATGTTATTTGAATGTTTTCTCCTTCAAATTTGAAGGTCTTTCTCCTGGTAACTTGTAAAATTTGTTGTGTGTCATTGGAATTGTTATACAGTAAATCTTCAACATTCCATTCAGATGATTTTATCAGTAACTTCATTTTCACTTTTGCATTGGCAACCACACATATCTTCAGCTATGCACAGTAGAGAAAAAAATGAGAGGCATGATGTGCACCAGTTAGTCGGGCACCTGGTATCCTACTAAGCGCTTCACTGGTCTTATTCACCCTACCATTGTAAAGACCTTGCATGTATTCATTGTATATGTTCATTGTTTGCCTTTAAAACTCAAGTTTTATGTTGCAATTATACCCCGAAAGCTTGGAGCAAGTCTGTCTGATTGTAATCTCAAGTGTGCAAAGTCAGTGATGTGGCTTACTGAGAAAATAAAGGTGTTAGATAAAACTTTGTGTAGAAATGTCTTGCAGCTGCTATCCACTGGGGGAAGTCCTTAAGGGTCTCAAACAGACAGACCACAAAGGGTCCTTTACAACAAAGGGTCCTTGACAATCGCTAATGCCATCTGTGTACACATATGAAGACCAGAGAGTCAGAGATGATCTTGAGACCCACCAGTCTCAGCATCTTTTGATAGCAGCTGCTGAAGTTCCAACAATCTTTTCCTTGGTTTTCAGAAGCTGGCCAAAGGACAAAAGTTTACAACAGTGTACAATGCCTTTATACTTCTGTCTGACAGAGAGGAAAGTAAGATTCAGGTTAAAACATGTTTTAGCTTTGAAAAAGTGATTTGCTGTAGAGTATTTATCACTTAACATGTTATGGAAATAAATATTGTCTAAACTAGTTTTTTATTGAGATATTACCATAAAAGTTCATAGAATTCTAGGGAATTACCAGTGAGAAAAAATGTTTTACATGTTGCCAATTTTATTTTTTTTTCCTGCATTTCATAGGTTATTTCATGACACCATGTTAGGAAAAGTGCATATTATCAGAATTAATGTTTTGTTTATAAAGGATTATATGTAGGAAAGTGTATTTTCAGCAATCTCTAGTGAAAGATTACAATTTTTGGTGGTCACAGGAACCTAATTCTCTATTTCCTATAGGCTCAATGTATCAACATTTGCACTTCATACTTTCCTTCCATTTCCTAGAAACGTTACCCCTGAAAAATGTTGAAGATCAACTATATTTAACTACCAAACTTATTAGATACTGAAGTGTGAAATTGTTCTTCCCCCAGGAATAATTTATATGTTCACTTGATTGACATTTTGTCGTCTGCATTCAAAGGTTCTGGACAATTTTCTTACATCTCTCCTTAATTAGCATACTCAGGTTTTTTTGGTCACATTATTCTGAAAGACCTATGATGTTTATGTTATCTCTGTGCATCTTGTTTCCAAGGACTGTTGTTTTGGCTTACATAGAACTCATGTGTGCGAATGTGTGCGTGCCTGCATATGTGCGTGTTTTATGTTGTCATCTTTTGTTTCTCTTCTGGCAAGTTTTTTTTTCATTGTTATTGTTATAAATCTGATAATATCTCTTTCATTTATTTAGATCATTTAGATCTTATTCTGTTCATTGTATTTTAAAATTCTGCATTGAGAGCTCTAATTCCTGACCAATACTCATTCCTGCAAGTTTTATTTTTACTTTGAAGCATTCTCTAGTATCTTATTGTTCCATAATTTTTAGAGAGTACACAGGATTCTATTTTTATTGGGCATTATTGGCTCACTGTTCTTCATATTATAATATTTGCTAAGAATTCTGTGTTCTTTTGAGGCTTTAACTATTCTTCCTTCTGTGGAAGGGATGTTCTGCAGAAGTTAAAACATCTTGTAAGCAGCAGTTTCAATTGTTCCCTGAACTTTATTGTGACGAAGTTATTTATTCTTCTTCATCCTATTTCCATCATCACAGCTGATGGCATTTTTTTTTTTAAAAAAAAAAGGAAAGCTGTTTTAAAGAAGACCCCAGATTCAATTCCGAAAGCTTGGTGTCTCAAACTTTCTTTATTGGAAAAGTTGAAGTGCATGCCCCTTAAATTCTCGAGAAAAGGGCACACCTCCATAAGAAGAGAGAGTGCACTAAATATAGAAGGAAAAGAAGGCTTTACAGGGTTACTAATCCAAACTCTTCCCTTCTGGATCAGGATCGGTCCCAATCCTTCTGGGTTACAATCTTCCTCATACATCCTTCACATGTTTCCCCTTCACATGTAACTACCTTCCTCGTCATGCTTCGCATGCTCCTTTAAAGAGGCTCTGATTTTATGTGGGGAATTTCCCATTACATGCATAAAGTTAAGTAAGCACAGGCTGTAGCAAGAGAATGACTGATGGTTTATGGCTCCAAACCGCTTGGTCCAGTTTGCCTAGTGCCCCTAAGTTTATGGTTTCTGAGCCTCTTCAGTTTGCTGATGATTGGCCGATGACTTTTAACTTATCTAAGCAACTTCTGTTTCCCCTAAGACTGAGGTTCAATGATTTTACAGTGTGGAAACTTAACTATTTCATATCTCTCACAGTTACTGTGAGAAACGTGCTCACCTTAAACAAAGAATGATACGGGAAAGCTTTTATTAATTTTTACGTTCATTCCCCCTGAATGAACAGGGAGCTCCTAGGGGAGTGCTACAATTATTCAGACCAATGCAAGCCTTCTTAGACTGTTTCAAATTTGAATCTCCCACCTCACCATCTATTGGATAAATGAGGCCTCCTGAACACCTCACTTCATGTTCTCTCTGAAAGACTCCCCTCAAACAACTCATCAAACCTGCACACAAGTTTCTGACCTTTTACCTGACCATGCTAGGTCACAACTCTGATTAACTGCTATCACTTAAAGCTAGGAGTTTTAACCCTGTGGAAACACAATTGCTTCTTTTGTTTCCCACACTGCCAAACACCCATATTCAGTTTCCTGAAATGAAATCGTTGGATGGAGGAACTTCATGCAGGCTTAGCCAGATTAATGATAGTCCCAGAAAAGGGTGGAGAGGAAAAGAGGAGACTTGTTCATTTATCTTATATGCTGGGATTTTACTGCGGCTTTTTTCTTGAGATTATTGGTATTTCAGACTTTTTCTCATTCAAAAAATCTCTCACTTTCTGGACCTTCTCCCCTTACAGATGAAAAGACCATGAAAGCCGGGCTATGTTACCTTAACCTATTTGGGTTGGGAAAAATATAGTTGACTGGCCTGTGCTCCTTCCCTGAGTAGCCTAAGGAGGGACAAGATTGGCCCCGAAGGAGTTTCATCCCCTTTCCTCCAGGTATGAAGTAGCTTTCTACGCCAGCAGCTCACCTGATTCCTGCTGCTTTGCTCCTTTCCTCCGTGTGACTAGACACAATCAGTGCCTGCTGCTTCTTAAATGGAGAATACTGGGGCAAGTTACTGAAGCAGCAGATGTGAGTATGAGGAGACAGTTTTCCCTTGTTCTGATATACAATTTGATTCAATATCTTTTGTTTTATGTGTCTTTTCTAGTTGGCTTAGTAAAAGCAAGGCACCTAGGTGGCACAGTGGTTAGAGCACCTGGATGGAAGTCAGGAAGACTCATCTGTCTGAGTTCAAGTCTGGCCTCAGACACATCCTAGCTGTGTGACCTTGGGAAAGTCATTTAACCCTGTTTGCCTCAGCTTTCTCATTTGTAAAAATAAGCTGGAGAAAGAAATGGCAAACTGCTCCACTATCCTTGCCAAGAAAACCCTAAATGGGGCTACAAAGAGTTGAACATGATTCA
This sequence comes from Bettongia penicillata ogilbyi, assembly GCA_023548195.1. NCBI lineage: Eukaryota > Metazoa > Chordata > Mammalia > Diprotodontia > Potoroidae > Bettongia > Bettongia penicillata. The sequence goes on from JAJHZJ010000570.1 coordinate 7,509,486, forward strand.
ACAACGAAAAAGTAAAAGCAGTCTCTTCAGTAGTGTCTCACAAGCCATCATTTTGGGGGATGTTGACCCATACTCACAAAGTCCTTTGAACCTGGGGTAGCTTTTGGGAGGCCCATATATTGGGAGGCCCTGGGAACTACGTAAGAATCAAATGAGATCATCTATGTGAGAAACTTCTATAAATATAAAGAACTCTGTAAACAGAAGCTAATATTTTTCAAGTCAAAATAAAGTCTAGTGTCTGATTTATCTTGGCTTTAGAAAAATCTGGCCCCCAGGCTCTTTTCCTTCCAGAAGTCCTGTCTGGGGAGACTTCCACAACAGAATTATTTAATCTCCACAGTGTCAGAAGGGACAAGTCTAATGTAAACTGTACCTCAAGTGGTATGTGTTCTACAGCATCCCTGAAAAGTGGTCCTCCAGCCTTCGCCTGAAGATCAGGAATGAGGAACCCTCCACCTCCCAAGGCTGCCCACTCCATTTGGTGCTATCTCAAGCTGTTAGCATCCTCCCCCTTATATTTAGCTAGCTAGCAAGTGGAAGCAGCAGGGGCTTATTTAATCTTACTTGGACCTAAGCAGAAAAAAACGAAAACCTAGTTCTTTTACACCAAAACCTTCAGTCTTTTTTCCAGCTTAATGCCATCATGTTTATTTTTTTTCTTTTTACTATTAACAATACAAAGCCCTGAAAGTCTTGGTGCCTTCAAGTCCAGAAGGGTGTTATTTTCCATCCTCTTATCATGTTGATAGTTTCCCTTCAATTTGCCTCACCAGTGTGCCAAGATACTTTTAAGAAATGTGGCATCAAGAACTAAATACAATGCTCTAGCTGTAGTCAGACCAAGGTAAAGGATACATTGTCATTTGTGACATCATAGGCAGGTCAGTAGCATGATGTTTAGGAAGACCTGGGTTCAGATTCTACCTTAAAGACTTCTAGCTGAGTTATCCTGGGCAAGTTACTTCATCTCTCCTGGACTCAGTTTTTATCATCTATAAAATGGGAGATAACAATAGCACCTACCTCCCAGGGTTGTTATGAGAATCAAAACTTTAAGACCTATATAAATGCTAGTGATTATTAATGATGTCCAAGATCATAAGAACATGTTTGTGCTCCTTGTGCCATTGCTGATTCCTATTTCAGACTCCTGAAATGCCAGGGTCTTTCTTCACCTCTATCTTGTACTTGCAGGGGTGAGTTTTTAGACCCAGGTATAAAACTTTTTATTTAACCCTATTAAATTCCATCTCATTACACTTGGCTCATTATTATAACCTATCAACATCTTTCAAAATCCTGCCTCTGGTTCAATGTAGTAACTCCCTCTACAAAGTTTTTTTTTTCTAATTTTTTTTTTTGGCAGCTCCATGGACCAGTTCCTTCTCTGTATGTGTGCTAAATGAGGGATTAGATAATAAGCCTTACAGGAGATGAAAGACAGAGGCAGTGACTGCAATCACAGGCTTTGGGGAAAGCTTTCTCAGCTTAAGTGATTCTTTTCCACGGCAAACCATAAATTCTTCACCCATGTCAATAATAGCTGCCATTTTCATCATACTTTAGATTTGCCAAGCACTTTATATACGCAATCTCATTCGCTCCTTACACCAGTATTATAAGGTAGATACTTTCGGTATTACTCTCATGAACTTACAGATGAGGAAACTGAGCCCTAGGAGACTGAGACCATAGAGGCAGTAAATGACAGAGCTGGGATTTAAACCCAGGGCTCCTGGCTTCAGGCTCAGCACTTGTTTTGGAGTGCCATTTCACCTCTTATAGGCATATTGGTTTGACTGAAGTCAAGAATTCAGGTGGAGGAACAGTCAAAACTAAATTTGAGAAAGTAGATTGAGGATAATGACTCTTCACATTGACTAAGCTTGATTCAGTTACACTGGCGTCTATCTCACAGGACCTTAGAGAGGATTAAAGGGGAAAGTAGAGGTACAACAGTTGGCCAACTTAAAACACTGTTGTTACGGTTGGTTGTATTGGTTCTTCCAAAGCCCCAGCTGGGAGAGAAGTGAGGCCAGTGCCCCTTTCCCATGTTCTACCCCCGACCCAAGACTAAGTCATCTTTCACAGTCCTTACTCCACTTTTTACCAACCACTGTTATAGACTGCAGGGGGTCCACCAGGGTTTTTGAACAGCAGAGGGATGAGTGCAAAGATCATTCAAACAGCTGTGTATAGGAAGGACTAAAAGGAAATTGGGCAGGTAGGTGGCACCATAGTGCATAGAGCACAGGGCCTGGAGTCAGGAAGACTCATGTTCAAATCCAACCTCAGATGCTGGGCAAGACAGTCAACCCTGTTTGTCTCCATTTCCTCAACAGCAAAAAGAACTGGAAAAGGAAATGCAAACTACCAGTATCTCTGCCAAGAAAATCCCAGAAGGGTTCACAGAGTCAGACACAAAACTTGAAAACAAATGACCAAAAAGTCACAGACGTTACGCAACTGCAGGTAAATCTAAAAACACTAAAGAGCTCACACAGATTATCACAATTACAATTAACTTTAAGAAATAAAAGTAAATAAAAACAAAATAAAAACTAATAACCAGTGGTCACAAGCAAAAAACTCTCTTCCATTGGAGGAGGGAAACTAGACACACGTGCAGGGGCCTCCTCTAGGAGGAGACCTGCTTCAGCAAGGCCAAGCCTTGATACGTACAGCATGGCTGCGCAGTGAACTTTAGCTGTGACAGCGAGGAGTCACAGCAACGATGGGCCAAGTTTCATTCATAGCAGGGCTTCATGACTAAAACATGGGTCCTGCAAGTGCTTGCCTGAGAGCAGGGACCACTTGGTGCTGGTGTGAAACAGTTCTGGGATTTTGCTGTGGCTAGTTCATCCAGAGGGTGAGCCGCAAAGGATTGTTGTTATGCCAAGCTCAGGATGCAGTTTGCTTACTGGGCCTTAGTTCTGGGTAACACGGTGTCTCCTAATAATAAAAGAGAGGGGCATGGGGATCTTGACAGAACAAAAGGGAAGATGAGCAGTAGAGATATCTATCAGGAGGTTATTTCACTATCTTTAGGTGTAAAGATATAAAACAAAGGGGACCTTAAATAGTATCTGTGAGAAGAAAAGTTAAGGATGGAGGCAGGAGAAATTTCAAAGGAGAAATTGATAGGAGTTAGTGGATACCCAGAGGGGTAGGAGAAATGAGTCAGGAATAACTTTCTGGCTTCCATTCTGATAACTAAGAGAATTATAGCACTGTTTATAGAAACACATTTTTTTTTCCCCCTTAAACTTGTCTTGAAGAGGATTTGATTTTTGAGGAAAGATAATGAGTTTAATTTTGGACAGTATTCACTTGGAAATGATAGGAGAGGTAATGCATGATGTAGCAGAAAGAATGTTGAACTTGAACTCGTAGGAAGGCTCTTGATTCTAATCATGTCTTTGTCATCTATAACCACTTAAATGTCCTGGTCCTCAGTTTTCTCACCTGTAGAACAAGATGTTAGAGAGATGACTTCTAAGATTCTTTTAAGTTCTAGAGCTATGATACTCTGTTCTAAGTGGAAATGTCTACCACTCAGTGAAGAGATTTGGGGCCTAGAGCTCAGGACAGAGATCTTGGTTAGAGATCTATATTTGAGAGTCAATAAGATATCTATGGGGCAGCTAGGTGGCACCATGGGTAGACCACTGGGCTTGGAGTCAGGAAGACTCATCTTCCTGAGTTCAAGTGTGGCCTCAGACACTTTTCTAGCTGTGTGACTCTGGGTAGGTTACTTAACCCTGTTTGCCTCAGTTTCCTCATCTGTCAAATAAACTGGTGAAGAAAACTCCAAATAGGATCATGAGGAGTCAGAGAAGACTGAAATGGCTAATCAACACCAAAAAGATATACGAGAACTGGCTAATCAACATCAAAAAGATATACGACTGAAGTCGTGACAGCAGGTAACATTTTCAGAGTAGAACAATAGAAGTTCTGGGAGTTGAGGTCTGCCATATTTAGGGAAGAGGAGGAGGAAATAAAGTCAGTGAAAAAGACAGAAAAGGCAGAGATATTACATAAGCACGACACTATGTTGTTACAGAAACTGAGAGAAGAAAAAAGTTTCAAGGTTGAATGGTTGAATTCTTCAGCAATCAAGGATGGCTCTGAAAAGGTCAATACAGTTGGAGGCAGATAGCCAGATCAAAGACTTTAAGGAGTCAGGCTGTGAAAGGGCAGTTATCATTGGGTACTTTTTTGAGAAATTTAATGCATAAAAAACAAGGAGAGAACTAGGCAAATAGCTAGGGAAGTTTTGGGGTTATTTTCTTTTAATCCTGGGAGACATTACATTTGGAAAGGAGTTGAGAGAAAATCATTTTTCAAGTGAGAGGCCTAGAAAAGTGATATGATTTGCCCAGGGTCAGTAAACCTAAGGTAGTAAGTCACAGTCAGGATTTGAACCTAGGTCCCATGAATGTCATGAAAACATTCAGCACTCTTTTCATTGCACAATAATACGTCTACCCATTTAGTATTTACTACACAGGTATTTTACCCAGAGTTCATCAGGAAATAGCCTGGGGAAGGAATGGGGGCCTACATGGAGATGTGGTTTTAAGCCTGAAATGTTTCTAAGTCAACTAGCGGTCAGAGCTGACTAAGGAATACCAGGCTGCTTTCATCAATGTCTTTTTAGACAAGATAAATGTAAGGGAGTATATGCATGTCTAAGTCTAGGACACATATGATTGGTCAGTGAGTAGTAAATGTCATTATGACCCAGTACCCAGCCTGTTCAGATAGTTCAGACTAATAAATTATATAGGTACAGCTGGCTACTGTAGCAGGAAGGGAGATAGTGGTTGTTGCTGGGGCAATCTGTCCTTGAGCTGGGGAAAAAAATGCCTGGGACATTGTTTTGAGCCTAGGGAGAAATGTAATTTTTAAAGAGAAATGTGATTTTAGGATTGGGGTCCAAGCACACGCATCCAAGCACCCCATCAGGGTGATGGGACCTGAACCCCTAAGAGGATTAGACCATATCTTTGAAAGCAGTCCAGTTTCCGAATTTTCCAACACTTTTCAGCAGCCCAGATCACTGGCCTCTCAGCAGGGGCATCTGGCTCAGCCCAGTCCACCCCAAATCACTTCACACTCTTTTCACAATCCTCTTGACCCACCCCAGACTTTCACTGTAGCACCTGGGCCACTCCAGTCTATTTACCACTCTTTTATCCCACCCAGATCTTCTCACTTCATTTTCTCACCCCCATCAAGTTGCAGATTCCCTAAGAATTTCACCTGCTTCTATTGGCATTACAGTAAGTCTCGCTACTTTGACCAAAGGTTTGAATGTTTGAATTCTTTCCAGGCAGACCCCCCTCTACTGTGACATTTTAAGGTTCCCAGCAACCCCAAACCACATCAGTTTGTCATTTCCTTCTCCCACTCATTTGACAGATGAGGAAACTGAGGCAAACAGGGTTAAGTGACTTGCCCAGGGTCCCATAGCTAGGAAAAGTGTCTGAGGCTGGATCTGAACTCAGGAAGATGAGTATTCCTGACTCCAAGCCCAGTGATCTATCCATGATGCCACTTGGCTTCCCATAGTTGCCATCATACTATTAATATAATCTTTCAGGAATATGATGAGCAAAATGGACTTTTAGCGACCATAATGAGAACATAACCACCATTTAAAATTTTTTTCCCTTGGAGGAAATGCCTTCAGAGAGTCAAACAACCAGCTTGTGTTCCCTAGTGATTATTGTCCTTTTGTGTTTCCCACTGGGAAGGAGATGCTTAATAAAAGCTTACAGAATTGAGTTAAATTGTGGGGGTGAAAACAGGAAGTACCAAATGTGCCATTTGGCACCTCATGAATAACTCAGCCTTAGCCAGTGGTGAATTTAGATTTGGGTCTCCAGAAAGTTCTATTTAAAGATTTAGGAGAGAGATGTGGGAGTGGTCTGGCTGGAAGAGGGACCAAGTTGGATTCTGGGCCATTGTGGATTCTAGACCTGACTTGCCCACTGTCTACCTACCTGTGTGATTTGGGGCTGGGTCACCTAAGCTCTCTAGGCCTTAGAGGTATTGGGGCACATCATCTAAAGTCCCCTCCAATTCTCCAAATTCTCTGATTCTGCTAAGTCATGGTGAGTAGGAAGTCTGTATACTCCAGAGGACTGGAGAGGAAGCTGGTGCTGCTCTAGGCAAAATGTGGGTGTTTGGTTTTCAATATCCTTCTCTTGGTTCCTTCTTCTTCTATTCAAATAGCCAGCCACCTACACCCTGCCCCAGGGCCCTCAGACTTCCTCTGGACATTCCATTAGAATACAGTAAGTTCCTAGAGGCCAGGGCTATTTGCATTTTCTTTGTATTGCCAGTACTCAGCTCCACAGTCCTTCCTAAGCACTTATTAAACACCTCATGAGAAATTATCTTCTTGATTGACTGACCCCATGGTTTTAGGTACCTCTCTTTTCCAACTCATTAAAATTTAGCCTTTCTTGTATCTCACTCTGCAGGATCTTAGTAATCTCTTGGGAGGGTACAACATATATAAAGATAAATAAATGGAGACAATATAACCAGACTGGGTGTCCCAAAAGTCTTAGTGGAGTTTTAAGCTTTAGCAGTTTAAAACTACTTTAAGAGATGTTATCTTCATAAACTCTCTCATATAAACCCCCTCATCTCCTTTGACACTGCTGTCACTTTAAGCTTTAATAGCTTAAAACTCAGCTAAGACTTTTGGACTACCCTGTACATGACCAGTAGTTAGATGGCACAGTGGTTAGAGAGTCAGGCCTGGAGTCTGGAAGACCTGAGCTCAAACCTGGCCTCAGACACTTCCTAACTGTGTGACCTTGGGCAAGGCACTTAACTCTGCCTCAGTTTCCTAATCTGTCAAGTGAGCTGGAGAAAGAAATGGCAAACCATTCCAGTATCTTTGCCAAGAAAACCCCAAATGGGGTCACAAAAAAGAAAAAACTGAACATGTACATGACCCATCATTTGAGGAGGGGGTTAGGCAGTGGCAAAGAGCTAAGTCATGAAGGAAGTCGGGCATGCCAAAAATGAATGAGGAAACTAAATTGGGGCATTGAAGTAGGAGATGGGATTTTCTCTAAGGGGAACAGGAAGGAGGTCAGTTTGACCTGCATTTGAACTGTCTGGAAAGATAGATTATTTGTATAGAGAATTCTCAATTTTGGAATTTTGAAAATGAAATGTCATCCCTCCTCAAACCTTTCGTAGGTCCCCCTCTCCCCTCCTTCTTGCTTCTCTATTTTATTGAAAAGAATGAGGCCGTTGGCCACGAACCTCTCCCCTCCTTTCTCCATTTCTCATTTCACATCATTTCACTATCCCCATTTTCATTTCTGTCTGACATGGAGAGGCCACCAACCTGGACATGCACAAGTGAATCCCTTCCATCCCATCTTCTTTAGGAGATGGTTCCCTCTATCATTTCTACTGTTTTTTAACCTTCGATCACTTGCTCTCCAGTAGCTGCTCCCCACCTCTTACGAACACGCCTATATAGTCCCATCCTCAAAAATACGCTTCACCTGATTTATCTATCCCCACCAGCTTTTGTCTCATACCTCTTCTCCTTTTGGTGGCTAAGCTCTTGGAAAGGGCTATCTGTGTCAGTGCCTCCACTTCCTTTCCTCTCTCTTCTTAATCCTCTAAAGTCTGGCTTCCATTCTCATAATTCAGCTGAAACCACTCTCTCCAAAGTTACCAGCGATCTCTTAATTGCCAAGGCGAATGGCCTTTTCTCAGTCCTCATCCTTCTTGGCCTCTCCATAGCTTGTGACGCTGTTGATCACCTTCTTCTCCTGGACAGTCTTTCCCTCTTGGTTTTTGTGACATTGCTTTCTCAGGGTTCTCTTTCTACTTGTCTACTTGTCCCTTCTCACTCTCCTTTTATCTTCACCCAGGTGCACCCACTAATAGTGGAGTCTATCCCACAGGGCTCCATTCTAGACAGTCTTCTCCCTCTATACTTTTCTACTTGACGATCTCATCAGCTCTGAAGGATTCATTTACCCTCTCTGTGCTAACCTTCTTCTGAATCTCCAGTCTCACATATGCATCTAGGACTGGATGTCTAATAGACATCTTAAACTCAAGCTCATGATAATATTTAACATAAATTTTGAACTTTAATAAGAGCTAGAATTTGCATTAAGGAGAGCCTGGAGCTAATAGTCTCATCCTTCTTTCTAAAGTAAACTCAGAGAATGCCTTTTGCTATGTCAACAAAGCAGATAGGACTGACAGCATTCCTCAAGACAAGTTTTTAAATATGAGAAGGAAACATATGAGAAGAAGAAAGAATATGAGACAGCGATTTCTGTTGAATTATGAGAATGGAAGCCAGACTTTAGAGGATTAAGAGAGAGAAAAGGAAGTTAAATAGAATTCCTTATGTATGTGAGTCCTGGTAAATCTTTATTGCTTAAACTTGCTGTGTAAGGTAAAAGGCATGTGGATTTGGGACCATAACTATTTTTGTTTTGAGTTTGAATTTGGGTATAGTTGTCTGCACTAATTTCACTCTTATCTGAATTCAAACAGAGTAAAGGATGTTTTATCCTGTCACATTTGATATGTCACATATCCCTGCTTTTTTCCTTTTCTAACAAGCTTCTATGACCAATAGCAAGTGACCAGCAAAATATGTGGGCCCTTTTGTGTAATCTTACTGGGAAATCAAATATTATTTTTATCTGAAATTAGAACATGTGCAGAATTTTATGTAAACTACTTAAGACGCATCTTAAGATGTTCTCATTGTTTAAAAGGATTTTAAAAGCAGTAGTGTTTTTCTGTGATCAATCTCTTACTGTTACCAATGTAAGGTTCCATCATAACCCTGTCTTTACTAGGCATTTTGCAATATCTAGGAATTCGGTAATAACTAAGAATTCAGTTTGTTATACTTTGGAAATTCATATTACTTAAGGACATTTTTGTAACAACTCAGCTTCAATGAATTCCAGTTTTAAAGGTTTATTTTTGCTTAAGGAAAAAAGAAAGAGCTATCAATCATTTTAAAAGTTTCCAACTAATTTTCTTCATAAAAGTTTAGTGAACCTCAGAATAAATTTTAAACTATTTTTACAGAAAGGGAAATAATTTTAGAAGAAAATGTTTTGAAAAAAAATTTTGCGTGATTCCTTGAAGGCCTACTAAAATTTCAAAATAATTTACTGTTAATTTAAGCTATAAAGCAGAAGAGATCTTGCTGAATTTGTAGTCATTCCATGGCCTAAGTCAGAGTTAAAATTTGCATTTGAACTTATTATATGTAAAAGATTTAATTCCTGAAGTATCTCATTCTTCCAGAGTGAGTATAACTAGGGAAGAATAACAAACTTGTGAAACAAAGACATAATTCCATCAACTATAAGGTTAGCCAGTAACCTCTTTGCTTAGTTCAAGCTGGAATAGGATTCTAGTACAGTTATGCTAGCAAAAAGTAGTAATTCATGAGCTATCTGGTCTTATGTAACTTGATTTGATCATTAATAGCTCCATCAAATTTGAGATGGCCCTATCTGAAGTATACCAGCCCATATTTATTTGCTATAAGATTGGGACTGAAATTTACTATTGTTTGAAGTTCTGATTAAAGGAATAGTTGTCTAAGTTATCATAAAGGTAATTGACATGTGCTGCAGGCTGAGAACAGTGGATGCTTGGAAAGGTTTTGAAGACGACCTTGGACGTGGCCCAGGTAGGATCTTCTTAACTCTATTTCCCAAATGTGCTATTTCCTTTATGAAAAAGGAAATTCCCCACCTGATTACTCCTAAGCCCTGCTTTCAGCACCTGGTGACTACCTGACTGGCTGTCAGATAATGACTCATTCCTGGAATCAAACAGAACTAAGGAAGTTCTTTCCTTCTGTTAAGGTATGCCATTGTCTCTCTTTTCTTTTATAGTAAATTTTTGTAATCAAGAAGTTCTGTAAGTACAATACTAAGTCTATCAAATAATAAATGGAAATTGGAACATCTCTGAGTCCCTAAAATGGGAGGCAGGAATGAATAGCTTACAGCCTTAACCTATATTCCTGGTCAAATAAATATAATTTAGAGATAACATTGAGGAAATGATTAAGACAAAGTAATAAGACAAATGTATAAGGTGATAAGTGTCTAATTAAATAGGATAGCAAATTTTGAGGAAAAGCAATGAGATCAGACCGATTCCTCTAAGAATTATATGTAGATATATATGATTGACTTCTAAAATTTGTCATGTTTTTGGTAACAAGATCTCAAATTTGGATTTTTGCATAAAAATTGTATGAAATTATTTCTTCTTTGTTAAAATATCTGTCCAATAATTTAAAAGGGCAGATGAGTCCATTTTATGGTTGAAACCTCACATTTTCAAAGATTCTTATTCTAGGTACAGGATTTAGGTAAGGACAGAAACAGCAAAAATATAAACTGAAATTCTCTGAAATTTCAAAAATTAGAGAACAAATTTTAAGTGACTGTACAAATTTATACTGTCAGAAGTATCTTGGAACTTCTAGATCCAAACCAGAGAAGCAGAACTCCCTTTTTGAACTGTCCCAAGAATAAAACTGATTGTCAAAGAAAGGATATCTAGGTTATCAGATAACTACATGAGAAATCTGGGATTCAAAAAGTGATGTATAAATGAAAATTAAGCATGGATTACTGGGACACAAGGAACTTAATGTTAATTAACATTGGAAATAATGATTGCATTTATTTGTATGGTTCATGTTTAATTTTCTTGTTTATATTGGTGACATGTAAATCTCCCTTTCAAAACTAGCCTATTGTGAGCCATCTAAGTTTTAATCTGTACCTGACAATGTAAAAATGCAATTTGTGAATTGTAAAAAATCTTGTGTTGTTTGAACCTAGCCCTGTATGGCTGGGAAACTTAACTATTTCTATGTGCCTTTAGTCATGTTAACTATGTTGTACTGTTTCATTTCAATTATCAAATCACTGTCAGATTTTCTGTATGAACTCTTGGATCTATCTGTCACTTCCATTATCCCTGCTCCTGGGTGGACTGTACCCTCCAATTTTGAAAGGGGCTTGAAGAAGATGACATCAGATGGACAGCTTTCCCAAGACCTAAACAAAGATTTAGAGGTTTTTTTTCTCATACCTTTGTTGGTCTACCAGTGAAGCCTTCAGCTTGCCTTTGACCAAAAGGAGGGAATGATAATATTTAATATAAATTTTGGAGTAATGAGCTAGAGTTTGAATTAAGAAGAGCCTGGAGCTAATAGTGTCATTGTTCTCTCTGAAGTAAACTCAGAGAATGCCTTCTGCTATGTCAACAAAGCATATAGGGCTGACAGCATTCCTTACAAGACCTTTAACCCTAGACATTTTCTGAATGATGAGACGTTTTCCATGTCTTAATATTTTGTGAACATATACTATATTATGGCATGTCAGTGGTATAGAAAATACAGACATCCTGGGTCTGTCATTTCAATTGAAACTTTGTCAACTCTGTTAAAAATGCCCTTTCTATGTCAGCAATTTCAAAGACCTGTTTATGACAGGATACCTGCCAGTAGAGTGGTGGGATTTTCTCTTTATCTTATGTCACAGGGACATATGCTATTCACACAGCCTGGAATCATAAATTCCAACTGACACTACCTTGTTAATTGTCTTGTCTCACTAAATTTGGAATCTGTTCAACTAAGAAAGTTTCTTTCTCGCAGTAAAATGTATTTAAGTCTGATTATCCCTGCACTGAGCAGCCAGATCATAATGACTGGCTTGGTGAAATCCATGAACTGTTACTTTAAAGGGAATTTAGAATAAGAATAATAAAGACGTATGCATTTAGCCTGTTGCCTCTACTTTAACCAAACTTTCAGGTTAACATTCAAAACTGAACTCATTTTCTTTCTACCCCCAAACCCTCCTCTCTTCCTCATTTCCCTATTACCATTGAAAATACCAGGATTAAAAAAAAAGACAACAAAACCTGGACTTACATGAACATATGATGCAAAGTGAAGAAGAGCCAAAACACTGAACACAGTAACAGCGACGTTTGTGCCATGATCCACTGAACTAACTTGGCTCTACTTGCCATCAAAGGTACCACCATCCTCCCAGTTACCCAGACTTGCAAATTAAGTAGCCCTCTCTTAACCCTTATTCAATGTTGCCAAGCCCTGTAGATCTGACCCTAGGTAGATCTCTCCTATGTGCCCCCTTCTCTCCCCTGACACCCCCGCATCCCCTTTGCAGTCCTTCCTTACCTCACACATGGGCTACCACAATATCCTTTTGGTTGGTCTCCCTGCCTTAAGTCCCTCCCTGCTCCAGCCCATCCTCCACTCAACAGTCAAATTGCCCAGTCTTCCTTAGTGCCCATCGTCCCTGTTGATTAGCTTGTTTATCCTCTTTGTAGCACAGTTTGTACAGAATTGCTTTAATGAGCTTCCTGAGGGCAGGGATAGTCTGGCACATGGTAAGTGCTTCATATGATGACTGAAAAAGCTCCGGAGTTCAAGAATCTGAGTTTGGATCCTATTGGCTATTTAGTCTGCTCATTAAAGTGACCTTGCACAAATCACATGACCTCTCTAGTCCTTGGTTTTCCCATCATGGTTTCTAATTATGTGTAAAATGAGGGAGTCTAGATCATGTCATTGACCTGGGGCAGTCTGGTGAAACTTATAGACATCATCTCAGAAAAATGTTTTAAATTATATAATACATAGGAAATCAAGGATTATATTGAAGTAGTTATGAAAGAAATTAATTTAGGAACTCCAGGACTAAATGAACTCTATGGTTCCTTCTAACTTTCAATATGAGATCTTAACTTGCTGAATAATTGGGAAACAGATTAATAAACTAATTCAAACCATTAATGGCTAATAATGACTTAACTAAGAGAACCAGTACATTTCACCTGTGGTTGGATGCTGATTTTTTTCATTGCTTTTTTCACCTACCATAGGATCCTTTCCCAGTGAAGCTCATCTGCATCCCTTGTTTACATGTTCCCTCTCCTCTCCTAGTACCTTGGAACCTTTTCTGTCCCCCACTTAACAGAAAAACATTTTTAGGAAGCACAATAGACAATATTTGCGTAGGGAGAATGGCCCGGCCTAGTGGGAAAACCCTGCCATGCTCTCATTTCACTGATGAGTGGAAGATGCTTGTGTCAGCCCCACATGACACTTTTTCACAAGACAGAAACATTAGGTGGAATTTAGATTCTTAAAGCAGCAGGGACCCCTTAGAGATCCAGTCTAGTCCCTAATTTTACAAATGAGGAAAGTAAGGCCCAGAGAGTATATTAGTCACACAGCTAATTAATGGCCCCAATATCACCCAAAATCCAGCATACTCCTATGCCACCCTTTCACAGTCTTTCAGTTGTGACTATTTGGGTGTTGTCTTGTAGGAAACATAAAAGTACATGTTATCACTCAAAAAACTGGGCCAAATAATATGAACGGATCTATCTGTGTAGACCCATACATGCTAGAAAGACTACTGAAAAAAAGAGCTAAGATAAACATTCAGGTTGATTCAGACCTGGAAGGGGGCTGTGGGTGACAGGGGACTATGGCAACCAAGTTCCACATCTCTTTGCCAGAGATCCATGCTTCTTCTGGACTTCGTCCACCAGCCTCTCCTAGCTGGCACCCCCTCGGAACGCAGGAATGAAGTGTGTATGGTTTTTATATATCATTTATATTTTTCTTTGTTATTATGTTTATTTTTTATATATTTTAATTGATGTGCTGCTCTGTAACATTTGTTTCCTGTATGTGTTCCAGCTAGGGGCCCAGGGCTCTGGATGTCTGAGCAGCTCACTTTAGAAACAATCACACTGAGTAAATAACATGAAAGGTTTCTGGTTTTTTTTATTTAAAGCAAGAAGGTAGGGTTTATAATTTCAAGTAGATGAAATCTACTTGTTACTAAAAGTACACCATTTGCTGGTGGAATAATTCTTGTTTGCAGGGCCCACATGGAGAGGGGGTAGTCATTCTGTACTCCTCCCAGCTGGGCAGGAAGTAAAGTCCAGAAAACTAGGAGTTACTAAATTAAGCTGAGATTGACGGCAATATTCAGTGGTTGACTCAGATCTTGGAAGCAGAGGTCAGGTAGAGTTGGAAGCATCAGGTGACCATCATCCGGACACTGGGCAGCACTAGCCAGAATTTCAAAACGGGGCGTGGAAGGGATAATCTTTGTGAGAAGCAGCACTACAAGGGAAAGAGACAAATCTGTTTTCAACATAGGGACACTGACCATAATGAAGACAGAAAGATGGTGGAATGTATACTTTTTAACATTATAAAAGATAATTAAGGCCTGAAAAGATGGTCCAGGGCATGAGTTAATAAAGGCTAGTCCTTTAGAGGCAGCAATTTAACCTAATGATATAATATGCCAAATCAGTCAACAGTTACTGAGGACCAGATACTAGGTGCACCAGGGCTACACTGTGCATTATGAGGTTGCTAAATAGTATAGGATACAAGGCCCTGGCCTCAGAGAGTTTCTGGTCTTCTTGGGGAGATTAATACAAACACCAGCAGCACCACAGTATACTGTCAAATGAACAATATAGACAAATGTTATAGGAGTTCAGAGAAGACTCGGATCACCTCAGGAAAGACAGGGCAGATCTATAAACATGAGGTTTGAGCTGAGCCTGGAAAGAGTCACAGGACATGGGAAGTATCAATGGAGAGAGTCATTGGATTTAGATTCAGGCTACCTGTGTTTCCATCTTTTCTCGGCTGCTTATGTAGCACCTTGGACAGGGTGGGGATGGTGGGGAGGAAGAGGGGAAATCCCTTAAGTAGTTTCTTTATCTGTAAAATGTGGATAATGGTGCTTTTACTACTTCTTTCTCAGGGCTTCAGCCAAGTAAGCATTCTGAAGAGCTTAACATGCTATATAAATGGGAGCTCTTATTACAAGCCATGAAGATATAAAGTGAATCATTCAAGAAGTCAGAGGGGGATGCTGGGAAAGCTCAAGATGAATCGTAGGGGAGAAGAGGAGCAGTGAGGGATCTATTTAGGTGGGAGTAAAAATTCCATGGTAGGGAGAACTACACCCTGCAAAAAAAAAAAAAATTGGAAAAAAGGAGGGAAAGGAAAACTTTTGAGTCTTTCTTTGAATGGATCAAGGCTTTTTATCAATCAGTGTCTGGTACACAGTAGATGCTCAAAAAATTCTTACTCATTGACTGATCAGACTATTTTCTCTACTCAAAAACCTTCTGTAGGTACCTGAACCTACAACATACCCTGGAACAAGAGTTTTCCAATAAATATGGGGGTGAGTGTAGAGTAGGGAAGGTGAAGATATACAAATATACATGTCTGTATGTACACACCACATGCACATATACATCTCTGATTCTGGTATATAATATACATACATACATAAATACATAAACACAAGCACACATACACATCTACAATAGTCAAAGATCACCCCAAGGTTTTGAGTCTGTCTAAGCAATAGCATTAGCCAAGAAAAAAAGCAGATCAGGGAAAAGGAAAAGTTCTATTTTAGACAAGATGATGTCTTTCCAACACTTGGATGATGCTCAGATGAGCATCAGCCATGGAAAGAGCAGATCGTTAAAGGCATGGGACTTTAAGGGATAGATATACCTAAGGGAGAGAGAACAGAGATTGAAAGGCCAAAACTAAAAACTAAACTTTGGGGCATAACTACATTTAGGTTTAGAGGTAGAAGAGTTGGTTTAAAAAAACAAACAACTTAAAGGGGATCATACCAGGCTATTACACTAAGTTCTTCTTACAAATATTATTCAGTTCTCACAACCCTACAAGGTAGGTGCTATCACTGTTCTTATTTTTACAGTTGAGGAAAGTAAGGCAAACAGAGGTTAAGTGACTTTCCCAGGGTCACACTGCTAGAAGTGTCTGGGGACAAAATGAACCCAGCTCTTCCTGACTCCAGACTATCCAGTGAGCCATCAGCTACTTTTCCTCAAGAGGAAAGACTGAAGGACCCTCTGGGATCGGTATGTTTCATATCTCCCATCAGGTTCTCAAATTAGATGGCAATGGAACATTTCATAGAAGATAGCAAGGTATGGTAGAAAGAACAATAGTTCTAGAATGAGAGGATCTGAGTTCGAATCCCACTTCTGAGGTTTACTATCCTTCTGACCCCTTCAAAGTCACTTAACCCTTTAGGCCTCCAGTTTCCTCAACTGTCAAATATTATGACCAGAAGGCCTTGTGGTAAAGATACGGGGATATCACATATCATTAACTTCTCACATCATCTAACATAAAACATACACCATCCCTACCCCTCCAAGGGAGATAAATTCAGCATTTGTCCTTCAAAGGATTTCCTGGTTATTTCTAGACCAAGCCATTTGAAATGTGGCTCTCTAACCATGGCCTGAAGCAGCTATATTTCCTAGCGCAGTCCTAGCCACATGAGGGGTGGTTCATAAGAGACTACAAATCATGCCCTTTCCTTAGAACCTTGGAGCTCATTTCACACCTTCTCTTGATCATAGCTTCAAGGTCATGGGTCTCCAGGGGTACACATGCTTTTGTTCCACTGATGACTGAAATAGGTGGGCTACATTCAGGAGAAACCTACTTGGCCAAGGCACAGGCTCTCCAGTTGCGGTTGAAGCTGAGTATAGTAGACATTTCCTCATCAGTCAACTCAAAATCAAACACCTGAAAAGGAAAGAAAGAGAGTTTCTGGTGAGTACTGGACATAAGCAGCTGACTGCAATCAAACAGCAGTACCTGACCTACCACATACCAGGTACTCTGCAAGGCACTGAGGATTCAAAGACAAGATGAAATAATCCTGTCCTCAAAGGAAATGATACTCTATTGGGGAAATAATATGAAAATAACAAAACATAAAAAATAACAAGGCTATGGAAGCTTGGGAAAAATATGTAAGGTGCTGCTTCAGTCTAATTTTGAAGGAAACTTGGTACTTTAAGAGATGGAGGTAAGGAAGAAATACATTCCAGGTATGAAGCAGTATTATTTACTATAAGGGATATTTACATACTCTACAAGCAGGGTAACAGTGAAACTTCAGAATGCCTTCCAGGGACAGAAGCTTTCAAAGTTAAATGAGTTGGGAAAAGATCACTAAGGCTAAGGAGTAAATCTGTACAAGAAGATCTGGGTACCATGGAAATAGTCCCTTCCTTAAGAAGTCAGCTTCTCTAAATCATAGTCGGAGAAATGGCCCAGGAGTTTCAACTGGTCTAAGAAAAGTGTGTTGCTTTTGTTATTTATTTGTAGAGTGTCTGCTGCCTTAGAAGAAGGCTGCCTCACGCAGGGGAAGGATTCTAAAAGGTAAGAAAACAATTTTGTCTATGTGTCTTGGGGTGCCATTTTGTCTTCAGTGTGATAATTTTAAAATAACTGACAATATAAAGCCCTTTTATATAAGTTTCTTAGGGGCAACCCCCTAAGAAACTTAAAATCTTGAATTCCTTTTCTCAAGGTGGGCTCAGTTTCAAGAGGCGAATTAACCCCTGAAGAAATTTTTCCTTCTTCAAGCGGGGGAGGGGAGAGAATCTCAGCTTCTGATGCCAAGAGGGATTGATATCCTTTTTTAGAAAGTCTTAAACCTCATGAAATTCACTTTCTCTGAGGGGGGGGGTTATCCCAGTGTTCTTTTGTTTGTTTTTTGTTTAAGAACACCAAAAAGGTATTCTTAAACCTTAGAGGGCTTGTTTCCTCTGAGAAGGCTAGAAGGGTGTTTTAACCTTGAAGTATTCCTTTAATCTTACACTGAGAGGGATAGTTTCCATTAAAGAGTAGGGAAGCTCACCTTCCCACTTGGACAAAAAAGTAACAACCAAAATATAGTCTAAACTTTTTTTAAAAATTTATTTATTTTCAGTTTTCTATGATTACTTCCACAAATCTTAAATTTTCTCCCCCTCCCTCCCTGAGATGGCATGCAATCTCATATGGGTTCTACACATACATTCTTATTAACCACATTTTCACATTAGTCATGTTGCATACACAGAAGAATTAAAATGAATGGGAGAAACCATGAGAATAAACAAAATATAACACAAGAAAAAATATTCTGTGATCCAATTCCACAGTTCTTTCTCTGAATGTGGATGGCATTTTGCCTCGAGTCCTTTGATAATGTTTTAGGTCCCTGCATTGCTGTGAAGGGCTAAGTCTACCAGAAAAATTCCTCATTCACTGTGATTGTTACTGTTTACAGTGTTCTCCTGGCTCTGCTTCTTTCACTCAACAACTGGTCAGAACTTCCAGGCCTCTCTGAAGTCTTCCTGTTCATCATTTCTTACAGCACAATAGTATTCCATTACACTCATACACCACAACTTGTTCAGTCATTCCCCAATTGATGGGCATTCCCTCGATTTCCAGTTCTTGGCCACCACAAAGAGAGCCGATATAAATATTTTTGTACATGTGGGACCTTTTCCCATTTTTACAATCTCTTTGGGATACTGTCCTAGAAGCGATATTGCTGGGTCACAGGATATGCACATTTTTATAGTCCCTAATTTTTTTTTTTAGAAGTTCCATGTCTCTCTGTATGTCTACAGTATGATGTCTGGAAAAGTCTACTGAGAACAGAAACCCAGTTGTTGTCAGCCCTGTGTTTGACTGTGTGCTTCTGTGTGACTTTCAAACATGTATTTCAATGGAAAGCCTAGAAGAACAGAGTTTTAAAATAGTCATCTGGGACTTAACTCTCATAGATTTCCACTGAGGAATAAGAAGAAAGACTGCCAGTAAATGCCTGGCTATGATGCTCTGTGAATGATGCAGAACTATGCCAAATGACTGGCTATTCCAAATAGTAAATACAATTCTTACCCGAACTCAAACGGAACAAAGGATGTTTTAGCCTATTTATTATACATGTACTAAGTCATTCTGTGCCCTTAGGCTTAGGCCTGGAGACCCAGTTTTGAGAACCATGCCATGTCCTTGCTGCTTCCTTTCATCACAAATCTCTCTAACCAGGACAGGTAAAGCTGATTTTTCAAAAATATAATGAATTTTGTTGCAATTCTTTGGCACTTCTGTACTGCTATAGGAAGAAAGTACATAAGATCTTACTGTTTTCCATCTGAATTTGGAGGCAACTATGTAAATTAATTTTTGAACTTGTCATCCCCTTTCTAATAGTTATACATTCATTTATAACATAAGGTCCTTGAAATATCAGAGAATGGATATGGGAATAACAAGGTGAAAAAGTTTGTGGGACACAAAGTTATAAATCTATCAATTAGTAAGGTCAAAAATAAGAAACATCTTTTGTTTTGAGGAAAAAAAAATTCAGTGCAATCAGCTATTTTGGAAAAAAATAAGTTGAGGACCATCTCAAAGGAAAATCCAATTTTACTTAAGTTTATTATTTAATCTGGGATTAACACCTGTGTGCAAAGTATGTCCTGAAATGCAAACAAAAGGTAGACAGTTCATGAGATATGCACTGTCTGGATACAAACTGAGATAAAGTATTTATACATTTACTTATCCCATCTCAAGTCTTTTGTTGTAAGATAAC
Organism: Bettongia penicillata ogilbyi; assembly: GCA_023548195.1. Classification (NCBI taxonomy): domain Eukaryota; kingdom Metazoa; phylum Chordata; class Mammalia; order Diprotodontia; family Potoroidae; genus Bettongia; species Bettongia penicillata. The sequence goes on from JAJHZJ010000570.1 coordinate 7,529,063, forward strand.
AGTTTCTGTTACCTCTTAGTTTATTTTTTTTCTTTTGCTCCTTAAAAGGGCCATTCCCTGACCACTTCTTAAAGAGGCCTATTCACTCAATGGGCATTACCTCTCTCAAAGTGAGTATGTGAAAAGGCCAGTCTTAAAAGGCCAAGGTCTCTCATTGCATCCTGGGCCATGGTCATCACTTGTCATGGTTTTCTTGCAAAACGAAGGACGAGCATAACACAACATCTGAAGTTACATAAACACCTTTTAAGCAAGTCCACTTGGGTGGCCCATGAACTTAATAATAAAAACCATCTACTTAAAATGAGGGTAAATAGCTATATAGTCACGTTTAGGATTTGATCCTTAAAGTACGGAGGTACTCCTAAGGAGGGAGGAGAATTAACTGGAGTGGAAAATTCTGAGAAAGCAACAAGATCAGGCAATCATATATGTAAAATGTAAATGATTCTAATGGGATATACAGGCTTTGAATATATTCTAATAAGTTCTAAAAATTGGGTTCAAGACTTCATATAAAAAATTGTATTGTTCACCCTTTGCACAAATCAGGCATTTTCTGTTATTTGAATGCTTAATTTAAATAAAGTTTTGAGAGTTCTGCCTTCTGTGGTACTTTAAAATGTTTAGGTTTTTTTTTTTAATTTCTCAGTTGTTATTTGAATTTCTTAAGTATACAATCGTAACAATTTGCTAACTGACACTCTAAGTAGTAACACTGAAGGTTTTCCCTTTATGAGACTTAAATCTGAAATAAAAAATGAGTATCAGTTTTAAAAAGTTAAATGATAACAGAATCAGTGCCAGTTTAGAAAAGCATCCTTAACCTTAGCTTACATAACTACTTTGGTAAAGATCAAATCTTTAACCAGAAGGGCTCATGTTACAAGTCAGATCCTCACAGATAAGAATCTTCCTTCAGCCTGTTGGTATTGTCTATATCAAATAGAGAATTTAAACAAAGATGGAAGCAGCAAGGGGTATGTGAAGACTTAAATTCTCTGAAGTTTCAAATGTACTATGAGTTCTCAATTAGATACTGTTCTTTTAGCTATATTGTTAAGAGGATCAGAACCACAAGGTTTGAGCTGGTTTTCATCACATGCACTAGCTACTGGAAGAGTAAAGTTCCAATGGCTGTACTAAATTATACTGAGATCAGTTTTGCCAATGATGTTAGCAGAACCACACAAAAATCTCTACCAGCAACCTGAATCAGAGAAGCAGACCCTCCCTTCAGAGCTGCTCTGAGAACAGGCCTGCTCCAGAATGCCTAAGGGGACCAGACATCCGAGTTGCAAGATACCATGCTACTATGGAAAGCCAAATTCTGGGTTCACTTTGCCCTCTTCCAAGATTGGCTTTATGTCAAGGCAGGACCTCAGATGTTTATGGAGGTCAATGACTACCAAGCATGGATCAGTTACAAGCTGTTGTAGGAAGCTTAGTCTAGCTGGGAGCTCAGAGAAGATCAACCACAGTACCTTGAAGGCCCATTTCATAAACCACATTGGGGTTATGATCTCTATCAGTGAGGGGAAAATCCAAACCAACGAAGTCATGGAGACTTCAAGGTATTGAATTAAGAATGCATATGTGAAAATTATACAATGTGAGGCAGGGGAAAGGACTCTTCATAGGTCATGTTGTACAATGCCCACCTGAAACATGAAGCCTCCTCTATGGCACTGCTGACCAGAGACCACCTAAGCCTCTTTAGTGACAGAGATGTGTCATCTTTCAAGGTTCCCAATAGTAAAAGGTCATATGGAATCATGGGGAGGGTTTCCCTGGATAACTTTGAATTGCTTTAACGACTAGTATTTTCTATGAAGCTACCGCATAGGATTATGGTGAACAAAGTACTTTTTTCACTGTCTGGTGATGTCTAAAAGGGAGTTATTATTTCCTCATACTGTCCCCACCATGCACTCTACACCTCCAGACAAACTCAGACAAACCACATTCCTCTGTCCCCTGAATGTTTAATGTGCCCTCCCACCTCTGACTTGGCTCAGACTACACTCTATGCCTGGAATGCTCTCCCTTCCCACTCTTTGCCTACTCATCCTGTAAAACCCGGCTGAAATGCCACCTCCTCTGTGAAGCCTTTCCTGATTGGTAATGAATGACCCACTCCTGTGCCCCAGACCTTCCACAGAAAATGCACAAGGGACACGGAACACTGCATTCACTGTCGTACTCAATTGATACATTGATTATTTTTGCTGAATCACTTCCCAACCTCCTCCTTTCTTTTTTATTCTGTTATAAAGGGTAGTTCTTTGGGTAGCAGAGAGGGATATATCTGGAAATGAAATCAGGAAAAATAGCTCTCAATTTTTTTCTCAAAAATCCACATCCAGAAATAGAACTAAGTCTGAATGCAGATTGAAGATTATTATTTGTTCTTTTTTATTTTTTTCTTTCTTCTTTCTCATGGTTTCTCCCATTGTCTTTACAATGACAAATGTGAAAAGAGGTCCAATATGAGTATGAATATTACCTACGTATACATACATACATACATATATATATATACACACACATAGATATATATTTAGAGCCTATATCAAGTTAGATGCCACCTTGGGGTGGGGGGCGAAAATTTGGAACTTAAAATTTTATGGAAGTGAATGCTGAAAACTAAAAATAATTTTTTAAAAAAGCGTTAGAGAGTAACAAAATGAAGTGAAGTAGAAGAAACATCAACTGGGTAACAGGCACAGGTTTTAGAGGGCCCAAGTGAACAAATGAAGATGTGGGAGCCACTATTCTTTTTAGACATCTGGCTACAAATGGGGCAGGGGAGTGGAACGGGGAGAGGATGGCAGCTTGAGAGTACTGCAGGGTCAAGGAACTATTTTTAGAATGAGGGAGACTCGGGCATGTTTGCAGACAGAGGGAAAGGAGCCAACAGAGAGGAAAAAATGGAGGATAAGAGAGACAGGATCTAATAAAGTTCCTAATCAGTCCAACAATGAGCCCCCGGAAGTGTGCTCCTCTTAAGATTACATGTCTAAGCTACTTACTTGGGAGTTTACTGTGGGAACACAAATGACCACAGTCTAGATGAGAGATTCTTAACCGAGGTTCTACAAACTTTTCTTTCTTTTTTTGGGAGGTGGGGCGGGAAGAAGTATATTTTTATATATAAGAGCAGCTAGGTGGCACAGTGGAGTGTTGTGCTCAAAGTCAGTTCAAATCCCACTTCAGACACTTATTAACTCTGTTTGTCTCAGTTTCCTCACATGTATAATGAGCTGGAGAAGGAAATGGCAAACACTCCAGGATCTTTGCCAGGAGAACCCCAAATGGGTCGGACCATAAAGAGGAGGACATGACTGAAATAACATAACAATTTTAATGTAATTCGAATAATATTTTGATAAGCATATTTCAATATAACTATATTTTAATTACGGCATAATTACAATCCTTTGAAATTCTTCTTTTTAAGTACTTAAAAACATTATTATGAGAAGGGTCTGTGGCTTCACCACGCTGCCAATGGAGTCACTGATAGAAAAATGGCTAAAAACCTCTATTCTAAGGACAAACAGAAGGAGACTGGCCAGCACGTTTCCTGTTCCCTGAGGAAACACAAGGCCCATGGGTATCTTACCTGAAAGTTCTCGGCAATCCGTGACGGGGTGATCGACTTAGGGATCACAACCACTTTTCTCTGGATATGGAATCTGATCAGAACCTGAAGAAGGAAAGAGAGACACTGTTCTCCCCTGGTCTATCTGGAGTCACCAGGAACTTGAATCAGGCCTTCTTCCTCTTTAAGACAAAACATTCCACGGAATAAAAGCATTTTCTTCTGCCATTTACATTTAGAAGTGTGGAACAGAACTGAGCTTATTAAGATTGCAGTATTGGGGGAGGAAGGCAGTAAGGAGGGTGGGAGAGGAGTAAAAAGGAAGTCTCAGGCAGAACCTTCAGCTAGTGCTAGCAAGCCGACAGCAAGGCCTATAAGGCAGCAAACCCTCTGGTACCTGCGCTGTAGTTTTTTGGTGCTTTGCTGCAATGGCTTGGATCCTGGGGTCATTCAAGAGAGAAGGATCCTCTGGCTTGGCCCTAGAAACAAGAAGATATTACATTTTAATTAATTTTAAATTTTAATCTTTAATAAACTTTTGCCTTTTAAATTTCATGTCATTTTCATTTTAAATAAAAGTGGTAACTCTCATGATTCCTCTCTGAACCCCTATACATTAAGGATTATTTGCTCCATTTGGTGCTAGGGAAAGAAAAGGTTTTCCCACCCCCTCCTCCAGTATCACAAGGTACACTCAGTGAGTTAAGCTTGGATTTCAATCCTTAGACCTTTGTACAACCTTTCTTAATATTGGAACGCTATACCTTTCCTAGAAAAGCAAGAAATCTTGTTGGCAGCAGTATAGTATAAAGTAAAGAATACCGGGAGGCAGAAGGCTCATTATTAAAATCCTAGGTCTACGAACTACTAAATGGGTGACTTTGGGCCCGTTACTTATAACTTTTATGGACCTTGGTTTCCTAATCTGTAAAACTGGCCCTCCTCTAGCAGGTCCCTTTCAATTCTTTTTTCTTCCTCAGGGGGAAGAAGTAAGAGCTGTTACTGCATTGGTGTAAAGTACTCACTACGTGGAAAAGTCCTCTATCTACAGTACTGCTATTCCATGAGATAATCAATGATTAAATCCTGAGTCTGCCCTTTCCCCAGTAGACAGCACCAATAATGGGTTCCAATTGGACGGATTTGCCAAATTAATATTGCCTCTCTTTGCTGCTATCCTTTGTGAGAAGGCAGGAAATTATGACTCCTTAGATTCCTCACCATGGCCGATCTGGAGAACCAAGGGGACTGTAGGCAGTCACCACAATGCCCTTGGACTGGCAATATTCGATCAACTTCTCCTGGGTGAGATAGGGGTGGCACTCGATCTGTAAATCAACAAATGTTGTAATAAGTGAATGACTTGCCCCAGGATGCACCCTGATTTCACTCTCAACCACTTACCCCAAATCCTTCTCTCCCTATTGATGATTTAGGCTGAGCTTTTCTAAGGAGAACTCTCTACAGTAGAAGCCATAGCCCAGATATCACTGTCACAGTAGGGTTAGAAGACTTTTAAGATTCCCTAATTTTCCAAGGTTTGTCAAAATAGATTTAGTCCTTGGAGTCTGGCAACACCAACCTCCCATATCCCTTCTCTTACTAGCATCAAGCTCCTAAAACAGGATACTATGAAACCTATTTTCCTGGCTGTTAAATGTCTATGAAGTGTCAGGGTCACATGGTCCAAAAATACAGGTCAAGAGCACCATCTTCTCTTTAGAATTTACCTGGTTAACTGCTGGCTGGTACTTCAGCCCTGGTTTGGTCAAGAGCTTCTCAATCTGATCATGGTTAAAGTTGGAGATTCCAATGGCTTTTACCAGTCCTGCATCCACCAACTCTTCCATGGCCTGAAAAGAGGAAGGTTTGTGAATGACTAAAAACATTTCTTGAGACCAGAGTGAAGGAGAAGAAAGTAATGGAAGATGTCTGAATAATCAGACAGGAGGAGGAGCGCTGAGCAAACGGACTGGTTGTTTTTTCTTCAGTGAAGTATGAAGCAAGGTCTTTGGTTGAGCGCTGGGGAGGGGATGCAGTAAGGAAGACCAATAAGAGATGAGAAGGTGGAGGGAACAGCTGGCCACCAGAGTGGGTTAGCGAAGAGAGGCCATTTCCCTTCTGCCTCCTCCCAAGATCTTATCCTGGTAATTATTCTTCCATGCTTCACACATCGTTGCTCATTCCTAATTTCCCATGAGGAAGCTCATGTCTACCCAACTCTACAAAGCCTTCCGGCTATGTGATAATTCATTGAACCTCCACTTTCTCCTCAGCTTCCATTAATCTGGCTTTTCTCCCTCCTGCTCTACAGAAATGACTCTCCAATTTCCCCAACAACCATCTAATGCCAAATGCTAAAAGAAGTTTTAAAAATAAAATAAAAGCAATTTTTAGTCCTCCTTCTGGACCTCTCTTACGCTTTTGCCGGGTGCTTCCTCACCCTCGGTGTGAGATACACAGCATTTCCTGGTTCTACTCTTACCTCATCCATTTTCCCATCTTCTTCACTGAAAACTTGTCATCCTCCCAAAGCTGATAAAGGATCTCTCTTTGGCCACCTACTTTTTCCCTTTGCAATCGCATTCATTCTCAAGTACTTTGCAAGCATTCCTGAGCAAATGACTTCCAAATCTGTACCTCTGATCTCTAGACCCCCTTCTGAGAAAGCGGCTAGACTTGGAACTCAGAAAGGCTAGGTCAAATCTGGCCTGAGACACTTCTTGGTCAGGTGAAACAGCACTTACTTCCAGGGTTGTTGTGAGTATCAAATGAGATAGTTGTTGAGCTCTTTGAAGGTCATTAGCACTATAAAAACGCCAGCGCTGATGGTGATGGGTGAAATGAGAGTGTTTGTCTCCTAGACTTTCTGTAAAGGTGCTTCTGGGTCTAACCCTAAGATTCTGCTGTCTGCCACTGACTACAGAACAACTGATATGCGCACTAGTACCTCAAATTCAAATACCAAAAATTGAACTTGAAATCTTTTCCTCCTAATTCCATTCTTCCTTCCCAAGATCATCATTTACCCAGGTGTCCATGCTTGATACTTTGGATTTAATTAAGGGAGAGGGAGGGGCCAATCACAGAGACCAGTCTTACCAATTATTTCTCTGCAGTATCTGTGGCATTCAGTCCTAACTTCTTTGCTGACTTCCAGAATTGTATTTCTAACTATCTATGGGACATCTAGAACTCGATTTCCTGTAGATATCTTAAACTCAATATGCCCCAAAGTTAATTCATCATGATCTTTTCCCCTAAAACCCACCTTAGTTCTAACTTCCCTGTTACCATTGAGGTTACCACCATAGTTTTAAGCACCCATGCATACAATCAACATGTCTTCCTTGACCCTCACTCTCTCATCTCCCTGTATCCAATTTTTTTTTGCCAAGAGTCTGTATACTTCCCCTTCATAACTTCTCTTGAATATACCCCCTTCTCTCTTCTGACACGGGCACCACCTTGAGGGAGGCCCTGAGCACTTCATGCATGGACTGCTGCAATAACCCACTGGTGGGTCTGCTAGACTCAAGTCTCTCCTCTCATTCACTCCTCAGTGACAAACTAATGTCCCAGAAAAAAAGATCTGACCATCTTCTCTCCCCAACTCAATTAACTCCAGTGACTTCTTGTTTCTCCAGGATCAGACAAAATCCTGTTTGTCATTCACAGTTCTTCATGATCTGCCTCCCACTTCCTCATCTTACATTCCACAGCCACCACATACCCTGCAATTGTACCTTCCAGAGGAAGCCTTTCCCACTAGCCCTTCCTAACTTCCCCCTTATCTTCCTAGTCTTGTTACATCTTACCTTCCCTAACCCCTACATACTCTCCACAATCCTACCTTCCACAGAAAGCCTTTCGTAATGGCCCCAATGCTACAGTGCCTTCTGCTAATTATCTCCAAAGAATTCTGTAAATACCTTGCTTATACAGTTTTTTCATGTTGTCCACTCCATTAAGACTGTGAGTTCCTGGAAAGTAGTCTTCTGCCTTTCTGTATATCCCTGAGACTTAGCACAATGCCTAACACGCAGTAGTTGTTTAATAATATTTGCTGACTGCCTCATTTCACCATCCCAGTACCCATCCTCTTTACTATACACTGGCACATGTGTACGAATTTCCTAACAGGTCTGTCCACAAACATTCTCTTCACTCTCCAGGTTACTACTATCTATTCCACAGGCCAGAATCATTCTTAACCACTTTTGACCATTCTGCTTTTCTGCTCAAAACTCTTTAGTGGCTCTATTATTCTACTTGCTTTTTTTTTGCCTTTACTCAAGCTATTTTCCAGTCTTGGAATGTCCCTTCCTCCTATCTGTTTGAGCTCTCCTATCCTTTAAAGTCCAACTCAAATGCTACCTCTTCCCTGAAGCCTTGTCTGTCCATCTGACAAGAACATTCTCCTTTGGACCCTGCACTCTATTTCTGACTCGAAGTCACATCTAATATAATGTTGAATACTACAGTTATCTGTGTTTGTATCTTATTTCCCCTGTAAGACTTGAAGCTACATAAAGATATGGACCACGTCATCTAAAAGATGTATCTCCCCTGTCACTTAACACAGAGCATTTGAGGGCTTAATATTTACTGAATGAATAAAAGTCAAGCTAGATTCTGCTAAGAAAATAGGAAACTAACTAAAAAATTGAACAGGGGTTCAAATGGAAACACAAACACATGGCTTAAAGATCCAAAGAGACAACAGGACTCCAATAAAGATGTCAAATGATTCTCCCAGAGTCACGTCCCAAAGAGTCCAACTAAAACAGTGATTGGTCTTACCGTCCATGTATCCAAAAAGCTTGTATTACTGGGAATTACATTGCCCTTGTCATCCAATGGGAACAAATCCTTTCCAGCCTGTCACAGACAAGATACAGCAACATAAGTTGAATTTCATAGACAAGACACACTGAAATAAATAAAAATTCATAGACTTTTTTCCTTATGAAGTTTTCCTTTTTCTGAAAGGAACATATAGAAAATTATACCAAACCTAAGTAGTCATCTACTATTTTTAGGTAGTTTGGGAACAAATCCATATCTATCTACATAGATATATTTACCTATCTGTCTATCTATCTATATCTATCTGCCTATCTACACAGCTAGATCTAGATAGATAGATAAATAGATCTAGACAGATAAATAACCAGTGCCTCCAATAAGCCAATTCGGTTTAATGAATTCCAATATTCAGATGTAGATTCTTCTCAGAAAGCTCATTTCTAATCACTGCTGACCAAAAAAAATCCCAAAGCAAAAACCCTACATACATGTTCGGTAGTAAGATATTAACGTACTAGAGAGAAATTAGAGGTCCTAAAAGGACTAGGAAGTACACATGAAGAAAGTCACATGTCTCTCTCTGAACGGTCACAGGCAAGTCACCAAATCTTAGAACCTCAAATTCTCCTAGCTCTAAAATAAAGATTAAAATCAATTTGCCCACCGACTGATTCTCAGGAAGGTCTCATTCTATTTACCTTTGGAAACTGCATTGAACATTTCAATCTGCTCCAGAAATAGGGGCTGCTGGATAGCATAGCCATACCTTAAATCCTGTAGGCCAATGAACAAGGTAGAGATCCAAGTAATTCAGCTTCAAGTCACTCAGAGTTTTTTGGCAAGCTGACTTGACCAAGCTTTTCTCATGGTATGTGCACCAAAGCTACAAAGAAGAAAACAATAAAGCACCCACCGCTGTCACTCATTAGAATTACTTACAGGAGGAAGGGCCTCTCTTGGCCTTTCATAGGTCAAGAGACAAAGAAACTATTGACCTTTCAAATAATCTAAAATGGACTTTCTGCTCTCACATCTACCACTGAATTTATTTTGAAGACCATAGATTGGATGTCTTAAATGAGTTTATTTTTGCTGTTAATTCCTGAAGAGGACCAATGACTTCAGGATTTAAGCAAGATATGGCTTCACAAAGTCATCAGCTTCACTCTCTCTTCTACAGTCATCAAAGTCCAGTAGCAGAACAAAAGTAAAATGACTGGTGATCACCTGAAATGAAACAGATGACCTTGGCATCATCCATGCTGACCTAGGTCTAAGCGCTCCACAGCACCTGCTCCCCTTGATTCCACACTGGATGGGTCCTCCCACTTACTGCTGTCTAAAATCAATGCTACTATCAAGGTAAGAATCTGGGTTTAATTGGAGTAAAAAGGACTGTACAGAACAGGACTTGAATTCAAACTCCCTCAGCCTGGCCAGTAGTCAAATGGCATACCTTGCTGACAATGAAGAGGTCTTCTCGTTTGACCACATTCGCCTTGATTTTCTCTTGGATGGCCTCACCTACTTCATTCTCATTCTGGTAGACATGGGCACAGTCAAAGTGGCGGTATCCAATATCAATTGCAGCCTTCACGGCATCAGCCACTTTGCCTGGAGGGGACTGAAAGGGAAAGTAATATAAAATATGAGCTAAAAACCTAACCTAAGGAGAGGGAATTATTTCTATTCTGGAGCCCATATCTAAAGAAAAACTTTATAATGGACCAGAAACAATGGGATGTCAGCTTGATGCAGTGGAGGTAGCCTATGGACCGAAGTTAGAATCCGGGCTGTCACTACTTATATGGCCTTGGGTAAGTCACTCAACCCTTCCCAGGTCTCAATTTCTTCATTTGTAAAGAGAGAAGAGGTGGAAAATAGAGGCCCCTTCTAACTCTAAAACTATAACCTTATAGGGGCAGCTAGTTGGTGCAGTGGATAAAGCACCGGCTCTAGAGTCAGGAGAGCATGAGTTCAAATCCATCCTCAAGGTAACTTCTACCTGTGTGACTCCAGGCAAGTCATTAAACCCTAACTGCCTCCCCTCAAAATAAATACAAAATTAAACTATGACCTTATGTGCTTAAAAAGCACATCCTACTTCCACCTTTTCTGTGAACACTTTCCCAATTACTTCTATCCTCTGATCTCCAGTGTCATTTTTGCCTATGCCATATGATCCATTCTTGGTTATCTAAAATTTAATAGTTTCTACTTGTTTCATATGTAGAGGTCTTATCCCCCCAACTAGAGAAAAAAGGGACAATATTTTTTTATCTCTGGAAGGCCACCAACCCCTTTTATTTATAAACATGGAATTGAGGACTAGAGGTTTAATGGCTTGTCCGAAGTCTTACAGATAGTCATAGCAGAACTGGGGTTCACAACCAGGTCCTCTAACTCCAAATCCAATGCTTTTCCTACGGTGCTGAGCTAAGTACATACGGGACTTAACAGAATGCCAGTGACCCATCAATTTATCTCAAGATCAGTGGCTACAGGCAGCAGCACGTGACACATACCTTCCCAAGCACCACTGTTGGAATTTTTGTAACTATAACAGAATCTACTTATGAAATTCCTCTTATTGAAAACCCCAATGCAATCCCAGCAAGCTTTCCCTGGTCTGCTCCTTGAGAATGTCCACCTCAATGTCAGGAGAATAACGGCCTTGTTATCTCAAGACATCATTTAGTCCAAAGAATGTGGCCTGAATGAGAATTCATTCTACTGATTTGGGTGCCACCTAACCTTTGATTGAAGACTCACAGGGGAAGGGAACCCATTACCTCTCAAGACAGCCCATTCTAAAGGAGTAGCACCATCTGTTGGGAATTTTTCCTTCTATCTGGTTAAGACTGTAACTTCCTCTCACTAGTTTTGCACTCTAAGGCCAATCACATGAGAAACTTTCAAATGGCAGAGGGTAGCTATCATTTCCTCAAATCGATTCTTTTTGAGGGTAAAAATATCTACAGATTCTTTAATCAATTTTCATATGGCTTCTGACTTTCATGTTCCTGAGTTTCTCAATGTCCTTCTGAAACTTGGCATTCAAAATCAAACCCAATATTCCACCTTCCAGATACAACAGTCCTACCACTTCAATAATCCTAGACACCATGTCTCTCTTGTATTGCTAGGCAAATAGGTGACAAATACTGAACTTGTAGTCCACTAAAATCCTCAGACCTTTTTCAGATGAACTTCTGTCTAGATTCCCTTTCACTTTCTTACACTTATGAAATTGATTTTCGGGGGTCCAAGTTTGAAAAGTGATTTTCTTATTACTTATATATTCTTATTACTTATGAAGCAAGTGGTTATCCACCCTCAAAGACATAGGAGAAATAGTATGGTCTTACACAGATGAATGTGAATGTATATGTCTACATATGAGTATGATTATAGATATCTAAGTATATATACATGTATATATCTTTGGGTGTATGTGTGTTCATATATGTATGTATATGTGTATGTGTGTATATTTTATATATGTGTATATATATGTATATATTATATTAATATATTATAATATATTATAATTTACATATTATTATATATAATATAATTATAATTATTATATATTTATATTTATAATAATTATATATTTATTTATATCTATTTATTAATGATTATTTTATTTATTTATAATTAATGAAAATATTAATATTTATTATAATTATATGATAATTATGATAATTATATTATATTATAATATATTATATTAATATATATTATATATACATATATTATATATGTGTATATATATATGTATATATATATGAAAGAAAACTCACAAGGAAGCAATGATACATAGCTCCGAACACAATGCATGGTATTTATTATATAGACTTTCTTGAAGTGGCAATCTATTGTATATTTTAAATCCTCTCTTTTATTCTGCTATGCACATGGCAATGCTTTTCTTTTCTTATTTTGTATTTAAGTTTATAATGCTTCGTTTTTCTTATTGTGTATTTAAGTTTCAAATAAATTAGCTAAATTTCATCTTTTTAGATCTAGCCCAATATTGTAGTTTTGTGGAGCCTGTCATCCAACAAATAACTTACACTGCCTACCTCTACTCACAGTAGGTGCATAATAAATGTTTTTCAAATTCAATCAGATCACATCTATCAACACTAAATAACCAACCAGGCTGCCTAAGGAGCTGAGAGTTTTACCTTTAGTTTATTGGCCCTAGCCCCCGACCCAGGACAGTGGGAGTGTTTGCTGAGCAAACAACCCAGCCCAGGTTAGAATTTACACTTTAACTCCCACTCACTAATTAGTCTTGCTTCAAGCAGAACACTTCATCCAGAAAGATGAAAAGCCTTTTTGATGGGATCTTAAACACAAAGGGTTATTTTCCATTTGTACAGTAAATTATGTAAAAGTACTGTCCTTGTAAATGAGTTTCAAGGCCTACTGCCAGAGGGATATGATACATACATCAGTCATCATTGGAAAGCACTTCATGTTATGGTGTAGAGGACCCAAAAACCTTGGGCAAGAGATTACTAAGATGAAGAGTCATGAAAAGGAAGAAATAGACAGTATAGGAAAGGAAAAAGGGTCAGTATCCATGGAGGCAGTTGGTGGTACAGTGTTTAGAACCAAGTCTAGACTTAGGAAGCTGTTGGAGATTTTCAGTCATGTCTGACTCTTTATATGACCCTATTTGGGGTTTTCTTGGTTAGGGTACTGGAGTGGTTTGCCATTTCCTTCTCCAGCTCTTTTTACAGAGGAGGAAACTGAGGCAAACAGGGTTAAGTGACTTGCCCTGGGTCACACACAGTGTCCTAAGCAGGATTTGAATGTCACGCACACACATTCCTACCCCAAGTCTAGGAGACTATAAAGACTATAAAGGCATTATGAAAGGTATGATAAATACCTTTTGGCCCATGCTAGTCACCCTGTAGAACTTTCGATGGCAATGTCTTCTGTGGCATCTACCCCTGGTGCATGTTCAATAATGCCCAGGTTTCTTTGGTACAACAATAGGCACCCATATGTAATGCTCTGAGGATGGCAAAGCACTTTCCAGAGTTTCATTTGGGTTTCACAAAACCCTTGTGATATGTACTATTACCTCTATTTTGCAAATGAGGAAACCTAGAAGCTCCTAGAGGTTGACCCTACCCAAAAACTACACAAACTAGAACTCAAATCCCTCCTGACTCTTTCCATTTCCCTCCCCTCTGCCTCCAGTGGTCATTTCCCTGTGGGGTGGTCAGCAGTGGTCTGATCTCTCGCTGGATAGCGACAAAGACAGCAGGGTTTTGTCTAATCCACCTTTATCAAAGAGAAATCAAACTTCAGAGGACTCCTTTGTCCCAAATTGCTGATTTTTTTCTAAAGAGGTCAGACTAGGAAAAAAGCAGAGCTCTGGATGATTATGAGAGGTAAGATTCTCATCAACTTCCACCAGAGCGTCCTAGCTCTGACAATGTCCCCTGGGGGGAAGGGGACTCTGAGTGTCCCTAGGACAAGAATCTGGGCAGGGCTTAAATAAAATTAAGAAAAAAATTTGCTTATATTTTATCAGTTTATCTCTATCCCCAAGGTCATATGTGACCTTCAGGCCTGGGTGTTCTTAATCAACTCAATTTAGCCAAGGAAATAAAATAACCCTTCCAGAATTCTTAAAGCTCAAAGGGAGTTCAATTCTAACCTGATTAATCTAGCAGAACAGGATCATTTGGTTTCAAAGACCAAGAATGAGCTCTCCTAGAGAAGAAAGCTATGTTAACTAGAAGCATTTATGAGTAACAATCAACAGTGAGGCAGGAGTACATAAATATAAGAGAAGGGGAGAATGAATGGCATCAGGGAAGGCTGTCCAGCTTCAGGACCAGATCACTCTACACAATGATTCAAGTTAATAGGAATAACAAGTGGACCATTCATCGTATGGATAAGGGGAAATCCTGGATGAAGAAATATTCGCTATCAAGGCAGGTCGAAGACCCCTTTGCAATTTAGAATCTTAACAGTTGGTCACAGCCCAGCCAGACCCCCAGCCCAGGGCCCCCCACAGCCAGTAAGCATCTAAAGAGAGATCTGAAACCTGGGTTTTCAAGACAATGCCTCTCTAACCCCAATTTATGTAACACACAGTTTCCATCTCTCTTAAGCACTTAGGAATTATCCAGTAATTACTAGCCATACCCCCCAAGTGATGACCTAACTTGAACACCCCCACAACTAGCAGCATTCTGTATTAACGTTTGTAGAAGTAAGTCTTGTACTTCTCTTTCAACTCTAGGAACAGCAAAAGATCAAAAGGATAAGGTGGCTGTCCCAATCAGATTTGAATGCACTTCCTCTGGGCCCTCAGTCTCTCAAGGTGCCATCCTTAAGAGGGGGCATTTCTTAATTCCACCCATAACTAGTCAATACTTTCTCTCTCCTCCCCCTCAAGTTACCATACGTTTACCTGTCCAGTAGAGTGTAAGTTCCTTATGGACAGGGAACATTAATGGGGCTGTAATCTTAATTTTAAAAGGGTTTAATCTTGCTCTCAAACTTAATTCTTTACTTGCTAATCATGTTTCCTATCCCCTCTACCAGTTTATAAAAATAGGGTTCCTCTCCTTAACCCATCCAATTATAAGGATGTAGGAGCCCTTTCATGAACTTACTGCACGAGTTTTCCAGGGGGAGGAAAATAGTTCCATACTAACCACAAGCAATTTTAAGTAATGACCAAGTGATATTAAGTACTCTACACTAAAAATAGAGAGGCAGCTGGGTGGCCCAGTGGTCATGGACTCAGGAAAACTTGGGTTCCAGGGATCAAATCTGGCCTCAGACCTGCTGGGCAAGTCCTCTCCGCCTCTGGTACCTCACCTGTAACACCTGATCTGTGTGTCTGATAATAGTCTCCCAGGGTTGCTGGGAGGAGGAACGGAGGGAACCCATTTGCGGAGTACTCTACAAACCTTAAATTGCTTTATAAACGCCATTCATAACCCCACCTGGCTGACGACAGAGGGTTCAAGGTCTCCGCGTTAAAGAGATTCTGGATCCTGACCGCCTGCCGTCTTGGGGAGAAAAATCTGAACCTCAGAATCTGAGAAAACTGAAATGCCCTTTACGTGTAACTGGAAACAGTAATACTAGTGAGCAGAGAGAGAAGATAAACACATCTCGGGGTGGGTAGACTAACAACGCGGCAACTTGGATGACAAAACTGCAAGGGGAGACAACAGGCCGCCAGGGCTCTATGTGCGAGCCATCCACAGGCCTGGGGGGACGGGCTGCCAGGGGCTGGGGACGGAGGCAAACTTCTGGCCCGGGGCGGGTCACCGGACCGGACCTTCCAGACCCACGCGGGGCCCCTCCCCCCGCGACTTCAATCTGGCTGGAGGCCGGGGGTAGGGGTGGAAAGGGCACAATCAGGCCACTTGGGAGCATCTGGGGCCGGGCCGGCCGCGCCCCTCTTCCGGCGTTCGGTGTTTTGGGGTCTCGGTGGGGGGTTCCTACGCAGGAGACCCGAGATCCCCTCCGGGCCAAGTCGCTTCCCTGCTGCCCGCCTCAAGTTTCGTCTACACCACGGGGGCGAGGGCAGCTTAGACGGTCAGGTGGTCGTTTCCGCAAAGCGGCTGGCAGGGCTGCGCCCTTCCCCTTTCCCCCTTCCCCTCGCTCCCCGCGCCGCCCCCCCCCCCCCCCCCCCCCCCCCCCGCCTCCGGGGTCTCTCCGAGAGTCTGGAACCATTGTGCAAAGGCCCGGTGCACGCTCCGGCAGCCCCCAGGGCCACCCACGAGGTCGGGAAGCCGGCACGCAGCCGGGCCCGGAGAGGGCGAGGGGACCCCCTCCCGGGCCCCCCCACCGGGGGACGCAGGGCCCCCCTCCCGGGCCCCCCTCCCGGGCGACGCAGGGCCCCCCTCCCGGCCCCCCCACCGGGGGACGCAGGGCCCCCCTCCCGGGCCCCCCCACCGGGGGACGCAGGGACCCCCTCCCGGGCCCCCCCCACCGGGGGACGCAGGGACCCCCTCCCGGGCCCCCCCACCGGGGGACGCAGGGCCCGAGAATCCCCCCGCCCCCAAGCCGGCCCGAGGCGCCAGCACGCACTTACCTTCCAAGTGCCCAGGCCCAGGACGGGCATCTTCGCCTGGTTCCTCAGCACGAGGAAGGTAGCCATGACGCCCCGGCCTCGCAGGATACGGTCACTACCGCACGTAAGCGCCGGCCCTCTCCGACCCGGCCGGGCGCTCCCAGGCGCTGCTTAAATGGGATGAGCGGGCCAGCGGGGGTCGCTGCCGATTGGTCGGCTGCCGGAGCGGAGGGCTCCGCCGGCCTCTGATTGGCCGGCGCCGGGGGCCGTCCGCGCAGGGGCGGCGCTGCCTGGGTTTTCCCCGGCTGGGCTCCGGGGTCCGCTAGAGCTGGAGCTCTGCTGGTGCACGCCGGCCTCCCTGGGCCGGACCTGTGTGCTTTTAACCGGGCAGAGGGGTACGCCGGCCTTGGACTCCGCCTCCTTACGCCTTCGCAGGGACGGTGGCTACGGCGGGCATCGAGCTGGGGCTGGGAGGAAGCGGGTCCAAGGGGGCCCGGGGCACCGGGGTAACTTGGGCCAGCCCCACGCGGCACGCCGGAGGCCTCTGTTTACAGCAGGACACTAGTGTCCGAGGGCTGCGCGGATGGGTGTATCTGGCCTCTGATGCGCAGACCCTCCAAGGCGCTTATGGGAGGCTCATCCATCGTGGCATGAGCAGGTTGCTATCCCAGGAGCTGTTCTAACATATCTGACCGATCAGAAAGGACCTTTACCGCTTGGAGGCTTAAATAGCAGTTTTTACTCGTTTCTAAGGAGGAAGAAAGTGCCTGACCCTCGTCTTCCTTCCTCCCCTCCCTCTTTCCCTTCTTCTCTCCCTTCTCTTGCCCTTCCTTCCCTTCCTTCTCTCCCACTTTCCTTCCTTCTCTCCCTCTCTTCCTTTTTCTTCTCTCTTAACTTTCCTTCTTTCCCCCTCCCTCCCTCGTTCCTTTCCTTCTTTCCTTCCTTTCCTGTCAGGCTACTGGACCCTGATGGCTCAAGAGAAGACAGTGAGGTTGGTGACCTTGCACAGCCCTCCCTCGCTCAAATCAGAGTCAGGTGCAAGTCATGTCATCATCTTGATGTCATGGTCCTCTTTAAGAATGAAGGACAAACGCAACCTGTGAGTGAGCTGCCTCTCCTCTCCTCTCCTCTCCAATCCGGAAGGTACACTTCCATGGCCAAAACCTGAATTTTTCCTTTGAGTTTACTGGCTAGATTTCTTATTCAAAGACTAAGCCTTAAACACAGTTCACTCTGGAGCTCATAGAGTGGACAGCAAGTCCCTACCCACCTAGCACAAAGTGAATGTAAATACTAAATAATAACTGTTTCTCTTTTACTCAGGAACCCTAAGGGTCTTTCCCTCCCAGTTTGATTTTTTTTTTTAATTAAAAGGGGCCATCCCTTGAGTAACTACTTGAAGAGGACTTTCAGTCAGCTTTTGTATGAGCAATGTCCCCCTACCTTGTAAATCTCAGCTGGAATAGAATCAGCACCAGGTGCTTTGCCGCATGAAAGGAGCCTAATGACCCTCAAAACCTCTTCTTCAATTGGAAGTTCGGCTAAGGAGAGGTTGACTTCAACCTGAGGCAAAGGGTCAGTTTCAGCATTAATTGATGATGGAAACATCAGTTACAACAAATAGAGAAATTTTGAACACTGTGGATAAATTCACTTATCTTGGTAGTGTACTTTCCAGAGATGTACACATTGACGATTGGGGTTGGCACACGCTTTGCCAGAGCTAGCTCGTTGTTTGGGAGACTCCAAAGAAAAGTTTGAAAGAGAAGAGGTATTAGACTGACTATCAAACTGAAGGTCTACAGAGCTGTTGTGCTGACCTCATTGTTGTATGCCTGTGAAACATGGGCAGTCTACCAGCACCATGCCAGGAAACTGAATCGCTTCCATTTGAACTGTCTTAGGAAGATTCTGAAGATCACCTGGCAGGATAAAGTAACAGACACTGAGGTCCTTGATCAAACTGAACTGCCAAGCATTCAAACTATGCTTCAGAGTGTGCATCTCTGATGGGCTGGCCATGTTGTTCGAATGCCAAGTGTTCACTTGGCAAAAAGACTATTTTATGGAGAACTCATGGGGGGTAGGTGGTGGTCAGAAGAAGTAATACAAGGACACTCTCAAGGTCTCTTTCAAGAACTTGGATTTGATTGTACAACATGGGAGACACTGCTCAACATGGCATGCCCACATCAGAAAGGGTGCTGTGCTCTATGATCAAAGTAGAATTGAGACAGCACACAGGAAACATAGGATTTGCAAATTTGGAGTATCTACCCCAAATGTTCACATTGACTGTCTGAGCCCAATCTGTAGTAGAACATTCCAAGCTCATATTGGTCTGATCAGCCACAATGGGACACATTGAAACTTGACCTTATCATGGTGAATTCATTTTGGTCCTCTTCTAGAACAAAGGACTACAACCAACTACTTGAAGAGGCCTATTCATTGAATGGGTGTATCTCACTCAAAGTGACATTGTGATAAAACCTTAGCCTGAAAGGGCCAGGGTCTCACATTGGATCCTGGGCCATCTCTAGTCGTCCTGATAACTATCAGGCCACTGGACCCAGATGGCTCAGGAGAAGAAAGTGAGGCTGGTGACCTTGCACAGCCCTCCCTCACTCAAATCAAAGTCAACTGTGAGTCATGTCATCATCTTGATGTCATGATAGTCTTTGAGAATGAAGGACAAACACAACAAGCCTTCCTCTTTCCCTCTCTTCCTTCCCTTCCTCCTCTTTCCTTTCTTTCCTCCCTTTTTCCTTTTCTTCCTTCCATGCCTTCCTCTTTCCTTTCTTCCTTTCTCTCCCTCACCTTCCTCCTCTCTTTCCTTCTTTTCCTCTTTCTTTTCCTTCCTTCTGTAAGAAGGGATATTATGGTATCTTGTTTTACTTCCACAAATAGTTCTTGAAAAATAGTAAAAATCCTCGGCTGCTGGGAGCTTGTGATAAGATAAGCATGCATAACCTGAGCACATCTTGGTTTCAGGGGAAACTAGAAGGATGGGAAGGTGACAAACAGATCATACCCTAGAGTTCATGTCCCATTCACAAATATCCTCACACATAAACTGCATAAGGAGGGAATGTAGGGAAATATCCTTGAGGAATTTGAACTAACCCTAACGCTGAAAGGGAGGACTGAACCATGTAGACTCACTCTAGCCTCTGTATCACGATGCGTGTTCCTAGTGAACACCACATTGGCTTCCTCTACCCACTCTGTTTCTCTGTTCATTCAGTGAGAATGGGTATATCACATGGGTCTTCCAGAAGGATGGGAAGCAGTGGTCAGCAGCAGCTCATCCTAGACTCACTCCCTGACCTTGCCTGGGAAATCCTGTGATCCCCAAACCACACTTCTCTCCCTTTTTCCTTTCCTCCTCTTTCCTTCCCTCCCTTGCCTTTCCTTCCTTTCCTCCCTCCCATTTTCTTTCTTTCCTTTCCTTCTTCTTTCCTTCCCTTCCTTTCCAATTTCCAGTTAGAAGAGGCCCTCAAAAAGTTAGATAAATTCCAACTTATCCCTTCATTTTACAAATGAAGTAACTGAGCCCTCAGAAAGCTGAAGTGACTTGCTCAGCTATACAGTTTGTCAGATTATGAGTTTTACAACAGATTTCCATAAGGAAGTGAGTGAAAACATTATTAGTCCTAATTGGTAGATGGGGAAGTTTTAGCACAGGGAAGATACATTCTTTTCCCAAGAGCCCAAGACAAGTCAGTAAAAGAAAACTCTGGAATTCTCTTCAGTGACCTCCTCCCTACCAACCCCCCAACTCTCTCTTCTCTATCACCTTCCCATCAGTCCCCTAATTATGAAAAATCAGGGACTTGTTCTGCCACTAACCTTCTGGGAAGTATCCCTCCCCAAACTACATTCTAGTGATTTTCCACTTCATGAGAAAAGTACTGTCAAAAGTAGCAGTGCTCTGGGGAAAGGTTAAAAAGGAAAACTGATTCTCTGAACATTTGGCCTATTGATTTCTTAATCATATGTGTTGCCTCTAGGTATGTTTTGCCCTCATTTGCCCCAAATAGTTAAGCATTATCACTACTAATAATAGCATTTGTGTAGCACTTTAAGGTCCTCACAACAACCCTGAGGGGTAGGTATTAATATTATCCTTGTTTTACAGATGAGGAAACTGAGGAACAGAGAGGTTAAGGTGATTTGCCCAGGGTCACACAGCTCAGTAATTGTCTGAGGCAGAATTCAAACCTAACTCTTCCTGATTCCAAATCCAGCATACTAACCACCTGCATCGGAGTCTGAAATAAAAAAACAAGACCAGTAGCAAAAAAAGAAAAAAGAAAGGAAGAAAGAAAAAGAAAGAAAGAGAAAGAAAGAAAGAAAGAAAGAAAGAAAGAAAGAAAGAAAGAAAGAAAGAAAGAAAGAAAGAAAGAAAGAAAGAAAGAGAAAGAAAGAAAAAAAACAGACTCAGAGGAAGAACTTCTAGGAAATAAGATATATTTAGGCAATGGGGTATAGAAATCTGTTATGGGAAAATAGAAGGGAAAGGGATGGAGGGAGGGGTGATAGAAGGGCGAGTAGATTGGAGGAAAGGGCAATCAGAATTCATGCTGTCCTGGGGTGAGGGTAGGGAAGATGGCAAGAAAATTTCAAATTAAAAATTTTGTGGAAGTGAATGTTGAAAACTGAAAATAAATAAATTTATATGGGAAAAAAATTGAACTGGAGATGGAAATGCCAAACCACTCCAGTATCTTTGCCAAGAAAGCCCCAAATGGGGTCACAAAGAGTCAAAAAAAATTTTGTTGAAGCCTTTGAGAATCCCCATGCCATGATAAAATTTTCAAGTAGAACTGGAGGAATCATGTAATCAGTGAAAAATACAAGGAAATTACAGTGTCATCCAGGGATAGAGACTGGGTCTGCGTAAGGCACTACCAGTAAGGAAATTCCTTCTTTCATACAGATCAACACTTTATTTATTAGTTATTATTGCCTTTGACTTTCACCTACAACAACGATGGGAATTCACTAGGGAAAGAATATACATACATAAAGAAGGTATATAGCCCCAGAACACCAAGTCTAAACCAACGTCATTAATCAGATACATTAATTAATTAATCAAATGCTTTAATCAGAATAAAATTGAAAGCGCTTTAGTTCTGTAATAAAATGAATTAGGGCAAACTTTTAAATCAGCAGCCAGCAAAGAAGTAATGGAAAGAAAAGTAGTGGGACAGGTGAACAGGCATATTGGAACCTTAGGGACGTGGAAACGGACCACCGTCAAACTGATACAAGTTCCTTACTTTCTCTTGGAAAACACATCATTCATCAATTTTTCCTTTCAAAGTTATGCCCATTGAAATCAATACATTGTTTCAATTTTTTTGGCTTGGTTTTCTTGGTAGCATTACAATAATGACTGCCCATGGTGATGCAGTCTGTATGTGTAAGAGGAAGAACTTGAACCCAAGTCTTCCAAGTCTCCAAGAGCATGATTAGCTCTCTATCAGCCCACAGTGTCTCTATTTTCAATAGAGTTAGTGTAATAACGGCAAAGGTTTCTTGTAACTAAAAATGAATATCCAAAGAGAAACCAGAGAGCAAAAACTGTTCAGTGTTTTTCCATCACCATCCATCAGTTGACTAGAACAGCTTAGACAATTGGATAAATTTGACTAAATACATTATATACTATGGCTTTGACACATACCAGAAATGCAGAATTTCAGGGTTGGAAGAGACCTCAAAGGCCAATGTGGTCAATCCCAAATTGATTTTGTCTTTGCTTGAGGACCTCCAAGTGAAATGGGAACCTGCTCCCTCCTGAGGAAGCCCATCTCACTTTTAGATACTTCTGATGGTTAAATTGAGTCTAAATTTATCTCTTTACATCTTCCTCCCTTGCATATAGTTTTGCCTTCTGGGAACATACTGAGAAAGTCTAATCTCCCTTCTAAGCAACAGTCATAAATACTTTTTTAAAAAAGTTTTTTCTCCTCTAAATTCAACATACCAAGTTCCTTCAGCTGACCTTCATATGGTCAGTCCCTCATCAGTTTTGTTGCTTTTCTCTGGCCACCTTCAACCTTGTCAATGTAGCATCCAGAACTGAATATAATACTCTAGATGTGGTCTAACCACAGCAGAGCACAATGGAACTAGCAGTCCCTTCTTTCCTCCTCCCCACTCCTAGTCCTGGATAGTATGTCTCTCTTAATTCAGCATATAATCATATACACTTGTATTGATTATCCCTGTCACATTATTGCATCGTTTGGAATTTAAAGCCCATTAAAACCCCATAGACCTTTTTTCAGATATATTGCTTCAAATCAAACCATACTTCCTTTATTTTGATTTTTTGACCTAAGTATAAGACTTTATATCTGTCCCCATCAAATTTCATCTTATTAGATTTGTTCTCATTGTTCTAGTTTTTCAATATCTTTTTTGGATTTTGATTCCATCATTTATGTTTGCTTTCTTTCCCAGCTACATGCCCTCTATCCATCCATCTAAGTTGTAAATTTTAAAAAATATGTTAAGTAGTGCACATACTATTTAGTCTCTGGGGATTTGGGATCACTGGGGTACTTCACTAAAGGATGTCTTTCCAAGTTACTGTGACCTCCTTGCCAAGTCTATGTGTCTTATGTACCCACTGGAATGATTTGGGATTTTACCTCAGATCTCAACTTGTCTTTGCCTCTTGTACCATGGCTTCCATTCACTGATGTCTCAGAGAAATTTCAGTCTGATTGTGGGTTTAATCCTTGACTAAACAAAAGCTAATGATACTTAACAAATTTTGGTGTATTTAATTAAATTATGATGATAATAATTTCTCCCTAGCTTGGATGCCTTCTCCCTTCTGGAGGGCACACCTATTGTTACCTGAGTTAGAATTTCCCCAACCCTCTGTTGTTCACCTAGCAGCAGCAACTGCCTCACCTGGTCCCACCTGCTCCCCTGGAGGTCTCTGCTCCACGAACACTGAGAAAATGTTTCTTCAAAACCAGTATGACAATGATATACCACTGTTTGGAGCCTTCAGGGCAGAATTCATCAAATAGAATATTCAGTGGAAGCTGTCAAACAAGCCTCAGTTACTCTGGGCCTGAAATCCAAAACCCGAGCTGTACTGGTTGCTTTGAAAAGAGCACAGTCAGAACTGGGACCTTATCAAAAAAAAAAAATCCTACATGCTACGTTTACTGCTGATGCTAGGCTCTTGTGCAACTTCATGTGTCAGGAGTGTCTGGATTTCGGATTTGTGTTTGGCAGACCTCATCCTGTGTCTTGCCTAGTATCTGTAACTGGAAGCAAGACCCAGATACCAACACAGCATTATGGCTAGAGACCATATGGTGTGGGACTGCTCATCATTGGTTATGATGATATAGGTTCTCACATTTTCTAAACCCTTCTGTCTGCAAACTACTTTGACTGTTGGGCTAGGTCCATTGGAGCCCACTCTCAGACCATACTTACTTAGAGAGGTTTATGTCCAAGTTCAGTGATTGCAATTTGAAAGAGCTGGTAAAACATGGTCTTCCTGCCTTACAGGAAACACTTCCCACAGAACAAGACCTAACTGCAAAGAATGTTTTTATTGGAATTGTTGGGAAAGACTTGGAGTTCACAAGCTATGATGATGATGGCTACATCTCCTTTCCTGGAAGGTCTTGAAGGAAGACCACAGAGAAAAGCACAGCCTGCTGAGCCTGCCAAGGAACCTGCAGAGAAGGCTGATGAGTCCATGGAGCACTGATCTGTCTAAGGCTGCCTATGTCTATGTTAGCAAGTCTGAAAGGAACGCTTCTGTCCATATGCTTTATTATCCACACATTCAGCTACAGAATGAGAAGTTCTTAGGAATCAGTCCTGGAAGGATTTTTCCAGGAAACCTAACTGAAAGGTTATAACTGGGTGCATTTTCTTTAAGAGGGAGGATGTACTCATTTTCTAGAAAAGATAGGGTGTCAGCACTATTGTTTTTATATGAAGAATATTGTCTTTATGGCAACTTTAAAGGCAGCTATGAAATAAAATTGTTTCAACTGATAAAAAAAAATTATTTCCCCAGCTGACACATCCCCATTAAGCCACTGTAATGCTTAACAGAAAGAAAAAAGAGTATAAACATCTTTCTACCCTTAAAGGGCATGACTTTCTCTTTCCAAGTAAGTCACTTCCCTACCCTGGGACATAGCTTTGTTTATTCTCACCTTACTAGTCTACAATGTTTTATTTCAAGGGGCATTTGGATTCTGAATTCACTGCAAGGCTTGTAATAATTCAATACCAAATTCTTTTCTCCAACTTTGCCCAGCTGTTCCAAATCATTTCCAAAGCCTCAGGTTCACTCTGAACCAAACATTTTGTCTCTCTAAAATAAGGAGCACTCTCTTATTATCTAATTGTAAGCATTAAATGAAATGTACATTTTGCATTTCTACTGACCGGTAAGATTTTATGATAGGCAAATATAGTAAAATCTCAATTGAAAGTGACGGTCAATAAACAAGAGACAGGCTTGATTAACCAGTAGTTTTTCGGGAAGATGGGGGTGGGATTAAGGGTCAGTTCTTACCTCTTCCTCCAGTTCTTTCCCTGTCATCTCTTAACAGTAGCTTCTGATCTCATCTCACAGGTGATCTCTGCTTGCCATGATTTCCTCCCTTTTCCATCTTGCCAGCCTTCCTTCCTTCTTTTCTTTGCCCTTTTACCCCTTGCTCAAGTATTTCCTTTTCAAAGGCAGGTTGTAATAATTAGAAACACTTTAAAGTCATATCATTGAAGAGTAGTATTCCACAGAAACAGTTGTTGACGTTTTACTAAACAGGTAGGGGGATCCATATGGCTCCCAAGGAGAGAGTGAGGGTGGTGACTTTGCACAGCCCTTCCTCACTTAACTACAATCCACTTGAAGGGGCAGCTAGGTGGTGCAGTGGATAGAGCAAGAGTCAGGAGGACGTGAGTTCAAATCTCACCTCAGACACTTGACACACCCTAGCTGTGTGACCTTGGGCAAGTTACTTAACCCCAATTGTCTCATCCTGGGTCATCACCAGTCATCTTGATGAATACCTGGTCACTGGATTCAGATGACTCCAGAAGAGAAGTGAGGCTGGTGACCTGCACCGCCCTCCCTCACTCAAAGTCAAGCATAGGTCATGTCATTTCTCTGATGGCATGGTCTTCTTTGGCAACGAAGGACGAACACACACGCACACATACGCACAGACACACAGACACACACACACACACACATTTGAAAGTCATGGCATTACCTCCCTGATATCATGGTTCTCATCCATCTGGAAAGAAAACAGGTGCCAAAGAGAAATACAGAAATTTATGCACAAGTCAATAGATGGGAAAGGGAGAAAGGAGAAAAGTTAGACTGTCCCGGGAAAATATCTAGAGACAGGTACAATGATTACCCTTGGCTGCAACAAGTAGCAGTACCATTAATATGCTAATAAAAGATTGTAGGTGCCTACAGTCACGAAAAGAGAAAGAAAAGCAACAGGAAACCAAATACTGGGTAAATATAACAATCAAACTTGGCCCAGAAGAGCTGAAAAAACAAAGCACTTTCCCTTCCATGCTTAGTTGGGGAACTATAGGTGTGGGATGTTGCATGTTGCAATCATGTCTGTTACTGGTTTTACTGAACTGCATTTTTTGTTATTGTTCTCACCCTTTTAAAGAAACTGTTACCAGTGATAACTCCTTGTGGAGGGGTGGAGAGATGACATCTTCTCAGAAGAGAAATGTGGCACAGCAACAAAAAATATAATTTTTTTAAAGTAAGAATAGATTATGGACGAGACCATAAAACCAGTTTTTCTGATGGACAATGTAAATATTACGGATCCAGAAGCACAGGAATAGATTCATTGGGGAATCAGGCATTTAAAAAGTAGTATTGTAGAAGCAAATTTTGACTTGTAGAACTATAATAACTTACATGATAATAAACTCTGACTCAAGTAACTGCTAATATATTCACTAATTTATAGATATGTAATTAGATAACATTTAAAATTGTTTTTCTCCACCTCTGTTGCTCAGACCAATACTTTTCAAACCAAAATATTGGTTTCAAATAATCAAGTATCTTGCCACAAATTCCATCTGAAAAAGTTAACAGTAAAACATATAATTTTGGAGAATTATCAGAAAAATGGAAAATATATAATTTGGGGTTTTAAAAAAATTTTCAAGTCCATGATAAGAGAGACTTAGCTTAATAGTGATTCCTGTGAAAGAGATTTGGTTGGTTGGTTTAGTGATCCTTAGTGGGAGTCAGTTGCTTAAAAAAAATAATGCTAGTTGAAATTTCATTAACAGAATTATCACAGATCCAGAAGAAAGGATGCAGTGGTCCCACTATGCTCTGTCAAGGTCAGACTACATGTGGGTTACTCTGCCAGCCCAGTTTTTGACTACTTGTGCTTCACCTCTATACCCATTTAAATATGCTTCCTGCAAAACTGTGAAAAGGCTTATGTAAAATTGGACAAAGAATGAGAACTATTTTTAACTAACAATTTGTTGTTCCTCTGGCTTATGAATTAAGGAATTGTTCCAGGAGAAGTTAAAATCCTTAGTCCTCCAAGGCAATATGAGTTGACTAAAATATTGCCAACCCAGCTTCTTTGCAATTGAATAACTCACATTTATACTGAATTAAGTGATGTGATGCTCTCAAGAATGCTGAGATTTTATTAATTACCATTTAATGAATGACATGACGTGCACAAACAGAAGAGTAATGCTTTTGGAAATTGGATTAACTGATGCTTATCCTTCAATACCAGAAATCTCTCTCTATAAAAAACGTATGCTTTAAAAATGATTTTTCTTTCTTTCTCTTTCCTCTGTAAAGACAGTTATTTGTCTCTTTTGTTATTTTAGCTCAATCTTCCTTAAGGCAACTCTGTGCTTCCTGACTCTCTTCCTTTTCCCCTTACTCCCAAATCCCCTCTCTCTTGCCACCCCTTCCTGAACTTTTGGAGTTTTACTTTACTTACCAATTCCTTTTTCTTTCTTCCTTTCATTTAGTCTCATTCTTTTCCTTTTCCTCCTCTCAGTAAAATAAAATTCCTTTTCCTCTCTTTCAATTTTTGCTTTTAAATTTCATTTTCTATGACTTTTCCTTTAAAAAAAGGATTTATTTCCCTTGTTTTTGTCATCATATCTTTTCCCTTTCCATCTATTTCAGACTTTAATTCTTTGATTTGTGGTCCTTATAATCTATTCCTTCTGTCTTTCTCATTGAATTAAAGCTTCTAAGGTACTTACTTTGAGTCCCCTCTTCTGAATATTTTCTTGTAGGTCTTGTCCCCGGACCTTCTTTTTCTGTTGTGACTCACTCTTTTTCTTTTAAGGGTTAAGTGACTTGCTTAGTAAATGTGTGAGGCCACATTTGAACTAAGGGTCCTCCTGACTCCCTCACTCAAAACAAAGTCAAGTGCAAGTCATGTCATCATTCATCCTGATGAATATCTGGTCACTGGATTCAGATGTCTCTGGAGGACAAGTGAGGCTGGTGACCTGCACAGCCCTCCCTCACTCAAAACAAAGTCAAGCGCAAGTCATGTCATTATTTCTCTGATGGCATGGTCTTCTTTGGCAATGAAGGACAAACACACATTAATCCCCCTGCCTCCAGGGCCAGTACTCTTATCTACTGCTCCACTCAGATGCTCCTGCCTCGCTCTTAAAAATACTGATTCCTACAGGTGATAGAGAGAATAGAAATATTGTCTCATAGTAGCAATTTTCCTATGTACCTCATCGTGCAGTGCTTTACTACCCTCCAACATAATGTCCACCTGACTTCAGCTTTCACTTTTGTCTCCTTGTGTACTTTTAAAAAGAAATCTCTAAATAGTTTTTCTTTTGTTATTTTATTGTGAACATCTTTTTCTTGAGGGGGGTAATTTATTTCTTTACCTGTGCCTTTTAAATTTACTGCTATTTGTTTACTATTCTTGAATTTCTGATATCTGGAGTGTTTGCAAAGCAAATAATTTGTTTAGTTCTGATTTTCTTTGCAGGAATGCTTCAAATACATATTTTAAATTAAGTGTCTATCTTTTGTCATTCGTGGTTAGGTTCAAATTTGTAGGAAATGTCTTCAAGACACATTATTCCATTCTCTCCTGGAGTTTTTGGTGAGCACAGAATAGGCTTAAATTATTCAAATATTTCCTTTGCATTTGAAATTATGTTTCCTGTTCTCTTGCAGAATTTGTTGGGTTTTTTTGTCACTAGAATTTTTTCTGCAGACAATCTATGGATTATTTTGATTGGCACTTTGTTTTCTGTTTTCAGAAGGTCAATTTTCTTATTTATTGTGTTATATTATTCAGGTTGTTTTTTTTTTTTTTTGGTTGTCATATTCTTCTCTATGCACCCTGTATTTGAGATCAAAATATTTTGCTTGTATTGTAATCATGTTTTTTTGATGCTATTTCTTTTTTGCCCCTCTATTTCCTTTTTTTAAGCTTCTGTGTATTTGCATTACCGATTAGTTGTTCTCTCTTTTGTTTCTCCCTTGATAGAAGGCTCAGAATTTCCAGCCAACTCTTCATTTCCCATTAGCTGCTCTGCTTAGTTTCAAATCCATGAACATTATGTGCTTTTTCCCCTCTGATGT
Source organism: Bettongia penicillata ogilbyi (assembly GCA_023548195.1). Lineage (NCBI taxonomy): Eukaryota > Metazoa > Chordata > Mammalia > Diprotodontia > Potoroidae > Bettongia > Bettongia penicillata. The sequence goes on from JAJHZJ010000570.1 coordinate 7,558,205, forward strand.
TACTCCTGCTTCCAACTTTCTTTTATGTATTATCTTCACTATCCTCTCCCTGCCCTTCCCCATTAAGCTGTAAGCTCTCTGAGGGTAGGAGCTCTCTTTTTCTTTTTTGTGTCCTCAACACTTAACTCAATACCTGGCACATAGTAGGTGCTTAATCAATGTTTATTGACCATTGAATTTGCCACTGTGGATTCAAGTTTTTCTCTTCTGCTCAGGTCAGAATTCTGCTTTTACCATTCGTATTTCTCTCTTAAACCATTTTGGTATGTCCTGTAGTAGCTTCATGTTCTCTTGAGATTCCACAAGGTCCTTTGCCTGCCTCATTGCGTTGCCACCCTCAGTCCTCTGGCAAAGCATTGTTGCAAAGAGCATTACCATGCTGCATTCCCAAACACAGCTTCTGCTTTTTGGACTTTTGAGGTGCAGAAGCAAGGAGAGCTGTGCAGAGTTGAGTGTAAGCCTGTATGCAGGTTTGTGCTGCCTTGCCTGAGAGTGGAAAATAATGGGGGAAAGGGGTGCTAAGTAACAGCATAGGGATTAGGATTTTCTGCTGTTAATTTTTATTTTTGGAGAGTATTAATAGGTTGTGATGATCAGAGAAAGTGACTAGTTCTCCATCTTCTTGGTCACATGACCCAATGTGCCCCACCCCCTCCAAACGAATAGTAGAATTCAACATGCCATGTATTGGTAACATATCAGGTGTTTGGTAAATCAGTTTGATAGAATCATAGGATTTTAGTTAGAAAAGACCTTAGAGTTCACTAATCACAACTTATCACCTTTCTGCCCAGGTAAAGCAGTAGGTAAACAATGCTAGAGTCAGAGGGTGTGGGTTCAAATTCTGCTCTGAAGTTTATTATCTGAATAACTTCAGATAAGTTACCTAACCCCTCTGGATCTCAGTCTCCTTATGTCAAAAACAAGGAGATTGGACTAGATTTCCTCTGGGATACCTTCTAGATCTATGATTCTATGAATTCATTATACAAAAATCTCTTAAAGATGGTCATTTACCTCAAACATTTGTAGGATTAGAGACTATATTTTTAATGGCTCCACTTTATTATTGGATTGCAATAAAATACTTACATTGAGCCAGAATCTGCCTCCTTATGAATTCTATCCATTGACCTGTTCTCTTGAGTAACCTAAACTAAGTCCTGTCAATTCTTCCTTCACAGCATCTCTCATAATATGCCCCCTTGTCTTCTCTGACACTGCTGCCCCTCTGATGAAGGATCTCATTACCTTCTATCTGGCCTGTTACAGTATCTAGTCTGGTCTCCCTGACTCAAGTCCCCCCACTCCAATCAATTCTCAAGGCTCAACTATTAATGTGACTTTCCTAAAATGCATGTCTGATCATATCACTTCAATTCCCTACCACCACTACATTCAATAAACTCCAGTGGCACCCTGTTATTTCCAGGGTCTAATATCAAATCCTTTATCTGGTTTTTAAAGCTATATAACCCTAAATGTCCCCTTCCTACCTTTCCAGTCTCCTTACACCTTGCTTTCTTTTATGTAATCTACAATAAAGGGAAACTGGCCTCCTTGTTGTTCCTTGCATACAATACTCCATCAACCTCCTCTGTACATTTTCATTGGTTGTCTCCCCTGCCAGGAATTCTATCCTTCCACATCTCCATCTCCTGACTTTCTTCAAGTCTCATTTAAAATCCTACCTTCTGCAAGAAACTTTTCCTGACCCTTCTTAGTGCTAGTGCTCTCTCTTAGATCATCTCCAATTTATCGCATATATATCTTGTTTGCACATAGTTGTTTGTATGTTTTTCCCTCCCATTAGACTGTGAGTTCCTTGAGAGATGGGATATCTTTTACCTCTCTTTGTATCTCTAGCACAGCACTGTACCTGGCAGACAGTAGGCACTTACTGCTTGTTGATTCAACTCAACTAAGTCTCTGGACCTGGAGGCAGGAAGATCTGAGCTCAGTCAGGCTTCAGACAGGGTGTAACCTTGGATGGGCCTCTTACCCTTCATTTGCCTCCTTTTCCTCATCTGTAAAATGGGGATAATAATTGCAGCCTCCCAGGGTTGTTATGAGGATCAAATGAGATAAGAATTATAAAATGCATAGCAAATTGCCTGGCACACAGTAATACATATATGTGTATATATATATACATATATATACACACATACATATATATACATAATATATGTACTGTGTATGTATATACACACATATTATATATTAACTTATTATTATTCAAAGTTTGCTTTTATGTATCCCCTAAGTCATCTTTATAGGCAAAACATCCTCCACAACTTTACCTGTTTATCACATGGCATGATTTTCCAGATCCTTCAAAAATCTAGTTACCCTCCTTTTCATCTACTTGAGTTTTCGTGAACCCCCTTAAAATGCTATTCCCAGAGACTGACACCATAGTCCAGACATGAACTGACCAGCATAGAATACAGCTGTGTTCTATGGACCAAGCGTGGCCTCATAGAAGAGATGTGAGAATGCACCTCTTTCCCATCTTTGTAGTGGTAGCAGATTGAAGGGTGAGACTATGGAGGTGGAACACTGTTTATAATGTTAAAGTTGACTAATATGTGGGTCAGTTTTGCTAAATTGCTTTTTATTCCATTTTCTTTTCTGTTCTTTGTTATAAGGGATGGATCTTTGTATGGGGAAGAAGAGATTTAATCGTCTGAAAAGGAATATGAACCCACGTCTTTGTGACTCTAAGGTGGGTTAGTGAACCACACTCACCAGGGAAAGAGATGAACACCAGCTGATGGGAGGAATGCCAAACTTTGGAGACTAGTGAGCAGTTGACCAGATAAGTGACAGGCACCATCTGTTGGAGAAGAGCTGAACTTCAGGTATCACTAATAGCTAAGCGGCAGCATCACTGAGAAGGTTAATATCACCTGCCTAGACAATAGGAGAGCTAGATATGACACAAATCTGTGTTTCTATTAACTTGTAAATAAAATTGTTCATGTTTCAAGCATGATGTAAGATCTTTGAGGGAGAGGACTTTCATTCTGGTCTTCATATCCCTAGTATCTGGTACAATACCTGACACAGTGTGTACTTAACAAATGCTTATTGAATTGAATTATACAGCCTATGTGCTTGTATGGGGAGCTGGTAGCTGCCCTCAAGGAGCATCAAATAATGACATTCAAAGTCATTTAGGGGCAGACAGTAAACCAGGGAAGTAACACTTGTTTCCCAAAGCCTACTGAGGTACTTTGTGTGGGGAAGGATCCTCTGAACATGAAAGTAACAAGCACACACAATTGAACTTTGTCATTGCTGTTTTTTTACTCCTTTGGATGGCCCTGGGTGGAGTAAAGAATGAAAGTAAAGTTCAATTACCATTTTATTCTGCAACAAAGTTTCAGGTTGGTTTTGCTGAATTGTTTTAAAGAAATCTTTGTTATAAGTGAAGGCATTCAAGGGAGGAGAAGGGATACATTCAGAAAAGAGCATAATGTAAAAGCAAAAGTCATCAAAAACAACTTCAAAAGAGAGAAAAAAAAGGCTAAATGGAGTACCTTTCCCTTATATACTAGGTTAGTTGCTTTATTAGCATTAGAAAATTTGATCCAATGGAAAACAGAGCTTCACATGATGGGTAGATAGATTGAATTGACCTGATTCCAAGAAGTCAGAGCCACCAGGTTCTTTAGTTGGATTCAGCCCAAGCTCTAAATAATAACTATAGGGAGATAACATAAGGCAACTTTTCTAAAGGCATTTTCCTAGACCAGTCCTTGATGGTAAATCAAATTCCTCCAGTCAGGCTCTCCTGGAGATGTCCATGGCTGGACCTAGTTAATGAATGAAGCTTGCTTAGCTCTACCCATGCTAAAAGAAGCCTTTTTGTTGAGTACACTAATGCATCTCCTAGGGTATGAATTTACACTCAGTGAGAAAGTAATTGACTTACAGGTGAACAAATATAGTGGAAGGGTTATGTGTTTTCTTGTATTGAAAAGTTGCAACTCTTAACCCAAAGATTCCATTCCTAGACCCATGCCTCAAGGAGGCCAATGACAAGAAGAAAAGCCCTATAGACACCAAAATATTTATAGTGGCATATGGTGACATATTTTTGTCATAGAAATAGAATTAGAAACAAAATATGTGGCCATCACTTGAGATATGGCTAGACAAGTTTTGGTATGTGAGTATAATGAATATAATTTCTGTAAGAAATGATGTACTTAGCACAGTAGTAAATAGCAGACACTTAATTATTGCCTGACCAACTAAAGAGAAATGCAGAGAAGCATGGGAAAATTTATATGACCTGATGAAAAAGGGAATAAGAACCAGGAAAACAATAAACGCAAATGTCCACAACAGTAACAAGTGAAAACAACAACAGCATGACTGAAGTTAAATGCTCTGAAGCAATAATGACTAAACTTGGCCCCAAAGAAAAGATATGAATGAAGATGTACCTTTCTACCTTCTCAGCACCACTGGGAGACAATGGATATAGAACACTTCCTACAAGATGGGACTTACATGACATGATTAGGACTGGGGAATTTTTTTCCTTTCTCTTTTTTATTCTTTGTTATAAGAAATGACTTTTGGGGATGAGAGTAAGGAAGATGAGCTGGGAAATATAGGTATTCTTTTAAAAATGTCAATGAAATTTTAAAAAGAAAAAAGAAATTTACATGATAATTTTGTCATATATGTGAAAGGAACAGCAAGTTGTGTGTAGTAGATTTGTAGTTTCATGTGCAATCATCTTTTTTATTATGGAAATGTTTATTTTATTCCATAAATTAAAAATAAAATTTAATAATGATAAAAAAGGGATAGTCAACTGTTTCTACAGCACTTCGATTTTTTTCAGGTATGATATTAATAATTACAAAAATACTATCTATGGATATGCCCAACTTTTCTATGGTTTCTGAAATGTTATTGTCACTGATTACATGTGCAATCATCTTTTTTATTATGGAAATGTTTATTTTATTCCATAAATTAAAAACAAAATTTAATCATGATAAAAAAAGAGATAACTGTTTCTACAGCACTTCTATTTTTTCAGGTATGATATTAATAATAACAAAAATAATATCTATGGAAATGCCCAACTTTTCTATGGTTTCTGAAATGTTATTGTCACTGATTACATGCAATGAATATACTTGTCAAGTTAAAAAGAATTTATGGGTTTATTAATTGCTTTACTATGTGCCAGGGACTGAGCTAAGTGTTAGGTATTTCCTACCCCTTAACATACTGGAAAAGATCATAGATGGAGAATGATCAGGTATCCCAGAGGCCATATAGTACCTATTCTTATGTCCTGATTTCAAGAAATAGGATTTCATATCTCACCCGATCCCTTCCTTTCATTCTTTTCCAGCATGTTAAGGGGTAGGAAATACCAACAACCACTCACAGTCTTACTGGGTGCTGATGAAGAGTGGGGAAGGGCAAGTGACAAGGTCACTGTCAGACATATCCAGAAGTCTGTCTGCTGCTATTAGTGACAGAGTGATGACACTCGCCCTGTGATGACAGAAACCTTGAATGTCTAGGTCATCACTAGTCTGTAAATCAAGGTGGGCAGATACAGATGAGATTTAGAAAGAAAGAGCTCACTTAGCTGATCTTAAAGAGTTCTCTACTGAAAGAAACTGTGGGAGATTCTGAGAGGTATATAATTAGATTTCTTATGTAGCAGCAGGTTCTATGCTTGACATAGCCTGTCCTTTTTTTAAACGGAATTTGTATTTTCTATGGACATATTCTATACATTTAAGCACATCATTGCAACCACAAGCCTTGGATATCACTAACCATGTGGGTTTTAACTATATAACATGTCCAAAAGCTCATTCCATCACCCCATGGGAGAACAGAGTACATTATGTATGGCAACAACTTCTTTTTTTGACCTCCACCAATTTCTATTTCTTGGTGGTTTTCCTTGGTTTACTAACAATTTTTTTCTGTAAACTTCAAAGGAAGATGGAAAGATCCACTAGTTAGAGCAGTCATTTAGAGAGCAAGGCAGAATCCTGGTTTCCTCTTGCTGACATAGGGGAAGTTTGGAGGTGAGGAAAGGATCTATAAATTGTTAATCTTTTTTAGTTGGGGAATTTTTTCTTTTTAAAATTTTATTGACATTTTTAAAAGAATACTTATATTTTCCAGCTCATCTTCCTCACTCTCATCCCCCAAAGCCATTTCTTATAACAAAAAATAAAAAAGAGAAAGGAAAAAAATTCCCCATCCTAATCATGTCATGTAAGTTCAATCTTACAGGCAGTATTCTACATCCCAGTGTCTCCCAGTGATGCTGAGAAGGTAGAAAGGCTTTGTGTCTAGGTGAAGCTCTGTTCTTTGCTATGCTGGGTGGAGGTGGTCAGCCCTGCTGACTCTGGACCTAGGTCACCTAAGTTCCTGTGCTGACCTCCTCCTCCTCCTGAAGTTAGTACACCCTCCCTCTGGCCCCACCATCTTGTGAGTTTAGAGCATTTTCTCTAGGGCCTCTGTGATGCCTGTACAGGAATCTCAGAGTTCCTGAATTATGGTGTCCTCTGAGCTCCACCAGGATCACACTATTAGCTGTCTCTACCTCCAAAGGCCCTTCTGGCAGTTTCTGGCCTTGCCTGGGGCTTTCCCAGGGGACCTCTCTGCTTTCACTGCCTATATGTAATGTATATCTATGATTGTACTAAAGGGTTCCCTTTCTGCTGTTTGCTTGTGCTGCTTCTTGTTTAGCTAGTGACCCTTTTTCTTTTTGCCTATGAGTTTCTGGTTGTCTTTTTGTTCAGTTTTGGGGGGAAGAAGTCACTTATTATAGTTTTTCATTGGATTTCCTGATCATTTGTCATTCTGGTGTGTTTGTGCAGGTTTTTGCTGGACTAGTATATGGAAGTTGGACTCTTGTCTCTTATTAAGCAGTCATCTTGGCCAGAAATTGATAGAAATTAATTAATTAATTAATTAGAAAACAATGAATAAGCAAACAAAATGCTTTTGTTCTCTGCGTCCCTTTTCAGGAAGTTCCACTGCCTCTAAGTTTTTCTTCCTCTGTTCATCCTTCATTTTCTGCCATCCTTCCTTCTTATAGTTTTATTTAGTTATAGTTATGTAAAAATTTCCAGAACTGCTGATTTTGCTTTGCATTACATCCTATATATATATATGTATGTATCTTTCCTTAATACTTCAATATTTGCCATTTTCATGGTACTATAAAATTCCATTACACCAATATTCTGCTACCATTGGATATGTAAGTTATGCCTAATTTTCTTTTTTGGCTATCACCAATAGAACAGCTATCAGTGATTTTGTACAAATCTATCTCTTTTACCCTCCCTTTGTGTAATTGCTTTGACTGAAAGTTTTTTGTAAGGTCTTGCTCTTCAAGTTCACAACAGTTTGTAGTAACACCAATAATGTAATAACATTTGTTGTACAGGTATATATGTATATGTGTATATACTTATATATTTCTATTTGCTATTTTTGACATCTTAATAGGTATGAGGTATTCTCTTAAGATTAGCTTGAATGTATTTCTCTGATTGTTAGGGAATTTAAGCATCTTTTCATGTAGGCATTAAAAAATTGTATTTCTTCTTCCATAAATTTTTATGTCCTTTGACTATTAGTCCCCTGAGTACTGTGCATTATTAATATATATACATACATACATACATATATATGCATATATGTATATACACATAAATATACTTATATATCCATATATACATATACATATATATAATTTCAGTGTCTGATTCTTCATGATCCTATTTGGGGTTTTCTTGGCAACGATACTAAAGTGGTTTGTCCTTTCCTTCACCAACTCATTTTTACAGATGAGGAAACGAAGGCAAATAGGGTTAAATAACTTGCCGAGGGCCACATAGCTAGCCTGAGACCAGATTTGAACTCAAGGAGAGGAATCTTCTTGACTCCAGGTCTGGCACTCTATCCACTGCACCACCTATTTAACTACTGAGGAAATATGTGTGTGTATATATATGTATGGGTGTGTATATATATGTATGTATATGTATATATGCATATATATAATGTACATAGTACATAACACATATTACATATATATATATACATATATGTCAATCAGTCAATAAACATTTATTAAGTGCCTACTATATGCTGGGCACAGTGCTAAGTGCTATTTGTAAAATATATTATGCATGTATATATGTAGATATACATATCTGCACATAAATCATTTCCTTGTAGATTTTGTTTGTTATATCTTTATATATGTGTGTGTAGAGAGAGAGGGAATATTTTCCTAATCTGTTTGTTTTCTTTTAATTTTATTGATAGTGTTTTTTGTTGTACAAAATTTTTTTGAATCTATGTATACCCATTCCATTGATTCTTGTATCTAGTGATTTCTTCTCTATTAGATCTTTTTAATGGTTTCCCTTGTTATATAGTAATTTAGTGTTTAGACTAAACATTGCCATGATGGACTCAATGGAAAGTGGAAAAACACCATTTTTATCTGGAAATTTTCTTTCTCCCCTTAGGGCTTTCACATCTTGATGAGTGGGCAGAAGAGGTTAGAAATCATGACTCATCAGTAATGAAAAGATTTTCACAGTGTATTCAGGTGACCTGATAAAAAAACAATGTATTTCTTATAGGAAGATCTATGTTCTGTTACACATCATTTGAAAACCGCAGCTGAAGGAGAACAACTGTACCACTTTACTGAGATCTCCAGCTGCCGGGAGGAGGAGAGAAGCCAAGGCAAAGTGAAAGCTTCCAGGGAGGATTTTCCATTCCTGATGTTTATGCCCCGATTTTGTCAGTTCATGGATGTGTCCTTCAATTGCCCTTTCATTTGGAGTTTTCTTCCTGGGATTTTCCTTAGTCCTGAGTCTATGCCCAGTGCCATGTAATCTTCCTGTCCTCTGGGCCTCCAATTACCAATGATGCCCCAGGGGTAGCCAGATTGACAGAGATGTTGGGTATAAGCTTTACAGAGCTTCTGTAGAGCTAGCTAGGCAGCACAATGGTTAGAGTGCTGGGCCTGGAGTCAGGAAGACCAGGAGTTCAAGTCTGATCTCAGACACTTACTAGCTGTGTGACCCTGGACAAGTGACTTTTTGCCTCAGTTTCCTCAACTGTAAAATGACATAATAAGAATACCTCCCTCCCAGGGTTATCATAAATATCAAATGTGATAATATTTGTAAAACACTTATCATAGTTTCTGACACATAATAAGCACTAAAAAAAATGCTAGCTATTATTATTAGCTTTATCATTAGTTTTATTATTATCATAAAATAAAATATATAAGATTACAAAGATTACAAAGAAAACCAACTATATTGAAATACAGTTATTGAAATGTTTTTATAAAACCAAGTTCATGGACCCCAAGCTAAGAGTTGGGTGGTGGGGCCAGAGGGAGGGAATACTGGTGGCAGGAGGTAGAGGTCAGCACAACGATTTAGGTAACCCAGGTCCAGAGTCAGCAGGACTGACCACCTCCACTCAGCACAGCAAATAACAGAACTTAGCCTAGATACAAAGCCCAACTTCAACATCTAGCTAGAGAGAAAAGTAAAACAAATAAGAAACTGCCTACAATGCAGAACTATTTTAGATCTAGAGATACCCAAAAATCTAACCTAGAGGGAGAAACGCAAAGGGAAAAAAAATGTATTTTTCACAAAGACTAAATGAATAATAGCTAACAATTTTTACAGCATTTTAAGGTTTGTAAAACATTTTTTCCAATATGATCTCATTTTATCCTTACAATAACCCTGGGTAGATGCTATTATATTACAGTGAGGAAACTGAGACAGATGGAAGTTAAGTGACTTACCCAGGGTGATGCAGCTATTAAGAATCTGAAACTAGATTTGAACTCAGGTCTTCCTGACTCCAAGTCCAGTGTTCTATTCACTATGTCTCCAGGATATTCAAGATAAATGAAGCAAGAAATATTTTACAAATTAAAAGCTCTCTCTGTAAGAGAAATAAATAAATGAGATGAGAGAGTGGTAAACCTTACCCAAGAAATTAAATCCCTAAAAAAAATAGCATAACTTAGGTCCCAAGCCTAGATGTTTGCCTAAGACCCTATATATACCTTCTATAGTTATTTATAAGTCTCCACCAATAGAATGTGAGGTCTTCCAGAATCTCTTTTTCTGTTTCTGTGTGTGTGTGTTTCCCTACCCTACTTCCCTACTTCAGTGTTTCCACATAGCAAACTAATGAATGAACTAATAAATTCTTATTAGTGTACAAGTGTATTCATCATGTAATCAGTGGCAGTAACATTTAAGAAACCATAGAAAGGTTGGACATTTCCCCAGATGTTATTATTATCATTATTAATACCATACCTGAATAAAAGAGAAGCACCACAGAAACAGTTGAATTCTCTTCAAAATACTTGGATTAAAAGCCCCATAATTACCACGGACCAAGTAGATTTCTTGAAATGGTTCTTAAAGGATTCTCAAACAAATCCAAGAGGGAGAAAACATTAACCCAAAGATTCTGCGTGTTCAGGAATGTCTTAGCATGTTTCCTTCATTATTTATGAGAAAAGACACTTATCCCGACACTGTTTCACCTGCAAATTTTTTCAGGCATGTACAACTCCTTGTGATTCCATTTAGGTTTTTCTTCGCAGAGACACTGAAATGGTTTGCTGTTTCCTTCTCCAGTTCATTTTATAAATGAGGAAAATGAGGCAAAGAGGGTTAAGTGACTTGCCCAGTAAGTGTCTGAGTCCAGATTTAAATTCAGGAAGATGAGTCTTCCTGCCTCTAGGCTCAGTTCTCTATCCACTATGTCACCTAGCTGCCCCTTCATCTGCAATTAAACTTTACATTTCTTTGAGTCACTTTCCTCATTTTGTATCGGCTTGTGTTATCCAACAATTACTTCAAAATATTGTTAACCAGGATATCTTTTATGACCTGCAGTTATAACGTTTTCCTTTCTATTGTACCATTCATTCCCTTTCTATATGTGAATTCAGTGGAGATAAAATTCAAACTTTAAGTCTTGAGGAATGAAACAACATTCTCTCTCTAGGGATTTAGAGGGTTTAGCTATTCAAAGAGAAGACTGGGTTCTGAGAGGGGGAAAAACCCAAACCCATTGTTGAACTGTACAAAGATATATATACTCCAAAAAGTAAGCAATGTTCTTACAATACACAACCCACTCATAATCCCTGAAAACTTTTCTTTTGAAGAATCTATATGTTTGGTTCCTCACTAGCCCATCTTTTGCATTCAAAATCTTCAAGTGCTGAGTATTTCTGGTTAATTTATTTAAACCTTTTATCTTATATGACTCTGGTTCCTTAATCTACGTCAATGCTCTGTTATTTTGACAAAAGTGTAGCCCATGGTACAAAGTTGAGGTATAGTCCTAAGGAAAACAAATAAATAAATGAAATGAAAGTCCCAAGGATTCCCTGGCTATTAAAAACAGAAAATTAACCAGATTTACCTTCCTTGGGTGTGTCCCTTTGGAATGCAAATAATGCTTGGCATGCCTTTGGTTCCTATCTGGGACAGAGGCCTTCTCATGTTCCACTTGGTGATATAGGTAATCGTGCATCTTTTAGCTCTCCATTTTCTCCCTAGTCTTACTCATTTATGGAAAAATCCATGTACAAACTGCAAGAGACAGAGATGGTGGAAAAAAGAATATATATGTATTCAATAAACTCAGCATAAAAAAACCCATGTAAACATGTAGTTAGGAGAATTTGGAGAATCATAAATTTAGAGCTTGAAAGTGGTCTTATGTAGAACATTGAGTCCTTAATTTTACAAATGTGTAACTGAGGCTAAGTAATTTATTTAGGGTCATGAAGTTAGTAAGTCTCTGGGTCAGAATTTGAACTTAGGTCTTCCTGTCCCTAAGCCTAGTACTCTATGTCCAGCACCACCTAGTTGAAGGTGTAAAAAAATCAGATTCAACAGAGGTAAATTGCAAATATTTATAGAACTATGCATTTAATAATAATTATTATCATTTATGAGCTATTTAAATGTTTATAAGCTTTGCATGCCTTTACCTCATTGATCCTCTGACAACTCTGAAAAATAAATACTATAGTATTTATATTTTATATTGCATATCATACTATAGTATTTATAAGTCTATGGTACAAGCTTAGTTGTAATTCCCATTTTATGGATAAGGAAACTGAAACTAAGAAAGGTTTATTAAGAAACTTGTCAGGTCTTACACAGTTAGTTGATCTGAAGCAGGTTTCGAATCCAGGTCTTCCAGATTCCTAGTTCACCACTCTAGCCCCTACTCCATGTATTTTCTTTTTCATTTAGTCTTGCGATCTTTTACTGCAAGGGTCCTTTAACTTTTGGCATAAGCACACCAAGAAACTGCGAGAGCTCCCAGATGGTGTGTCCAAGGATGTAATTCACATGGACATTGTGACCCTATACTGAAGTCCTTTGGTGAATGTTGTGCCTTAAGCTCATCAGTAGTTTACAGGATAGCATCATTCTCTCCCCAGAGAAACACAGAGGCACACCAACTGACACACAAGGAAATATGATGGTCTATGATCTTACCCCTGGACAAATTGCTGTCTTGTCACTACTATTTATGATTGCTTTTAAAAACTAAATTTTTATTTTTTGTCGTTGTTTTATCATTTTCAGTTGTGCCAAATGCTTTGCGACCCATTTTGAGGGATTTTCTTGGCAAAGGTATTGGAAAGGTTTGCCATTTACTTTACCAGCTCATTTTGCAGATGAGGAAACTGAGGCAAACAGGGTTAAGTGACTTGCCTAGAGTCACACTTTTAGTGAGTGTCTGAGGCTGGATTTGAAGGCAGGTCTTGTTGACCCCAGGCTTGGCACTATATCTGCTGCGCACACCGCCCCTACCCCCAGCTACCTAAATTTTTATTGGCATCTTAGATTACTTTGATCACTTCCATTTCCCACCGTATCACTCTGCTCTCTCTTCGCAGAGAGTCATCTTTGATAATAAAGAAAAAGGAAAAAAAAGAGGAAGAAAGAAGTTCCACAAACTAATCAGTATTATCCATCCAAAACCAGTATTTACATACAGTATTCCACATCATCCCTCACTTCTACAAAGAATTGGGGAGAAGTGTTTTCCCTTATCTGTCCTTTGGGACCAAGCTGGTTATAATTTCACAGCATTTAGCTTTGGTTGTTATGTTATTGGTTTTCTTTCCATTTAGATAAAGCACTGAAATCAAAGTCAGGAAGATCCGAGTTCTAATCCTCTTCTAGATAGATACTAGCTGAATGACTGTGGCAAAGTTGCTTAACCTCTCTCAACCTCAGTTTTCTCATCTGTAAAATGGGAATAGCACTTACCATAGTCGGTTCGTTGTGAGGATCAAATGAGATAATATTCATGAAGTGCTGTATATTCTATAGTATTCTTAGTTGTTATTCTTAGTCATTGTATATGTTATTCTCCTGGTTTTGCTTATTTGTTTGTTTTTGGTATCAGTTCACATGAACTGTGAGTTACAAACTTTTTTATGGTTGATGGTAAACTATGGTTCCCTTGCATTCATCATCTTCATTTTTTCTTACAGCACAATGATATTCCATTACATTCATATACTGTCATTTGTTTAGACATTCCCCTATTAATGGACATCTATATTGTTTTCAGTTCTTGGATACATACCACAAAAAAAATGTTGCTCTAAATCTTTTGGTATATAAGAGGACTTTCTTTTGGTCATTAACCATCTAGTGGTTATATATATATATATATATATATATATATATATATATATATATGTGTGTGTGTGTGTGTGTGTGTGTGTGTGTGTGTGTGTGTGTGTGTGTACACACAAGTGGAATCCCTGGGTCAAAGAGTACCAGAATTTTAATCACTTTCTCTGCATAATTCCAAACTGCTTTCCAGAATGCTTGTACGAATTCATAGCTCCACCAACAATGAATGAGTGCGCCCCATAATGAGCTTTTACCTGTTAAATCTTCTCAACCGGTTCTCCTCATGCTGCTTCGTTTCTGAAGATTTTGGTATTATTGACCATCTCTTCTTCTAGGTAGTCTTATCTATTCCAACTTCCGTGGCACATCTTTCTTCAGATTCTCCTACAACTGACTACTCTTCCTCAGTTTTCTTCACTGGGATATCATTCAATTCCTGCTTCTCAAGGATAGGGGCACTGCAAGACTCTGGCCTGGGTTTTCTCTTCTTTAATTCTTTTGGCGATCACATCAGCTCTGATAGGTTCAAGTATCATTTCTGTGCCCAGTCAGATCTGTAGAACCAGTCTAATCTTTCTTCTGAACCCAGTTCTACTTCATCAACAGTCTGCTGGACCTGTCCAACTGGATGTCCCATTGACATTTCAGACTTAATATAGCCAAAATTGGCATCTTGTTTGTCAGAACCCCACCCATGTCCTCCTTAGCTTGGGACCTCATCAGGCTTCACTAGGACTATTATAATGCCTTTCTAACTGATCTCCCTACTCCCACCCTCTCCCTTTTTTGATCCAACTTCTATGCAGCTGCCAAAATCATTTTCCTACAATACAAGTGTCACCATGTTATTCTTCTTTTCAAGGAACTTCAATGGTTCCCTCCTGCTTTTAGGATAAAATACAAACTTCTCAACTTGGTACTAAAACTTTCTATAATCAGGCTTCTACTCACTTTTCAAGCTTTATTTCATATGAATTTCTAATATGTATTCTATGTTGTAGTCATGTTGGTATGCTATCTGTTCTCTAAACCCAACATTCCATTTCTCACCTCCATGTTCACCTATGCCTGGAATACAGTCTCCCCTCATGATCGAAGGAGAGGTATTTACTCCTTTCGTGGCCTGCACTCTGAACTGTGAGCAGCCACAAGCATTCTTTTCTGCCTTGGATCTGCAAGTAGGATTCTCTCTCCACAGCTGCCACCAACTCCACCATGCCAGCACTCCTTCTGGCCCCAAGATCACTGTCCAGTACTGTGGCCCAGATCAGAGCTCAATTCCCCCTCCGAGAGCTCCAGAAGCAGCTGGTCGCTGTAGCAGTGGCTGCTGCCTTCCTGGGGCTGGGACTGGGGTTGGGGCTAGGGCTGAACAAAGTTTTTTCTCACCCAGGTGATAGAGCTTTCCCACTGACCTTTGAAGCTGCCTTTGGTGTTTGTGATTTGAGAAGTCTGGAAACTACTGCACAGTGAGTCAGCACCCTGAGGCCTGCTCCAGTCCCTTCTGTGCCAGTGCTGGGTTGTGCTCCTCTCTGAACCAAGTGCAATAGACCCCCTCTGTGGGCCTTCCAGATTGTCTTGGGCTGGAAATCTGTTTCACTCTCTCATTTTGTGGCTTCTGCGGCTCCATAATTTGTTCAAAGTTATTTTTTACAAGTATTTTGAGTGGTTTGAGTGGAGAGCTCAGGCAGGTCCCTGCTTCTACTCTGCCATCTTAGTTCTGCCAGTCCAACAATTTTGGAAAATAATTTGGAACTATACTCAAAAGTTACCAAACTGTCCTTACTCTGACCTAGTAATACCTCCTAGTATGAAGCCCAAAGAGATCAGAGACACAGGAAGAGACTCATATGTACAAAAATATTGACAGCAGCACTCTTTTCTTAAAGCAAAGAACTGGAAACAAAGTGGACACATATCAGTTGTGGAATGACAGAACAAATTTAGAGTATATGAATGTGATAGAATATTATTGTGCTATAAGAAATAACAAAGGGGATGGATTCAGAGAGTTCTAGGAAGACTTGTATGAACTGATTCAGAATGAAATGAATAGAATTAGGAGAACAGTTTACACAATAATATAAAGATAAATAAGTTTGAAAAAACTTTAGAACTCTGATCAAGTCAATGTCCAATAGCAATTTCAAAAGATTGATAAAATGGTGCTTCCTACCTCTTAGCAAAAAGATGAGGGATTAGACACATAGAAAGAGGAATACATGATGTCCATTTTCAGACTAGCAATGCAGATATTTATTTAGTTAAACTACACTCTTTTGTCATGTATTAGGGAAGGAGGAGGGGAAGACTAGTGAATGGGAGATTCATCCTTTGAATGTACACAGCGTTCTGTCTGCTGCTAAATCATGTGAGTATGTAGCAAGTAGATCATTGTTATTGACTGAAGGATGAAACTCTCACTGACAGCATTCTGCCTGCGACAGTCCCAAGAGGGGGCTCCTGTGGACATGGGGTTAGTAGATAGATGGTGCTAGTGATAGCAAAAAAGAGAAGGGAAGAAATGCCACTAGTGAAATATTTTTTTTTGGAATTCAGAAAAGAGAGTAGAAAGAAATTCAGAAGAGGACAGAGGCAAACAGGGAAGTTTCATTGTTAGCATTCTAAATTTTATACAGGCTATCCTAAAAGTCTTAGTGCCATTTTAAGCTGCTTCAAGTAGCACTAAGACTTTTGGGACACTCAATATACATTTTAAAATTATACTGACTATAACAGACTTTAAAGTTTCATATTCAATCCACTTTTATTTTCTTTGTGCATTGAAATGTGTATGTTTGTCCATGTTTGCTCATTTCTAATAAAAATTTATGTTAAAGAAAAATATGACAGGCAGGGGTGTTTTCTGTTCCCCCATGAAAGGTTTAGCCAGTTAGACTGTATATCCAGGGATATGTTTGTATCTCATTTTTTCCATGGAGATTAATAAACAGAGACTGATGATTGTATCCACAAAGCCCTCCAGAAGCAGCTCTCTCAGGTACTCTCTGGACTGTTGCTTCCAAGAGAAATCCACTTGTGATATGGGTAGCCACATTCTTCACATTCTGCTGCTTATGGGAATGGTGCAGTGTGGTGGAAAGAACATAGGGTTTGGAATGGAAAGGCCAGGGCTTAATACCTGGCTGTACTACATACATACATACGTACATACATACATACATACATACATACATACATCCTACTAATAGATAGCATTTATATAACACTTTAAGGTTTGCAACATACTTTCCATATGTTATCTCACTTAATCCTTAAACAATGCTGTAAATTAGGTACTATTATCCTCTTTTTACAAATAAGTGAACTAAGACTGAGTGGTTAAGTGACTTACCTTAGGGTCACATAATAGTGAATGTCTGAAATAGGATTTGAACTCAGGTCTTCCTGATTCCAAGTCCAGCTCTCTATGCCCTTGTTGCCTTTACATATTATTTTGTACATGTAGTTTACCTAGATTTTAACAAAGGATTTGAAAAAGTATTTCATGTTCTTCTTGTGAAAAAAAAAAAAGATGGAAAAAAGGGCCAGATAGCAATAAAATTAGATGGATTTATTGTTGATTGAATGGCTAAACTCAAAGAATACTATAGTCCTTCTTTGAAAAGTCTCTAGTGGAGTGTCCCAGGGATCTATGCTTAACTCTATACTACATTTGCATAATTATAACTTCAAAGAATGCAAATTCAAATATCTGTCACCGTTTTAGAGGATTTATTATTCGCATTAATCATGATCAAGCTATATTTAACTTTTATCAAAGACTAAGATAGCATAAAAGACACCTATATCATATTTGCAGGTGACAAAGCTGAGTGGTACAGCTAGTGCACTGGAGGACCCTATCCAAAAATACAGTGTCCCAAAAGTCTTAGAGTGTAGCTTAATTATACTTTTAACACTATTAGAGTGTTGGACTGAACCTAAGGATGCAAAATTTAACAGAATGAATGTATAGTAAATTACTATCCATCTTTAAAAGCCCAACTCTACTTCCTTCCCTAAGCTTTCCTTAATTTCCCAAGTTGTCTTTGCCCTTGGATGTCATGTGCAATACCTGGCACATAGTAAGTGTTTAATAAATGCTTGCTATTGATGACAGTAATGATGATGATGATGATGATGTAGCAATTTGTTTTGCCATTCTCTCTTGTGTAATATGGTACATGATTTATATTATAGTTTCATCTCACTATAAGGAGGCAAGATTCTTGAAGACAGGTGTTGGGTCTTATCTAAACTTTAATTCCTAGTACAGTGGTCTATACATAGGTACTTGATCAATTTCTGTTAGATGAAGACAGAGGTTAAACACTGAGACTGAGTCTTCTATTAGAATGTGCCTCATTCAATTGAATATTTTCTGTGGTAAATCATTTTTAAATATGTAAGAGATTGATTGACACGTCATTATAACAGAGCAGAAGGAAGGGGGAAGGTCACGTTAACAAGCAATTATTAAATACTTACTAGGTTCCAGGCACTGTGCTAATTCCGGGGATACACAGAAAAGCCAAAAAGAAAAACAAGACAGTTTCTGTCCTCAGGGAGTTTACATGCTAATTGGGGAAACCACATGTAAATAATTTAGCAGATAGGTAATATATACAAAGTAAATAGGAGGCACTCTGAAGGAGGAAGTTGATGCATCGCCTATGGCTTTTTCTCTTAAGGGATGTGTTATTTTGAGAATCTAGTAAGTAAGAAAAAAGTTGAGGCAGCTTGAAACCTAAGAAGATAGGTGGAAAAAGATAGTATAATGATTAAAAGAAAACAATTCTTATCAACACAATGACCAACTATGGTTACAGAAGACCCGTGATTAAGCATATTTCCTACTTCCTAACCGAGAGAGGTGATGGATTCAAGGTATAGATTGAGACATATTTCTTTTTTACATGTCCAGTGTGGGAATTTGTTTTCCTTGATTACTCATATTTGTTATAAAGGTTTTTTTTCCTTTTTTTTTTTTCAGGAGGAGTAGGGATATGGGAAGGAGAGAAAATAGATTTTTGTTCTTTGAAAAAAATTTTTTAAAAAGATGTTTTTTGGTGACAATGTGTAAGTACCTATTTTTTTGTGGTACCAAAGTATACCACTGTTTCTTCTTTTCTCTCCAAGAACAAATTACACTAAAGCACCCTAGCTTTGTTGCTCTACCTTCAGATAACCTAAGCTAAATTAGAATAGTATGGCTTAGACTGGCAGATATCATGCCTTCAACATTAGGTTGGTTCTAACAGTATTTTTCCCCAACATTTTCATTGCATATCTATAGCTTTCTAAATTTTCCATGACACATAATGAACAAAGAGTGGAATAAGCCTGAAGACCCAATTGCTTGGGAATTCATATGTCTGACCACCATGGACAAGGAGGAGAAATTTAATCTTGGTGAGTCAGAGATCCCTGACTCTTCCCAGGAGGTGAACAGGAAATCAGGGTTAGCCACTTCAAGTTTCTAGTTAGGAAAATTCCATGAGTCACTAAAAAAAATTCAGTGGCAATCATCAGGGTACCTCAGGAATTAAAATTTTAATTTGTCATTTTTATAAATGATTTATATTTATTTTTCTACTGGTGGCAAAGTCACAGGGACTTGGCTGAATACAATCATAACTGATGGAATTGTTGAATTTCAGTTAAAAGTTTGTGAAAATAAAGATATAATTTTTTTCCCATCCAAGTTCATAGATTCTCTAAGAAACCATAGAGACCCCAGGTTAAAAACCCCTTCTCCAAATTTTCAAATGATACTGAACTCTGGGTAGTGAAATTATTTGAGATAATCTTCTTTGTCATGATATAGTAGTTAGAAGGAGGGTCTCTGAGTCAGAAAGAATTGAGTTCTAGGCCTACCTTTGACACATACTGGTTCTGTTACCCTGGGCAGTTCACTTAACATCTAAGTGCTCCAGTCAACTCTCTAAGATCATAAGTTGATGAGTAGATGTTCCATCAGTAGAGAGAGTTTCTTCACTGAGAGAGAGGTCCCTATACCAAAGATGTCAAACTTGCTCCCTTGTGGGCCTGCAAAACTCTCAAGCATGGGAGAAACATTAAAATGTAATTAAGAAATGTTTAACAAAACAAATAAAAATACAACATAGATAATGTTAATAATGTGGTTTTCGAAATCAAGAAGCCAGAAGCAGGTATCTCTATTTGAGTTTGACAACATTTCCTACACTAATGAAACTAAAGTCCTGATCAAGGAAAGGAAAAGAAAGGAAAAGGAGGAGAAGGAAGGGGGAAAAGCAATGAAAAATGGAAGGGAAGGGAAGGAGAATAAGGAAAGGAAAGGGAAGGGTAGGAAAGGGAAGGAAAAATGAGAGGGGATGTATTCATAGAAAACTCTTAAAAAGTTAATTGAGTTAGCAAAAAAGTGGCAGGTAAGTTTCACCACATGCAAGTGAAAAATAACTTATTATACACATTGTATGTACAAGAATGAAGGTGATGGAACCAAGTTTAGTTAATTTAAGAACATGTCATTCATTCTTAGCAACCTTCTCCTACCCCACCTATGGTAAATTCAAGGGTTCAGGACAATAAATTGCTCCTTCTCACAAAAAGGACCTGAGCATTCTTGTAGCCTCTCCCCTAAATCTAGTGTAGTGGACAGAGAACAGGGAAGTTCTAGGAATCATCAGGATAGAATGATGACTTAAACAGAAAATGTTGAACAAACTCCCTCAGTTTGCAAATAAGGAAATTGAGACCCAGAGACATTAAATGATTTGTTCCAGGTCACTCAGCTAGTAAGTAGGTGGTAGGTTTGGGACACAGAATCAGTTCCTCTGACCCTAAATCCGGTATCCCTTCCCCTGTACCATGTTGAGTATTATAGTTTCTTGAGCCAGAAAGTGATAATGACAAAACTAATGCTTTAAGAAGATAAAAAATGCCCCCTTTTTTTAGTCCCCTCATGCTAATCCTCAGTCCCCTCAGTCCATTCTGTGTATGTCCACCATGCTTGAAACTAGCGATATGGAGGCCAGCTCAGAGGTAGTTGGAGATATCTATTCCTTGAACACTGATGCAACAAGAACCCAACTGACTGACCTGCCCAAGAAGTGGTGAGCTTGGAGCAGCTAGATAGTACACTAGATAAAGCACCTGCCTTGGAGTCAGGAGGACTTGACTCAAATTCAACCTCAGACACTTACTAGCTGTGTGACCCTGGACAAGTCACTTAACCTGGATTGCCTAAAAACCAAATCAAAACAAAACCAAGAAGAAGAAGCAGTGGGTTTACAGTTGTCTTTGGGGCATCTGCCCATCAGTTGGTTGTTCTAGGAGTAACACCAGATCCTGGTGGCATTGGGTACCACTGCTGCACTAATAGGTCTTGCCTGCCGCTGGATACCACTAACCCATCAAATGAAATAATCTTTGTAAAACTTAAAGCATGACGTAAATGTCACTTACTAGGATTACTGTCATGTTTGGTATGGAATACAGGGATATTCCATGCTGGGGGTTATTTTGGTCTAGAGCAGATGCATGGTTTCATCAGTATAAGGGCCTCTTTGTGTGTTCACTTCCTCTCCTGATGAGTAACTCCTCTGTAACTTAAAGTCTTAGCAAGTTGCTTGGGGCAGTGAAAGACTAAGTGGTTAGCTATCTGTCACACATCCAGTATGTACTAGAATAAGGACTTGAATTTAGGGCTTCCCGACTCCAAGGTCAACCATTTATCCATATGAAGATAAACTACTTACTGTGTGCTTAGCATTGTGCTAAGACCTGGCCATACAAAAGCAAGCAAGACAGTCTCTGTCCTCAAGGAGCTTATACTCCAATGGAAAAAGACAACAAATAAAGGAGAGATAGATAGTGGATGGGGGAAACATTGAGCAATGTGGTTGGCAAGAAGGAGAAGGATTCTGGAGAGAGTTAAGGCAGGAGTGAAGGGAAGCATGGATGAGGTCTTTTCTAAAATGGTAGTACTGGGAAGGAGTCACCAAGGAGGAGAAGAGAGCCCTAGAGTGGGGTCTTCTGGGTAATGGTGGAATAGGTAAGGAGCTGTGTGCTACACCCTGAATTTTTCCAGAGTAGAAATGCTGAATCTGGACAACTTCAGCCTAGCTGTATGATGGCAGTTCAGATCCTTTCCTTAGTAATTGTTAATCCTACCTTCCTCTTCCTTGTGTGTGAGCTCTATGCACCTTGCCTGTGGTCAAGGACTTTAGTCAATGATCAGGTTGGTCATTGTGATCAATGACCATAGGTTGTGTTGATATTGAAGTGTAGTTCTGTTGTAGAACTTTATTGATGTCTGCTGTACTGCCTATTCTTGCAGCAGGGTATATGTTTTGGGGTTGGGGTGTGTGTGTGTGTGTGTGTGTGTGTGTGTGTGTGTGTGTGTGTGTGTAGCCACATAGCCAAGCATCATAGTCTGTGATGAGGACTAGCTGCCACAGTGGAGTTTGAGACAGGACTCCATTCCCAGAAACTTAGGTAAAACACAGCTGACTCTCAGGTTGAAGACAACGATGTTGGGTTGGAAGGTTTTCAGTAGAGATTTTGAAGAACTTTGTATCACTAAATAACTCCTTTGTTCCTTTCTATCCTATATTGAAGGGTGATTGGGAAACCAGTGTTGCCAGAAGAAGAAATCATAGTTTGGTGGGGAAGCTGGATATATTGAATCTAAGCTCATGGTGGTAGATTGTATAGAAAGCTGAAAGATAATAAGATGAATGTGAGAAATCATTTTAGATCTTAATGTTAAAATCATGGATTATTAGAAATCAATTCTACATCTATTCATTTTTATGAAGCAAAAGGCAACATAGGGTGGTAGAAAGGTCATTGAACCTCTGAGGGTCAGGAGACCTGGGTTATAGACCTGGCTCTGTGTGTAATTTATTGTGGCCTTAGTTTCCTCATCTGTAATATGAAAGCATTGCTAGGGCTCTTTTCAACAATAAAAATCTATAATTCTTTGATAGGTGACATGGATTTGTAGTTGTCAGGTTTTAAAAAAAATTAAATGCAACATTAGAACTTTGATGAAAGATCATTGCTGAAGGCTTAGGGATATAGACTTGTGCTACATTAAGAAATAAGCAGTTGGAGCCATGAGAAGGGATGAGCTCCACTGACAAGAAGAGCTTGTTGACAGGAAGTAATGATCCAGTGTGGCCTGATGAAAAGGATGCTGGACTTAGTGTCAGCAGAAATTCAAATAGAAATCTCACTTTTGATACTATAAATCAACAAGAATTTATTAACCATCAGCTGTGTGCAAAGAGGCAGCTAGATGGTTCAGTGTACAGAGTGCTGGGTCTAGAGTCAGGAAGACCTGAGTTCAAATCCAGATTTAGACACTTATTAGTTGCATGACCCTAAGCAAGTCACTTAAGCTCTGTTTGCCTTAATCCACCAGAGAAGGAAATGGCACTGCTCCAGTATCATTGCCAAGAAAACCTCATGGACGATATGGTTCACAGGATGATGAAGAATTGGACCTGAATGAACAACAGCAAAGCACAAAGAACTACCCTAGACATCGGTGATATGAGGACAAAGTCTCTGTCCTCAAGGAGGTAGTCTTCTATTGGTGGAGACATAATTAAATGAGTACATGCAATAATGTGTATTAAACGTAATATATTTTATGTATTACATCATGCATAATGGTATATTAGAAATCATATGTAGTTTAATAATATTTTAAAATATAAGATAATTTTGGTGGAGAGGGGAGAGATACTAGCAGCTCTGGGGATCAGGAAAGGCCTCCTGTAGGAGGTAGAGTCTGAGCAGAAATTAGAAATTCTAAGAGGCAGAAATAAGGAGAATATAATCTGGACAGAGACATAGAGCCAAGTGACAGATGAACATTTTGGCTGCAATATAAACTATGTGAAGGGGAAAAATACATATAATAAGCCTGCTGAGGTAGATTAGAGCCAGGTCATGAAGTGCTTTAAAGGCCAACAGAGGAGATTGTTTAGGATCCTTGTGGTACTGAGGAGGAGAACAACATGATGGACAAGTTACTTTGCTTGCCTGAGCCTCAGTTTTGGAGGCAGCTGGATGTGTAATAGCCACCTCACAGGTAGATGTGGCTTCAAAATGAGAATATATGTGAAGCACTTGCAGACCTAAGTGCTAGAAAAAGTCAGCTACTACCACTAGTATTACTAATGTTGCTGCTACCAGACTGCTATCACCACTACAAGTGTTATATAGTCAAGGGCAGGGGTCCTTTATCTGGAGTCCATGAGCTTGCTTTAAAATTTGATTTCTGTATTTTTAAATAATTTATAATAAATAAATACTATATTTCAATAGTTATTTTCCTTTGTAATATTTTATGCTGTGTGTTTTAAAACAATTCTTGGAGGAGTCTATAGATTTTTCCAGACAGCCAAAGGTATCCAAAAAGGTTTTGAAAACCCTTGGTCTAGTGGAAAGAATTGTGAGCTACTCATGTTCTTTCCCAAAATATCTGGGTTCTTCTTAGCTAGACCTTGTCATTATAAATGTGACCTTGAACAAGTCATATACCTGCTTTGCTCTCCTATGTCATCACAGGGCTAAAAATGTATAATTCCAATATGAAGCTTTTACCAGGTCTTTTCAGATCAGCTCATTTTGATTTTTCAGTTGTCTTCATGACAGCCTCATTGGAATGTGCCTTTATAATCTCAATCCTATGAGGCAGAAATGTATTGCTATTATGCCCGTATTATAGATTGTACTTACCATGTACATGAATTGAAGATATGAATACTAGGGGTTCTTCCCTTATTAAAATAAGGGAAACTATGTGAAACTATGCCCACAGTTAACCTCTGTTCTTCATCATTCTGGTCAAGGTTTAAATGCATAGGTAAGGCCCTAAGAGAAATAATTATTATGGCAAGAATTCTGGTGTCAATATCTATCATAAAGTTAGCCACTGCAGGGCAGTCTTCTCTGACAATGAGATATGAGCTCAGCTGTGAAGGATCAGATACATCTCTGAGACTGAATTCAGGACAGGTCAACTGTTCATATCTCACTGATATATTCTCTATATTCTGCATCTTGAGTAGCATTGATTCCCAACCTTTGTTTAATGGTTGTTCAGTTGAATCTATATCTGCATGACCCCATTTGGGGTTTTCTTGGCAAAGATAACAGAGTGATTTGTCATTTCCTTCTCCAGCTCATTTGACAGAAAGGAAACTGAAGCAAACAAGGTTAAGTGATTTGCCCAGGTTCACACAACTAGGAAGTGTCTGAGGTTGGATTTGAATTCAGGAGGATGAGTCTTCTTGACTTCAGGAAGACTATCCAGCACTCTATCCAGGGCATCACCTAACTACCCCCAATTCCCAGACATGGACCACATAGATGGATATAACATATCCTGTCTGCCTACATGCTCCAGAGACATTAGGGTCACAGCAGTACCACAGGAGGGGGAACCACTGCCATTGGACTTGCTGCGGGATTGTAGGACATTTTCCTGCTGTCTACTTGTCAACTCTCTCACACAAGGCACTGAAAGTCTTACAAGGATGGTCTGATCTGAATAAAACACATTGGCACTAAAAGTGGTGGAAAGTTAGCTTAACTATTCAGTCTACTATGTAACACCTTGGGACACACATGCAGCCCCAACACACACAGCAGGATCCCTTAGACAAAGCTAACTGTTATCTAAGGTGTTTTGTGGATACACATCCACCCCAAGCCATAGCTCAACAGTGTTTATCTATAGTTTTATCTTTAGTCGTTAAAGGACACAATAGTTCTAAGCAAAGGCTTTTAATGAAATAGCTTAGTGAGAAAAGTAGAAATAAGACAAATATGGGAGAACACTCTTCCACAAATACATGCATCAGAAGTGGGAAGAGTACACATGTTGGCAACTAGAGGAGCACCCACATGGGGACCATATATGGCCAAGGTACTTGAATTGAAGCATAGGGAGGCAATGCAGAGGGTAGAGCATGGGTCCTGGAATCAGAAAGACTCATCTTCCTGAGTTCAAATCCAGCCTCAGATACTTCCTAGCTGTGTGATGCTGGGCAAATTACTTAAACCCATTTGCCTCAGTTTCCTCATTGGTGAAATGAGCTGAAGAAGGAAATGGCAAATCCCTCCAGTACCTTTGCCAAGAAAATCCCAAATGGAGTCATAAAGAGTCAGACATGACTGAAACAGCTCAACAACAAAACCTGCAGAGAAATTAATTTACGGTGCAGGGATGCTAATGTCTTCTTGTAAAATTATTGAACTGCTTTTTCTGGGCCTATTTCTTCCTTTATTAAATAAGGGGATTGGACCAGAATCTAGTCTAATTAGAGGTCCTTTCTAGCTCTAAATCCTGACCCCATGATTAGGAGTTTATAGTCTAGCAGACAGTCATAGAATAATTCATCTAGAAGGGACCTCAGAATCCATCCAGCCCAGCCTATCATCTTACAGTTTCCCAAGGAAGTTAAATGGCTTGCCCAAAGTCCCACAGGTAGGGAAGGGACCCCACCGCCGCCCAGCCATCTATGAAATCATACATCAAAAAATCCCCAGTATAATACAAAGTACAATAAAGTAAATGTGGAATGAGTTGTATTAATGCTATTCTGTTACGGTCAGGAAGAACATAGTCCTGCGGCAGGTAGGAGGTATATACTGATTGGAACCAGTGGATATTCTGGTCTACTCGTTTTGCTTGTTTGCTAACCTAAAGTCAATGGGTGTTGATAAGAATGAGATAAACCCCTTCAGAATTTAGCTGTGAGCTACACTCTCTAATCTGATCCAGGGCTCCATAATTGCATTAGTGATAGCATTGGTAATGTTTAATGTGGAGGAAAGAATGCTTAGGGAAAGAACATGACAGCTTTCTTTAAGTGGGTCAATGGAGACCCTTTCTCAAAATCATGTTTTTAGATACATGAAATCCACAGGATTACAAAGGAAAGCAATTATATTGAAATACCTATCTAAAATATTTATAATTAAAAATGGATTTATGGACCCCCATCCAAGCTAAAAAATTAAATGGGAATTTTGGGGGAGTTTTGTGGGAGCAGCCGGACAACACACAAAGACTGGCAGATGACACAGAGCCTATGATCAACTACTTAACCCAAATTTTACAATAAGTTACTGTAAACACTCCATAAAAGCAAAAGAAAAAATTCAGATTTCTTCTCAGGTACAAACGAAGGGCCAAAAAATTTTTACATAGATTTTCCAGATAGGGTGGGGGAAGAAGGGAGCTTAAAAAGGTGGCCTAAAACCAGTTAACTGAGATGTTACTATATTCAGGGGAGGAGCAGGGTATGTTGTGCAGCAATAGAACTTTGTAGGGATAGTTCAAAAAGCCTCTGCCATCTTTAACATTGGTGGTTTCAGGCTGCAAGTTGAAATCTACCCCACATATCATCACTGAGAAAGTAATTGCCATAGTAGGGTTTTCCAGATGAGGAAATAAAAATTTATTAAGTACTTACTAGATGCCAGGCAATATGAAGTGCTTGATAATATTATCTGACTTGATCTTCATAACAAACTTAGGAGGTAGCTGCTACTTTTTATTCCCCATTTTACAATTAAGGAAACTGAGGCAGACAATGGGTAAATGACTTGCCCAGGGTCACATAGCTAGTAGCATCTTCCTGATTCTAGGCTCAACACTCTAGCCACTACAGTCACCTCGCTTACATGTGGGAATTAATATTCAGGGACCCAGAGCCAAAGAGTTCATCATTGGAAGAATTAGCAAAAAATTTAAAAAGAGGTGTTATAGTCTAGCAGGCAGTCATAGAATAATTCATCTAGAAGGGACCTCAAAATCCATCCAGCCCCGTCTATCATCTTACAGTTGCCCAAGGAAGTTAAATGACTTGCTCAAAGTCAGACAGGTAAGGAAGGGACCCCCTTCCTTCCAGACAATAACATCCCTGCACAGTGAATTAATTACTCTGAAGGTTTTGTTGTTGAGTTGCTTCAGTCATGTCTGATCCTTCATGACTTCATTTGGAATTTTATTAGCAAAGGTACTCGAAGGATCTGCCATTTCCTTCTTCAGCTCATTTCACCAATGAGGATACTGAGGCAAATGCATTTAACTGATTTGCCCAGGCTCACACAGCTAGGAATGTAAGTCTACCATTTTACAAAGAGTAGACTGAATTTGTACACCCAAGATGGCATAGCGGCTAGGGAGTTAGCATAGAACTGGGAAGACCTGGATTTAAGTCTTGCCTTTTACACAGAGTAGATGTGGGTAAGTCATTTAACTTTTAAATCAGCTAGGCCAGTTGTGCCAAATTATAGAAATAGGGCTACCAAACCATGTATTAGAATCCCTACTGGCCACATACTGACTTAGAAAACCACATATTAATATTATGTATGTTTTATTATATTTTTTATCCATTTTGTCAATTATTTTCTCATTGCATTTTAACATGGTTCTTGCTGTACTCCAGTGTTGTGGCCTAAGTGGCCCATGGCCAGCACATTTGACACTGTGATCTCAGTATTAAGGTGCCAGCCTGTATTGGTAAAGGGAGTACCTCCATTCAGCAGCTCCTTCTGGCAATGGAATCACAGTTTCCATCTGCAGCCCTGTGCCAGGACTCTAGCCTGCAGGCTGCCCAGATTCTCCAGCTTCTCTGCTAAACCTCTGCACCTGGGCCACCCTCAGGGCTCAGACAAAGCAGGCAGCTGAACAAACAGCTGTGCACAGGAATGGAGAGACATGGTAAATGAAAAGGGAGGGGAATTGCTCCACTGAATGCTGTGAGAGGACATCTCTCCAGGAATAGAAAGAGGACACAAATCCCCGGTCAAGCCAAGGCATTAAAAATTTTTTTTAAATGTTTTATTAGAAATGTGGCATTAAACATCAATACAGATAACAAAATATAAGTGCTTAGAACCAATTTTACATTTAAATTAATCAATTTCAATCCCTGAAGTATAGTATTTTTTAGTCCCTCTCTCTAAGACCCATTATGATTTTTTTCTTTGTAGATGCCTCAGTTCCATCTGATGGCATTATGCTTGACCTTAGCTCCAAAAATTTGAGAAGAAATTCTCCATTCATTTTTATTTGCTTTTCCTCATATGATCATGATTGTGTGGGATACAGCGACCCTTACTCAAATTAAACTCAGAGGCTTCTCAAGGCAGAAAGGGATTTATAACGTCATGAGAAGGGGCACTTCCCATAAGACCATGGCTGGTGTCAGCAAGGGAGTGCACCTGAGTGGAGTGAAGTTCAGTACTATAGAGTCCTAACATGGAAGCCCACTAGCCTCTCTTCCCATTGGTTGGGAATCCACACATACAGTCTGATAATGTTTAATATAAAATTTTGGAAAAATCTCTTTGTTTTCTCTGAAGCAACTCAGAGAATGCCTCTTCCTATGTCAACAAAAGCCAGACAGGGCTGACTTAACATTCCTGAAGAGACCTTTAACCTAAGACACTATCTTGAATAATGGGACATTTTCCATATCTTAATATTTTGTAGACATATACTATGTTATGGTATGTTAATGGTAAAGAAAGTACAGACATCTTAAGTCATAATTTCTATTTGAAACTTTGTCAAATTTTATCTTATTGTATTTACAACCTATGCAATTAAGAAATTCCTTTCTAATGGTCTAGTTAATCACTTATGGAGATCATAAATCTGAAGGACACAGAACACTTCTTTGTCCTAAAACAGATTTAAGGCTGCCCAATTCTTTGTATCGGTAGCCAGAACATTTTTCTGGCTCCATAATGCATTAGGTTGCCATTTTCTTTAATAAGGAGTTGATTAATTAATAATTAAATCATAAAATGTATGCATTTAGCCTGTTGCCTTTTCCTTAACCAAGTTTTCAGGTTAACAGTTATGGTGCCCCAAACGTGAATTGGAACTGAGGAACAGGATGGACACTTCCTCATCTCGCCAACGCCAGTAGGAACTATTTTTCCTAGAGTCCTGGGCCTTGACAGGGTCGGGGTAAGTCCTTCTATTTCCCAGCTTCCAAAGAACTCTCATTTTAAATTCCCTTTAAAGGAAACTCTGGGGACTGGAGACCAAGTCGCGTTAAATCGCACTGTATTACTTAGGTCTCCTCTGGAGATCGATCTTAGGAAACTTAGTACAGGAATTGCTAGCACTAGTGTCAATCAACTACAGATAGCCCTAAATTATGTTGGCCACCACAGGGCTCTTTTGGACCAGCCAAAGTTACTTCATCTTACAATCAAATTAAGTTTAAAGGCCAACAAAACAACTAGCCAGCAGCGAGAACGATTCATCCTGGGTTTGCTGATTTGGCTGAGCAAGAACAAAAGACAGGAAGCCTCTTCCCTGTAAGGCTGGGAGCTGCTTCAGCACCTAGCCATGTCCTGTCAAAAATCCTTTCTTCTTC
The DNA here is from genome assembly GCA_023548195.1 of Bettongia penicillata ogilbyi. Classification (NCBI taxonomy): domain Eukaryota; kingdom Metazoa; phylum Chordata; class Mammalia; order Diprotodontia; family Potoroidae; genus Bettongia; species Bettongia penicillata. The sequence continues at coordinate 7,588,374 of JAJHZJ010000570.1, forward strand.
AAGGGCTCCAGTCTGTCCTTCCCTTCCCTCCCTCTACCCTATTCCTCACCCTTTCCTCCCTTCCCCTCCTCTTGAAAGCCTCTGATCTGGCGAAACTGATGGCACCTAAATGTAATCTTTCCCCCTCGCCTTCCCCTACCTCAGACCTGAGGAAGGCAGCCTCTGTTCAAGCGTCCCTTAACCTCCCTCCTTCCCATTCTCCATCCCGGCTTTCCTTTAAGGACTCTGGTCTTGAAGAGGGCAGTTACAATCCACCTAAGAACTAGAGGCCTGAACCTATTCCCATGGGGCCTGTTCCTTTAAGACACAGTCAGAAACTTTGGGGCACCAAGGCTCCCCAACCCTCCAACGACTACAGGGGTTCTCTGAGCAAACGCTGCAGGATTCCCCTTTGTTATCAGACCTTGGATTCTTGCAACCCCCTTTCCTCAGAATGATAATAGCCAATTCATGATGGGGATTTCTAGCAAGCTTCTAATTGCCCTCTCTTTCTGGGTTGTTTTTTGTGAGCTGCGTTTGTATTTGTCCTGTTGTCTATTTGTCTGTCGGTGTATGTCCCTGTCCGTATCATGCGTGCTGTGAGTAAGTCTGTTGTCTTGTAAGATTTAAACGCAAGCAGCCAGACTTCCAGGGCTGCACCTAGGGAAATTGACCAAAACTTTAACACTTTTCCTTGTTGTTCCGGTCTGGCCGACCTGGAATTACAATGGAAATTTGGATCATCTGAGGTAAAATCATTTTAGCAGATTTGTATGTTGTGAAATGAATCATGAAAAATTTCGGGAACTGATCATTTGAAATTATGGGAAAAAAATAACTCCTAAGATTGTGGGTAGCCCTAGATATTCACTTTGCTAATCCCGATCACCTAACATTCCCCACTCCCTCTCAGAGTTAAGGGAGTATCTCAGAATGGAGATCCTTTAGCAACAAGAGTTCATGTTAACCCCTCTCATCCCAGATCTAATTATAGAGAGGAAAATGTAGGAGAGGTGTATAGGGGCAACAATTCATAGACTGGCAGTGATTCTGGCAGTCCTGTGCCCTTGGGTAAACTTTTAGCCCATCTTTCTAGGTAAAGCTCGGAAATGTCACCTAGGTCCTGGACATTCTGCCCACCCTGTCCCAGCAGCTTAGGCTCAGTAAATTCTGCCGCTGTGGAGGGAGGGAGAGGTGGATGAATCAGGCCTGTGGCAAGCATTCTCTAGGCTCTGCCTGCAAAAATCACCCCCGCTGGGACACCAGCTTCTCTGCTCTCGGTAAGCTTCACTTCTCTGTTTCAGTTGCAAAAAAGTATTTTATCTCTGTTTGACCCATTTTCTGATTTGTAAAAATAATTATGCTTGTTGTTATGGGATCAAAATGATAAAATGATTGTAAAATGCTTAACATAATGACTGGTATATGTTGCATACAACATTATTATTACATTACATATTAAATTACATTATTATCTCTAAGGTAATTGTTAACTTCGAAGTGGTTTTAATTGCTATGAGTAATAAGATCAATAATTTCTGGAAATGCAAATTATACCATCTACAATTATTGTAGTATTAAAACTGTATTTCTAGGATTGTATTTCTGAATTTCTCTTAGACTGTAAAGACAAAACAATTTTTAATCCGAATTTTGTTGAAACTAAAAGATGTTGGGAAAATTGTGTAACACCAGTTATGTTACTTTATCAGTCCTGCTAACTTTGTCTTATAATGTTTTGTAATTGCTGTGTAGAAAATCAGGTGTTTTCACAGTTAAAGCTAAACAATTTGGCTATCTTCTACGAAGTTGTAGGATTGTTAATTAAGTTATTTGGGATTACTATTTGAATGCTGAAACCTAACATTGTTAAGTGATTCTTGTGTATGGAAAGGAGGGAATGGAGTGAAAACTTTAGATTCCCTCTGCCCATTCAGAACAGTCCTCCCATTCCTGTGGGTAAGATCATCAGCCCTAGGAAAGGAACTTGTTTTAGGTAGCTCCTAACAAAGAATATGACTTGCTCAGAAGTTCTAGTAAATAGGAAGGATTTTTAATAATTGGCTTTTACATCAGGACAAGTTTTAAATTTGAGAAGGTAAGATGTTAAATGGAATCCCTTATGTGTGTGGTAAATCTCTATTGCTTATTGTAACTCCATAAGAGTGGAAGTAACTGTTATCTGACTCTAAGCTGTGATTAGTGAAACTTGCTGTTTAAGGTAAAAGGCATTTGGGACCATAACTATTTTTGTTTTGAGTTTGAATTTGGGTATAGATGTCTGCATTAAATCAGTATCTGAGACGTATGCCACAAAGGAATATTTCTTACCTGACTAAACGCCGAGGGGATAATTCTAGACTCAATCTAGGATGGGATCGAGGATGGGATCCCCCGGCTCACTTTCCCTATTCCTGAGTCTGACTATGAACAGATACTGCATGACTGGAGAATTTCACTCTTAATCTGAACTCAAACAGAGTAAAGGATGTTTTATCCTGTCATATTTGATATGTCACATGCCCCTGCCGTTTTCTTCTTTAGCAAATTTCTGTGGTGAATAACAAGCGGCCAGCAAAACATGTGAGCCTTTTGTGTAATCTTACTGGGAAATCAAATATTATTTCTATTTGAAATTAGAACATGTGCAGAAATTTATGTAAACTACTTAAGACTCACCTTAAGATGTTCCCAGTGTTTAAAAAAGGATTTTAAAAGCAGCAGTATTTCTCTGAGTCAGTCTCTTATATCTAAGAATACTGTAATAATTAAGAATTCAGTTTGTTATAATACTTTGGAAATTTATATTACTTAAAAACTTTTTTTGTAACAACTCAGCTTTAATAAATTCCAGTTTTAAAGGTTTATTTTTGCTTAAGAAAAAAAAGAAAGAGATATCAAGCATTTTAAAAGTTTCCAACTAGTTTTCTTCATAAGAGTTTAGTGAACATCAGAGTAAATTTTAAACTGTTTTTAAAGAAGGGAAATACTTTTAGAAGAAATGTTTTGAAAAATCATGTGTGATTCTTAGAAGGCCTACTAAAACTTCAAAATAATATACTGTTAAATTAAGCTGTTTTGATCTGAATATGTAGTCATTCTATGGCCTAAGTCACAGTTTAAGTTTGAGTTTGAATTTATTATATGTAAAAGATTTTATTCCTGAAGTATCTCATTCTTCCAGAGTGAGTATAATTAGGGAAGAATAACAACTTGTGAAACAAAGACATAATTCCATCAAATTATAAATTTAGTCATTAACCTGTTGGCTTTGTTTACGCTGGAATGAAATTCTAGTACAGTTATGCTAGTAAAAAATATTAACTTATGAGCTATCTTGTCTTGTGGTTAAAATGTAAAAGCAAGTGGAAGAATAGGATTGAGAGATTTGGAAAGATAAATTAAGTTCTGCTTGAAACTATGAAAGGTAGATAAGATTTGGGAATAAATATGGGTTATCTAAACCCTTCTTACTCCTAGATAGTTGTTTTGGATACTTTTGTGGAAGTTTTAGATGGTTTAAAGTGTGAGGAAGTATTTTATCTGAGGGATACCAGCCAATATTTATTTGCTATATAAGACTGGGGCTGCAATTTACTTTTGTTTGAAATTCTGATTACGGGAATACTTGTCTGAGTTATCATAAAGGCAATTGACATGTGCTGCAGGCTAACGGTGGATACTTGGAAAGGTTTTGAAGACGACCTTGGACACGGCCTAGGTAGGATCTTCCTAACTTTATTTCCCAAATGTGCTATTTCCTTTCTGAAAAAGGAAATTCCCCACCTGATTACCTCTAAGCCCTGCTTTCAGCACCTGGTAATCTCATGATTACATGTCAGATAATGGCTTATTTCTGGAATCAACCAGAAGTAAGGAGATTCTTTCCTTCTGTTAACACTGTCCCTCTTTTTCTTTTATAGCAAATCTTTGTAATTAAGAGGTTCTGTAAGTACAATACTAATTCTATCAAATAATCAATGGAAATTGGAACATCTGGGTTATTATAATGGGGTGCAGGAACAAAGAGCTTACAACTTTAACCTGTATTCCTGGCCAAATAAATAAATATAATATAGAGATAACATTGAGGAAATGATTAGATCAGGTAATAAGACAAAGATGTAATGTGATAGATGGACATCTAATTAGAATAGCCAATTTTGAGGAAAAACAACAGGATCAGCCTGATTCCTTTAAGAATTGTATGCAAATGTATATGATTGACTTCGAAAATTTGTCATGCTTTTTATAATGAGATCTCAAATTTGGATTTTTGCATAAAATTTGTACAGGATAGTAGTAAAAGTAAGTGAAATTATTTCTTCTGCGTTAAAGTATCTGTCCAATAATTTAAAAGGCAGATGAATTCATTTTATAGTTGAACCCTCACATTTTAAAAGAGTCTTATTCCAGGTACAAGATTTAGAAACAGCAAATAATGTGAACCGAAATTTTCTGAAATTTCAAAAATGGAGAACAAATTTTAAGCAATTGTACTAATTTATATTGTCAGAAGTATCCGGGAACTTCTAGATTTGAACCAGAAAGGCAGAATTCTCTTTTTTGAACTATCCCAAGAATAAAACCTATTGTCAAAGAAAAGATATCTAGGTATCAGAGAACTACATGAGAAATCTGGAATTCAAAAAGTTTTGTTTAAATGAAAATTAAGAATGGATTACTGGGATACAAGGAACTTAATGTTAGTTAACACTGAAATAATGATTGCATTGATTTGTATGGTTCATGTTTAATTTTCTTGTTTATATTGGTGACATGTAAATCTCCCTTTCAAAACTAGCCTATTGTGAGCCATCTAAGTTTTAATCTGTACCTGACAATGTGAAAATGCAATTTGTGAACTGTAAAAAAAACTTCATTGGGTTGTTTGAATCTAGCCCTGCATGGCTGGGACATTGAACTATTGCCAAGTGCTTTTAGCCATGTTGACTATGTTGTATTGTTTCATCTCAATTATCAAATCATGTTTTCTGGGAGGCCCTGTCAGGTTTTCTGTATAGACTCTTGGATCCATCTGTCACCTCTGTTGCCCCTGCTCCTCAGTGGACCGTGCCCTCCAGTTTTGAAAAGGCCTGAAGAAGATGCCATCAGACATAGACAGCTTTCCCAAGAGCCTGGACCAGACTTGCATGAAGTAACTCTCACGCTACTGGTTATTTAGAGGTTTTTTTCATGTCTTTGTTGGTCTATAGGCAAAGCCTTTGGCTTGCCTCTGACCAAACGGAGGGAATGATAATGTTTAATATAAAATTTTGGAATAATCTCTTTGTTCTCTCTGAAGTAAATTCAGAGAATGCCTCTTCCTATGTCAACAAAAGCCAGCCAGGGCTGACTTAGCATTCCTTAAGAGACCTATCTTGAATAATGGGACATTTTTCATATCTTCATATTGGTAGACATATACTAAGTTACAGCATGTTAATGGTCAAGAAAATACAGACATCTTAGGTCGTAATTTCTATTTGAAACTTTGTCAAATTTTATCTTATTGTATTTACAACCTATGCAATTAAGAAATTCCTTTCTAATGGTCTAGTTAATCACTTATGGAGATCATAAATGTGAAGGACACAAAACACTTCTTTGTCCTAAAACAGATTTAAGGCTGCCCAATTCTTTGTATCGGTAGCCAGAACATTTTTCTGGCTCCATAATGCATTAGGTTACCATTTTCTTTAATAGGGAATTGATTAATTAATTAATTAAATCATAAAATGTATGCATTTAGCCTGTTGCCTTTTTCTTAACCAAGTTTTCAGGTTAACAAGTCTAAGCATAGGAATTTACCCCAGAGACAAAGAACATGTAAACGTTCTTGTTACCAAATACAGAACTTAAGGGAAGAATGCTGATGTGGCATGACCAGAACTTTGGTGGTTCTCCTCCATCCAGGAGCATGTTATTTGCCCAAGGGGGATACTTAGTTTAGTTTTGGCAGGAAGGGTGGGGATTTGGGGGGATTCAAGCCTCAGGGATCTTCACTTAACCTGATTTCACTCAATGATTAATATATACTCCACTATTTTGGTTTTGTTTATTCTAATTCACTTTTTTGGGGTTTTGCATTACTTCATAAAGTTCTTCCTGTATTTCTCTGTATTCCTTAGGCTTGGTGATTTTAATGGTTTTATTATATAGAAAAGTAAATTTTGGAGAGAACATAACTGACTCTATTTTATTCTTTTTTTGCTATTATTATATTTTGTGACATTTTATTATATTTTTGCCTTTATGTATTGACAGGTACTGAATGTCTCCTTCAAAATCTCCCTTCCCCTATTACAAAAGGAAATTCATAGAACTTTGAATAGTTCCAGGAGCTCATTCTCTTCTCTTTATCCCACCCAATAAGACATGTAATAGGAGTTTAACAAATGTTGATTACCTTACAGACAAAGGTTGCTTTCCTTTGAGCCCTTGTAAAAAACTATGCTAAAGAACAAATTCTTTCTTTTACAATAATTGAAGTGTCCTCTTTCTTTTTTTAATGTAACTTTTCTGTGTCTTGTTCTGCCAATGTGCCCTACCTGATCCTATCCTTTGTAAGAAACATTTGTAATTCCAGCCATGAACTCACTCCAAAGTTTCAGCTCTCTACTAGGTTCTTGCTATAATCTCAAATGAGAATTTTCTAAATCATGAGTTTCCCACTCCTCTCTTCCTCACCTCCAACATTTTCTGACTCCCTATCCATGGCACCACCATTTTCCCTCAAATCCTCTTCAGATCCCTCAAATTTGAAACATTGGAATCATCTTTTGATACTTTGCTTTTCACTCATGCCTGATATCTAATCACCAGCTCTTGTCAGTATTTCCAAGATACCTCTCGAAGGATTCCAGCTCTGTTACTTATTACCTATAAGACCATGGGCAAGTCATTGAATCACTTTAAACCTCATTTTCTTATTTGTAAAGTGGGTGAGACTAGATCAAGCATTCCTAGTCCATCATCTGTGAACTTGTTTTTCAATATTTTGGTAACTGCATCTCAATAGAATTAGTTTTCTTTGTGAGTGAAATAAGGACATTGTGAAGACTTCTCATAATAAAATTTGGGGAATATTATATATACCAAATAAAATTTCTTTTCCATAAGGCCTCTCTCTCTGGATCCCTAATTTCCAGGAATCCAGGGCTTGTGGGCAGTTAGGGCCCCTCCCCTCCCTTCTCTCGGTTATAGTGCTATGGGCTGCAGCCGAAACTTGGAAGTTAATCAAATCTCCCTTTGTTTGATACTATGGCCACATCAGCTAAGCTCCCTCTCCTTCCCCCGCTCCCCTTTTCTACTTTAGTTGTAGAATAGCCACATCAGCAGTTAGTTAGGCATTAGATAAGGAAATGTGTTTGGATAGGTGGATCCTGGTTACCTGATTTCCTGGGTCTTGTCTAGTTTTTCATGCTCAGACTGTAAGCCCACCTCCCAGCCAATGGAGAGGTGGGATAGTGGGGGGTGGGATTCTCTGCATTAGAGTATATGATGGTGCTTTATTCTCTGTAAGCTGCCTCCTTCTATTAGCCCCATTTGTCGCAAGAATTGAATAAAACATCTTCTGTTCTCACCTCGAGAAGTTCCTAAATTTATTTAAAATTTCGGGTAAGGGTCTTGTAAACCACATATTTGTAATTTGATGTATTTTATACATTTAAAAACATAATTCTGAGAAAGGGTTCACAGGTTTCCCCAGACTTTCAGAATGGTCCATGACACAAAAAAGGTTAAAGACTTTTGAACTAAATGGTCTCTAAGATTATGAATAGTTTTAAATTCCATGACCTATGATTTTATTCTGTTCCTTCTTTCCAATTCTATTGCCCTTGTCTAGACTTTTACAATAGCCCCTTTGCTGGTCTCTTTCCCTTCTAATCTATCTATCACAGAGACATTTTCAAGGTCTCTCTCAAGAACTTTGGATTTGATTGTGCAACATGGGAGGCACTGGTACAGAACAGCTCAGCATGGCATGCCCACCATCAGAAAGAGTGCTGTACTCTTTGAGCAAAGCAGATTTGAGACAGCACAAAGTAAACGTAGGATGCGCAAATTTGGAGTATCCACCCAAAATATTCACATGGACTCTATTTGTGCCCAATCTGTGGTAGAGCATTCTGAGATCATATTGGTCTGATCAGCCACAGTCGGACACACTGAAACTTCACTTTATCATGGTGATGTCATTTTGGTCCTCTTTGAGAACAAAGGACAGAAACCAACCAACCATCTACCACAGAAGTCAGATTAATTTTCCCCAAATGTTATTTTAATTATGCCATTCTCCTTTTTCCAGACCTTACATTACTTACAGGATAGTTAAAATTATTACTTAGTCTGGCTAAGTAATTTCTCCCTCTTAAGAAATTCCTTAATGGATCTGGGTTGCTTCAAGCTACTTGAACATTCTCCCCTCACGTCATATAATGCAACCGGGTATAGGAAATGGAGCAATAAAATGGGGGCCTGTGTATCAGGAAAGAATCTTAGTCATTTTCAGCCGCATCTGGGTCGAAATAAAAGCATTTGGACACAGGTAGTGCAGAAGAACAGACCAATATAGCTTTCAAACCAGCTTACATTGTGGGTATAGAGTTCAATGGCATGGTAAAATTTAGTATCAAAACCCATGTGAGCACCCAAAGGAATGATCCAGTAGAATCAGCTTGGATTGAATGTTTTAGGACTCCTGGATTTTCTCCTCTTGAGTTTTTGTGGTTAACGCCTGGGACCCAACCACATGGGAGCAATGATGCAAGATGTGTGTCATGTATATTCCTTTGGTGTCTGTGTGGGTCCACGATTGTGGGCTTGTGCTGCTCCAGAGCCTGACTGCATTGCAAGTGGCAAACCAGGAGAAAAGGAAGGCTGAGTTGTAGCCCACATCTAGCCAGCAAGCTAAACATGTGATAGTCAGCTGAGCTCACTCAACAAGTTCTGCCACATCAGAAAGGACTGACCCAGAAAACACCAGCAAAGCGTTTCTGATGCTTTCAGTTCTCTGTTATCAAAAGCTTAAAAGTGCACTAAGACTTTTTGGGACACAGTGTTATTTCATTTGCTCCTCTTAGCAGAAGTAATAGTAGTAGTTACTAATAATAAAGTAAAAATGAGTATTAGTGGTCATCATAGCACATAGAAAGCACAGCTACATTCAATGTTTTTCTGACTCCCCAGTGAGTTTGTGACCCTTTCAATAATTCAGTTCTTTATAACTTAGACCCAGTCCTTAGTTTGGTAGATAATAGGAACTGTTTTCAAGAAGTTAGAGCTGGTGTGAAATAGCCCTGCTTTTCCTAGGTAATTAACAATAGCTTTGTTTCATCTTTTTTTTTTTTTTTTTCATGTCTGGTCCACATGCTATGCAATATCCCTGGAAAAGGTAGACTGCCCAAACATTACTCAGTGAACTGTAGTTACATTATGGGGTGTGGACACATATATAGCACCAAGGCCTCACTATTCTTCACCCCTAGAATCAAAGACCGCATCAAGTTTGGGGGTATACTCAGTTGCCTCACTCTGAGAGTCCTCCCCTTCCAGACTGATTCTTTTGTGAAGGAAATCCAAGCCATCTTTTGCCTCAGTTCTTACCTCACCTTTAAGTATTGAATGGGTGCTGCAAAGCCTGGGAAAGACCTTAGTTTTAAAAGGTCAAGGTTTCCCAGTTCTCTTGACCTATACCTTGCCACATTACGATGACTCTGGAAGAGAGAGTGGGGCTGTTGATTTTGCAAAGCCCTGCTTCACTTTCATCCAATTCACTTGCGAATCAAGACAGCACTTTCCTCTTGTCATTGGTCTTCTTCTTCTTCTTTGGTATTTAAATTTATTTATTTAAGTTTTAAGTTATTAAAGAAAATTTGGGGTTTCAAATTTTCTCCCCATTTCTCCCCTCCCCCCACCCCAAAACGCCTAGCATTCTAATTACCCCTATCACCAATCTGCCCTCCCTTCTAACATCCCTCCCTTCCCTTAGCTCCATCTTCTCTTTTGTCCTGTAGAGTAAGATAACTTTCTATACCCCATTACCTGTGTTTCTCTTTTCCTAATCGTATGCAACAACAATACTCAACAGTTGTTCCTAAAACTTTGCCTTCCAACTTCTCTTCCTCTCTCCCTCCCCACCCATCCCCTTTGGGAAGGCAGGCAATTCAATACAGGCCATATCTGTGTAGTTTTGCAAATGACTTCCATAATAGTTGTTTTGTGTAAGACTATATTTCCCTCCATCCTATCCTGCCCCCCATTGCTTCTATTCTGTCTTTTGACCCTGTCCCTCCCCAAGAGTGTTGATTTCAAATTGCTCCCTTCTCCCATTGCCCTCCCTTCCATCATCCCCCCCACCCTGCTTATCCCCTTCTCCCCCACTTTCCTGTATGGTAAGATAGGTTTTCATACCAAAATGAGTGTGCATTTTATTCCTTCCTTGAGTCGAATGTGGCGAGAGTAAGCTTCATGTTTTTTCTCTCACCTCCGCCCTTTTTCCCTCCACTGAAAAGCCTTTAACTTGCCTCTTTTATGAGAGATAATTTGCCCCATTCCATTTCTCTCTTTCTCTTCCCAATATATTTCTCTCCCACCCCTTAATTTCATCTTTTTAAGATATGATCCCATCCTATTCAGCTTACCCTGTCACTGGTTTTCTTCTTAAGGACAAACAACTACAAAAAGGTCAGGACCAGTGATTAAATAGAAGGAATGTCACTTTGTTATCCCAAAGGAGTATCCTTTGGTTTATCTGGGACCAAATTGGGACCTAATTTAGTCCTTTCTTTTATCTCTGACCTGAATGACTTAAACAGGAAAGTATTTTCTCTGGGGGGAGGTGAGGGGTGGGTGGGGAGACGGGAGCTAATCCTCCAGCTTTCACATTTCTATTGTTTTGTTTGGAAAGTAAAAAAAAAAAATCCTAAACAATGTATCTCTGCTTTACTTTGCTGTAGAATTTTGTCTTTTGTTTCGTAATTATAACAAATTATAAAGGTGGAAGTTCATTGTGTAGAAAGAGAACTTCAATTTGCAGAGTAAACTGTGTGAGTCTGAACTTCTGCAGAAATGTTGGTATATTAATAAACTGCATCTGACATATTTAGCTAAAATCTAGAGTAAAAATTATTTTCTTCTAGTGATCCTCTCTTTTCCTGGCCAGCGGGATTTAAGGTGCCATGGATTTGCATTCCCTACGGTAATCTTGTGAGAAAAGGTTGAAAATATTCTGTGTGCTAAGTGGAGGTACTACTACAGGGAAAACACAGGGTTGTGATACATATGCACAAAAGGATAATAACCTACATTAAAAAAACAAAAGAGCAAGTGCCTGGGTTAGGAAGAGAACCGAGGTCACTTTGAAACTGCTCAGGCTGCGGTCTTCCTGGGATTTCTGTTGGGTTGCCTGAGAAGAGATTAATTCCATCTCCAAAACAGCATTATTTCTGTCAGGGAAACTTAAAGTTCCCATGTCCACTATCCTATTTTCATGAGTTCAGGTTCCTTTGCAACTTTTTAAGTTCATAGAACACACAGACTGAAATGACCCTTCAAATCATATAATCTATCCCCTTTACTTTACAGAGAGAGAAACTGAGGCCCAGAGAGGGAATAAGGTTGTACAGTGTGTTTTTGGCAGGTTTCTTGATTCAACTGGAAGAAAATATTGAAGATTTATTCAGGGAAATGAATTTTTAAAAAAAGTATTAATTGACAGTCTCTTTTCATTATTGCTTGCTGTTTCTCTTGAAAACTGAGGAACCTATTATATTCCTATACTATTTTAACAAAGAGCTAAAAGTAAGCAGTATCTCACTGCCCAACCATTTAGTTAGTAATGGCACAGTTAGTCTCACATATCCTGGGTGAGGCACCAAGCAAATGCTGTTAAGGCATGCCTAGGCTAAGATTATTTTACTGGCCACTCATCCTTTATTAAGAAGCTTCACCAGATGCCCACAGTTCCCCCCTTCCATGCTTTCAGAAAATGGAAATCCTGGGGAAATACCCAGTTTCCCTCCTCTTATAACTGTCACTGGGAAAAAGATATACCACCTGAGCTGCTTCAGTCTCTTAGGTTCTCCAGGGATGCAAAGTTAAGGTTTTTTTGCATCTCTCTCTGTCTCTCTCTCCACTCCCCCTCCCAAACCATTTTGCTGATCACTAGCCATCTGGCCCAATATTCCTGAACAGCTGGTCTTGAGTAAATCATGTCTATACTTATTCCAGACCTCAAAACATCAAAAACAAAATTAAACTAAAGCTTTTCTATTATTTTATTTATTTCATTAGATATTTCCCAATTACATGTAAAATATTTTTAATAACCATTTTAAAAAATTATCTCTCCCACCCTTCCACCCTCCTTGAAAAAGCAAGCAATTTGATTTCAATTATACATGCAAATACATGTAAAAATATTTCCATATTATCTCTGTTGTAAAATAAAACACAAATAAAAAATAAAAAAAGTAAAAAGAAGTATGCTTCAATCTGCATTCAGAGTTCATCAGTTCTTCCTCTGGAGATGGATAGCATTTTTCATTGTGGATCCTTTGGAATTGTCTTGGATCATTGTCTTGGTCAGAGTAGCTAGGGTTCTCAAGATTGATTATCATTAAAATATTGCTGTTATTGTGTACAATTTAATTCTAGATCTGCTCATTTTATTTTGCATGAGTTCATTTAAGTCTTTCCAGCTTTTTCTGAAAACACCTTGTTCATCATGTCTTACAGCACAATAATACTCCATCACAATCATATACCACAACTTGTTCAGTTGTTCCCCGATTGATGGGCATCCCCTGTATTTCCAAATCTTTGTCACCACAAAAAAAGCTGCTATAAATATTTTTGTACAATAAGTCCTTAATGGTTTTTTATTGACTTGCTTGATACTGTTGACCTTTTGTTCTTCTAGATGAATACTGTTATTTTTTTCTAGTTCTATAAAATAATTTTTTTGTAGGTTGGTATGCCACTGAATAAGTAAATTAACTCAGACAGAAGTGTCATTTTTATTACATTGGCTCAGCCTACCCATGAGTAATTAATATTTCTCCAATTGTTTAGATCTGTATTTTTGGGAAAAACTGTTTTGTAATTGTGCTTATATAATCTCTGGCTTTGTCTTGTAGGTAGACTCCCAAGTATTCTATATTGTCTGCAGTTATTTTGAATAGAATTTCTCTTTCCATCTCTTTTTACAGGGTTAAAACAAAATTAAAATTGATATCATCACTGTGAGTGCTGCCTTCACTAGTGCATATGTAATACCAATCCCCCTTTTCCTTATCTCCTTGTTTTTAATTCACCACCAGTTGATGGTAAACCTTTTTCACACTTAGCAAGGTTGGTCCTCAGGTGGCAGATACAAAGTATGTCACCAACCTTGTACAAGAAACCTTTCATGATGGTGGGAACTGTCAAAGTTTAAACCCTACTCCACTGGTCTTCCTCTGGGTTGGAAGGAGAGAATTCAGTTCTCCTGGGTTCATCAGCAGAGCTCCTCCCTTCTACTCATAATCTGTTTCAATTAATTCCCCAAATTAACAATCTTTCACTCCCTCTTATTCTCCTCATCCCTGTGATAAGTCCCACACTGCTGAAGATTAACTCCTCCCTTTAACCCCTGCTATCCAGTCTCATGCCCATCTACCTCAACATTGCTTTTTTTCTCTACAATGTCCCACTACTTATTTGTTCTGCCTTCCTCTATGTCCTCTGGAAAGTCCATTCTATAACTGAAATATTGACACATTTCATTTCCTCCCCTTGTGGTCCTTCCATCTGCCTCTCCCTGAGACCTGAGTCCCTTCAAAGACATTCTATCCCAGGTCTTACTTTCCAGTCCTGATTATATTTGCCCTGACTCACTTGACCTGTAGGTAGAGTTGGAATATTTTTGCCCCTCATTGCCTCCTCTAGACTCCCTCTACTACCATCACATAGCAACTTCCTTCCCTTTTAGGCGCACACTATCCAGATTTATTATTCAATCCAAATACTGGTGGCTATTATTTACTCAGGTTGGATTTGAATCCAGGTCTTCTTCCTTCCTTCCAGCACTTTGTGCCTGTCACATAATAGATACTTAATAGATATTTATTTGACTTCTCAATCACCACTGAAGTCAGGAATGGTTTTGCTTCTGTTTTTGTTTCCCCAGGATTTATCACAGTACCTGGCATATAATAAGAGCATAATACATACTTGATTGTTTGATATCATTCTTTTTTTTTAAAAGCTTCAGTGGCTCCCCCTTACTGATAACATAAAATATAAATTCTTTTCATGTTCATAAGTCAGTATTTCTTGACTATGAGATGATAGGTCTTTTCTATTTCTTAGAACCAGTTCTTCAGATCTCAGATTCCTGTCTTTTTATTATGTAGTTATTGTATATAGTGTTCTTCTGATCCTACTTATTTAATTCTATAGTAATCCACATAAATCTGCCCAATTTCTCTGAATCCTTCATATGCTTTATTTCTTATGGCACAATAAACATTTCATTGCATTCATTTTCCAGGTAATGGGAGCATCATAAATCAAAGAATGGGCATGACCGTAAAGTATGTTCATGAGGCAGTGAAGACAGGGACCTACTTGGAGCAAACATTGTGTTAGGAGATACAGTTGATGAGTAGAAGGAGTCTCTCTTTGGAGGATCCTGAAACCTGCTACAGGCCATTGTTTTGAGGAATTTGGAAATGAAAGAAGATAAATTAGATGGTGTCTAGAATGCCAATGGGCTCAAACAAATGTTTTTCAAGTTAGAGAATATCTGAGCATGTTTGAAGGCAGAGGGGGAAGAGTTAACAGATAAAAAGTCTGAGAAAATTGTTGCTGTGTGATAGACTGTGATTTACTTGATAGGAGATTAAAGTTGGAAGATCTTCTATTGGCCTAATCCAAGCCCCTCCAATCTGAGACCCAAAGAAGAGAGACTTGTCCAAGGTCACACAGTTAGTGATGGGAGACAGTACAACAACTTACGTTTTGTTTTTTCATTCCCAACCAAGTGTTCTTCCCAGGAATGGGCCACTCTCAGAAATGGAGAAGTGACTTCTAAGGCACAGGTAGGAAAGTCACATTTTGAAAAGTAGAAGAAGAAGAATACCCTCTTTCTTTCTCTCTATGCTCATGCCAATACTAATTTTTAGTCTCAGGGATAATGAGGTGAGAAGACATTCACCCTGCTTATGTTACTATAGGAAATTAGTTCGTGTGGTTTGACTTGTCTTGTAAATATAAAATACAAACTTACTTCTATAGTAGTAGCTTGTTTGTGCTATCCACCACTGGTTACATCCAATAGTTTCATCGTCTCATTGGGTAGAAAAACTGGAAAACATTGAATGTTTCTGGTAATGGGATTTATTCAAGAAGACTCTTCTTGCCTGTAGTTGCCCTTGGGCTATTTAAACCATTCTGTTTGAAAGTGGAGAATATAAAGGATGTATTTTATTTGCCAGCAGCTGTTAGACAACAGCTGACAGGCTGTGGGCTCTCCTTCATATAAGTTGAGAACTTCTCATGAGAAAGTGCTGCCAGGCCAAAATCTCCATAACAGTACCCACTAACAACTTAAAATTAGATGGACCATGGAGATTGAAATTCTACTTCCTTTTTTTTTTCTGGGGGTACCCAGAATATACAAGTAATTGTATAGGAGAAAGAGTACTGAGTTGAGAGTTGAGATAAGATATGGGTTCTGATTCAGTATCTGCCAAAAAGTACCTGCATGATCTTAGGCACATCATTTAACCTAAGCCTTGCTTTCTTCACCTGTAAACTGAAGGTTAGTTTCTGAAGTAACTTCTAGCTCTCAATCTATGACACAAGGAGTCTTCCATCTCTAAGAGATTAGACTTAAGATTGTACCAATATTCCAGGCAAGAGTATATGTGTATCTGTGGATATACACACGTGTACATATACACCTATATGTGTGTGTATATATGTCTCTGTATGTATGCATGTATGTGTATATGTATGTATATATGTGTGGAGTGTTGTAGTTACTGTTTGTCCTTTTTTTCAAAGAAAACCAATGACATCTCGAGATGATGTCTTGACTTGAGCATGAATTGGATTTAAGTGAGACAGAGTTGTACAAAGTCATCATCCTCCTTCCCTCTCTTCCAGGATCAAGTTTAGTGGTAAGATAAACGTCAAGATGACCGGCAATAGCCCAGGATACAATGGATGACCTGGGTGTTTTTGATGTCTGACCAAGGTCTAAGTGCTCCATAGCACCTGCTCCGTCTACCTTCATGAACAATTGTTCTCATCTGTCCATTTTGCTGAGAGATGTCTTCACATGCTTGAGGTAGACATCCTTGGATGTCTACTCATCCATGGATTTGAGGCCTGTTGTTACCCTCAACCTGGTTTAATTCATCTACCAAGATGGTTTTACCAACATGTGCTACAGCTGCTTGGAGTCATAGGTGAGAGTTGAGTGCTGAGTGGACATCAAAAGTAGATGAGTAGCCCTGGAAAGAGCTCAGAAAGCCCTCCCACTAATGACCCTAGTCTTCCTTGAATGCCCTATACACCCAATATTGTACCTTTCACCTGAGTGGATAGACAGGAGCTCATCAAGGGAAATGTGTTTTATGATCAATACATGTTAACTGATATCACACAAGAATCCCTTGGGATGTGTAGACATAGCTGCTTTGTTATTCAATGTTCATCAGTGCAGTTAAGGAGTAAGAATAAGGTGCTTTTCTCTTCACTTCTCAGTCATGGCTGGATGAGTATGGACAATAGCAATCTCTTCATGTATACTTTTGTCCTTGTTTTGCAGGTTCTGTTCCAACTCTCCTTTCAATATTAAGATAGTAAATATAAAGTATAGTATTTCAGCTACCTTCTAGGGACATCTTAGGTCTTACTCTGATGTCTCATTGTGACATGGGGCACCAGGTTCTCAAAGTTTATGCCAATGTAGTACAAGCTCTCAGGTCCCATTAAGTTGAAAGCTTTCCAATTATGGACACCAAGTTCAGAGAATGTCATCTTCAAGTGGGGGCAGTTTGGCAACTTTTTTGGGGGGGTCATGGCCATTCTTGAAGCCCACTTAATGAGATTATACAGGACTCATGATCAGTGTTAGTGGAGGGAATAGTCAAACTGAGGCCATTACAGGTCCTATTTCAAAAGGTTTAATCCACTTAACCACTTAAACTTAACCACTGTTTAAAATATCACTAAGGAAAAATGTATTCCATATGATGGGCAGCTAGGTGGCATAGTGGATAGAGTACCAGATCTGGCATCAGGAAGGCTCATCTTCCTGAGTTCAAGCCCGGCTTCAGACGCTTACTAGCTGTATGACATTGGAAAAATCACTTAACCCTGTTTGCCTCAGTTTCCTCATCTGTAAAACGAGCTGGAAAAGGAAGTGGCAAACCACTCCAGTTTCTTTGCCAAGAAAACCCTGAAGGGGTCATGAAGAGTAAAAAATGACTGAAACAGCTGAATAGCAATGACACACCAGCGCCCTCTCCGATGCCCCTACCAAGGTTGATGAGGCATTTAGCCTAGATTTTTCTCCACTCAGAGGGAGAACATCAACATAAACATCCATGATGATTAGTGAGTCCCGAGGGTATAATCATTATGAATCAAAGAAAATCAATCTTATACCTATAGCTGAATGTATTTAGGATGGGGTCCTGAGTGGGTCACTCAGGGCCAGTCATCAGTCCTGACAGAGCTTGCCAACTCCAGGATGGTCCTTGTCGGCTACTACATGTCCCAGAATCAGGACCCAAGGCTGAAACCCAGGTGGCTGCAGAATAGACTAGCATATACCCCTTGTCAGACTTGTGTGTTTCTCTGAGGAGCTGAATACCATAAGAACAAGCCTTGGACATAGTATGTAGGGGTAAAAGAATGAAGATTTCATTCACGTTGTATGTAAAAGTCCTGCTACAGCTATGAACCCATAAATAGTTTAGTAACATTTCTCATCCTTTACCTAATAACACCTTCTATTACCTAATATGTAAATATATCTTCTTTTTTACTAATCTTAATAGAATCTAAATTCTCCCTAGACTTTGTAGGAAAGAATGAATTTATATTTTTAGAATACCAATTTATATCTCCAAATAATCTTTTCAATTTTGTCAGCACTAAAGTTGATGAATAAATGCAGACCATATAATTCTTGAAGGCAACCAGGAAGAGATAATTATGCTGTAGTGGAAACTGAGCTGGAATTGGTGTCAGGAGGTGCTGAGTTAAAATCCTAACTCTATTTCTCATTCCTTTTGTGAATTTCAGAAAGACCATGGACCTTAGTTTTGTTTTTTTATCTATTAAAATAAGAGAATTGATGATCTCCCAGGTCCCTGTCAGTTCTGATTTGGTGAGGTCTTAGGACCCCTTTTCGGGGAATTCTAGCATTCTTTCTGTTTTAGAATTAAAGCCAGGTTAGTAAGTCATTCAAGATGTGTTTTTATCTGTGACCACCAGAGAGCAGACAAGTACTTTATTTCACAGGTAAACAGAGGTTTCAATCTAGTATTCTTTTCTTATAGGCATATGTGTGTGACCCTTAGTATTTTGATGGAGACCAACGAATCACTCTGTGAATTTTTCCAAAAGAGTAAACCAAATTCCTTTGAGATAAAGCCCAAGGACCTTTCTAACTCTAAATCTATCGTGCTATAAGTTCCTCATAACCTGTGAACTGGACCTTTCCATTTTTACTGATCAGACTCTCATTTGTATCATTTCTTTACATGCTTTTCCTTTTCATTATTAAATAGTAAGGTAAATTTATGTCCTATCCAATCTTTGTATTTCTAGCTAACATAGTGCCCATACACAGTAAGTACTCAATGAAAATTTGTCCAACTCAATGAAATTGATATGCCTAAGTGATAGCAGGAGCTCCATATTCCTCCCTATCATTTGTGTTCAAAAGGTGATTGAGGAGGGAGACAGCGAAGTGTATTTTGATGAAGGACTTTGAAAAACACATACAATTCTTGAGAAAATTTCTTACAAAGCAGCAAAATCAAAGGCAGATTAAAAACAGCAACCATTCCCATTCAAAACTGCTAACTTCTCAAAGGGATCTCTATTCTCTTATTTCATCATCAAAATGACCTGCTCCATGAGACATGATACTCCATATCCTATCACTGTGCCTTGATCCGTGTTGTCCCCATGCCTGAAATACACTCCCTTTCTCACTTCTGCATCACAGATACCAAGTATCATCTCTTAGAGGAAGTCTATCTCGATTCTCCCAGCCCTCAGGTATTAATGTCCTTCCTCCACCTTGAAAGCCACTTTGTATACACACACACACACACACACACGTGTACATATATATGCGTGTGTATATATGTTGTTGTTGATCCTTCATTTTCAAAGAGGGCCAATGACATTACAGGGTAATGACTTGACTTGCCCATGAATTGGACTTAAATGAGACAGAGTTGTGTAAAATCATCAGCATCACTCTCTTTTCTAGGGTCATCAAAGTCCAGTGGCAAGACAAAAGTCAAGATGACTGGTGATAACCTAGGATGCAGTGGATGACCTTAGTGTCTTTAACATCTAACCAAGCTATAAGTGATCCATAAACCTACTTCAGCCCTCTTCATGGCCATTGAAATTAATTGTTCACATTCATCCATTTCACTGAGGACAGTCTTCATGCACTTGGGGTAGACAGCCCTCTAATTCACCAATGGGTTTCAGGCTGCCAATTGTCCTGATCTTGGATTAACCCATCTATCAGGACAGTTTTATCAGGTGTGGTTGCTGCTCATGCTATAGCTTCTTGGAGTCACAGGAGTCACTTGGTAAAAGTGGACACCAAGGTGGATTAGTAGCATTGAAAAAAGTTAGACAAACCTGTCACACCAAAGGTGCTAGTCTTCCTTGAACACCCATATACCCCATATAAGCATATATATTATCTAATATATCTACCAGGCACTGTGTAAAGCTCTGTGGATATAATATAATACTATATTGCAGTATGAGGTTCTAGGAATATTGCATAATAATAGATTCTGTAGTATATATACATGATAGTATACGTATGTAGTATATATACATATATCAATGACATATACTATATAGAACAAAATATATGCTATATATTATCCTATATTATATACTACAGAGTACTACAGATATATCTCATTTTATTTATTTCACTTTATTGTGCTTTGCAGATGTGTTGTTTTTTTTCAAATCAAAGGTTTGTGGCAACCCTCTTTTGAACAAGTCTATCGGTGCCATTTTTACAGCAGCACGTGCTCATATTGTGACTGTCACATTTTGTTAATTCTCACAATATTTAAAGCATTTTCATTATTTTTTATCTGTTATGGTAATCTACGATCAGTGATCTTTGAAGTTACTGTTGTAATTGTTTTGGAGCACCTTGAAGCGTACCAGTCTAAAACAGAAAACTTAATCATTAAATTCTTTCCTCATCTCTCTCCCTTTCCTCAGGCCTCCCTTTTCTCTGAGATACAACAATATTGAAATTAGGTCAATTAGTAACCTGACAATGGCTTTTAAGTGTTCAAGTGAAAGGAAGAGTCTATCAATGAATGAGGCAAACTTCATTATTTTCTTATTTTAAGAATTTGCCACTGCCACTCCAACCTTCAGCAACCACCACCCTGATCAGTCAGCAGCCATCAACATCTGGCGAGACACTGCACCAGCAAAAAGAAGACTCAGGTGATGATTAGCATTTTTGAACAATAAAGTATTTTTAAATTAAAGTATGTACAATTTTCAGACATAATACTATTGCACATTTAATGAACTATAGTATAGTTTATATATAGACTATATATGTAGTCTACATATGTACTATATATTCTAATACAGTATATTATACCATTTAGGCATAACTTTTACATGCACTAGAAAATAAAAAAATTCATGTCACTCACTTTATTGCAGTGGTCTAGAATCAAACCAGCAATATCTCTGAGGTATGTACGTATATTCCCTGTGTGTAAGTGTGTATGTGTATACAAGTGGAGTGTATATATTTCATGATGGGAAAGGGTATTAATACATGGGAGTATATACATATATAGTATGATATATTATATATACTATATTATATTTCTCTATATAACAATATATTATATCATATGTAATATATATTGTATGCAAAATATATGCAATATTATATATAATAAACTATAGAAGGGCAGTATGGTGCAATGGAAAGAGCTATGGCTCTGAAGTCAGAGTACTCAGGGTCAAATCTTATTTCTGCCCCATATTATCTGTTTGATGCTAGGTAAGTTCTGTCATTGTTCTATGCCTCAGTTTCTTCATCTGCAATAGAAAGGGTGTAGCTGGCCTCAAGGCTACAGATTCCCCTAAAGGTAATCCTTGCTTTTGGTGAGAAAAAGAACATATTGGGAATATTTTGAAGTTAGGTATTAAAGTACAGTACCAGAGAAAGAAACAACATGTAGGCAAAAGTGTTGGAAGGTCAACGGGATTAGAATCCATTTTCTTAGCATGTGGTCTGGATACAAGAGTGCAAAATTAATCTTTGTTGTCTAATAATCATTCTCCCAATGGACAGCTCCGAACTGCACTAACTCTGAGAAGCAGCAGAGTCAGTGTAACGTGTACATCACTAATTATAGGGTAGAGGATCTCAGTTTTATCCCCGATGACACTTATGGAGACCTCTGCAATCTTTAGCAAGTACTCATCTCTGAGCTTCCATTTCCTCATGTGTGAAGTGGGCCTAAGAATACCTGTCTCACCAGTTTCAAAGAGGTTGCTGTGGTCATCACAAGAGACAGCCTGAATAAAAGGATTCTGAGAACAGTCAAGTGCCAAAAAAAAAGAAAGGAAGATGTTGATTGATTGGAACAATCACATCCATTAGTCAGTTAGCAAACATTTAGGCATTCCTCAACGGATAAGAGACAAAAGATATAAACAGGTATTTTTTAGATGAAGAAATTAAAGCCACCTATGGTCACATAAAAATACTCTAAATCACTGTTTATTAGAGAAATACAAATTAAAATAAGGTACCACCTCATGCCTATCATATTGGCTAATATAAAAAAAAAAGGAAAATGGTAAATGTTGGAGAAGATATGAGAAAATTGAAACACTAATGTATTGTTGGTGGCATTGTGAAGTGATCCATTCATTCTGGAGAGCAATTTGCAACTATACCCAAAGTTCTATAAAACTGTGCATACCCTTTGATCTAGCAGTACCCACTGTTAGATCTATATTCCAAAGAGATCATAAAAAAGGGGAAAGGACCTACAGGTACAAAAATATTTATAGCAGCTCTTTTTTGTGGTAGCAAAGAATTGGAAATTGAGGGGATATTCTTCAATTGACTGAACCTGTTATGGTATATGAATTTAATGGAATACTATTGTGCTATAAGAAATGAGCAGGCAGATATCAGAAAAACTTGGAAAGACTTGAACTGATGATGAACTGAAGCTGAGTGAAGCAAGTTGAACCAGGGGAACATTGTACACAGTAACAATAATGTTGTTCGATGATCAGCTCTGATAGACTTAGCTCTTCTCAGCAATACAATGACCTAAGACAACTCCAAAAGGCTCATCATGGAAAATGCTATCCACATCCAGAGGAAGAATTATAGAGTTTGAATGCAGATTAAAGCATACTGTTTTCTCTCTTGTTTTGTTATTTTCTTTCTCATGGTTTTTCCCTTTTATTATGATTCTTCTTTCACAATATAACTAATGTGGAAAGATGTTTAATGTGATTGTACATGTATAGCCTATATCAGATTGCTTGCCATCATGAGGAAGAGGGAGGAGAAAGTGGAGGAAGTAGAGGAGGGAAGAGAAAGTGGAGGAAGTAGAGGAGGGAGGGAGGGAGAAAAAATGTGGAACTCAAAATCTTATAAAAGTGAATGTTGAAAATTATCTTTACATGGAATTGGAAAAATAAAATATGATTAAGTGGGGGGGGAACAAACAAACAAAAAAACAAACCCACAGGCATTTAGGCAGCTGGGATACAGCACTGGACCTGAGTTCAAATTCATCCTTAGACACTTAGCTATGTGACCCTGTAGAAAGTCACTTGTATTCTATTTGCCTCTGTTTTCTCAACTGTAAAATAGGGATAATAATAGCACCCACCTTGAAGGGTTGTTGTGAGAATCCAATGAGATCATATTTGTAAAGCACTCAGCACAATGTCTGACTGTGCTACATAAATGCTAGCTGTTAATGCTTTTATTATTAATAAGCATTTATTAAGAGCTTTCTATGGGCTAGGTAAACAAAGAATGCCCTTTCTGGGGATGAGATATTACTGGGGAAACCTAAAACTTCTCCACAGGCATTTGAGAGGCAATTTGGCATAATGGGAATGACTTTGACTGAATTATTTTTTAAAATTTATTTATGCCTTTTGTTTTTACAATCCAGTCATTTCCTGATATATACCCATACAACACTCACCCTTCCTTGGGAAGAAAAACAGTCATACAAAAATGACATCATCAGCCACATTCCACACCCTTGTTTTCCCATCTCTCTACTAAGAAGAAGGTTTTTGTTTTATCATCTGTTCTCTGGGAGCAAGACTGGTCACTATAACTGACCAGAGATCAATTTCTTTTTAGTGTTCTTTTCACTTATTTTTCTATAGACTGGGTACCCTGATCTCCTGGTTTTGCTTAATTCACTCTGCAAAAACTCATTCAAATGTTCCCAAGCTTCTTTGAATGTCTCTTATTTCATGTTTCTTATGGAACACTTGTCTTCCATTGTGTTTGTGTATTACAATTTACTCAGCTCTCTTCCTATCAATAGATAGGTACTTGGTTTCTAACATTGTTTTGCTACTACAAAAAGTGTGGACATTAGTTTTAGATAAAATTAGAGGATGTTGGTTTGAATTTGAGTCTTCTCACTATTTTCATAACCTTACTGATCCTCAGTTTTCCCACCTGTAAAGTGAGGCGATACATTCTATATCACATATCATACTCTATCACATCTAATGGCCCTTTCCAACTCTAAACCTATGAACTATCCAAGAGACAAATTGAACTGTCCATTTTATAGTTCTTAGGTATAAATCCTTATTCAACAATTTTATGAATCTAGTCTAAAAATTAAAAATTGTGCCTTAAGTTAGAACTATTTTTCCCCAACAAAGGAAGAACATCAGCTTAATTTTAAAGAATGCTATATTTACACTGGGATCGTTGTTTAGTCTCCATTTGACACTCAACTCAACCAATTAAGAGGCATTTAGAAAAATATTAAATAAAGCCAAGTATAGGGGCAGCTAGATGGCCCTGTGGATAGAACTCTGGGTCTGCAGTCAGGAAGATCTGAGTTCAAATGTGGCCTCAGACACTTACTAACTGTATGACACTGGGCAAGTAACTTAAGATTTGTTTGCCTTTATTCTGAGGAAGGAAATGGCAAGCCACTTTAGTATCCTTGCCAAGAAAACCTCATTTATGGTCAGTAGGGGTCATGGGGTCATGAAGAGTGGAACGTTACTGAAAAACAATGTATATCTATTTTGGCAGGAGTTCCTACTCTCAGGCATCAAACCATTTAAAAAAAATCACTCACTCCAATTTTTACCAGAGTAGGAACAGTAGAATAGAAAATGAGGGATTAACATTGGTCAATTTATTAAGATTCACATCTTACAATTTATTAAGCACTTTGTTATACAAGATACCACCTGATCTTCAAAAATCCCTGGGAAGCAATTAGGGTAAAGTATAATCCTCATTTAACAGATGAGAAAACTGAAACACAGTGGTTCCAGGAACTTGACCCTCATCACATGACTACTAGATGGCTTAGCCAACACTAGAAATTGGCTAGATGAGAAAACTGAAGTTCCAGGAACTTGCCCTCAATCACATGACCATTATATGGCCTTATTTGGGACTTTCCACCATACCAGGATATCTTATTCCCATCCCTGATTTTCAAATCATCTTCTACTACATTTTTGCTATATTCAAATTCCTTCCTTCCCTCCCTCTCTCCATAGTGGTGATATGTCTCAAATTTTAGAGTGGGGCTGGAGTTACAATAAGTGAGCAAAGGGATTTTGTTCCAGATCATTGATGTGGAGGAGGCCCTTTCTCTCTAGGATGAAATGGTTCCTCCTCCTTTTGGTGACTATCATTCCTGTAGCATCTCACTATAGATCACATCATTATGTACTTAGTCCTAGGCACATGTACTCTACTGAGACCTTCAGACAATACAAAAATACCATAGAAAGTTGGATGCCATAAATCAAATAGCTGTTTGACTCATAGCCTTGTTGGCCATATTCTTTGGCTATATGCCTAGAATGTCCTGGAGGTCCTTGGCGTCTGCCAAGAATCAACCTGTGTCACTGTTCTCATTCCTCTCTATCTCTTCTAGGACTGTTCCTTCAACTATCCCTCCTTGTGTACTATCTTCAGTCTCTCCTTCTCTATCAGCTCGTGTACACCGTCTTCAAATAAGCACATTTCCTGTGCCTTGAAAAAGAGAAAAAAACTATTGCTTAAGACTTCTGCCCTTCTATTTCTTCTCTGGGGGTCAGAGGGACCCATATGTGTCATTCCCCTATCCCCTCCCCCCCCACAAGAAAAAAGTCATGGCCTCAGATGGTAACTCCAGTAGATGACGGCATCAGCATAGGGAGGAAGCAAAGAAGAAGTTGTTGTAGAGGCTGAGTTCGGGGGCCATGGAAGCTCTGAGATCATGTTGGGAGAGTTGGGAAAGGTGCGCTTGAGAAACTTCAAGGCATGGTGTGTAGGAGGTGTCCTAGCCATGATGCGACCCTTCCTCACCTAACTGTAGGAATTTCCTGGAAAATGTTCCCACCCTATTGGTTTGAGGGTCTGTGGAAAGTTGTACTCCTTCATAAAAGTGAGACAGCAAAGAATGATTGGCTTTCCACTTGGCTTGACTTGGATATTTTGTTTTAATTAAATGTTTTACTATTTATTTTGTTGTTCTGTAGATAGTGTGTGGATGTTCTACTGATCTATGCATGAGGAATGTATTGGGGTCTTGAGCCATTTTGGCATAACAGTGATTACACCCCTCCAACCTCACCCCATTTCCCCACAGTGAACAGGGAGTAGTAAAGAATTCCAGGGTCTTGTGGGATCAGACTTCACCTCACCTGACTGAACAGTCATATCACCCTCCCTGGCATACTTTAAGAATTCTCTTTTATCTGCAGTGGTGACAAGATTCATATTCTTCATCCTAATTTATCTGTATTATAGTTATCTGGTAATGTGTTTAATGGTCCCTGAAAAATTATAAATCTTCAAGCCTTTTGGGAGCAAATAACACATCCTAACCATGGTTAGATACTTACTCCTTAGCATAGCATACTGCCTATAGTAAGGGGCTTAATAAACATTTATTGAATGAATAAAGAATTACTTCATTCTCTCTGGGTGAGGGGAACTAGCTGAGTTCAGGGCAAAGCCTTCCATTCCCTCAATACCTCTGCTAGGGAAATACAGAGCTGGATGAAAAGAGAAGAGCTGCATGACAGTTTGTTAATGCTCACATCCTCCTGTTAATGTCTTTGCAGGCACAGATGGGCTTGGGGATTAGGAAGTGGGCTCCTTTCCAAATGATTTTAAAGCTTTTTATGGGAGGGCATTGTGGGAGATGCCCACGAGATATTTGCCTAGTTTTCCTTTAATGGCCTGAGGTTTATGTGGTGAAGAATTTGAACTTCACGGTGTCTGTTGTTTCATCTCAGTTTATTACATGGTGGTCAAAATCACTACAACCTACATGACAACTCAAGAGGAAGCATCCCCCCTCTAGAAATAATGTTTGTTATTCAACTACTGGTTCATAATTTGTACACAGTGTTCAAACTCTGATTTTATGGGAAAGCACAGCACATTACGCTATCTTTAGTAACCATGTTAAATCTTAATGGCTGACTACAGACAGCAGTGTCCATTTTCTTCAACATTACTAACTCAAAAAGTGGGGGAGGATGGTCAGAGCCCTCAGAAGGTCATTGTCTCTGTCCCAATGCTGATGGTTAGGGAATCAGTGACAAATCACTCATATTTGGGTCCTTTTGGGGGGAAATTATTTTAGCAAATGGAGACACATAGCTGTCATTTTGTTCCCTAGTATGGGGTGCTGGAAAGAATAGTGAGCTAAGAGACCTGAGCTCTGTCATGATGTATCTTTGAAATCACTTGCTTTGATTCTTTGGGCCTCAGTTCCCTCAGCTGTAAAATGAGGGGAGGGTGGAATGTTAATGGGAGTGAAAAGATCTTCCCCCCTGTATTAATGGTCCTCAGGTGGAACTCATTAAGGGAAGCTTGTTTAGTAGGAAGGCCCCCACCATTTGTTACTTACTAATGAGGCACTGGGTTACAAGTGTCCTGCCCCCCTACCCTGAAAAGTGTATATATACTCTGAGGTGAGGTTTTTCTTTCGGGGTTTACTCTTAGGAAGAAGGTTTGAGTGCCAGATGAGACTCTGGGTCTGAAGTTAAGGAGTCCCACCCACCCCCCTTTGAAAACCCAGATGTTAGTGCATGTCTCTGGTATGTATGTATGTATGTAAGGGTCAGACAGTTGAATTTATCTGTTGATTTGTGGCATATATTATTGCTTATGATCAAACAGAAGTCCTGTCTGTTGGTCTTTATTTCTCTGCTTGTATTTTCTCTGTTGGTAGATGTGATTAAAGAAGATTATGGACTCCTCAAAAATTGCTTTCCTTTTAGAAAAGCAAATCTAAGAACCTGTGTTAGTAGGCCTTCCTGAATGTGTCTGGGTGCTTGCTGCTAAGGAGGGGAGGGTTTGGGGGAGGGGGACATAATATAGGAATTTGATTTGCCTGACTATGTACTTTTGCTTTTCTTTTCTTCTTTTCTGTCAGAGGATGGGAAGGAGGAAATAAATGCTTGTTAATTGAAAAGAAATGAATTTAAAAGTAAGGCAAAATGAGGGGATTTATGTAGATGCTCATTAAGATCCTTTCTCTATGAGAGTGATTTGTGTCATAGTTATTTGAACTTGTCTTATACTTATTCCCCTCCTATATAGTGTGAATTCTATAAGGACATCAGCTACATCTTATTTATTCTGTTTATTTCCTCTAGTCTAAAAAAAAAAGATACTCTGCATAGAGTAGAGGCTTAATAAATATTTGTTGAAGTTCCCTATGAATCTGTGCTTCTATTACCCTGTGGGGATCATAAGCATATAGAATAGGTGGGAGAGTACTGACTTTGAAGTCAGAAGGTTCTGGGTTCAAATCCTCCCTCTGCTACTTGTTAACTATGTGACCATGAACAAGTCACTTTCTCTGCTTCCTTATCTATATGATGCAGATAATAGTTGTAGTGGTTATTATTTTGCAAGGTCCTAAGGATCAGATGAAATAATATATGTATAACACCATCTAATGTCAGTTATTATTACATGAAAAGGCTTTTAGTCATTAAAGGTTTTCTTGGTTTTTTTTTGTCCAGATCCTATAAGCAAGTTAGCTAATTCCCAGGCCTAGCAAGTTAACTACTTCCTAATCCCCAAGCCCATTTGTGTCTGCAAACACCTTAACAGGATGCTGTGAGCATTAACAAACAAGGGGAACGTACTGACATATAACAGCAATGAGGCTTCCTGTTGGCACCCAGTACTTTCTGGGACACACACACACACATACATACATACGTATACATATATAGATATACATACACATGTATATATGTATACATACACATATATATGTTTAAATATATATCCAGAAAGGCTTGACAGTGAAGCAATTAATCAGTGAGCATTTATTATGTGACATGTGACAGGCAACTATAGGAAGGAGTAAACTGAGTTCAGAAAAATTGACTTGTTTTGTCCCCTGCAATGATTTAATTACTAAATTGCCTAGATTTCTTTTTCCTTTCTTTTTCCTGGTCTCTGCCTAGTCAGTGTTATCCCAATTCAATAGCATCTATGACATGGGATTTGTACCTGGGTAATCAGCACACTCTTTTTAATCAAGAACAGCCTCTGGGACCTTGTCTTCTGGCTCCAGCTTTTCATTGCTTGGTGAATGCCTCCTAGTTTGTTTTCTTTGTCTTTAGCAAGAAGAAAATAGGAGAAATTCAGTAAGTCAGGTTCCTCTTCTCTATCCCCTCCCCCTCCCCCACCTGCCATAAAGAAAATACTACTGTGAACTCATAATTGTAACTTAGAATGTTAACTCTTTCGGACCCCCAACATCTTATGTTCCCTCACTTTCTTTAATAAATGTTGTAACCAACACTTGAGAACTGGTAACTATATTTCAGCATATTTGGTTTCCTTTGTAACTCTATGTATTGTGTTTTATACATTTAAAAACACTATTCTGAGAAGGGGCCCGTAAGCTTTACCGGACTGCCAAAGAGGTCCAGTCATCAATCATCCAATTTGTGGCTCACATCCTCCTGTTAATGTCTTTGCAGACACAGATGGACTTGGGGATTAGGAAGTAGGTTTCTTTTTTATTATTTATTATCACAATCAGACGCGCTACCGTACTACACTGGGAATACAAAGCAAGGCAAAACCAGCCCCTGTCCTCAAGGACCTCTCATTCTAACCAGAGAGATGACATGCAAATTACTATGTACATGCTGGTTATACACAGGGTGGATGGAAGGGAAGCTCAGAGAGAAAGCACTAGTATTAAGGGAACCAAGAAAAGGGGGATTTAAGCTGAGACTTAAGGGAAACCTGAGAAGCCATGATATGAAACTGAAGGAGAACATTCAGAAATGGAGGCCAGATTGTGAGGAATGCCAGGAGTCAGGAGATGGCTCACCTTGTGCCAGGAAGGTGGTGTAGTTGGATCGCAGAATACTTGGGGGAATATAGTAAAGGTAGGAAGGGACTACACTAGGTCATAATGGAGGGGTTTCTATTTGATCCTGGACATAACATGAGAACCTGGAGTTTTAAGTAGAGGAGTGACATGGTCAGACCCAGGCTTTAGGAAAATCATTTTGGTAGCAAAGTGGAGGACAGACTGGAGTAGGGGATGGATGAAATCCTTGGTCCATGGAGATAAATATGTGTGTATGTGTACACACACACACATATGCACACAAACACACACACATATATTATATATGATATATTAGGGGAATGTGTATACATATGTATAATATACAAGATAAGATGTATAATATATACAATGATTATATTATATAGACATTAAATATATGTATTAGATATATTAGAGTAATATGTATAATATATATTAGATGTATATGTACATATTAAATGTGTGTATATATACACACAAACACACATTTGGTACTTTGGGGTGGAGGGGTGAGGTGGGAGAGGAGATGGGAATTCATACCCTACCTCCTATGCTCATTCAGCATAAAAACATGCCAGATATTCATGTGGATCTGAAGTATTTACATATAAAAATCACATAATATGACTATAAATTAAGGAGCTGTGCTTTTAAGCTAATATACCAGCACTAGTAGCCTTGTGTCTTCAAGTCCAGATGATCACTTGTCAAGTATGTTGGTCAAGGTGGCCTCTGATATCCTGTCCACTCTGAGATGCCATGATCCTGTGAAATTCAGATGAGGCAGAGTACTTCATCATAGTCATTTGGAGAAGTCATATATTTATTGTCATGTTCCTGCCTTTGCTCAAAGTATTTCCGTCTCTCTTTTTGGAATTGTCTTCACAGCATTTAATGTAGCTCATGAGGGAAAATTAGTCACATTACTTTGTAGCCATACCTCAAAAGGCCCCATAGCCAAGAAAAGTAATATATGTGTGTCATTTTAAAAAAGTCCAATTTTATGATTGATGCAGGATTTAAAAACTACTTTTTAAAAACAAGTTTGACCTTTCTGAGTATGCTATAAGAACTGGACATAGGCCACTTGGGAGAAATAAATAAGTCTAGTGAGAAAATAATGTGTTAAGTCATCCATCAAAGGAAATAAATGAATTTTATTGATAAAGAACAAGGCAATTTAGAAAGCTTATGAAGCAGAAGAAATCCATGGGGAGAGTCAGGATGAGGTTTCAGTTGGTGGTGGAGATAGTTGGAGATGTAGGTCAGGAGATTAATACCACCATTGCACCAACAGAGTGAGAGAGATGATGTTACCTCCTTGAAAATCTAAAGACCTGCCATTACTACTAACAGAATGACTGTAATTCCAAAAAAGAGAAAATGTTTCTGGCCTCCCTATTGTATTTGCAGACCAAGAATCACCTATGTGAAAGTTTATGATGGAAATTATTGTTCTTTTTTATCAGACTTGAGTTCAGGGTTCAAGCATTTTAATTACCTCAGCTACCTTTGGAATAGAGCTTTGCGATAGGATAATGGTGAGTTCCTCCCTGTAGCAGCTATCTGAGTGTGTGTTTATCACTTCCTCATAGGGCACTGGGCTTATACATACTTCATTTATCTCTTGACAACATGAGTCTTGTACTGTTCACAGTAAGTCTATAGATTCAGAACTAAGTAGGGCCTTAGAGGTCACTAAGGCTACCTCTTCATTTTACAGATGAGTAAACTGAGGTAACAGCTGGTTTTTGAAACAGTTTTCTGACTCCAAATCTGGCAGCTTTTCTACTATGCCATGTTGCTTCCTATTTATTGATAAAGTTTTTATTGAAAAGTTCTGTTCAGTGATATTGAAGAGAAAGGTGAGGTTTGATATTATCAGGGTTCTGTATGATGTCTTCCATGAGCATTCATGGTGATTTGGTTGCCATTTCTGCTGCAGCAGAAACTGGGGTTTGTGGAGCCAAATAAACCCAAACACCAAGTCTCACTACACTCTCCCATCTGTGTATATGGGACATTGTCCCATTGTATATTGTCCCATATACAATATACTCTACCCAAAGTATAGAGGAATATAACGATTGCTGGAATAGGAATCAAAATGCAATTCAAATGAAAGGGCTTGAATCCTGAAGCTCTGATATTTGCTGCCTCTGGAGCTTGGACAAATCATCTCTTCCTTCTTGATACTTGATTTTCCTCATCTGTAAAATGGATTAGATAAATTCCAAGATCTTTTCTGGTTCAAAATCCTTTAGTGGTGGTGGTTGTTTGTCCTTCATTCTCCAAGAGGACCATGATATCAGGAAGATGATATTGGATTTAAATGAGGGAGAGCTGTGCAAGGTCATCAGCCTCATTTCCACCTCCAGAGCCATGTGAGTCCAGTGGCCATATATAGATTAGAACAAGTGGAGATGGCCCCACAAATCTTTTGGTAGAACGGGAAAGAAGAGTACCATAGTGAGGTGGTGTGACATTATATTGCAGTACTATTCATCCCCTAATTCCCCTCTTTGGTTAACCCTGGATCTAATCCTCTATCATTTCTAGAAACTGTTGAAGACTTGGTTCAGTGAGTAGGTGTTACTGGAAAAAAGATCAACAAAGGCATTGACAAGCATTTCTGCAGAAAAGTCCTTGTTTTATTGTGGAAGTTTTACTCAGAGCAATAAACAAAATTGTTTTGTGTTCATCCTTTTTTGCTGAAGAAGACCATGCCATCAGAGAAAGGATGACATGACTTGCACTTGACTTTGTTTTGGGTGTGGGAGTGCTGTGCAGGTCACCAGCCTCACTTCTCCTCCAGAGCCATCTGAATCCAGTGACCAGATATTCATCGGGGTAACTGGAGATGACCCAGGATGCACTGGGAGACCTTGGGCCCTTTAGGCCAAGGTGTTTGGAGGTACTCACTTAGGGTGAGGCAATGCCCATTCATTGAATAGGCCTGTTTAAGAAGTAGCCAGGGCATGACACCTTTAATGAGGCCAAGAAAAAAAAAGACTTCAGGTTGGGTAATAGCAACAGTTAGTATTGATAATCACCATAAAGCTAGAAGGGTCCAGAGGAGCCGTTAGGCTGGGGTCCATTGGCATCCCAGTTTCAGAGTGCAGTGGCTTTAAGGTTTTGGGAGAGGACAGGACAGGACAGGGGAAAGGGAAGGGAAGGGAAGGGAAAGGAAGGGGCCAGTAAAACCCAAGTCAACTGGGTATCTTTTGACCATCCAAATTTACCTTCCTTTGGAGAGGAGAAAGAAGGGGAGGAGGAGGCAGACAGGAGAAGAGAGCAATAAACAAAATAGTGAAGGGCAGTAGGGAGACTCCCCCTTAAGCAGCCTAAACTCTACTTAAGCTCATATGAGTTGCCTTAAGAGCCACCAAAGCAGCTGGACTGTTAGCTGTTTTCCTTGGTTAGGGCTTATCCCTCTTTCCCTCTGAGAAGAGGGTGAATTAATTAGTCTCCTGATTTCTAACGGAAGGAGCATTTGTGGGGGAAGAATGGGATGAACAGGAGAATAAAGGGAGGTTACATGGAACTGTACATAGAGCGATGGACCTGGAGTCAGGAATACCTGAGTTCAAATCCAGATGTAGACATTTGCTAGCTGTGTGATCCTGGATAAGTGATTGAAATTTTTATTTTTTTCTTTGTTTTCCCTTCTCTCTTCTCATTTGTAAAATGGGGAATAATAATATTGCCTGCCTCCTAGGGTTGTTGTGAGAATCACGAGTTTATATTAGTTTCTGATCTATATCTATATATATTTTGTTTTTGTTCAGTTGTGTCCAAATCTTTGTGACCCCTTTTGGGGTTTTTTTGGCAAAGATACTAGGATAGTTGCCCATTTCCTTCTCCATCTCATTTTATAGATCAGGAAACTGAGGCAAACAGGGTTAAGAGATTTGCCCAGGGTCACACAGCTAGTATCCAGGGCTAATTTTGAACCCAAGAAGATGAGATTTCTGGACTCCAGGCCTGATATTTTATCTACTGCCCCACTTAGCTGTCCTTCCTGGTACAAAGTAGATTCTATTTAAATGTTAGCTATAATTTTAATAAATACAATAATATATTTTACTATTTATGTATTATGTGTAATATTACATATAATAAATAAATGAAGGAAAAGAAATGAATAAAAAGAGACTCAAATGTGAGTTCATATGATCTGGGTTAAGGTCCTTACTGCTATTTACTAGCTGGGTAACATTGGGCAAGTCATTTAATGTTTCTGAGACTCAATTTCCTCATTTATATAAAATGGGATGATCATGAGACTTATATTATCTATCTTTCTCAGATTTTATTGTGTGGATCAAATATGAGGTGTATAACATGCTGCTGTTACTAAAGGCAGGAACATGGGATTCTGGGCACAGAGTCCTATTTTTCTGTACCCCTCCCCCAACTCTATTCAGCTTTCTGGTCTACTTTCTTTTCTGCACTCTGGATGTTTCAGGGGAAGAGAACTGCAGATACTCATTATTGTTGGAGAGAAGTTAAGCTTGGTTGATGCCAATGGAAAAGTTATCCTAGGCCAGACAAGACTCTGAAAAGGCTATAAACAGGGGGCTTACTGTATTAAGCACTTAATATACAATACATATAGAATATACATATATAAGCTAAATATAGAGAGAATATACATATATACTATATATACACATATATACTACACACACACACACACACACACACACACACATACACACACATATATATGAAGTTATTTACCCACCCCCCATACTATGTTCAAAGAATTCTAGGTTTTCTGGTTCATTTAAAATTATGCTGGTGATATCCCTTTCCAGTTATCAACTTGTATCTTGGTGGAAATTAGAGCCAGGGGGAACAGTGAGCATAGACACTAGACCTCTATAAGGGAGGCAGGAAGAAAAATCTCCTCATGCTAGATTACTAGATTCTAGGGACAAGAGAATAGAGTGAAAAGAGCCAGGGTTTTCAATCTGGGGACCTGGGTTTGAAATTTGGTTCTTCTAGTTTACAAGTAATTTCTGCTTTCTGGGCCTTGGTTTTCTCATCAATAAAATGATGGGGTTCAACCACTAGGGGATGTGAAAGTGGAGATTCCTTTCAGGTGTGGATTGGATTAAATGGCCACTGAGTTCCTTTCCAACTCTAAAATTCTGTGATTCTGTGTTCAGATGCTTACTAAAGTCCCCTTCACCTTTCAATCATAGATTTAGAGGTAGAATGAATTTTGAAGGCCATGGAGCTCCACCCCCTCATTTTATATTTAAGGAGACTGAGCCTGAGAAATTAAATGATTTGTCCCCAGGGTTACACAGTTAATAAGTTTCTGAGGTAGAATTCGAATTTGGGACTTCCTGACTCTAGGTCCAATACTCTGCCCACTGAATCATCTATAGCATTGCTGAATTTTTTCCCCAAGGAAATTTAATAAATTTAAGGCTAAATCAGAATATCCTGATAATAACTGGTTATCCTTTTAAAAAGAATGTTTTCATAAATATGGCATATTCTTCAAGGAAAAAAAAAACCTTAATAAGATATCAAGAATAGAAAGTACACAATGAAACATATTTCCTTACACCAAACCAACATGGAAAAGTGTCTGTCACACTCGGGTTGGACTAGATGTCACCAAGTCTATTTTGGGATGGTTCTTGCTCAGTGCTTCTAGTATCAAAGGTCATTGCTTACAGGGTCTCATCCTCTACTCCTTCCCATTTTGTAAAGGTTTTGGAGGCATCCCACTTACTACTACAGCATCTGTCTGCATTTAGGCAAGGAGCATCATCTTTCTCTAGTTGAAAGAGGTCTGGCGGGGAGAGGGGTGTCCAGGACCCTGACTCCTTTATAGAATGGGTGACTTTATCGAAAGTGGGAAAAGCAAACGTGTTTTCAAATAGCCTGCTCAGAAAACCATCATGTCTCATAATGTCTGATGTCCATCCAAGACACTTAATCCACAGAGGTGGGTGCCAGAAGTGTTTTCCTAGCAAGAAGACTATTGTTTTTAACAGCCTATCTCATTCCCGTGTTAATACTAGCTCCTCCCATTGCAATAAGATCATTTCCGTCTTCTCACTCGCATCCTTCTTCCAAGGTCTGAAGTTACAGACGGAGCATCCTAGATTAATTACCAGGCCAAAGGGTTTAATTTTTTTTCCCCAATGGGCCCTGCTAAGCTTTTCGGCTTCTCGGTTGGCAGGGGGCTGGGAAATACACCAGGTGTCCCATCATGCAGCCTACTGGCTCTTGGAAGTGCCTGTCTTTACAGAGGGCCAATGAAAATGCTACTTCTTCTCCTGGAGGCCTTTGGCCAGTGTCTTGGAGCACGTCCCACTTGCCAGGGCTGGGGCTGTTGTCTCGGAGAGCCAGCTGGATGGTGGAGTGACAGCGCAGCCTGCCAATGGGCAGGCCCAAATAACTTACCCTCCCACCCCTGACTACTTCTATATGAGCTTGTTGGAGCCTTGCGGAGCTATGAGGAGTCGAGGCTGTTGCTGGCCGCTCGGAGGAGAGGGAGAGCTTAGTGGCCTTTGGTCAGGCAAGTGCTTTCTGCTGGGGGTTAGGTCGGGGGGAAGGAGCTCTTAAAGATCGAATGCCACAGCCCTGTGTTTGCACAGGAAATTAGGTGCTTGAGAGGGAATGAGAGAGGAAGGTCATTTTTAAACATTGCCCTGGTGCAGCTCGAATTTGTATGAGCTCATCCCGCGCAACTCCCAGTTGCTAACCCCTTGGGAATTCCCTCTCTTCTTCCCCTCTACCCCCAACCCCAAAGCTGTATCCCCACTCTGAGGCTTTCTGGCAGCTGCTACTGTGACAGCCCTAGATAGAGATCCCACGTGACCTGTGGTGCCCTGGCAGCCAGAGTAAGTAGGAGCTATCATAAGGAGCGTATGGGCTTCCCTTGTACTTAGGCTGCGGATAATGAGGGCCCCTTGATGTGAACCTCACTGGAATGCTAGGTACTCTAAACGTGATGTTCAGCCCGGAATTGGACCTGGCTTGAAGTCTAATTTAAAAGACTAGACTGAAAAGTCCATAGGAAAAGAGAAATACAGGGAGAAGATGGCTATTTTAGTAGCTATAGGTAGAATATTTAAATGGTACTATTACACAGCCTATTGGATTCATTATTTTTTTAAAATACCTATTTTAAAATATCATAGCCAGACCCATGATATTTTACTTTTGAAAGACCTAAAAATAAGATACCATAATCAATATTGTCAGCCCTACTTCTGGGTTGACAGTGATATGCCTGGCTCTAGAATCAGGATCTGGGTTTGTATCCCATCTCTGATACTACCTTTATGACTTTAGATAAGTGTCTTACCCTCCCTGGACCACTATTGTCTCATCTGTAAAATGAAGCAGCCCTAGACAGCCTCTGAAATTCCCATCTATAGAGCTCTAGCTCTATGATTTTATGAATTGTTAAAAAGCAGTAATTGAAAAAAAAAAAGCCTGTATGGTATTATCAAGAACAGGTCAATCCACAGGCAAAGTATTCACTATGTGCCAGGCACTGAGGGATACAAAGATCTTCCGACCTTTCAATTTTATTGGTCATGTCAGCTTGTTTTTTTATATGAGTGTATGGGGAAAAACAGCAAGAGAGAGAGAGAGAGAGACAGAGAGAGAGACAGAGAGAGAGAGAGAGACAGAGAGGGAGAAGATTGATAAGTCAGGGTAGTTTTGTAGAAAGAATTTGCTCAGATTTTTGCAAAGAATTTGTCAGAGTGACATCCTATTTTTGTTGTTGATTAGGAAAGATGTAGAATTCAGAACTGATTGAACAGTCATAAGTGTTCCATATCAATTTGGGCTCTAGTGGAGGACTCCAGGAATCTGGATTTGGTCCTGTGTGGCTTTTTAAAATAATTTTTATTTTATTTTATCATTTTTATTTTAACATTTTTTTATCATTGACTTGGATAAAGGTATAAATGGCATGCTTATCACATTTATAGGTGACATGAAATTGAGAGACAAAATCAAGACTCAAAAAGATCTCAATAGGCTAGAACATTGGGTTCAATCTAACAAGATCAAACTCAGGATAAATGTAAAGTCATCCTGGGGATTCAAAAAACAAATTTCATAAGCACAAGAACAATGAAAGATGGCTAGACCATTTGATAAAGACCTTGAGGTTTTAGTTAACTGCAAGCTCAATATGAACCAAGTTTGGATTAAACTTTTATTTGTACCTCTGTTTTGGCATATATAGTTGATATGTGTTGTGTCCCCTGATGAAGTGTAGGTTCCTTGAGGGCAAATACTGATTTTTGTTTGTTTTTAAAACTCTAAAAGCCTTAGTAGCAGCCTGCTCTGGGATGATCAGAGTAATGTGTTCATTGCTGGGCCACATTTTAAGATCATTAATAAAATGGAGAGTGACTAGGAAAATGGAGGGTTTCACGATTTTATTGTGTATGGATTAATTAGAGGAACTTGGAATATTTAGGCAGAAGAGATGACTTGGTAGTAGTGGGGAGGGCATAGATGTGGAGGGGCACAGGATGGATGTCTTGAAATATTTCGAGGATTGTCTTATGAAAGAGGGATTAAATTTGTTCTGCTTATTCCTAGGAGATAAAATTAGGAACAATGGTAGAAGTTGTCAAGAGACAGATCATATGGAAAGAAGGAAACGAACAAGAACTTATCAGGTGGCTACTGTGTTCTAAGCCCTCTACTGAGTGCTTTACAAATATTGTCTTATTTGAGTCTCCTAACAACTGTGGAAGATAGATGCTATTATCTTGTGCTATTCTATATCTCTCATTGAGGAAACTGAGGCAGACAGAAGTTAAGTGACTTGCCCTGGATCACACAGCTAGTAATTGTCCAGTTGAATGCAGACTTCCTAATTCCAGGCCCAGTGACCCACCTAGCTGTCTTGAAGGAAAATATTTCCTAAAAATGTCAAGTATCCAAAAGTGAAATGGTCTGCCTCAGGAAGGAAGGAATTCCCCTTCACAAGAGACTGGTCTTCAAGCAAGGCTGGAGAACCCTTCTAAGGAATGTTGTAGAAAGAATTCTTGGTAAGATACAAGTTGAACCTATTGGCCTCTGAGGTTCCTTCCAGTTCTGAAATTCTGTTACTTTATCTGGTGGGAAAGAATAATTACTAAATGCATGATTAAAATTTCTATTTGTAGCTGTTTTGAATGATTCTCAAGGGTTAACGTGCACATCTTAGGTGTGCACAAATTGTTTTCCCTGATAGCATGTAAGATTTTTGAGGGTAAAAGTTGATTATTTATTGGAGCATAATCCCTGGGACTGAGTAAATACTTTGTAAATGCTTAATGACTGTTGATTGCGAAATTATTGACAGTCTAGGTTCCTCAGTGGCAATGCACTCATTTACTAATAGGCACTGAGATAGTAAAAAAGGCAAAAGAGTTTATTGCAAACAAAGAACATTTGACTACTTAAGAGGTCTTAGTACTAATTCAGCTGTGGTTGATAAATTTTGTGTCCTTGGATAAATCAATTTTGATCACAAAGGGACTGAATTCCCTTATGAAAGATGCAGGGATGAAGAACTTTTGGCCTCAAAGTCACATGGGGCCTTCTAGGGCCTTGGGTGCAGCCATTTGACGGAATCCAAGTTTTACAGAACAAAATCTTTTATTAAGGGGATTTGTTCTGTGAAGTTTGGATTCAGTCAAAGGGCCGCAGTTGAGGACCTAGAGGGTCACATGTGGCCTTAAGGTCATAGGTTCCCTATCCCTGAAGGATCCAGTACAGTGATGTTCAAAGTTCCTTCCAGATCTAAGGGTATATAATCCAAAAACTTAACTAGAATTTTTAAACCTTGATTTATAAATAATTCTTCCCTGTAGGGGGCCTTAGCCCTTTATTATGCGCTGCTAGAGGCATAAAACAGATATACATCTGCTATTA
This sequence comes from Bettongia penicillata ogilbyi, assembly GCA_023548195.1. Taxonomy (NCBI): domain Eukaryota; kingdom Metazoa; phylum Chordata; class Mammalia; order Diprotodontia; family Potoroidae; genus Bettongia; species Bettongia penicillata. The sequence goes on from JAJHZJ010000570.1 coordinate 7,628,144, forward strand.
GAACATCAAAATCTGTAACAAAAATGTTTCCAAGCCCCTGGATGTTCAAAGTCTTTCTGAGTAGTAGTTGCTACAGAAGATCTCTAATGTTGCCAAAGAGTATAGAAGGACCTTCAGAGATCTGGGAGATCCTTGCCCTATGCATAGAGTAAAATTATAATGATAGGTTCAGTTTCATTTTGAAATTGGTCTACTAACCTGGCAAACTTTTGGAAAACAAACTGATTAAATGGTAACCAGAAGCCTGATGCATTTGTGTTGGGGTATGCCTAAGATTTCTATGTGCTCCTAGCAAGTTTTTAAACTCCACTCCCTCTAACTCTAAACCTGTCTCCTATTTTCAACCATAACTTGTGTTGAGTTCAGTGTTGTGCTGTTAAATGTTTAACCACTGGCTCTCCAGAGGAGAGTATGTAAGGAAGGATATACTTTTAAATTTAATCAGCATTAACATTATCCTCTCTCACTTTCTTAAGTCTAAACTATAAACAACCAGTGAAGCCTTGATTTTGTAGCATTTGCCAACTTTCGCGGAGCAGATACACTCAATGTAACAATCAGCTCTCCCTTCCCACCTTCTCTACCTCACCCCTGGTAGTGCCCTACTTCCCCTCTCTCTTCCACTTACTTTCCTCATTTCTCTGCCACCTTTCCACTCAATGCTATAGGCTGAGCAGAGGGACTGTGACTGGTGTGGGTCTAAGTGCTATCCCTCCTGATTCCTGTCTGAATTGCACCTGGTTTCCCAGCTGCTGAGTGTTTGCCAGAATTGCTTTCCTTCCTTTCACCCCTTCTATGAACCTGTGATCCTAGCCAGGGCCCCAAATACAGAGGGAGCAGAAGCTACAATGTACTAGCAGATTAAAACTGTGTTATTTAGGAGAAACCAGCTTGGCACTGGGGGTGTTGCTCAGGGCAAGAAACAATCTTTGTTCTCCTTTATTAAGCCCTGGCTTCTGCTGATCCAAGTATGCCAGTTTTTGACAATCTTTGTTTGCTGAGTCAGTATTCAATTCCTTCAGTTTGTTCGAAAAAGAGACCAGGGAAGAGGAGTGCAAATTTGGGGGGGCGGGGGGAGGAAGGTGGTTGAATGGGAAGGGTGGTGGAGGACTGTCATCTATTGAGCGTCCCTTTTGACAAGTAAGTATAAGGGCACATGGGCAGGGAGTCAATATTCTCATGGAATAGATGCTGATTTTTTTAATGTAATTCACTTATATTTAAGGAAGGGTTTAGGAATGAGCAAATGAAAAAGCATTTCTTAAGTGCTGGGGAAAGAAATAGGACTGAGAGGCCCTGCTTTCTAGGAGCCTGTTAGATTCAGATTGGAGGCGACTATATGATGGGGTCAGCAGTTGGGCAGAAGGTAGAGTGCAGGGTCTGCCCTCTTACTGACCCTTGACCACTTATTAGCAGTGTGACCTTAGTATAATGAAAATAGCCTAGCTCTGGAGCCAAAGGAGCTGGATTCAAATTCCACTTCTCCTGTTTACTACATTTGTAACTTTGGGCATATCACCTGACTTCCCTGAGCTTCCATGTTCTCATCTATAAAATGAGGAGGTTGCCCTAGGTGACCTCTAGGTCCCTTCCCACCCTGGCTCTATAATCCTGTGATCCTCAACCTCTCTGGATCTGTTTTTTTATCTGTGAAATGAGGGGATTGGACCCAAAGCTGCTTCTAGCTCTAAGCTTCCATGAACTTTTGCCAATATACAAGTGCTTATGCATGTATATAATTGTGATTGGGTTATTGTGTGTGTTTTTTTAAATCAATAAATTTGGCTTCCTTGGGAAAGGAGGATTTTTATTTAGAAAGCCTAAGGAATTCCTCTACTTCCACTAAGATAAGGCTCACCCTGCTGTAGTCTTCTGCCTCATCTTCATTTACTAGTATGTCCTCCTAGGAACCAATTGAGCAGCCAATAAACATTTATTAATAGTCCATCATGTGCTAGGCATTGTGCTAAAAACACTGGGAATTTAAAAACAGAAAAAGAGGTAAAAAAGCAGTTCTTGACCTCAAGGAACTCACAATCTCATGGGGGAAGACAACATGCAAACACACACACACATACACACACAAGTTAGATACACGGCAAATAGGAAATAACAGAGAAAAGACACTAGAATTAAGAGGGATTGGGAAGGCTTCCAGTAAAAAGTGGGGACCTAAAAGAGACCTCCCCCAAAGGGAGGTCACAAGTTGGAGTAGAAGACGTAGAACATTCCAGGCATGGCCCGGAGCTGGAGCCGAGAGATGGAGTGTTTTATTCTTGGAACAGCCAGGAGACCAGTGTCACCGAATCAAAGAATACTATCAGGGAGTAGGGTATAAGAAAGCTGGAAAGATAGGAGAGGGCTAGGTTAGGATGGATTTTGTTCCGAGTAAACAAGAGTTGATAAAATAGACCACTGGTTTACTTTATAGGGACAAATGTATTAGAGGATTTTCAGATTGTACTATGTAGTGTTAGACAGCAATGCCTGCCAACTGGTTGTGGTAACTGCAGGCACTTGGACAGTGTAATAAGAAAATGATCCATGGATATTTGCAGAAAGAAGAAAACTCACCTGTGGAAGATGTACAAATGTAAAGCTGTGGCAATCCTTAAACATGGGAACACTTCCTAGGGATCGCTGATGTAGATATAATGGCAAAAGAGGAAGCCTAGATTTGGGGGGAAAGTACAGCAAGGTTAGATTTGAGTCTCAGCCCACCACTTACCTGTGTGACACTCTGTCTCAGAGCCACAGGTTCCTCTTCTGTAGAGCAGTGACAACTGTACTTGGAATTACAGGGTTTATGATGAGGACCAATCAAGATTATATATGTGAAAGGATTGCTTGCATGCATAGAAGCTATTTTAATGAATAGAATAATATGGAACATTCTAATGAATAGAATAATATGGACATCCTCCCATGTCCAACAGGGCATGGCCTTGATCTTGAATTGTGCTCTGCCAAAATGTTTGTCCATCCCAAAGGGGAAATAAGGTTTTTTTAAACAGTAAATATATTTCCCATAAAGCAAGGAATACTTAAGCCTACCCTGTTTGCGTGATTTCTCATGAACACTTGTAGAATGGATTGCTTCCTCAAAACACATTTTTTTTTAAAAGATGACCACATGAAAACTGCTTCTGAACACACTAACTAGGCTTGGCCCAGCAAAGCTTCTATCAAGTGAAGGCATCTCACAGATGTTTAACATTCTCATAATACAGTAACAATAGATTGGGGCAGGGGGTTATGTTTGTAACAACTTAAAGAGATAAAATGTTTCATCATCTTCTACTCTTTCATAAGAAACTCCCCAATAAAGAGACCTGTTAGCCATCTAAGCATTCAGTAAGATGATGAAGAGTTGTTTGTTTTAATGGGGTGGGTTCCAGACTTGTGACTTCATCAGGGGAACCTAAGTTATGGAAAGTCCTTCCACCCATGTAGACTCCATTACATGCAACTTAGTTGGAGTTGCCTAAGGTCATTAAGAGTTTATGGAACTTTCCTCAGCCTCATCCAGGCTGGACTTAAAACCAGATCTTGATTCTAAGACCACTCCATACCACTGCTCTTTACTGAAAGAGTTACAGAAAACATATATAAAGATTTCATCCCTGATCTTGAGGGTCTTTTAATTCCAGTGGCAGTCAAGATGGGTGAACAATGAAGGGTTAAATTATTTGATACTAATGAAGTTGGAAGAGTGAAAGATTTTAAGGGGCTGGTATTATGGAAAAGATGGAATGTAAATGAGGTTTCAAAGGAAAGGTGACATTTGGGAAGGTAGGAAAGAAGAGGGGGCATTCCAGGCAGGGCCAACTGCCTCAGCAAAGGCACACAGTGACCTCTGGGACTGGGGAGAGGAAGAGACTGTGGAAAGACCAACCTGCCTGGAGCTGAAGTTGTCTGAGGTGTAGCAGAAAAGCAAATATTGTTAGAGCCAAATTCTACAGGCTGTTGAAAGCTACACTTTGAAAGCTTGGACTTGATGCCATGGGAGATTTTTCTAAACTGGGTAGAGACATGATGACAACGGAAACCTAATCTGGAAGTGGTCTACAAGCTGTGTTGGTGAGGAGACACTAGAAGCAGGGAGATCAGTAAGGAGGCTGCTTTAGGAATCCAGAGGTCATAATCCTAGAGTCAAATGGCGGAGATTTTCAAGGGAGTGCTTGATGAAATGAGGTCACAGATCAACTCTTGGGGGATAAAGAAGAAAGTATATATTTTTAAATGATCAATAGGTTTCTACCTTAGAACAGAGATCTCACTATTTAATAGAGGTGGTGTAGTTGCAGAGGTGTCATTTTTTTTTCTCCCTTATCTAAGGTTAAGGAGGTTTGGAGAATAGTTTTGTGTAAGATACCCAGGTTGAGGTATTCTTTATACAAATGTGAATATAGACTTCAGCGTTGGTGAAAGGCATAACAAATATGTCTAACCCCCAAATCTGGGAATTAGTGAAGGAATTCAGACTGGTCTGGGGAAAAGAACATTTAAATTGGGGGTAGAGGTTAAGCAAGTTACTACCAAAAGGAATGCTAGGATATCCTGGTTAGATGTGTAGGTGAATGAAGGTTTAATCAATGTTGATGTTCCTGGTTGATTGTTGCTGTTCAGTTGAGACTGTAGTGTCAAAAGGCAGGGATGTAACTCTTCCTCATATGTGGCACTCCATTTTCAATTACCATCTCCATGCCTCGGTGCTGCCTGTAACCCCCCCCCCCCACCTGACCCCTTCCTCACCTCAATATTTTGGAATCTCTGGTCTTCTTAAGGGCTTAATTCAAGCCTTTCTATAGGAAGTCTTTTCAGATTCCCTATTCCCACCTGCTACCTTCCCTCACATTACCTTGTATCTATTTTTAAATATTTTTTTCCTCAATAAAAATGAGAGAAAGAAGGTGAAAAATAGTATGCTTTGGTCTGTATTCGTATTCCGTCAGTTATTTCTCTGGAGACAGATATAATTTTTTTTTATCATAAGTCCTTTGGAATTTTCTCTTACATCATTATATTGCTGAGAATAGGTGAGTATTCACAGTTGGTCATTGTTCAATGTTGCTGTTACTGTGTACAGTGTTCTCCTGGTTCTATTCATTTCACTCAACATCAGTTCATGGAAGTCTTCCCAGGTTTTTCTGAAATCATCTTGCTGAGCTTCCTTTGAACTATAACAAATACTCATGCTTCATGCAAAGCTAACTGTACTATACAATGAATAGGTCTTGGTGGATGCGGGGTGGGGGGAGGAGGGAAGGAAAGGATAGTGTTAGGAGGAAAAGGAAAGGACCATAAATCCCAGGGACATAACTTTAGAAGGCAAATCTCTGCCCTTGATGCACCTGGTGATATCAAGGAAGCATTGCTAGAGAAGTGGGGGTATTTACCTGTCAAAGGGATTTATTTCAGGACACACTGATATATCCCAAGACAGGGACAGAGATGCCAATTTGGAAGTTACCTATTTAGATGTGAGAATTTGAAGCCATAAGAACAGATGAGATGTTGAAGGAAGCAAGTGTAATGATAGAAGAGCAAGAACCTTCAAGAATCCAGAAACTAGGAGGTAGGAGAGGCATTGGGAGGAGGCAGTGTTGTTTGTCCTTCATTCTGGAAGAGGACATGGCATCAGGGAGGTGATGCCATGATGGGCAAGTGAATTGGATTGAAGTGAGGGAGGGCTGTGCAAAGTCCCCACTTTCTCCTCCAGAGTCATCCACCATTGAAAGGAACTATGACAGCAGTAGGAAGAAAAAAAACTCCCTGATTTCTTTGGCATGAGCACTGATGCAGATTGTAACTCCGTTATACCTTAAGTGATCTTCATGCATTGCAGTGACCAAAAGGAGGGAGGACGGGACCAAGTATTTATACAGCACCTACACTGTGCTGAGTGTTTTAAAATATTACCTCCTTTGATCCTCACAACCCTGTGAGGTAGGTGCTGTGTTATTTCCATTTTACAGTTATGGGAACTGTAGCTTACCTTAAAAAGGTAGGAAGAAGCTAAGAGACTTGCCGAGTGTCTCAGAGTACTAGTAAGCATCTGAGGCTGAATTTGAACTAGAATCAGCCCACAGAATCACCTAGTGACCTGCCTTCTAGTGAGGATGCTCTCGTAACGTAACTAGATTGCTTGTCACAAAACTCATCATTAGGACCACACTTCAGTTTGGTCTGACAAGCCAGGACTTGGGCTCTGCTAAGTATAGCTTTGGTAGACCAATCAACAATCATTTAAAAAGAGCCAACCAGATGTGAGTCAATGTGCCGGGTGCTGAAGGCTGGGGTTACAGCGCATGAGTGAAAAACTCCCTCCTCTTGGGAAACTTACATTCTATCTAAGGAGGTAATGTACATATATAGATGTATTCAAAATGTTGTGGTCCTTACAAAATTATTCCCCTGCTTCTTCTCAGTCCATACTACAAGGGATTTTTTCCCATAATTTCTTAGTGTGAATTCCATTACCTTCATATGTAACACAATTTGTTCACTCATCCTCAGATCGATGGCTGATTTAATAATAGATTTTAGGCTTTTGCTTTTCTCCTCTTCCTCCCTCCCCCTCCCCCCCCCCCTCCAAACCCTTTAGTTTACTTCTCAGGAAGTTTATTTTTCTTGTAGCTATTCTCTTCCAGGCATTATTGGCATTATCCTGCCACTTTCCCTGGTGCCCCCCTCCCACCCCCAGTTGTTCCATTTTGGTTTCCCTTTGAGTTTCGATGTATTTCTGTAACCCTGTATGAGTGTGTTCAACAACACCTACTACAATAGGTCATAAAGATAAAACAAACGGTTAGGGTAGGGAAAAGTAGGAGGGGCACTAGAGAGTATACTGAAGGTGGGGGAGAGGAGAGATAAGGTGTGTTTACTTATTTTTTAGGTCTGCTTTGGGTTTTATTTTTTTTTTAAGATAAGACTTCTTTAAAATAAAGGGAAACTGGGGCCCCCTTCCCCTTGCCCCTCCACCTCCCTTTTCCAGGATGAAATCTCAGCCTAAAACAAAAAGTACTTTATAGCATCAGTAACAAGTGGGTTTCCAGCTTTTGTTTGAATACCTTCTTTGACTAAGAACTCACTACCCCAGAGATAGTCTGTTCTATTTTGGGACTTTCCTAATTGCTTTTTTTCATATTTAGCCAGAAGCCACATTCCACCCTCTCTTCTCATTCTGCAGGATACCCTTAATCCCTCTTTCCTATAACAAAGTTCTCAAAAGACCCAAGCCATGCCTAACTCTTTACTTTAAATAGTCTTTCTTCTAGGTTCAAGTAGCTTGGATCCCTCCACAGAAGCAATCCAATAAACATTTATGAAGCATTTACTATGTATCAGGTGCTAGGGATACCCTGATAAAAATGAGAGGGAAAAATAACTCAAAGAATTTATTCTACCAGGGATAAACATGTATGTACATGATTAAAGAGGGAGATTGCACTAATGATTAGGGAGTTGAGAGGACTTTAGGGAAGATCCAGGAAACCAATTTGGCTTGTAACAAAGAGCATATGAAAAAAGTAATGGGAAAAATCTGGAAAGGTAGTCCTTCATCTTGGAAGACTTTGATTTTATTTCCTCCCACTCAATTACAAGTAAGCAATTTTTTTAACACTCATTTTTTTTTTAATTTTGAGTTCTAAATTCTTTCCCTTCTTGAGAAGGTAAGCATTTTGATATAAAATATCCATGCACAGTGACATAAAACATTTCCATATTACCCATGTTGTAAAAGAAAATGTAGACCAAAAGGAAAAGAAACCCAAGGATAATAAAGAATGTAAAAAAAGAGATCAATTTGTATGTAGACTCCATCATTTCTTTTGCTGGAGGTAGGTAGGATTTTTCATCATGAATCCATGTGGGACTTTTAAATACCAAACTGAGGATTTTGTATTTTATCCCAGTGGCAATAGAAACCCACCTGAAGTTCTGGAACTAGGGAGTCAGAAGATCAGGTTTATGCTTTGAGAAGATTATTTTTGAATTAACAAAGATCTATTCTTTCCTTCCCACCCCTCACCCCCAGAAAAAAGAAAAAAGATGAAATGAAGCTCTCTTAACAACTATGTATAGTCTAGCAAAACAAATTCCCCATGTTGGCCATATCCGAAAATTACATGTTTAGAAGATTATTTTTGATACCTGTAGAGAGAGGTTGGATTGGAGAAAAGAGGAATTGGAAGCCAGGAATCCTTTAAAAAGGCTATGGCAGCATTAGTCTAGGAGAGAGTTAAGAAGGACTTAAGTGAAGGTGGAGTGCCCCTGTTCTAATCTAATTAATAGATTAATAGGCTAATCTGATCTAATAGATTCTCTTGACATGACCTTTAACTTGGTCCACTTCATCTAGATCCATTCCAGCTTGTTAGTGAGCGCTCTTATGAAAAGAGGTTTTAGAATCACAGACCCTAGCTGTAGTCTAAGGCAGAGGACAATAGAGCTATTGCCTATCTTTTTTCTTCTTTCTTTTTCTCTTTGTCTCTTTCTTTCCCTTCCTCTCTCCTTTCTTCCTTCCTTCCTTCCTTCCTCCCTTCCTCCTTCCCTCCCTCTCTCCCTCCCTCCCTCCCTCCCTCCCTCCTTCCTTCCTTCCTTCCTTCCTTCCTTCCTTCCTTCCTTCCTTCCTTCCTTCCTTCCTTCCTTCCTTCCTTCCTTCCTCCCTTCCTCCCTTCCTTCCTTCCTTCCTCCCTCCCTCTCTCCCTCCCTCCCTCCCTCTCTCCCTCCCTCCCTTCCTCCCTCCCTCCCTTCCTTCCTCCCTTCCTCCCTTCCTCCCTTCCTTCCTTCCTTCCTCCCTTCCTCCCTCCCTCCCTCTCTCCCTCCCTCCCTCCCTTCTTTCCTTCCTTCCTTCCTTCCTTCCTTCCTTCCTTCCTTCCTTCCTTCCTTCCTTCCTTCCTCCCTCCCTTCCTTCCTTCCTTCCTTCCTTCCTTCCTTCCTTCCTTCCTTCCGAGGCTTCTTGCTTGGTGTAGAACAACCGTATAGAGACCATGTCCATTCCCATTGCATTGTCACCCTCTGAACAGTTGCTAGTTTGTTGTATTTATATAGTGACTATTTAAAAAAAACAGTTTTCAACTTTTTTGTAAACCTAGATTTTAAGATTGTGTGTGCGTGTGTGTGTGTACGTACGTGTGTGTACGTGTACGCTCCTTACTGAGCTGACCTTTTCCTGCTGAAGTGTAGCTGATGGACTTCAAATTCCTAGTTTCTCTTTTTGTCGGTCTGTAGGTATAGAGCTTTGCACCCCTTAATTCCGGTCAGTCCTGTTTTACAGTAGTCATTAGTACTCACTCGTTGTTGTGCTGAAATTGTAGTGGCCAAAGCCCTAGAATAACACTCCAAACTGGTTCCTTTGTTGCCTTATAGGTCTGGTTTCCAACCATGGGATTTTTTTTCATTCAAATCATGTGTATAATATACTATGCCATAGTATTAGTGTCCTTTAAACATTTTTCAACATAAGATGTTTGACTTTACTTCTTGGGGCCCCAGTTTCCTCATCTGGGAAATGAGGCCCTTCAGGGGCCCTCCTAACTCTGTGATGTTATCCTAGAGATACGCCCCAACTTGGAAATGTTTTGCAAAACCTGACCTCTTACTCTGTATGTTGTAAGGTTAGTCTCTTCAGCTTCAAAGCACCATAACCTTGCTGTTTCTTTTGCAAGCATTTGCAGCAACAGGAAAATGAAAATTGTCATTTGGGAGAACTGGGACAGAAATTCAGTTCACTAAACATTGGGTATTTTAAGGCACCATGCTAAAAACTAGAGAGAGAAGGAAGATAGATACAGAATTCAAAAGGAAACTGACCCTTTTTAAGTAAAGATCTCAGGGGAGCAAAGCTAAATTCCTGGTCCAGTGTTTTGTTGGCTACTATATACATACACACATTATATTTATATTATATACAACATATTATATAAAATATTATAATATATTATAAATATAATTTTATGCATGTATCAGTGATCTGTAATTTGTTTCCCTTCACTGATGCACATTGTAAACCCTCTACAACTTAGATGGTCTCAGAATTGCTGTCTCTCCCCCCTCCCCCCTCCAAAATTAGTCTGAGGCCACTTGATCATAATATCCAATAACAGATACTTACGACTGGTGCCATAATCTACTTTTTCAGCTGAGTGAAACTTGAGCCATCTGTTGGCATAACCCCTGAGACTCTAGGGTCACCTTCTGATGAGGTATCAGTGTAATGTAAACTAACATTTATAATGTATTTATATTAGAATAATAGGTATTAAAGCCAGGAGAGACCCTACAAAACTCTAGTCTAACCCTTTCATTTCATAGAAGAGGAAACATAGACCTGGATAAGTTCTATGACCTGCTCAGGGTCACACAGGTAGTAGGAAGTGGAGCCAGACCCTATGACTCAGTAGTCAATGTTTTTTCTAGTACTCATGTATTTAACATTTATTCTTGTATCATCATCCCCTTAGCCCTTCCTCTGTATATTTATGGTTATGTATATTGGCGGTAGTGGGAGGGTTCTAGCATTTCCTCCCATGTGCATATGTATATACATTCGTGGATGTATATATACATATGTGTTTGTATGCACACATAAGTGCACAATATACACAGGTGAGTATGTTGTGTATATATGCACTCGTGTGTACATGCACGGCGCACGCACGCACACACACACGAAATGCTACTTTAAAGATAGCTACTACAGCTTACAGGGCCCTCATGAGATGCATTTGCAGCTTGGCACTAATTACTTTTGAGGGGAGAGCCAGAAGTCATCACTTCTTGCCTGACTGCCTTTAAACTCCTCTCCCCACCTCCTTTTTCCCCTTCTCTTTCCCTTACCCCTACACCCGTGATATTCTAGCTAGTTAAATAGACTTGAGCTGTCATAGCCCTAAATCACTGTAACCTTGCTCTAGCTCCAAACAAAGAAATGTTTAAGGTCCAAATTTGCCGGGAAAGAGAAAACTTAAATGTAAATGCTACCTCATCTTAATTGCTTCCAGATCTTCTCCCTCCTTTGTTTCTCACAAACCCTCAGGCTTCTTTTAAAAAGCATTTTCCTGTAGCCCTAGACACTTCTAAAGAGAGAGAGAACTGTTGAGTATAGAGTCTTAACCTCGCTACTGATGACGATATATATCTGGGTGAATCACTGTCTTTTAGTAAACAGGGAAAGAATCTCAAAGATTAATGAGTTGCTAAGAATAGCAGAGGAGGCCCCAAACCCCATGATTCCCGTAATCTTCACTCCTCACATTGCAAATATCAAAGAGGTTGGGGGCTAATGCATGTCAATACATGCCATACTTGCCAGGATAGATATGATTTAACCGCTGCTAGGACTGCATCTTAACGATCTTTTTGTCTTTTCCAAATACCTAAACACTGTGCTGTTCCATGCATCTGCTTAATAAGTAGTGGTCAAAGGACTGTTCAACAAACATCTGGCTAAGCTTTGGTGCTTTGTGGGAGGAAGATGAGATGAATTGGATATGTAGCAAAGCATCACTAGTAGAGCCTTTAGAGTTAGAAGGAGCCCTTAATTAAGCAACATTTCTTAATCTAGGGCCCATTCTTAGTTTTTAAATAATTGATTTTTGTTATCGTTCAGTCATTTTTCAGTCTTGTCTGACTCTCACCCCTGTGTTTTGTTTTGTCAGAGATACTGGAGTGGTTTCTGCAGCTCATTTTATAGATGAGGAAACTGAAGCCAAAAGGGTTAAGTGACTTGTCCAAGGTCCCCCAGCTAGTAAGTGTCTCAGGTCAGATTTGAACTCAGGAAGTTGAGTCTCCCCAACTCCAGGCCTGGTGCTCTCTCCACTGTGCCACGTCATACTTCGATAACTATTTCGGTATAGGTTTCCTTTGTTAGTCCTGTAGTTTTATTTTATGCATTTAAAATCCTTGTTCTGAGGGTTCACTGGATACACTTCACTGGATGACTGCCGAAGATATCTATGAAACAAACAAGCTAAGAACTGCCCTGAGATTACTTAGTGGAAAGTTCTCACTTTACATATGAAAGAACCAAGGATTAAAAAAGAAAGGCTCCTTGGGGGGGGAAGGAGGCATATTGTTAAGCAGGCGTTTGGGTTGATCCCATATATTTGTGACATGTAACTGGCTGCATGACTGGACTAGATGCTCTTACTCTGAAGGGTGTGGCTAGTGTGTACGTGGGAAGGCCCTGCTATCTGTCTTGTCGTTGACCTTGTTGAGACCTTGCTTGGTGCTTTATCTGCTCCACCAGACAGCTTTACCCCAGCTACACTGGATAACTTGTTTTTGTGGCTCATGCTTTTTTCTTGCTAGAGGCTTCCCTTTATAGCAGGACTGAGACCTGCTCCAAGTTAAATGTCTGTTCAGGTGAGTGCCACCATGTCAAGTTCATCTTTTGTGTATTTTTCACTGTTGTTAGTTGTGCCTCGAGCCCCTTAGAACCTTGCTTGGGGATCTATTTGAGATAAATGAGAGGTAGCATGGTGTAATAGGGCTGGATTTGAAGTCTGAGAAGAAGCATTTAAATATGGCCTCTGATCTATTACCTCTGTAACTCTGGAGAGGTTACTTCACTTCAGAGCCTTACTTTTTTTAATCTGTAAAATATGGGTTATACTAGGTACCCAACTCAAGGCTGTTATAAGGAGAGAGTACTTTTTAAAATAATTAAGTAATGATGATTCCTTTCCTCCCAAAGCTATCACAATTTACTTCTATTTTTATCTGTTGTCTCCCCAAATAGAATGTAAGTCCCTTAGGGAAAAAGAGTTCCTCACCCCCTCTCCCTTTGTATCTAGGAGCTTCAGCATCTAACACAGTGTCTGGCATATGCTGTGTGTTTAATAAATACTTGGTGATTGTTGATAAAAATACGGATAGTGATAATGATGGCTGCCATGTTTCAGAATGACTTCTATACACAGCATAGATATGTTCATGTTCCTTTTCTGGGGTGACCATTTTTAATAGACTTTGGGAAAGTAAGCTTTCCAGACCCCCTGAATAATTGCTTTTTCTCTACCTCCTTTCTCCCCAGTGAGAGAAAGTGGAGACACTTAAAGGTGGGTGGGACTTCTTCAAAGCCTGAGGCACTATTAGAAGTTAGATGTGTTCCCATCTACCAGTCATTCATTGCCTGACACAATTCATTCTATTAAATCATCTCTCCCCAGAATGAATACACAAAGCTTATGCATCTGGAGGAAACCCCACATACCATTTGGGTGTAGTAGGTGTTCTATTAATTGATACTCTATAATTAACACATAGTATCTTGCCATCAAAACACCTAAGTCAACTGGGTTCCCTGTAATTAATTATCTGTAAGGTATAGTCGGAGAGTGTGTTGTAGCCTGTGAGTGACTAGGTAGGTATGTTGTGAAATGGTGTTCAAAGGAATGCTAATTCACTTTGGAAGCTGTCCATCATAAATAAAAATACCTATTGTCTTTTCTGCTTCTTCCAAGTGAGAGTGTTGAAGGAGGAGGAGCATGACTCATTTTGCCTTTTCCCTCTCCTCTTTCTAGATGCATTGCCATCATTAAACGCTGGTCCATTTGAGAGCTGTAGGGAAGCTCACTATCATCATGGCCAGGTATAAACTTGTCTTGTTAAGGCATGGAGAAGGAGCTTGGAATAAGGAAAACCGCTTTTGTAGCTGGGTGGATCAGAAGCTTAACAGCGATGGAGAAGAGGAAGCCCGAAACTGCGGCAAACAGCTCAAAGCCCTGCACTTTGAGTTTGATCTTGTCTTCACCTCTGTCCTTAATCGGTCCATTCATACTGCTTGGCTGATATTGGAAGAGCTGGGGCAGGAATGGGTTCCGTTGGAGAGCTCCTGGCGACTCAATGAGAGGCACTATGGGGCCCTTATAGGTCTTAATAGAGAGAAGATGGCACTAAATCATGGAGAGGAGCAAGTGAGAATCTGGAGAAGGAGCTATAATGTAACTCCACCTCCATTGATGAATCTCATCCTTACTATCATGAAATCTACAACGATCGGAGATACAAGGTTTGTGACGTCCCTGTGGATCAGCTGCCTCGCTCAGAGAGCCTGAAAGAGGTGTTGGACAGGCTTCTTCCCTACTGGACTGAAAGGATTGCCCCCGAACTGAAGAGTGGCAAAACTGTTCTCATCTCAGCTCATGGCAACAGTAGCAGGGCACTCCTGAAACATCTGGAAGGTATGAAACATCTTGCTACTTACTAGATTTACATGATGTGCTATTTTGGGTTTAGAAAGGATGTAGTTATTAATATATTAACTAGACATATTTGAGCCCAGCCTCTGTAATTTCAGGTCTGAGAACCATTCTATTTTTGGAAATCAAATAATATATGTTGCTTTCCCCCCCCAAAACATCTATTTTTTCCAAACAATAAATTTGTAGGGGAAAGACAAAGCTAGGAGAAAATGTAATGTTTAAAATGAGGTCACTGAGCCTTCCATTCTCAATATGCATTTATTAAATGTGTACTACATACTAGGCAGGGCAGCTAGGATAGAGCGCCAAGCCTAGAGTCAGAAAGACTTATCTTCCCGAGTTCAAATGGTCTCAGACACTTACTAGCTGTGTGACCATGGGCAAGTCACAGTTTGCTCAGTTTCCTCACGTGTAACATGAGCTGGAGAAGGAAATCAGAGAACCATTTCAATATCTCTACCAAGAAAATCCCCAATGGGGTCATGAAGAGTTGGACAAAACTGAAGAAAGACCTGAACAACATATACTAAGCACCATTTTTAGGCACTGGTGATACAAATGCAAAAATGAGACAGCACCCAGCCTTCAAAGAGCTTTCACCTGACGAGGGCAGGTTTTCTTAACCTTATTTTACATTTTGGACCTCTTTGGCAGTCTGCCTAAGGTCAAGGAATACTTTCTCAGAATAATGCATAAAATTCATAGCAAGAAAACTAAAGAATTAGTGAACATAAAGATATAATTTTTTTTCCTATCCCAAGTTCATGGACCCCTCCTAAACTTTATCCATAGATCCCTTGGGGATTCATGGACTTCAGATTAAGAACCTCTGGTCCTAGGGGATAAACAAGGTCACAAATAAGTACAAATATACACAAACACATATCTCCAAAATAAATGTGCAGTGATTTGACGGAGAAGGAAATAAACATTTACACAAGCACCTACTATGTGCCAGGCGTTATTGATAAGTGCTTTACAAATAATATCTTATTTCATCCTCACAAAGGCTCTATTAATTAGGTACTGTATTATCCCCATTTTACACTTGAGGCAAACTGAAAACAAATAGAAGTTAAGTGAATTGACTTGCCCTGGGTCACAAGGCTAGTAAATGTCTGAAACCTGATGTGAACTGGGGTCTTCCTGACTGCAGGCATTGTGCCACCTAGTTCTTAGGGTGAAAGAGAGAACTAACAACTAGGGGAACTAGAATAGCGCTGTCTGGAAGGAGGTGAATTTGAGCTGAGCCTTAAACTGATCTAAGATCTGGAGGTGAAGAATTCGAGCATCCCAGCCATGGGGATCAGCCTCTGTGAAGGCATGGATAGAAGCAGGATACAGAATGTTTGTGCCGGAACTGTGGGGAGGAGTGGGTAAGGGGCTGCCCGGCTAGTCAGATTGTGAATCAGATTCTAAAGTTCTTTGTTCTGATTAGCTTCCATTTGGTTTTAATGTAGTTCAAAGTGTTTTCTATGACTAATCCTCAGGCCCCCGCCCTCTTGTTTTCTGAGGCTAGCTCAATCAATTTTCTATGTCTGGAGGGGTAAAGGAAAAAGGCAAATACCTCCAGATTTACTTGACATTACTGAAGGCCAGCCCTCTGCCCAAATGGATTTTCCAGAGAGCTGAAATTGAAGGATCAAAATCTTTATTTCCACTCTTTCTAATAAAATTCTTTCTATGCCTTATATGCGTTCCTTCATTCTTAAGCAGCAGAATTGAATTACAACCCCAAAACCCATTATGCCCTAA